>CM055122.1:755846394-757073894 GCA_029206835.1 Rana muscosa | reverse complement strand
ATTTCAGTAAGTCCAAACAATTCCAAAAACACAAAATAGAGTGGAACAGCATCACCAGATTTCGCATTTCACACTCACTTTGCGCTTAATCATAGCTTACATACATATGTTCCATACAAATATATGTATATACATATTTGAAATAATCACTTGTAGTTAGAAATATCTGTGTGAAACAATTAGTGTGCAGCTGCCAATAATTGGCAGATAACCGCCCCCATTTGAGGATACAAAAATTCTGACGTATATAAAACAGATAACACCTCAAATATAAACTAAATTCTATAAAGAAAAAAGTAAAAAATAAAAGAAAATTAGAAATTTGATTTTTTTTTTCTAATGCCGCGTACACACCATCGTTTTTCCTGTCGTGCAAAAAAACAATGTTTTTCTCAATGTGATTCCTCGTGATTCCTCTCAAGCCTGCCTTGCATACACACGTTCATGAAAAAAAAAACGCTTGAGCAAAGCGCAGTGACGTACAACACGTACGCCAACACATACAACGGCACTATAAAGGGGAAGTTCCATTCGAATGGCGCCACCCTTTGGGCTGCTTTTGCTGATCTCGTGTTAGTAAAGTTTGGTGAGAGACGATTCGCGCTATTCAGTCTTGTGCTTTTCAGTCCGTTACAGCGTTACGAATGTGCTATCTCCATTACAAATGCTAGTTTTACCAGAACGAGCGTTCCCGTCTCATACTTGATTCTGAGCATGCACGTTTTTTTTCCCTCGGAAAAGAATACACACGCCCGTTTTTCGCGACGAGAAAAAGAATGACAGGAAAAACGGCGAGAAAAAATAGAGCAGGTTCTAATTTTTTTGCGGGCAGTTTTCTTGTCGAGAAAACTGCTATGGAGCATATACACGACCAGTTTTCACGACCAATCTAAAAAATGGCAGTTTTCTCGTCATGAAAAACGGTCGTGTGTACGCGGCATAACTTTTTCTGATTTTTCACATTTTGTAAAAAAAATGTTGGCTAAAAAAATAGACATCTATACTCACCTCTATGGCTGCAGCATCGCTGTGATGCTGCAGCAGTCTCCTGCAAGCTCTAAGCCCGAGAACTGAGCAGTCGCATGACAGCTAATCACTCAGTTCTCAGTCTGCTCTGATCAGAGCGCTGTGACTGTCAGTCACTGCTCTGTGCTCTATCTCTTCAGCGCTCACTGGAGCACCGGGCTGTGGAGTGACTGGCTCAGGCTGTCAGTGGTGTGCTGAGAGGCTGAATCAAGCTGATGGTCAGGAATATGGGTGGATCTTGACATTATTGTTGGAATACATCCAGAGACTGGAGCTGCTCCCTGACGCAACATTAGCCCACTGTCAGCTGATTCTAAGTCAAGTAAGTGCACTCCTGTGACCCACATGTGAAGTATGACCACAAAAAAAACCCTTTGGCGATACTTTTCTTTAAACTCTTCACGACCGCACTATAGCTGAAATATGGCTACAGCGTAGTCGCAGATTGCTGGGAGAGCGTCTATAGACATCCTTCTGTGATCGCGCTTCTTGCGCACCCCCTACGTCGCACATCAGCAGGGATCTGTAATCGCTGTGTCTGATCACTGATCAGGATTAATAGCCAATCACAGTGGCTCTTTACCACATACTCAGCTGTGTACAATCACAACTGATCACAGTGTATACAGAATTTGCTGGTTATTGGCATTCTTCTCCTCATGCTGGCAGCCGGCAAATCCCCACAGGGGACATCTACACTAATAATCAGTGCCCTGACTATCAGTGCAGTCCTAACAGTGCATACCAGTGCTACCAATCAGTGCTAATCATTGCACCTATCAGTACCCATCAGTGCTGCCTATCAGTGTCCATCATTGCCACCTATCAGCATCTATCAGTGCCGCCTCATCAGTGCCTCCTATCAGTGCAGCCTAATCAGTGCAGCTTATCAGTGCCCATCAGTGCAGCCTCATTAGTGCCCATCAGTGCAGCCTATCAGCACACATCACTGAAGGAGAAAAATTACTTATTTACAAAATTTTATAACAGAAACCAAGAAAAACTTTTTTTTTTTTAATTTTTGGTCTTTTTTGGTTAGTTTAGCAAAAAAAAAAAAAACTCAGTGGTGATTAAATAGCACCAAAAGAAAGCTCTATCCATCTAAAAAAAATGATAAAACATTTAGTTTGGGTACAGTGTAGCATGACTGCGCAATTGACATTCAAAGTGCGACAGCCCTGAAAGCTAAAAATTGGCCTGGGCAGGAAGGGGGTAAAAGTGTCCAGTAGGCAAGTGGTTAACAAGGATTCCCTGAAACCCAAAAACGATTTGTGTGTTAAAATAAAGGGTGAGCTTGTATGAATACATTGGTCGGTAGGGATGAGCTTCGTGTTCGAGTCGAACATACGTTTGACTCGAACATCGGCTGTTCGATCGTTCGACGAAGATCGAACGATTTGGGCCGTTCGCGCCAAATTCGAGTGACGCGAACGGCCCACAATGCACTACGCCATCGCAGTGTCATCCAGGCTCTGTGATTGGCCAAGCATGCACTGTGACCCCGCATGCTTGGCCAATCACAGCACCGGCAGCGAGGAGAGCAATGATTGGCCACAGGCAGGATGCCTGTGGCCAATTATTGCTGAGGGGGTTTAGTACACGCCCCACACTATAAAAGGCCGCCAGCGCGGCGGCCTTGTGTAGTGTGTTCCGGAGCAGGGAAAGAGAAGCATAGGCAGGGACAGTGTCATTATTTTTCCTTTACTAATCCTGGATTCCTTGTGTTTAGGGACAAATAAGGGTAGGTAGGGAGAGTGTCAGTGACAGTGTGCTATTCTGTGCTAATCCTTGTTTGTAGGAACAGAGAGGTACAGTGAGGGAAAGTGTCAGTGTGCTATTCTGTTCTAAACCAATCTTGCTGAACCATATTTTCAATCCTTGAGTTTAGGGACAGAGAGGTACAGTGAGGGAAAGTGTCAGTGTGCTATTCTGTTCTAAAACTATTTTGCTGAACCATATTTTCAATCCTTGAGTTGAGGGACAGAGAGGTACAGTGAGTGAAACTGACAGTGTGCTATTCTGTTCTAAACCAATTTTGCTGTTCCATATTTTCAATCCTTGAGTTTAGGGACAGAGAAGGACACTCGTAGAAATTATCAGTGTGCTATTCTGTGCTAAATCTTGTTTGTAGGGAGGGACAGAGTAGGACAGTGAGGGAAAGTGTCAGTGTGCTATTCTGTTCTAACACTATTTTGCTGAACCATATTTTCAATCCTTGAGTTGAGGGACAGAGAGGTACAGTGAGTGAAACTGACAGTGTGCTATTCTGTTCTAAACCAATTTTGCTGTTCCATATTTTCAATCCTTGAGTTTAGGGACAGAGAAGGACACTCGTAGAAATTATCAGTGTGCTATTCTGTGCTAAATCTTGTTTGTAGGGAGGGACAGAGTAGGACAGTGAGGGAAAGTGTCAGTGTGCTATTCTGTTCTAAAACTATTTTGCTGAACCATATTTTCAATCCTTGAGTTGAGGGACAGAGAGGTACAGTGAGTGAAACTGACAGTGTGCTATTCTGTTCTAAACCAATTTTGCTCTTCCATATTTTCAATCCTTGAGTTTAGGGACAGAGAAGGACACTCGTAGAAATTATCAGTGTGCTATTCTGTGCTAAATCTTGTTTGTAGGGAGGGACAGAGTAGGACAGTGAGGGAAAGTGTCAGTGTGCTATTCTGTTCTAAAACTATTTTGCTGAACCATATTTTCAATCCTTGAGTTGAGGGACAGAGAGGTACAGTGAGTGAAACTGACAGTGTGCTATTCTGTTCTAAACCAATTTTGCTGTTCCATATTTTCAATCCTTGAGTTTAGGGACAGAGAAGGACACTCGTAGAAATTATCAGTGTGCTATTCTGTGCTAAATCTTGTTTGTAGGGAGGGACAGAGTAGGACAGTGAGGGAAAGTGTCAGTGTGCTATTCTGTTCTAAAACTATTTTGCTGAACCATATTTTCAATCCTTGAGTTGAGGGACAGAGAGGTACAGTGAGTGAAACTGACAGTGTGCTATTCTGTTCTAAACCAATTTTGCTGTTCCATATTTTCAATCCTTGAGTTTAGGGACAGAGAAGGACACTCGTAGAAATTATCAGTGTGCTATTCTGTGCTAAATCTTGTTTGTAGGGAGGGACAGAGTAGGACAGTGAGGGAAAGTGTCAGTGTGCTATTCTGTTCTAAAACTATTTTGCTGAACCATATTTTCAATCCTTGAGTTGAGGGACAGAGAGGTACAGTGAGTGAAACTGACAGTGTGCTATTCTGTTCTAAACCAATTTTGCTGTTCCATATTTTCAATCCTTGAGTTTAGGGACAGAGAAGGACACTCGTAGAAATTATCAGTGTGCTATTCTGTGCTAAATCTTGTTTGTAGGGAGGGACAGAGTAGGACAGTGAGGGAAAGTGTCAGTGTGCTATTCTGTTCTAAAACTATTTTGCTGAACCATATTTTCAATCCTTGAGTTGAGGGACAGAGAGGTACAGTGAGTGAAACTGACAGTGTGCTATTCTGTTCTAAACCAATTTTGCTCTTCCATATTTTCAATCCTTGAGTTTAGGGACAGAGAAGGACACTCGTAGAAATTATCAGTGTGCTATTCTGTGCTAAATCTTGTTTGTAGGGATGGACAGAGTAGGACAGTGAGGGAAAGTGTCAGTGTGCTATTCTGTTCTAAAACTATTTTGCTGAACCATATTTTCAATCCTTGAGTTGAGGGACAGAGAGGTACAGTGAGTGAAACTGACAGTGTGCTATTCTGTTCTAAACCAATTTTGCTGTTCCATATTTTCAATCCTTGAGTTTAGGGACAGAGAAGGACACTCATAGAAATTATCAGTGTGCTATTCTGTGCTAAATCTTGTTTGTAGGGAGGGACAGAGTAGGACAGTGAGGGAAAGTGTCAGTGTGCTATTCTGTTCTAAAACTATTTTGCTGAACCATATTTTCAATCCTTGAGTTGAGGGACAGAGAGGTACAGTGAGTGAAACTGACAGTGTGCTATTCTGTTCTAAACCAATTTTGCTGTTCCATATTTTCAATCCTTGAGTTTAGGGACAGAGAAGGACACTCGTAGAAATTATCAGTGTGCTATTCTGTGCTAAATCTTGTTTGTAGGGAGGGACAGAGTAGGACAGTGAGGGAAAGTGTCAGTGTGCTATTCTGTTCTAAAACTATTTTGCTGAACCATATTTTCAATCCTTGAGTTGAGGGACAGAGAGGTACAGTGAGTGAAACTGACAGTGTGCTATTCTGTTCTAAACCAATTTTGCTCTTCCATATTTTCAATCCTTGAGTTTAGGGACAGAGAAGGACACTCGTAGAAATTATCAGTGTGCTATTCTGTGCTAAATCTTGTTTGTAGGGAGGGACAGAGTAGGACAGTGAGGGAAAGTGTCAGTGTGCTATTCTGTTCTAAAACTATTTTGCTGAACCATATTTTCAATCCTTGAGTTGAGGGACAGAGAGGTACAGTGAGTGAAACTGACAGTGTGCTATTCTGTTCTAAACCAATTTTGCTCTTCCATATTTTCAATCCTTGAGTTTAGGGACAGAGAAGGACACTCGTAGAAATTATCAGTGTGCTATTCTGTGCTAAATCTTGTTTGTAGGGAGGGACAGAGTAGGACAGTGAGGGAAAGTGTCAGTGTGCTATTCTGTTCTAAAACTATTTTGCTGAACCATATTTTCAATCCTTGAGTTGAGGGACAGAGAGGTACAGTGAGTGAAACTGACAGTGTGCTATTCTGTTCTAAACCAATTTTGCTGTTCCATATTTTCAATCCTTGAGTTTAGGGACAGAGAAGGACACTCGTAGAAATTATCAGTGTGCTATTCTGTGCTAAATCTTGTTTGTAGGGAGGGACAGAGTAGGACAGTGAGGGAAAGTGTCAGTGTGCTATTCTGTTCTAAAACTATTTTGCTGAACCATATTTTCAATCCTTGAGTTGAGGGACAGAGAGGTACAGTGAGTGAAACTGACAGTGTGCTATTCTGTTCTAAACCAATTTTGCTCTTCCATATTTTCAATCCTTGAGTTTAGGGACAGAGAAGGACACTCGTAGAAATTATCAGTGTGCTATTCTGTGCTAAATCTTGTTTGTAGGGAGGGACAGAGTAGGACAGTGAGGGAAAGTGTCAGTGTGCTATTCTGTTCTAAAACTATTTTGCTGAACCATATTTTCAATCCTTGAGTTGAGGGACAGAGAGGTACAGTGAGTGAAACTGACAGTGTGCTATTCTGTTCTAAACCAATTTTGCTCTTCCATATTTTCAATCCTTGAGTTTAGGGACAGAGAAGGACACTCGTAGAAATTATCAGTGTGCTATTCTGTGCTAAATCTTGTTTGTAGGGAGGGACAGAGTAGGACAGTGAGGGAAAGTGTCAGTGTGCTATTCTGTTCTAAAACTATTTTGCTGAACCATATTTTCAATCCTTGAGTTGAGGGACAGAGAGGTACAGTGAGTGAAACTGACAGTGTGCTATTCTGTTCTAAACCAATTTTGCTGTTCCATATTTTCAATCCTTGAGTTTAGGGACAGAGAAGGACACTCGTAGAAATTATCAGTGTGCTATTCTGTGCTAAATCTTGTTTGTAGGGAGGGACAGAGTAGGACAGTGAGGGAAAGTGTCAGTGTGCTATTCTGTTCTAAAACTATTTTGCTGAACCATATTTTCAATCCTTGAGTTGAGGGACAGAGAGGTACAGTGAGTGAAACTGACAGTGTGCTATTCTGTTCTAAACCAATTTTGCTGTTCCATATTTTCAATCCTTGAGTTTAGGGACAGAGAAGGACACTCGTAGAAATTATCAGTGTGCTATTCTGTGCTAAATCTTGTTTGTAGGGAGGGACAGAGTAGGACAGTGAGGGAAAGTGTCAGTGTGCTATTCTGTTCTAAAACTATTTTGCTGAACCATATTTTCAATCCTTGAGTTGAGGGACAGAGAGGTACAGTGAGTGAAACTGACAGTGTGCTATTCTGTTCTAAACCAATTTTGCTCTTCCATATTTTCAATCCTTGAGTTTAGGGACAGAGAAGGACACTCGTAGAAATTATCAGTGTGCTATTCTGTGCTAAATCTTGTTTGTAGGGATGGACAGAGTAGGACAGTGAGGGAAAGTGTCAGTGTGCTATTCTGTTCTAAAACTATTTTGCTGAACCATATTTTCAATCCTTGAGTTGAGGGACAGAGAGGTACAGTGAGTGAAACTGACAGTGTGCTATTCTGTTCTAAACCAATTTTGCTCTTCCATATTTTCAATCCTTGAGTTTAGGGACAGAGAAGGACACTCATAGAAATTATCAGTGTGCTATTCTGTGCTAAATCTTGTTTGTAGGGAGGGACAGAGTAGGACAGTGAGGGAAAGTGTCAGTGTGCTATTCTGTTCTAAAACTATTTTGCTGAACCATATTTTCAATCCTTGAGTTGAGGGACAGAGAGGTACAGTGAGTGAAACTGACAGTGTGCTATTCTGTTCTAAACCAATTTTGCTGTTCCATATTTTCAATCCTTGAGTTTAGGGACAGAGAAGGACACTCGTAGAAATTATCAGTGTGCTATTCTGTGCTAAATCTTGTTTGTAGGGAGGGACAGAGTAGGACAGTGAGGGAAAGTGTCAGTGTGCTATTCTGTTCTAAAACTATTTTGCTGAACCATATTTTCAATCCTTGAGTTGAGGGACAGAGAGGTACAGTGAGTGAAACTGACAGTGTGCTATTCTGTTCTAAACCAATTTTGCTGTTCCATATTTTCAATCCTTGAGTTTAGGGACAGAGAAGGACACTCGTAGAAATTATCAGTGTGCTATTCTGTGCTAAATCTTGTTTGTAGGGAGGGACAGAGTAGGACAGTGAGGGAAAGTGTCAGTGTGCTATTCTGTTCTAAAACTATTTTGCTGAACCATATTTTCAATCCTTGAGTTGAGGGACAGAGAGGTACAGTGAGTGAAACTGACAGTGTGCTATTCTGTTCTAAACCAATTTTGCTGTTCCATATTTTCAATCCTTGAGTTTAGGGACAGAGAAGGACACTCGTAGAAATTATCAGTGTGCTATTCTGTGCTAAATCTTGTTTGTAGGGAGGGACAGAGTAGGACAGTGAGGGAAAGTGTCAGTGTGCTATTCTGTTCTAAAACTATTTTGCTGAACCATATTTTCAATCCTTGAGTTGAGGGACAGAGAGGTACAGTGAGTGAAACTGACAGTGTGCTATTCTGTTCTAAACCAATTTTGCTCTTCCATATTTTCAATCCTTGAGTTTAGGGACAGAGAAGGACACTCGTAGAAATTATCAGTGTGCTATTCTGTGCTAAATCTTGTTTGTAGGGAGGGACAGAGTAGGACAGTGAGGGAAAGTGTCAGTGTGCTATTCTGTTCTAAAAATATTTTGCTGAACCATATTTTCAATCCTTGAGTTGAGGGACAGAGAGGTACAGTGAGTGAAACTGACAGTGTGCTATTCTGTTCTAAACCAATTTTGCTCTTCCATATTTTCAATCCTTGAGTTTAGGGACAGAGAAGGACACTCGTAGAAATTATCAGTGTGCTATTCTGTGCTAAATCTTGTTTGTAGGGAGGGACAGAGTAGGACAGTGAGGGAAAGTGTCAGTGTGCTATTCTGTTCTAAAACTATTTTGCTGAACCATATTTTCAATCCTTGAGTTGAGGGACAGAGAGGTACAGTGAGTGAAACTGACAGTGTGCTATTCTGTTCTAAACCAATTTTGCTCTTCCATATTTTCAATCCTTGAGTTTAGGGACAGAGAAGGACACTCGTAGAAATTATCAGTGTGCTATTCTGTGCTAAATCTTGTTTGTAGGGAGGGACAGAGTAGGACAGTGAGGGAAAGTGTCAGTGTGCTATTCTGTTCTAAAACTATTTTGCTGAACCATATTTTCAATCCTTGAGTTGAGGGACAGAGAGGTACAGTGAGTGAAACTGACAGTGTGCTATTCTGTTCTAAACCAATTTTGCTCTTCCATATTTTCAATCCTTGAGTTTAGGGACAGAGAAGGACACTCGTAGAAATTATCAGTGTGCTATTCTGTGCTAAATCTTGTTTGTAGGGAGGGACAGAGTAGGACAGTGAGGGAAAGTGTCAGTGTGCTATTCTGTTCTAAAACTATTTTGCTGAACCATATTTTCAATCCTTGAGTTGAGGGACAGAGAGGTACAGTGAGTGAAACTGACAGTGTGCTATTCTGTTCTAAACCAATTTTGCTCTTCCATATTTTCAATCCTTGAGTTTAGGGACAGAGAAGGACACTCGTAGAAATTATCAGTGTGCTATTCTGTGCTAAATCTTGTTTGTAGGGAGGGACAGAGTAGGACAGTGAGGGAAAGTGTCAGTGTGCTATTCTGTTCTAAAACTATTTTGCTGAACCATATTTTCAATCCTTGAGTTGAGGGACAGAGAGGTACAGTGAGTGAAACTGACAGTGTGCTATTCTGTTCTAAACCAATTTTGCTGTTCCATATTTTCAATCCTTGAGTTTAGGGACAGAGAAGGACACTCGTAGAAATTATCAGTGTGCTATTCTGTGCTAAATCTTGTTTGTAGGGAGGGACAGAGTAGGACAGTGAGGGAAAGTGTCAGTGTGCTATTCTGTTCTAAAACTATTTTGCTGAACCATATTTTCAATCCTTGAGTTGAGGGACAGAGAGGTACAGTGAGTGAAACTGACAGTGTGCTATTCTGTTCTAAACCAATTTTGCTCTTCCATATTTTCAATCCTTGAGTTTAGGGACAGAGAAGGACACTCGTAGAAATTATCAGTGTGCTATTCTGTGCTAAATCTTGTTTGTAGGGATGGACAGAGTAGGACAGTGAGGGAAAGTGTCAGTGTGCTATTCTGTTCTAAAACTATTTTGCTGAACCATATTTTCAATCCTTGAGTTGAGGGACAGAGAGGTACAGTGAGTGAAACTGACAGTGTGCTATTCTGTTCTAAACCAATTTTGCTCTTCCATATTTTCAATCCTTGAGTTTAGGGACAGAAAAGGACACTCATAGAAATTATCAGTGTGCTATTCTGTGCTAAATCTTGTTTGTAGGGAGGGACAGAGTAGGACAGTGAGGGAAAGTGTCAGTGTGCTATTCTGTTCTAAAACTATTTTGCTGAACCATATTTTCAATCCTTGAGTTGAGGGACAGAGAGGTACAGTGAGTGAAACTGACAGTGTGCTATTCTGTTCTAAACCAATTTTGCTGTTCCATATTTTCAATCCTTGAGTTTAGGGACAGAGAAGGACACTCGTAGAAATTATCAGTGTGCTATTCTGTGCTAAATCTTGTTTGTAGGGAGGGACAGAGTAGGACAGTGAGGGAAAGTGTCAGTGTGCTATTCTGTTCTAAAACTATTTTGCTGAACCATATTTTCAATCCTTGAGTTGAGGGACAGAGAGGTACAGTGAGTGAAACTGACAGTGTGCTATTCTGTTCTAAACCAATTTTGCTGTTCCATATTTTCAATCCTTGAGTTTAGGGACAGAGAAGGACACTCGTAGAAATTATCAGTGTGCTATTCTGTGCTAAATCTTGTTTGTAGGGAGGGACAGAGTAGGACAGTGAGGGAAAGTGTCAGTGTGCTATTCTGTTCTAAAACTATTTTGCTGAACCATATTTTCAATCCTTGAGTTGAGGGACAGAGAGGTACAGTGAGTGAAACTGACAGTGTGCTATTCTGTTCTAAACCAATTTTGCTCTTCCATATTTTCAATCCTTGAGTTTAGGGACAGAGAAGGACACTCGTAGAAATTATCAGTGTGCTATTCTGTGCTAAATCTTGTTTGTAGGGAGGGACAGAGTAGGACAGTGAGGGAAAGTGTCAGTGTGCTATTCTGTTCTAAAACTATTTTGCTGAACCATATTTTCAATCCTTGAGTTGAGGGACAGAGAGGTACAGTGAGTGAAACTGACAGTGTGCTATTCTGTTCTAAACCAATTTTGCTCTTCCATATTTTCAATCCTTGAGTTTAGGGACAGAGAAGGACACTCGTAGAAATTATCAGTGTGCTATTCTGTGCTAAATCTTGTTTGTAGGGAGGGACAGAGTAGGACAGTGAGGGAAAGTGTCAGTGTGCTATTCTGTTCTAAAACTATTTTGCTGAACCATATTTTCAATCCTTGAGTTGAGGGACAGAGAGGTACAGTGAGTGAAACTGACAGTGTGCTATTCTGTTCTAAACCAATTTTGCTCTTCCATATTTTCAATCCTTGAGTTTAGGGACAGAGAAGGACACTCGTAGAAATTATCAGTGTGCTATTCTGTGCTAAATCTTGTTTGTAGGGATGGACAGAGTAGGACAGTGAGGGAAAGTGTCAGTGTGCTATTCTGTTCTAAAACTATTTTGCTGAACCATATTTTCAATCCTTGAGTTGAGGGACAGAGAGGTACAGTGAGTGAAACTGACAGTGTGCTATTCTGTTCTAAACCAATTTTGCTTTTCCATATTTTCAATCCTTGAGTTTAGGGACAGAGAAGGACACTC
The DNA here is from genome assembly GCA_029206835.1 of Rana muscosa. NCBI lineage: Eukaryota > Metazoa > Chordata > Amphibia > Anura > Ranidae > Rana > Rana muscosa. Next base: position 757,062,384 of record CM055122.1, on the reverse strand, counting down.
GTAGAAATTATCAGTGTGCTATTCTGTGCTAAATCTTGTTTGTAGGGAGGGACAGAGTAGGACAGTGAGGGAAAGTGTCAGTGTGCTATTCTGTTCTAAAACTATTTTGCTGAACCATATTTTCAATCCTTGAGTTGAGGGACAGAGAGGTACAGTGAGTGAAACTGACAGTGTGCTATTCTGTTCTAAACCAATTTTGCTGTTCCATATTTTCAATCCTTGAGTTTAGGGACAGAGAAGGACACTCGTAGAAATTATCAGTGTGCTATTCTGTGCTAAATCTTGTTTGTAGGGAGGGACAGAGTAGGACAGTGAGGGAAAGTGTCAGTGTGCTATTCTGTTCTAAAACTATTTTGCTGAACCATATTTTCAATCCTTGAGTTGAGGGACAGAGAGGTACAGTGAGTGAAACTGACAGTGTGCTATTCTGTTCTAAACCAATTTTGCTGTTCCATATTTTCAATCCTTGAGTTTAGGGACAGAGAAGGACACTCGTAGAAATTATCAGTGTGCTATTCTGTGCTAAATCTTGTTTGTAGGGAGGGACAGAGTAGGACAGTGAGGGAAAGTGTCAGTGTGCTATTCTGTTCTAAAACTATTTTGCTGAACCATATTTTCAATCCTTGAGTTGAGGGACAGAGAGGTACAGTGAGTGAAACTGACAGTGTGCTATTCTGTTCTAAACCAATTTTGCTGTTCCATATTTTCAATCCTTGAGTTTAGGGACAGAGAAGGACACTCGTAGAAATTATCAGTGTGCTATTCTGTGCTAAATCTTGTTTGTAGGGAGGGACAGAGTAGGACAGTGAGGGAAAGTGTCAGTGTGCTATTCTGTTCTAAAACTATTTTGCTGAACCATATTTTCAATCCTTGAGTTGAGGGACAGAGAGGTACAGTGAGTGAAACTGACAGTGTGCTATTCTGTTCTAAACCAATTTTGCTGTTCCATATTTTCAATCCTTGAGTTTAGGGACAGAGAAGGACACTCGTAGAAATTATCAGTGTGCTATTCTGTGCTAAATCTTGTTTGTAGGGAGGGACAGAGTAGGACAGTGAGGGAAAGTGTCAGTGTGCTATTCTGTTCTAAAACTATTTTGCTGAACCATATTTTCAATCCTTGAGTTGAGGGACAGAGAGGTACAGTGAGTGAAACTGACAGTGTGCTATTCTGTTCTAAACCAATTTTGCTCTTCCATATTTTCAATCCTTGAGTTTAGGGACAGAGAAGGACACTCGTAGAAATTATCAGTGTGCTATTCTGTGCTAAATCTTGTTTGTAGGGAGGGACAGAGTAGGACAGTGAGGGAAAGTGTCAGTGTGCTATTCTGTTCTAAAAATATTTTGCTGAACCATATTTTCAATCCTTGAGTTGAGGGACAGAGAGGTACAGTGAGTGAAACTGACAGTGTGCTATTCTGTTCTAAACCAATTTTGCTCTTCCATATTTTCAATCCTTGAGTTTAGGGACAGAGAAGGACACTCGTAGAAATTATCAGTGTGCTATTCTGTGCTAAATCTTGTTTGTAGGGAGGGACAGAGTAGGACAGTGAGGGAAAGTGTCAGTGTGCTATTCTGTTCTAAAACTATTTTGCTGAACCATATTTTCAATCCTTGAGTTGAGGGACAGAGAGGTACAGTGAGTGAAACTGACAGTGTGCTATTCTGTTCTAAACCAATTTTGCTCTTCCATATTTTCAATCCTTGAGTTTAGGGACAGAGAAGGACACTCGTAGAAATTATCAGTGTGCTATTCTGTGCTAAATCTTGTTTGTAGGGAGGGACAGAGTAGGACAGTGAGGGAAAGTGTCAGTGTGCTATTCTGTTCTAAAACTATTTTGCTGAACCATATTTTCAATCCTTGAGTTGAGGGACAGAGAGGTACAGTGAGTGAAACTGACAGTGTGCTATTCTGTTCTAAACCAATTTTGCTCTTCCATATTTTCAATCCTTGAGTTTAGGGACAGAGAAGGACACTCGTAGAAATTATCAGTGTGCTATTCTGTGCTAAATCTTGTTTGTAGGGAGGGACAGAGTAGGACAGTGAGGGAAAGTGTCAGTGTGCTATTCTGTTCTAAAACTATTTTGCTGAACCATATTTTCAATCCTTGAGTTGAGGGACAGAGAGGTACAGTGAGTGAAACTGACAGTGTGCTATTCTGTTCTAAACCAATTTTGCTCTTCCATATTTTCAATCCTTGAGTTTAGGGACAGAGAAGGACACTCGTAGAAATTATCAGTGTGCTATTCTGTGCTAAATCTTGTTTGTAGGGAGGGACAGAGTAGGACAGTGAGGGAAAGTGTCAGTGTGCTATTCTGTTCTAAAACTATTTTGCTGAACCATATTTTCAATCCTTGAGTTGAGGGACAGAGAGGTACAGTGAGTGAAACTGACAGTGTGCTATTCTGTTCTAAACCAATTTTGCTCTTCCATATTTTCAATCCTTGAGTTTAGGGACAGAGAAGGACACTCGTAGAAATTATCAGTGTGCTATTCTGTGCTAAATCTTGTTTGTAGGGAGGGACAGAGTAGGACAGTGAGGGAAAGTGTCAGTGTGCTATTCTGTTCTAAAACTATTTTGCTGAACCATATTTTCAATCCTTGAGTTGAGGGACAGAGAGGTACAGTGAGTGAAACTGACAGTGTGCTATTCTGTTCTAAACCAATTTTGCTGTTCCATATTTTCAATCCTTGAGTTTAGGGACAGAGAAGGACACTCGTAGAAATTATCAGTGTGCTATTCTGTGCTAAATCTTGTTTGTAGGGAGGGACAGAGTAGGACAGTGAGGGAAAGTGTCAGTGTGCTATTCTGTTCTAAAACTATTTTGCTGAACCATATTTTCAATCCTTGAGTTGAGGGACAGAGAGGTACAGTGAGTGAAACTGACAGTGTGCTATTCTGTTCTAAACCAATTTTGCTCTTCCATATTTTCAATCCTTGAGTTTAGGGACAGAGAAGGACACTCGTAGAAATTATCAGTGTGCTATTCTGTGCTAAATCTTGTTTGTAGGGATGGACAGAGTAGGACAGTGAGGGAAAGTGTCAGTGTGCTATTCTGTTCTAAAACTATTTTGCTGAACCATATTTTCAATCCTTGAGTTGAGGGACAGAGAGGTACAGTGAGTGAAACTGACAGTGTGCTATTCTGTTCTAAACCAATTTTGCTCTTCCATATTTTCAATCCTTGAGTTTAGGGACAGAGAAGGACACTCATAGAAATTATCAGTGTGCTATTCTGTGCTAAATCTTGTTTGTAGGGAGGGACAGAGTAGGACAGTGAGGGAAAGTGTCAGTGTGCTATTCTGTTCTAAAACTATTTTGCTGAACCATATTTTCAATCCTTGAGTTGAGGGACAGAGAGGTACAGTGAGTGAAACTGACAGTGTGCTATTCTGTTCTAAACCAATTTTGCTGTTCCATATTTTCAATCCTTGAGTTTAGGGACAGAGAAGGACACTCGTAGAAATTATCAGTGTGCTATTCTGTGCTAAATCTTGTTTGTAGGGAGGGACAGAGTAGGACAGTGAGGGAAAGTGTCAGTGTGCTATTCTGTTCTAAAACTATTTTGCTGAACCATATTTTCAATCCTTGAGTTGAGGGACAGAGAGGTACAGTGAGTGAAACTGACAGTGTGCTATTCTGTTCTAAACCAATTTTGCTCTTCCATATTTTCAATCCTTGAGTTTAGGGACAGAGAAGGACACTCGTAGAAATTATCAGTGTGCTATTCTGTGCTAAATCTTGTTTGTAGGGAGGGACAGAGTAGGACAGTGAGGGAAAGTGTCAGTGTGCTATTCTGTTCTAAAACTATTTTGCTGAACCATATTTTCAATCCTTGAGTTGAGGGACAGAGAGGTACAGTGAGTGAAACTGACAGTGTGCTATTCTGTTCTAAACCAATTTTGCTCTTCCATATTTTCAATCCTTGAGTTTAGGGACAGAGAAGGACACTCGTAGAAATTATCAGTGTGCTATTCTGTGCTAAATCTTGTTTGTAGGGAGGGACAGAGTAGGACAGTGAGGGAAAGTGTCAGTGTGCTATTCTGTTCTAAAACTATTTTGCTGAACCATATTTTCAATCCTTGAGTTGAGGGACAGAGAGGTACAGTGAGTGAAACTGACAGTGTGCTATTCTGTTCTAAACCAATTTTGCTCTTCCATATTTTCAATCCTTGAGTTTAGGGACAGAGAAGGACACTCGTAGAAATTATCAGTGTGCTATTCTGTGCTAAATCTTGTTTGTAGGGAGGGACAGAGTAGGACAGTGAGGGAAAGTGTCAGTGTGCTATTCTGTTCTAAAACTATTTTGCTGAACCATATTTTCAATCCTTGAGTTGAGGGACAGAGAGGTACAGTGAGTGAAACTGACAGTGTGCTATTCTGTTCTAAACCAATTTTGCTCTTCCATATTTTCAATCCTTGAGTTTAGGGACAGAGAAGGACACTCGTAGAAATTATCAGTGTGCTATTCTGTGCTAAATCTTGTTTGTAGGGATGGACAGAGTAGGACAGTGAGGGAAAGTGTCAGTGTGCTATTCTGTTCTAAAACTATTTTGCTGAACCATATTTTCAATCCTTGAGTTGAGGGACAGAGAGGTACAGTGAGTGAAACTGACAGTGTGCTATTCTGTTCTAAACCAATTTTGCTTTTCCATATTTTCAATCCTTGAGTTTAGGGACAGAGAAGGACACTCGTAGAAATTATCAGTGTGCTATTCTGTGCTAAATCTTGTTTGTAGGGAGGGACAGAGTAGGACAGTGAGGGAAAGTGTCAGTGTGCTATTCTGTTCTAAAACTATTTTGCTGAACCATATTTTCAATCCTTGAGTTGAGGGACAGAGAGGTACAGTGAGTGAAACTGACAGTGTGCTATTCTGTTCTAAACCAATTTTGCTGTTCCATATTTTCAATCCTTGAGTTTAGGGACAGAGAAGGACACTCGTAGAAATTATCAGTGTGCTATTCTGTGCTAAATCTTGTTTGTAGGGAGGGACAGAGGAGGACAGTGAGGGAAAGTGTCAGTGTGCTATTCTGTTCTAAAACTATTTTGCTGAACCATATTTTCAATCCTTGAGTTGAGGGACAGAGAGGTACAGTGAGTGAAACTGACAGTGTGCTATTCTGTTCTAAACCAATTTTGCTCTTCCATATTTTCAATCCTTGAGTTTAGGGACAGAGAAGGACACTCGTAGAAATTATCAGTGTGCTATTCTGTGCTAAATCTTGTTTGTAGGGAGGGACAGAGTAGGACAGTGAGGGAAAGTGTCAGTGTGCTATTCTGTTCTAAAACTATTTTGCTGAACCATATTTTCAATCCTTGAGATGAGGGACAGAGAGGTACAGTGAGTGAAACTGACAGTGTGCTATTCTGTTCTAAACCAATTTTGCTGTTCCATATTTTCAATCCTTGAGTTTAGGGACAGAGAAGGACACTTGTAGAAATTATCAGTGTGCTATTCTGTGCTAAATCTTGTTTGTAGGGAGGGACAGAGTAGGACAGTGAGGGAAAGTGTCAGTGTGTTATTCTGTTCTAAAACTATTTTGCTGAACCATATTTTCAATCCTTGAGTTGAGGGACAGAGAGGTACAGTGAGTGAAACTGACAGTGTGCTATTCTGTTCTAAACCAATTTTACTCTTCCATATTTTCAATCCTTGAGTTTAGGGACAGAGAAGGACACTCGTAGAAATTATCAGTGTGCTATTCTGTGCTAAATCTTGTTTGTAGGGAGGGACAGAGTAGGACAGTGAGGGAAAGTGTCAGTGTGCTATTCTGTTCTAAAACTATTTTGCTGAACCATATTTTCAATCCTTGAGTTGAGGGACAGAGAGGTACAGTGAGTGAAACTGACAGTGTGCTATTCTGTTCTAAACCAATTTTGCTCTTCCATATTTTCAATCCTTGAGTTTAGGGACAGAGAAGGACACTCGTAGAAATTATCAGTGTGCTATTCTGTGCTAAATCTTGTTTGTAGGGAGGGACAGAGTAGGACAGTGAGGGAAAGTGTCAGTGTGCTATTCTGTTCTAAAACTATTTTGCTGAACCATATTTTCAATCCTTGAGTTGAGGGACAGAGAGGTACAGTGAGTGAAACTGACAGTGTGCTATTCTGTTCTAAACCAATTTTGCTCTTCCATATTTTCAATCCTTGAGTTTAGGGACAGAGAAGGACACTCATAGAAATTATCAGTGTGCTATTCTGTGCTAAATCTTGTTTGTAGGGAGGGACAGAGTAGGACAGTGAGGGAAAGTGTCAGTGTGCTATTCTGTTCTAAAACTATTTTGCTGAACCATATTTTCAATCCTTGAGTTGAGGGACAGAGAGGTACAGTGAGTGAAACTGACAGTGTGCTATTCTGTTCTAAACCAATTTTGCTGTTCCATATTTTCAATCCTTGAGTTTAGGGACAGAGAAGGACACTCGTAGAAATTATCAGTGTGCTATTCTGTGCTAAATCTTGTTTGTAGGGAGGGACAGAGTAGGACAGTGAGGGAAAGTGTCAGTGTGCTATTCTGTTCTAAAACTATTTTGCTGAACCATATTTTCAATCCTTGAGTTGAGGGACAGAGAGGTACAGTGAGTGAAACTGACAGTGTGCTATTCTGTTCTAAACCAATTTTGCTGTTCCATATTTTCAATCCTTGAGTTTAGGGACAGAGAAGGACACTCGTAGAAATTATCAGTGTGCTATTCTGTGCTAAATCTTGTTTGTAGGGAGGGACAGAGTAGGACAGTGAGGGAAAGTGTCAGTGTGCTATTCTGTTCTAAAACTATTTTGCTGAACCATATTTTCAATCCTTGAGTTGAGGGACAGAGAGGTACAGTGAGTGAAACTGACAGTGTGCTATTCTGTTCTAAACCAATTTTGCTGTTCCATATTTTCAATCCTTGAGTTTAGGGACAGAGAAGGACACTCGTAGAAATTATCAGTGTGCTATTCTGTGCTAAATCTTGTTTGTAGGGAGGGACAGAGTAGGACAGTGAGGGAAAGTGTCAGTGTGCTATTCTGTTCTAAAACTATTTTGCTGAACCATATTTTCAATCCTTGAGTTGAGGGACAGAGAGGTACAGTGAGTGAAACTGACAGTGTGCTATTCTGTTCTAAACCAATTTTGCTGTTCCATATTTTCAATCCTTGAGTTTAGGGACAGAGAAGGACACTCGTAGAAATTATCAGTATGCTATTCTGTGCTAAATCTTGTTTGTAGGGAGGGACAGAGTAGGACAGTGAGGGAAAGTGTCAGTGTGCTATTCTGTTCTAAAACTATTTTGCTGAACCATATTTTCAATCCTTGAGTTGAGGGACAGAGAGGTACAGTGAGTGAAACTGACAGTGTGCTATTCTGTTCTAAACCAATTTTGCTGTTCCATATTTTCAATCCTTGAGTTTAGGGACAGAGAAGGACACTCGTAGAAATTATCAGTGTGCTATTCTGTGCTAAATCTTGTTTGTAGGGAGGGACAGAGTAGGACAGTGAGGGAAAGTGTCAGTGTGCTATTCTGTTCTAAAACTATTTTGCTGAACCATATTTTCAATCCTTGAGTTGAGGGACAGAGAGGTACAGTGAGCGAAACTGACAGTGTGCTATTCTGTTCTAAACCAATTTTGCTGTTCCATATTTTCAATCCTTGAGTTTAGGGACAGAGAAGGACACTCGTAGAAATTATCAGTGTGCTATTCTGTGCTAAATCTTGTTTGTAGGGAGGGACAGAGTAGGACAGTGAGGGAAAGTGTCAGTGTGCTATTCTGTTCTAAAACTATTTTGCTGAACCATATTTTCAATCCTTGAGTTGAGGGACAGAGAGGTACAGTGAGTGAAACTGACAGTGTGCTATTCTGTTCTAAACCAATTTTGCTGTTCCATATTTTCAATCCTTGAGTTTAGGGACAGAGAAGGACACTCGTAGAAATTATCAGTGTGCTATTCTGTGCTAAATCTTGTTTGTAGGGAGGGACAGAGTAGGACAGTGAGGGAAAGTGTCAGTGTGCTATTCTGTTCTAAAACTATTTTGCTGAACCATATTTTCAATCCTTGAGTTGAGGGACAGAGAGGTACAGTGAGTGAAACTGACAGTGTGCTATTCTGTTCTAAACCAATTTTGCTCTTCCATATTTTCAATCCTTAAGTTTAGGGACAGAGAAGGACACTCGTAGAAATTATCAGTGTGCTATTCTGTGCTAAATCTTGTTTGTAGGGAGGGACAGAGTAGGACAGTGAGGGAAAGTGTCAGTGTGCTATTCTGTTCTAAAACTATTTTGCTGAACCATATTTTCAATCCTTGAGTTGAGGGACAGAGAGGTACAGTGAGTGAAACTGACAGTGTGCTATTCTGTTCTAAACCAATTTTGCTGTTCCATATTTTCAATCCTTGAGTTTAGAGACAGAGAAGGACACTCGTAGAAATTATCAGTGTGCTATTCTGTGCTAAATCTTGTTTGTAGGGAGGGACAGAGTAGGACAGTGAGGGAAAGTGTCAGTGTGCTATTCTGTTCTAAAACTATTTTGCTGAACCATATTTTCAATCCTTGAGTTGAGGGACAGAGAGGTACAGTGAGTGAAACTGACAGTGTGCTATTCTGTTCTAAACCAATTTTGCTGTTCCATATTTTCAATCCTTGAGTTTAGGGACAGAGAAGGACACTCGTAGAAATTATCAGTGTGCTATTCTGTGCTAAATCTTGTTTGTAGGGAGGGACAGAGTAGGACAGTGAGGGAAAGTGTCAGTGTGCTATTCTGTTCTAAAACTATTTTGCTGAACCATATTTTCAATCCTTGAGTTGAGGGACAGAGAGGTACAGTGAGTGAAACTGACAGTGTGCTATTCTGTTCTAAACCAATTTTGCTGTTCCATATTTTCAATCCTTGAGTTTAGGGACAGAGAAGGACACTCGTAGAAATTATCAGTGTGCTATTCTGTGCTAAATCTTGTTTGTAGGGAGGGACAGAGTAGGACAGTGAGGGAAAGTGTCAGTGTGCTATTCTGTTCTAAAACTATTTTGCTGAACCATATTTTCAATCCTTGAGTTGAGGGACAGAGAGGTACAGTGAGTGAAACTGACAGTGTGCTATTCTGTTCTAAACCAATTTTGCTGTTCCATATTTTCAATCCTTGAGTTTAGGGACAGAGAAGGACACTAGTAGAAATTATCAGTGTGCTATTCTGTGCTAAATCTTGTTTGTAGGGAGGGACAGAGTAGGACAGTGAGGGAAAGTGTCAGTGTGTTATTCTGTTCTAAAACTATTTTGCTGAACCATATTTTCAATCCTTGAGTTGAGGGACAGAGAGGTACAGTGAGTGAAACTGACAGTGTGCTATTCTGTTCTAAACCAATTTTACTCTTCCATATTTTCAATCCTTGAGTTTAGGGACAGAGAAGGACACTCGTAGAAATTATCAGTGTGCTATTCTGTGCTAAATCTTGTTTGTAGGGAGGGACAGAGTAGGACAGTGAGGGAAAGTGTCAGTGTGCTATTCTGTTCTAAAACTATTTTGCTGAACCATATTTTCAATCCTTGAGTTGAGGGACAGAGAGGTACAGTGAGTGAAACTGACAGTGTGCTATTCTGTTCTAAACCAATTTTGCTCTTCCATATTTTCAATCCTTGAGTTTAGGGACAGAGAAGGACACTCGTAGAAATTATCAGTGTGCTATTCTGTGCTAAATCTTGTTTGTAGGGAGGGACAGAGTAGGACAGTGAGGGAAAGTGTCAGTGTGCTATTCTGTTCTAAAACTATTTTGCTGAACCATATTTTCAATCCTTGAGTTGAGGGACAGAGAGGTACAGTGAGTGAAACTGACAGTGTGCTATTCTGTTCTAAACCAATTTTGCTCTTCCATATTTTCAATCCTTGAGTTTAGGGACAGAGAAGGACACTCGTAGAAATTATCAGTGTGCTATTCTGTGCTAAATCTTGTTTGTAGGGAGGGACAGAGTAGGACAGTGAGGGAAAGTGTCAGTGTGCTATTCTGTTCTAAAACTATTTTGCTGAACCATATTTTCAATCCTTGAGTTGAGGGACAGAGAGGTACAGTGAGTGAAACTGACAGTGTGCTATTCTGTTCTAAACCAATTTTGCTCTTCCATATTTTCAATCCTTGAGTTTAGGGACAGAGAAGGACACTCGTAGAAATTATCAGTGTGCTATTCTGTGCTAAATCTTGTTTGTAGGGAGGGACAGAGTAGGACAGTGAGGGAAAGTGTCAGTGTGCTATTCTGTTCTAAAACTATTTTGCTGAACCATATTTTCAATCCTTGAGTTGAGGGACAGAGAGGTACAGTGAGTGAAACTGACAGTGTGCTATTCTGTTCTAAACCAATTTTGCTCTTCCATATTTTCAATCCTTGAGTTTAGGGACAGAGAAGGACACTCGTAGAAATTATCAGTGTGCTATTCTGTGCTAAATCTTGTTTGTAGGGAGGGACAGAGTAGGACAGTGAGGGAAAGTGTCAGTGTGCTATTATGTTCTAAAACTATTTTGCTGAACCATATTTTCAATCCTTGAGTTGAGGGACAGAGAGGTACAGTGAGTGAAACTGACAGTGTGCTATTCTGTTCTAAACCAATTTTGCTGTTCCATATTTTCAATCCTTGAGTTTAGGGACAGAGAAGGACACTCGTAGAAATTATCAGTGTGCTATTCTGTGCTAAATCTTGTTTGTAGGGAGGGACAGAGTAGGACAGTGAGGGAAAGTGTCAGTGTGCTATTCTGTTCTAAAACTATTTTGCTGAACCATATTTTCAATCCTTGAGTTGAGGGACAGAGAGGTACAGTGAGTGAAACTGACAGTGTGCTATTCTGTTCTAAACCAATTTTGCTCTTCCATATTTTCAATCCTTAAGTTTAGGGACAGAGAAGGACACTCGTAGAAATTATCAGTGTGCTATTCTGTGCTAAATCTTGTTTGTAGGGAGGGACAGAGTAGGACAGTGAGGGAAAGTGTCAGTGTGCTATTCTGTTCTAAAACTATTTTGCTGAACCATATTTTCAATCCTTGAGTTGAGGGACAGAGAGGTACAGTGAGTGAAACTGACAGTGTGCTATTCTGTTCTAAACCAATTTTGCTGTTCCATATTTTCAATCCTTGAGTTTAGAGACAGAGAAGGACACTCGTAGAAATTATCAGTGTGCTATTCTGTGCTAAATCTTGTTTGTAGGGAGGGACAGAGTAGGACAGTGAGGGAAAGTGTCAGTGTGCTATTCTGTTCTAAAACTATTTTGCTGAACCATATTTTCAATCCTTGAGTTGAGGGACAGAGAGGTACAGTGAGTGAAACTGACAGTGTGCTATTCTGTTCTAAACCAATTTTGCTGTTCCATATTTTCAATCCTTGAGTTTAGGGACAGAGAAGGACACTCGTAGAAATTATCAGTGTGCTATTCTGTGCTAAATCTTGTTTGTAGGGAGGGACAGAGTAGGACAGTGAGGGAAAGTGTCAGTGTGCTATTCTGTTCTAAAACTATTTTGCTGAACCATATTTTCAATCCTTGAGTTGAGGGACAGAGAGGTACAGTGAGTGAAACTGACAGTGTGCTATTCTGTTCTAAACCAATTTTGCTGTTCCATATTTTCAATCCTTGAGTTTAGGGACAGAGAAGGACACTCGTAGAAATTATCAGTGTGCTATTCTGTGCTAAATCTTGTTTGTAGGGAGGGACAGAGTAGGACAGTGAGGGAAAGTGTCAGTGTGCTATTCTGTTCTAAAACTATTTTGCTGAACCATATTTTCAATCCTTGAGTTGAGGGACAGAGAGGTACAGTGAGTGAAACTGACAGTGTGCTATTCTGTTCTAAACCAATTTTGCTGTTCCATATTTTCAATCCTTGAGTTTAGGGACAGAGAAGGACACTAGTAGAAATTATCAGTGTGCTATTCTGTGCTAAATCTTGTTTGTAGGGAGGGACAGAGTAGGACAGTGAGGGAAAGTGTCAGTGTGTTATTCTGTTCTAAAACTATTTTGCTGAACCATATTTTCAATCCTTGAGTTGAGGGACAGAGAGGTACAGTGAGTGAAACTGACAGTGTGCTATTCTGTTCTAAACCAATTTTACTCTTCCATATTTTCAATCCTTGAGTTTAGGGACAGAGAAGGACACTCGTAGAAATTATCAGTGTGCTATTCTGTGCTAAATCTTGTTTGTAGGGAGGGACAGAGTAGGACAGTGAGGGAAAGTGTCAGTGTGCTATTCTGTTCTAAAACTATTTTGCTGAACCATATTTTCAATCCTTGAGTTGAGGGACAGAGAGGTACAGTGAGTGAAACTGACAGTGTGCTATTCTGTTCTAAACCAATTTTGCTCTTCCATATTTTCAATCCTTGAGTTTAGGGACAGAGAAGGACACTCGTAGAAATTATCAGTGTGCTATTCTGTGCTAAATCTTGTTTGTAGGGAGGGACAGAGTAGGACAGTGAGGGAAAGTGTCAGTGTGCTATTCTGTTCTAAAACTATTTTGCTGAACCATATTTTCAATCCTTGAGTTGAGGGACAGAGAGGTACAGTGAGTGAAACTGACAGTGTGCTATTCTGTTCTAAACCAATTTTGCTCTTCCATATTTTCAATCCTTGAGTTTAGGGACAGAGAAGGACACTCGTAGAAATTATCAGTGTGCTATTCTGTGCTAAATCTTGTTTGTAGGGAGGGACAGAGTAGGACAGTGAGGGAAAGTGTCAGTGTGCTATTATGTTCTAAAACTATTTTGCTGAACCATATTTTCAATCCTTGAGTTGAGGGACAGAGAGGTACAGTGAGTGAAACTGACAGTGTGCTATTCTGTTCTAAACCAATTTTGCTGTTCCATATTTTCAATCCTTGAGTTTAGGGACAGAGAAGGACACTCGTAGAAATTATCAGTGTGCTATTCTGTGCTAAATCTTGTTTGTAGGGAGGGACAGAGTAGGACAGTGAGGGAAAGTGTCAGTGTGCTATTCTGTTCTAAAACTATTTTGCTGAACCATATTTTCAATCCTTGAGTTGAGGGACAGAGAGGTACAGTGAGTGAAACTGACAGTGTGCTATTCTGTTCTAAACCAATTTTGCTGTTCCATATTTTCAATCCTTGAGTTTAGGGACAGAGAAGGACACTCGTAGGAATTATCAGTGTGCTATTCTGTGCTAAATCTTGTTTGTAGGGAGGGACAGAGTAGGACAGTGAGGGAAAGTGTCAGTGTGCTATTCTGTTCTAAAACTATTTTGCTGAACCATATTTTCAATCCTTGAGTTAAGGGACAGAGAGGTACAGTGAGTGAAACTGACAGTGTGCTATTCTGTTCTAAACCAATTTTGCTGTTCCATATTTTTAATCCTTGAGTTTAGGGACAGAGAAGGACACTCGTAGAAATTATCAGTGTGCTATTCTGTGCTAAATCTTGTTTGTAGGGAGGGACAGAGTAGGACAGTGAGGGAAAGTGTCAGTGTGCTATTCTGTTCTAAAACTATTTTGCTGAACCATATTTTCAATCCTTGAGTTGAGGGACAGAGAGGTACAGTGAGTGAAACTGACAGTGTGCTATTCTGTTCTAAACCAATTTTGCTCTTCCATATTTTCAATCCTTGAGTTTAGGGACAGAGAAGGACACTCGTAGAAATTATCAGTGTGCTATTCTGTGCTAAATCTTGTTTGTAGGGAGGGACAGAGTAGGACAGTGAGGGGAAGTGTCAGTGTGCTATTCTGTTCTAAAACTATTTTGCTGAACCATATTTTCAATCCTTGAGTTGAGGGACAGAGAGGTACAGTGAGTGAAACTGACAGTGTTCTATTCTGTTCTAAACCAATTTTGCTCTTCCATATTTTCAATCCTTGAGTTTAGGGACAGAGAAGGACACTCATAGAAATTATCAGTGTGCTATTCTGTGCTAAATCTTGTTTGTAGGGAGGGACAGAGTAGGACAGTGAGGGAAAGTGTCAGTGTGCTATTCTGTTCTAAAACTATTTTGCTGAACCATATTTTCAATCCTTGAGTTGAGGGACAGAGAGGTACAGTGAGTGAAACTGACAGTGTGCTATTCTGTTCTAAACCAATTTTGCTGTTCCATATTTTCAATCCTTGAGTTTAGGGACAGAGAAGGACACTCGTAGAAATTATCAGTGTGCTATTCTGTGCTAAATCTTGTTTGTAGGGAGGGACAGAGTAGGACAGTGAGGGAAAGTGTCAGTGTGCTATTCTGTTCTAAAACTATTTTGCTGAACCATATTTTCAATCCTTGAGTTGAGGGACAGAGAGGTACAGTGAGTGAAACTGACAGTGTGCTATTCTGTTCTAAACCAATTTTGCTGTTCCATATTTTCAATCCTTGAGTTTAGGGACAGAGAAGGACACTCGTAGAAATTATCAGTGTGCTATTCTGTGCTAAATCTTGTTTGTAGGGAGGGACAGAGTAGGACAGTGAGGGAAAGTGTCAGTGTGCTATTCTGTTCTAAAACTATTTTGCTGAACCATATTTTCAATCCTTGAGTTGAGGGACAGAGAGGTACAGTGAGTGAAACTGACAGTGTGCTATTCTGTTCTAAACCAATTTTACTCTTCCATATTTTCAATCCTTGAGTTTAGGGACAGAGAAGGACACTCGTAGAAATTATCAGTGTGCTATTCTGTGCTAAAACTTGTTTGTAGGGAGGGACAGAGTAGGACAGTGAGGGAAAGTGTCAGTGTGCTATTCTGTTCTAAAACTATTTTGCTGAACCATATTTTCAATCCTTGAGTTGAGGGACAGAGAGGTACAGTGAGTGAAACTGACAGTGTGCTATTCTGTTCTAAACCAATTTTGCTCTTCCATATTTTCAATCCTTGAGTTTAGGGACAGAGAAGAACACTCGTAGAAATTATCAGTGTGCTATTCTGTGCTAAATCTTGTTTGTAGGGAGGGACAGAGTAGGACAGTGAGGGAAAGTGTCAGTGTGCTATTCTGTTCTAAAACTATTTTGCTGAACCATATTTTCAATCCTTGAGTTGAGGGACAGAGAGGTACAGTGAGTGAAACTGACAGTGTGCTATTCTGTTCTAAACCAATTTTGCTCTTCCATATTTTCAATCCTTGAGTTTAGGGACAGAGAAGGACACTCGTAGAAATTATCAGTGTGCTATTCTGTGCTAAATCTTGTTTGTAGGGAGGGACAGAGTAGGACAGTGAGGGAAAGTGTCAGTGTGCTATTCTGTTCTAAAACTATTTTGCTGAACCATATTTTCAATCCTTGAGTTGAGGGACAGAGAGGTACAGTGAGTGAAACTGACAGTGTGCTATTCTGTTCTAAACCAATTTTGCTCTTCCATATTTTCAATCCTTGAGTTTAGGGACAGAGAAGGACACTTGTAGAAATTATCAGTGTGCTATTCTGTGCTAAATCTTGTTTGTAGGGAGGGACAGAGTAGGACAGTGAGGGAAAGTGTCAGTGTGCTATTCTGTTCTAAAACTATTTTGCTGAACCATATTTTCAATCCTTGAGTTGAGGGACAGAGAGGTACAGTGAGTGAAACTGACAGTGTGCTATTCTGTTCTAAACCAATTTTGCTCTTCCATATTTTCAATCCTTGAGTTTAGGGACAGAGAAGGACACTCATAGAAATTATCAGTGTGCTATTCTGTGCTAAATCTTGTTTGTAGGGAGGGACAGAGTAGGACAGTGAGGGAAAGTGTCAGTGTGCTATTCTGTTCTAAAACTATTTTGCTGAACCATATTTTCAATCCTTGAGTTGAGGGACAGAGAGGTACAGTGAGTGAAACTGACAGTGTGCTATTCTGTTCTAAACCAATTTTGCTCTTCCATATTTTCAATCCTTGAGTTTAGGGACAGAGAAGGACACTCGTAGAAATTATCAGTGTGCTATTCTGTGCTAAATCTTGTTTGTAGGGAGGGACAGAGTAGGACAGTGAGGGAAAGTGTCAGTGTGCTATTCTGTTCTAAAACTATTTTGCTGAACCATATTTTCAATCCTTGAGTTGAGGGACAGAGAGGTACAGTGAGTGAAACTGACAGTGTGCTATTCTGTTCTAAACCAATTTTGCTGTTCCATATTTTCAATCCTTGAGTTTAGGGACAGAGAAGGACACTCGTAGAAATTATCAGTGTGCTATTCTGTGCTAAATCTTGTTTGTAGGGAGGGACAGAGTAGGACAGTGAGGGAAAGTGTCAGTGTGCTATTCTGTTCTAAAACTATTTTGCTGAACCATATTTTCAATCCTTGAGTTGAGGGACAGAGAGGTACAGTGAGTGAAACTGACAGTGTGCTATTCTGTTCTAAACCAATTTTGCTCTTCCATATTTTCAATCCTTGAGTTTAGGGACAGAAAAGGACACTCGTAGAAATTATCAGTGTGCTATTCTGTGCTAAATCTTGTTTGTAGGGAGGGACAGAGTAGGACAGTGAGGGAAAGTGTCAGTGTGCTATTCTGTTCTAAAACTATTTTGCTGAACCATATTTTCAATCCTTGAGTTGAGGGACAGAGAGGTACAGTGAGTGAAACTGACAGCGTGCTATTCTGTTCTAAACCAATTTTGCTCTTCCATATTTTCAATCCTTGAGTTTAGGGACAGAGAAGGACACTCGTAGAAATTATCAGTGTGCTATTCTGTGCTAAATCTTGTTTGTAGGGAGGGACAGAGTAGGACAGTGAGGGAAAGTGTCAGTGTGCTATTCTGTTCTAAAACTATTTTGCTGAACCATATTTTCAATCCTTGAGTTGAGGGACAGAGAGGTACAGTGAGTGAAACTGACAGTGTGCTATTCTGTTCTAAACCAATTTTGCTCTTCCATATTTTCAATCCTTGAGTTTAGGGACAGAGAAGGACGCTCGTAGAAATTATCAGTGTGCTATTCTGTGCTAAATCTTGTTTGTAGGGAGGGACAGAGTAGGACAGTGAGGGAAAGTGTCAGTGTGCTATTCTGTTCTAAAACTATTTTGCTGAACCATATTTTCAATCCTTGAGTTGAGGGACAGAGAGGTACAGTGAGTGAAACTGACAGTGTGCTATTCTGTTCTAAACCAATTTTGCTGTTCCATATTTTCAATCCTTGAGTTTAGGGACAGAGAAGGACACTCGTAGAAATTATCAGTGTGCTATTCTGTGCTAAATCTTGTTTGTAGGGAGGGACAGAGTAGGACAGTGAGGGAAAGTGTCAGTGTGCTATTCTGTTCTAAAACTATTTTGCTGAACCATATTTTCAATCCTTGAGTTGAGGGACAGAGAGGTACAGTGAGTGAAACTGACAGTGTGCTATTCTGTTCTAAACCAATTTTGCTGTTCCATATTTTTAATCCTTGAGTTTAGGGACAGAGAAGGACACTCGTAGAAATTATCAGTGTGCTATTCTGTGCTAAATCTTGTTTGTAGGGAGGGACAGAGTAGGACAGTGAGGGAAAGTGTCAGTGTGCTATTCTGTTCTAAAACTATTTTGCTGAACCATATTTTCAATCCTTGAGTTGAGGGACAGAGAGGTACAGTGAGTGAAACTGACAGTGTGCTATTCTGTTCTAAACCAATTTTGCTCTTCCATATTTTCAATCCTTGAGTTTAGGGACAGAGAAGGACACTCATAGAAATTATCAGTGTGCTATTCTGTGCTAAATCTTGTTTGTAGGGAGGGACAGAGTAGGACAGTGAGGGAAAGTGTCAGTGTGCTATTCTGTTCTAAAACTATTTTGCTGAACCATATTTTTAATCCTTGAGTTGAGGGACAGAGAGGTACAGTGAGTGAAACTGACAGTGTGCTATTCTGTTCTAAACCAATTTTGCTGTTCCATATTTTCAATCCTTGAGTTTAGGGACAGAGAAGGACACTCGTAGAAATTATCAGTGTGCTATTCTGTGCTAAATCTTGTTTGTAGGGAGGGACAGAGTAGGACAGTGAGGGAAAGTGTCAGTGTGCTATTCTGTTCTAAAACTATTTTGCTGAACCATATTTTCAATCCTTGAGTTGAGGGACAGAGAGGTACAGTGAGTGAAACTGACAGTGTGCTATTCTGTTCTAAACCAATTTTGCTCTTCCATATTTTCAATCCTTGAGTTTAGGGACAGAGAAGGACACTCGTAGAAATTATCAGTGTGCTATTCTGTGCTAAATCTTGTTTGTAGGGAGGGACAGAGTAGGACAGTGAGGGAAAGTGTCAGTGTGCTATTCTGTTCTAAAACTATTTTGCTGAACCATATTTTCAATCCTTGAGTTGAGGGACAGAGAGGTACAGTGAGTGAAACTGACAGTGTGCTATTCTGTTCTAAACCAATTTTACTCTTCCATATTTTCAATCCTTGAGTTTAGGGACAGAGAAGGACACTCGTAGAAATTATCAGTGTGCTATTCTGTGCTAAATCTTGTTTGTAGGGAGGGACAGAGTAGGACAGTGAGGGAAAGTGTCAGTGTGCTATTCTGTTCTAAAACTATTTTGCTGAACCATATTTTCAATCCTTGAGTTGAGGGACAGAGAGGTACAGTGAGTGAAACTGACAGTGTGCTATTCTGTTCTAAACCAATTTTGCTCTTCCATATTTTCAATCCTTGAGTTTAGGGACAGAGAAGGACACTCGTAGAAATTATCAGTGTGCTATTCTGTGCTAAATCTTGTTTGTAGGGAGGGACAGAGTAGGACAGTGAGGGAAAGTGTCAGTGTGCTATTCTGTTCTAAAACTATTTTGCTGAACCATATTTTCAATCCTTGAGTTGAGGGACAGAGAGGTACAGTGAGTGAAACTGACAGTGTGCTATTCTGTTCTAAACCAATTTTGCTCTTCCATATTTTCAATCCTTGAGTTTAGGGACAGAGAAGGACACTCGTAGAAATTATCAGTGTGCTATTCTGTGCTAAATCTTGTTTGTAGGGAGGGACAGAGTAGGACAGTGAGGGGAAGTGTCAGTGTGCTATTCTGTTCTAAAACTATTTTGCTGAACCATATTTTCAATCCTTGAGTTGAGGGACAGAGAGGTACAGTGAGTGAAACTGACAGTGTTCTATTCTGTTCTAAACCAATTTTGCTCTTCCATATTTTCAATCCTTGAGTTTAGGGACAGAGAAGGACACTCATAGAAATTATCAGTGTGCTATTCTGTGCTAAATCTTGTTTGTAGGGAGGGACAGAGTAGGACAGTGAGGGAAAGTGTCAGTGTGCTATTCTGTTCTAAAACTATTTTGCTGAACCATATTTTCAATCCTTGAGTTGAGGGACAGAGAGGTACAGTGAGTGAAACTGACAGTGTGCTATTCTGTTCTAAACCAATTTTGCTGTTCCATATTTTCAATCCTTGAGTTTAGGGACAGAGAAGGACACTCGTAGAAATTATCAGTGTGCTATTCTGTGCTAAATCTTGTTTGTAGGGAGGGACAGAGTAGGACAGTGAGGGAAAGTGTCAGTGTGCTATTCTGTTCTAAAACTATTTTGCTGAACCATATTTTCAATCCTTGAGTTGAGGGACAGAGAGGTACAGTGAGTGAAACTGACAGTGTGCTATTCTGTTCTAAACCAATTTTGCTGTTCCATATTTTCAATCCTTGAGTTTAGGGACAGAGAAGGACACTCGTAGAAATTATCAGTGTGCTATTCTGTGCTAAATCTTGTTTGTAGGGAGGGACAGAGTAGGACAGTGAGGGAAAGTGTCAGTGTGCTATTCTGTTCTAAAACTATTTTGCTGAACCATATTTTCAATCCTTGAGTTGAGGGACAGAGAGGTACAGTGAGTGAAACTGACAGTGTGCTATTCTGTTCTAAACCAATTTTGCTCTTCCATATTTTCAATCCTTGAGTTTAGGGACAGAGAAGGACACTCGTAGAAATTATCAGTGTGCTATTCTGTGCTAAATCTTGTTTGTAGGGAGGGACAGAGTAGGACAGTGAGGGAAAGTGTCAGTGTGCTATTCTGTTCTAAAACTATTTTGCTGAACCATATTTTCAATCCTTGAGTTGAGGGACAGAGAGGTACCGTGAGTGAAACTGACAGCGTGCTATTCTGTTCTAAACCAATTTTGCTCTTCCATATTTTCAATCCTTGAGTTTAGGGACAGAGAAGGACACTCGTAGAAATTATCAGTGTGCTATTCTGTGGTAAATCTTGTTTGTAGGGAGGGACAGAGTAGGACAGTGAGGGAAAGTGTCAGTGTGCTATTCTGTTCTAAAACTATTTTGCTGAACCATATTTTCAATCCTTGAGTTGAGGGACAGAGAGGTACAGTGAGTGAAACTGACAGTGTGCTATTCTGTTCTAAACCAATTTTGCTCTTCCATATTTTCAATCCTTGAGTTTAGGGACAGAGAAGGACGCTCGTAGAAATTATCAGTGTGCTATTCTGTGCTAAATCTTGTTTGTAGGGAGGGACAGAGTAGGACAGTGAGGGAAAGTGTCAGTGTGCTATTCTGTTCTAAAACTATTTTGCTGAACCATATTTTCAATCCTTGAGTTGAGGGACAGAGAGGTACAGTGAGTGAAACTGACAGTGTGCTATTCTGTTCTAAACCAATTTTGCTGTTCCATATTTTCAATCCTTGAGTTTAGGGACAGAGAAGGACACTCGTAGAAATTATCAGTGTGCTATTCTGTGCTAAATCTTGTTTGTAGGGAGGGACAGAGTAGGACAGTGAGGGAAAGTGTCAGTGTGCTATTCTGTTCTAAAACTATTTTGCTGAACCATATTTTCAATCCTTGAGTTGAGGGACAGAGAGGTACAGTGAGTGAAACTGACAGTGTGCTATTCTGTTCTAAACCAATTTTGCTGTTCCATATTTTCAATCCTTGAGTTTAGGGACAGAGAAGGACACTCGTAGAAATTATCAGTGTGCTATTCTGTGCTAAATCTTGTTTGTAGGGAGGGACAGAGTAGGACAGTGAGGGAAAGTGTCAGTGTGCTATTCTGTTCTAAAACTATTTTGCTGAAGCATATTTTCAATCCTTGAGTTAAGGGACAGAGAGGTACAGTGAGTGAAACTGACAGTGTGCTATTCTGTTCTAAACCAATTTTGCTGTTCCATATTTTTAATCCTTGAGTTTAGGGACAGAGAAGGACACTCGTAGAAATTATCAGTGTGCTATTCTGTGCTAAATCTTGTTTGTAGGGAGGGACAGAGTAGGACAGTGAGGGAAAGTGTCAGTGTGCTATTCTGTTCTAAAACTATTTTGCTGAACCATATTTTCAATCCTTGAGTTGAGGGACAGAGAGGTACAGTGAGTGAAACTGACAGTGTGCTATTCTGTTCTAAACCAATTTTGCTGTTCCATATTTTCAATCCTTGAGTTTAGGGACAGAGAAGGACACTCGTAGAAATTATCAGTGTGCTATTCTGTGCTAAATCTTGTTTGTAGGGAGGGACAGAGTAGGACAGTGAGGGAAAGTGTCAGTGTGCTATTCTGTTCTAAAACTATTTTGCTGAACCATATTTTCAATCCTTGAGTTGAGGGACAGAGAGGTACAGTGAGTGAAACTGACAGTGTGCTATTCTGTTCTAAACCAATTTTGCTCTTCCATATTTTCAATCATTGAGTTTAGGGACAGAGAAGGACACTCGTAGAAATTATCAGTGTGCTATTCTGTGCTAAATCTTGTTTGTAGGGAGGGACAGAGTAGGACAGTGAGGGAAAGTGTCAGTGTGCTATTCTGTTCTAAAACTATTTTGCTGAACCATATTTTCAATCCTTGAGTTGAGGGACAGAGAGGTACAGTGAGTGAAACTGACAGTGTGCTATTCTGTTCTAAACCAATTTTGCTCTTCCATATTTTCAATCCTTGAGTTTAGGGACAGAGAAGGACACTCATAGAAATTATCAGTGTGCTATTCTGTGCTAAATCTTGTTTGTAGGGAGGGACAGAGTAGGACAGTGAGGGAAAGTGTCAGTGTGCTATTCTGTTCTAAAACTATTTTGCTGAACCATATTTTCAATCCTTGAGTTGAGGGACAGAGAGGTACAGTGAGTGAAACTGACAGTGTGCTATTCTGTTCTAACCCAATTTTGCTGTTCCATATTTTCAATCCTTGAGTTTAGGGACAGAGAAGGACACTCGTAGAAATTATCAGTGTGCTATTCTGTGCTAAATCTTGTTTGTAGGGAGGGACAGAGTAGGACAGTGAGGGAAAGTGTCAGTGTGCTATTCTGTTCTAAAACTATTTTGCTGAACCATATTTTCAATCCTTGAGTTGAGGGACAGAGAGGTACAGTGAGTGAAACTGACAGTGTGCTATTCTGTTCTAAACCAATTTTGCTGTTCCATATTTTCAATCCTTGAGTTTAGGGACAGAGAAGGACACTCGTAGAAATTATCAGTGTGCTATTCTGTGCTAAATCTTGTTTGTAGGGAGGGACAGAGTAGGACAGTGAGGGAAAGTGTCAGTGTGCTATTCTGTTCTAAAACTATTTTGCTGAACCATATTTTCAATCCTTGAGTTGAGGGACAGAGAGGTACAGTGAGTGAAACTGACAGTGTGCTATTCTGTTCTAAACCAATTTTGCTCTTCCATATTTTCAATCCTTGAGTTTAGGGACAGAGAAGGACACTCGTAGAAATTATCAGTGTGCTATTCTGTGCTAAATCTTGTTTGTAGAGAGGGACAGAGTAGGACAGTGAGGGAAAGTGGCAGTGTGCTATTCTGTTCTAAAACTATTTTGCTGAACCATATTTTCAATCCTTGAGTTGAGGGACAGAGAGGTACAGTGAGTGAAACTGACAGTGTGCTATTCTGTTCTAAACCAATTTTGCTCTTCCATATTTTCAATCCTTGAGTTTAGGGACAGAGAAGGACACTCGTAGAAATTATCAGTGTGCTATTCTGTGCTAAATCTTGTTTGTAGGGAGGGACAGAGTAGGACAGTGAGGGAAAGTGTCAGTGTGCTATTCTGTTCTAAAACTATTTTGCTGAACCATATTTTCAATCCTTGAGTTGAGGGACAGAGAGGTACAGTGAGTGAAACTGACAGTGTGCTATTCTGTTCTAAACCAATTTTGCTGTTCCATATTTTCAATCCTTGAGTTTAGGGACAGAGAAGGACACTCGTAGAAATTATCAGTGTGCTATTCTGTGCTAAATCTTGTTTGTAGGGAGGGACAGAGTAGGACAGTGAGGGAAAGTGTCAGTGTGCTATTCTGTTCTAAAACTATTTTGCTGAACCATATTTTCAATCCTTGAGTTGAGGGACAGAGAGGCACAGTGAGTGAAACTGACAGTGTGCTATTCTGTTCTAAACCAATTTTGCTGTTCCATATTTTCAATCCTTGAGTTTAGGGACAGAGAAGGACACTCGTAGAAATTATCAGTGTGCTATTCTGTGCTAAATCTTGTTTGTAGGGAGGGACAGAGTAGGACAGTGAGGGAAAGTGTCAGTGTGCTATTCTGTTCTAAAACTATTTTGCTGAACCATATTTTCAATCCTTGAGTTGAGGGACAGAGAGGTACAGTGAGTGAAACTGACAGTGTGCTATTCTGTTCTAAACCAATTTTGCTCTTCCATATTTTCAATCCTTGAGTTTAGGGACAGAGAAGGACACTCGTAGAAATTATCAGTGTGCTATTCTGTGCTAAATCTTGTTTGTAGGGAGGGACATAGTAGGACAGTGAGGGAAAGTGTCAGTGTGCTATTCTGTTCTAAAACTATTTTGCTGAACCATATTTTCAATCCTTGAGTTGAGGGACAGAGAGGTACAGTGAGTGAAACTGACAGTGTGCTATTCTGTTCTAAACCAATTTTGCTGTTCCATATTTTCAATCCTTGAGTTTAGGGACAGAGAAGGACACTCGTAGAAATTATCAGTGTGCTATTCTGTGCTAAATCTTGTTTGTAGGGAGGGACAGAGTAGGACAGTGAGGGAAAGTGTCAGTGTGCTATTCTGTTCTAAAACTATTTTGCTGAACCATATTTTCAATCCTTGAGTTGAGGGACAGAGAGGTACAGTGAGTGAAACTGACAGTGTGCTATTCTGTTCTAAACCAATTTTGCTGTTCCATATTTTCAATCCTTGAGTTTAGGGACAGAGAAGGACACTCGTAGAAATTATCAGTGTGCTATTCTGTGCTAAATCTTGTTTGTAGGGAGGGACAGAGTAGGACAGTGAGGGAAAGTGTCAGTGTGCTATTCTGTTCTAAAACTATTTTGCTGAACCATATTTTCAATCCTTGAGTTGAGGGACAGAGAGGTACAGTGAGTGAAACTGACAGTGTGCTATTCTGTTCTAAACCAATTTTGCTCTTCCATATTTTCAATCCTTGAGTTTAGGGACAGAGAAGGACACTCGTAGAAATTATCAGTGTGCTATTCTGTGCTAAATCTTGTTTGTAGGGAGGGACAGAGTAGGACAGTGAGGGAAAGTGTCAGTGTGCTATTCTGTTCTAAAACTATTTTGCTGAACCATATTTTCAATCCTTGAGTTGAGGGACAGAGAGGTACAGTGAGTGAAACTGACAGTGTGCTATTCTGTTCTAAACCAATTTTGCTCTTCCATATTTTCAATCCTTGAGTTTAGGAACAGAGAAGGACACTCGTAGAAATTATCAGTGTGCTATTCTGTGCTAAATCTTGTTTGTAGGGAGGGACAGAGTAGGACAGTGAGGGAAAGTGTCAGTGTGCTATTCTGTTCTAAAACTATTTTGCTGAACCATATTTTCAATCCTTGAGTTGAGGGACAGAGAGGTACAGTGAGTGAAACTGACAGTGTGCTATTCTGTTCTAAACCAATTTTGCTCTTCCATATTTTCAATCCTTGAGTTTAGGGACAGAGAAGGACACTCATAGAAATTATCAGTGTGCTATTCTGTGCTAAATCTTGTTTGTAGGGAGGGACAGAGTAGGACAGTGAGGGAAAGTGTCAGTGTGCTATTCTGTTCTAAAACTATTTTGCTGAACCATATTTTCAATCCTTGAGTTGAGGGACAGAGAGGTACAGTGAGTGAAACTGACAGTGTGCTATTCTGTTCTAAACCAATTTTGCTGTTCCATATTTTCAATCCTTGAGTTTAGGGACAGAGAAGGACACTCGTAGAAATTATCAGTGTGCTATTCTGTGCTAAATCTTGTTTGTAGGGAGGGACAGAGTAGGACAGTGAGGGAAAGTGTCAGTGTGCTATTCTGTTCTAAAACTATTTTGCTGAACCATATTTTCAATCCTTGAGTTGAGGGACAGAGAGGTACAGTGAGTGAAACTGACAGTGTGCTATTCTGTTCTAAACCAATTTTTGCTGTTCCATATTTTCAATCCTTGAGTTTAGGGACAGAGAAGGACACTCGTAGAAATTATCAGTGTGCTATTCTGTGCTAAATCTTGTTTGTAGGGAGGGACAGAGTAGGACAGTGAGGGAAAGTGTCAGTGTGCTATTCTGTTCTAAAACTATTTTGCAGAACCATATTTTCAATCCTTGAGTTGAGGGACAGAGAGGTACAGTGAGTGAAACTGACAGTGTGCTATTCTGTTCTAAACCAATTTTGCTCTTCCATATTTTCAATCCTTGAGTTTAGGGACAGAGAAGGACACTCATAGAAATTATCAGTGTGCTATTCTGTGCTAAATCTTGTTTGTAGGGAGGGACAGAGTAGGACAGTGAGGGAAAGTGTCAGTGTGCTATTCTGTTCTAAAACTATTTTGCTGAACCATATTTTCAATCCTTGAGTTGAGGGACAGAGAGGTACAGTGAGTGAAACTGACAGTGTGCTATTCTGTTCTAAACCAATTTTGCTGTTCCATATTTTCAATCCTTGAGTTTAGGGACAGAGAAGGACACTCGTAGAAATTATCAGTGTGCTATTCTGTGCTAAATCTTGTTTGTAGGGAGGGACAGAGTAGGACAGTGAGGGAAAGTGTCAGTGTGCTATTCTGTTCTAAAACTATTTTGCTGAACCATATTTTCAATCCTTGAGTTGAGGGACAGAGAGGTACAGTGAGTGAAACTGACAGTGTGCTATTCTGTTCTAAACCAATTTTGCTCTTCCATATTTTCAATCCTTGAGTTTAGGGACAGAGAAGGACACTCATAGAAATTATCAGTGTGATATTCTGTGCTAAATCTTGTTTGTAGTGAGGGACAGAGTAGGACAGTGAGGGAAAGTGTCAGTGTGCTATTCTGTTCTAAAACTATTTTGCTGAACCATATTTTCAATCCTTGAGTTGAGGGACAGAGAGGTACAGTGAGTGAAACTGACAGTGTGCTATTCTGTTCTAAACCAATTTTGCTCTTCCATATTTTCAATCCTTGAGTTTAGGGACAGAGAAGGACACTCGTAGAAATTATCAGTGTGCTATTCTGTGCTAAATCTTGTTTGTAGAGAGGGACAGAGTAGGACAGTGAGGGAAAGTGGCAGTGTGCTATTCTGTTCTAAAACTATTTTGCTGAACCATATTTTCAATCCTTGAGTTGAGGGACAGAGAGGTACAGTGAGTGAAACTGACAGTGTGCTATTCTGTTCTAAACCAATTTTGCTCTTCCATATTTTCAATCCTTGAGTTTAGGGACAGAGAAGGACACTCATAGAAATTATCAGTGTGCTATTCTGTGCTAAATCTTGTTTGTAGGGAGGGACAGAGTAGGACAGTGAGGGAAAGTGTCAGTGTGCTATTCTGTTCTAAAACTATTTTGCTGAACCATATTTTCAATCCTTGAGTTGAGGGACAGAGAGGTACAGTGAGTGAAACTGACAGTGTGCTATTCTGTTCTAAACCAATTTTGCTCTTCCATATTTTCAATCCTTGAGTTTAGGGACAGAGAAGGACACTCGTAGAAATTATCAGTGTGCTATTCTGTGCTAAATCTTGTTTGTAGGGAGGGACAGAGTAGGACAGTGAGGGAAAGTGTCAGTGTGCTATTCTGTTCTAAAACTATTTTGCTGAACCATATTTTCAATCCTTGAGTTGAGGGACAGAGAGGTACAGTGAGTGAAACTGACAGTGTGCTATTCTGTTCTAAACCAATTTTGCTGTTCCATATTTTCAATCCTTGAGTTTAGGGACAGAGAAGGACACTCGTAGAAATTATCAGTGTGCTATTCTGTGCTAAATCTTGTTTGTAGGGAGGGACAGAGTAGGACAGTGAGGGAAAGTGTCAGTGTGCTATTCTGTTCTAAAACTATTTTGCTGAACCATATTTTCAATCCTTGAGTTGAGGGACAGAGAGGTACAGTGAGTGAAACTGACAGTGTGCTATTCTGTTCTAAACCAATTTTGCTGTTCCATATTTTCAATCCTTGAGTTTAGGGACAGAGAAGGACACTCGTAGAAATTATCAGTGTGCTATTCTGTGCTAAATCTTGTTTGTAGGGAGGGACAGAGTAGGACAGTGAGGGAAAGTGTCAGTGTGCTATTCTGTTCTAAAACTATTTTGCTGAACCATATTTTCAATCCTTGAGTTGAGGGACAGAGAGGTACAGTGAGTGAAACTGACAGTGTGCTATTCTGTTCTAAACCAATTTTGCTCTTCCATATTTTCAATCCTTGAGTTTAGGGACAGAGAAGGACACTCGTAGAAATTATCAGTGTGCTATTCTGTGCTAAATCTTGTTTGTAGGGAGGGACAGAGTAGGACAGTGAGGGAAAGTGTCAGTGTGCTATTCTGTTCTAAAACTATTTTGCTGAACCATATTTTCAATCCTTGAGTTGAGGGACAGAGAGGTACAGTGAGTGAAACTGACAGTGTGCTATTCTGTTCTAAACCAATTTTGCTCTTCCATATTTTCAATCCTTGAGTTTAGGGACAGAGAAGGACACTCGTAGAAATTATCAGTGTGCTATTCTGTGCTAAATCTTGTTTGTAGGGAGGGACAGAGTAGGACAGTGAGGGAAAGTGTCAGTGTGCTATTCTGTTCTAAAACTATTTTGCTGAACCATATTTTCAATCCTTGAGTTGAGGGACAGAGAGGTACAGTGAGTGAAACTGACAGTGTGCTATTCTGTTCTAAACCAATTTTGCTCTTCCATATTTTCAATCCTTGAGTTTAGGGACAGAGAAGGACACTCATAGAAATTATCAGTGTGCTATTCTGTGCTAAATCTTGTTTGTAGGGAGGGACAGAGTAGGACAGTGAGGGAAAGTGTCAGTGTGCTATTCTGTTCTAAAACTATTTTGCTGAACCATATTTTCAATCCTTGAGTTGAGGGACAGAGAGGTACAGTGAGTGAAACTGACAGTGTGCTATTCTGTTCTAAACCAATTTTGCTCTTCCATATTTTCAATCCTTGAGTTTAGGGACAGAGAAGGACACTCGTAGAAATTATCAGTGTGCTATTCTGTGCTAAATCTTGTTTGTAGGGAGGGACAGAGTAGGACAGTGAGGGAAAGTGTCAGTGTGCTATTCTGTTCTAAAACTATTTTGCTGAACCATATTTTCAATCCTTGAGTTGAGGGACAGAGAGGTACAGTGAGTGAAACTGACAGTGTGCTATTCTGTTCTAAACCAATTTTGCTGTTCCATATTTTCAATCCTTGAGTTTAGGGACAGAGAAGGACACTCATAGAAATTATCAGTGTGCTATTCTGTGCTAAATCTTGTTTGTAGGGAGGGACAGAGTAGGACAGTGAGGGAAAGTGTCAGTGTGCTATTCTGTTCTAAAACTATTTTGCTGAACCATATTTTCAATCCTTGAGTTGAGGGACAGAGAGGTACAGTGAGTGAAACTGACAGTGTGCTATTCTGTTCTAAACCAATTTTGCTCTTCCATATTTTCAATCCTTGAGTTTAGGGACAGAGAAGGACACTCGTAGAAATTATCAGTGTGCTATTCTGTGCTAAATCTTGTTTGTAGGGAGGGACAGAGTAGGACAGTGAGGGAAAGTGTCAGTGTGCTATTCTGTTTTAAAACTATTTTGCTGAACCATATTTTCAATCCTTGAGTTGAGGGACAGAGAGGTACAGTGAGTGAAACTGACAGTGTGCTATTCTGTTCTAAACCAATTTTGCTCTTCCATATTTTCAATCCTTGAGTTTAGAGACAGAGAAGGACACTCGTAGAAATTATCAGTGTGCTATTCTGTGCTAAATCTTGTTTGTAGGGAGGGACAGAGTAGGACAGTGAGGGAAAGTGTCAGTGTGCTATTCTGTTCTAAAACTATTTTGCTGAACCATATTTTCAATCCTTGAGTTGAGGGACAGAGAGATACAGTGAGTGAAACTGACAGTGTGCTATTCTGTTCTAAACCAATTTTGCTGTTCCATATTTTCAATCCTTGAGTTTAGGGACAGAGAAGGACACTCGTAGAAATTATCAGTGTGCTATTCTGTGCTAAATCTTGTTTGTAGGGAGGGACAGAGTAGGACAGTGAGGGAAAGTGTCAGTGTGCTATTCTGTTCTAAAACTATTTTGCTGAACCATATTTTCAATCCTTGAGTTGAGGGACAGAGAGGTACAGTGAGTGAAACTGACAGTGTGCTATTCTGTTCTAAACCAATTTTGCTCTTCCATATTTTTAATCCTTGAGTTTAGGGACAGAGAAGGACACTCATAGAAATTATCAGTGTGCTATTCTGTGCCAAATCTTGTTTGTAGGGAGGGACAGAGTAGGACAGTGAGGGAAAGTGTCAGTGTGCTATTCTGTTCTAAAACTATTTTGCTGAACCATATTTTCAATCCTTGAGTTGAGGGACAGAGAGGTACAGTGAGTGAAACTGACAGTGTGCTATTCTGTTCTAAACCAATTTTGCTCTTCCATATTTTCAATCCTTGAGTTTAGGGACAGAGAAGGACACTCGTAGAAATTATCAGTGTGCTATTCTGTGCTAAATCTTGTTTGTAGGGAGGGACAGAGTAGGACAGTGAGGGAAAGTGTCAGTGTGCTATTCTGTTCTAAAACTATTTTGCTGAACCATATTTTCAATCCTTGAGTTGAGGGACAGAGAGGTACAGTGAGTGAAACTGACAGTGTGCTATTCTGTTCTAAACCAATTTTGCTCTTCCATATTTTCAATCCTTGAGTTTAGAGACAGAGAAGGACACTCGTAGAAATTATCAGTGTGCTATTCTGTGCTAAATCTTGTTTGTAGGGAGGGACAGAGTAGGACAGTGAGGGAAAGTGTCAGTGTGCTATTCTGTTCTAAAACTATTTTGCTGAACCATATTTCCAATCCTTGAGTTGAGGGACAGAGAGGTACAGTGAGTGAAACTGACAGTGTGCTATTCTGTTCTAAACCAATTTTGCTGTTCCATATTTTCAATCCTTGAGTTTAGGGACAGAGAAGGACACTCATAGAAATTATCAGTGTGCTATTCTGTGCTAAATCTTGTTTGTAGGGAGGGACAGAGTAGGACAGTGAGGGAAAGTGTCAGTGTGCTATTCTGTTCTAAAACTATTTTGCTGAACCATATTTTCAATCCTTGAGTTGAGGGACAGAGAGGTACAGTGAGTGAAACTGACAGTGTGCTATTCTGTTCTAAACCAATTTTGCTGTTCCATATTTTCAATCCTTGAGTTTAGGGACAGAGAAGGACACTCGTAGAAATTATCAGTGTGCTATTCTGTGCTAAATCTTGTTTGTAGGGAGGGACAGAGTAGGACAGTGAGGGAAAGTGTCAGTGTGCTATTCTGTTCTAAAACTATTTTGCTGAACCATATTTTCAATCCTTGAGTTAAGGGACAGAGAGGTACAGTGAGTGAAACTGACAGTGTGCTATTCTGTTCTAAACCAATTTTGCTGTTCCATATTTTTAATCCTTGAGTTTAGGGACAGAGAAGGACACTCGTAGAAATTATCAGTGTGCTATTCTGTGCTAAATCTTGTTTGTAGGGAGGGACAGAGTAGGACAGTGAGGGAAAGTGTCAGTGTGCTATTCTGTTCTAAAACTATTTTGCTGAACCATATTTTCAATCCTTGAGTTGAGGGACAGAGAGGTACAGTGAGTGAAACTGACAGTGTGCTATTCTGTTCTAAACCAATTTTGCTCTTCCATATTTTCAATCCTTGAGTTTAGGGACAGAGAAGGACACTCGTAGAAATTATCAGTGTGCTATTCTGTGCTAAATCTTGTTTGTAGGGAGGGACAGAGTAGGACAGTGAGGGAAAGTGTCAGTGTGCTATTCTGTTCTAAAACTATTTTGCTGAACCATATTTTCAATCCTTGAGTTGAGGGACAGAGAGGTACAGTGAGTGAAACTGACAGTGTGCTATTCTGTTCTAAACCAATTTTGCTGTTCCATATTTTCAATCCTTGAGTTTAGGGACAGAGAAGGACACTCGTAGAAATTATCAGTGTGCTATTCTGTGCTAAATCTTGTTTGTAGGGAGGGACAGAGTAGGACAGTGAGGGAAAGTGTCAGTGTGCTATTCTGTTCTAAAACTATTTTGCTGAAGCATATTTTCAATCCTTGAGTTAAGGGACAGAGAGGTACAGTGAGTGAAACTGACAGTGTGCTATTCTGTTCTAAACCAATTTTGCTGTTCCATATTTTTAATCCTTGAGTTTAGGGACAGAGAAGGACACTCGTAGAAATTATCAGTGTGCTATTCTGTGCTAAATCTTGTTTGTAGGGAGGGACAGAGTAGGACAGTGAGGGAAAGTGTCAGTGTGCTATTCTGTTCTAAAACTATTTTGCTGAACCATATTTTCAATCCTTGAGTTGAGGGACAGAGAGGTACAGTGAGTGAAACTGACAGTGTGCTATTCTGTTCTAAACCAATTTTGCTGTTCCATATTTTCAATCCTTGAGTTTAGGGACAGAGAAGGACACTCGTAGAAATTATCAGTGTGCTATTCTGTGCTAAATCTTGTTTGTAGGGAGGGACAGAGTAGGACAGTGAGGGAAAGTGTCAGTGTGCTATTCTGTTCTAAAACTATTTTGCTGAACCATATTTTCAATCCTTGAGTTGAGGGACAGAGAGGTACAGTGAGTGAAACTGACAGTGTGCTATTCTGTTCTAAACCAATTTTGCTCTTCCATATTTTCAATCCTTGAGTTTAGGGACAGAGAAGGACACTCGTAGAAATTATCAGTGTGCTATTCTGTGCTAAATCTTGTTTGTAGGGAGGGACAGAGTAGGACAGTGAGGGAAAGTGTCAGTGTGCTATTCTGTTCTAAAACTATTTTGCTGAACCATATTTTCAATCCTTGAGTTGAGGGACAGAGAGGTACAGTGAGTGAAACTGACAGTGTGCTATTCTGTTCTAAACCAATTTTGCTCTTCCATATTTTCAATCATTGAGTTTAGGGACAGAGAAGGACACTCGTAGAAATTATCAGTGTGCTATTCTGTGCTAAATCTTGTTTGTAGGGAGGGACAGAGTAGGACAGTGAGGGAAAGTGTCAGTGTGCTATTCTGTTCTAAAACTATTTTGCTGAACCATATTTTCAATCCTTGAGTTGAGGGACAGAGAGGTACAGTGAGTGAAACTGACAGTGTGCTATTCTGTTCTAAACCAATTTTGCTCTTCCATATTTTCAATCCTTGAGTTTAGGGACAGAGAAGGACACTCATAGAAATTATCAGTGTGCTATTCTGTGCTAAATCTTGTTTGTAGGGAGGGACAGAGTAGGACAGTGAGGGAAAGTGTCAGTGTGCTATTCTGTTCTAAAACTATTTTGCTGAACCATATTTTCAATCCTTGAGTTGAGGGACAGAGAGGTACAGTGAGTGAAACTGACAGTGTGCTATTCTGTTCTAAACCAATTTTGCTGTTCCATATTTTCAATCCTTGAGTTTAGGGACAGAGAAGGACACTCGTAGAAATTATCAGTGTGCTATTCTGTGCTAAATCTTGTTTGTAGGGAGGGACAGAGTAGGACAGTGAGGGAAAGTGTCAGTGTGCTATTCTGTTCTAAAACTATTTTGCTGAACCATATTTTCAATCCTTGAGTTGAGGGACAGAGAGGTACAGTGAGTGAAACTGACAGTGTGCTATTCTGTTCTAAACCAATTTTGCTGTTCCATATTTTCAATCCTTGAGTTTAGGGACAGAGAAGGACACTCGTAGAAATTATCAGTGTGCTATTCTGTGCTAAATCTTGTTTGTAGGGAGGGACAGAGTAGGACAGTGAGGGAAAGTGTCAGTGTGCTATTCTGTTCTAAAACTATTTTGCTGAACCATATTTTCAATCCTTGAGTTGAGGGACAGAGAGGTACAGTGAGTGAAACTGACAGTGTGCTATTCTGTTCTAAACCAATTTTGCTCTTCCATATTTTCAATCCTTGAGTTTAGGGACAGAGAAGGACACTCGTAGAAATTATCAGTGTGCTATTCTGTGCTAAATCTTGTTTGTAGAGAGGGACAGAGTAGGACAGTGAGGGAAAGTGGCAGTGTGCTATTCTGTTCTAAAACTATTTTGCTGAACCATATTTTCAATCCTTGAGTTGAGGGACAGAGAGGTACAGTGAGTGAAACTGACAGTGTGCTATTCTGTTCTAAACCAATTTTGCTCTTCCATATTTTCAATCCTTGAGTTTAGGGACAGAGAAGGACACTCGTAGAAATTATCAGTGTGCTATTCTGTGCTAAATCTTGTTTGTAGGGAGGGACAGAGTAGGACAGTGAGGGAAAGTGTCAGTGTGCTATTCTGTTCTAAAACTATTTTGCTGAACCATATTTTCAATCCTTGAGTTGAGGGACAGAGAGGTACAGTGAGTGAAACTGACAGTGTGCTATTCTGTTCTAAACCAATTTTGCTGTTCCATATTTTCAATCCTTGAGTTTAGGGACAGAGAAGGACACTCGTAGAAATTATCAGTGTGCTATTCTGTGCTAAATCTTGTTTGTAGGGAGGGACAGAGTAGGACAGTGAGGGAAAGTGTCAGTGTGCTATTCTGTTCTAAAACTATTTTGCTGAACCATATTTTCAATCCTTGAGTTGAGGGACAGAGAGGTACAGTGAGTGAAACTGACAGTGTGCTATTCTGTTCTAAACCAATTTTGCTCTTCCATATTTTCAATCCTTGAGTTTAGGGACAGAGAAGGACACTCGTAGAAATTATCAGTGTGCTATTCTGTGCTAAATCTTGTTTGTAGGGAGGGACAGAGTAGGACAGTGAGGGAAAGTGTCAGTGTGCTATTCTGTTCTAAAACTATTTTGCTGAACCATATTTTCAATCCTTGAGTTGAGGGACAGAGAGGTACAGTGAGTGAAACTGACAGTGTGCTATTCTGTTCTAAACCAATTTTGCTCTTCCATATTTTCAATCCTTGAGTTTAGGGACAGAGAAGGACACTCGTAGAAATTATCAGTGTGCTATTCTGTGCTAAATCTTGTTTGTAGGGAGGGACAGAGTAGGACAGTGAGGGAAAGTGTCAGTGTGCTATTCTGTTCTAAAACTATTTTGCTGAACCATATTTTCAATCCTTGAGTTGAGGGACAGAGAGGTACAGTGAGTGAAACTGACAGTGTGCTATTCTGTTCTAAACCAATTTTGCTCTTCCATATTTTCAATCCTTGAGTTTAGGGACAGAGAAGGACACTCGTAGAAATTATCAGTGTGCTATTCTGTGCTAAATCTTGTTTGTAGGGAGGGACAGAGTAGGACAGTGAGGGAAAGTGTCAGTGTGCTATTCTGTTCTAAAACTATTTTGCTGAACCATATTTTCAATCCTTGAGTTGAGGGACAGAGAGGTACAGTGAGTGAAACTGACAGTGTGCTATTCTGTTCTAAACCAATTTTGCTCTTCCATATTTTCAATCCTTGAGTTTAGGGACAGAGAAGGACACTCATAGAAATTATCAGTGTGCTATTCTGTGCTAAATCTTGTTTGTAGGGAGGGACAGAGTAGGACAGTGAGGGAAAGTGTCAGTGTGCTATTCTGTTCTAAAACTATTTTGCTGAACCATATTTTCAATCCTTGAGTTGAGGGACAGAGAGGTACAGTGAGTGAAACTGACAGTGTGCTATTCTGTTCTAAACCAATTTTGCTGTTCCATATTTTCAATCCTTGAGTTTAGGGACAGAGAAGGACACTCGTAGAAATTATCAGTGTGCTATTCTGTGCTAAATCTTGTTTGTAGGGAGGGACAGAGTAGGACAGTGAGGGAAAGTGTCAGTGTGCTATTCTGTTCTAAAACTATTTTGCTGAACCATATTTTCAATCCTTGAGTTGAGGGACAGAGAGGTACAGTGAGTGAAACTGACAGTGTGCTATTCTGTTCTAAACCAATTTTGCTGTTCCATATTTTCAATCCTTGAGTTTAGGGACAGAGAAGGACACTCGTAGAAATTATCAGTGTGCTATTCTGTGCTAAATCTTGTTTGTAGGGAGGGACAGAGTAGGACAGTGAGGGAAAGTGTCAGTGTGCTATTCTGTTCTAAAACT
Organism: Rana muscosa; assembly: GCA_029206835.1. Taxonomy (NCBI): domain Eukaryota; kingdom Metazoa; phylum Chordata; class Amphibia; order Anura; family Ranidae; genus Rana; species Rana muscosa. Next base: position 757,027,206 of record CM055122.1, on the reverse strand, counting down.
ATTTTGCAGAACCATATTTTCAATCCTTGAGTTGAGGGACAGAGAGGTACAGTGAGTGAAACTGACAGTGTGCTATTCTGTTCTAAACCAATTTTGCTCTTCCATATTTTCAATCCTTGAGTTTAGGGACAGAGAAGGACACTCATAGAAATTATCAGTGTGCTATTCTGTGCTAAATCTTGTTTGTAGGGAGGGACAGAGTAGGACAGTGAGGGAAAGTGTCAGTGTGCTATTCTGTTCTAAAACTATTTTGCTGAACCATATTTTCAATCCTTGAGTTGAGGGACAGAGAGGTACAGTGAGTGAAACTGACAGTGTGCTATTCTGTTCTAAACCAATTTTGCTGTTCCATATTTTCAATCCTTGAGTTTAGGGACAGAGAAGGACACTCGTAGAAATTATCAGTGTGCTATTCTGTGCTAAATCTTGTTTGTAGGGAGGGACAGAGTAGGACAGTGAGGGAAAGTGTCAGTGTGCTATTCTGTTCTAAAACTATTTTGCTGAACCATATTTTCAATCCTTGAGTTGAGGGACAGAGAGGTACAGTGAGTGAAACTGACAGTGTGCTATTCTGTTCTAAACCAATTTTGCTCTTCCATATTTTCAATCCTTGAGTTTAGGGACAGAGAAGGACACTCATAGAAATTATCAGTGTGATATTCTGTGCTAAATCTTGTTTGTAGTGAGGGACAGAGTAGGACAGTGAGGGAAAGTGTCAGTGTGCTATTCTGTTCTAAAACTATTTTGCTGAACCATATTTTCAATCCTTGAGTTGAGGGACAGAGAGGTACAGTGAGTGAAACTGACAGTGTGCTATTCTGTTCTAAACCAATTTTGCTCTTCCATATTTTCAATCCTTGAGTTTAGGGACAGAGAAGGACACTCGTAGAAATTATCAGTGTGCTATTCTGTGCTAAATCTTGTTTGTAGAGAGGGACAGAGTAGGACAGTGAGGGAAAGTGACAGTGTGCTATTCTGTTCTAAAACTATTTTGCTGAACCATATTTTCAATCCTTGAGTTGAGGGACAGAGAGGTACAGTGAGTGAAACTGACAGTGTGCTATTCTGTTCTAAACCAATTTTGCTCTTCCATATTTTCAATCCTTGAGTTTAGGGACAGAGAAGGACACTCATAGAAATTATCAGTGTGCTATTCTGTGCTAAATCTTGTTTGTAGGGAGGGACAGAGTAGGACAGTGAGGGAAAGTGTCAGTGTGCTATTCTGTTCTAAAACTATTTTGCTGAACCATATTTTCAATCCTTGAGTTGAGGGACAGAGAGGTACAGTGAGTGAAACTGACAGTGTGCTATTCTGTTCTAAACCAATTTTGCTCTTCCATATTTTCAATCCTTGAGTTTAGGGACAGAGAAGGACACTCGTAGAAATTATCAGTGTGCTATTCTGTGCTAAATCTTGTTTGTAGGGAGGGACAGAGTAGGACAGTGAGGGAAAGTGTCAGTGTGCTATTCTGTTCTAAAACTATTTTGCTGAACCATATTTTCAATCCTTGAGTTGAGGGACAGAGAGGTACAGTGAGTGAAACTGACAGTGTGCTATTCTGTTCTAAACCAATTTTGCTGTTCCATATTTTCAATCCTTGAGTTTAGGGACAGAGAAGGACACTCGTAGAAATTATCAGTGTGCTATTCTGTGCTAAATCTTGTTTGTAGGGAGGGACAGAGTAGGACAGTGAGGGAAAGTGTCAGTGTGCTATTCTGTTCTAAAACTATTTTGCTGAACCATATTTTCAATCCTTGAGTTGAGGGACAGAGAGGTACAGTGAGTGAAACTGACAGTGTGCTATTCTGTTCTAAACCAATTTTGCTGTTCCATATTTTCAATCCTTGAGTTTAGGGACAGAGAAGGACACTCGTAGAAATTATCAGTGTGCTATTCTGTGCTAAATCTTGTTTGTAGGGAGGGACAGAGTAGGACAGTGAGGGAAAGTGTCAGTGTGCTATTCTGTTCTAAAACTATTTTGCTGAACCATATTTTCAATCCTTGAGTTGAGGGACAGAGAGGTACAGTGAGTGAAACTGACAGTGTGCTATTCTGTTCTAAACCAATTTTGCTCTTCCATATTTTCAATCCTTGAGTTTAGGGACAGAGAAGGACACTCGTAGAAATTATCAGTGTGCTATTCTGTGCTAAATCTTGTTTGTAGGGAGGGACAGAGTAGGACAGTGAGGGAAAGTGTCAGTGTGCTATTCTGTTCTAAAACTATTTTGCTGAACCATATTTTCAATCCTTGAGTTGAGGGACAGAGAGGTACAGTGAGTGAAACTGACAGTGTGCTATTCTGTTCTAAACCAATTTTGCTCTTCCATATTTTCAATCCTTGAGTTTAGGGACAGAGAAGGACACTCGTAGAAATTATCAGTGTGCTATTCTGTGCTAAATCTTGTTTGTAGGGAGGGACAGAGTAGGACAGTGAGGGAAAGTGTCAGTGTGCTATTCTGTTCTAAAACTATTTTGCTGAACCATATTTTCAATCCTTGAGTTGAGGGACAGAGAGGTACAGTGAGTGAAACTGACAGTGTGCTATTCTGTTCTAAACCAATTTTGCTCTTCCATATTTTCAATCCTTGAGTTTAGGGACAGAGAAGGACACTCATAGAAATTATCAGTGTGCTATTCTGTGCTAAATCTTGTTTGTAGGGAGGGACAGAGTAGGACAGTGAGGGAAAGTGTCAGTGTGCTATTCTGTTCTAAAACTATTTTGCTGAACCATATTTTCAATCCTTGAGTTGAGGGACAGAGAGGTACAGTGAGTGAAACTGACAGTGTGCTATTCTGTTCTAAACCAATTTTGCTGTTCCATATTTTCAATCCTTGAGTTTAGGGACAGAGAAGGACACTCGTAGAAATTATCAGTGTGCTATTCTGTGCTAAATCTTGTTTGTAGGGAGGGACAGAGTAGGACAGTGAGGGAAAGTGTCAGTGTGCTATTCTGTTCTAAAACTATTTTGCTGAACCATATTTTCAATCCTTGAGTTGAGGGACAGAGAGGTACAGTGAGTGAAACTGACAGTGTGCTATTCTGTTCTAAACCAATTTTGCTGTTCCATATTTTCAATCCTTGAGTTTAGGGACAGAGAAGGACACTCGTAGAAATTATCAGTGTGCTATTCTGTGCTAAATCTTGTTTGTAGGGAGGGACAGAGTAGGACAGTGAGGGAAAGTGTCAGTGTGCTATTCTGTTCTAAAACTATTTTGCTGAAACATATTTTCAATCCTTGAGTTGAGGGACAGAGAGGTACAGTGAGTGAAACTGACAGTGTGCTATTCTGTTCTAAACCAATTTTGCTCTTCCATATTTTCAATCCTTGAGTTTAGGGACAGAGAAGGACACTCGTAGAAATTATCAGTGTGCTATTCTGTGCTAAATCTTGTTTGTAGGGAGGGACAGAGTAGGACAGTGAGGGAAAGTGTCAGTGTGCTATTCTGTTCTAAAACTATTTTGCTGAACCATATTTTCAATCCTTGAGTTGAGGGACAGAGAGGTACAGTGAGTGAAACTGACAGTGTGCTATTCTGTTCTAAACCAATTTTGCTCTTCCATATTTTCAATCCTTGAGTTTAGGGACAGAGAAGGACACTCGTAGAAATTATCAGTGTGCTATTCTGTGCTAAATCTTGTTTGTAGGGAGGGACAGAGTAGGACAGTGAGGGAAAGTGTCAGTGTGCTATTCTGTTCTAAAACTATTTTGCTGAACCATATTTTCAATCCTTGAGTTGAGGGACAGAGAGGTACAGTGAGTGAAACTGACAGTGTGCTATTCTGTTCTAAACCAATTTTGCTCTTCCATATTTTCAATCCTTGAGTTTAGAGACAGAGAAGGACACTCGTAGAAATTATCAGTGTGCTATTCTGTGCTAAATCTTGTTTGTAGGGAGGGACAGAGTAGGACAGTGAGGGAAAGTGTCAGTGTGCTATTCTGTTCTAAAACTATTTTGCTGAACCATATTTTCAATCCTTGAGTTGAGGGACAGAGAGATACAGTGAGTGAAACTGACAGTGTGCTATTCTGTTCTAAACCAATTTTGCTGTTCCATATTTTCAATCCTTGAGTTTAGGGACAGAGAAGGACACTCGTAGAAATTATCAGTGTGCTATTCTGTGCTAAATCTTGTTTGTAGGGAGGGACAGAGTAGGACAGTGAGGGAAAGTGTCAGTGTGCTATTCTGTTCTAAAACTATTTTGCTGAACCATATTTTCAATCCTTGAGTTGAGGGACAGAGAGGTACAGTGAGTGAAACTGACAGTGTGCTATTCTGTTCTAAACCAATTTTGCTCTTCCATATTTTTAATCCTTGAGTTTAGGGACAGAGAAGGACACTCATAGAAATTATCAGTGTGCTATTCTGTGCTAAATCTTGTTTGTAGGGAGGGACAGAGTAGGACAGTGAGGGAAAGTGTCAGTGTGCTATTCTGTTCTAAAACTATTTTGCTGAACCATATTTTCAATCCTTGAGTTGAGGGACAGAGAGGTACAGTGAGTGAAACTGACAGTGTGCTATTCTGTTCTAAACCAATTTTGCTCTTCCATATTTTCAATCCTTGAGTTTAGGGACAGAGAAGGACACTCGTAGAAATTATCAGTGTGCTATTCTGTGCTAAATCTTGTTTGTAGGGAGGGACAGAGTAGGACAGTGAGGGAAAGTGTCAGTGTGCTATTCTGTTCTAAAACTATTTTGCTGAACCATATTTTCAATCCTTGAGTTGAGGGACAGAGAGGTACAGTGAGTGAAACTGACAGTGTGCTATTCTGTTCTAAACCAATTTTGCTCTTCCATATTTTCAATCCTTGAGTTTAGGGACAGAGAAGGACACTCATAGAAATTATCAGTGTGCTATTCTGTGCTAAATCTTGTTTGTAGGGAGGGACAGAGTAGGACAGTGAGGGAAAGTGTCAGTGTGCTATTCTGTTCTAAAACTATTTTGCTGAACCATATTTTCAATCCTTGAGTTGAGGGACAGAGAGGTACAGTGAGTGAAACTGACAGTGTGCTATTCTGTTCTAAACCAATTTTGCTGTTCCATATTTTCAATCCTTGAGTTTAGGGACAGAGAAGGACACTCGTAGAAATTATCAGTGTGCTATTCTGTGCTAAATCTTGTTTGTAGGGAGGGACAGAGTAGGACAGTGAGGGAAAGTGTCAGTGTGCTATTCTGTTCTAAAACTATTTTGCTGAACCATATTTTCAATCCTTGAGTTGAGGGACAGAGAGGTACAGTGAGTGAAACTGACAGTGTGCTATTCTGTTCTAAACCAATTTTGCTGTTCCATATTTTCAATCCTTGAGTTTAGGGACAGAGAAGGACACTCGTAGAAATTATCAGTGTGCTATTCTGTGCTAAATCTTGTTTGTAGGGAGGGACAGAGTAGGACAGTGAGGGAAAGTGTCAGTGTGCTATTCTGTTCTAAAACTATTTTGCTGAAACATATTTTCAATCCTTGAGTTGAGGGACAGAGAGGTACAGTGAGTGAAACTGACAGTGTGCTATTCTGTTCTAAACCAATTTTGCTCTTCCATATTTTCAATCCTTGAGTTTAGGGACAGAGAAGGACACTCGTAGAAATTATCAGTGTGCTATTCTGTGCTAAATCTTGTTTGTAGGGAGGGACAGAGTAGGACAGTGAGGGAAAGTGTCAGTGTGCTATTCTGTTCTAAAACTATTTTGCTGAACCATATTTTCAATCCTTGAGTTGAGGGACAGAGAGGTACAGTGAGTGAAACTGACAGTGTGCTATTCTGTTCTAAACCAATTTTGCTCTTCCATATTTTCAATCCTTGAGTTTAGGGACAGAGAAGGACACTCGTAGAAATTATCAGTGTGCTATTCTGTGCTAAATCTTGTTTGTAGGGAGGGACAGAGTAGGACAGTGAGGGAAAGTGTCAGTGTGCTATTCTGTTCTAAAACTATTTTGCTGAACCATATTTTCAATCCTTGAGTTGAGGGACAGAGAGGTACAGTGAGTGAAACTGACAGTGTGCTATTCTGTTCTAAACCAATTTTGCTCTTCCATATTTTCAATCCTTGAGTTTAGAGACAGAGAAGGACACTCGTAGAAATTATCAGTGTGCTATTCTGTGCTAAATCTTGTTTGTAGGGAGGGACAGAGTAGGACAGTGAGGGAAAGTGTCAGTGTGCTATTCTGTTCTAAAACTATTTTGCTGAACCATATTTTCAATCCTTGAGTTGAGGGACAGAGAGATACAGTGAGTGAAACTGACAGTGTGCTATTCTGTTCTAAACCAATTTTGCTGTTCCATATTTTCAATCCTTGAGTTTAGGGACAGAGAAGGACACTCGTAGAAATTATCAGTGTGCTATTCTGTGCTAAATCTTGTTTGTAGGGAGGGACAGAGTAGGACAGTGAGGGAAAGTGTCAGTGTGCTATTCTGTTCTAAAACTATTTTGCTGAACCATATTTTCAATCCTTGAGTTGAGGGACAGAGAGGTACAGTGAGTGAAACTGACAGTGTGCTATTCTGTTCTAAACCAATTTTGCTCTTCCATATTTTTAATCCTTGAGTTTAGGGACAGAGAAGGACACTCATAGAAATTATCAGTGTGCTATTCTGTGCTAAATCTTGTTTGTAGGGAGGGACAGAGTAGGACAGTGAGGGAAAGTGTCAGTGTGCTATTCTGTTCTAAAACTATTTTGCTGAACCATATTTTCAATCCTTGAGTTGAGGGACAGAGAGGTACAGTGAGTGAAACTGACAGTGTGCTATTCTGTTCTAAACCAATTTTGCTCTTCCATATTTTCAATCCTTGAGTTTAGGGACAGAGAAGGACACTCGTAGAAATTATCAGTGTGCTATTCTGTGCTAAATCTTGTTTGTAGGGAGGGACAGAGTAGGACAGTGAGGGAAAGTGTCAGTGTGCTATTCTGTTCTAAAACTATTTTGCTGAACCATATTTTCAATCCTTGAGTTGAGGGACAGAGAGGTACAGTGAGTGAAACTGACAGTGTGCTATTCTGTTCTAAACCAATTTTGCTGTTCCATATTTTCAATCCTTGAGTTTAGGGACAGAGAAGGACACTCGTAGAAATTATCAGTGTGCTATTCTGTGCTAAATCTTGTTTGTAGGGAGGGACAGAGTAGGACAGTGAGGGAAAGTGTCAGTGTGCTATTCTGTTCTAAAACTATTTTGCTGAACCATATTTTCAATCCTTGAGTTGAGGGACAGAGAGGTACAGTGAGTGAAACTGACAGTGTGCTATTCTGTTCTAAACCAATTTTGCTGTTCCATATTTTCAATCCTTGAGTTTAGGGACAGAGAAGGACACTCGTAGAAATTATCAGTGTGCTATTCTGTGCTAAATCTTGTTTGTAGGGAGGGACAGAGTAGGACAGTGAGGGAAAGTGTCAGTGTGCTATTCTGTTCTAAAACTATTTTGCAGAACCATATTTTCAATCCTTGAGTTGAGGGACAGAGAGGTACAGTGAGTGAAACTGACAGTGTGCTATTCTGTTCTAAACCAATTTTGCTCTTCCATATTTTCAATCCTTGAGTTTAGGGACAGAGAAGGACACTCATAGAAATTATCAGTGTGCTATTCTGTGCTAAATCTTGTTTGTAGGGAGGGACAGAGTAGGACAGTGAGGGAAAGTGTCAGTGTGCTATTCTGTTCTAAAACTATTTTGCTGAACCATATTTTCAATCCTTGAGTTGAGGGACAGAGAGGTACAGTGAGTGAAACTGACAGTGTGCTATTCTGTTCTAAACCAATTTTGCTGTTCCATATTTTCAATCCTTGAGTTTAGGGACAGAGAAGGACACTCGTAGAAATTATCAGTGTGCTATTCTGTGCTAAATCTTGTTTGTAGGGAGGGACAGAGTAGGACAGTGAGGGAAAGTGTCAGTGTGCTATTCTGTTCTAAAACTATTTTGCTGAACCATATTTTCAATCCTTGAGTTGAGGGACAGAGAGGTACAGTGAGTGAAACTGACAGTGTGCTATTCTGTTCTAAACCAATTTTGCTCTTCCATATTTTCAATCCTTGAGTTTAGGGACAGAGAAGGACACTCATAGAAATTATCAGTGTGATATTCTGTGCTAAATCTTGTTTGTAGTGAGGGACAGAGTAGGACAGTGAGGGAAAGTGTCAGTGTGCTATTCTGTTCTAAAACTATTTTGCTGAACCATATTTTCAATCCTTGAGTTGAGGGACAGAGAGGTACAGTGAGTGAAACTGACAGTGTGCTATTCTGTTCTAAACCAATTTTGCTCTTCCATATTTTCAATCCTTGAGTTTAGGGACAGAGAAGGACACTCGTAGAAATTATCAGTGTGCTATTCTGTGCTAAATCTTGTTTGTAGAGAGGGACAGAGTAGGACAGTGAGGGAAAGTGGCAGTGTGCTATTCTGTTCTAAAACTATTTTGCTGAACCATATTTTCAATCCTTGAGTTGAGGGACAGAGAGGTACAGTGAGTGAAACTGACAGTGTGCTATTCTGTTCTAAACCAATTTTGCTCTTCCATATTTTCAATCCTTGAGTTTAGGGACAGAGAAGGACACTCATAGAAATTATCAGTGTGCTATTCTGTGCTAAATCTTGTTTGTAGGGAGGGACAGAGTAGGACAGTGAGGGAAAGTGTCAGTGTGCTATTCTGTTCTAAAACTATTTTGCTGAACCATATTTTCAATCCTTGAGTTGAGGGACAGAGAGGTACAGTGAGTGAAACTGACAGTGTGCTATTCTGTTCTAAACCAATTTTGCTCTTCCATATTTTCAATCCTTGAGTTTAGGGACAGAGAAGGACACTCGTAGAAATTATCAGTGTGCTATTCTGTGCTAAATCTTGTTTGTAGGGAGGGACAGAGTAGGACAGTGAGGGAAAGTGTCAGTGTGCTATTCTGTTCTAAAACTATTTTGCTGAACCATATTTTCAATCCTTGAGTTGAGGGACAGAGAGGTACAGTGAGTGAAACTGACAGTGTGCTATTCTGTTCTAAACCAATTTTGCTGTTCCATATTTTCAATCCTTGAGTTTAGGGACAGAGAAGGACACTCGTAGAAATTATCAGTGTGCTATTCTGTGCTAAATCTTGTTTGTAGGGAGGGACAGAGTAGGACAGTGAGGGAAAGTGTCAGTGTGCTATTCTGTTCTAAAACTATTTTGCTGAACCATATTTTCAATCCTTGAGTTGAGGGACAGAGAGGTACAGTGAGTGAAACTGACAGTGTGCTATTCTGTTCTAAACCAATTTTGCTGTTCCATATTTTCAATCCTTGAGTTTAGGGACAGAGAAGGACACTCGTAGAAATTATCAGTGTGCTATTCTGTGCTAAATCTTGTTTGTAGGGAGGGACAGAGTAGGACAGTGAGGGAAAGTGTCAGTGTGCTATTCTGTTCTAAAACTATTTTGCTGAACCATATTTTCAATCCTTGAGTTGAGGGACAGAGAGGTACAGTGAGTGAAACTGACAGTGTGCTATTCTGTTCTAAACCAATTTTGCTCTTCCATATTTTCAATCCTTGAGTTTAGGGACAGAGAAGGACACTCGTAGAAATTATCAGTGTGCTATTCTGTGCTAAATCTTGTTTGTAGGGAGGGACAGAGTAGGACAGTGAGGGAAAGTGTCAGTGTGCTATTCTGTTCTAAAACTATTTTGCTGAACCATATTTTCAATCCTTGAGTTGAGGGACAGAGAGGTACAGTGAGTGAAACTGACAGTGTGCTATTCTGTTCTAAACCAATTTTGCTCTTCCATATTTTCAATCCTTGAGTTTAGGGACAGAGAAGGACACTCGTAGAAATTATCAGTGTGCTATTCTGTGCTAAATCTTGTTTGTAGGGAGGGACAGAGTAGGACAGTGAGGGAAAGTGTCAGTGTGCTATTCTGTTCTAAAACTATTTTGCTGAACCATATTTTCAATCCTTGAGTTGAGGGACAGAGAGGTACAGTGAGTGAAACTGACAGTGTGCTATTCTGTTCTAAACCAATTTTGCTCTTCCATATTTTCAATCCTTGAGTTTAGGGACAGAGAAGGACACTCATAGAAATTATCAGTGTGCTATTCTGTGCTAAATCTTGTTTGTAGGGAGGGACAGAGTAGGACAGTGAGGGAAAGTGTCAGTGTGCTATTCTGTTCTAAAACTATTTTGCTGAACCATATTTTCAATCCTTGAGTTGAGGGACAGAGAGGTACAGTGAGTGAAACTGACAGTGTGCTATTCTGTTCTAAACCAATTTTGCTCTTCCATATTTTCAATCCTTGAGTTTAGGGACAGAGAAGGACACTCGTAGAAATTATCAGTGTGCTATTCTGTGCTAAATCTTGTTTGTAGGGAGGGACAGAGTAGGACAGTGAGGGAAAGTGTCAGTGTGCTATTCTGTTCTAAAACTATTTTGCTGAACCATATTTTCAATCCTTGAGTTGAGGGACAGAGAGGTACAGTGAGTGAAACTGACAGTGTGCTATTCTGTTCTAAACCAATTTTGCTGTTCCATATTTTCAATCCTTGAGTTTAGGGACAGAGAAGGACACTCGTAGAAATTATCAGTGTGCTATTCTGTGCTAAATCTTGTTTGTAGGGAGGGACAGAGTAGGACAGTGAGGGAAAGTGTCAGTGTGCTATTCTGTTCTAAAACTATTTTGCTGAAACATATTTTCAATCCTTGAGTTGAGGGACAGAGAGGTACAGTGAGTGAAACTGACAGTGTGCTATTCTGTTCTAAACCAATTTTGCTCTTCCATATTTTCAATCCTTGAGTTTAGGGACAGAGAAGGACACTCGTAGAAATTATCAGTGTGCTATTCTGTGCTAAATCTTGTTTGTAGGGAGGGACAGAGTAGGACAGTGAGGGAAAGTGTCAGTGTGCTATTCTGTTCTAAAACTATTTTGCTGAACCATATTTTCAATCCTTGAGTTGAGGGACAGAGAGGTACAGTGAGTGAAACTGACAGTGTGCTATTCTGTTCTAAACCAATTTTGCTCTTCCATATTTTCAATCCTTGAGTTTAGGGACAGAGAAGGACACTCGTAGAAATTATCAGTGTGCTATTCTGTGCTAAATCTTGTTTGTAGGGAGGGACAGAGTAGGACAGTGAGGGAAAGTGTCAGTGTGCTATTCTGTTCTAAAACTATTTTGCTGAACCATATTTTCAATCCTTGAGTTGAGGGACAGAGAGGTACAGTGAGTGAAACTGACAGTGTGCTATTCTGTTCTAAACCAATTTTGCTCTTCCATATTTTCAATCCTTGAGTTTAGAGACAGAGAAGGACACTCGTAGAAATTATCAGTGTGCTATTCTGTGCTAAATCTTGTTTGTAGGGAGGGACAGAGTAGGACAGTGAGGGAAAGTGTCAGTGTGCTATTCTGTTCTAAAACTATTTTGCTGAACCATATTTTCAATCCTTGAGTTGAGGGACAGAGAGATACAGTGAGTGAAACTGACAGTGTGCTATTCTGTTCTAAACCAATTTTGCTGTTCCATATTTTCAATCCTTGAGTTTAGGGACAGAGAAGGACACTCGTAGAAATTATCAGTGTGCTATTCTGTGCTAAATCTTGTTTGTAGGGAGGGACAGAGTAGGACAGTGAGGGAAAGTGTCAGTGTGCTATTCTGTTCTAAAACTATTTTGCTGAACCATATTTTCAATCCTTGAGTTGAGGGACAGAGAGGTACAGTGAGTGAAACTGACAGTGTGCTATTCTGTTCTAAACCAATTTTGCTCTTCCATATTTTTAATCCTTGAGTTTAGGGACAGAGAAGGACACTCATAGAAATTATCAGTGTGCTATTCTGTGCTAAATCTTGTTTGTAGGGAGGGACAGAGTAGGACAGTGAGGGAAAGTGTCAGTGTGCTATTCTGTTCTAAAACTATTTTGCTGAACCATATTTTCAATCCTTGAGTTGAGGGACAGAGAGGTACAGTGAGTGAAACTGACAGTGTGCTATTCTGTTCTAAACCAATTTTGCTCTTCCATATTTTCAATCCTTGAGTTTAGGGACAGAGAAGGACACTCGTAGAAATTATCAGTGTGCTATTCTGTGCTAAATCTTGTTTGTAGGGAGGGACAGAGTAGGACAGTGAGGGAAAGTGTCAGTGTGCTATTCTGTTCTAAAACTATTTTGCTGAACCATATTTTCAATCCTTGAGTTGAGGGACAGAGAGGTACAGTGAGTGAAACTGACAGTGTGCTATTCTGTTCTAAACCAATTTTGCTCTTCCATATTTTCAATCCTTGAGTTTAGAGACAGAGAAGGACACTCGTAGAAATTATCAGTGTGCTATTCTGTGCTAAATCTTGTTTGTAGGGAGGGACAGAGTAGGACAGTGAGGGAAAGTGTCAGTGTGCTATTCTGTTCTAAAACTATTTTGCTGAACCATATTTTCAATCCTTGAGTTGAGGGACAGAGAGGTACAGTGAGTGAAACTGACAGTGTGCTATTCTGTTCTAAACCAATTTTGCTGTTCCATATTTTCAATCCTTGAGTTTAGGGACAGAGAAGGACACTCATAGAAATTATCAGTGTGCTATTCTGTGCTAAATCTTGTTTGTAGGGAGGGACAGAGTAGGACAGTGAGGGAAAGTGTCAGTGTGCTATTCTGTTCTAAAACTATTTTGCTGAACCATATTTTCAATCCTTGAGTTGAGGGACAGAGAGGTACAGTGAGTGAAACTGACAGTGTGCTATTCTGTTCTAAACCAATTTTGCTGTTCCATATTTTCAATCCTTGAGTTTAGGGACAGAGAAGGACACTCGTAGAAATTATCAGTGTGCTATTCTGTCCTAAATCTTGTTTGTAGGGAGGGACAGAGTAGGACAGTGAGGGAAAGTGTCAGTGTGCTATTCTGTTCTAAAACTATTTTGCTGAACCATATTTTCAATCCTTGAGTTAAGGGACAGAGAGGTACAGTGAGTGAAACTGACAGTGTGCTATTCTGTTCTAAACCAATTTTGCTGTTCCATATTTTTAATCCTTGAGTTTAGGGACAGAGAAGGACACTCGTAGAAATTATCAGTGTGCTATTCTGTGCTAAATCTTGTTTGTAGGGAGGGACAGAGTAGGACAGTGAGGGAAAGTGTCAGTGTGCTATTCTGTTCTAAAACTATTTTGCTGAACCATATTTTCAATCCTTGAGTTGAGGGACAGAGAGGTACAGTGAGTGAAACTGACAGTGTGCTATTCTGTTCTAAACCAATTTTGCTCTTCCATATTTTCAATCCTTGAGTTTAGGGACAGAGAAGGACACTCGTAGAAATTATCAGTGTGCTATTCTGTGCTAAATCTTGTTTGTAGGGAGGGACAGAGTAGGACAGTGAGGGAAAGTGTCAGTGTGCTATTCTGTTCTAAAACTATTTTGCTGAACCATATTTTCAATCCTTGAGTTGAGGGACAGAGAGGTACAGTGAGTGAAACTGACAGTGTGCTATTCTGTTCTAAACCAATTTTGCTCTTCCATATTTTCAATCCTTGAGTTTAGGGAAAGAAGGGGACACTCGTAGAAATTATCAGTGTGCTATTCTGTGCTAAATCTTGTTTGTAGGGAGGGACAGAGTAGGACAGTGAGGGAAAGTGTCAGTGTGCTATTCTGTTCTAAAACTATTTTGCTGAACCATATTTTCAATCCTTGAGTTGAGGGACAGAGAGGTACAGTGAGTGAAACTGACAGTGTGCTATTCTGTTCTAAACCAATTTTGCTGTTCCATATTTTCAATCCTTGAGTTTAGGGACAGAGAAGGACACTCGTAGAAATTATCAGTGTGCTATTCTGTGCTAAATCTTGTTTGTAGGGAGGGACAGAGTAGGACAGTGAGGGAAAGTGTCAGTGTGCTATTCTGTTCTAAAACTATTTTGCTGAACCATATTTTCAATCCTTGAGTTGAGGGACAGAGAGGTACAGTGAGTGAAACTGACAGTGTGCTATTCTGTTCTAAACCAATTTTGCTGTTCCATATTTTCAATCCTTGAGTTTAGGGACAGAGAAGGACACTCGTAGAAATTATCAGTGTGCTATTCTGTGCTAAATCTTGTTTGTAGGGAGGGACAGAGTAGGACAGTGAGGGAAAGTGTCAGTGTGCTATTCTGTTCTAAAACTATTTTGCTGAACCATATTTTCAATCCTTGAGTTGAGGGACAGAGAGGTACAGTGAGTGAAACTGACAGTGTGCTATTCTGTTCTAAACCAATTTTGCTCTTCCATATTTTCAATCCTTGAGTTTAGGGACAGAGAAGGACACTCGTAGAAATTATCAGTGTGCTATTCTGTGCTAAATCTTGTTTGTAGGGAGGGACAGAGTAGGACAGTGAGGGAAAGTGTCAGTGTGCTATTCTGTTCTAAAACTATTTTGCTGAACCATATTTTCAATCCTTGAGTTGAGGGACAGAGAGGTACAGTGAGTGAAACTGACAGTGTGCTATTCTGTTCTAAACCAATTTTGCTCTTCCATATTTTCAATCCTTGAGTTTAGGGACAGAGAAGGACACTCGTAGAAATTATCAGTGTGCTATTCTGTGCTAAATCTTGTTTGTAGGGAGGGACAGAGTAGGACAGTGAGGGAAAGTGTCAGTGTGCTATTCTGTTCTAAAACTATTTTGCTGAACCATATTTTCAATCCTTGAGTTAAGGGACAGAGAGGTACAGTGAGTGAAACTGACAGTGTGCTATTCTGTTCTAAACCAATTTTGCTGTTCCATATTTTTAATCCTTGAGTTTAGGGACAGAGAAGGACACTCGTAGAAATTATCAGTGTGCTATTCTGTGCTAAATCTTGTTTGTAGGGAGGGACAGAGTAGGACAGTGAGGGAAAGTGTCAGTGTGCTATTCTGTTCTAAAACTATTTTGCTGAACCATATTTTCAATCCTTGAGTTGAGGGACAGAGAGGTACAGTGAGTGAAACTGACAGTGTGCTATTCTGTTCTAAACCAATTTTGCTGTTCCATATTTTCAATCCTTGAGTTTAGGGACAGAGAAGGACACTCGTAGAAATTATCAGTGTGCTATTCTGTGCTAAATCTTGTTTGTAGGGAGGGACAGAGTAGGACAGTGAGGGAAAGTGTCAGTGTGCTATTCTGTTCTAAAACTATTTTGCTGAACCATATTTTCAATCCTTGAGTTGAGGGACAGAGAGGTACAGTGAGTGAAACTGACAGTGTGCTATTCTGTTCTAAACCAATTTTGCTCTTCCATATTTTCAATCCTTGAGTTTAGGGACAGAGAAGGACACTCGTAGAAATTATCAGTGTGCTATTCTGTGCTAAATCTTGTTTGTAGGGAGGGACAGAGTAGGACAGTGAGGGAAAGTGTCAGTGTGCTATTCTGTTCTAAAACTATTTTGCTGAACCATATTTTCAATCCTTGAGTTGAGGGACAGAGAGGTACAGTGAGTGAAACTGACAGTGTGCTATTCTGTTCTAAACCAATTTTGCTGTTCCATATTTTCAATCCTTGAGTTTAGGGACAGAGAAGGACACTCGTAGAAATTATCAGTGTGCTATTCTTTGCTAAATCTTGTTTGTAGGGAGGGACAGAGTAGGACAGTGAGGGAAAGTGTCAGTGTGCTATTCTGTTCTAAAACTATTTTGCTGAACCATATTTTCAATCCTTGAGTTGAGGGACAGAGAGGTACAGTGAGTGAAACTGACAGTGTGCTATTCTGTTCTAAACCAATTTTGCTCTTCCATATTTTCAATCCTTGAGTTTAGGGACAGAGAAGGACACTCGTAGAAATTATCAGTGTGCTATTCTGTGCTAAATCTTGTTTGTAGGGAGGGACAGAGTAGGACAGTGAGGGAAAGTGTCAGTGTGCTATTCTGTTCTAAAACTATTTTGCTGAACCATATTTTCAATCCTTGAGTTGAGGGACAGAGAGGTACAGTGAGTGAAACTGACAGTGTGCTATTCTGTTCTAAACCAATTTTGCTCTTCCATATTTTCAATCCTTGAGTTTAGGGACAGAGAAGGACACTCGTAGAAATTATCAGTGTGCTATTCTGTGCTAAATCTTGTTTGTAGGGAGGGACAGAGTAGGACAGTGAGGGAAAGTGTCAGTGTGCTATTCTGTTCTAAAACTATTTTGCTGAACCATATTTTCAATCCTTGAGTTGAGGGACAGAGAGGTACAGTGAGTGAAACTGACAGTGTGCTATTCTGTTCTAAACCAATTTTGCTCTTCCATATTTTCAATCCTTGAGTTTAGGGACAGAGAAGGACACTCGTAGAAATTATCAGTGTGCTATTCTGTGCTAAATCTTGTTTGTAGGGAGGGACAGAGTAGGACAGTGAGGGAAAGTGTCAGTGTGCTATTCTGTTCTAAAACTATTTTGCTGAACCATATTTTCAATCCTTGAGTTGAGGGACAGAGAGGTACAGTGAGTGAAACTGACAGTGTGCTATTCTGTTCTAAACCAATTTTGCTCTTCCATATTTTCAATCCTTGAGTTTAGGGACAGAGAAGGACACTCATAGAAATTATCAGTGTGCTATTCTGTGCTAAATCTTGTTTGTAGGGAGGGACAGAGTAGGACAGTGAGGGAAAGTGTCAGTGTGCTATTCTGTTCTAAAACTATTTTGCTGAACCATATTTTCAATCCTTGAGTTGAGGGACAGAGAGGTACAGTGAGTGAAACTGACAGTGTGCTATTCTGTTCTAAACCAATTTTGCTGTTCCATATTTTCAATCCTTGAGTTTAGGGACAGAGAAGGACACTCATAGAAATTATCAGTGTGCTATTCTGTGCTAAATCTTGTTTGTAGGGAGGGACAGAGTAGGACAGTGAGGGAAAGTGTCAGTGTGCTATTCTGTTCTAAAACTATTTTGCTGAACCATATTTTCAATCCTTGAGTTGAGGGACAGAGAGGTACAGTGAGTGAAACTGACAGTGTGCTATTCTGTTCTAAACCAATTTTGCTGTTCCATATTTTCAATCCTTGAGTTTAGGGACAGAGAAGGACACTCGTAGAAATTATCAGTGTGCTATTCTGTGCTAAATCTTGTTTGTAGGGAGGGACAGAGTAGGACAGTGAGGGAAAGTGTCAGTGTGCTATTCTGTTCTAAAACTATTTTGCTGAACCATATTTTCAATCCTTGAGTTGAGGGACAGAGAGGTACAGTGAGTGAAACTGACAGTGTGCTATTCTGTTCTAAACCAATTTTGCTGTTCCATATTTTCAATCCTTGAGTTTAGGGACAGAGAAGGACACTCGTAGAAATTATCAGTGTGCTATTCTGTGCTAAATCTTGTTTGTAGGGAGGGACAGAGTAGGACAGTGAGGGAAAGTGTCAGTGTGCTATTCTGTTCTAAAACTATTTTGCTGAACCATATTTTCAATCCTTGAGTTGAGGGACAGAGAGGTACAGTGAGTGAAACTGACAGTGTGCTATTCTGTTCTAAACCAATTTTGCTCTTCCATATTTTCAATCCTTGAGTTTAGGGACAGAGAAGGACACTCGTAGAAATTATCAGTGTGCTATTCTGTGCTAAATCTTGTTTGTAGGGAGGGACAGAGTAGGACAGTGAGGGAAAGTGTCAGTGTGCTATTCTGTTCTAAAACTATTTTGCTGAACCATATTTTCAATCCTTGAGTTGAGGGACAGAGAGGTACAGTGAGTGAAACTGACAGTGTGCTATTCTGTTCTAAACCAATTTTGCTGTTCCATATTTTCAATCCTTGAGTTTAGGGACAGAGAAGGACACTCGTAGAAATTATCAGTGTGCTATTCTGTGCTAAATCTTGTTTGTAGGGAGGGACAGAGTAGGACAGTGAGGGAAAGTGTCAGTGTGCTATTCTGTTCTAAAACTATTTTGCTGAACCATATTTTCAATCCTTGAGTTGAGGGACAGAGAGGTACAGTGAGTGAAACTGACAGAGTGCTATTCTGTTCTAAACCAATTTTGCTCTTCCATATTTTCAATCCTTGAGTTTAGGGACAGAGAAGGACACTCATAGAAATTATCAGTGTGCTATTCTGTGCTAAATCTTGTTTGTAGGGAGGGACAGAGTAGGACAGTGAGGGAAAGTGTCAGTGTGCTATTCTGTTCTAAAACTATTTTGCTGAACCATATTTTCAATCCTTGAGTTGAGGGACAGAGAGGTACAGTGAGTGAAACTGACAGTGTGCTATTCTGTTCTAAACCAATTTTGCTCTTCCATATTTTCAATCCTTGAGTTTAGGGACAGAGAAGGACACTCGTAGAAATTATCAGTGTGCTATTCTGTGCTAAATCTTGTTTGTAGGGAGGGACAGAGTAGGACAGTGAGGGAAAGTGTCAGTGTGCTATTCTGTTCTAAAACTATTTTGCTGTACCATATTTTCAATCCTTGAGTTGAGGGACAGAGAGGTACAGTGAGTGAAACTGACAGTGTGCTATTCTGTTCTAAACCAATTTTGCTCTTCCATATTTTCAATCCTTGAGTTTAGAGACAGAGAAGGACACTCGTAGAAATTATCAGCGTGCTATTCTGTGCTAAATCTTGTTTGTAGGGAGGGACAGAGTAGGACAGTGAGGGAAAGTGTCAGTGTGCTATTCTGTTCTAAAACTATTTTGCTGAACCATATTTTCAATCCTTGAGTTGAGGGACAGAGAGGTACAGTGAGTGAAACTGACAGTGTGCTATTCTGTTCTAAACCAATTTTGCTGTTCCATATTTTCAATCCTTGAGTTTAGGGACAGAGAAGGACACTCATAGAAATTATCAGTGTGCTATTCTGTGCTAAATCTTGTTTGTAGGGAGGGACAGAGTAGGACAGTGAGGGAAAGTGTCAGTGTGCTATTCTGTTCTAAAACTATTTTGCTGAACCATATTTTCAATCCTTGAGTTGAGGGACAGAGAGGTACAGTGAGTGAAACTGACAGTGTGCTATTCTGTTCTAAACCAATTTTGCTGTTCCATATTTTCAATCCTTGAGTTTAGGGACAGAGAAGGACACTCGTAGAAATTATCAGTGTGCTATTCTGTGCTAAATCTTGTTTGTAGGGAGGGACAGAGTAGGACAGTGAGGGAAAGTGTCAGTGTGCTATTCTGTTCTAAAACTATTTTGCTGAACCATATTTTCAATCCTTGAGTTAAGGGACAGAGAGGTACAGTGAATGAAACTGACAGTGTGCTATTCTGTTCTAAACCAATTTTGCTGTTCCATATTTTTAATCCTTGAGTTTAGGGACAGAGAAGGACACTCGTAGAAATTATCAGTGTGCTATTCTGTGCTAAATCTTGTTTGTAGGGAGGGACAGAGTAGGACAGTGAGGGAAAGTGTCAGTGTGCTATTCTGTTCTAAAACTATTTTGCTGAACCATATTTTCAATCCTTGAGTTGAGGGACAGAGAGGTACAGTGAGTGAAACTGACAGTGTGCTATTCTGTTCTAAACCAATTTTGCTGTTCCATATTTTCAATCCTTGAGTTTAGGGACAGAGAAGGACACTCGTAGAAATTATCAGTGTGCTATTCTGTGCTAAATCTTGTTTGTAGGGAGGGACAGAGTAGGACAGTGAGGGAAAGTGTCAGTGTGCTATTCTGTTCTAAAACTATTTTGCTGAACCATATTTTCAATCCTTGAGTTGAGGGACAGAGAGGTACAGTGAGTGAAACTGACAGTGTGCTATTCTGTTCTAAACCAATTTTGCTGTTCCATATTTTCAATCCTTGAGTTTAGGGACAGAGAAGGACACTCGTAGAAATTATCAGTGTGCTATTCTGTGCTAAATCTTGTTTGTAGGGAGGGACAGAGTAGGACAGTGAGGGAAAGTGTCAGTGTGCTATTCTGTTCTAAAACTATTTTGCTGAACCATATTTTCAGTCCTTGAGTTGAGGGACAGAGAGGTACAGTGAGTGAAACTGACAGTGTGCTATTCTGTTCTAAACCAATTTTGCTGTTCCATATTTTCAATCCTTGAGTTTAGGGACAGAGAAGGACACTCGTAGAAATTATCAGTGTGCTATTCTGTGCTAAATCTTTTTTGTAGGGAGGGACAGAGTAGGACAGTGAGGGAAAGTGTCAGTGTGCTATTCTGTTCTAAAACTATTTTGCTGAACCATATTTTCAATCCTTGAGTTAAGGGACAGAGAGGTACAGTGAGTGAAACTGACAGTGTGCTATTCTGTTCTAAACCAATTTTGCTCTTCCATATTTTCAATCCTTGAGTTTAGGGACAGAGAAGGACACTCATAGAAATTATCAGTGTGCTATTCTGTGCTAAATCTTGTTTGTAGGGAGGGACAGAGTAGGACAGTGAGGGAAAGTGTCAGTGTGCTATTCTGTTCTAAAACTATTTTGCTGAACCATATTTTCAATCCTTGAGTTGAGGGACAGAGAGGTACAGTGAGTGAAACTGACAGTGTGCTATTCTGTTCTAAACCAATTTTGCTCTTCCATATTTTCAATCCTTGAGTTTAGGGACAGAGAAGGACACTCGTAGAAATTATCAGTGTGCTATTCTGTGCTAAATCTTGTTTGTAGGGAGGGACAGAGTAGGACAGTGAGGGAAAGTGTCAGTGTGCTATTCTGTTCTAAAACTATTTTGCTGAACCATAGTTTCAATCCTTGAGTTGAGGGACAGAGAGGTACAGTGAGTGAAACTGACAGTGTGCTATTCTGTTCTAAACCAATTTTGCTCTTCCATATTTTCAATCCTTGAGTTTAGAGACAGAGAAGGACACTCGTAGAAATTATCAGCGTGCTATTCTGTGCTAAATCTTGTTTGTAGGGAGGGACAGAGTAGGACAGTGAGGGAAAGTGTCAGTGTGCTATTCTGTTCTAAAACTATTTTGCTGAACCATATTTTCAATCCTTGAGTTGAGGGACAGAGAGGTACAGTGAGTGAAACTGACAGTGTGCTATTCTGTTCTAAACCAATTTTGCTGTTCCATATTTTCAATCCTTGAGTTTAGGGACAGAGAAGGACACTCATAGAAATTATCAGTGTGCTATTCTGTGCTAAATCTTGTTTGTAGGGAGGGACAGAGTAGGACAGTGAGGGAAAGTGTCAGTGTGCTATTCTGTTCTAAAACTATTTTGCTGAACCATATTTTCAATCCTTGAGTTGAGGGACAGAGAGGTACAGTGAGTGAAACTGACAGTGTGCTATTCTGTTCTAAACCAATTTTGCTGTTCCATATTTTCAATCCTTGAGTTTAGGGACAGAGAAGGACACTCGTAGAAATTATCAGTGTGCTATTCTGTGCTAAATCTTGTTTGTAGGGAGGGACAGAGTAGGACAGTGAGGGAAAGTGTCAGTGTGCTATTCTGTTCTAAAACTATTTTGCTGAACCATATTTTCAATCCTTGAGTTAAGGGACAGAGAGGTACAGTGAGTGAAACTGACAGTGTGCTATTCTGTTCTAAACCAATTTTGCTGTTCCATATTTTTAATCCTTGAGTTTAGGGACAGAGAAGGACACTCGTAGAAATTATCAGTGTGCTATTCTGTGCTAAATCTTGTTTGTAGGGAGGGACAGAGTAGGACAGTGAGGGAAAGTGTCAGTGTGCTATTCTGTTCTAAAACTATTTTGCTGAACCATATTTTCAATCCTTGAGTTGAGGGACAGAGAGGTACAGTGAGTGAAACTGACAGTGTGCTATTCTGTTCTAAACCAATTTTGCTGTTCCATATTTTCAATCCTTGAGTTTAGGGACAGAGAAGGACACTCGTAGAAATTATCAGTGTGCTATTCTGTGCTAAATCTTGTTTGTAGGGAGGGACAGAGTAGGACAGTGAGGGAAAGTGTCAGTGTGCTATTCTGTTCTAAAACTATTTTGCTGAACCATATTTTCAATCCTTGAGTTGAGGGACAGAGAGGTACAGTGAGTGAAACTGACAGTGTGCTATTCTGTTCTAAACCAATTTTGTTGTTCCATATTTTCAATCCTTGAGTTTAGGGACAGAGAAGGACACTCGTAGAAATTATCAGTGTGCTATTCTGTGCTAAATCTTGTTTGTAGGGAGGGACAGAGTAGGACAGTGAGGGAAAGTGTCAGTGTGCTATTCTGTTCTAAAACTATTTTGCTGAACCATATTTTCAATCCTTGAGTTAAGGGACAGAGAGGTACAGTGAGTGAAACTGACAGTGTGCTATTCTGTTCTAAACCAATTTTGCTGTTCCATATTTTCAATCCTTGAGTTTAGGGACAGAGAAGGACACTCGTAGAAATTATCAGTGTGCTTTTCTGTGCTAAATCTTGTTTGTAGGGAGGGACAGAGTAGGACAGTGAGGGAAAGTGTCAGTGTGCTATTCTGTTCTAAAACTATTTTGCTGAACCATATTTTCAATCCTTGAGTTGAGGGACAGAGAGGTACAGTGAGTGAAACTGAGAGTGTGCTATTCTGTTCTAAACCAATTTTGCTCTTCCATATTTTCAATCCTTGAGTTTAGGGACAGAGAAGGACACTCGTAGAAATTATCAGTGTGCTATTCTGTGCTAAATCTTGTTTGTAGGGAGGGACAGAGTAGGACAGTGAGGGAAAGTGTCAGTGTGCTATTCTGTTCTAAAACTATTTTGCTGAACCATATTTTCAATCCTTGAGTTGAGGGACAGAGAGGTACAGTGAGTGAAACTGTCAGTGTGCTATTCTGTTCTAAACCAATTTTGCTGTTCCATATTTTCAATCCTTGAGTTTAGGGACAGAGAAGGACACTCATAGAAATTATCAGTGTGCTATTCTGTGCTAAATCTTGTTTGTAGGGAGGGACAGAGTAGGACAGTGAGGGAAAGTGTCAGTGTGCTATTCTGTTCTAAAACTATTTTGCTGAACCATATTTTCAATCCTTGTGTTTAGGGACAGAGAAGGATAGGCAGGGGACAGTGTCAGTGTCATTGTTGCTAAGCCTTCTGCACAGTATACACCTGAAGGTAGCCCTTATTGCTCTTTTTCCCATCTCCCTGCAGGCCATCCATTAAAATGTCTGGAAGGCAACCAAGGAGAGGCAGACAGTCAGGAGGCAAAAAAAGAGGGCAAGCAGGCTCTGTGTCTGGGGGCAACAGTGCTGGTCGTGGATGCGGTGCATTGTCATCAGCACATGGCCATGGGACACGCTTGTCCTTGTTTTCGGCAGCTGGACATGTTGAGCCACATCATGCCGAAGACTTGGTAGAGTGGATGACCAAGCCCACCTCATCCTCCTCATCCTCTCTCACCCAGGCTCAGGATACTGGCAAAGCAGCTGCCAAAGCGTCCTCTTCTCTGTTATCATTAGCTTCATTAGTCAATCCTTCCCTAGACCCACCATGTCCTCCTCCTGAGGAGTCCCCCGAACTGTTTGAGCACAGTGTTGGGTACATGCTCCAGGAGGATGCCCAGCGTTTGGAAGGATCTGATGATGATACCCAGCTAGAGGAAGGCAGCAGCGTGAGAGCAGAGAGAGGGGATGCTCAAGAAGGACACCAATCTGGCAGTCATGCTCCAGCAGCTGCAGCATACTGCCAGATTGGCTCCAGTGATGAGGAGGGAGGGGATGATGAGGTCACTGACTCCACGTGGGTGCCTAATAGGAGAGAGGAGGAGGAGGAGGATGAGGAGGAGGCACATCTCCAACGAGGCAGGATGCCCTTGACTGGCCAGCGTATTGGCAGCACACCGACGGAATCACACCGCAGAGCTCCGCCTGTGCAGGGCGCTGCCTCTGCCCGTCATTCAAAAAGTTCTTTGATGTGGGCCTTTTTTGAGGCGAGTGCATCAGATCGCACAGCTGCTGTTTGCAACATATGTCTCAAGCGTATATCACCTGGCCAAAACATCAGCCGCTTGGGCACCACATGCTTGATCAGACATATGTTGACCTGCCATGCAGCTCGTTGGCAAGCCTACCTTAAAGACCCACACCAAAGAACAAAGCTGACCTCTTCTTGCACCGCATCAGCTGGGATCTCCAACCCCACTATACCTTCACTCCTCTCTGAAACCTGCTCTGAGAGGAATGAAGGTGTAGAATTAGGTGTGTCACAGGCAAGTACTTGCGGGCACTCTGCTAGCAGTACACCAATGTCTGATTCTAGCAGGCAAATTTCCCCTGCCCCAGCTGCTGGACCGTCAAAAGAAGTTCACTCCCAGCCATCCACATGCCAAGCGGTTGAATGCTAGCTTGGCTAAATTGCTAGCGCTTCAACTGCTGCCTTTTCAGTTGGTAGACTCGGCCCCCTTCCGTGAGTTTGTGCAATGTGCGGTTCCTCAGTGGCAGGTTCCCAAACGCCACTTTTTCGCACGGAAGGCGATTCCGGCTCTCTACAGGCATGTGGAAGGCAATGTCTTGGCCTCGCTGGACAGGGCGGTCAGCGGTAAGGTGCATATTACCGCTGACTCATGGTCCAGCAGGCATGGACAGGGACGTTACCTTTCTTTCACGGCCCATTGGGTCACTCTTTTGGCAGCTGGGAAGGATGCAGGACAAGGTGCAGTAGTGTTGGAGGTTGTTCCACCGCCACGCCTCCAAAATGCTACTACTGGTTGTGACACACCTCTCTCCTCCACCCCCTCCTCTTCTTCTTCCTCCATGGCCTCTTCCTGTGGTTTGTCCTCGGAACCAGCGGTGCTCCGTAGGCGTTCAAGGGGCTACGCAAGTACGCAGGCAAAAAGATGCCATGCCGTGCTTGCGCTGGTGTGTTGGGGGACAGGAGCCACACTGGGGCAGAGGTCCTGTCTGCTCTGCAGGGGCAGGCCGAGAGGTGGTTGACGCCACGCCAGCTTAAGCCAGGAATGGTGGTTTGCGACAATGGCACCAACCTCCTCTCCGCCCTCCGACAGGGACAACTGACCCATGTGCCCTGTATGGCTCACGTCCTTAACCTGGTGGTGCAGCGGTTCTTGGGCAGGTACCCGGGCTTACAGGATGTCCTGAGGCAGGCCAGGAAAGTCTGTGTGCATTTCCGCAGATCTTATAATGCCAGTGCTCGCCTGGCTGAGCTTCAAAAGGAGTTGAACCTGCCCAAGAACCGCCTTATATGTGACATGCCCACCAGGTGGAACTCAACGTTGGCCATGCTGCAGCGGCTGCACACGCAGCAGAGAGCCATCAATGAGTACCTGTGCGACTACGGCACCAGGACAGGGTCAGGGGAGCTCGGGTTTTTTTCACCACGCCAGTGGGGCATGATCAGGGATGCATGCACTGTCCTGGCACCATTTGAGGAGGCCACAAGGATGGTGAGCAGTGACAGTGCATGCATCAGTGACACTGTACCTCTTGTCCACCTGTTGGAGCACACACTGCATGGAATAATGGACAGGGCACTTGAGGCAGAACAGAGGCAGGAAGAGGAGGACTTCCTTGCCTCTCAAGGCCCCCTTTACCCAGACAGTGTTCCTTCTGTCCCACCCATCGCACAGGAAGAGGAGGAGGAGGAGGAGGAGGAGGATTGTGTCAGCATGGAGGTGGAGGCTGGCACTCAGCATCATCAGCAGCAGTCTTTTAGGGATGATTTACAGTCCCAAGAAACCAGTGGACTTGTACGTGGCTGGGAGGAGGTGGCTGCGGATCATGTCGTCCTTAGTGACCCAGAGGACTCCGGACTGAATGCCTCAGCTAACCTACGCTGCATGGCCTCCCTGATCCTGCAAAGTCTGCGGAAGGATCCTCGTATTCTTCGGATCAAGGAGAGGGACCATTACTGGCTGGCCACTCTCCTTGATCCACGGTACAAGGGTAAGGTTGCGGACCTTATCGTACCGTCGCAGAGGGAGCAGAGGATGAGACAACTCCGGGAGGCCTTGCAGAAAGGTCTGTGCATCGCGTTCCCAGAGACTGGGAGGTTACAAACTCCTGGTCCTGGACAACGAGTTGCTGAGGCTTCGGGCAGTCAAAGAAGGAGCGGTGGGGAAGGTGGCCGTCTGACCGATGCGTTCAGACAATTCTTTAGTCCGCAGCCCCAAAGTATGATCGGTTCCAGCAACCATCGCCAGCGTCTGATATACATGGTGCAGGAATACCCAGGGGCAAGGTCAGACTTGGACACCTTCCCCACCGAAAATCCTCTGGCTTACTGGGTCTTGAGGATGGATCACTGGCCAGAGCTTGCACAGTATGCAATTGAGCTACTGGCCTGTCCTGCATCCAGCGTTCTTTCAGAACGCACATTCAGTGCTGCTGGAGGATTTGTCACGGATCACAGGGTGCGCCTGTCCACCGACTCGGTTGATCGACTGACTTTCATCAAGATGAACCAGTCTTGGATCACCACCAGCTACCACACACCAGATGCTGATATAACAGACTAATTGATTTTAAAATGTCACATCCCTTCAAGACTGATGCTGATGCTGAGTGCCTGTGCTGTTATGTTGACTGGCTATCCTCCTCCTCCTCCTCAATGATACGATTAACGATGATAGCTTGGAAGATCATTTTGGTTTATGGGTGACGCCACCAGTGGCTAAGGCCCAATTTTTCAGCCCCTGTTTAACAGGGGCGTGTAATTACAATTTTTGATGCAATACTTTGCAACAGGCCTCATTGCTGTGCTCCAAGTACAGTATCTGTGAGGGGTTGCAGTGTTGTGCCACCAGTGCCTAAGGCCCAATTTTTCAGCCCCTGTTCAACAGGGGCATGCAATTATAATTATTGATCTAATAATTCACAGCAGGGACCATTGCTGCGCCCACCAAGAGTAACTGTCAGGCCTTACAGTGTTGTGGCACCAGCACCACCATCAAAGGCCCAATTTTTACTACCACTGATCAACAATTATATGTTATTACAATTCCTGATATTATACTTGACAGCAGGGTGTTCCAGCACCCACCAAGAATAACTATGAGTGCTTTCAGTGTTGTGCCAACACCAACACCTAAGGGGCCAATTTCTGCAGAGTATATACGGAAGGTCCCTACTTTCAAACATCCAACTTACAAACTACTACTACTTGCAAACGGAAGAAGACAACAGGAAGTGAGAGGAAATCTACCCCTTGGAAGGAAAATTCTCTCCTGTAAGAATTAATATGGGAGAAAGGTGTCTCCTCTCTACTGATGCTTTATCACCAATCCTTGTTTCAATAAAAACACCACATTTCAAAAACAGTTGTCATTGGGATGCAAAGTGAGGTGAAATGTTCTGAACAGGGGCACAGACAGCAAAAAAAATGTGACAGGGGTGATAACCGTTCCCTATGTTTTACAAAAAGCTAAAAAAAAGGAATTTGCCATGGAGCTCCACTTAAACAATGCAGCTGTTCAAAATTACGAACAGATTCTACATAAGAACAAACCTACAGTCCCTGTCTTGTATGCACCGCCTGTATACGGCTGTTCAGAGTATATAGGTCCTTTTTTATTTTGTGTGCGGGGTTCCCCTTAATATCCATACAAGACCCAAAGGGGCTGGTAATGGGCTGGGGTAGGGGGGGGGGGGTTGATGGGGTAGCTATGCCATTTTTCCTAAAGATTTTCATCCATATTACCAGACATTGCATTAAAGCCGCAAGCAGTTTTAAATGGCTTTTTTCCCTTTAGAAATGTTATTTTGTGCAGGGACAGTTCTAAACACGGGAAACACGTGGCACTTCACAGGCATACTTTAGACACCCCCCAGGTACAATATTTAAAGGAATATTTGACTTTTTTTTTCACTTTATGCATCATTAAAATGACTGCTCCCGGAAAACGTCCGTTTTTAAAACTTCTTTTTGCATTGATACATGTCCCCTGGTGCAGAAGCCGGGTTCCCAAACTCTGTTTCGGACAATAACATGGATAATAGTCGTTATGATTAGCACTTTAGAATCCGAACGTTCGCATCCATTGTATTTAATAGGGTTCTAATGTTCGTGCGAACTTTCGGTCCGTTCGCGGGTTCTGGTGCGAACCGAACCCGGGGGTGTTCGGCTCATCACTATTGGTCGGTGTATAATAAAGGAAAACAAAGATTGGTGTTCGGTATGTGAAGGCTAATTTGGTGTGTTGATTCTGCATCTAATGTAGAAAGGATGAAAGGGGGGTCGTCAGAGTCGGAGGGGGGTGATCAGAGTTGGAGGGGGATCAGAGTTGGAGGGGGTGATCAGAGTTGGAAGGGGGTCAGAGTTGGAGGGGATGATCAGAGTTGGAGGGGGGTGATCAGAGTTGGAGGAGGGTGATCAGAGTTGGAGGGGGGTGATTAGCGTTGTTGGAGGGGGGATCAGAGTTGGAGAGGGTGATCAGAGTTGGAGGAGGGGTGATCAGAGTTGGAGGGGGTGATCAGAGTTGGAGGGGGTGATCAGAGTTGGAGAGGGTGATCAGAGTTGGAGGAGGGGAGATCAGAGTTGGAGGAGGGGTGATCAGAGTTGGAGGGGGGGTCAGAGTTGGAGGAGGGTGATCAGAGTTGGAGGGGGGTGATCAGATTTGGAGGGGGTGATCAGAGTTGGAGGGGAGAAATCCAAGTTGGAGGAGGGGGGGGGTGATCAGAGTTGGATGGAGGGGGGGTCAGAGTTGGAGGGGGTGATCAGAGTTGGATGGGGGGGGGGTCAGAGTTGGAGGGGGGCGATCAGAGTTGGAGGGGGTGATCAGAGTTGGTGGAGAGGGGATCAGAGTTGGAGGGGGGAAATCCAAGTTGGAGGAGGGGGGGTGATCAGAGTTGGAGGGGGGTGATCAGAGTTGGAGGAGGGGGGATCAGAGTTGGAGGGGGGAAATCCAAGTTGGAGGAGGGGGGGTGATCAGAATTGGAGGGGGGTGATCAGAGTTGGAGGAGGGGGGATCCGTGTTGTAGGGGGGAAATCCAAGTTGGAGGAGTTGGAGGAGGGGGGGGGGTGATCAGAGTTGGAGGAGGGGGGTGATCAGAGTTGGAGGGGGGTGATCAGAGTTGGAGGAGGGGGGATCAGAGTTGAAGGGGGGAAATCCAAGTTGGAGGAGGGGGGGGGTGATCAGAATTGGAGGGGGGTGATCAGAGTTGGAGGAGGGGGGATCAGAGTTGGAGGGGGGAAATCCAAGTTGGAGGAGGGGGGTGATCAGAGTTGGAGGGGGGTGATCAGAGTTGGAGGAGGGGGGATCAGAGTTGGAGGGGGGAAATCCAAGTTGGAGGAGGGGGGTGATCAGAGTTGGAGGGGGTGATCAGAGTTGGAGGAGGGGGGGATCAGAGTTGGAGGGGGGAAATCCAAGTTGGAGGAGTTGGAGGAGGGGGGTGATCAGAGTTGGAGGAGGGGGTGATCAGAGTTGGAGGGGGTGATCAGAGTTGGAGGAGGGGGGATCAGAGTTGGAGGGGGGAAATCCAAGTTGGAGGAGGGGGGTGATCAGAGTTGGAGGGGGGTGATCAGAGTTGGAGGAGGGGGGATCAGAGTTGGAGGGGGGAAATCCAAGTTGGAGGAGGGGGGTGATCAGAGTTGGAGGGGGGTGATCAGAGTTGGAGGAGGGGGATCAGAGTTGGAGGGGGGAAATCCAAGTTGGAGGAGGGGGGTGATCAGAGTTGGAGGGGGTGATCAGAGTTGGAGGAGGGGGGATCAGAGTTGGAGGAGGGGGGTGATCAGAGTTGGAGGGGGGTGATCAGAGTTGGAGGAGGGGATCAGAGTTGGAGGGGGAAATCCAAGTTGGAGTAGGGGGGGTGATCAGAGTTGGAGGGGGGTGATCAGAGTTGGAGGAGGGGGGATCAGAGTTGGAGGGGGGTGATCAGAGTTGGAGGATGGGAATCCAAGTTGGAGGAGGGGGGTGATCAAAATTGGAGGAGGGGGGTGATCAGAGTTGGAGGAGGGGGGATCAGAGTTGGAGGGGGGAAATCCAAGTTGGGGGAGGGGGGTGATCAGAGTTGGAGGGGGTTGATCAGAGTTGGAGGGGGGATCAGAGTTGGATGGGGGGAAATCCAAGTTGGAGGGGGGGGTGATCAGAGTTGGAGGAGGGAGGTGATCAGAGTTGGAGAGGGGTGATCAGAGTTGCAGGAGGGGGGATCAGAGTTGGAGGGGGAAATCCAAGTTGGAGGAGGGGGGCAGGTGATCAGAGTTGGAGGGGGTTGATCAGAGTTGGAGGAGGGGGGATCAGAGTTGGAGGGAGGGAAATCTAAGTTGGAGCGGGGGGGTGATCAGAGTTGGAGGAGGGGGGTGATCAGAGTTGGAGGGGGGTGATCAGAGTTGGAGGAGGGGGGATCAGAGTTGGAGGGGGGGGTGATCAGAGTTGGAGGGGGGGTGATCAGAGTTGGAGGGGGTGATTAGAGTTGGAGGGGGGAAATCCAAGTTGGAGGAGAGGGGGGTTGATCAGAGTTGGAGGGGGGTGATTAGAGTTGGAGGGGGAAATCCAAGTTGGAGGAGGGGGGTGATCAGAGTTGGAGGGGGGGGTGATCAGAGTTGGAGGAGGGGGGTGATCAGAGTTGGAGGAGGGGGTGATCAGAGTTGGAGGAGGGGGGAAATCCAAGTTGGAGGAGGGGGGTGATCAGAGTTGAAGGAGGGGGGTGATCAGAGTTGGAGGAGGGGGGTGATCAGAGTTGGAGGAGGGGGTGATCAGAGTTGGAGGAGGGGGAAATCCAAGTTGGAGGAGGGGGGTGATCAGAGTTGGAGGAGGGGGGTGATCAGAGTTGGAGGAGGGGGGAAATCCAAGTTGGAGGAGGGGGGTGATCAGAGTTGGAGGAGGGCGGTGATCAGAGTTGGAGGAGGGGGGGGTGATCAGAGTTGGAGGAGGGGGATCATCAGAGTTGGAGGAGGGGGGTGATCAGAGTTGGAGGAGGGGAGAAATCCAAGTTGGAGGAGGGGGGTGATCAGAGTTGGAGGGGGGTGATCAGAGTTGGAGGAGGGGGGTGATCAGAGTTGGAGGAGGGGGGAAATCCATGTTGGAGGAGGGGGTGATCAGAGTTGGAGGAGGGGGGTGATCAGAGTTGGAGGAGGGGGGTGATCAGAGTTGGAGGAGGGGGGTGATCAGAGTTGGAGGAGGGGGGAAATCCAAGTTGGAGGAGGGGGGTGATCAGAGTTGGAGGGGGGTGATCAGAGTTGGAGGAGGGGGGTGATCAGAGTTGGAGGAGGGGGTGATTAGAGTTGGAGGAGGGGGGAAATCCAAGTTGGAGGAGGGGGTGATCAGAGTTGGAGGGGGGTGATCAGAGTTGGAGGAGGGGGGTGATCAGAGTTGGAGGAGGGGGGAAATCCAAGTTGGAGGAGGGGGGTGATCAGAGTTGGGGGGGTGATCAGAGTTGGAGGAGGGGGTTGATCAGAGTTGGAGGAGGGGGGAAATCCAAGTTGGAGGAGGGGGGTGATCAGAGTTGGAGGAAGGGGGTGATCAGAGTTGGAGGAGGGGGGGTGATCAGAGTTGGAGGAGGGGGGTGATCAGAGTTGGAGGAGGGGGTGATCAGAGTTGGAGGAGGGGGGAAATCCAAGTTGGAGGAGGGGGGTGATCAGAGTTGGAGGGGGGTGATCAGAGTTGGAGGAGGGGGGTGATCAGAGTTGGAGGAGGGGGAAATCCAAGTTCGAGGAGGGGGGTGATCAGAGTTGGAGGAGGGGGGTGATCAGAGTTGGAGGAGGGGGGAAATCCAAGTTGGAGGAGGGGGGTGATCAGAGTTGGAGGGGGGTGATCAGAGTTGGAGAAGGGGGAAATCCAAGTTGGAGGATGGGGGTGATCAGAGTTGGAGGAGGGGGGTGATCAGAGTTGGAGGAGGGGGGTGATCAGAGTTGGAGGAGGGGGGTGATCAGAGTTGGAGGGGGGGTGATCAGAGTTGGAGGAGGGGGGAAATCCAAGTTGGAGGAGGGGGGTGATCAGAGTTGGAGGGGGTGATCAGAGTTGGAGGAGGGGGGTGATCAGAGTTGGAGGAGGGGGGAAATCCAAGTTGGAGGAGGGGGGTGATCAGAGTTGGAGGAGGGGGGTGATCAGAGTTGGAGGAGGGGGGTGATCAGAGTTGGAGGAGGGGGGAAATCCAAGTTGGAGGAGGGGGTGATCAGAGTTAGAGGGGGTTGATCAGAGTTGGAGGAGGGGGGTGATCAGAGTTGGAGGAGGGGGGTGATCAGAGTTGGAGGAGGGGGGAAATCCAAGTTGGAGGAGGGGGGTGATCAGAGTTAGAGGGGGTTGATCAGAGTTGGAGGAGGGGGGTGATCAGAGTTGGAGGAGGGGGGAAATACAAGTTGGAGGAGGGGGTGATCAGAGTTGTAGGAGGGGGGTGATCAGAGTTGGAGGAGGGGGGTGATCAGAGTTGGAGGGGGGGTGATCAGAGTTGGAGGAGGGGGGAAATCCAAGTTGGAGGAGGGGGGTGATCAGAGTTGGAGGAGGGGGAAATCCAAGTTGGAGGAGGGGGGTGATAAGTGTTGGAGGAGGGGGGTGATCAGAGTTGGAGGAGGGGGGTGATCAGAGTTGGAGGAGGGGGGAAATCCAAGTTGGAGGAGGGGGGTGATCAGAGTTGGAGGGGGGTGATCAGAGTTGGAGGAGGGGGGTGATCAGAGTTGGAGGAGGGGGGAAATCCAAGTTGGAGGAGGGGGGGGTGATCAGAGTTGGAGGAGGGGGTGATCAGAGTTGGAGGAGGGGGGTGATCAGAGTTGGAGGAGGGGGGAAATCCAAGTTGGAGGAGGGGGGTGATCAGAGTTGGAGGGGGGTGATCAGAGTTGGAGGAGGGGGGTGATCAGAGTTGGAGGGGGGGGGTGATCAGAGTTGGAGGAGGGGGGTGATCAGAGTTGGAGGAGGGGGGTGATCAGAGTTGGAGGGGGGGTGATCAGAGTTGGAGGAGGGGGGAAATCCAAGTTGGAGGAGGGGGGTGATCAGAGTTGGAGGGGGGTGATCAGAGTTGGAGGAGGGGGTGATCAGAGTTGGAGGAGGGGGGTGATCAGAGTTGGAGGAGGGGGGTGATCAGAGTTGGAGGAGGGGGTGATCAGAGTTGGGGAGGGGGGAAATCCAAGTTGGAGGAGGGGGGTAATCAGAGTTGGAGGAGGGGGGTGATCAGAGTTGGAGGAGGGGGGAAATCCAAGTTGGAGGAGGAGGGTGATCAGAGTTGGAGGGGGGTGATCAGAGTTGGAGGAGGGGGGAAATCCAAGTTGGAGGAGGGGGGGTGATCAGAGTTGGAGGGGGGTGATCAGAGTTGGAGGAGGGGGGAAATCCAAGTTGGAGGAGGGGGGTGATCAGAGTTGGAGGAGGGGGGTGATCAGAGTTGGAGGAGGGGGGTGATCAGAGTTGGAGGAGGGGGGTGATCAGAGTTGGAGGGGGGGTGATCAGAGTTGGAGGAGGGGGGAAATCCAAGTTGGAGGAGGGGGTGATCAGAGTTGGAGGAGGGGGGTGATCAGAGTTGGAGGAGGGGGGTGATCAGAGTTGGAGGAGGGGGGTGATCAGAGTTGGAGGAGGGGGGTGATCAGAGTTGGAGGAGGGGGGAAATCCAAGTTGGAGGAGGGGGTGATCAGAGTTGGAGGGGGGTGATCAGAGTTGGAGGAGGGGGGTGATCAGAGTTGGAGGAGGGGGGTGATTAGAGTTGGAGGAGGGGGGAAATCCAAGTTGGAGGAGGAGGTGATCAGAGTTGGAGGGGGGTGATCAGAGTTGGAGGAGGGGGGTGATCAGAGTTTGAGGAGGGGGGAAATCCAAGTTGGAGGAGGGGGGTGATCAGAGTTGGAGGAGGGGGGTGATCAGAGTTGGAGGAGGGGGGGTGATCAGAGTTGGAGGAGGGGGGTGATCAGAGTTGGAGGAGGGGGGAAATCCAAGTTGGAGCAGGGGGGTGATCAGAGTTGGAGGGGGGTAATCAGAGTTGGAGGAGGGGGGGTGATCAGAGTTGGAGGAGGGGGGAAATCCAAGTTGGAGGAGGGGGGTGATCAGAGTTGGAGGAAGGGGGTGATCAGAGTTGGAGGAGGGGGGGTGATCAGAGTTGGAGGAGGGGGGTGATCAGAGTTGGAGGAGGGGGGAAATCCAAGTTGGAGGAGGGGGGTGATCAGAGTTGGAGGGGGGTGATCAGAGTTGGAGGAGGGGGGTGATCAGAGTTGGAGGAGGGGGGAAATCCAAGTTGGAGGAGGGGGGTGATCAGAGTTGGAGGAGGGGGGTGATCAGAGTTGGAGGAGGGGGGAAATCCAAGTTGGAGGAGGGGGGTGATCAGAGTTGGAGGGGGGTGATCAGAGTTGGAGAAGGGGGAAATCCAAGTTGGAGGATGGGGGTGATCAGAGTTGGAGGAGGGGGGTGATCAGAGTTGGAGGAGGGGGGTGATCAGAGTTGGAGGAGGGGGTGATCAGAGTTGGAGGGGGGGTGATCAGAGTTGGAGGAGGGGGGAAATCCAAGTTGGAGGAGGGGGGTGATCAGAGTTGGAGGGGGTGATCAGAGTTGGAGGAGGGGGTGATCAGAGTTGGAGGAGGGGGGAAATCCAAGTTGGAGGAGGGGGGTGATCAGAGTTGGAGGAGGGGGTGATCAGAGTTGGAGGAGGGGGGTGATCAGAGTTGGAGGAGGGGGGAAATCCAAGTTGGAGGAGGGGGTGATCAGAGTTAGAGGGGGTTGATCAGAGTTGGAGGAGGGGGGTGATCAGAGTTGGAGGAGGGGGGTGATCAGAGTTGGAGGAGGGGGGAAATCCAAGTTGGAGGAGGGGGGTGATCAGAGTTAGAGGGGGTTGATCAGAGTTGGAGGAGGGGGGTGATCAGAGTTGGAGGAGGGGGGAAATACAAGTTGGAGGAGGGGGTGATCAGAGTTGGAGGAGGGGGGTGATCAGAGTTGGAGGAGGGGGGTGATCAGAGTTGGAGGGGGGGGTGATCAGAGTTGGAGGAGGGGGGAAATCCAAGTTGGAGGAGGGGGGTGATCAGAGTTGGAGGAGGGGGAAATCCAAGTTGGAGGAGGGGGGTGATAAGTGTTGGAGGAGGGGGGTGATCAGAGTTGGAGGAGGGGGGTGATCAGAGTTGGAGGAGGGGGAAATCCAAGTTGGAGGAGGGGGGTGATCAGAGTTGGAGGGGGGGTGATCAGAGTTGGAGGAGGGGGGTGATCAGAGTTGGAGGAGGGGGGAAATCCAAGTTGGAGGAGGGGGGGTGATCAGAGTTGGAGGAGGGGGTG
This sequence comes from Rana muscosa, assembly GCA_029206835.1. Lineage (NCBI taxonomy): Eukaryota > Metazoa > Chordata > Amphibia > Anura > Ranidae > Rana > Rana muscosa. The sequence continues at coordinate 756,992,362 of CM055122.1, read as the reverse complement.
ATCAGAGTTGGAGGAGGGGGGTGATCAGAGTTGGAGGAGGGGGGTGATCAGAGTTGGAGGAGGGGGGAAATCCAAGTTGGAGGAGGGGGGTGATCAGAGTTGGAGGGGGATGATCAGAGTTGGAGGAGGGGGGTGATCAGAGTTGGAGGGGGGGTGATCAGAGTTGGAGGAGGGGGGTGATCAGAGTTGGAGGAGGGGGGTGATCAGAGTTGGAGGGGGGGTGATCAGAGTTGGAGGAGGGGGGAAATCCAAGTTGGAGGAGGGGGGTGATCAGAGTTGGAGGGGGGTGATCAGAGTTGGAGGAGGGGGTGATCAGAGTTGGAGGAGGGGGGTGATCAGAGTTGGAGGAGGGGGTGATCAGAGTTGGAGGAGGGGGTGATCAGAGTTGGGGAGGGGGGAAATCCAAGTTGGAGGAGGGGGGTGATCAGAGTTGGAGGAGGGGGGTGATCAGAGTTGGAGGAGGGGGGAAATCCAAGTTGGAGGAGGGGGGTGATCAGAGTTGGGGGGGGTGATCAGAGTTGGAGGAGGGGGGTGATCAGAGTTGGAGGAGGGGGGAAATCCAAGTTGGAGGAGGGGGGTGATCAGAGTTGGAGGAAGGGGGTGATCAGAGTTGGAGGAGGGGGGGTGATCAGAGTTGGAGGAGGGGGGTGATCAGAGTTGGAGGAGGGGGTGATCAGAGTTGGAGGAGGGGGGTGATCAGAGTTGGAGGGGGGTGATCAGAGTTGGAGGAGGGGGGTGATCAGAGTTGGAGGAGGGGGGTGATCAGAGTTGGAGGAGGGGGGAAATCCAAGTTAGAGGAGGGGGTGATCAGAGTTAGAGGGGGTTGATCAGAGTTGGAGGAGGGGGGTGATCAGAGTTGGAGGAGGGGGGGAAATCCAAGTTGGAGGAGGGGGGTGATCAGAGTTGGAGGAGGGGGGTGATCAGAGTTGGAGGGGGAGGATCCAAGTTGGAGGAGGGGGGTGATCAGAGTTGGAGGAGGGGGGTGATCAGAGTTGGAGGAGGGGTGTGATCAGAGTTGGAGGAGGGGGGAAATCCAAGTTGGAGGAGGGGGGTGATCAGCGTTGGAGGAGGGGGGTGATCAGAGTTGGAGGAGGGGGGAAATCCAAGTTGGAGGAGGGGGGTGATCAGAGTTGGAGGAGGGGGGTGATCAGAGTTGGAGGAGGGGGAAATCCAAGTTGGAGGAGGGGGGGTGATCATAGTTGGAGGAGGGGGGTGATCAGAGTTGGAGGAGGGGGATGATCAGAGTTGGAGGAGGGGGGAAATCCAAGTTGGAGGAGGGGGTGATCAGAGTTGGAGGGGGGTGATCAGAGTTGGAGGAGGGGGGTGATCAGAGTTGGAGGAGGGGGAAATCCAAGTTGGAGGAGGGGGGTGATCAGAGTTGGAGGAGGGGGGTGATCAGAGTTGGAGGAGGGGGGGTGATCAGAGTTGGAGGAGGGGGGTGATCAGAGTTGGAGGGGGGTGATCAGAGTTGGAGGAGGGGGGTGATCAGAGTTGGAGGAGGGGGGAAATCCAAGTTGGAGGAGGGGGGTGATCAGAGTTGGAGGAGGGGGGTGATCAGAGTTGGAGGAGGGGGGAAATCCAAGTTGGAGGAGGGGGGTGATCAGAGTTGGAGGGGGGGTGATCAGAGTTGGAGGAGGGGGGTGATCAGAGTTGGAGGGGGGGTGATCAGAGTTGGAGGGGGGTGATCAGAGTTGGAGGGGGAAATCCAAGTTGGAGGAGGGGGTGATCAGAGTTGGGGGGGTGATCAAAGTTGGAGGGGTGATCAAAGTTGGAGGGGGGGGTGATCAGAGTTGGAGGGGGAAATCCAAGTTGGAGGAGGGGGTGATCAGAGTTGGAGGAGGGGGGTGATCAGAGTTGGAGGGGGGTGATCAGAGTTGGAGGAGGGGGGTGATCAGAGTTGGAGGAGGGGGGAAATCCAAGTTGGAGGAGGGGGGTGATCAGAGTTGGAGGAGGGGGGTGATCAGAGTTGGAGGAGGGGGGTGATCAGAGTTGGAGAGGGGGTGATCAGAGTTGGAGGAGGGGGGTGATCAGAATTGGAGGAGGGGGGTGATCAGAGTTGGAGGGGGGGTGATCAGAGTTGGAGGAGGGGGGTGATCAGAGTTGGAGGAGGGGGGAAATCCAAGTTGGAGGAGGGGGGGTGATCATAGATGGAGGAGGGGGGTGATCAGAGTTGGAGGAGGTTGGTGATCAGAGTTGGAGGAGGGGGGAAATCCAAGTTGGAGGAGGGGGGTGATCAGAGTTGGAGGGGGGTGATCAGAGTTGGAGGAGGGGGGTGATCAGAGTTGGAGGAGGGGGGTGATCAGAGTTGGAGGAGGGGGGAAATCCAAGTTGGAGGAGGGGGTGATCAGAGTTGGAGGAGGGGGGTGATCAGAGTTGGAGGAGGGGGGATCAGAGTTGGAGGGGGTTGATCAGAGTTGGAGGAGGGGGGTGATCAGAGTTGGAGGGGGGTGATCAGAGTTGGAGGAGGGGGGTGATATGAGTTGGAGGAGGGGGGAAATCCAAGTTGGAGGAGGGGGGTGATCAGAGTTGGAGGAGGGGGGGTGATCAGAGTTGGAGGAGGGGGGGTGATCAGAGTTGGAGGAGGGGGGTGATCAGAGTTGGAGGAGGGGGGAAATCCAAGTTGGAGGAGGGGGGTGATCAGAGTTGGAGGAGGGGGGTGATCAGAGTTGGAGGAGGGGCGTGATCAGAGTTGGAGGAGGGGGGTGATCAGAGTTGGAGGGGGGGTGATCAGAGTTGGAGGGGGGTGATCAGAGTTGGAGGGGGAAATCCAAGTTGGAGGAGGGGGGTGATCAGAGTTGGGGGGGTGATCAGAGTTGGAGGGGGGGTGATCAGAGTTGGAGGGGGAAATCCAAGTTGGAGGAGGGGGGTGATCAGAGTTGGAGGAGGGGGGTGATCAGAGTTGGAGGAGGGGGGTGATCAGAGTTGGAGGGGGGTGATCAGAGTTGGAGGAGGGGGGTGATCAGAGTTGGAGGAGGGGGGAAATCCAAGTTGGAGGAGGGGGGTGATCAGAGTTGGAGAAGGGGGGTGATCAGAGTTGGAGGAGGGGGGTGATCAGAGTTGGAGGGGGGGTGATCAGAGTTGGAGGAGGGGGGTGATCAGAGTTGGAGGAGGGGGGGTGATCAGAGTTGGAGGGGGGGTGATCAGAGTTGGAGGAGGGGGGAAATCCAAGTTGGAGGAGGGGGGTGATCAGAGTTGGAAGGGGGTGATCAGAGTTGGAGGAGGGGGTGATCAGAGTTGGAGGAGGGGGAAATTCAAGTTGGAGGAGGGGGGTGATCAGAGTTGGAGGAGGGGGGTGATCAGAGTTGGAGGAGGGGGGTGATCAGAGTTGGAGGAGGGGGGAAATCCAAGTTGGAGGAGGGGGATGATCAGAGTTGGAGGAGGGGGGTGATCAGAGTTGGAGGAGGGGGGAAATCCAAGTTGGAGGAGGGGGGTGATCAGAGTTGGAGGGGGGTGATCAGAGTTGGAGGAGGGGGGAAATCCAAGTTGGAGGAGGGGGGTGATCAGAGTTGGAGGAGGGGGGGTGATCAGAGTTGGAGGAGGGGGGTGATCAGAGTTGGAGGAGGGGGGTGATCAGAGTTGGAGAGGGGGGTGATCAGAGTTGGAGGAGGGGGGAAATCCAAGTTGGAGGAGGGGGTGATCAGAGTTGGAGGAGGTGGGTGATCAGAGTTGGAGGAGGTTGGTGATCAGAGTTGGAGGAGGGGGGAAATCCAAGTTGGAGGAGGGGGGGTGATCATAGTTGGAGGAGGGGGGTGATCAGAGTTGGAGGAGGTTGGTGATCAGAGTTGGAGGAGGGGGGAAATCCAAGTTGGAGGAGGGGGTGATCAGAGTTGGAGGGGGGTGATCAGAGTTGGAGGAGGGGGGTGATCAGAGTTGGAGGAGGGGGGTGATCAGAGTTGGAGGAGGGGGGAAATCCAAGTTGGAGGAGGGGGGTGATCAGAGTTGGAGGAGGGGGGTGATCAAAATTGGAGGAGGGGGGTGATCAGAGTTGGAGGAGGGGGGATCAGAGTTGGAGGGGGTTGATCAGAGTTGGAGGAGGGGGGTGATCAGAGTTGGAGGGGGGTGATCAGAGTTGGAGGAGGGGGGTGATATGAGTTGGAGGAGGGGGGAAATCCAAGTTGGAGGAGGGGGGTGATCAGAGTTGGAGGAGGGGGGGAGATCAGAGTTGGAGGAGGGGGTTGATCAGAGTTGGAGGAGGGGGGTGATCAGAGTTGGAGGAGGGGGGAAATCCAAGTTGGAGGAGGGGGGGTGATCAGAGTTGGAGGAGGGGGGTGATCAGAGTTGGAGGAGGGGCGTGATCAGAGTTGGAGGAGGGGGGTGATCAGAGTTGGAGGGGGGGTGATCAGAGTTGGAGGGGGGTGATCAGAGTTGGAGGGGGAAATCCAAGTTGGAGGAGGGGGGGTGATCAGAGTTGGGGGGGTGATCAGAGTTGGAGGGGGGGTGATCAGAGTTGGAGGGGGAAATCCAAGTTGGAGGAGGGGGGTGATCAGAGTTGGAGGAGGGGGGTGATCAGAGTTGGAGGGGGTGATCAGAGTTGGAGGAGGGGGGTGATCAGAGTTGGAGGAGGGGGGAAATCCAAGTTGGAGGAGGGGGGTGATCAGAGTTGGAGAAGGGGAGTGATCAGAGTTGGAGGAGGGGGGTGATCAGAGTTGGAGGGGGGGTGATCAGAGTTGGAGGAGGGGGTGATCAGAGTTGGAGGAGGGGGGGTGATCAGAGTTGGAGGGGGGGTGATCAGAGTTGGAGGAGGGGGAAATCCAAGTTGGAGGAGGGGGGGTGATCAGAGTTGGAAGGGGGTGATCAGAGTTGGAGGAGGGGGGTGATCAGAGTTGGAGGAGGGGGAAATTCAAGTTGGAGGAGGGGGGTGATCAGAGTTGGAGGAGGGGGGCGATCAGAGTTGGAGGAGGGGGGTGATCAGAGTTGGAGGAGGGGGGAAATCCAAGTTGGAGGAGGGGGATGATCAGAGTTGGAGGAGGGGGGTGATCAGAGTTGGAGGAGGGGGGAAATCCAAGTTGGAGGAGGGGGGTGATCAGAGTTGGAGGGGGGTGATCAGAGTTGGAGGAGGGGGGAAATCCAAGTTGGAGGAGGGGGGTGATCAGAGTTGGAGGAGGGGGGTGATCAGAGTTGGAGGAGGGGGGTGATCAGAGTTGGAGGAGGGGGGTGATCAGAGTTGGAGGGGGGGTGATCAGAGTTGGAGGAGGGGGGAAATCCAAGTTGGAGGAGGGGGTGATCAGAGTTGGAGGAGGGGGGTGATCAGAGTTGGAGGAGGGGGGTGATCAGAGTTGGAGGAGGGGGGTGATCAGAGTTGGAGGAGGGGGGAAATCCAAGTTGGAGGAGGGGGGGTGATCAGAGTTGGAAGGGGGTGATCAGAGTTGGAGGAGGGGGGGTGATCAGAGTTGGAGGAGGGGGAAATTCAAGTTGGAGGAGGGGGGTGATCAGAGTTGGAGGAGGGGGGTGATCAGAGTTGGAGGAGGGGGGTGATCAGAGTTGGAGGAGGGGGGAAATCCAAGTTGGAGATGGGGGATGATCAGAGTTGGAGGAGGGGGGTGATCAGAGTTGGAGGAGGGGGGAAATCCAAGTTGGAGGAGGGGGGTGATCAGAGTTGGAGGGGGGTGATCAGAGTTGGAGGAGGGGGAAATCCAAGTTGGAGGAGGGGGGTGATCAGAGTTGGAGGAGGGGGGTGATCAGAGTTGGAGGAGGGGGGTGATCAGAGTTGGAGGAGGGGGGTGATCAGAGTTGGAGGGGGGGTGATCAGAGTTGGAGCAGGGGGGAAATCCAAGTTGGAGGAGGGGGTGATCAGAGTTGGAGGAGGGGGGTGATCAGAATTGGAGGAGGGGGGTGATCAGAGTTGGAGGAGGGGGGTGATCAGAGTTGGAGGAGGGGGGAAATCCAAGTTGGAGGAGGGGGGTGATCAGAGTTGGAGGAGGGGGGTGATCAGAGTTGGAGGAGGGGGGAAATCCAAGTTGGAGGAGGGGGGTGATCAGAGTTGGAGGAGGGGGGTGATCAGAGTTGGAGGAGGGGGAAATCCAAGTTGGAGGAGGGGGGGTGATCATAGTTGGAGGAGGGGGGTGATCAGAGTTGGAGGAGGGGGGTGATCAGAGTTGGAGGAGGGGGGAAATCCAAGTTGGAGGAGGGGGGTGATCAGAGTTGGAGGGGGGTGATCAGAGTTGGAGGAGGGGGGTGATCAGAGTTGGAGGAGGGGGGTGATCAGAGTTGGAGGAGGGGGGAAATCCAAGTTGGAGGAGGGGGGTGATCAGAGTTGGAGGAGGGGGGTGATCAGAGTTGGAGGAGGGGGGGTGATCAGAGTTGGAGGAGGGGGGTGATCAGAGTTGGAGGGGGGTGATCAGAGTTGGAGGAGGGGGGTGATCAGAGTTGGAGGGGGGTGATCAGAGTTGGAGGAGGGGGGTGATCAGAGTTGGAGGAGGGGGAAATCCAAGTTTGAGGAGGGGGTGATCAGAGTCGGAGGAGGGGGGGTGATCAGAGTTGGAGGAGGGGGGGTGATCAGAGTTGGAGGAGGGGGGTGATCAGAGTTGGAGGAGGGGGGAAATCCAAGTTGTAGGAGGGGGTGATCAGAGTTGGAGGAAGGGGGTGATCAGAGTTGGAGGCGGGGGGTGATCAGAGTTGGAGGAGGGGGGTGATCAGAGTTGGAGGGGGGGTGATCAGAGTTGGAGGGGGAAATCCAAGTTGGAGGAGGGGGGTGATCAGAGTTGGGGGGGATGATCAGAGTTGGAGGGGGGGTGATCAGAGTTGGAGGGGGAAATCCAAGTTGGAGGAGGGGAGTGATCAGAGTTGGAGGAGGGGGGTGATCAGAGTTGGAGGGGGGTGATCAGAGTTGGAGGAGGGGGGTGATCAGAGTTGGAGGAGGGGGGAAATCCAAGTTGGAGGAGGGGGGTGATCAGAGTTGGAGAAGGGGGGTGATCAGAGTTGGAGGAGGGGGGTGATCAGAGTTGGAGGGGGGGTGATCAGAGTTGGAGGAGGGGGGTGATCAGAGTTGGAGGAGGGGGGTGATCAGAGTTGGAGGGGGGGTGATCAGAGTTGGAGGAGGGGGAAAATCCAAGTTGGAGGAGGGGGGTGATCAGAGTTGGAAGGGGGTGATCAGAGTTGGAGGAGGGGGGTGATCAGAGTTGGAGGAGGGGGGAAATTCAAGTTGGAGGAGGGGGTGATCAGAGTTGGAGGAGGGGGGTGATCAGAGTTGGAGGAGGGGGTGATCAGAGTTGGAGGAGGGGGAAATCCAAGTTGGAGGAGGGGGATGATCAGAGTTGGAGGAGGGGGGTGTTCAGAGTTGGAGGAGGGGGGAAATCCAAGTTGGAGGAGGGGGGTGATCAGAGTTGGAGGGGGGTGATCAGAGTTGGAGGAGGGGGGAAATCCAAGTTGGAGGAGGGGGGTGATCAGAGTTGGAGGAGGGGGTGATCAGAGTTGGAGGAGGGGGGTGATCAGAGTTGGAGGGGGGGTGATCAGAGTTGGAGGAGGGGGGAAATCCAAGTTGGAGGAGGGGGGTGATCAGAGTTGGAGGGGGTTGATCAGAGTTGGAGGAGGGGGGGTGATCAGAGTTGGAGGAGGGGGAAATCCAAGTTGGAGGAGGGGGGTGATCAGAGTTGGAGGAGGGGGGTGATCAGAGTTGGAGGGGGGTGATCAGAGTTGGAGGAGGGGGGAAATCCAAGTTGGAGGAGGAGGGTGATCAGAGTTGGAGGAGGGGGGTGATCAGAGTTGGAGGAGGGGGGGTGATCAGAGTTGGAGGAGGGGGGAAATCCAAGTTGGAGGAGGGGGGTGATCAGAGTTGGAGGAAGGGGGTGATCAGAGTTGGAGGAGGGGGGGTGATCAGAGTTGGAGGAGGGGGGAAATCCAAGTTGGAGGAGGGGGGGTGATCAGAGTTGGAGGAGGGGGGTGATCAGAGTTGGAGGAAGGGGGAAATCCAAGTTGGAGGAGGGGGGTGATCAGAGTTGGAGGGGGGTGATCAGAGTTGGAGGAGGGGGTGATCAGAGTTGGAGGAGGGGGGAAATCCAAGTTGGAGGAGGGGGGGTGATCAGAGTTGGAGGAGGGGGGTGATCAGAGTTGGAGGAGGGGGGTGATCAGAGTTGGAGGAGGGGGGAAATCCAAGTTGGAGGAGGGGGGTGATCAGAGTTGGAGGGGGGTGATCAGAGTTGGAGGAGGGGGGTGATCAGAGTTGGAGGAGGGGGGAAATCCAAGTTGGAGGAGGGGGTGATCAGAGTTGGAGGAGGGGGGTGATCAGAGTTGGAGGAGGGGGGGTGATCAGAGTTGGAGGAGGGGGGTGATCAGAGTTGGAGGAGGGGGGGTGATCAGAGTTGGAGGAGGGGGGTGATCAGAGTTGGAGGGGGGTGATCAGAGTTGGAGGATGGGGGGTGATCAGAGTTGGAGGGGGGTGATCAGAGTTGGAGGAGGGGGGGTGATCAGAGTTGGAGGAGGGGGGGGGGTGATCAGAGTTGGAGGAGGGGGGTGATCAGAGTTGGAGGAGGGGGGAAATCCAAGTTGGAGGAGGGGGGTGATCAGAGTTGGAGGAAGGGGGTGATCAGAGTTGGAGGAGGGGGTGATCAGAGTTGGAGGAGGGGGGTGATCAGAGTTGGAGGGGGGGTGATCAGAGTTGGAGGGGGGTGATCAGAGTTGGAGGGGGAAATCCAAGTTGGAGGAGGGGGGTGATCAGAGTTGGGGGGGATGATCAGAGTTGGAGGGGGAGTGATCAGAGTTGGAGGGGGAAATCCAAGTTGGAGGAGGGGGGTGATCAGAGTTGGAGGAGGGGGGTGATCAGAGTTGGAGGAGGGGGGAAATCCAAGTTGGAGGAGGGGGGTGATCAGAGTTGGAGGAGGGGGGTGATCAGAGTTGGAGGAGGGGGGTGATCAGAGTTGGAGGGGGGGGGGTGATCAGAGTTGGAGGAGGGGGGAAATCCAAGTTGGAGGAGGGGGTGATCAGAGTTGGAGGGGGATGATCAGAGTTGGAGGAGGGGGGTGATCAGAGTTGGAGGAGGGGGGAAATCCAAGTTGGAGGAGGGGGGGTGATCAGAGTTGGAGGAGGGGGGTGATCAGAGTTGGAGGAGGGGGGTGATCAGAGTTGGAAGAGGGGGGAAATCCAAGTTGGAGGAGGGGGGTGATCAGAGTTAGAGGGGGTTTATCAGAGTTGGAGGAGGGGGGTGATCAGAGTTGGAGGAGTGGGGAAATCCAAGTTGGAGGAGGGGGGTGATCAGAGTTGGAGGAGGGGGTGATCAGAGTTGGAGGGGGGTGATCAGAGTTGGAGTAGGGGGGAAATCCAGGTTGGAGGAGGAGGGTGATCAGAGTTGGAGGAAGGGGGTGATCAGAGTTGGAGGAGGGGGGTGATCAGAGTTGGAGGAGGGGGGTGATCAGAGTTGGAGGGGGGGTGATCAGAGTTGGAGGAAGGGGGAAACCCCAGTTGGAGGAGGGGGGTGATCAGAGTTGGAGGGGGGTGATCAGAGTTGGAGGAGGGGGGAAATCCAAGTTGGAGGAGGGGGGTGATCAGAGTTGGAGGAGGGGGGTGATCAGAGTTGGAGGAGGGGGGAAATCCAAGTTGGAGGAGGGGGGTGATCAGAGTTGGAGGGGGGTGATCAGAGTTGGAGGAGGGGGGTGATCAGAGTTGGAGGAGGGCGGAAATCCAAGTTGGAGGAGGGGGGGGTGATCAGAGTTGGAGGAGGGGGGTGATCAGAGTTGGAGGAGGGGGGTGATCAGAGTTGGAGGAGGGGGGAAATCCAAGTTGGAGGAGGGGGGTGATCAGAGTTGGAGGGGGGTGATCAGAGTTGGAGGAGGGGGGAAATCCAAGTTGGAGGAGGGGGTGATCAGAGTTGGAGGAGGGGGGTGATCAGAGTTGGAGGAGGGAGGGTGATCAGAGTTGGAGGAGGGGGGGTGATCAGAGTTGGAGGGGGGTGATCAGAGTTGGAGGAGGGGGGTGATCAGAGTTGGAGGGGGGTGATCAGAGTTGGAGGAGGGGGGTGATCAGAGTTGGAGGAGGTGGGAAATCCAAGTTGGAGGAGGGGGGTGATCAGAGTTGGAGGAGGGGGGTGATCAGAGTTGGAGGAGGGGGGTGATCAGAGTTGGAGGAGGGGGGAAATCCAAGTTGGAGGAGGGGGGTGATCAGAGTTGGAGGAGGGGGGTGATCAGAGTTGGAGGGGGGGTGATCAGAGTTGGAGGGGGGTGATCAGAGTTGGAGGAGGGCAGAAATCCAAGTTGGAGGAGGGGGTGATCAGAATTGGAGGGGGTGATCAGAGTTGGAGGAGGGGGGTGATCAGAGTTGGAGGAGCGGGGAAATCCAAGTTGGAGGAGGGGGGGTGATCAGAGTTGGAGGAGGGGGTGATCAGAGTTGCAGGAGGGGGGAAATCCAAGTTGGAGGAGGGGGGTGATCAGAGTTGGAGGGGGTGATCAGAGTTGGAGGAGGGGGGTGATCAGAGTTGGAGGAGGGGGGAAATCCAAGTTGGAGGAGGGGGGTGATCAGAGTTGGAGGAGGGGGGTGATCAGAGTTGGAGGAGGGAGGGTGATCAGAGTTGGAGGAGGGGGGTGATCAGAGTTGGAGGGGGGTGATCAGAGTTGGAGGAGGGGGGTGATCAGAGTTGGAGGGGGGTGATCAGAGTTGGAGGAGGGGGGTGATCAGAGTTGGAGGAGGTGGGAAATCCAAGTTGAAGGAGGGGGGTGATCAGAGTTGGAGGAGGGGGGTGATCAGAGTTGGAGGAGGGGGGGTGATCAGAGTTGGAGGAGGGGGTTGATCAGAGTTGGAGGAGGGGGGAAATCCAAGTTGGAGGAGGGGGGGTGATCAGAGTTGGAGGAGGGGGGTGATCAGAGTTGGAGGGGGGGGTGATCAGAGTTGGAGGGGGGTGATCAGAGTTGGAGGAGGGGGGTGATCAGAGTTGGAGGAGGGGGGTGATCAGAGTTGGAGGGGGGGTGATCAGAGTTGGAGGGGGGTGATCAGAGTTGGAGGAGGGGGGTGATCAGAGTTGGAGGAGGGGGGAAATCCAAGTTGGAGGAGGGGGGTGATCAGAGTTGGAGGAGGGGGGTGATCAGAGTTGGAGGAGGGGGGAAATCCAAGTTGGAGGAGGGGGGTGATCAGAGTTGGAGGGGGGTGATCAGAGTTGGAGGAGGGGGGTGATCAGAGTTGGAGGAGGGGGGAAATCCAAGTTGGAGGAGGGGGGTGATCAGAGTTGGAGGAGGGGTGTGATCAGAGTTGGAGGAGGGGGGTGATCAGAGTTGGAGGGGGGGTGATCAGAGTTGGAGGGGGGTGGAAATCCAAGTTGGAGGAGGGGGGTGATCAGAGTTGGAGGAGGGGGGTTATCAGAGTTGGAGGAGGGGGGTGATCAGAGTTGGAGGAGGGGGGAAATCCAAGTTGGAGGAGGGGGGTGATCAGAGTTGGAGGGGGGTGATCAGAGTTGGAGGAGGGGGGTGATCAGAGTTGGAGGAGGGGGGAAATCCAAGTTGGAGGAGGGGGGTGATCAGAGTTGGAGGAGGGGGGTGATCAGAGTTGGAGGAGGGGGGGTGATCAGAGTTGGAGGAGGGGGTGATCAGAGTTGGAGGGAGGTGATCAGAGTTGGAGGAGGGGGTGATCAGATTTGGAGGGGGTGATCAGAGTTGGAGGAGGGGGGTGATCAGAGTTGGAGGAGGGGGGAAATCCAAGTTGGAGGAGGGGGGTGATCAGAGTTGGAGGAGGGGGGTGATCAGAGTTGGAGGAGGGGGGTGATCAGAGTTGGAGGAGGGGGGTGATCAGAGTTGGAGGAGGGGGGAAATCCAAGTTGGAGGAGGGGGGGTGTTCAGAGTTGGAGGAGGGGGGTGATCAGAGTTGGAGGAGGGGGGTGATCAGAGTTGGAGGAGGGGGGTGATCAGAGTTGGAGGGGGGGTGATTAGAGTTGGAGGGGGTGATCAGAGTTGGAGGGGGAAATCCAAGTTGGAGGAGGGGGGTGATCAGAGTTGGAGGGGGGGTGATCAGAGTTGGAGGAGGGGGGATCAGAGTTGGAGGGGGGAAATCCAAGTTGAAGGAGGGGAGTGATCAGAGTTGGAGGGGGGGTGATCAGAGTTGGAGGAGGGGGGATCAGAGTTGGAGGGGGGAAATCCAAGTTGGAGGAGGGGGGTGATCAGAGTTGGAGGGGGGGGTGATCAGAGTTGGAGGGGGAAATCCAAGTTGGAGGAGGGGGGTGATCAGAGTTGGAGGGGGGGGTGATCAGAGTTGGAGGGGGGAAATCCAAGTTGAAGGAGGGGAGTGATCAGAGTTGGAGGAGGGGGGTGATCAGAGTTGGAGGGGGGGTGATCAGAGTTGGAGGGGGGTGATCAGAGTTGGAGGGGGAAATCCAAGTTGGAGGAGGGGGGTGATCAGAGTTGGAGGGGGAAATCCAAGTTGGAGGAGGGGGGTGATCAGAGTTGGAGGGGGGGGTGATCAGAGTTGGAGGGGGAAATCCAAGTTGGAGGAGGGGGGTGATCAGAGTTGGAGGGGGGGTGATCAGAGTTGGAGGGGGAAATCCAAGTTGGAGGAGGGGGGGTGATCAGAGTTGGAGGGGGGGGGTGATCGGAGTTGGAGGGGGAAATCCAAGTTGGAGGAGGGGGGTGATCAGAGTTGGAGGGGGAAATCCAAGTTGGAGGAGGGGGTGATCAGAGTTGGAGGGGGGGGTGATCAGAGTTGGAGGGGGAAATCCAAGTTGGAGGAGGGGGGTGATCAGAGTTGGAGGGGGGGGTGATCAGAGTTGGAGGGGGAAATCCAAGTTGGAGGAGGGGGTGATCAGAGTTGGATGGGGAAATCCAAGTTGGAGGAGGGGGTGATCAGAGTTGGAGGGGGGGTGATCAGAGTTGGAGGGGGGTGATCAGAGTTGGAGGAGGGGGGTGATCAGAGTTGTAGGGGGGGTGATCAGAGTTGGAGGGGGAAATCCAAGTTGGAGGAGGGGGGTGATCAGAGTTGGAGGGGGAAATCCAAGTTGGAGGAGGGGGGTGATCAGAGTTGGAGGGGGGGGTGATCAGAGTTGGAGGGGGAAATCCAAGTTGGAGGAGGGGAGTGATCAGAGTTGGAGGGGGGGTGATCAGAGTTGGAGGGGGAAATCCAAGTTGGAGGAGGGGGGTGATCAGAGTTGGAGGGGGGGGTGATCAGAGTTGGAGGGGGAAATCCAAGTTGGAGGAGGGGGGTGATCAGAGTTGGAGGGGGAAATCCAAGTTGGAGGAGGGGGGTGATCAGAGTTGGAGGGGGAAATCCAAGTTGGAGGAGGGGTGATCAGAGTTGGAGGGGGGGTGATCAGAGTTGGAGGGGGAAATCCAAGTTGGAGGAGGGGGGTGATCAGAGTTGGTGGGGGGGTGATCAGAGTTGGAGGGGGAAATCCAAGTTGGAGGAGGGGGGTGATCAGAGTTGGATGGGGAAATCCAAGTTGGAGGAGGGGGTGATCAGAGTTGGAGGGGGTGATCAGAGTTGGAGGAGGGGGGTGATCAGAGTTGTAGGGGGGGTGATCAGAGTTGGAGGGGGAAATCCAAGTTGGAGGAGGGGGGTGATAAGAGTTGGAGGGGGAAATCCAAGTTGGAGGAGGGGGTGATCAGAGTTGGAGGGGGGGTGATCAGAGTTGGAGGGGGGTGATCAGAGTTGGAGGAGGGGGGTGATCAGAGTTGGAGGGGGTGATCAGAGTTGGAGGGGGAAATCCAAGTTGGAGGAGGGGGGTGATCAGAGTTGGAGGGGGGGTGATCAGAGTTGGAGGGGGAAATCCAAGTTGGAGGAGGGGGGTGATCAGAGTTGGATGGGGAAATCCAAGTTGGAGGAGGGGGTGATCAGAGTTGGAGGGGGGGGTGATCAGAGTTGGAGGGGGGTGATCAGAGTTGGAGGAGGGGGGTGATCAGAGTTGTAGGGGGGGTGATCAGAGTTGGAGGGGAAATCCAAGTTGGAGGAGGGGGGGTGATAAGAGTTGGAGGGGGAAATCCAAGTTGGAGGAGGGGGTGATCAGAGTTGGAGGGGGGGGGTGATCAGAGTTGGAGGGGGGTGATCAGAGTTTGAGGAGGGGGGTGATCAGAGTTGGAGGGGGGTGATCAGAGTTGGAGGGGGAAATCCAAGTTGGAGGAGGGGGGTGATCAGAGTTGGAGGGGGGGTGATCAGAGTTGGAGGGGGAAATCCAAGTTGGAGGAGGGGGTGATCAGAGTTGGATGGGGAAATCCAAGTTGGAGGAGGGGGTGATCAGAGTTGGAGGGGGGGGTGATCAGAGTTGGAGGGGGGTGATCAGAGTTGGAGGAGGGGGGTGATCAGAGTTGTAGGGGGGGTGATCAGAGTTGGAGGGGGAAATCCAAGTTGGAGGAGGGGGGGTGATCAGAGTTGGAGGGGGAAATCCAAGTTGGAGGAGGGGGTGATCAGAGTTGGAGGGGGGGGGGTGATCAGAGTTGGAGGGGGAAATCCAAGTTGGAGGAGGGGGGTGATCAGAGTTGGAGGGGGGTGATCAGAGTTGGAGGGGGAAATCCAAGTTGGAGGAGGGGTGTGATCAGAGTTGGAGGGGGGGTGATCAGAGTTGGAGGGGGAAATCCAAGTTGGAGGAGGGGGTGATCAGAGTTGGAGGGGGGGTGATCAGAGTTGGAGGGGGAAATCCAAGTTGGAGGAGGGGGGTGATCAGAGTTGGATGGGGAAATCCAAGTTGGAGGAGGGGGGTGATCAGAGTTGGAGGGGGGGTGATCAGAGTTGGAGGGGGAAATCCAAGTTGGAGGAGGGGGGTGATCAGAGTTGGAGGGGGGGGGGTGATCAGAGTTGGAGGGGGAAATCCAAGTTGGAGGAGGGGGCTGATCAGAGTTGGATGGGGAAATCCAAGTTGGAGGAGGGGGTGATCAGAGTTGGAGGGGGGGTTGATCAGAGTTGGAGGGGGGTGATCAGAGTTGGAGGAGGGGGGTGATCAGAGTTTGAGGAGGGGGGTGATCAGAGTTGGAGGGGGAAATCCAAGTTGGAGGGGGGGTGATCAGAGTTGGATGGGGGTGATCAGAGTTGGAGGAGGGGGGTGATCAGAGTTGTAGGGGGGGTGATCAGAGCTGGAGGGGGAAATCCAAGTTGGAGGAGGGGGGTGATAAGAGTTGGAGGGGGAAATCCAAGTTGGAGGAGGGGGGGTGATCAGAGTTGGATGGGGGTGATCAGAGTTGGAGGGGGGGGGTGATCAGAGTTGGAGGGGGGTGATCAGAGTTTGAGGAGGGGGGGTGATCAGAGTTGGAGGGGGAAATCCAAGTTGGAGGAGGGGGGTGATCAGAGTTGGAGGGGGAAATCCAAGTTTGAGGGGGGGGGGGTGATCAGAGTTGGATGGGGGTGATCAGAGTTGGAGGAGGGGGGTGATCAGAGTTGGAGGGGGGGTGATCAGAGTTGGAGGGGGAAATCCAAGTTGGAGGAGGGGGGTGATCAGAGTTGGATGGGGGTGATCAGAGTTGGAGGGGGGGGGGTGATCAGAGTTGGAGGGGGGTGATCAGAGTTTGAGGAGGGGGGTGATCAGAGTTGGAGGGGGAAATCCAAGTTGGAGGAGGGGGGTGATCAGAGTTGGAGGGGGGGGGTTGATCAGAGTTGGAGGGGGGTGATCAGAGTTGGAGGAGGGGGGTGATCAGAGTTGGAGGGGGGGTGATCAGAGTTGGAGGGGGAAATCCAAGTTGGAGGGGGGGTGATCAGAGTTGGATGGGGGTGATCAGAGTTGGAGGAGGGGGGTGATCAGAGTTGTAGGGGGGGTGATCAGAGTTGGAGGGGGAAATCCAAGTTGGAGGAGGGGGGTGATAAGAGTTGGAGGGGGAAATCCAAGTTGGAGGGGGGGGGTGATCAGAGTTGGATGGGGGTGATCAGAGTTGGAGGAGGGGGGGTGATCAGAGTTGTAGGGGGGGGTGATCAGAGTTGGAGGGGGAAATCCAAGTTGGAGGAGGGGGGGTGATCAGAGTTGGAGGGGGGGTGATCAGAGTTGGAGGGGGGGGTGATCAGAGTTGGAGGGGGGTGATCAGAGTTTGAGGAGGGGTGTGATCAGAGTTGGAGGGGGAAATCCAAGTTGGAGGAGGGGGGTGATCAGAGTTGGAGGGGGGGGGGGGGTTGATCAGAGTTGGAGGGGGGTGATCAGAGTTGGAGGAGGGGGGTGATCAGAGTTGGAGGAGGGGGGTGATCAGAGTTGGAGGGGGGGGGTGATCAGAGTTGGAGGGGGAAATCCAAGTTGGAGGGGGGGTGATCAGAGTTGGATGGGGGTGATCAGAGTTGGAGGAGGGGGGTGAGCAGAGTTGGAGGGGGGTGATCAGAGTTGGAGGGGGAAATCCAAGTTGGAGGAGGGGGGGTGATAAGAGTTGGAGGGGGAAATCCAAGTTGGAGGGGGGGGGTGATCAGAGTTGGATGGGGGTGATCAGAGTTGGAGGAGGGGGGTGATCAGAGTTGTAGGGGGGGTGATCAGAGTTGGAGGGGGAAATCCAAGTTGGAGGAGGGGGGTGATCAGAGTTGGATGGGGGTGATCAGAGTTGGAGGGGGGGGGTGATCAGAGTTGGAGGGGGGTGATCAGAGTTTGAGGAGGGGGGTGATCAGAGTTGGAGGGGGAAATCCAAGTTGGAGGAGGGGGGTGATCAGAGTTGGAGGAGGAGTTGTTGGGGGTGAACTGACATTGTGCTCGGTGTGCTGGGATCCTCCATGTACTGTCTCTCTCCCCTCTATGTATGCGGTGGGATGAGGTGGCGGGGGGTTGTTATGACTCGGTGATGGTGCTCCGCCTCTCTCTGTCAGCCGGTGTTCTCGTACAATGAGCAGAGCCATGTCCGGGAGAGCGGCTCTATCCTGTACACAGCCACGTTCAGCACCGCGGACAGCACCATGGGATAAGGGTCAGTGAGCAGTGCAGTCTTTGTTCTCAGCCCGCTCACTGTCCCCGATCTCAGACACCAGCCAGGAGGAGGAGGAGGAGGAGGATGGATGGTGTGGCCGGTTCCTTCTCCCCATGCTGCCAATGGGCCTGACCGGCAGGAGCTGTCCGAGGTGCTGGAATGCTGAGTGCTGATCGCGGCTTGTCTCACCAGGTAGGTTCCTTCTTTGTTCCCCCAACCAATCCACACTACAACAATAGCCACCCACTGAGCACAGACACAGAGAGAACAAGGGGACCGGGGCCAACACATGAGCCACACCAAGGAGGCATCTCACCAGGAACAAGCCATCTTCATGGACCAGCACATCTTCTACCTATCCCTGCCTCCCCCGAGCCCATTCCAATGAGGAGCCCCATACAGCTCACAGCCATTGTATTGGAGGCTGCTACTACAATCTTCACTGGAGGCTTCTCCTCCACACTTCTCTCCTGTGCTGGAGCACAGTCCAGGGTGGCCCTGGCACACACCCATCATCTATTGATATTGCTTTTTATATGGCAAACTGCTGAAGCCAACTTTAAAGGCCAAAGCCTTGACTGAGAACACTGCTAGGATACCAACCTCCAAGGATGTAGGACTTCACACTGTGCACTACTTCTTGGGGACATGCACTTTACATAAACAAAGACCCAAGTCTGTTTTATGGTGCTCATATACCCTTTCTTATTGCACTGACTTCTACCCTGAGGAAGGGCTTCTACTCAATATTACACTGGCCAACTAGGACGCTGCTTTCTGGTAGGTAAATTATTTCTCAATGCTTTTATTATAGTACAGTAATCGGTGTGCCGTAAATCACTGCTTCATCTATCTATCTATCTATCTATCTATCTATCTATCTATCTATCTATCTATCTATCTATCTATCTATCTACAGTATCTATCTATCTATCTATCTATCTATCTATCTATCTATCTATCTATCTATCTCTCTATCTATCTATCTATCTATCTATCTATCTATCTATCTATCTATCTATCTACAGTATCTATCTATCTATCTGTCTATCTATCTCAATATCTATCTATGTATCTATCTATGTATCTATCTATGTATCTATGTATCTATCTATCTATCTATCTATCTATCTATCTATCTATCTATCTATCTATCTATCTATCTATCTTTCACCTTCTCTCTCTCTTTATCTTTCCCGGTATCTATCTATCTATCTATCTATCTATCTATCTATCTATCTATCTATCTATCTATCTATCTTTCACCTTCTCCCCCTCTCCCTCTCTCTCCCTCCCCTTTCTCTTTCTCCCCCACCTCTCTTTATCTCCCCCCCTCTCTCTCTCTCTCTCTCTATCTATCTCTCCCTTCTCTCTCCCCCTCTCTCCCTCTCTCTCTTTATATATCTATCTATCTTTCACTTTCTCTCTCCCCCCTCTCCCTCCCACTCTCTTTCCCTCTCTCTCTCTTCTTCTCTCCCCCCCTTTATCTATCTATTTATCTATCTATCGTTCACCTTCTCTCTCTCCCCCCTCTCTCTTTATCTCTCTCCTCTCTCTCTCTCTCTATCCCTCTCTCTCTCTCCCTATCCCTCTCTCTCTCCTCTCCCCCTCTCTCTCTCCCTGTATCTAGCTGTCTATCTATCTATCTATCTATCTATCTATCTATCTATCTATCTATCTATCCATCCATCCATCTATCTATCTATCTATCTCTATCTATCTATCTATCTATCTATCTATCTATCTATCTATATATCTATATATCTATCTTTCACCTTCTCTCTCTCTCTCTCTCTCTCCCTTCCCCCCTCTCTCTCTCCCTCTCTCTATCTATCTCTCCCTTTCCCCCCTCTCTCTCTCCCTGTGTCTAGCGGTCTATCTATCTATCTATCTATCTATCTATCTATCTATCTATCTATCTATCTTTCACCTTCTCTCTCTCTCTCTCTCTCTCCCTCTCTCTATCTATCTCTCCCTCTCTCCCTCTCCCTCTCTCTATCTTCCTCTCTCTCTCTCTCTATCTATCTATCTATCTATCTATCTATCTATCTATCTATCTATCCACTTATCTACGTATAATGTAATACAAGGAAATCCTTATGTTACTGTAATAAAGTATTGTTTTCATTTAAACCATAAGCAGACATTACCAACGTGAGGTTTATGGTTAGTTTTACCCTTCCCTTGCAT
Source organism: Rana muscosa (assembly GCA_029206835.1). Classification (NCBI taxonomy): domain Eukaryota; kingdom Metazoa; phylum Chordata; class Amphibia; order Anura; family Ranidae; genus Rana; species Rana muscosa. The sequence goes on along the minus strand of CM055122.1, from coordinate 756,973,412 downwards.
TTAAATGTGTCACCTGCTTTTTATATTTCCTATAAACCTGTGTTAGTAATAATGCTACTTTTCTAAAATTTATACTATTACTCATTGAACTTTGTTCCAAAGATATTTTCTAGCCCCCACAATAGATCATGCCAGCTGGTAAGTTGTTTTGCTTTGGGACATTATGAATAATATATAATGGAAACATAAGTGTTCATTGCAGTTCAGAAATGATCGGTTTATTTAGAAGTTTGGATTTCTTGGCAAAATGATTGGGACAACAGAAGAAAGAAATTCTATATAGGGTTTTGAGTAAGAACAGACATAATGTAGAAATGGACACAGCTAGAATCTGGCCAGCACAGGATTTCCTCAAGTTGCATATAGTACATGTAGATTACTTTATCTATGACACGCATGGAATGTAGCACATTATTCCTGCATAATTGCATTGCTGGTGCAATATTTTGTATATAATATTATTAACGTATTACTTTTGATAAGTCCAGTGAGTAAGTAAATGTTTAGCAAATTGAGCCTAAAAATGACATACGGTTTTCTGTAAGGCAGACATGTGGAAACCTACAGAAACGCAGTTCATCTTTTAATTCCTGATAGTGTTGGGAAGAACTCATTCAACCTCCTTGGCACTAACCCAGAGCATTACATGGGCTTTACGCTGGGTAACTATTTTTACATACTACTCTGAGCTCAAGGAAAGGAAAGAAGGCTGGATCTTCAGGGTGGCAAGCAGTGGAGGATCAGTGAACATCTGATCTTCGATCCTGTAACTTTTGTAAACCTGGAAGTGGTCTACTCTGAGTACTTCTGGGATCATGGCTGTGAGATTCTTGGCCACCAGTGGTCAGAAATATAAACAAATCAATACTCTCTATACTCTGTAAGCAGTGCAGGGGAGACATCAGGGGTCAGCCCATTTGTAAAATGTGAGTTTTTTTATATATGAGAGCTTCAGCATCCTATGCATAGGGTGCAAAGGTGGGCTAACTTGTCATGAATTGTGCAGCACTTGTCCACCTGCAAGATGTGTAAAGTCCTCATTTCAAGTGTAATACTTAGGAACTCTTTTTTATCCAGTTGATAAAAGCGAGATATTGAATCCCAGATCAGTAATTGCAATTTGGAGAAGAAAAAAGAGGACAGGGAACATAGTGGGGTCGATTTACTAAAGGCAAATAGACTGTGCACTCTGCAAGAGCAGTTGCACTAATTTTTCCCCAGAGCGTAGTAAATGTGCTAAAGCTCTGCTGATTTCCATAATCCAATCGTGAAAGCATCTATTTTTTTTTCTTTGCACCTGATTGGGTATTCTTGTGAGGCCTTACCACATTTATAAAAATAAGAAAAAAAAGTGTCTCTATGGGGCAGATTTACCAAAAGCAAATAGATTGTGCACTTTGCAAATTGTAGTTTCTCCAGAGCTTAGTAAATGAGGTGAAGCTCTGCTGATTTCCATCATCAAATCATGTGCAAGCAAAAGTGCTGTTTTTATTTTCCTTGCATGTGATTGGGTATTCTATGCAAAGTAAAGCTTCACCTCATTTACTAAGCTCTGGAGCAACTGCGCTTGCAGACTACACAGTTTATCTGCCTTTAGTAAATCAAACCCAGTGTGTCGCAACACTTTGCCACTCAACGCTACAAACTGCTGGCAGCAACTATTATTGAACAAGTGCTAAATTCAATGAATTATAATAGATTTCTAAAATTGTGTCAAAGTGAAACATGGCTCTTTTGGATAAACACTTTAACTCCAGTTGGACGGAATGGGATTTATTTACTAAAGCTGGAGAGTGCAAAATCAGTCCCAGCTCTACATAGAAACCAATCAGCTTCCAGGTTTTATTGCCAAAGCTTAATTGAACAAGCTGAGGTTAGAAGCTGATTGGTTTCTATGCAGAAGTGAGGCTGATTTTGCACTCTTCAGCTTTATTAAATAAACCCCAATGAGACAAACTGAAGTCCTCTATTAAGAATGTTTTTGTTTTCTTATTTTTTTCTGGAAATTCTATTACTTTTACTATATTGTATTATTGTCAGTGTTCTATTATTCTTGTCACTGTAATTTTTTATTTTATTGCTATTATCAGATGATTACTGCATTCCACATTTTTATGACTGTTAGTTAAAAGTTATCCACAGGCTTAACATACATACATTTCCTCAGTCTATTATTTTATTCTGAATTCAGGTACCCTCATAAACTTGTACATGTTGACATTCCTCATATATTTCAGCCAACGTCACTAGTCTACACACATCTTCCACACATTCCACCCTGTTCTGGTACTCTCCTTCATTTTTGCTAGCACTTTATAATCAGCTCTGTGGTCATTGTAGTTCTTTAAGTGGATATTATCCTTGTCTACAATGTGCCCTAGTCATGGCCACTACAATTTTCCTTATTTACATACAGCACTTCAGTTCTGTACCCATCCTTCTAGCCCCACCACTTTCTCCCAACCACCCTTGCTGATTCAATCATGGAGGTTGCCTCTATGGTATTTTTAAGTATGGGGGGGGGGGGGTCAACCTTGCTGATTCCTTTCAGACATTTATACATGACTCCACCATGCTTTTGGTTGCTTAACCGCTTCAATACAGGGCATTTTCACCCCCCTTCCTGCCCAGACCAATTTTTCGTTTTCAGCCCTGTCGCAATTTGAATGACAATTGCCCGGTCGTGCGACGTGGCTCCCAAACAAAATTTACGTCCTTTTTTCCCCACAAATAGAGCTTTCGTTTGGTGGTATTTGATCACCTCTGCATTTTTTATTCTTTGCGCTATAAACAATAGAAGAGCGACAATTTTGAAAAAAAAACACAATATTTTTTACTTTTTGATTTAATAGATATCACATTTTTTTTTTAAAACTAAATTTTTTCTCAGTTTAAGCCGATATGTATTCTTCTACATATTTTTGGTAAAAAAATTAGCAATAAGTGTATATTGATTGGTTTGCGCAAAAGTTATAGCGTCTACAAAATAGGGGATACATTTATTGCATTTTTATTTATTTGAATTTTTTTGCTCGTAATGGCGGCGATCTGCGATTTTTATTGTGACCGTGACATTGCGACGGACATATCGGACACTTTTGACACATTTTAGGGACCATTCACATTTATACAGCGATTAGTGCTATAAAACTGCACTGCTTACTGTGTAAATGTGACTGGCAGGGAAGGGGTTAACACTAGGGGGCGATCAAGGGGTTAAATATGTTCCCTAGGGAGTGATTCTAACTGTAGGGGGAGGGGAATCACAAGGGGAGGAGACCGATGTGTGTTCCTCTGTACTGGGAACACACATCGGTCATCTCACCTCTGACAGGACATGGATCTGTGTGTTAACACACACAGATCCACGGTCCTGCTGTGATCGCGGGCAATCGCGGGTGCCCGGCAGACATCGCAGGCACGCGCACCAGGTCCCGAGCGATGCCGCGGGCGTGCACAGGCGCCCCCTAGATGGCCGGGAAGCCCAGGACGCCATATGACGTCCACCCAGGATGGGTGATCCCTCCTGTGGACGTCATTTGACTATGGGCGGGTAGTGAAGTGGTTAAATAGCATCAGGAGTGACCATTCGCCTGGTTGTTCCCACCAACTCCATCAGACCTTTTCGACTCTGATCTCATCTGCTTCTGTTAGCTTTTCCTCTCCTCCTTTCTTAACCCACACTGAGACCCCTTTCACACTTGTACGACTTGTCCCACGATTTGGGACTGCAAAGTAGCATGACAAGTTGTTCCCCATGATTTCCAATGACAAGCATTCATATTAGTACGACTTCAAGTCGTGCTGACTTCAAAGTAGCCCCTGCACTACTTTGGTCCAACTTTGATGCAAGTTACACAGTCATTCCCTAAAATCGCGGCCGCATATCGCGGCAAAATCGCTGGTAAAATCGCGCAACTTTGAAGTCGCAGTAGTGTGAAAGGGGCCTGAGATCTTACAATCTGTCAAATATTGTAACTATCACCAGCTAAGGCCTCATCCATACAAACCTGCATTTATATGTATTTAGAGGACTTTTCTAAAAGCATAAAAATGCAGCTAATGATTTTTTGATGGTGCCTTTCCCACTGAACATTTACCTGTGTTTAAGTGTGGTTGGTTTATCTGCATTTTTGAATGTGGCTAAAAGTTGTTATAAACAGGCTGATCAGGTCTGCAAAGCGACCACTGACAAATGTGTAGGAGAGGTGTGCAGCATGTGTGGCAGCAATAATTCACACAGACAGGTGCAATACAAAACTTGTATTTAAGTAATGTAGCAACAGTTCACAACAATCCCAGGTGAGCAGGCTGCCCAGGCAGGTACACTAACGTTGCCCAACAGAGTGAAAATAACAAATTCTAGCCGGACTGACAGCGTCTGTTGAGAGAGGACAGAATGCGGCCTGGCCATTTGGTACCCAATCAGGAAGGTGTCCAGAAGTGTTGCTATCTGATGCTTTCCCTCTGCTTCAGGAATCTCTCCTTACCTCTCTTCTGCATCAGACAGGGTACTTTTCTCTACACTGTCCATTCGCGTAAAAGCACGCTGGAGCCAGGAGCCAGGACCTTAAATAGACTCTAACAGAAAAGAACAACACACGCCTGCGGTAGAGTCAGCTTACTTTCTTTTCTGTGATTGTGTAGTGTCATAGGTGCCTGGTCAAATCGTGGATAATCTCATAAATGCCTTGCTGCCCTCTAGGACTGGGGTTGTCCTGACAGTGCTGTGAGAATAGAAAAAGAAAAGAGGGTGCACTGGCCTTGTGCATTATCCAACAGATTTGTTAAGAAATATGATAAATAGAATAAAATCATAAAGATGTCTACTCACAAACATAAGTTAAAAACACGCTCGTCAGGCCACATGAGTGGCTATCTCTCATTGGTTGCTCGAATCACTGAACCTGGGAGTGGGGGTGAGACCCCCTCAGCCTGATGCATTTTGAAGGACTGGCCTTCTTCTTCAGAGTCTCATCTTTATGATTCTATTCATATTTTTAAAAAAATCTGGTGGATAACGTGTAGTGAAGTAATATAGTGGTAGATAATTAATATTTAGGTATTAGTATGATGATGATTAATTTCCGCAGCAACAACCCAATTCTCCAGAGAGAGATTTAATTGACTTCCAACACAGAACAAAGTCCAATACTTGCAACAGATGACAAAAATCCAATAGAGTAAATATAACTCAGAATAGTAGCTTTAGAGTCCCATCTTTTCCTAGACCTGTACCTTCATATCCATGTGAGAGAGACAAGACTAGACTGAACGCCAGCTTTAATGTCTCAAATACTGGTCTGACACTGGGGGGGGGGGGGGGTTCTCCTAGGTTAACCAAATGTTTCCCATGAATACCCCCTCAAGTCTAATTACCATCAATAAATACTTCTTCTTTGGTCCTATATCATCCTTAAGTATGTAAACAATAGTGGTGCAACGGATCGGTGGTGATCCGTGATCTGAACGGGTCACCCTGTTTCGGATCGGAACACCATGCGATCCGCGGAGCACTCCGGAGCCTCGGCCATAGGAAAGGCCTTGGCTTCGGCCTAGCTCCGGAGCGGCGGCCATCTTTGTACACCCGGCGCCGGCCGCTGTGGTGACGTTTCGCCGCCGCCATCTTACTCCACCCCACACTCCTCACTATCATTACTGTGCAGGGGCCAAGCGGACATCTTGTTACACCCAACAGAGTTTTAGATTTCAGTTATTTTCACACAAAACAGAGCTTACATGCTTAAATACATTATTTTGAAATCCAACGGACTGTTTACATGTTACATTTTAAAAGCAGCAGCAAACCTTACATGCTTGCTAATGTGACGGAACAGCTCTGATTTTCACATTTAAGGTCAGCAGGTTTCCTGCTGCTTTTAAAATTTAACATGTAAACAGTCCGTTGGATTTCCAAATAATGTATTTAAGCATGTAAGCTCCGTTTTGTGTTGAAAATAACTGTGAAATCTAAAACTCCGGTGGGTGTAACAAGATTTGTCTTTTTTTTTTTTGCCAACCCGAAAAATGATCCGATCCGTGACTCTGATCCGAGGATCGATCCGATCCGTGAGTTTTTTGATCCGTTGCACCCCTAGTAAACAATGTACCCTTTGAAATGTTCAATTAGGTTAACAGGCCATACTCACACACTTAGGTAGACTTGCATAAGATTAACACATCAAAGGGTCTTCAGCTGTCCCTTTGATATGTTAAGATTCAGTTGGCTTGGACAACTCAATTGAATTTCTGGTCTGCTCAATATTGTACTGTATGTGTACATATATATAATAATATAATATCCCACATAAATCGGCCAACATATTACAGCATAATGCACTAGGCCATTGCGCCCTCTTTTATTTTTTTCTATTCTTAAATAGACTCTGCTTGATCCAAGACGGCTGCCAGTGTCACATAGGGCAACAACATCGAATTGGATTTCTTCTCCAGTGACCCAGGAAACCATAGATGAATAGTGCGCCTCATCATCTGCTCTCCGCTGTGGCTGAGTGCCATCTGCCGTGGAGAAAATAAACAGCACCTACCTATAAATAGATCTGAATGCATCCTAATGTCTTTAATGTACATTTGTACTCTAGATGTTCAGAAACATTTATAAGCTCAATGTTTATGTAAGCTTATCATATCAAGAAAAATTAGCTTTCACTGTCTATTTAGTATTGGTTTTGTGGAGTTGAATGTAGCTGAACGGATGTAACTACATGTAAATGTGCCTAAATGCATCTAAACTTGCTTTAAAGCAGGAACATCTAAATGCTGGAAAAGTGATCTGGAAAGCATAAAAGTTATTTATTCTTCCCAGATGATTTCCCATGCAATTAGAAAAGCTAAACTTAGCAGTGCCAGTGTGAATTAGGCAAGAGTGTTCGCTCATACCGACCCAGTATTTTTGTGTGTGGGCTGGTGCCCGATGTGCATCAGCAGGGAGGGGCAGTGCAATGTACTGTTTCAGAGCATCACACTGTTGTATTTATTTATTTATTCTTTACTTTTTTCTTTTTTTTAACTACTGTAATTGCAAAATGTTTAACTAAATATAGCTTTTTTATCTTTTTATTAGATACCTTTTTACAGCTTTCCCCCCTTTCTATGTTTATATCTCTCCCCTAGGCCCCTGCCCGTAGACACCTGGGATATGAAAGTCATATGTCCTAGAAGTCTTCAGGCAACTCTGAGAGCACTGTGTGGGCATGAACAGGAATGGCAGCACCTGTGCACTCAGACCTCTACCCACGAATTGTATTATTTACATGTTGCCGATATCATGGTAACATGTAAACAATATGATTTCCCGGCTAGAGCTCTGAGTGCGCAGGTGCAGGATCCACCACTGGAAGTAGATCCATGCTGGCATTGTCAGTTTGCATCTTGTAGCTTGTAATTCAAGCTTCAGAGCCCCATGCTGATGCAGGGTGTGCCTGGAGCTCCGTGATCATTCTGGCTGACATGTCTTCTCCCCAGCACAGCTTGACTTGATCGACAGAATGCTCTATACCTCATAGCACTGCTTGCCTTCTATTAAAGCAGTCACACCCCCCGCTCTTGGGAGGAGGGATGAGAAGAGAACCCGTGGTCATGTGACTGCTGAATAAAAGTAAAAAATAAAAGTAACATCTGCCTTTTTTTAAAGAATGCTTTGTTGTTTAACAATTCGAATATCTACAAGAAATCCCTGCTCCTACAGCTACTGAAAGTGGCCAAGGCCTGTATTCCTAGTGCATGGAAATGTATGTAGCACACAGATCCCTTCCTTGCTTACCTCCACTCGCAGATGGGACACAACATGCCACATGCACAGTATCCTCCTTATTGCAGAGGGTGAGCTGTGTTATCTGATTTTGGGTCCTGTAGCGAGTTACCTCCTTCCGTTGGATTCTTCACCCCAGAGTGTAGGAAGAAGTCTATTCTCTCTCTTTACTTCAAGAAGGCCATTGTCCAGACAGTATTGAAACCCAATAAAAGGTTTATTTTGGTTGCTTAAGAACTCGATAGGAAAGTTGGAGATAGAGAGAGAGAGAGAGAGAAATGAACTAGGAGGCAGGTTCAGGCATGCAACACTCAATCATCAATTGTCACCACTCAGGCCTGAGTGGGTTTTGCTCACCCAGATAGTCCCTCCAAGAGCCGTCCTAGCAGCCGGTGTGGAGCACGAAACGTTTACTTGTAGTTTCCTAGGGATACGATCCGGAAATAATCTCTAAGTCCTAAACTTCCCAGCCTAGTAATATTTAAGTCCTTAGGTGCCAATGGGGCACATTACTAGGCTTGTGGCGGGTTATGGAATCCTTCCCTCTGATAGGTAACCAGGTCTCTCCCGAGACAGTGACCTCCTTCACCGATTCCCTGGTTTCCTCTCCTTCAGAGCAGGTCACCCTCACTTAGGCACCCTGGGACTCCCCTTCTGGTGTAGGCCACAGCCAAAGGTTCTGGGCCCACCTGGAACGATGCAGCCTCGGGCTAAAGGTGCCCGGGGCCTAACACACACACATGTACCCCTGGCCATGAGGGCCACCGAAGGTGGGGTACGTGTCTGTTCTTCTCGGACCAAGGGGTCCTCTCCAACGCCTCACGCCTAATGACGTCTGCCCCTTACGTACCCTCTCCCAGCATGCACAGCGGGTAGACCACGCCCACTGCACAGCCGCCGAGAGAGGACACCCAATGGTGCTGCGATACCCCCTGTGGTTCCACCTGAGCCGGAGATGACAGTACCACCCACAGGCAACAGGGAACACTGCAGCCAGGCAATATCACACCAGAGCAGAAGCAAGTTTTAGGAAATTAATAGTCTGAGCCCAACTATGGGCTCAGACTAACCCCTAAATTTGAACATAGCGCCCCCTAAATTGAGGGGGGGGGCGCTACATGTAGCTCACCTCCAACTGTGAGACAGTGGGTTGCCAGGGTGAATGATATACAGAAATAATAAAATAATAAAAGATCTCACAGCGGGACAAGAACTCTGAAGTGAATGAGAAATGGTTTTACTGGAACGACTTTAAATACTCCTACAGATGCAAACAATGGTTGTTAAACATTGTTTACTTGGATTTTACCTGGGTTAATCTACCCCCCCCACTCTTTTTTTCTCGAACATGTCAGGGCTGTGGTGGGGGACCTAGTAGGATGGTATCCTGACCCATATACACACCTGCCTGTAGATGGGACTAGTTATCCATCTCCTCCACAATATACCTCTTTCCCCCTTTAGTCTTTTACCTTCTGCCCTTCCTGTACCCCCCTTTTTTTACTTCTTCTCTAACTCTTCCATTTCCCACATTGACAAGCTGATACCCCCCGCGCCCCCCATTATAGACATATCTTTCCCCTTTACCCCCTTACTTACTTCCCCTTGTTATTCTGGGGAACCCCACCTCCCAGTTAAAGGAGTTGTACAGACTCTGTCCAGCGATGTCCACAACTCCCTCAGCCGTCCAGGACTCTCCTCCTGATTGTCTGAGACACAGCAGTGGCGCCATTGGCTCCTGCAGCTGTTAATCAAAGTCAGTTAGCCAATCAGGAGAGATAGGGCTGAAAGGCAGCTCTATTTCTGAATGGGCACACGGAGCTGCAGCTCGGCTCGGGTGCCCCCATAGCAAGCTACTTGCTGTGGGGGCACTCGGCAGGAGGGAGGGGCCAGGAGCACAAAAGAGGAGGATCCAGGCTGCTCTGCAAAACCACTGCACATAGAAGGTAAGTATAACATGTTCGTTATTATTTTTATTTTTTTAAAGAGACTTTACAATCAATTTTGCTTCTGGTTAAATAGTAGGGTAGCATCTACAATACATTTTAATCTAACTAAATGAGAGAAACAATGTATCTCTCGGTTCTTTTAGATCAAAGGAATGAACTAAATGAGGTCAGTTTAACCACTTAAAGCGGAGTTCTGCCGTAGTCAGCAGCTACAAATACAGCAGCTGCCAACTTTTAATAATAGGACACTAACCTGTCCAGGGCGCCCGCGATGTCCTCACCCGAAGCTGATCTGTCCCTCGGCTCCTGGGGGCAGGCGCTGGCATCTTCAGTAAGGGAATCAGGAAGTGAAGCCTTGCGGCTTCACAGCCTGGTTCCCTACTGTGCATGTGCGAGTTGCGCTGCACCGTTCTCACTGGTCCCTGCTGTCTTCTGGGACACCTAAGACCATCTGTAGTGGTTTTTGAACCACTCGGTTTCATAACTTGTTTTAACTATGAGAATTAGGACATGCTCTTCCTGTTGCTTATAATTTGAACAACATCTCAGTGTTTGATGGATGTGATGTTGCCCTTTCCCAAATTGATACTAAAGTCTTGTTTTTTGTTCCTGGCCCCTCCCTTTTTTGCTCCTGGCCCCTCCCTCCTGTCGAGTGCCCCCACAGCAAGCAGCTTGCTATGGGGTAGAGCTGCATGATTAATCATTAAAAAATCATTATTGCGATTCAACCCTACTCACGATCTTAATACAGCATTTCCCCAATTCATGTTAAACAAGTGCAGAGCTGTTCTCTGCTCAGAGCTGTCAAAATGTTTATCAACAGCGATGAAGTGAAACAATGTATCTCTCGGTTCTTTTAGATCAAAGGAATGAACTTCTGTCTGTAAATGAGGTCAGTTTAACCATTTAAAGACTAAACCTTTATGACACTTGTTGCTTACAAGTTAAAATCTGTATTTTTTTGCTACAAAATTACTTAGAACCCCAAAACATTATATATATATATATATATATATATATATATATATATATATATATATATTTAGCAGAGACCCTAGAGAATAAAATGGAGACCGTTGCAATATTTTATTTCTCACTGTATTTCCGCAGCAGTCTTTCAAAAGCAATTTTTTAGAGAAAAATATACTTCAATGAATTTAAAAAAAACTAAACAGTAAAGTTAGTCCAATTTTTTTTTTTGTATAATGTGAAAGATGATGTTACATGAATTGTGAGAGAATCGTGATCTTTATTCTAACCAATAAAAATTAAGATTCTCATTTTATGCAGAATCTTGCAGCTCTACTATGGGGGCACCTGAGCCGAGCTGCGGCTCAGTATGTCCATTTAGACATGGAGCCGCGACCAGGCCCTGCCCCCTCTCTCTCCTCATTGACTAACTGACTTTGATTGACAGCAGTTGTAGCCAATGGCGCCACTGCTGTGTCTCAGCCAATCAGGAGGGAGAGTCCCGGACGGATGAGGTACTTGTGTACATCGCTGGATCGAGATGGGGCTCAGATAAGTATTAGGGGGGCTGAAGCACACAGAAGTTTTTTTTAATCCTAATGCATACAGTAGAATGCATTAGGATAAAAAACCTTCTGCCTTTACAACCACTTTAATTAAACAAAAAAGGCATATAAATGTCATAGTGGGATATCCATTATCTGACTTTGGATATACTTAAACACCTGAGAAAAAACACCTTTTGGCTTTAAGAGATCAAGCACCCCACATCTTTATTTTACTTTATGTATCTCTCCTCTGGTTGAACATTATTCTCCAAATTTTCCCAGCAACCCTGTCCATACAAGGCTAAGGCCTCATGCCCACGGGCGTTTTTTCAGCCGCGTTTTTGAGCGTTTTTTACAGCTTAAAAATGCCTGTCCATGTTAGTCTATAGCTTCATGCCCACCTAGGCGTTTTTGAGCTGTAAAGAGCATAGGCGTTTGTAAGCTGTAAAAAAAACCCAGGGCCAGTGCGTTCCTCAGCGTCAGAACTAGGCAGGAAAAAACGCGAGCGTCAAAAAACGCGCAAAAACGCGCACTAACGCGCAAAAAACGCGCACTAACGCGCGGTCGCGTTTTTAGCTCCGACGTTTTTTTTTTTTTTTTTTTTTTTTCAAAAAAAAAAAAAAAAAAAAAAAATTTACAATAACATGGACAGGCGTTTTTAAGCTGTAAAAAACGCTCAAAAACGCAGCTGTAAAAACGCCAGTGGGCATGAGGCCTTAAAGTAAACCTTTCCCACTTACCTTCATCATGTCGTGTTCATGGTAAAAAAAATTGGTCCAGAAGTCAGCCATAACTTCTCATATTTAATTAGGACATTGGAGCTTTTAAAGAACAACCACCTTTATCATACTTTAAGAGGCAATATAAAATATAATTTGAAAGCTCTGAGCAATTGAAAAGCATCTGTGTTACTATAGCAGCCATCTAGACTCAAAGTTAAATGAAGTATCTGACTGGTTATAATGTGTCAAACTCTTCCGTTTCTTAGTGTTTATTCAAGGTCTTAATTTTAAGTGCAGATGAACAGATTTTTTATATAATTACAGAATGTATTTGCTGTCAAACAACGTAAGGCAAGATATGATTTGCAATATGGCACAGAGTTTGAAAATTCCATTTTAATCATGGCATTAATTAAATGAATACCATTTTAGTGAGATCTCAATAGCAGTGTACCTTTGATCTTCTGCAATATCATATTGTATTCATGTGATCAGTTTGCATTAGGAATCTCATATCATACCTAGCAACCTTAATTAATGCCTGTGCTGGTGTCTAGGTTAAGTTTAATACTATGCTAAAGTGAAATTAAACCTCTGCCATTTTTTTATTGGGCCCCTGGAGCATGTATTTATAATGTGCTAGTATGCACAGAATATTGGGACAATGTGTCAGACTTACCTGTACATGGCAAGCGACTCCAGTACTCTACCTGGTTTGCCAAGCCGTGATGATGTCACTCGCGTGTACCATGGCTCAGTGTACATAAATGCTGACAGGCAGGGAGAGAGGATTTATGTAGCATTTGCTTCCTTGAATCCATCTGTCCTTAGCTCAGGCATGCAGGCAAGGAGGGTGTGCTTAGCTTAGAAAACCCTTCCTCACTTCCTCCAGACTCCTGGGATGTATGACATGATTTGCCCAGGCCTGCAAACCAGGAAGTAGCTGAAGAAATATAAAAAAAACTGTTTAAAACAAGTGAATATGATATACTTTCATATGAATTTACTAATGCTAATTGCAGAAGGAAAAAAATATTGGAACCTCGGTTTAAGAGTAACTTGGTTTGAGAGCGTTTTGATTTGCGAGCAACTTTTGAAAAAAGATTTGACTCAGTTTGCAAGTGTTGTCTCGCAAGACGAGCAGAATTCAACCTAATATGGCCTGCAGTACCACATTTGACCTGACGTGCGGTGGCGCCGGAGCCAAGCAGAGCCGAACAGTGCCGATCGCAGCCGATCGCCGCCGTTCGGCAATGCTCGGAAATACACTGAAATACTCCGTTTCCGAGCCTTTTCGACGTTTGCCGAGGTCAGCCGACGTGTCCTCAGGCCTTTCCGGCGGTTTCCGAGGCTCTCTGGTGCTCCCCCCACCTCTGGCTGCATATGGTATTACATCCCATTGAAGTCAATGCGGAACAAAGTATTTTCGTTCCCATTGACTTCAATGGGAAAACTCGCTTTGATATGCGAGTACTTTGGATTACAAGCATTCTCCTGGAACGGATTATGCTCGTAATCCAAGGTTCAACTGTAGTCAATTTTGATTGAGGGAGTGTTCACATGGACATATTGAAATACATTATAGCCATCCCAAGGTCCTGCACAAACAGGTGTTCAAATGTGGTGCTCATCTTTAAAAAAATGTAGTGCTCAGCTTACATTATTTAGGCCGGCCATACATGGATCGAAATGCATCCGGTTCAGCAGGGACAAGCCATATTTTGGTCCATGCATGGGCTTTGGTTGTACAGAAGTTAAACTACTGATCGGCTTCTGTACAACCACCTTCTTGGGTTTTCCCTGCCCGATCAGTGCCTCGGGCTATAGCTGGCAGCAGTGATCAGTGTATTTTGATTGCAGGGAATTCTCCCTGCTGTCAGAACACAAAGGCTCAGTTAGGAGGATTCCCCCATCCACCTTAAACATGTGGATGGTAGGAATTGAGTCATTTTTTTTTTTTCATTTAGCACTGTTGTTGAAAGAAAGAAAAAAGACTCATGAATGGGCTACTTTACAGTGAGAACTTCCTAAAGCCTGGTGCAGATAGGGTGTATTAAGCTAAATGACTCAATGTAGACAAGTACTAAGTGATGTGTCACCTTCACTTTGCTCTGTGATATGTAGAAATAGATGCAGCATCAGGAGGTGTTAAAGCTGAAAACCCTGGTCATGTGTTGCACTCCCATGGTCATGTCCCTAGCCCTAAAAATAGCTGACCAGCTTTGCATGTGTATATTTAGCCTTAATTAGGTTGCAAAGTGTAAAATCCAGATTTTTTTATATTTAATAAATTGCTGAAACCTAAATCGGAAAATAACAGTTAAAGAAAATTTAAAGTGTTATTAAACCAACTGCATTCGCCATATCTGGCCTCCCACAGTACACAGAACGTGGAAATGCAATTATTTTAGTAAATTAAACCGATAAATACCTTTTCTCATCAGCAGTATATAGCAGTCTTGTGACTTCTATCGGTTCCTAGTAAAGCTTGTAGGAGGAGTTTTTATTCTCCTCTGATCCTCTGTCTGGACAGTGCTGATTGACCCTGTGCTGATCACATGCACTCTCCCCAGAGAAAAAAAAACTCCCTAGCAATATACACCAAACTGAGCATGTGCAGCCCGTCCCCTGGCTCTGTAAATATCAGGTTATTTGTTGGAGACAGTGGAAGAAGAGAAGGATCAAAGAGACAGGATCAAACAGCCTTTATACACAATGCAAAGGCTCAACCCCTTAGGTTCCACAGTGAGTATAACAAGCATGCTTTACTGCATATACAGACAGATTTTACTGTTTTAGTAACACTTTAAAGTGGTTGTAAACCCTTTACAACCACTTTAACCTACAGGTAAGCCTAGATTAAGGCTTACCTGTAGGTGCTTGAAATATCTCCTAAACCTCCATGGTTTAGGAAATATTTACAAAATCACGGGTGTCGATGTCTGCGGCGCAGACAACGGCGCAGGTGCACTTTAGCAACGGCAATCGTGCCGTTCCTAATGGAGGCCATTCCGTGACTGGCGGCTCTGGCACGCATGCGCGGGAGTGACGTCATCGCAGCTCTGGCCAATTACAGCGCCGGAGCCGCGATACCCGGAAGTAACAGCCGAGAGAGATGTCGGCCGCCCGAGCGGTGAACGAGGACGGCTGCAAGGGCTTCGATCTCGGGTGAGTATTACATAGTGAGCTGGTATGCTATGCATACTAGCTCATTATTCATTTGTCCTGCAGGTGGTGCTTTTTTTATTTTTTGTTTACAAGTGGGTTTACTTCCTCTTAAAGGATATTTACAAACTTGGCCAAATTTATTTTATGAAATAAAGAAATTTGCCCACCCAAGTCCTGCTTATGGTGTCACCATGCATTAAAATCTCTCTCCTCCATAGCTTGACATAGCTGTCAATGATGGTGGTGATTGGCATTGACACAGTATAGTTTAGTAAGTAAGCTATGGTAGTTGTAAAATGTGTGTGTGTGGGGGTGGGGCGCTGCAGACAATAGGATGTTTTTGGTTTTCAGTTAGAATATTAGCTCATTGGGATATTAGTAGCACTCTCAAAGAGTGAGATAATATTATGGAAGTCAAAACAACCTTGCCATTAGAAAACATAAAGGTGAAACTGAGGAACTGAGAGTGACAGGTAGCCACATACACCCTCTCACATGTCATAGTTTAATATGACACAAGATGCAGACAGGGATCTCTGTGCTAATTTCGATACTATCAAAATTGTACTCATTCTGGTTGGACTGTGTTTTGTATTCTGTGTACAATACCTCTCTGTACAGTATATACAGTATCCTACCCACTTCCCAACGCTCCACTCAGTGCTGTAAGTTATATACTCCATGCTGATTATCTTTACTGTATAGTTATGTAGTGGGGTGCTAAATTTAAGGGAAGTGTTTGGGTGGTAGTTATGCCCAAACACCCTAATTGATAGAGTTCTTGAAACCATTTTTTGTCCACAGGTGGAGTATGTACACACCGCTCCTGCCCATTAAAATTAATGGCCACCGCTGCTGAAGCGCCTGCAAAGCACTTCGGCAGCAGCGCTACACGGGCGCATTTAACCTTTAATTTGGCTGCTAGCGGGGGTTAAAAGCACCTGCTAGAAGCCGAATAGCGCAGCTAAAACGACAGTAAAGTGCTGCTAAAACTAGCAGCGTTTTACCGTCAATGCCCGCCCCAGTGTGAAAGCAGCCTAAGAGTCAGGGAGTGAATGAGACAGAGGAAAGGGCAGAGAGACAGAGGGGGGAGCTGAGAGACAGAGGGGGAGCTGAGAGACAGAGGGGCGAGCTGAGAGATAGAGGAAGAGAGCTGAGAGATAGAGGGGGAGCTGAGAGATAGAGGGGGAGCTGAGAGACAGAGGAGGAGAGCTGAGAGACAGAGGAGGAGAGCTGAGAGACAGAGGAGGGGTCTTAGAGACAGAGGGGGGTCTGAGAGACAGAGGAGGGTCTGAGAGACAGAGGAGGGGCTAAAAGAGGGGGGACTGAGAGACACTGGAACTGAGAGACAGAGGGGGGGACTGAGAGACAGAGGGGGGTCTGAGAGACAGAGGGGGGTCTAAGAGACAGGGGGGTCTGAGAGACAGAGGGGGGAGCTGAGAGACAGAGGAAGAGCTGAGAGACAGAGGGGGGGGGGGCTGAGAGATAGGGGGAGCTGAGAGACAGAGGGGGGCTGAGAGACAGAGGGGGAGAGCTGAGAGACAGAGGGAGAGAGCTGAGAGACAGAGGGGGAGAGCTGAGAGATAGAGGAGGGAGCTGAGAGACAGTGGGGGTCTGAGAGACAGAGGAGGGGTCTGAGAGGCAGAAGGGGAGCTGAGAGACAGAGGGGGAGCTGAGAGACAGAGGGGGAGCTGAGAGACAGAGGAGGAGAGCTGAGAGACAGAGGAGGAGAGCTAAGAGACAGAGGAGGAGAGCTGAGAAACAGAGGAGGGGTCTGAGAGACAAAAGGGGGGTCTGAGAGACAGAGGGGGCTGAGAGACAGAGGAGGGGGCTAAAAGAGGGGGGGGCTGAGAGACACGGGGACTGAGAGACAGAGAGGGGGGTCTGAGAGACAGAGGAGGGGCCTGAGAGACAGAGGAGGGTCTGTGAGATAGTGGGGGGGCTGAGAGACATAGGGGGCTGAAAGAGGGGGGCTGAGAGACAGAGGCAGGGACTGAGAGACAGAGGGGGGGACTGAGAGACAGAGGGGGCAGAGAGACAGAGGGGAGGGCTGAGACAGACCACATAGCACTGTCCCTTTCTGCAGTCCCTCCTCTGCTCACCTCCCCGCTGTCTCAGTGTTCTGGCATGTTTGTGTAGGATGGCAAGTACCTGATGGCCAGCAGCGGCAGCGCCGAGTCTCCCTCTTGATCCGGGGGGTGCTCTCATTGCTCTGCTCCTTACAGCGGCGCATGTTCTCTTTCTCCGGGCTCCCAGTCAGCCTGCCCTCCGGCCCAGGCCGCATGGTTCCTGGAGCAGAGGATGTGGAGGAATCGAGGTTCTGGGAGCGCCGGGGTGGCCGCGCTCGCTACTGTCTACCTCTTCGGTGGTCAGGGAGGGGGTGGAGCTCTTCTCCCTCCTCGGAAATTTACATTCAACTGCCCTCC
This sequence comes from Rana muscosa, assembly GCA_029206835.1. Taxonomy (NCBI): domain Eukaryota; kingdom Metazoa; phylum Chordata; class Amphibia; order Anura; family Ranidae; genus Rana; species Rana muscosa. The sequence goes on along the minus strand of CM055122.1, from coordinate 756,955,859 downwards.
TTGCTGGCCACCTTCCTCGAATCCCCGCCGCTGTTTGATGCCACGCTCCCACTGCCGCCGAACTGCATAAAAAACGGGCCACAAATTTTTTTTTTTAAAAAACCACCCACTGAGCCTATGGCCAGTCCATCCCTGGGGGCGGGTCTGCGGTTCATTGTTAAGGGTCCCAGGCACCTTCAGCCCTGGGATTGCAACAAAGGTCTGGGCCCAGCACCTTCGGCTGGAGCCCACCGGGATCGAGGAATCTCAGGGTGCCGCCTTGCGAGGGGACCTGTTTCCTAGATGAGGAGGCCGGGGAGGAACCGTTCCGAAGGACTGGTGCGGAAGTCAAAGTGAAGGAAGGGTCCCGGTAACTCCCTGGAGGGATGTCTTCTCCTTGAACAGAGACCAAGTTCAGCAGGTCTGTGGCAGAGACCGAGTTTAGCAGGTCTGTGGCAGAGACCAAGGGTAAAGTTTGAGCATCATTTCGGCTGCTAGTCCTAAGTTAGGGAGACTATCCGAATGGGCTGAGTCTGCTTGAGAATCAGAGCAGTGAATTGTGTAACGTTTGTGCCTGGACCTCATCTACATCTTAAGCTGTCCTGTTCTCCCTCCAACCTTTTCTGTCAGAGACTGTGTTGTTATGAGAAATAAACCTCTACGTTGGAGTGCAGCTGGTGTGGACATTCAAGTTACTGTGGAGATACAAGGACTTGTCTTTATTCAAAATAGAGTTGAGAGACTTTCTCTGGTTGTCTAACTGTGGAAGACCAATCAACAACAGCGCTCAACCTCTTCCCATAGGAGGGTACGGGCTTGTGGTGCGGTATGCCTCTCTCTTCCAGCGAGGAGCCAAAGTTAATGCAGGTAAAGAAAGGGGTCTGTGTGCTACAGTTATATAGAAGTTTATTTGGGCCACCAAGATTCACAAATGTTACCTTGTCCAATAAACAGGCACATTTTTGCTAGTAAGAAAGTAGGACAACAATCTTGACTTGAAGCAGGGCTATAGGACTTGTTTTTATAGGGAAACGGGTATTGCATGTTCACAATGCTGAAGACATAGGCACATTGATTTTTGTGTATCTTTGTACTTGACTAGTCTCTGTTATCTAATTCTTCCTAAGATGCTGTTTTTGCATATTTTACTTTGACAAATGCTACAAACGCTATAATAATATATACAGTGTTGCACCAGTTCACTGATACCAATGTTATAGCTATAACAGATCCGTTTACAGTAAACGTTATCTCTATAATATAATTATAGAGATCTAGCTATGTAACAAGAAAGTCATATTCTTAAAGCAGTACATGTAACATTTAATAAAAAATCACTACACGTGAATCTTCTTGGTACAGGTGCTTTAAATGACAGTAATTGATTCACTAGCAGTGAATGTGTGGTGAAAATCACATTCACTGCTTTATAAACATGCCACTAAGTGTTCCGAATTCTATCATTGTACTATAAAATAGATCCCATGTGTTTCACAGCATTTATGCATGTATGCTTTTACCTTGCCAGCTAATGAATACATGACCCAAATCTTACATAGTCTGCTTGAAAAAAGTCACAGGTCCATCTAGTTCAACCAATAATAATAATAATGCTGAATATTCCATAAAAACACTTACCGGTATCATAATCTTGCAATCGAGAATTTATCTTCACATTTGTTCTTTTTTTATGTATTGTAGAAGAAAGAAAATCCTGCTTGCTTAAGAAACCATTTTACAACATCAGTGTAACCAGACCTTTTATGGCTATTTGCATACATGCTAGACTTTGGCCTGATTTGATTTGCATATTTTATTTGACTGTGACATCAGTATTTGAACACTTAGAGCTGTGGCTGCAATTATATGTACCCTTTAACATGTTAAGATAAAGCATGGTGCTGTGCACTCTCCTTAATGAATAGCATCTATGCTTTTTCCTCTAGTGCTGATGTCAGCGTTCTAGCAGAACCTTGGAAACACTCAGAATACGGGAGGACTTTGCAGTACAAAAATGTACTTTTAATTCATGACTTTTATGAAAAACACAGATAAACAAGAAGTTCATCTTTAGCTTTAGGATAATGGGTGGTTGCATGCACATTTTTTTTATTTTTTATCAGTCATTTACCACTTATATATTTATAAATATGCAGGTGCATGATAGGTAGACTGATAGATAGACAGACAGATAGATAGATAGATAGATAGATAGATAGATAGATAGATAGATAGATAGATAGATGGATGGATGGATAGATAGATAGATAGATACACAGATAGATAGATAGATAGATAGATAGATAGATAGATAGATAGATAGATAGATAGATAGATAGACAGACAGACAGATAGACAGACAGACAGACAGACGGACAGACAGACAGACAGATAGATAGACAGACAGATAGACAGACAGACAGATAGATAGATAGTGAGATAGATAGATAGATAGATAGATAGATAGATAGATAGATAGATAGATAGATAGATAGATAGATAGATAGAATATTGTGGGGTGGAAAAATTAAGAAATATAAAGAGCAGGTGTCACATAAGAATATAAAGAAAGGGCAAAACTACAAATAAACTTTAAAGCGGAGGTCCCACGAAAAAATAAAAAAATAAAAGCCAGCAGCTACAAATACTGCAGCTGCTGACTTTTAATAAATGGACACTTACCTGTCCAGGATGCCCGCGTTGACGGCAGCCAAAGCCGAGCAATCGCTCGTCTCTCGGCTGCCCCCACCCCCATCCTCGGTGAGGGAATCAGGAAGTGAAGCGTTGCGGCTTCACTGTCCGGTTCCCTACTGCGCATGCGCGAGTAGCGCGGCGCCTCCTCACAGGTCCCCGCTGTCTCCTGAGAGCAGTGTGTTTCCCAGAAGACAGTGGGGGGTGACGCGAAGGGGCGTGACTCCCGCGGTAGTCTATTTCCGGAAGTGGATGCAAATACCTGTATTAGACAGAAGGGGGGGGGGGTTCCAAAAGCAGAGGTTTACTTTTTGTGTGGACCTCCGCTTTAAGCTAGTAATCTGTTTGACCATGATTCAGAATAGAAACAATGCATTATTTTATAGCTAGACCTGAAGTAGATAGATAGATTATGGGATATGTTTTCTACTATTACTTATTTATTTACAGCAGAACCCTAGTAAGTAACTTTTTGGCAAACCTACATTGGTCCAGCCTGGTTTGGGACAAGTATCCATATCTGATACCTGGAAGGCAAGAAGTAGTCTACAAGTACACTAGACACAATGATAGCAGCGATCTTCTGGGAGCTGCTCTAGCGGCACGGGGTCACTCACACGTCATTGCCACTAAAATGCCACCACCTCCTCCTCCTCCACCACCACCAAAGAAAGATTTGTATTTTATTTTAATGAATACAAGGCATTCTCTGATTGGACAAGTTTGAGAGGTGGGGCATATGACATCACATTCCCCAGTGGGTAGAAGGGAAGGCGCTGGAGCAGCACCTGGAAGATCACGGTTATCGGCATATGTAGCATTGACTACTACAAGGATTACCAGCATCCCCAGCAGCCCTCTGAATATTAGTTATATATATGTACATCGAACAAAGCTGGACCAATGTAAGTTTGCAAAAAAAGTTCCAATTCAAGTTTCCTGTTGTTCACTAGTAAATTTTAAATTGAGCTAACTTTCTGGGGTTTTTTTTACCACTCGAAAACATCAATGGGTGTTTCTTACTGCTATGAAAAAGTAGCATTATTTAGACTGTGCCCGGCAAAAAAAGAGATTCTTCTAGAGATCTGTTGCTTCTTAATGATGATCATTCTTCAGAATCAAAAAGTTGTTCTGTATGGTGGAAAAGTACATGGTTAATCCTCACTGCTTTTGGTTTTGAAGGTGAATTGTGAGGTTTTGTGCAGTAGTATTGGTTTTGCTGAAGTTCTAGGTAAAACATCCTACTTCTGACAGCTTAAATGCCATCCAAAACATATCAAGGTCCCAGGAGTGTGATCCTGATTTTCTTTCTCTTCTGCCTTACTGCTAGCAGAAGTAAGGACTCACTCGGGGACCAAAGTGTTGACCTTTCCAAGACACATTTTTTCTCAGTTTATAAGTCCCATGAGCGTGCTTTGTTGAATTATTGTGGTGACTCTATGGTCTGCACCTGTGCACCAGAGCTAATTGCCACCAATGATCTCATCTATAAATGTTTTAACCTAGTTGTTATATACATTTGTGAATTTTACTGTTAGCCAGACTGTTTTCTTTAAACTTGTTGAAAGATATGTACAAAACTTTATCATAGATGTATAAGTAGAATGTATTACAACTGTTGCTGGCAAACTAAGGGTCAATCACAAAAATGACATGGTTTTCCATTTTACATGTCACCCAGGAATAAAACACACATCGCTGAAAGATTCTTAAGAACATTGTGTTTATTTGGAGCTTTTCAGCTTTTCATTGCTCAAGAGGTTAAATTATGTTTGTCCAGGCTTTTGTATTCAGGTCTTGGCTGTGAAGATCATGCTGTCATTTTGTCCTTGTCACAAGACAATGACACCTTCCAAACAGCAGTAAAGAGTCACATGATTGTCTAGAAAATGACAGTGACTTTTATGTTGTCAAAACCATAGCAGATCTGTGACAGTAAGTTTACCAGGGAATAACCTGAGAGGCCTAATTTTGTACTGAGCTTTATAGCAGGAAATATGCATTTTAACACCTAACTAAAATTGTGCTTAGATTAACCAAATGGAAAATTGTAAACCTCAGTAAAGCTTACATCTGAACTCAGGGACATAGCTAGAAATCAAAAGACCCATAGCAAACATTTTAATGGGCCTCCAACAGAAAAGAAAAATTATACAACACCCTAATTCCCATGGCCGGTGACAAATGTCTGAAAAAGACATGGTGGGAATATTTAGGTAGGTACAGATCTGTAGAGGGGAAGGTTGTGTAGCGGGGTGCTATATTTAAGGGAAGTATCTGAGTGGTAATAAGGCTCAGATACACAAATTGTTAGAGTTCATAGACCATTTCTGTCCTTGGGAGATAGTACTGCGGTACAGTTCCCTGGGGCCTATAGGTGGCGCTGTTGCCATAGGCCCGGGTTGAACCATGGTACAAGGTTGTGCCTTTCTTGTCCCCTCTCGGCAGCAGTACGGCAGGGCGGGGAACCTGCCGTGCCTGTCGGGAGAGGGTATAAAAAGGGGCGGCCATCTTCCAGAGGAGGTGGGAGGTCGGGCCCCAGGCACCTTAGGCCTGAGGTGTGGGTCGTCTCCAGGTGCCCTAGGCCCGGAGGCCTGGATGTGTTGCCTCCAGGTGCCTTAGGCCTGGAGGTGAAGTTGCTGTTCCATCCCAGACACCTTCAGTCTGGGGTGAGGTACTAAAGAGGAGGCCCGAAGCCCAGCAACCTTCGGCTGGGATCCGCCAGGGATCGAGGAGCTCCCAGGGTACCGCCTTGCGAGGGGACCCATATCTTGGACTGAGGAGGCCAGGGAGGTGACCCTTTCTGAAGACCCAGCGCAGAGTCGTGGTGACAGTAAGGGCCTCTGGTAACTCTCCGGAGGGATGCTTTTCTCTTTGAAATGGGCCAAGTTCTTCAAGAAGGCAGTGCATGTTCTATAGGTCATAGTGGCAGTGACTCTACGCACACCAAGTCACTGGCAGTGACTTTCATGTTCATTAGGTCTGTGATAAAGATCGCACGCCAAACTTGTTCGTGCATATCAGAACAGTAAGAGAACTAAGATTTGTGTTTGTGCCTGGACCTCTCTCCCACCTTATCTGACCTGTGTCTCGTCTCAACCTGTCTGTTCTTAAAGGGACTGTTTATTATCCATGTGAAATAAATACAGAGGATGGACTTTCAGTTGGTGTGGACAATGGCTTTACTGGGGAGAATTAAGGACTTGTTTCTGGCCAAGCCAGAGGTGAGATCAGCTCGGGAGGATTCAAACCCCAGCCGCAGGCAGGCCTGAGAAAACTAACACCGCTCAACCTCCCCATCCAGGAGGGTACGGGCTTGTAGTGCGGTGTGCCTCAGTCTTTCCTGCGGAGGAGCCAAATAAAGAAAAGCAGGTAAAGGCTGGGGTGGGTGTGCTATAGTTGGATCTTATTCAGCCACGGGGAAGGAGAAAACAGATAAGTGTACATTGTTTAAAACTACACTGAGGCTGGGTTCACACTATCTTCGTATGCAGCTCACAGCAGGGGTCCAGTGCGTCCCCTTTCACCATTTCAGGTCTGATTTAAGCCCAAATTTTTGGCTGAATTGGAACCTGAAATGGCCCAAAAGATGCACACGGCTCCTGTGCAGATTCGCAGCGGAGCCGCAGCGGAGATATGTGAACCGGCTCCATAGAGAGCCGGTCAAAATCTCCTGCTATTGCGAATTGGATGTGAGGAACTCGCATCCAATTCGCAATAGTGTGAACCTAGCCTTAGGCTTTAAAGTAACCCTCCCACTAATATACCATAATGATACTTACACCGCATGCAAACTGGGCGTTATAAAAACGGCAGTAGATTTAGCTGTAGAATGAGTTTTTTAGCATTTTGCATTAGCGGTTTTAAGCATTTTTTAGAGTTTGTATTTTTGCTTTTTTTTTTTAGCAAAACTATACTCCCACAGAAGCTTATGGCTCAAAAATGCTCATAAACGCTGAATAGCCAATTTTTTCAGCTTTTTTTCAGCGTTTATCTGCTTTTTTCATCATTTTTAGAGATAGAACATTTTTACAGCTGAAGAACTCATTTTTAAACCCACTAGTTCTGGGGGGTTTCAGCCAGAAAACGCCCCTGCCAAAAAACGCTTATAAAAGCCTATGTGTGCATGGACACATAGGATAAGATGCTGAAGAGTTTGCTGTCTGTAGAAAAAACACACCTGAAGCCAAAAACAGTAGCTGTAAAAATATCCAATTTACATGAGACCTAAGAATGAGGCAGTATGGAATAGGGAACCTATATTATGGCTAATGGAATGAGGCATTAAAGAATAGGTAACTTACAGCTTTGTTGCACGGAGTGAGGTGTAGCACCCTGATGTTTGGGGTGGGGTTGCTATTAAATTTATTTGCCAAGTGATAGTTGCCCTTGCCAATTGTTAGGCGGTCAATTGATTTTGCCCTAATTCTGGAATTGCTTCACTTCTCTCTTCTGTCGCTTGATGATATTAGATAAGACAAGGGCATTGCAAGGACAGATTAGGAATGAATGGGGTGTCTCAGCCAATGGGCAGGGATTTGCTTGGGTCCCTTGACCTGCTGGGAGAACCTATTTATTTGGGTGGAGTCAGGTGATTGGGGTTCTGTGCCATCTGGCCATCTGCCTGGGTGGATGTGTGTTGTAATGCCCCAGGCTGCTAGGCCAGAAACCTAAGGCCTATCCTGAGGACATCTGGCTACTAGGCTGTCTGAGGGCCTATCCAGAAGCAGGAAAGCAGCACAGGGTTGGGATTGCGGGCTTGTAGTCCAACCAGAAGGAACGGTTCCGCCTGCCGGGGAACCCGTTGTGGTCGGAGGTAGAATGGAAGCTGTCGCCACTAAGGGACCATCCGCCTTGCTACCAGAGATCACTGTAAGTGAGCTGAGGCCAGTACCAGAGCTTCTTCTCGGCAGCCGGGGACGGTGAATAAGTGGGAAAACTTAAGCAAGTGCCAAGTCAGGGACCCAGCGGGACAGCAGAGGTGACGCTTGTGGAGTTCCAAGCCAGTGACCTAACATGTCAGCAGGGGTGAAGCTTGAAAAGTATCTGTGAGTGCCAAGCCAGGGACCCAGCAGTGAGGCGGGGGTGACGCTTAAGGAAGATACTGAGTGCTACAGTGAAAGAGCTCAGGGAATCCAGTGGTTAGTGGATCTGAAGTCTAGAGAGAGAGACCGGGAGCTTGTTGAGTGAAGACCCACAGTAAGTGAGTGTGGGGTACTGTTTGTGTTGCAGATAGTCAAATACTTTTACCGTTAGTAACAGCTACAAGATTGTTGCCATAGGAGACAGCGGTCCTACCTATACAGAAGTGGTGTCTGGCTGGAGGCCTTCACCTGTATAGCTGTCTACTTATAGAAGTCTCGGAGTCTGCCAATTAACATGGCATCTACCTAAGGGTTTCCTGGCCCTAACCCTCTCTCCCACAGTTCTGTTTAACAGACAATAAATCTCTTTGCATCCAAAAAGTGTCTGGTGCCCACCTGTTCATCTTGCATTACACCCACCATGCCTTGTAACCCACTCTACACTAAAGGATGTTGGCTCTCCTTAACTCTGGAGATAACGACTATGCCTAAAGAGGCCTGGGACTTTGCTACAGTGGTGTTGCAGAATAGGGAATATACAGTATGAGGTGGTGAGGAATAGCGATTGTAAAGCATGGCATACAAAATGAGCAGGTGCAGAATACAGAAGGTACAGCATGGCAAACTGAATGAACCAGTGTGGATTAGTGAACACACAGCATAGTTAAGATATGCTATACTCACCTCTCATTCAGTGGTCCCTGTCCGTTGCCAGTGCCGGCATCTTCTACTGTGTTACTGTTTTCGGCCATCTTCATTGGCTGGCACAGGATGATGTTACTCCTGCACATGTTCAGAAAGCCGTTTTTATGGCCCAGTAGCTGTTAGCTGAGCTGCGCAAGTACAAATCAGTTTACATTAAAGGGGTCACTGAGAGCATGCGGGTAGGTGAATTGTATTGCAGAAGAGCAATTGCATGTTTCTTCTGCAATACAAAAATATGCCTTCACGCAAAGAATAACAGCAGAACTTTAGTTCCTTTTTAATGCAACAAGGCGGTGTGGAATAGTGAACATACAGCATGGCATATGAAGTGTAATAGCAAAGTTACTTTGATACCTTAAAGCGATTATTCGCCCCGTTTGAAAAATGTAAAAAGTCTTTAGCTACAAATACTGTAGCTGCTGACTTTTAATAAAAGGACACTCACCTGTCCAGGGGGTCCAGCGCTGTCCTCACCCTAACTGGTTCTTCAGGACCTTGGCGCCAGCCTGTGTACTGTGGGTCGCCGGATGTGATTCCTTGTGGCTTCACAGCCGGCTGCCCACTGCGCATGCGAAAGCTGCGCTGCACTTTGTGAGTGGTCCTGGGGAAGGAGAAGAACTTCCAGTGGATCCATTACAGCGAACCAACAGAAAGTGGGTACATGTCAAACCCAGGTACCAGCACCCCCCCCCCCCCCCCACACACACACACACAAAAAAAATAATGTCAAAAACAGTAGAAAATGGGGGAGGGCATAAAGTGAAATTTCCCCTTATGGATGAAGTTCCACTTTAAGGGCCTGTTCAAACCTCTGTGCTAGTAACATGCATTATTGCCATTTATCCTCATTTCAAGGCAGTACAATGAGGTAACATTCAGCTCCAGGATGAGAAGTGGTGGGTGCCTCTGTAAGTCAGTTATTATTAGCTATTCAGACCTCTGTCAGTGCAGCCCGTCGAATGCAGTGACATCTTGCTCGGAGCAGCAGGTTAAAAATAGATAGCACCAAAAAAAGTGTTTTCTTTTTTCCCTTTGTATTTTACTTCTATTTCTTACTACCTCCTGACATTTGGGTGTAGATTCAACAGCAAATGTAAAAAGGAATAGGGTGGTGGATCAACTTAGAAGAGTTATAAGTCTCTCTCAAGATCAGATAAAAAAATAGACTGTGGGAGCTCTGCATATTATTTACTGTATATACTCGAGTATAAGCCGACCTGAATATAAGCCGAGGCACCTAATTTTACCACAAAAAACTGTGAAAACGTATTGACTCGAGTATAAGCCTAGGGTGTCCATCTGCATGCCTCACTGTGCCTCACTTTGCCTCACTGTGTCCATGTGCATGCCTCACTGTGTCCATGCCTCACTGTGTCCATGCCTCACTGTGTCCATGCTTCACTGTGCCCATGCCTCACTGTGCCCATGACTAGACTGACGTTTAATATGGGAGTCTATGGAAGGGGTGCCCGGCTTTGAAAAATCGGTGCTCCCCGGCCGTAGGTCCCCCAGACAAAAAAGCTACATGTGTGCCAAGTTTCGACCGGCCGGTACCGGGTCCCCAAAGTCACCGGAGAAATGACCGTTTAACATGGTAGTCTATGGAAGGGGTGGCCGGCTTTGAAAAATCAGTGCTCCCCGGTCATATGTCCCCCGGACAAAAAACTTGTAGAGGAAGAGTGAGGCTATATGTGTGCCAAGTTTGGGGTCCAGGGGACCTATGGCCGGCCGGTACCGGGTCCCCAAAGTCCGGGAGATCAGGTGCAAAAAGGTGACTCGAGTATAAGCCGAGGGGGGCATTTTCAGCACAAAAAAATGTGCTGAAAAACTCGGCTTATACTCGAGTATATACAGTATATGATTTCCTGTCTTGTGAAAGAATGGCAAAGAAAGCATGCATGCAAAAGTATCCAATCGTTTTGTGATTTGTAACCCATAAAAAGTCTGCAGCTCAGCTAAAAAATCTGTGTGGGGCTCCCCCCATAACACATACCAGGTCCTTTGGATCTGGTATAAATTTTAAGGGGAACCCCAGACAAAAAATGCTGTGGGGTGCCCAAATCCTGGTGTGGATTTTAATGGAAAATGGCATGCCGTAGGGCACTGAGCAGGCTAGCGCTTCCAAACAGCTCTCCCTCCCTAGCCTGCCACAGTGCTACTTGATGGTGTGACCCCTCTGGCGGGTGTCTCCAGGGTGCGTTGCGCACGCCCCTGCACCCCCATAGCGATGCCACTCAGAGGGCACCCATATACCGCCCCCCCCCCTACATGAATGAGAAAGGGATACATATTACCACTGTTCATTCACAAAAAAAGTAAACAACACTTTTAGGCCCCTTTCACACAGGCTTTCTGATCAGGTCTGCCTGTCAGTTTTTCAGACAGACCTGATCCGAGCCTCCATTCACTCCTATGGAGCGGCAGTTGTCAGTAGTGACATGTCCTCTGACACCAGCTGCTATTCGATCTGATCCTGTCCGTGAAATCCAGACAGATGAAGGTCCTATTTTCCATGCGTCTGGCGGGTCGGTTCGGATGGGATCGGATGAAAACGGACAGGCGGTCTGTTTTCATCCGATCTCCCCATAGAGGAGAGCGGGACTCTGACAGGTCCGTCTCAGCACAGTGAGCGGAGATGGGCCTGTCATCCACCTGCTCAGCGGCGATCAGTGGATCGATCACTATGAATGGTGTCCGCTGAAAGAAAAAAACCTGCTGACCACTGACTTGTCTGATTCCAGCAACTGCCTGCCCACAAATGAGAGCTTTGGCAGATGACAGTCAAAGGAGTGCGGTCAATGTTATTCATTCTTGTGGTTGTGGGCATAACATTTTGGCAGACCTCAAATTTTCCACTCGCCTACTCGCATTTTGCGAGTGGAAAATGAGGTCTGGCGAGGAGCTGGGCTGCCTGGGAGTGGGGGGACGAGCATCGCCGGCGGGCAGGGTTGATCGGGAGCTGTTTTCCCAGCGATTTCCCGTAGCAGAGAGCATGGAGGTAGAGGAGAGCCGCGGTATCACCGAGCGGTATAGCCCGCTGTAACAGCTTACATTACTTTCCTCCGCTCTGCTCGCTCTCACACACAGCCCCGCCTCCTCCTAACTCCGCGCCTGTAATAGACAGAATGCGGGTCCAATGCTGGGATGTGTTCTGTCTATTACAGGCGCAGGGTTAGGAGGAGGCGGGGCTGTGTGTGAGTCTTTGACAGAGGTGGCACGCTACTGGCGGCAATGCGAGTGATGTCATTGCGCATCTCGCCAGGCGCGCCAACCTTTAAAAATAGTCACCTCACCAGGAGGAGCTGAGAGAGGGAATGGAGCAGTCTTGCCTTCTTGGTGCCGGCGCCCAGCGGTGGTCTGTCCGGACTCCAGAGACTCCAGACAATTCAGTGTCAGCCCAGCAGCTGCCCACAGTGCCCAGGCATCCACAGCACAAATGGACCAGCTCATGGCAAGCCAAGCCTGCATTCTCAGACTTCCTTGCCTCAAGGTAATAAATAAAGGAGCTGGTGGTGGTGACAGGACTCAGGAGGTGATGGTGGCAGTGGCAGAAGGAGCTGGAAGGAGCTGGTGGTGGAAGGAGAAGCTGGTGGCAGGAGCTGGTGGTGGCAGGAGCTGGTGGGGGCAGGAGGTGACGGTGGCAGGAGGAGCTTTTGGCAGGAGCTGGTGATGGTGGCAGGAGGTGACGGTGGTGGCAGGAGGAGCTGGTGGTGACAGAAGGAGCTGGTGGTGGTGGCAGGAGCCTGGTGGGGGCAGGAGCTGGTGATGATGGCAGAAGGAGCTGGTGATGGCAGGAGCTGGTGATGGCAGGAGCTGGTGATGGCAGGAGGAGCTGTTGGTTGCAGGAGGAGCTTGTGGCAGGAGCTGGTGTTGGTGGCAAGAGGTGTTAGTGGCAGGAGGAGCTGGTGGTGGTGGCAGGAGGAGCTTGTGGCAGGAGCTGGTGGTGGCAGGAGGAGCTTTTGGCAGGAGCTGGTGATGGTAGCAGGAGCTGGTGATGGTGACAGGAGCTGGTGACGGTGGCAGGAGGAGCTGGTGGTGGCAGAAGCAGCTTGTGGCAGGATCTGGTGATGGTGGCAGGAGCTGGTGATGGTGGCAGGAGGAGCTGATGATGGTGGCAGGAGGAGCTGGTGGTGGTGGCAGGAGGAGCTGGTGATGGTGGCAGGAGGAGCTGGTGATGGTGGCAGAAGGAGCTGGTGATGGCAGGAGCTGGTGGTGGCAGGAGGTGGTGGGAGCTGGTGGTGGCAGGAGGAGCTTGTGGCAGGAGCTGGTGGGGGCAGGAGGTGGCAAGAGCTGGTGGTGGCAGGAAGAGCTGGTAGGGACAGGAGCTGGTGGTGGCAGAAGGAGCTGGCCTGGTGGTGGCAGGATGAGCTTGTGGCATGAGCTGGTGTTGGTAGCAGGAGCTTGTGGTGGCAGGAGGAGCTTGTGGCAGAAGGTAATGGTGGCAGAAGGAGCTGGTGGTGGGGGCAGGAGGTGATGGTGGCAGGAGGAGCTGGTGGTGGCAGGAACTGGTGGTGGCAGGAGCTGGTGGGGCAGGAGGTGGCAGGAGCTGGTGGGGGCAGGAGGTGGCAAGATCTGGTGGTGGCAAGATCTGGTGGTGGCAGCAGGAGCTGGTGGTGGCAGAAGGAGCTGGCCTGGTGGTGGCAGAAGGAGCTGGTGGCAGGAGCTGGTGATGGTGGCAGGAGCTGGTGGGGGCAGGAGCTTGTGGTGGCAGGAGGAGCTTGTGGCAGAAGGAGCTGGTGGTGGCAGGAGGAGCTGGTGGTGGCAGGAGCTGGTGATGGTGGCAGGAGGAGCTGGTGGTCGCAGGAGGAGCTTTTGGCAGGGGCTGGTGACGGTGGTAGGAGGAGCTGGTGGTGGCAGTAGGAGCTTGTGGCAGGAGCTGGTGATGGTGGCAGAAGGAGCTGGTGGTGGCAGGAGGAGCTTATGGCAGAAGCTGGTGATGGGGGCAAGAGGTGGTGGTGGCAGGAGGTGGCAGGAGCTGGTGGTGGTGGGAGCTGCTTGTTGCATGAGCTGTTGGGGACAGGAGGAGCTGGTGGTGGCAGGAGGAGCTTCTGGCAGGAGTTCGTTATGGGGGCAGGAGGTGGCAGGAGCTGGTGGAGCAGGAGGAGATGAGGGGGGCAGGAGGTGATGGTGAACAAAAACTGATGGACTATTTTTATATTGAAAATAACAGAAATATGTTTTTTTACCTTTAATATCTACCTTAAATCGCATTGCTTTTTGGATAGTGTACTTGTTTGTAGCTTAAAAGCTAAAATTTGCACTTAAAAGTTTAATTTTGTAAATTTCCAGGGAAAATGTGGCTTTGTCAGTAAATTTTGGGTGTTGTGCCAGTAAATTTCAATCTGGTAGGTTGGCAACACTGCTGTGAGAGCGAGTAGAGCGGAGGAAAGTTCAATGTAAGCTGTTACAGCGGGCTATACAGCTCGGTGATCCCGCGGCTCTCCTCTTCCTCCTGTCATGGTCTGGCCACCAAAGGGGGTCACAGTGAGGCTGCAATGTGGGGCACAATGAGTCTGCAATGTGGGGCACAATGAGTCTGCAATGGGGGCACAGTGAGACTGCAATGCACGGTGAGGCTGCAATGGTGGGCACAGTGAGGCTGCAATGATGGGCACAGGTGAGCCTGCATTGATGGGCACAGGTGAGGCTGTGCTGAGGGGAACTGATAAAGTTGTTGTTAATATTTATTTTTGTAACTTTATTCTGCATAAAACATTTAAGTGTCATTTCAGGAGATAATTTATGAGGGCGTGATTAGTGGCAGAATTAGGGGCGGGGCATGGTAGGGGTTGGGCGGGGCAACTGGAGGCGAGTAACCCTTGAGGCCTGGCTAGTGGCTCAAGACTTGAAATTTTGAGCCCTGATTTTGGTATAGATGAATGGAATCACCAGCCATTTTGTTTGCAAACAGAAGTAAGCGGCTGATGCTGTAAATTGCCAGCAATGTTTTTTTGCATGTGCAGCACTACCCCCGCAGGAGCTGCTGTTTTTTTTTTGGGTCTTACCGTTACCTTACTGTTCCACCGTATCCGTCATAGGGGTCCCATTGAAGACTTGTTCACAGATGTCAGCACCAACACATAGTCTCTTTTTCAATAGTTTTATTCAACAAAGTCAGTTAGAGGGATGGAGGGTTAGGGGAGATTCAGGTACCTTGTACTTGCAGATCATGGGTACTTCTTCTATCCAGAGGACAAACTGGATCTAGCAACCACACTGGATCTAGCAACCACCGTATAGGCCTCTCTCACTGACCTAGCAGCCGGTGCGGTGCTCGGTCATAGTCTCTGCCACAGACTTGAAGAATACACATAGTCTCTGCACAATCCTCTGCCACAGGATTGTATGATTCAGAACTTTTGCAAAGTCTAAGTAAAGTCACACAGTACCAGTTTCATTCAACCAAGCCGGCAACACTGTGAGGTAGATGGGCCGGGATGCATCCTCTAATTGAGTCTCCAATTGTTCGGCTTCCTCCTGCAGGCAAGACAGCACAGGACCATCCCTGGACCAGTAGGCCCCAGAAACTCCTGGGCCTACTATCAGTAACGAGGCCTCGGGCCAGCCGACCCCAAAACAGAAGAACTGTTACGGCACACCTTAGGCCAGGAGGGCCATCAGGTCAGAGAGACCCGGAAAACGGTGGCTGTTCCTTAAGTACCCTCTCCCAGAATGCACAGCGGGGGGACCACTCCCACTGGGCGGCTTCTGGGCAAAGAAAACCCAATACACCCAGCCTGCTGCATTTCCAACCTTGACCTGTGGTGACAGCGACACCTACAGTCAAGTGGAAAAAGCGCAACACAACTGGACTGGAACAGAAACCAGTAATTTAACACAATATTTCTGAGCCAAACTACAGCTCAGATAACTTAAATTTAAACATAGCACCTACTCAATAGAAGTAGCGCTACACGTGTAAATACTTAATATCACCCTCAAAGAAATCACAGGGTAATGGAAGGAGTTTTAATGTATTATCATGGTATTGATGTAGAGCAGCCTGCAGTCACAGGGCTACCAGCAAAGCAATATGAATTAAATAGTTATGCAACAAAAAAAGAGTTGTATAAAAGAGAAGAGTATGTATATCAAGGGAGATGGAGGCTGGTGTCTAAAGAGCAGTTACCATTGGAGAGCCCTGTGCATAGATCTTTATCTATTCCAGGTAAAAAAAAAGTGCCTCAGTGTTCTCTATAAATTTAGTCCATGTATAAGATACAAAAGGAAATACCACAAGGGCACTCTCTTCTTCACGCACTTCTTTGTTTAATCTGTAGAAAAAGCATATTTTAAAAACAGCTAAAATTCATCCAGCCAACAGCCATTTCCCTTGCTTTCTGTAAGCTTTTTCTGATTGCCTTGAGAAAGCTTGCAGATAGCAAGCCAAATGGATGTTGGCCCGATGGATTTTAGCTGTTTTCAATGTATGCTGTTTTTTCTATGGATCAAATAAAGAAGAGCGAGTGAAGCCGATAGCACCCTTGTGCAATTTTCTTTTGTATTTTACACATGAATTAAATAGTTAACTATACAATGCTGTCATCCCTATCAGAGCTGGATATCTGCATATTCAACATAGGCTGTGGCCTGGGATGGCAGGTCTACCAGGGTTGGCATATAGCCACCCACACATCACATTGCTGACTGTCACTAGCACATTCCTTGTGTATAATAAATGGTTCCAATTCCAGATTGCCCTTGTATCTTTTTTTGCAATTCAGCTGAATCCAAATTGCTGCTGTCCCTGCACAGTTAAAGCGGAGCTCCACCCTAAAGTGGAACTTCTGCTGATCCGAACCCTCCCCCCTCCGGTGTCACAATTGACACCTTTCAGGGGGGAGGGGGGTGCAGATACCTGTCTAAGACAGGTATTTTCACCCACTTCCGGGAGTCCTCTCTGCGGGAAATCTGCGGGAAGCACGTCACTTCCCGCAGATTCCCCGTGGTGTTCTGGGAGACACTCGGCTCCCAGAACACAGGGGACCATTCAGAATGGCGCAGTGCGACTCGCGCATGCGCCGTAGGGAACCGGGCATGAAGCCGCAAGGCTTCATTTTCTGGTTTCCTCACCGAGGATGGCAGTGGGGGCAGCAGAGTGACGAGCGATTGCTCGTCCTCTGCTGCGGACATCGCTGGACTCCAGGACAGATAAGTGTCCATATATTAAAAGTCAGCAGCTGCTGTATTTGCAGCTGTTGCCTTTTAATATTTTTTTTCGCGGCACCTCCGCTTTAAAGTAGAACTATAGGCAAAACGTTTTTTTCCATTTTGGATAGAGCAAGGGAAGGTTATAACCAGATTTTTTCTCACCGTTTGTGCCCCCTTGAGGAGATTGACCTTCATTTCCTGTCCCATAGCCAAACAGGAAGTGGGAGGAAATCCCTGCAAGCTAATGAAATTCCTTGGGGACCCCCATGTCACCAGAACTAGTGTGCCCATTGGAAGATTTCCCCTCTATTACTCACCAAATCAAAAATTACAACCATAAATTGGGATTTTCTTTTACTTTCCCCTTTAATGATGATGGTAAACAGGACAAATAGAGAGGGTAAATCTCCCTAACGGGGAAATAGACAGGAATACAAATTGACAGGTGTTCTAATCCCTCTACACTCTATCCATAACTTTAAAAAAAGTTTTGCCTTTAGTTATACTTTAAGCCTGGTACACACGATTAGATTATCGGACGAATAATCGCTTGTTTTTGTTGCATGCTAGTCTCATATCGAAAGTGAAGAGATTACTCAATTTACGAAAATTCTCGTACGACAAATACAACTTCGGAAGTGATGTAATGGGGGTTATTTACGAAAGGCAAATCCACTTTGCACTACAAGTGCAAGCTACAAGTGCAAAGTGCACTTGAAATTGCACTGAAAGTGCACTTGGAAGTGCAGTCGCTGTAGATCCGAGGGGGACATGCAAGGAAAATAAAAAACAGCATTTTAGCTTGCACATGATTGGATAATAAAATCGGCAGAGCTTTCCCTCATTTCAGATCTTCCCCTCAGAACTACAGCGACTGCTTGCACTTTGCACTTGTAGTTTGCACTTGTAGTGCAAAGTGGATTTGCCTTTAGTAAATAACCAACAATGTGTTGAATTGTTTTGAAATGTTATTTCCGAGCATGCGTGGTCTTGCTCTTAAAAAAATAATTCAGATGAAAACTGTACTATTTAAATGAAAAGCAGATTTTGTGTTCACGTACGCTAAAAATATTATAGCATGTACCTCCAGGTTTTGTTGTCCAAAAAGTTGGAAACGTCTGTCGAAAGCACTATACTAACGATCAGATCAGACTAACGATTGTTCGCCGTACAAAATTTTACTTCTAATTTTCTTATCGTGTGTACAGGCCTTCAGTGTATTTCTATTAGTGGGATATGAGTACAGAATTTCTAGCAGATAAGGTCGACAGTGAGCCTTACTGTTCTAGAGATCACGTATAGTGTACTAACAAAGTGAAAATGGCTCTGTTCCTACCTCAGATTTGGGGTACTTTGTATAGCTATGATATCCGATTTTGTTAATGTGATTCTAACGCTGCAAATCCCAGAATTTTTCTCTTTTGTCCAAATCCCTGTGCTTCGCAGTAAGGCTGGCCATGGATATTTCTTTTCACTCAGCCAACTGGCTGAACAAAAAAAAAAAACATGAACAGATTCCTCCATCCACTCAATAGATGAATAATTAATCCTCCCCACTGAGACATTGTATTTTCCAACAAGCCCGTTCGACAGAAGTCAATCATTAGATGGACTGTTGAGCATGAGTGGCCACATATGGATCAAAATTTGGCTGGTCTATTTGTGCTGATGACAAACCTGTGGTTACTTCCTGGTATGTCATCTGAACATCTGCCATATGGCTACATAAGTGTTTACACAGTTAATGAAATGATAGGGCTACAAATTATGGCGATGCAATACTGGCAGTAACTCTGACTAGCGTAAGCAGTGACTCATAAGGGCATAAAGCATAGTTTTTCCCCAAGTGAGGGATCTGAGGTGACAAGCCTCTCATTTCCAAATCTATACACAGAATTCTAATCACTGCACTTCATACACTCAACTGCTCTAGTGCCAGAATAGGCTTTGCATAAATGTGAACAATGTGAATGAACACTTGTTTTTACCATATCCCAGAAGAACAATTACAAGTGTAGCAGCAGAATTCATTGCTCCCAGTGGTGTTCTTCAGCGTAAAATGTTGCAATATACTGAAAATCTTTGATATTGTGTGTGCATTTTACAGAACACCTGTTGCATCTGTAAATATGTTCTAAGCATTTAGTGTGGGGGTGTCCAAACTTTTTTCAAATAGGGCCAGATTTGATGAAGTGAACATGCGTGAGGGCCGACCATTTTGCCTGACATTCTTTGAACCATTAAAATTCGGTCTAAGTGTGTTCCTCCGAGCACTAATACACTACCCAACAAGAATTCTCTTGCCTTTGTGGCTGTGTGAGTAAATAGATGAGCTCGGGCGTATTATTTGGGTATACCAGATTTATTGGCATATAACACTCGCCTTCACTTGAAGAGCGAGGTTTCAGGAAAAATAAATAAAAATGTAACAAAGAACTGTGAAGCAAAATAAGGGTCAGTTCACATCTGCAGCCTCACAAGTGCCCACCTGCAGACCCACCATTGTCATTAATGTAGCCTCACCATTGCGTGGAATGCACCCACCATTGCGAGGAATGCACCCACCATTGCGAGGAATGCACCCACCATTGCGAGGAATGCACTCATCATTGCCAGGAATGCACTCACCATTGTCAGGAATGCACCCACCATTGCCAGGAATGCAGCACCATTGCCAGGAATGCACCCACCATTGCCAGGAATGCACCCACCTTTGCCAGGAATGCAGCACCATTGCCAGGAATGCACCCGCCATTGCCAGGAATGCTCTCACCATTGCCAGGAATGCAGCACGATTTGCCAGAAATGCAGCACCATTGCCAGGAATGCAGCACGATTTGCAAGGAATGCACCACCATTTGCCAGGAATGCAGCACCATTGCCAGTAATGCAGCACGATTTGCCAGGAATGCAGCACCATTGCCAGTAATGCAGCACGATTTGCCAGGAATGCAGCATCATTAGCCAGGAATGCACTCACGAGTACTAAAAATTAATTAGAGGAGAATCTCCTGTTTACACAGCGGACTCTTTAATAGAAAGTTCCGCCTCCTTTGATGGACAGAACAGTCTTCCAATGGCAGCACGGGACTTCCTATTACAGAGGTCGCCCGTAAACAGGAAATTCTCCTGTGTGTGTATGGCGGCGGCAGCGGCGCTCATCCCGCCTCCTCCCTGTCCCGTTCCAAGGCATATACATCTTTTCTGGCCAAAGCGCTGGGAGATCGTCGGGGGCCACAAAAGATATATATATCTAAATAAAACTTTGGACATGCCTGATTTAGTATATTCAGGAAAGAGCATCAATTTGATCATGCCAATATGACTGTCAATTTTTAGGAGCCATTGTTTTTGACCAGGACATAATGGAGATTATTTACTAAAACTGGTGCAGCTGTGCATGGTAACAGCTTCTCACTTCAGCTTGTTTGAAAATGAGGGTACGTTCACACTGAACACGGGTTTGAAATCGTGCAAGTTCAGCTGAACTGCACGATTTCAAACCCGCATTTCAGTGCGAGTTCGGCATCATACCGATTGGGACAGTGCCGTTGCCAGAAATAGGCTGCCATTTTTTTTCCAATAATTTTTGTTATGTTTTATCAATAGAATAAACAAGTGATAAACATTGTTAGCCATAAGATGATACATGTCAAACAAAGTCAAACTTATGAATACCAGGAGTAAAGTAACAAGTATACTTGGACACATGTGTGAGTTCCATATGGTTTGGGTGCCATCGGGTGCCATCCCATTCCTCCAGACACCCAATTGGGGACAGACTATGTCATGGGGGAGGATAGCATTATCAGCCCTATACTTATATGGTACCCGTAACTGACAAAACAGGGTGATACATAGTAGACAGTTGGTATAGGCTGCGATTTTGTATGCGATTTGACATGTCAAATTGCATGTCAAATCGCTCCGATGTGAAAGGGGGCTAAAATCTGGAAGCTGATTGATTACTTTGCCCAGTTGTACCAGATTCTCTGTGCACCTGTTTTAGTAAATCCCCCATAATTCATTTTGGGTAATATTAGACAATTCTAAGAATCTAAAAATCATAATCTTAGGAGCTCAAACATATGCTATATTTAGCCTTAGTGGTTAGCAGTTCTGCACTGAGGTCCCGGTCAGGACACTAACTGCATTGTGTTTGCATGTTCTCCTCATGCTTGCATAGGTTTCCTCCAAAATATATGGTGGTAGGTTCATTGGCTCCTGTCTAAAACTGGCCCTAGTATAATATTCTACTGAACATGCCCAAGATGGCTGCCTCCCAGCATGCATGTCCAAAATGGCTGCCTCACAGTCTTTCCCAACAGCAGATAAAGCTTTTTGAGTCCCCAGGGAGAAAAACGACATAGAAATATAAATGAATTAATAATATGTTCCAAATGTTTTTTATATCTGCAAGCATCTTCTGTGTGCACTGATTAATGCGATTTCCACCATGAAATCATGGCAATGGTATTCACCCATCCGATGGGTGATTATACAAACAAAAGTCAGCTTCTTTAATTCTTATCAGTTTGCTGATTGGAAAATGAAGGAGCGGGAGAACACTAATTAGGTCACCCATTCTCTCCCTCCTGTAAGCATGTCCACAGATACCATTTGTAGAGTACGCTGAGGATGAGTCCCGGACAGGAGATACAGTATGTTTCCTAATTAATTGGGCTGTGGTCCCTGCTGAACCAGACAAATTTTGATCCATTTATGGCCGGCTTAAGCCCCTTTCTAAGTCAGTTTTCCCATTTCTAACCAGAACTCCTCAACGTGCATGGGTGAGAACACTGAGTACTCCAAAACTGTATTCAAATCGTCCCAACCGCAAAGGGACCACAGCCAGCATTTTTAAGACACATATCTCATGTCCAGGACCCATCCTTGGTGTACTGTACAAATGGTATTTGTGAACATGCTTACAGGAGGTTCCTGCTGAACCAGTCAAATTTTGATCCATCTATGGACAGGCTTGTTGTACTGAAGTCAATCTATAGATCGACTTCACCACAGTCAGGTGTTTTTTTTTTTTTTTTCATACGATCACTGCCAGCAGCTAATGCCACCAGAAGTAATCATTGTATTCTGATGGCGGGGAAACCTCCTGCTGTCAGAAGAATACAATGGCACAGTGGGAGGAATTCCCCCATCAATAACCCTTTCATGACATAGCCTATTTCTGACATTTTGTGTTTACAAGTTAAAATGCATATTTTTTGCTAGAAAATTACTTAGAAACCCCAAACATTATATATATTTTTTTAGCAAAGAACCTAGAGAATAAAATGGCGATCGTTGCAATATTTTATGTCACACAGTATTTGTGCAGCTGTGTTTTAAACGCGACTTTTTTGGAAAAATTCACTTTCGTGAATTTAAAAAAAATGAAAAAGTAAATTTGCTCCAATTTTTTTGTATAATGTGAAAGATAATTTTACGCCGAGTAAATAGATACCAAACATGTCATGCTTATAATTGCCCGCACTCGTGGAATGGCGACTAGGTTACAGTTACAGAGGAGGTCTACGGCTATAATTATTGCTCTCGCTCTGACGATTGCGGCGATACCTCACATGTGTGATTTGAACACCGTTTTCATATGCGTTTTCTTTGCTGCGCGAGCTCGCGGGGACAGGGGCGCTTTAAAATTATTATTTTTTTTCTTATTTATTTTATAATTGTGTTTTAAAAAAAAAAAATGTGATCACTTTTATTGCTGTCACAATGAATGTAAACATCTGTTGTGACAGTAATAAGTGGTGACAGGTACTCTTTATGGAGAGCGGAGGTCTAAAAGACCCCCAATCCCTCCTTTGCACTTCAAAGTATTTAGATCGCCGAAAACTGCGATTCTGAATACTGTGTACTTTTTTAAATCCGGCGCCATTGGCAGCCGAGTAACCCGGACGTGACGTCATGACGTCGCTTCCGTGGTTACAGTGAAGAGACTGAATCAAAGCCATTCGCGGCTTCGATTCAGTCTCTCTCTAGGCGCCCAAGGTGACGGATCGTGGATCGGGTCTCCCGCTGGGACGGGAGGCCCGGTAAGAGCGGCGGAGGCGGCGGGAGGGGGGGATGTCCCCTCCCGCTCCTCCGGTATAACAACCGAGCGGCTTTTAGCCGCATCGGTTGTTATACCTGGAAAGCCAATCACCGGCTCTAAACAACGGTACCGGGATGATGCCTGCAGCTGCAGGCATCATCCCGGTATAACCCCCGAAAGCCGAGGACGCATATATGCATCCGCTCGGCGGCAAAGGGATAAGGACTGTGTTGATGGAGGAATCAAGTGATTTTCTTTCCTTCAACTCCTGGATGAAGAAAAGAAAATGTATAATCTATGACCCGCCTTACAGTTTTCCACATTGCTAAGTCCCTATATGAGATCTGGAATTCTGAGACTCGTAGAGACTTTGGGTGGGAACGAGCCTCCAAGCTTGATTATGGAGACTTTGGACTTGAAAAGGTAACCCGCCTGTAGGAGAGGATTGAAAAAGCTAGTTAGCAGGTATCTATGTGGTGGAGTGAAGCAGGACACAGCTGTTTGAGAAGAGTGGATTGTCTTGTGACTGAAACACAGTTGCTGGTGACCTTGCCGTTGAATTCCTGAAGCAATTGGAGAAGTAATCCTGTTATGGGACAAGCTTTGCAGGCGGTAAGCCAAAGGTTTTATTTGTACCCAGACTGTGGACTTCTTTGTTTCTTTTATGCTGCAATCAAGCTCTTTTGTTTTTCCTTTTGAAAAATAAAAGACTACTTTGCTTTTACTAACGTGGCTGGCTGGTGATCCCGGGGTTCCCCAATATTACACATTGTAAATGCTGGAGAGTCTGCTTATTATAGAGTGGTGCTTTGTAGAGGATTACAGGAGACCCAGAATTAATACCGCTTCAAGGACACAGGCAAGCTGTATGCAAAAATACATTTGGCAATTGCGTCAATGATTGCATTACCATATTAAATATCTTTTTTTATATATTTCCCCTGAGTTCTGCTTTAAATACAGAATGGTGACACCCATCTTTATGTATGTACCTCTTACCAATGTACAGTTAAAATTGTATTGAGACTTATTTTTGAATAAACCGTTTGTAAGCAAAAAAAAAATAAAAAATACAGAATGGTGAAATGCAAGCAAGTAAATGGTGAAGTGTAAGAAAGTAATAAGTATAGACATACATCACGTATAAAGTGACTACAGATCCTGGTAACACTGGCTGGAAGGTCAAGCTGGAACCGCCAGTCTTACAACAGCTGGAAGGCTGCAAGTTGTCATGTCATATCAGTTTCATATGGGCATATTCAGCAATGCAGCACAAACTATAGCAACTTATAGCAGCCAATCAGAATTGTTTTACCTACGCTAACTTCTGTAGTCTAAAATCTGATTGGTTACTCTGTGTCACTGCAATTTGCACATTCTCATTACTCTTTGCTTTGGTTTGTTGAATTAAGCCTATTATTAGTGCATCAGTTATTGGGCTAAGGCGATTTTGGGGAAAAAGGAAATCTGTATATGTGTTGTGTCTTATGCGGTCATTATACAAAGTGTTGCGTTGATTGTTGTTTAGAGATGATGTTATCCTCAAGATTGAATAAATGAAAACTGTACTGGATGCCCTTAAAAATAAAGAGCATCTACTGTATCACTTTTTTAAACTATGTTTTCTATATACCATAATACATTTAAGCTTTATTTGCATATGTAATTAGAACAATTGCCAGCCATGGAAATTCTTCAAAAAAGTATTTTTTTGTTTTTGTTAAGTCAATAACTTTACAAAACTTACTTCATATGCATGCATTGTAGCAATGTGTGCTTTTTAATGTGCATCATGCTTCACTTTGGGCCTGATTTATTAAAGCAGATGGCCGGAACCAGGGAATAATCGCTGCAATATGCATATATCCCTGACCTAATGATCATTCAATGAACATGTGGCAGTTGCAATCCCTAAACCTGTCTAGTGCATTGCACACTGATGTCCAATACATTCAGAGGTTCATTAAGATTTTATTTTAAAATAAAACCCAACTCCAGGAAAAAAAAAAAAAAAAATTATTTTCCCATGCAGTGGGGCTGTGCCCTGACTGCATGGGTCAATTGTTTGTTTTTTCTAGGGGTGAGCACAACATTTATACTCACCAGATCCGCCGATCCTCCAGAAAACTGCGCTTCCCCACGGTCCAATGGTAGACTGTTCCTGTCTATGGAGCGTGCTCTGAGCGTACTGATCTCAGGAACAGTCTTTTTTAAAGACCTCTGGAGCATGGGATTGCTGGATCGGTCTTGTGCAGGGAGGATCGGTGGATAAGGTAAGTATATCTACGCTGTCCTCTCCCCTAGAATAAAACAAGCAGGTGACACATGCAGTGTGGGGCTAGCCCCACTGCACGGGGAAAAAAAAATTGCCTGGAGTTTAGCTTTATGTTTTGTTACAATCCACCATAAAGAGAACCTATTGCCAGAATATTTCAACAACCATTACCCCCCTTCTTTTGTGGACAATAAAAAGCCCTGAAGCCCTGTACACACGATCGGTTTTACCGATGAAAACAGTCCGATGGACTTTTTTCATCGGACAAACCAATCGTGTATGGGCCCCATCGGTCTTTTTTCCATCGGTGTTAAAAAATAGAACATGTTTTAAATTTATCCGATGAAAAAAAAAAATGATAGCAAATTACTATCGTCTGTGGGGAACTCCATTGGATAAAAAACCCACGCATGCTCAGAATCAAGTCGACGCATGCTCAGAAGCATAGAACTTCATTTTTCTTGGCTCGTCGGACTGTTTTACGTCACAGCGTTTGGGACGATCGGTTTTTTGACTGATGGTGTGTAGGCAAGACTGATGGAAGTCAGCTTCATCGGATTTCCGATGGAAAAATCCATTGGTTTAAAATCCATAGGAAATCCGATCGTGTGTAAAGGGCTTAAGACTACTGCTGGGCGCTGCCATCTTGGATATGATGCCAGCAGCTGCAGCAGACTCAGAGCTGGCACATTGCTTCTATGCTGGCTGCTACATAAAAGGTTATATAGGGTGTTGAGGGGAGGGGCAGAGGAGTTTGGCCAGTACAAAGGGTAATTAGGCACTCTCAGAAGAGGACTGGGCTATAATGCTGGGAGGGGGTTGTGATAGGAAATGTACTCTTCCTGAGGTAGTCGAATTTGCCAGCAAATTTAGAGGCACATTGCAACTCAATTAAATGGTGTTTATTGAAAGTAAACATGCTGCAAGTCTGCATTTCGAAAAATCGATTTTTCTGCAATTTTACCTGTCTTTTTTTAAAGCTGGGGACAGGGCTTCTTTAATAATGGCAGTGTACACCTAATGAGTTTTATTCCCATATGGTAAGCACATTTAAAAAGTTTACAATGGTTAGACTGAAAAATATAAGGCTGGGTTCACACTAGCTGCGGCTGCAGCTCAAAGCAAGGGGTCCAGGGCATTTTTTGCCTGCATTCAGACCAGACTCACAGGACCCTATTCCAGTGTGCTCCGGGGCCGTCCCGGAGATGTGTGAACCGACTTCATCATGAGCCAGGCACACTCTCTTGTCATGGGACTTGGAAGCCATTTTGTAATGGAATGTAATTAAAAATGACCTTTCCTTTTCATTGTATAGCTCTGTCATTTTCTGTCAAATTCAATGCAATGTGACAACTGTGCACCATTGGTTTATTGAATACCTCCCGAAATGTCATTTTCTGCTTGCATTATTGGCTCACTAATTTTCCCAGTAGTCTACACAAAGATAAAAGTCAGATTTTAGGCATCCTATGCAGAAAAAATGTAATTTTTGGTGAGATGCTCCCAAAGGGTTAATCTTTTCATATGAGATGCAGACCTTGCAGCTTTCTTCATTAGAATACTGCAAGTGCATCAGCTGATGAATAATGAAAAAGTCATTCCCATTCAGATTCACACTATTCAGACAGCAAACAGCTTTTTCGTCAGAGCAGAAACAGGTAGGACTCTGCAACAAAGTTTGTTAAAGTGGAGGGCCACACAAAAATGGAACCTCTGCTTTTCGGAACCCTCCCCCCCTCCGGTGTCAC
Source organism: Rana muscosa (assembly GCA_029206835.1). Taxonomy (NCBI): domain Eukaryota; kingdom Metazoa; phylum Chordata; class Amphibia; order Anura; family Ranidae; genus Rana; species Rana muscosa. The sequence continues at coordinate 756,929,174 of CM055122.1, read as the reverse complement.
ATTTGGCACTTTTCAGGGGGGAGGGGGGTGCAGATACCTGTATAATACAGGTATTTGCACCCACTTCCAGGCATAGACTCCCGCGGGAGTTACCCCCCCCCCGCTGTCCTCTGGGAAACACACAGGTCCCATATTATAGCGGGGACCAGTGAGGACATGCAGTGCGACTCGCACATGCACAGTAGGGAACCGGGAATTGAAGCCGCAACGCTTCACTTCCTGATTCCCTCACCGAGGATGGCGGCGGGGGCAGCTGAGAGCCGAGCGATTGATCGGCTTCGGCTGCCGACATTGCGGGCACCCTGGACAGGTAAGTGTCCATTTATTAAAAGTCAGCAGCTGCAGTATTTGTAGCTGCTGGCTTTTAATATTTAATTTTTTTAGGCGGACCTCCGCTTTTAAAGCGGTTGTATATCGCTCCCTTTTTTTTTTCCTGCAAGGCAAAGTCATAGATTGTAAGTATTCATCGCAAACTAGCACATTATGTGAAACTTACCTTAAAACAAAGCTGTTCCAGTGCCGCAGCTGCTTCTATCTTCACCCGTCTTGCTTCCAGGTTCGCGGGCTCTGGCTCTGTGACTGGCTGGAGCCGTGATGATGTCACTCACACGCATGGGAGCCGCCCTTTACGGCACAGGTCTCAGAAGGAATGGCACGGGTAGTCGTTCCTTAATAGCGCATGCGCCAGTGACATCACTGGCTGCATATAATGTAAATATCTCCTAAACGGCGCACATTTTGGAGATATTTACACTACCTTTAGGTAAGCCTTATTATAGTTATAATTATACGTCCTCTTTAAAATCCCTGCAATATACATTGATCACCCAGAGGGAACTGCTTTTTCTAAAAAAAAGTGGAATTATTCTTTAAATTGGTGCAAGATATTTTTTCAGTTTAAGCAATTAACATATACAGTATATCATGTGCTTAGAACAATGGCTGCAAATCATTATTAACTAACATTGTAGACGTTACAGTTTTGGCAAGTTTACAGCAGATTGCAATCTAATCTGTTTTGACAGTGTTTCAGTGTTTAGAATGATCACAAATTCACACACACCATAGTCAGTTGTTCAAAACATTTTCCTGCAATGCATTACTAGGAAATGTTTACATAGCTTTATATAAAAACTGTCTTTATAAAATGTCTGCTTTTGAAAAAACAATTGAAATAGTCTAGAACGATTCCCTACTATAATAATCTGATGACTGATTTGATTTTTTTCTGTTACCTACAGAGCAATTTACCTATTCTTAGATTATCTGTGACAAGATGATGAGTGCAAGTCAAGAGGACGATACTTTGGACACTTTCCTCCAATATATAGAAGATATGGGGCTTAAGGCTTATGATGGCCTGGTAATACAGAATGCTTCGGACATTGCACGGGAAAATGATCGCTTGAGAAATGAAACAAACCTGGCTTACTTAAAAGAGAAGAATGAAAAACGCCGGAAGCAAGAGGACGTTATTAAACGGTAAATTTATTATTATTTATTTATTTATAACGGTAAATTTATTATTATTTATTTATTATTATTACAACTATTGGAAACTAGCATGAATCTTTATGTTTTGCAAGTTTTCTTTTGTTTAACATTAAAGCGTTATCACTCCAGACAAAACGTTTTTATTTTTTTTGGTTTTGGATAGAGTGAATAAGGGTTAGAAATCTTTATTAGGTTTGTGTTGCTTTCTGTGACCAATGGGGAAGACTACTCTTCACTTACTGTTGGAAACAAAACGTGTGAAAACTATGGAGGCACCGACATATTTTGCTATATATGAGCTTACTTAAGGTTAAACCCTGTCAAACTTTTTCACGAAGGGTTAAGGCCATGGGAATGTGCAAAGCAATGCAACCAGTGATCAACTCTTGCCGCAAGGTACTATACTTTGATTTTGGACTGTCTGACTGATGAACCCATAAGTAACTATGGCTCTCTAATAAATAAAAAAAAGAGCAGTGCTAAACAATAATATACAATATAAATGTGTATATCAAAAACATCAAAACAAATGTGATATAAAATAATGTTGTGATAACATTCTATGTAATCAATTATATGACACCCATGTGTAGCAAAATCCAAGTGCAGATACACTATTATACTGATATGTTGATACAGTTCTCAGATATAAGGTTCATAAAAGTTTGAAAAACTCCTCTACATGAGTGTTCGGACAAGAGCGATGAGCATCCAATCACCAATAAGGTCTCCAAATCGTGACACCACCACCTTAGTATAGATGAAAGCTTACCAAAAATAGTGGACCCTCTAACGAAAGAGAGGTCAGGTGAGCATGTGGCCAAACACCTTGGCCAGAGTATTACCAGGACTCTCCCACAAGATCCATTCTGGGTTGAGGGTATGGGCTGTACTTCTTATCGTGATGGCACCCAAATGAAACCGCAATCGACATAAAGAAAGAAGCTCCACATAGTGTAAAATCTTACTAGTTATTTTATTGTAAAAGTAGATTGCACTTACATTTCAGAAGAACATGAATTACATGATAAAATTTGCCGGCCCAGCTAAAAGCACAGTAGCGTCTCGCACTTCCTGGAACACGCAATGACATCAGCGCGTTGCTCCTTTTAGCGCGTTTCGTCACACGTGACGTCTTCCGAGGCACTGCTGCTTTCCATTATCATTTTTTGCTTGCACTGTTTTCTATCACAACTAATTGTTTTTATTTCCAAGCACAGTTTTTGAGTTGGTATAGTAAACTATGGCCCTCTGTCAGAGAAATATTCTAACACTGAATCCTCAGTGGAATCACTGAATGATTGTTGTATGAGAAAATGTTGATAGGAGTTGACATCTCTTTCAAAGTAGTTTCACATAAAGCAAATACTGATCCATACAAATGCCCTCCCTCTAAGGATTCCTATGATGTGGGGGTCATTATTTATTTTCTGTAACATGTCATGAGAAACAATACCCCCAATATCCTTCATTTGATTAGAAACACTTTTCTGTATTAGAACCCCATGGGATGTTTTATTGTTTTACAGCAGAGTAAATCCAGATTTGTTTTTCACAACAAAATAGCAGTTAATCTGAGCTGATTATTTTTCAATACAAGGCTTCAAGGACAGTGATTTGTAATGTAGACTAGATACCTTTGCTTTGTTTTGTTGTTCCTACTGCAAAAACCAACAAAGGCTGTATCAACATCAATACCATGCTCCTAATTTTTATCAGTGCTTCAGTGTTTTAAAGAAGAATTTTCACTTTTCTTTTTTACATTATTGAGTTTCCAATGGGACAAAGTAAATGTAGTGCTTTGTCACAACTCTCTAGGTGCCCCATAACACTAACTGCAATGTTGGACAGTTCAATCCCCCTTGGTGCACAGCTGCCCAACACTGCAACTAGCAAGGAGGTGGCTGCTTTGTTTGTAGTGCCTGTCTTCAGTTCCTGGCACATGCCCAAGGCAAGGACTGGCAAGCAGAATGCAGCAGAAGGTGAGGTTGACAGGCAAGACCTTCCATGGGCAACTCAATAACAACAAAAAAAAATCATAATTCTTCTTTAACCACTTTTGTTTATTTATCTGAGTGTATATGTAGATAGCCGGTTGCAATTACTTGACCCATCATGTTTTACAGTTTCATGCAGCAAATGAGAAAACTACAAGGCAGAACTGCTGACTTGATCTGATATCAGTGCCATACATCATTATCCATTTTAATCACCTTTCATCATAAAAGCATACACACTTCCCAGAGAGACTTTCCCTACAGAAATAGATCAGTCAGATCATTTATGTAATGTTTCTTGCGATACACCTGTGGATGGACCCACAATCCGATTAGATGTGAGAACCTCGGCAGGGATTTTCACAATTGAAAGCATTACGAGGCTGCTGGCTCTCGCAGGTAATCGCAGGCCATTCACATGTAATCTTTCATGCAGTGATTACATGCGAGTGATCGGGCCTGGATGCAGGCAGTCTGGGGTCGCTGGGGTTCTCTCATCTAATTGAAGTGCGGGTGCATTTGCAGGTGTGAATGTACCCTCATCTTTTTGTTAGTCATTGGTTGATCATATCAAGTATTTCTGTCAATGCTAGATTAGAGATGAACTCTGGGCAATCAGTTAAAGTGGAGCTCCACCCAAAAATGGAACCTCCACTTATTTGCTTCCTCCTCCCCTCCGGTGCCACATTTGGCACCTTTCAGGGGGGAGGAGGGAACGTGGACCTGTTTTTTGACAGGTCCCCCGTCCCCACTTCCGAGGCTGATATCAAGTCAACCTAAGACACCTACATTGAAATAAAAAAAAAACACAATTAACACAGAGCTGCATTAATTTGTGTTTTTATATCTGCCTGGAGTTCACTTTTGGAAAGCCATAATATGTTTGTATGTCCATATGTCTTTTCCAAACATGTGGCATATCATATCCATGACACAATAAGTTCTGTTTGATCACCGAATTTCTTTGCATGTTTGAAATCAGTAAAAGTTCCAGTACTTACTGTTTAACAAGTGTCACTGAAAAATCTTTTTGACAGAGTTCTCAGTTACTATGGTAACAGGAAGTATTTGTTATGTAAAACTGTTATAAAAATTATACTGCTATAAATACATTAGTGATTTTTGTACCACTGTTTAAAATGTATTCTTATACAGAAAACAGGCCAACCCAGTTATCTGCTTTAGATACAACTTCTTTTACATATTTAGTCTGGTTGAAAAATGACACAAGTCCATCTAGTTCAACCAATAAAAAGGAAAAAAATAATATACAATCCCATATACACAATTCTATACCGACATTTGATTCAGAGGAAGGCAAAAACTCAGCAAAGCATGATCCAATTTGCTCCAGTAGGGGAAAAAATTCCTTCCTGATCCCCCAAGAAGCAATTGGATATTCCCTGGTTCAACTTTACCTATAAATGTTAGTATCCAGTTATATTATGTGCATTTCTTTAGTTTAGTTCTTTAAATTATTAAACATAATTGATATGTAACTGTTTCATGCACAGCCAATTCTTGTATCTCTTGCTAAAACTGATGTGAAATTATGAAATAAGAGTCATATTTTGATAATCCTATTCATTGGGCAGGACCACTTGCCCACTTTCACCCCAAGGCCAATTCAGGCCCGTACCTTCTGCTCGCCTGTGTACATATGGCAGGTTTTAAACCCCACTGCACCATCACTCTGTTCCACTACACTGACCCCACAGTTCAGCACACACTGACTCCACAGTTCAGGCAGCAGCTGCTCACTGCCCAGGGCCTTGCATTTCTTTGTGGTTACAGGCTATTACTCAGATGATCTGACCGAACTCCTGAGGCCAGAGGGACTCGAGGGCTTAGTTCACTTGGCACAAGTTCCATTTTAGGGGTCCTCTAACCACCAGGAGGATAGTCCTCTTCCTGCTAGCAACCTCTAGCTCCTGACCCGACCTTTTCAGAGGATCCCTACACCATTACCAGTCCAGCATATCATGAAGATATATTCACATGTATGGTTACCTGAGCTTCGACAATATTCAGTCTCACTTTACATTCTGACACTTAAGCCACTTAAGCATCCTGACATCCTCTATGACAACGTCAGCCAAAGCCAATTCTTTCTTTTTTATGCTCAACAAAGCAAAAACATTTCTTTGAAAGTACAACTTTCAAACATTGGTATCATAAGAAAGGCACATCTTGTTACAGTCCATAGAAAGCACATCTTCTGACATATTTCTAAGTCCTCACTCTCTTTAGGTCAGTGACGAGGCTCAGAAGTCTTAAAGGAGAGATCCATGAGGGGGAACCACGTGCTTACCTCTCGCATTAACCTGTTAAATATTAGCTGATAATAGATGAAATCAGCTTGCCACAAGCCACTGCATTTTACTGCTGTTTGACACCATTGGCTTACAAGAAGTGGGTTAAATGATGATGGGTGTCTTTCAACCTGGAAGAGGCACAGTATCGCTGGCTTGGGGAGTCTGTGCAGAATAGCACTAAAAGATTGGTTGATTATAGTTGTTAGGGATGCTTTTTTGTTTTTTAAAACATGCTGGGGACAGTTTTTTCATGTTTTACTGAGGCTGGAGTCAGGCTTTAAAGTAGCAAACAAATCATAACAGTGATGGGCCAGTAGTAAAGCATAGGAAGAGATGCGGGGCAGTGCCAAGTTCAAATTACCATAAGGAACTAAATATTAATATAGTAGAAATCCCAAAATTTAGGGAACTGGGAAGGCAAAAAACCCAGAAAAGCATGATCCAATTGCTCCAGCATGGTATATTCCCTGCATCAACTACCCAACCTGTAAGTGTTAGAATCCAGTTATAATTTGTGCTTTTAGGGATGTATCCAACTTTTTTTTAAAACAAACTACTGAGCTGGCCAAAACTATTTATTGAGGGTGTGAAAGTTCAATCTCTTTTGTTCCAGGCATAAAGAGTGCCCCCTTGTCCTCTGTATTGACCTGAAAGTGAATAACTCTACACCAAGTTCACTATATGGACCACTTATGTACAGTATTTATATATGTTGATCATATCCCCATTTAATCTCCTTTTCTCAAGAGAGAATAAATTCAGTTCCTCCAATCGTTCCCCATAGCTGAGCTCCTCCATGCTTCTTATCAGTTTGGTTGGTTGCCCTTCTTTTCACTGTCTCCAGTTCCCCAATATCCTTTTTGTGACCTGGTGCCCAATTCAGAACTGCATATTCCAGATGAGTACTTACTAATATGTACAGGGGTAAAATGATGTCTCTATCTCTGGAGTCTCCACCTCTTTTAATACAGGAAAGTATTTGCTAGCTTTAGAAACAGCTTGGCATTGCCTGTTATTATTAAAGCAGTAGTAAAACGCAGCCTTTTTTTTAACCTACAGAGCAATGTCATAATGTGAAACTTACCTTAGAACAAAGCCCTCCAGCACGATGTCACAGCTGAAGGTGCTTCCATTTTCGCCCGGTCTCCCTTCCGGGATTGTGGACTCCGGCTGTGTGAGTGGCCTGAGCCACGATGATATCACTCCCACCGTTTATGGCACAGGACTCACAGGACTGAAGGAATGGCACGGGTATGCCGTTCTTTCAAAGTGCATGCGCTGTTGATGTCACTGGCTGCATCCACAGTAAATATCTCCAATAAGGTGCACATTTAGGAGATATTTACAGTATCTATACGTAAGCCTATAAATAGGCTTACCTATAGGTAAAATTCATGCATGGGAGTTTACTTCCACTTTAAAGTGGAGTTCCACTCTGAAAAAAAGAATTTTCACAAAATCTACAAAAAAACAACAAAAAAAATGTTTTACTTAGCAGAAATAGCGGTTGCTATGCAGAAGTCCCTAATCTGCCTCTTCATCCTCCATGGTGGATCTTCTTCCTCGTCTTACACTCTGTGTCTTCTTGTGAATGGGGCACGCTGCCTTCTGGGAACTGTGTGTATCCCAGAGAGCAGCCAGCCCATTCACAAAGCACCGCGCTGCTCGCGCACGGCTTCACTGCCTGTTTCCCTTACTGAGGATGGCGGCGCCGGGAGCTGCCAGCGCTGAGGGATCAGCCTATGGGGGGCTGACATCGCGGGCGAGTAGGACAGGTAAGTGTTCTTATTAAAAGTCAGCAGCTACAGTGTTTGTAGCTGCTGACTTTAAAAAATTAATAAAAATTGCGGGTGGAACCCCCCTTTAAGTCTATTATCTACAAGAACACCCAGATCCTTCTCCACCATTGACTCCCCAGCTGTTGTCCTAGAATGTATGATGCAACTTTACATTTATTAACATTATCCAACTATAATGCAAGAGTGACACATTTTTCTAACTGGAATAAATTGGAAAATGCATGAATGCTGGGTGAAACCTGGGTGAATCCTGTATACAACATTTATAAATAATTCCCCATTAGTGTCAATTTTGTAAAATGCTCTTAGATATGGAATCAAATGATCTTGAAATGTCAATGGTCAGGCTGTATAGTAAACCAAAATTCTATAGGTTGTTCTAGGTTACTACTGTTAGATTCATTGCCATTTGCACTGCCTTACTGTATAAGCTGGCATAGTCGATTTCTATATCTGATGTTAAATCCTGCTGTAGAAAAGAATTGTCATGGGAATCTGTCCTCTCTCCATCTTTGCTCTTTCATATTTCATATGTTATTGCAGATTGCTCCCTCTCCCCCTCCCCCTTACTACACATGAAAAGCCAAGTGGAGAGCCTTGTGCTTGCTCATTATTTGTAGTAAACAGCCAGATGCTCTGGAGGTGGAGCTTTGTCTGACAGCATTGCCTGACTGCTTACAAGAAAAACACGGCAAGCAGAAATGGTTTGCTCTCAAGGCTTATTTGCCAACATACAGACACTCGCCTGATGCCTCTTTGAAAAATGGAGCACTTACTTAGTTCCTTGGTACAAACGGTCCGCTTGTTACGTATGTGAAGGAACATGAAGGGTGATCTGGCACTGTCAGGTGTGTATATCTTCACTCACTGCTATTCTGCATTGCACATTGCTTGAAATATGGGTTTTAGGATTTCTGAAAGAGTGTGTGATTAGACCAAACAGGTAGCTAGTGCTGTCTTAGAAAAATCTAGAATGGGCACGTGTTAGAGCTTGTTCATATTAGGATGTATTTAACTGTGTTTTAGTGCATAAAATTGTAAAAAAAAACAACTTAATTTCTTATTGGTGTATGCTAGAAAAATGTGTGCATTTTGCGTCTTTTAGGGGATCTTTAAAATGGTGTACCAAAAATGAACATAGGTGCCTTTAAATGGAGAGAATGTAGTCCTAGGCTTTGTATAACTGTTCCCTAAAATAATGTTCCTATGTGTGTTTGACTTTAATTCCCTTATATAATAAGACAGTGATGTGATATGTAAAAAAACAGTAATCCCACACAAACCAATCAGATGTTGGGTCACTATTATCAGATCAGTGTGAGATGATTTCTGCCTAGGTTCCTTATTATTTATTCACTCTATGCTTTGCCTTTTTAACATGCCTAAATACAGTATTTTAATATATACCAAACATATAATAATGTCTAGTGCATTAAATAATTTAGGTGTACAAACCGTTAAAGTCGTTTTTGGCCCTAGATCTAGATTTTACATAGGAAACTCTGGTTTGGGTAACATTTATTGTATTTAGAATATGGCAGGTCTGACTTATTTGTAACATTCGCTATTTTAAGATTTTGAATAATTAATTGTATGGAGGACGGCCATGCTCCCTCAGCTTTCTCAGCTTTGTGCATATTTGATGTACATATGTCCCGCTGTAGATAAAGATTTTCCCCTAAAATCCTAATTTACATATACAAGCATCGACCCAATGCACCTGGTCTGTAAGGTAAATAATGGCCCAAAACATGAGGCCAAAATAGATCAGTTATATGTTTAGATATTCCGCCTAGCAGCACAAGGGTCCTTATTTCCAATCCTAATCACCTGCACAGAGTTTGCATGTGCCTGCATAGGTTTCCTTCAGGTACTCCGGTTTCCTCCCACACTCCAAAGACATGCTGGTAAGTTAATTGGCTCCTGTCTAATTTGGCCCTAATATATGTATGAATGTGAGTTAGGGACCTTAGATTGTAAGCTCCTTAAGGGCAGGGACTGATGTGAATGTACAATATACAGAATATTTAAAGCGCTGTGTATATTTACGGCGCTATAGAAGTACCTGTAATAAAATTGATAATAGATATGACCTTAAAGAGTATCCTAACCCAAAAGCAAAACATATTTTTAGCTTACTATTTCACATGGTGACTGCATTAATTTTCTTTTTTTAGATTTTTTTTAGATTTTTTTTCCCTGAGTTTAGATATGCTTTGATGAGTATACCCCTATATATCAGTTTGGTGGTAGGTTTGTTATGATAAGTCTAGCTTATTAGTTTTTTTAAAGATGATTTAAAAAAGAGTTGGATATACAGTATTCCTACAACCCAGTGTTTTACAAAACATATTTAAAATACTTTTTTTGGAAGGTTTAAAGAAAGTTGCTTTACAGGATGGTATGCTTGTATTCACAGCCAGTGTGAATTCTTTATATAAATTTATAATCAAGATGCATGTAAGGCATTGAGCATTAAGAATAAGAGAAGATCTCCCACCAATACAACAGAGGTTTCTGGGAGAAGTACTACAATTCGCCCTTAGTCATAACCTTTGGTGTGGCAATAAGTTCTATATTCAACTAACTGGGGTGGTTGTAGGAGAAAAGGTTGTTCCCAGTCTAGATAATATTTCCATCTGAGAAGAGGAAGAATAGGTTTTCGTTATGAAATGGCTATGGTTTTGAATGGAAAACCATTCATTTTCACACTTTATTCATTAAGTTTTTTTGTTTTTTTTCACAATCAATAAATTTTATGGAAAAAAAATATAGCATACAATTGACAATATACTAGTATTGTGACAAACATGAGAAAACAATGTCATTTAACAGTATAACGACACCCAATTTAACATTGCATGTACTGTATTTGCTGGCGTATAATGCCGCGTACACACGATCGTGATTCACGGCGGTGAAAACACCGCCGTGATTCACGACAGGAAAAACAAGGGAACGGCTTGTTCCCCCACACACGGCCGTTTTTCCCGTCATTTTTTCTCTTGACGAGAAAACGACCGTGTGTAGGCTCCGCGGCAGTGTTTCCCTATGGGAAAACTGCCGCGGAAAAAAATGACAGGAATCACGACGAGAAAAATTAGAGCATGTTCTAATTTTTCTCGTCGTGATTAATGCTGTTTTTCCCATCTGGAAAAACGGCAAAAAGCCCACAGACGATCGTTTTTCTCGTCCAAAGGAAAAAATGTCATTTTTCCCGATGGGAAAAATGATCGTGTGTACGCGGCATAAGACTACCTTTTACACTTAAAAAAACTGGCCAAAAAGTAGGGGTCGTCTTATACGCCGAGTCAGCTGCTCGGATGCCTGCTGGATGTGCGGTAATACTGTATGTAGCTTCGGCTACATACAGTATATACCGCTTAGCCAATCCCGGTAAGCGATGTATTCAAATGAATACAGAACCTACGCGGATTGGAGTGACAACCTCTGCCAATCCGAGCAGGCTACATACAGTAGCCTGCTCGGATTGGCTTTGAGAGTCAGAGAGGCGTGGGCTGATGATGTTACAGCCTCTGCCAATCCAAGCAAGCTTTGTATTCATTAATAGAATACATTGCTCGCCGTGATTGGCTCCAGCTCCAGCAAGAAGGAAGAAGAATATGGCTCCATCTCCAGCAAGAATGATGAAGAATATGGCTCCAGAAGGAAGAAATATGAAGCGTCGGAAGCCTTGGAAGGGGGGTCATCTTATACGGTGAGTACAGGCAAAAAATCTTAAAAAAATTTAAAATTAGGGGGTCGTCTTATACGCCGGTCGCCTTATACACCGGCAAATACGGTATATAATTTGTATAGGTATATTTATGATGTTATGATCGCGTGTTCAGTATAATTTATAAAAGCAACATATTTTCCCACCAATACAGAGGCAATATTCTAGATGTGAATTATTTTTTACGCACAAAGGTACATTTTAAGGAGATGGACAGTAATAGTTACCTGCTGTTGATCAGCTCCCATCATCTTATGTGGCTAAAAAACTTCTTGTGATGCCAATTAATGAATAAACAAAATCACACAAATGAAAATAATTCCCTAGAAAAATAAAAAAATGAGAAAAAATGTTGAAGAAGAATTAATACATATAGAGAAGGAAAAGGGCAGATTAACAGCCAGAGGATATTTTACAAAAAAATCCCCCAAAAAAACAGAAATTGCCTTAATCACCTAATTTTAATGTCCAACATTAGCCCAGGATAAATGATAAGGCATTGGTGTAAATATGTCCCTAGGAAACCCCATTGCGATTTTGTGGCTAATTATATGAGGGGGAAAACATTTGTGTTCACAGCTACAATGAAGGAGTATAGTATAATTCAGGTGACATGACTCATATACTTCAAATGCTCCAGTGCCCTATGGGTTACAAGGCACAGGCTGAAGCAAACTTTGTTTAATCAAAAGGATAGCAGTGGATATACTGTATATTACAATGTCAACACTAGTTACAAAAACCTCAGTGTTTCACTACTGTACATTTCAAAAAATACCATAATAAAAACTCTAGACAAGCCTTTTTAGACTAGGGTGCTTTCAGGTTTCAGGGGAGCCTTGACAAAATCCCTAAAAATTGCCCAAAAGTTGCATACAAGCCAGTGGGTGGAAGAAGCCTGCCTTTCAGTTACACAAAGCCACAGGTTTTCATTGTGCACCATTTCAATCTTCCAGCCCCTGTGTCCTAACATCCAATTACATCATTGGTTGATATGGAGGACGTTGGGCACCTGCACAGCACCCTTGTTTGCCCCTCTCCATCATCACTGGGGTCACATTGGCTGAGTGAGGGAGAGAAGCTGAGGGAGAAGATAAACATTTGAATACTAGTCAGTAACAACGTGCAAAAGTGTATTTGCTTAGGAAATGAAATCACCTCTAACGGTGGGTGTCATACTTGTGCGGATGTTGCTGAGTTATTTACAACGATTAGTTACATTTTTTACATTTTAGTATGGAGAGCCTCAAGATTGTATATCATTTTAAAGGGTGCTTTTACTGAAAAAAGCTTGACAAACACTGCTCTAGACTTTCACAATTTACACAGGAAGAAAAACGGTTGCGTTTACATGCACACAATGTATAGTAGTCCTGTGCGTTTCTAAACGCGGTACTATAGTAATTAATGGTCCCACACAGCTACATCTACATACACAAATGTGCACTGTGTTTTGCCACACACAAAAATGTAGGACACAGCTGCATCAGGGGCCACATAGATCGGCGGACTTTACATGCATATGTACATAAACACACATAAACATGTATAAACTCGCACAAATGCATACACGTGTACATTGTAGTCATTCATTAGAATGAAAGAAGAATTGTACTCATCTAAACACTGTATGCATCTAAATGTGAGTACCGTATATACTTGAGTATAAGCCGACCCGAATATAAGCCGAGGCACCTAATTTTACCACAAAAACCTGGGAAAACGTATTGACTCGAGTATAAGCCTAGGGTGTCCATCTGCATGTCTCACTGTGCCTCACTTTGCCTCACTGTGTCCATGTGCATGCCTCACTGTGTCCATGTGCATGCCTCACTGTGTCCATGTGCATGCCTCACTGTGTCCATGCCTCACTGTGCCCATGCCTCACTGTGTCCATGACTAGACTTACGTTTAACATGGGAGTATACGGAAAGGGGTTCCCGGATTTGAAAAATCGGTACTCCCCAGCCAAAGGTCCCCCAGACAGCAAACTTTTGCAGAATTGTAGAGGAGAACTGGGGCTACATGTGTGCCAAGTTTCGGGTCCAGGGGACCTACGGCCGGCCGGTACTGGGTCTGCAAAATTACCAGAGAAATTACCGTTTAACATGGGAGTCTATGGAAGGGGTGCCTGGCTTCGAAAAATTGGTGCTCCCCGGCCGTAGGTCCCCCGGACAACAAACTTTGCACTCTTATAGAGGAAGAGGGGGGCTACATGTGTGCCAAGTTTGGGGTCCTAGGGCCGGCCAGTACCGGGTCCCCAAATTCCGTGAGATCAGGCGCAACAAGGTGACTCGAGTATAAGCCGAGGGGGGCATTTTCAGCACAAAAAAATGTGCTGAAAAACTCGGCTTATACTCGAGTATATACGGTACTTTAGGTGCATGTTTTACGCAGCATCTTCTGCTAACTCTTCCAACAACAACCTGCGTTCTGTGCAGAAAATATGCATATATCCGTGTGAATGAGCCCTAAATCCATATATTGAAACTTCACCAAAGACTTCCTCTGACAAAGCGAAATATAGGTCTACCCTTTGTGATTTGCACAGCTGCTTTAATTTGTGTAACAAAATACTTGTTGAGCCTGCCAGTTTCTAGTTTGTCTTCCTTGTATAGGGTGATATAATGCTATTCACAGGTTGCTCTAGCATACCAGGAAGCAGAACTAGCTTTATTGTCTGGCAGTGTCACCAGCAGATGTGACCCATTGTGGCATAGTCCCACCAACCACTTGTCTCTGCGGAGAGGGAGAGTTGCATAGTGGTCACTTGATCACTAGAACAAAGGAATAAAAAGGCATATAGTTACATAGTAGGTGAGGTTGAAAAAAGACACAAGTCCATCAAGTCCAACCTATGTGTGTGATTATATGTCAGTATTACATTGTATTTCTCTGTATGTTGTGGCTGTTCAGGTGCTTATCTAATAGTTTTTTGAAACCACCACCTGTTGAAGGGAATTACACATCCTTGCCGCTCTTACAGTAAAGAACCCTCTACGCAGTTTAAGGTTAAAAGTATTTTCTTCTAATTTTAATGAGTGGCTACGTGTCTTAACTAGTGGTAATATTTTTTTCAAGATTGACTTGACATCTACTGCTTGGTTATGTCTGTTTCTCAGTGTAAGAGGTGCTGAAGGTTTACATGTACTTTAACCTGTCAAACATATTGGTCTTTTACTTACTCGCATGGGCTGCAATCAATCAGTCTCTCTGTCTATTAATTCCATATAAGCCACATACCAGGGGAATGTAATTATTATCTAATGTTTCTTTTTATTGCTGCTTATAATGATAACATGAAAAATAGACTCACCAATGTTGTTTTAAAAAACGACAGTCCTGTGTTTTTGTACAGGGAACTCAATGTGTTACTAAACTCACAACAGTAAAATTAGTCTGTATATGCAGTAAAGCATGTTTGTTATACTCACTGTGGAACCTAAGTGGTTAGAGCCCATTCACACAGGGGCAACTTTGGATCCGACTTCAAGTCGCCCCAGGTCGCCCCTAGTCGCCTCAAGTCGCGCTGCATGAGAAAATCAATGTAAGTGAATGGAGCCATCTTAATGCACACGACTGCAGTCACTCCGACTTCAAAAAAGGTTCCTGTACTACTTCAATCCGTCTTCTAGGCGACTGCTAGGCGACCTGTACCCATTGATTTCAATGGAAGTCGCCTCAGAAGTCGGATCCCCTGTCTTAACAGAAGCAACTTTCCAGGAAGAGAACATACATTTCTCAGGCAAACCCCTCCCCCCCACAGAGCTTATTCTTGTTTTATTGGCCACTGGAATGTCTCCTGTCCTGGAAGCAACTTGAAGTTGCCTTGTAAGTAGCTTCATGTCGCGTTGTGATTCATACTCAAGTCGTGTCCAAGTTGCCTACCAAAGTCGCGCTGGAAGTCGTGTTGCCCCTGTGTGAATGGAGTCTTAATCCTCCACATTGTGTAAAAAGGCTATTTGATCATATCTTCTCTGATCCTCCCCTTCTTCCACTTCCCCAATCCATCTCCTGATAGTACATAGCCTTGAGGGGAACTCTGCACATGCTCAGTTTAATGTGTATTGCTAGAGAGTTTTTTTTTTCTTTGGGAGGGTGCGTGTGATCGGCACAGGGCCAATCACCGCTTTCCAGACAGAGGGTCAGAGGTCCTGCAGCCTCATAGGACTTTTAGAGAAGAATGAAAACTCCTCCTACAAGCTTTAACCAGGCACTAATAGAAGTCTCAAGACTGCTATATACTGCTGATGGGAAAAGGTATTTAGCAGTTTATAATTATTAAAATGATTGCATTTCCATGTTCTGTGTACTGTGGGGGAACAGATATAGTGAATGCAGGTTCCTGGGTTTAGTAACACTTCAATAGTTAGAATGTTTTCCCCATATTTTGTTTTGGTTTGCTTGGAATTGTATTGTAAATGTGCAGCTATTTGTAATAAACTATATTTGCAAAGCCAATAGTAAACTGATCTGCTCCAAGGTACCATGTCTATCCCCCTAGTAAACATGTCCACAGTAAGGTGCAAGCATCCAAAGGGGCCGTCCGGCCGCACACTTGCAGTCAAACCAGTGTGAGAGAGTAAAGACCAGCTTTTGCTACTTTCCTCCTATGCAATGCCCTGCTAACACATTTCACCCTCCCTCGGGTTTAATCATAGAGGATTTGCATGACATAATTCATTTCTCAGTTCTACACTTTAGTGTATGCACTCCTTATCTGTTCATGTGTAAGTTCAAGAGATGCTTGCAGATACCTTGATCAACTCCCCAAGCTCTAAACAGATGTACTTATTGGCAATGATGACATAGAATCCCCCTTTGACTGTCAATGTGTCTGTATGAGTCTTTACACTCTAATGCATCCAGGCTTATAAGTGACGTAAGAGAAGAGAGATCTTGCAGCTCTCCAGCATCTGTCAGTCTCAAGCATGCACAGATTGCTTATACGACAGTCCATGTGAACTCCAGACAAAACACACATTCTGTATTCAATATGCAATCTATTTAGCTATTTATCAGCGTGTGAAAGAATAAGGATTGGATCCAGCAAAGAAATGGAGGTCTGCTTCTAATACAGTGCTATTTCTATTTGTGGATGGAAGCAAAACATTGCAAACAAAGCATATCTTCCAGAAATGAAGATCCCCCTGTTCTTGTCATACCATGACCCCCGTGCACCTGATAAAAACTGATATGTAGCCTTTAACACAAGTTGTTGTGAAATTTATGGCGAATAATAATATCAGATTTTATGTTCATTCCAGTAGACATTTAAGTGAAATTCTCTTTAAAAAACTCCATCAACAGTCACTTGCAAGACGTCTAAAGAATCCAGGTGATAACACCTTAGCAATGGGTGCCTGCCCCTGATGCCGCGTGCACACGACCGTTTTTAATGTCATTGAAAAAAACTGCATTTTTCTCGACGTGATTCTTCTCAAGCCTGCCTTGCCTACACACTATCATGGAAAAAAATGTTCGAGTAAAGCGCGGTGACGTACAACACATACGACGGCACTATAAAGGGGAAGTTCCATTCGGATGGCGCCACCCTTCATATTAGTAAAGTTTGTTGAGAGACGATTAACGCTTTTCAGCCTCGTGCTTTTCAGTTCGTTACAGCGTGACGAATGTGCTATCTCCATTACGAACGCTAGTTTTACCAGAACGAGTGCTCCCGTCTAATACTTGATTCTGAGAATGCGCATTTTTTTTCACATCGTTAAAGCCTACACACGGACGTTTTTCATGACGAGAAAAACGACGATGTGAAGAACGACGAGAAAAATTAGAGCATGTTCCAATTTTTTCTTGGCCATTTTTCACGTCGTGAAAAATGCTCGGAAGCCCACACACGATCATTTTTAATGACCATTTTAAAAAATTGCATTTTTCTCGTCATTAAAAACGGTCGTGTGTACGCGGTATTAATCGTAATCGAGTCCACTTAACACCAAAGGCACAATTACTCCAAATAACAAAGAGTAAAGAAAATGTATAGATTTAAAAAGCTATTATTTTAGCTTCGATCATATGTTTGTTGATTTTTCCCATCCTTCCCATGCCTGATTTGTATTTTGATTGCAGATTTTCATGCAAGTAACATTTTTATGTAATGTATACTATGTATGTTGCTTGGATCTGTCTCCTTGGAAATTATATGTTGCATTTCCTTTCACAGCTCAGAAATATACAGATAGGCAGTTTGTTTCTACTCAGTCTGACCCTAGCATGCTTGTATGACTGACACAGTAATTTCCTTGGAGATTGACGGCCTCTATGAATTATTTTTAGTTACCTATTTAGTGCAGTGAACATGTCAACACATGCTTCTACCAATTATTGCATCTCATTAAATAGTAGTAATGAGTACATAATGATTTTTTTTTTAAGCAATTTGCACATCCATTTTTGAAACCAGCATTTATTTGGTTTATATCTGTTAAAGCGGAGTTCCACCCAATTAAAAGTCAGCAGCTACAAAAAGTGTAGCTGCTGACTTTTAATAATAGGACACTCACCTGTCCCACGGTCCAGCGATGCGGGCGAACGAAGCCCCGCTCCTCTCCCCCTTCTCTCTGCGGCGCCGGCATCACTACTGCGGACGCCCGGCTGTGGCTTCACAGCCGGGCATGCACTGCGCATGTAGGCGCCGCGCTGCGCGCCGTGATTGGCCGGGCAATCATCTGGGACCTGTGACGTGTTCCCAGAAGATTGCAGGGAGGGAGGGGGGAGAGATGAACTTCCTTCTGGCGCCGCGGAGCCCCCGGGAGGAAGTGGGAGCTGGATGCCCCTAAAAAGAGGGTATCCGATCCCACCCCAAAAAAAATGACATGCCAAATGTGGCATGTTAGGGGGTCACCGTCACTTAAAGCGGACGTTCCATTTTTGGGTGGAACTCCGCTTTAACTGACTTTTTTAATTATTTGTTTTTTCTTAATTTTATATTTTGACTCATTTTTCAAAATGCCTCTCTTACCCACAATACTATCCTGGAACACACCAGAGTACTTATCATTCAAGCACACTGTTATCTTAAAGTGGTTGTAACGGTAACCTTGTAAAACAACCCATTCAGTTTAAAATATAAATTAAAGGCAAAATAATTGTGGATAGATATTAAAATATATATATATATAAATACCCTTTTTTTCCTCCTTTTTTTAGAAGTGATCACATTCCCTCTGTTCTCAGCTGCATAAGAGCTGGGGGGAGGAGAAGCAGCAGCAGCACACTGATATTCCCAGTGAATGGCTGTGCAGTAGGGGGGTCAGGACAAGTCTGATCATTGGAGGAGAGAACACTGAGTTCCAAGCATAGCTAGAGAACTGACCACAGTGTGTTCTCCTGCTTAGTGTTGTCAGTTTTTAATAGGAAAACGGAGGAACTGGCAGGAACAATAGGGATTTCACACCAAGGAAGCAATACAAAGAGAACAGGATACTTTTTTCATGCAAGTACATGGTACAGCAGACACATATCAGAAATATGAAATGTTGGGTTTACATACTCTTTATTACCAGTGTGTATGCTTTCAGCATCAGGTGATTGCCTAAAGAGAAAGGAAATAGGTTTCCCTTTCACAACACTAGCCTGTACTTGAGAGGTATTGGGCTCTCCTTTCACTGGTGATGCAAGAAACTTGCTTAAGGTTGATGGAGAGATTAGTTGCAGCTTGGGGACATTTCATTTGATAAGTCCTAGTGACCTGGCCTGTCCTTTATGATTCAAAATTATGAAAGACACTATTATTATTATTAGTATTATTATTATTGGCAAATAAGGTGGTCACTTTACAAGGGAAGTTGCACATTACAAGGGTAATTTCTCCAGAAAAAGAGTTTGTTTACTTCCATCATCCAATCAGGTGTAAGCAAAAATGCTGTTTTTTTTTTCTTGCATGTGATTGGATATTTCTTATGAAAGTGAGATATTGCCACATTCATTAAGCTCTGGGAAACATTCCCTTGCAAAGTGAACAGCCTATTTGCCTTTAGTAAATCAACCCCCATGAATGCACAAAATACCTGTAGCACACGGACCTTTTTCCTGCCTTTGGCTCACTTGCAGGTCAAGGCACACCGCGCTATATGCCCGTACACTCCTGTTTTAAGAGGTTGAGCGGTGTTAACAATTTTGGGTCCTGCAGCAAGTTATCCCATTCAACTGGTTCTCGTCTCCTAGAGTGTAGGGACAAGTCTCTATTTCTCCCCAGGAAGGCCAATGTCCACACCACTTTAACTCCAACGCTGAGTTTATTTTATAAGCAAAGTTCAAGTTCAGCAGATAGGAAAGGTGGATGAGAGAAAGGACAGTAAGGTTTGGGAGATAGGTCCAGGCACAAACTGGTACAATAGTCGCCACTCGATCCCGAGTGGGTTTAGCTCACCCGGATAGTCCCCTGTAAGAGCGGATCCTAGCAGCCGGAGTGATGCTCGAACGTTCACTTTAGGTTTCCTAGAGATACGATCGGGAGATCCTCTGCCACAGAATCTTTAAGTCCCAAACTTCTCAGCATTTGCAACACAAGGACAGGTGCCAGTGATAGCACGTTGCAAGGCCTGTGACGGATCTTTGAATCCCTCTAGAAGGTAACCAGGCCTCTCTTTCACCGTCAACTCTCACCAGTCCATCAGAAAGGTCCTCCCCCGGTCTGCTCTTCTTAGAGCGGGTCCACCCTCTCCTGGGCACCCTGGGATTCCTCTTTTGGAGATAGGCCCCAGCTAAAGGTGCTGGGCCTACTAGTGAAGTTGCAGCCCCAGGCTAAAGGTGCCTGAGACTGATACATGCGCGCACCCTTGGCCTGGAGGGCAAAGTGGCACGAACCGCTCACTCTCCCTAAAAAATTGTGTCTGCCCCTTATGTATCCTCTCCCAGCATGCACAGCAGGCCAACCACGCCCACCGCACCACTGCCGAGAGAGGACACCCTAAGGCATAGCAATGCCACCCACGGTTCAACCCTGACCTGATATGGCAGTGCCACCTACAGGCCACAGGGAACTATGCGTCAGGCTGCATCACATAGGCAGAAGTGAATACTAACAATCAAAGTGGTCTGAGCCTGGCTACTAGCTCAGACCACCCCTTTAATTTAAGTACATAGCACCCCTGAAAAGTAAAGGGGCGCTACACACCTTTTTCCAAAATGACATGTAGCGGGCATTTAAATTTGGGGGGGGGGGGCACCTGGGTTATTCAACCCAGATGCACTAATTGTTAGGGAGTCTGAGAACCTCTTTTGTGGTTCTTGGAGGACTTTGGTGGTGCAAGGTTCCCTGCGGCCTGCAGGTGGCGTTGTCGCCCTGGGCCGGAGTTGAATCTGCACCGCAAGACTGCTCCCTTTTTGTCCTTTCCTGGTGCTGGTACAGCGGGGCGGGGAACCCGCTGTGACGCAAAGGGAGAAGGGATAAAAGGGGCGGACGCCCTTACCACGTGGTTGTCCGGAGGGGTTGTCCGGAGTGTGGTCCGAGGGTTCAGAGTTCGGAGTTGGAGGACGCGGCCGCACCCAGGCACCTTCAGCCTGGGTGCTGGCGTTCCGGAGTTCTGGGCCCAGGTGCCCTTGACATGGCCGGAGCGAGAGATGGAGTCCATCCCAGGCACCTTAAGCCTGGGGTGAGGTACTATGGCCAAGGCCTGGGGCCCAGTAACTTCGACTGGGTTCCGCGAGGGTGGAGGAGTCCGAGGGGCCCTAAGGTGTTGGGACCCGTATCTGAGGTGAGGAGGCCGGGGAGTGTAACCCTTCCGAATAGCCCAGTACAGCATTAATCCGGTGACGGCGGGGCCTCTGGTAACTCTCTTGGAGGGATGTCTTCCCCCTGACAGGGGCTGCAACGTAGCGAAGGTAACTCCAGTTCCTGTTCATTAGAGTCACTGGAAGAGACTCTGAAGCCAAAAAGTATGTTTTACAGCCACTGTGCTTAGCAACCGTTGGTGAAACCTCAACGGTTTTGTTTCTTTGAGGATTGTGCCTTGACCTACTCCCCACCAATACTGAACTGTTCTATGGGTCTCAAACTGTCTGCTCGCAAAGGACTATTTGCTTGCCGTTATGGAATAAATAAGTGTTGGACCTTTTCAGTGTGTGGTACTCCAACTACTGGGAGCAAAGGGGGTTATCAGCAGAACAGATTTGGCTCTGAGCGTATACACAGCCCGAAGGTGCTGGCCAATCTGGTGCTGGCCTTCACCTCTACATGCTGTAATCTAGAGGACATGGGCCGTGGCGCACCTCGCTCTCCCCTTCAAGGTACCCCTAAACCGGAGCCAGAGTAACCGCTAAAGAAGAAGAGAGAGGGTGAGGCCACTACAGACATTTCCCCTTCTCCTTTGTAATACAGTATGTATCTGAATGTTTGTATTGAAGTAATATAATACATACTGTTTATATAAGATCATTTTACATACTGTGTTGGTTAGCATTTATAGCAAAGCGTAAAATTGCTTTGACCTAATACATTTCCATAAAGCATGAATATACTCATTAGGTTCTTGTGATTCCTTGATTATACTTAAATAATCAGTTCATGTATATTGGCTTCTAATGACACACCCATCAGTGTCAGCCATTGCAGGAGTCTGAATCTGCCTGTTGAATTTTTAATTTTTTATACACTATGAAGAATGTAACAGCAAATGTTAGGCTCTTTAATGGCAGAACTGAACTACTTAAATAAAAAAAATGACACAGTTTTGGGTGGACTTGCTTTTATACATAGAGTTGAAACAGTTTTGAGGAGCTTCTTTTCTACCCCAAGCAAAAATGTGTGTGTTCATGTGTACAAAGCATAAAGTTAAAAAAAACAAGGAGATAAAAACACAGTAGCCGACCATGTGTTTGGTGTAGTAGGTGCTGCTGTAGGAGTGAGCAGATGTTCAAATAATGAACAAAAGCTGAAGATTACTAAAGAGGTCAGAAGAGAGCAATCAATAGAAAGAAGGGCATAAAGATACAATGCTAGTGGTAACAATAGCAAACAAACCTTCTCACCACCAAAAAGTTGACATTATAAAAAACAAAAAAGCATCAAAAAGCAACATTTGTACCACCAGAATTTAATTTCATTTTAGAGCCAGGCTTATGATAAAAACATTGCAATAGACAATTGATACTTGAAAAGGGTGAAAACTAGCTATAAAATATCAGAAAGAGGTAAAGTGTTAATGATTTGTGTACAGCTATATGATACGCAAGAGAATAACACAGATCGATAAAACGTGGGAGAAAAGAACCTTTCCCATCAACCTTGCATTGTTTATTCATTAAACAAATTCAGTTTCCGACAGTGAAATCATATACAACAAGCAATGTATCCTCTCTATATATGTAATGTTTACTGTCATTTTACTGTATGCTTTCACCTGTTGATAGGTCGGGATGAGGTTCAGATTTGTTGCTACTATGGGTTTGCGATGAATCCTGCATGTTTGAAACTGAGGTCCTGACAAATTAATGCAGGAATTTGAATTTACCATCCCAAACTCTTTGTAACCATAATGTATTGCCTGGCCTTTGACCTTAGCTAAGCTGGATTAGAAGGCACAATAAGAGGGCCTTTGGATAAACCAGCCTCCTCACTATAAATGTGTTTCTACACTTAGGCCAGTTGGCCTAAGTTTTAGGTCAACAAGCACAAGCCTAAATGTAGACAAACAAAGGAGTAAGAACATGGCCACATGTTGACACAGTGAACACAGAGTTATTTGCCACAAATGTAAAACTTTAGCTCTTTTTTGCAAAGGGAATGAAACAGAGCCATAACTAGAACCTTCAGGGCCCCGGTGCAATAAATCATGAAGGGCCCCCCCGGCCCCCGACCTGGGCCCTTACTACTGATCACGGGGCCATTTACTCCCACCGTGGGACCCTCTATTAGGGTCCCACAGCAAACTACCTTCCTGCCATCTTGGGATCCCCCCTTGGTGGAAAAACATCAGAGCCCCATCGCAAGTGCTACCTTTGCGACCCTGGTAGTTGCGCCACTGGTGAAAGTCATTTTTTTTTTTATCATTTCACTTATTTTATTTCTTTTTTTATTTTTGTATTTATTTATTTTTATTGATTTTATTTTTTATTTTTTAAAAATTATTATTTACATATTTTCTAAGACCCCCATTGGGGGGCTTTGGTGAAATATCAGGGGTCTAAACAGACCCCTGGTGTCTCGCTTTTGAGAAAGAGAAAGGGACTGAGGACAGATTCCTCAGTCCCTTTCTCTGCAGTCTCAGCTGAACAGAATTATGAACAGTAATAGCTATGTACAGAGCTTTCCATTCATTCATAAACGGAGGCATAGTAAACAGTTTACTATGTATCAGCTATGAATGAATAATAAGTACCAATCACTGACTCTATACATTAGGACAAGGAAGGGGCTGGTAAATGACACATTTACCGGATCCTTCCCTGCTCTCCATCCTAAACCCCCACCCGCAGCAGCTGGTGGGAGGGGGAAACCCTGGAACAGGGGACCGGGTTGCAATGGCAACCCCTGTACTTACGCCCCTGTTGGCAGAAGCAATATAAAAATGTTTGGTCTTTTCTTAGATAAACATATACACTGTATTAAATAAATGTATTAATAACATCTGCAGTGGGTGTTTGGTAGACCTCTACGATCCAGGTCTACTTTTTCTTATTAATAGCCTGCATCTCAGTCCCAAATGTCTCCCGCTGCACTGAAAGCCCTCCCTGACATGACACACGTAGCAGGCAGATGGGATATGTTAAAGTGTGGCTGCCCATGCCAGGAATTTTGTGCTAAATATGGACAAAGTTGCAGTGAATCTTTTTTGTGAGTGATCCCATCTATTAGGCCAAGAAATCGATTGAGCCGAGATTGGTTTGGTCATATGCTGTACAAGCCAGTAACTGCTTGTCAACAAACAAACCGAAACTAGAAGTGATGAAATCCTTGTGGTTTCCAGTTTCTGATGTTGCATCATTACTTGGTTCCCCAATAGGGTTGGGAGTGCCTGGTGGTGATTTGCTGCTTAGTTCGGTTTTCACGGAATTTGATAAACCCCCTGCAAATTGAACCTTGGCAGATTCACCCATCCCTATTGCTTTGGCTCCAAAACATAACAAGGCTGAGAACAAGTAGTAGAATTTACTCAAAATAACTATGATAGTGTACCCTTGGAAACAGAAAAGGCAGGTATATAAATGTGAGGCTGTCAATGCACCGCCATATGATGTGACTAACACAGGCATTACTTAAAATAATAATAAAGCAGTGTTAGGACTGATGACAGCAACAATAGGCATTGTCATTTGAGGGATTTTCTGATATGTTTGTACATATTATGTCAAACATACCTTTTTGCATTTTTGACAGCATCTGATTGCTAAAAGTAAAAAGCCTTGCAGAATACTTAAAACATATTTACTAGTGGAAGCTTTGTGATTCTGCCACAAAGCACAGAATTGGGGACAGAACCTTTCCAAGTCATGGTGCAGAATTTTTCTTGAGCTCGGAAAAACTAAGCTGAAGCCATACACGGTCCGAATTTCAAAAGAATTTTCTTTCGAAAATCGTATCATAGAATTTTTGTACGAATTTCGCACCGTTAGTGGGCTGCAGCAACAGCTGATTTTCGGGCGGCAATCGAGTTTAAGGAATCGGACATCTTGGAAATTTTTGGAAAGACGAACGATTTTCTAATCAATGATGGGAGAATCGTATGAGAAATGTAATAGAAAAAAAAATGCGCATGTGCAAGAAAAGAATATTCCCGGAGAGAAAAGAATATTCCTGGCCGAATTTCGAAAATCAATGGTGGCATCATCGGATCACAAAAAAAAGAACTTTCTGATTTTGAAAAGAAAATTTGTTCGAAATTCGACCGTGTATGGCCTGCTATAGTTGTTGCAATTTTTGTAAGGTGGGGGCAATAAAAAATCAAAGAAAGGCATAGCAGCGGATTACTTTGTGCAGAATGTAAACATAAAACAGGCATAGCAGCTTAGGTGTGCACACAGGGTGTGCCAGGTGTGCCGTGTGTGCCTGGGCACACCCTAATCACCCCATGCACATTAGTATTATCGATCTGTGTGCCGACAGGAAAATGGGAAAGATCTCCCTCTTACCGGCTCTGCCATAAGAGAAGTGTTTACACTCTTCTCTTGCACTGTGCCAGCAGGGAGATTAATGTGCCGGATTCATAAATATGTAGACACACATACACGTGTGTTTGAGCTTTAAGGTGCACACCCTAATGCAATAGGCTGCGCACACCTATGAACAGCAGTAGATTGCTTTGTGTAGAATGTAAAAAATAAATGTTACATTTAGATCACGTGTTTACAATAAGAATATGCAGTGTTTAATGAGGTACTGAACTGAGGAACTGAGACCAGAAAAATGAAAGCAGGTCTACTCACTACTATTGCCGTTGATCTTCCCCATTACTGATTGTGTCTTTGTGTGGAGGTGACTATCTTGTTAAAAAAGTATGTAAATTCTGCCCAGTGGCAGCCCCTCCATTAGGGGTTTCCCGGACGCCACCCCCTCTCTCCACTCCACCCCCTATATGCAGTGGATAGATTCATGCATAGCATGAATCTATCCACGACCGCTGCAGCCACCCCCTATTCATGTGTCCGGGCCCCTTTCAAAGCGCTGGGCGCATGAATTACAGATTTTTTTTTTAAGCTCCTGATTCGAGACAGAGGCTCTAATAGGCTTCAAAATAAGGTGGGCTCGGGTCGCAGAGAGTGCGAACGGAGCCCATCCAGAAGTGTTACAACAGCGAATGAATATTCGCTGTTGAAACACTGATCCTCAATCTGGCCAGTAAGAAGGTGGTGTGAGACCCTGTTTTCCGATTGGCTGAAAAGAGAAGACTCCTGATTGGCTGCCGAGGAGGAGGGAGGAAACGGAATCGGCCGTCGCCGTGATTACCCGTGGAGAGCAGGAGAATGGGAGGCTGCCGCCGCAGAGCAGGGGAAGCCACCGATGATGGGGTAAGTGCTACTGACCGACCGACTGGGGAGGACGAGGGGGAGGAGGCATACTGTTTGCCGCCCCCCCAAAAATAATTTCCACTGGCCGCCACTGATTCTGCCTAACTGATGATTTATGACTGGTGAATAATGATAGAAGTGTCAGGAGATCTGGAGAAAGCACAGTGCCACTCACACTGCAAATATGCTGCTATGAGGCTGCCTAGACATATAAACATGCCAGGAAAAGCACTATTATTTTTCAGAAGTCATTTCTGAAAGTATAATTATATATTTCTAGATGTTCATGATTCTATTCTATCTAATTCTAGATGTTGTTTTATTGTTGTGTCCTGTAGGCTGGGAGGCAGAGTAGGTATAAAGCGCTTTTTTTTTAACCTCCCTGGCGGTATGATTCTGTCAGATTTTAGGTGCTGAAAGCGGTACCATTATTCTGCATGGAAATTTGGCGTTTTATATTGCAGGCCTGTAATTCTTAGGAATAACTCACTTAAATCTGTCCAAACCAGAGTCTAGTAGACATGCCGGGTATGATAAAGTTTAAAAAACAAAATTATACATTATAATAAAATAAATAACTATAAAATAATTATAACAAATAATAATATAATAATAATAAAAGTGTTTTTCAGTGTTTGATGACGAATTTCCCCACAAATCACTATCGCTTAATTCTGCGAGTGATTCTAATTTATTATCGCTGTTTTTTAGCTGGTCTAAAACCACTTTTGACATAAAGGGACACTTTTTGGTTGCTATGGACAATCTCCAGTTTCCAGGCAGAAAAAAAAAGTTTTTATTATATAAAAGTGCATGCAGGACACTGGGCAGACCACTAGGGACAATGGGGATGTGTAATTATTACATACAGTACTGTAATATGTAAGAATACAAATAAAAATTCTGGCTATTTGCTATAATTTATTAAAGTGTCATAAAACCCACATCAATAAATGTTGTTTTATATGCTGTTCTTGCTCACTCAGTCATTATGGGATTCATTTTCTGTGTTCTGCAAACAACCTGGTTGATCCCCCTGTTCTCCGTCTCCCCCTCCTGTCCATGTCCTACCCTGAGCATTTCCTCCCCATTACATCTGAGCAGCCCATGTGACTTTGGAGTCACATATGTGGGCATACAGTGGATATAAAAAGTCTATACACCCCTGTTAAAATGTCAATTTTCCGTGATGTTAAAAAATGAGACAAAGATAAATCCTTTCAGAACTTTTTCCACCTTCAATGTGACCTATAAACTGTACAACTCAATTGAACAACAAACTGAAATATTTTAGAGGAGGAAGTAAAAATAAAAAAATAAAATAATGTGGTTACATAAGTGTGCATATCCTCTTATAACTGGGGATGTAGCTGTGTTCAGAATTAAGCAATCACATTCAAACTCAAGTTAAATAGGAGTCAGTACACACCTGCCATCATTTAAAGTGCCTCTGAATAACCCCAAATAAAGTTCAGCTGTTCTAGTAGGTCTTTTCTGACATTTTCTTGGTCGCATCCTACAGCAAAAGCCATGGTCAGTAGAGAGCGTCCAAAGCATGAGAGGGATATCATTGTTAAAATATATCAGTCAGGAGAAGGGTACAAAAGAATTTCCAAGGCATTAGATATACGATAGAACACAGTCATCATCAAGTGGAGAAAATATGGCACAGCAGTGAAATTTCCAAGAACTAGACGTCCCTCCAAAATTGATGAAAAGAAGAGAAGAAAACTGGTAAGGGAGGCTGCCAAGAGGCCTCCAGCAATATTAAAGGAGCTGCAGGAATATCATGCAAGTACTGGCTTTGTGGTACATGTGACAACAATCTCCCGTATTCTTTATATGTCTGGGCTATGGGGTATAGCGGCAAGACGGAAGCCTTTTCTTGCAAATAAAAACATCCAAGCCCGAAGTTTGCAAAAACACATTTGAAGTCTCGAAAAAGCATGTTCGAAAATGTGTTATGGTTTGATGAAACCAAGGTTGAACTTTTTGGCCATAATTCCTAAAGATATGTTTGGTGCAAAAACAACACTGCATTTCACAAAAAGAACACCATACCCACAGTGAAGCATGGTGGTGGCAGCATCATGCTTTGGGGCTGTTTTTTCTTCAGCTGGAACAGGGGCCTTAGTCAAGGTAGAGGGAATTATTGACAGTTCCAAATACCAGTCAATATTGTCACAAAACCTTCAGGCCTCTGCTAGAAAGCTGAACATGAAGAGGAACTTCATCTTTCAACATGAAACAACCCAAAGCATACATCCAAATCACCAAAGGAATGGCTTCACCAGAAGAAGAATAACGTTTTGGAATGGCCCAGCCAGAGTCCAGACCTGAATCCGATTGACAATCTGTGGGGTGATCTGAAGAGGGCTGTGCACAGGAGATGCCCTCAAAATCTGACAGATTTTGAGTGTTTTTGCAAAGAAGAGTGCTGTAATAAAATCAAAAGGTGCTTCAACAAAGTAATAGTTTAAGGTTGTGCACACTTATGCCACCATATTATTTTGTCTGAAGTTGGGCATTTAAGCTCCTTTTAGTCATCATCCAAACAGAATGAGGGGAATGAAACTATCACCGAAAGCGCCTCCCAGCTCATCACTCGAGTTAAAGAGCGCACGGATCTTACCGATGACACAAAGGGGGTGATTTACTAAAGACCTGCACCTGTGCTGCAGCAATTGCACAAAAAATGGGACTCAAAACATTTATCAAAAATTATGGTGCACTTATATGCACCAAACCATATTTACATAGGAAGCGCTGTTGCGCACTTGCGCAGTCTTTCGCGCCTACCATTAGCAGGCGCAGCCAATGTAATCTTCAACATTTTTGTCTGAATACTGTAGATAACTTTACTAGTTTACCATCTTCTGTTACCAGGCTAAAAAGTATGTATATAATATTGTTTAAATGCACAAATTCTGTCCAGAACATGTAGATCTGTCTTACAACTAATCAAGCCTTTTTACACCCTTCTTTCAGCTTACTCAACTGCACATGTTCATTGACAAAGCACACAATTTTATGCTCGCCTGACAGGGCACACACGCTTTAGCTTGTTAAATATGTGTGTTGCACACGGGCGCATCTGCGTTCTCCGGAGTGCACAACTGCTTATACATTGAGCTTATGCTCATTGTAATGCTGATCATGTTAATGAGCTTTTCCTTATCACATGGAGAATATTGCTTCCACTTTTATTCCTTTCATTCATTTCTTTTTGAAACAACTCAATATTCATTCTAGAGATCTTCCTCCTATCAACAACTGTGCAGATGTTTACTGGACTTGTAATTGTGCATTTTATGGTGATAGTCTATAATCATTGGTGGAGCCAAAACTTCCATGAAAACATCTTCTCAACACATGTCTGTGTATTATGCATTCTGGACAATTCTTTCCCCATACACTGTCCAATCAGATTGCACAGTGTATGGGGAAATGAATTTCTCAGAGAAATGAGTGGATGTAAATGTCATCCAATCAGATTGGAAAGTGTATGGGGAAAGAATTGTCCAGAATGCACAATACACAGACATGTGTTGAGAAGATGTTTTCATGGAAGTTTTGGCTCCACCAATGATTATAGACTATCACCATAAAATGCACAATTACAAGTCCAGTAAACATCTGCACAGTTGTTGATAGGAGGAAGATCTCTAGAATGATTATTGAGTTGTTTCAAAAAGAAATGAATGAAAGGAATAAAAATGTAAGCAATATTCTCCATGTGATAAGGAAAAGCTCATTAACATGATCAGCATTACAATGAGCAAGTGCCCGATGTCTGTTTCATATTTAAGAATGTGTATGCGCCCGTACGCGCAACGATTCCGTGAATCCGGCGCAAGTCGACAGCATACGCCATGTCGCAATAATTATTCCTGCCCGCGCAAATGCGCCAACATTTTCTTAAATCAGCCCCAAAGAGTTCCCATCTCTGCAAAAGAAACAATACTTCAGTACCTCAGAACATTTATTATTTGTCAATAACGGCCGCTCATCAGATTAGTGAGAGTTTAAATGTTAAAAAATGTATGCATTCTTTCTGTTAAAAAAAAAAATGTATGCAGATCTTTTTAACTATGCTGTATTATGTGCCAAAATATACATCTTGAAATTCAGCTTAATTCATTTACAAGATCAGTGAGTTTCCCCTAGAAATCAAAGGTTATTGTAAGGTTGACTGGCATCCAATTCAGCTGAAGCAGGATCAATATTTGTTTTTATGCTACTTCTGTTGTAGCTTGCATGTTTAAAGCTAAACTCTGGGCAAACAACTTATTACAAAAAAATAATATATATTTATATATATATATATATATATATATATAGTGCATGAGCATCATTGGAAATGTAGTTCCAAAAAAATCTGGGGTGCCAAGGTTTGCCATCACTGGCCAAGGCCATCTTTATGTAGAGCAACAATTCTTTTTTTCAGATCCTCAGAGTTCTTTGCCATGAGGTGCCATGTTGAACTTCCAGTGACCAGCATGAGAGAGTGAGAGCGATAACACCAAATTTAACACACCTGCTCCCCATTCACACCTGAGACCTTGTAACACTATCGAGTAACATGACACCGGGGAGGGAAAAGTTCTAATTGGGCCCAATTTGGACATTTACACTAAGGGGGTGTACTCACTTTTGTTGCCAATGGTTTAGACATTAATGGCTGTTTGGAGTTATTTTGAGGGGACAGAAAATTTACACTGTTATACAAGCTGTACACCCACTATTTTACATTGTAGCAAAGTGTCATTTCTTCAGTGTTGTCACACGAAAAGATATAATAAAATATTTACAAAAATGTGAGGGGTGTACTCACTTTTGTGAGATACTGTATGTACACAGTGTATAACTTTTTTTGTAGTGATTTCCTCCCACCTCTTGTTTTGGCTCTGGGACTGGAAGTGAAAGGAAATCTCCCCAATGGGACACCCCCCTCCCCCTTATTCTAGCCCAAATTCAATGAAAACATTTTGCCTTTAGTTCTAGTTTAAGTAACACAGCTAGTTTTAGCTGTTTTACCTCTCTGCCCCCAGTCTGTGATAGAACAATGAAGGAGCAGCAACAGACTAATTTGGCCATCTCTCTGATCTTGCCTCCTGTACACATACACCTTGTCAGCATGTGTGTACAAGATGATAATCCGAAAGTACTATTGTTGCATAGTTACATAGAAGGTAAGGTTGAATAAAGACAATAGTGTTCATCCAGTTCGACCTGTGTAGGTGTTATGTGTGTCAGAATCGATAATTATTTCCCATATCCCAGTTTGTTGTGTTCTTTAAGATGCACATCCAACAGTCTTTTAAAAATATAAATTCTCCCCGCCGACACCACTGATTGTGGAAGAGAGTTCCACATTCTGTACAGGGGATTTGAAAAGACACGTGAAAAGAAAATTGACACCATATTCATGTACTAACATGTTAAATTAACTAAAACGACAGCACTAAATGTACATATTTATTCCATAGGTCAATATCAATTAATCAACATCACCAGCATGCAAAAAATAAAATAAACAATATATACTGTATATATATATATATATATATATATATATATATATATATATATATATATATATACATACATAGATGTATAATATAATATACAGTGTATAATAGTGTCTATCCACCATACTAGTGTTCATTAACGAAAAAATCCCATTCAGATAATCCCAATATGCATGAATATGAACACTCAACACTTTACAGAATCAAGTGCACAAAACATGTGAGATGTGAGACAATTTTCAGGGTTAATGCCCACGTCATAAAGAAACTTACCAAAATCTGGTAAACACCATATACATTGTGCTTAAAGTGATGTATCCATTTAAGTAGAGACAATCAGTGTTAATTTTTGTCGACTAAAACCGACTAAAACATTTTAGTCTACTAATTTAATAGCATTTTAGTCTACTAAAATAGGACTAAAACTAAAACAATTGAGATGACTAAAATAGGACTAAAGCTAAAATGGCATTTTAGTCAAAAGACTAAAATGGGACTAAAACTAAAATGCCATTTTAGTCAAAAGACTAAAACTAAATTTAAATTTGAGATCAAAATTAACAGTAGTCTGTAGTGCATGTTCATACCTCAATAACATAAATAATAACATATTCGATTTTTCACTCCAGCAGTATGTAATGAGTTTGGAAATTGTAGAGAAATGCTTAAATACTGCATTACAATTTAACTACACCCATTAGATTTTAGATGACTAAAATTTGTTTTAGTCGACTAAAATGTACTGGAGATTTAGTCGACTAAATGTGACTAAAACAATTGCAGAAGACTAAAATGGGACTAAAACTAAAATGCCATTTTAGTCCTAAGACGAAAACTAAATCGAAATTTGCTGCCAAAATTAACACTGGAGACAATTATAATCCTTTGATTAAAGTTCCTCCCATTTGTTAATAGCATAGAAACATACAATAATATATCCCTATAATGTAAAATGTGCACGTCTTCAGTTCAGTTCAGTTAAAGTGGGGGTCGGGGTTTCTCTTTTAAGTTGAAGTCCTCACTGGAAATGATTGAAAAAAAAGAGGGGTAGTATAGTTGAGGGTGGTGGCTGTGGGAAAGTTAGCTTTTTGTTTTGCAAGAATCAATTATTAAAGTCTTGACTTATAGACTGCACATTTGTTACTAGTGGTCAACACAGTTGTATGGAGTCAGACATATACTAGGCAACAAACAGTTTTATCTGCACCATGATGATTAGCTCTGTAAGTAATGCACTATTTCCCGTTAGAGCAGAAGAATAAATCAGAGTGTCCATTAGGCTAAATGCTTGGAAAGAACCAAGATCCCTTTATGTAAAACCAATAGGTTAAATTCTATGGCCTTCTCGGGTCATTATTTCTTCACTGCAGTATACCGCTCTAAACAGTCAATGCCACTTTACGGAGATGATGTACCATAGACATAGGGTGTACCGTGCATCTGCGCTTCAAAGTTGATTCTTTTACTGGTCCTCTTGGAAAGATTGTGATTTTCAGTATCAGAAACAAATTCCAGTAGCTGTAGAAGCCTAAAAGAAAATGCCCAAAGAATGTACTTGGGTTTGAAAGAAGTCACTTAGCAATGAAGCAGAAGAGTAGTCAGGGAGTCCGGAGCAGAGGTTAGGAGCATATACTAGAAGAGGCATCTATTAAACCAGCTATGATCAGTACACAGTGTAGCACCATTAGGGAGGGTGCTAGTAGGAGACTGAGTAGTCAGCAAGACAATCTGAGTTCAGCACTGGTACCGATAAGGCAAATGCAAAAAAGCTAGATTAGAGCTGAGTGCACAGAAACCTTGTACACAGGAAATATAGAGGTTACTTGTAAAGGTAGACTCAAGTAAGAATTGACAATCAAACCTTAGTATGTATAAAAGGAACGCAGTCTACCTGCTCAGTATTTTGTTTTTCATCCAGGTAGTGCTGTACTGCACCAGTCTATCTGTAAGACCCTTTGTCTGTAATCTTATGTTCTGAGAATACCAGCATGGGATGTAAGAGAGGAATTCTCAAACACACCTCACTCAGATAATTGAGTTAGTCACTTGATGGCTGTGAAAGGGTCGATATATACAGTAAATAAAATATTAGGAAAATAAGGGAAATACGAAGGTGGATAATATATATGCATATATATATCTATCTATATATATAGATAGATATATATATATAGATAGATATATATATCTATATATATATCTATATATATCTATATATATATAATTATATATATATATATATATATATATATATATATATAGATATATATATATCTATATATATATATGTATATAGATATATATATAGATATCTATATATATATATATATATATATATATATATATATCTATATACATATATATTATTTTTTTTTAGCAAACCTAACATGATGAATGAAAACACATAAAACTAACATAGATTCTAGTAGAGGCACCAAACACCTCAGTTTTCATGTCCTTGTTTAAAAGTGATGCCACTGCTTGTTTCAGAAAGGGATGCCCTTAATAGTCTCATCAAGCAAACAAATACAAAGCTATTTTTGTTTCAATACCACTTATAAAGGATTATTTCCTGTGTCCACAAATCACTCCTCTATCAGGAAGGATTTTTAAAAGGATTGTGGCAGTGACTGTCACTGCAGTCATCACATAAGTAATGCTCTTTTAAACTGGGCAGTGTGCCTTGTCCTAGAAATATACTAGCTTTGGCTATTAATAAAAAAAAAAAAAAACCTTTCTTCATTACAGGACTAATTTGTAGTATGATGCTATGTAATCTCCTGTAAGGACACTGCAGTGCTTACATCAGCATTTTCCCTGGTATAATAATATATCTCAGTGGCGGCTGGTGCTCCATTTTTTTAGGGGGGCGCAAACAAAACCCCAAGCCACCCCCCCCCCTTGTCACTCGCCTGTGATGGGGCCTACAGACAGACAGATAGATTGGATAGGACAGACAGATAGACAGATATACAGATAGATAGATAGATAGATAGACAGATAGATGGATAGGATAGATAGAATAGATAGATAGAATAGATAGATAGATAGATAGATAGATAGATAGATAGATAGATAGATATAGAGTAAATAGATAGACAAATAGATAGATGGATAGAATAGATAGATAGGAGAGATAGATAGGAGAGATAGATAGATACATACAGATAGATAGATAGATAGATAGATAGATAGATAGATAGATAGAGAGAGAGAGAGAGAGAGAGAGAGAGAGATAGAGATAGATAAATAGATAGATAGATACATACAGAGAGAGAGATAGAGAGAGAGATAGATAGATAGATAGATAGATAGAGATATAGAGATAGAGAGAGAGAGATAGATACAGAGAGAGAGAGAGAGAGAGAGAGATAGAATATATAGATAGATAGAGAGATAGAGAAATTGTAGATAGATACAGATGAGAGATGAGAGAGAGAGAGATGAGAGAATACACAGACCTGCACAGCATGACTCTAGGAGGACGCAGGGCTCGGAGCCCTCACAGCTCACACATGCAGAGATGTGTAATGAAGGCTCCACAGCAGATTGTCGGGTGAAGGGCTGAGCGGAGGTTTATTCCAGGCAGGGCAGAGAGGTGAAGCACGGCTCCATTCATCCTCAGTCTGATCCCAGACTGAGAAGAACACATACAGCTGCTGTATATGGGGGTGGAAAGAAAATACAAAATGCAGGCTGCCGCTGTTAGAAGTACCTTACCTTGCCTCAGCTGCCTGGCTCCTCCGCACAGACCCGAAACCGGAAGTGACACGCGCCGGGGATAGCACTGCCCAGACATGAAGGAGAAGGAGTGTGACCCAATGAGCCCTTAGAGGCGCACTCAAGAACGCCACAGAGCATAAAAAAAACACTGCAAATGAAGCGTCTTGCCTGCAATCACGGGATTGCATTGGCATTACGCTTTCATAGCGCACTGTGACCGGCGCTCGGCACCCGCCCCAGTACACTTAAAAGGTACTTTTTTTTTCTTAAAGGGACATTTTCTTTTTTTTTTTTTATAATTTTTTTTTTTTGTGTGACTGGCTGTGGGGGGGCGGCGCCCATGCGCCCCCTATGGACGGGCCTGCCACTGATATATCTATAATAATAAAACAGTATGAACACATCTACAGCTTAAAAAATAAGAAAACAATGGTTATCACAGTACATTGCCACCTTTTATTATTTTCATGGATAGTCGCTGCATATATACCAAGACACACAGGGGTTGATTTACTAGAGGCAAATTGGTTGTTTACTTTGCAAAGGATGTTTTACTTTGCAAGGGAATTTTACCCACAAATTCACTTTACAAAGAAAACTCAATTATCTGCAAGGAACATAAAAACAGAATGTTTGTGTGGACATGAATGGATGATGGAAGTCAGCAGAGCTTTACCTCATTCCCTAAGTTCTGAAGAAATTTTCCTTGTAAAGTCATTTGCACATGTTTGTGTGAACATGATTGGATGACGGAAGTCAGCAGAGCTTTACCTCATTCACTAAATTCTGAAGAAATCTCCCTTGCAAAGTGCAACTTCCCTTGCAGAGTTACAGTCTATTTGCCTTTAGTAAATCAACCTCACAGAATCCAGTTTAGTTCCCTTTGGATCAGGTCGCATGGTCATACCCCATCGATAAGTCCAGAAAGAATGATTGACAGTTCCACAGACTGAATAGACCTTTGCCTACTGACTCCTATTTCAATCATCAGATACTGCTTGCTGCCTTGGCACTTCAGTCTAAATTATACCATCCAAACACTCCAAAGTTCTCCAGCTCTGTATCCTGCTGTGATGAGACCAACCACTGGAGTTTATCAAAGTTTTCTTTTCAAGCTCAACATTTATTTAAGTATTTTCTGTTCTTGCTTAAAAATAAAACTCTAACAAACCTGGCCAGATCAAACTGAGGGTATTGTGAAACAATGCATAAACATGTGTTAGTTAAAATGCATGTCAAAATGATCAATAGATATAGATATTTAGGCAGCTGAAGCTCAATCTCAACTTTTCCTGTAAAATCCTAGCTTGGCCCTGCCTCTTGGCCTCTCGGTTGATACTTTAATGTAATAGGTGACCTAACTGATTAATAGGAATGCTTGGTGTGCCTAGGGTCCGTGGTGCATTTCAAAGGCTATATAATCAGGCAGGTGCAACGACACAACCTGTTGATCAGGACTGGGGGAAAGTTCCCTTAATAAGAGATTAATGAGGGTTAGGTGTGCATTGTTGCAGTGCCATAAACTGTCCATAGACAGGGATGAAGAGTAATGTCAGCAATATAAAATATTCTACACATTCTAGCCATCTGCAACCTCAGTTTAGCTGTGGCCAGATTGTCACATTGCCCCTCACTTTCTAATGTATGAGCATTCTTTTTTTTCAAGCATGGTCTTAGTTATGGACAGACCATGGATGTACGACATACCATTTAGGTTAAACCCGCCTTACAAGCTTGAGCAGCATAAAAATAAACCCATCTTCCCACTGCATGGCTCTCAGGATGAAAGGAACATAGCATACAAAAGTATAATTTAAGTCAGATCAGAAACTTATAAATTACAAGTACTTGAAGTTTTTAGAGAACAGTCTTTTATGGCACCAACATTAAGGTGACAAGCTTCTGTGCCCGATTTACTTCTTGCTGTGAAGCATATCATTTATTTGGATTATAATGCAACATATCTCACTGTCTTTAAAGGAGCAATTGTCTATCTAGTTGACAGTAGCTGGAGCTCAGTATGTCAAATGATTCCCTTCTTGCAGTATTTCCTGCTTCAATGCATGTTATTTACAGTGCTAGGCAGTAAATTTTCAGGACAGAATGATTGAATGCTTTAGCACTTTGGGTAATGACCTTTTTTTGAATACAGACTAAAACATGGCTTAGAACTATACTAGATGCATTGAACAATCTTCCTGGAGACATACTATACATAATTTAACAGAGGCAGCAAGTCATGTTGACTTCAGCAAAGCTACAATTCTCTTGTCTATTTCATAAAGAATGAGTGACTTTTTCTGACCCACAATGGATAGGATTTTTAAATTGTCTTTTATGTTGACTCCATTGCAGTATCTCAGCTCTCACTTAAATATAGGTATAGAATTAGCAGATTGTTGTTTACACTGTGTAGATAGCTGGATAGATAGATAGATAGATAGATAGATAGATAGATAGATAGATAGATAGATAGATAGATAGATAGATAGATAGATAGATAGATTAATTTCATTGTGTCTGCCAACTTAAAGTGGAACTTTACCCATAACAACTTGATAAGATGTTCTTTAGCAAGAAACATACATTCCACATTAATCACTTTAATACTGGGCACTTTCCCCCCTTCCTGCATAGGACAATTTTCAGCTTTCAGCGCCGTCACACTTTGAATGACAATTGCGCGGTCAGGCCACAATTAATTTTTATCAGTTTCTCCCCACAAATAGAGCTTTTTTTTGGTGGTATTAGATCATCACTGGGGTTTTTATTTTTTGCTAAACTAAAAAAGACTAAAAGTTTTGAAAAGAAAAACTTTTTTCTTTGTTTCTGTTTTAAAATGTTGTTTTCTCCTTCACTGATGGGCACTGATGAGTTGGCACTGATGAGCACTGATGAGTTGGCACTGATAAGGTGGCACTGATGGGCACTGATGAGGAGGCACAAATATGTAGAATTGATGGGCACCGATGGGCGGCACTGATGGGCACCAATAGGCAGCACTGATGGGCACTGATCGGTGGCACTGAAAGGCACTGAAAGGTGGCACTAATGGGCACTAATAGGTGGCACTGATGGGCACTAATAGGAGGCACTGATGGGCACCAACAGGAGGCACTGATGGGCACTAATTGATGGCACTGATGGGCAGCACTGATGATGAGGTACTGACAGTCATTACTGTCAGCGTGAACCGAGGAAAGCTGTTTACCAGCACTTCCTGGTTACACGCTGTGATCAGTCACAGCTGATCACGTGGTAAAGAGCTTACGTCATAGGCTCTTTACAATGACCGGAGTTGCGGTGTGTCAGAGTGACACACCACACCACTGCTCACTGCTCTGCACACCCCCGTGTCATATGACATCCAGTCAGGATAACTTAACCACTTTGTGCACGACATTCTGTTATATGGTGGGTGGTAAGTGGTTAATAATTATGCTACCAACAGTGCTGAAAATTGCCTCCAGCATTGCTCCTGCTTCTTCTTCCTGGAGGCTGTCATTTTTCTGAAGCCCAGAGCCCCTAAACAGCAGTAAATCATAAAGCGGAACTAAACCCACCCACTTAACGCTTTCAGAAAACATTCCCAGAATGCCAGGATTGCTAACTGTTGCATTTTTCTTGTGCCTCAACCAAACTGTCAAACCATCAAATAGCTGGTGTCATAACTGATCACATGTGCAGCTCCATGGTAGTTGCAGATCAAACAGAAGCAGTTTCCTTGGCTGTAAAGGACAGGTTTAATTCTGCTTTAATTCCACTTGAAGGCTGTCCGCAGATTGGCCTCCACAAACTTGGCGGTGCCTAAAAATTCCTAAAAATAGAGAGCAACAGAGCATGTGCAGAACAGGGTGAGACAGTGTATTCCTGGATTTTACACAGTATAGACACTTATTTTTAATGTTTTACATAGCTATACCTGCAAAAGGAACCAGCCTAGAGTGATCCAGCAGGACTTATTTTTCTGACTAAAGTTCCACTTTTAAGTAAAATAAACACGCTTGTCTAATAAAGAAAAGCATATTTCACCTATAGTGACCACGGCAATCAACAAACCTTGTATTTTCATTATTGTCACCACTCAAGTTGATGAAAATGGTAAACTGGCTTCTGTAGGCTGTTCTGTACATCTTTAGTGCTTTTATCCCAAATGTATTAACTAAGCCTGACATTGCGTCTCTTTGGCATTGAACATAAACTTATATAGTAGTTATAAATGATCAGCAATTTAAAACATACTGTGGGGTTTATTTACTAAAGGCAAATCCACTTTGCACTGCAAGTGCACTGCAAGTGCACTTGGAAGTGCAGTCACTTTAGATCTGAGGGGAAGATCTGAAATAAGGGGAAGCTCTGCTGATTTTATCATCCAATTATTTACAAGCTAAAATGCTGTTTTTTATTTCTCTTGCATGTCCCCCTAAGATCTACGGCGACTGCACTTCCAAGTGCACTTGCAGTGCACTTGTAGTGCAAAGTGGATTTGCCTTTAGTAAATAAACCCCTGAGTGTGTTAATATTGCACACCAAGGGCAAAATACTGAGTTTTTCTTCACTACTAGCCAGTAAAAGCATTGTAGCATTTTAGATTTGGACCAAGTTCCATGAATCCTGATGTCTTGAGCTGAATCAGAATTTCACTTTTATTTTTGGCAAATTAGTTTCTCAAAAGGCTTCTGGGAGAAAGCTGTACAATCTTGAAGAAGTCTGGCTCAGATTTCCATTGACTTTGGTGGGACCTTTGACCCGTGAATGTTTAATTTCTGTGCTTTTTAAATTTTTTAAAAGTAAGGCCAAACCATAACTGATCAACCTTTTCAGAAGTTTGCTTATCTCTAGAAGCCACAAGACATCATGGCCCATGCTGTATATGGCTTAAATGATGTGGCTATGATACACCCAGGTTCTATCACAAAGAAAGGTACGTGTATGTATATGTATGCACATGCATGTGCATACATGTATCTAGCGCACCCACCTATCCCCCAGCCTGCATTTAACTCGGCTCCTCGCAGGGGGAGAAAGGCACTCCGCGCTATCAGCCCTTACCCTCTTGTGCAAAAGGTTGAGCAGTGTTATTGTTGGGTCTTGTCTGCAGCCAGGCCAGAATCCTCCCGAGAATGATTCCCGCCTCTACCGTGAGTAGAGGCAAGTCCTTAACTCCCCCAGTAACATGAATGTCCACACCAGCTGAAGCTCCAACTTAAGATTTATTCTCGCTTTACAATACACAGTCTCTTGGATAGGAAAAAGGTTGGAGCAAAGGAACAAAACAGCTCAAGGTGTGGAGAAGGTCCAGGCACAAATGTAGCTCTTCACTGTACTACTCAGATTCTCAAGCAGTATACTAGGTGCACAGTCTCTGCCACAGACCGTGAGTTTGGTCTCTGCCACAGACCTGGTGAATAAGGCCACTGCCACTGACCTGTTGAACGTGAACTTCCTTCTTAGAAACATGGCCCCTATCAAGGAGAAGATGTCCCCCTAGAGAGTCAACAGACCCTTCCTTCACCGTGACTCCCACATCGGTCCCTCTGAATGATTCTCCCTTCTTAGAGAGTGCGGGTCCCCTCGCAAGGCGGCACCCTGGACTCCTCAATCCTTAGCGGACCCCAGCCGAAGGTGCTGGGCCCCGGGCCTTCTCTGTATCCCCTGGGTCTTAATACCCAGACGAACAGGACAGCAGGGTAGTACCTCATCCCAGGCCAAAGGTGCCTGAGATGAAACAGGAACACAGCCTCCGGGCCTAGGGCACCCGAAGATGAACCACACTCACTCCCAGGCTGAAGGTGCCTGGGGGTGGACCCCGATCAGGAGATGTCTGCCCCTTATATATCCTCCCTCAGCATGCACAGCAGGTTCCCCGCCCCACCGTACGGCTGCTGAGAGGGGACACAAAAGGCACAGCACTACGCTCGTGGTTCTACCCCGGCCCAGAATGGCAGCGCCACCCGCAGGCCACAGGGAACTCATCACCAGCATTATCCCCTGAAGACAAAAAATGGTCCATAGCCACTAACAAATCAAGGTGTTTGAGCCTAATTTCCACTCAGAGACTCCCCCTAAATTGACCACCCCGCTACATGTATATATGGATTGTATACATATAACATTTATTTACATGTACAGTGCCTTGAAAAAGTGTTCATACCCATTAAAATTGTCCACATTTTGCCATGTTACAATGAAAATCGTAAATTAATTTTATGTGATAGACCAGCACAAAGTGGCACATAATTGTGAAGTGAAAGGAAAATCATAAATAGTTTTCTGTTTTTTTTACAAATAAATATCTGAAAAGTGTGGAGTACATTTGTATTCCGCCCCCCTGAGTCAATACTTTGCAGAACCACCTTTCGCTGCAATTAAAGTCTTTTTGGGGATGTCTCTACCAGCTTTGCACATCTAGAAAGTGACATTTTTGCCCATTGTTTTATGCAAAATAGCTCAAGCTCTGTCAGATTAGATAGAGAGTGTCTGTGAACAGCAATTTTCAAGTCTTGCCACAGATTTTCAATTGGATTTAGGTCTGGACTCTGACTGGGCCATTCTAACACATGAATATTCTTTGATCTAAACCATTCCATTGTAGCTCTGGCTGTATGTTTAGGGTCGTTGTCCTGCTGGAAGGTGAACCTCCACCCCAGTCTCAAGTCTTTTTCAGACTCTAGCAGGTTTTCTTTCCCTGTATTTGACTCCATCCATTCCCATAAACTCTGACCAGCTACCCTGTCCCTGCTGAAGAAAAGTATCCCCACAACATGATGCTGCCACCACCATGTTTAAGGTGGGGATGGTGTGTTCAGGGTGATGTGCAGCTTTAGTTTTCTTCCACACATAGTGTTTTGCTTTTAGACAAATAAGTTCAATTTTGGTCTCATGCGACCAGAGCACCTTCTTCCACATGTCTGCTGTGTCCACCACATGGCTTCTCGCAAACTGCAAACAGGAATTCTTATGGCTTTATTTCAACAATGGCTTTCTTCTTGCTACTCTTCTATAAAGGCCAGCTTTGTTGAGTGTGCGACTAATAGTTGTCCTGTGGACAGATTCTCCCACCTAAACTGTGTATCTCTGAAGCTCCTCCAGAGTTACCATGGGCTTCTCTGATTAATGCTCACCTTGCCTGGCCTGTCAGTTTAGGTGGATGGCCATGTCTTGGTAGGTTTGCAGTTTTTCGATTTTCAGATGATGGATTGAACAGTGCTCCGTGAGATGTTCAAAGCTTGGGATATTTTTTATAACCTAACCCTGCTTTAAACTTATCCACAACTTTATCCCTGACCTGTCTGGTGTGTTCTTTGGCCTACATGATGCTGTTTGTTCCATATGTTTCTCTAAGAAACCTCTGAGGGCTTCACAGAACAGCTGTATTTTTACTGAGATTCAATTACACAAATTAGGTGACTTCTGAAGGCAATTAACTGAATACAAATGCATGCCATACTTTTCAGATATTTATTTGTAAAAAAAAAAATTAAAAACATTTATCATTTTCCTTCCACTTCTCAATTATGTGCCACTTTGTATTGGTCTATCACAACGTTTCTCAACCAGTGTGCCGTGAAGAGTCCCCAGGTGTCCCGCGGCAAAATGACCCCCAATATAGGCAGCTATGACAGCTATCTGATGTTTTAACTACTGCTGGCCACTTGGTTAATATTTGTTATTACAGCGGTGCCGGTCCGCTGTGTAAAGCTCACTTCCCACTGCCACAGGCATTCGGGAAGCTGTGCTGGCTGTGCGGGCCTCCCGATCGCGTCTTGCCAACCAATTACGTCATTGGTTGCTTTCGGGAGTGTCGGGCGCACGCACTGCTATCTGTGACGTGTGATCCGCGGGTGCCAGAGTAGATGCTGGCTGGCGCCCATTTCCCTGAGGGGAGAAGAAAAAGAACAACACGAGTAGAGGTGAAAAAACAGTGAGGAAACAAAACAGTGAGGAGACACAGGTACAGTACTTGTACCTGTCATTTTCAATGTATGATAGTTTTATTGCAGGCATGGTGTTTATAAAAAAAAAAACAAAAAAAAAACTACATAACACTTGTTGGCACTTTCATTGCCTCACTTTAAATTGCAGGCATGGTGATTTTTTTTTTAAATGTAATATAATATACATGGGCTATGTGGGTTATTATTGATAATGATAACTGTATACTTCAATACTGTAGTTTGGCCGCAGCACAGGTGAAGCGCAGTGTACTTGCGGTTTTCATGTGGTTTCTCATAGACTTTTATTATGTAGTACATTTTTGGTACATTTTCTGAAAGCACACCAAAAATTATGTCCCTAATTTTTGGTGTGCTTTCAGAAAATGTACCAAAAATGTGCCTTCAATGGAATGAGTCAATGTGATAGTGTCCTAATTGTACAAGTGTTATGTAGGTTTTTTTATTTTTTTCCCCACAAGACCACAATTCGAAGTTACAGATTTGGAATGGTTTGCCAGAGTTATGGCTCAAGATATCGGCCATAACCTTGTTATTGTTTTTTACAGCCAGTGACTGGCTTTCTCATGAAAGTGTTCTTAGTGGCTCTTGAGCCACTGGAACGCTTTCAAAAGCAGCGGGAGGGGATGTCCCCCCCCTTCCACCGTCTTGCTTGAGAAACAATCCAATGGAGTGGCCGGCTAGTCCCAGAGGCGATGAAAGAGTAGATCCCCTTTGATTGCCTTGAAGGACCGGAGCGACGCCATAACTTCCAGTCCAGGCTGGAAGTAAACTATTTTTATTCATTTTTTTAAAGCAAAAGATCTTTTTTTTTTTTTTTTTTTTTTTTATCTTTTGCTTTGAAAGGTAAAAGAGAGATATGAAGTCTTTTTGCCCCCAGATCTCTCCATAAGGAGGACCTGTTATCCTTATATCTAGTACAAGGGATATTTACATCCCTTGTAACAGAAATAAAAGTGATATAAAAACAAATACAAAAATGTAAAAGGGACAGTGAAAAGAAAAAAAAGTTTAATAAATAAGACAATTTTTTTTTAAACACCCCCATCCCTACGCAAGTGGATACGCAAGTCGCACACGCATATGTAAACAGTATTCACACCACACATGTGAGGTATCACCGCACATGTTAGAGTAAGTGCAATAATTCTAGTGCTAGACCTCATCTTTAGCTCTAAACCTGTAAAGGTGTTTAAAGCGTTGCTTATGGAGATTTTTAAGTACCAAAGTTTGTCATCATTCCACGAGTGTGCGCAATTTTAAAGTATGACTAGTTGGGTATCTATTTACCCGCCATAACATCATCTTTCACACTATACCCAAAAATTGGGGTATATATTGTGTTTTGTTTTAATTCATTGAAGTGAATTTTTTACAAAAATAAATGTGTTTGCAAAACCACTGTACAAATACCATGTGGCATAAA
Organism: Rana muscosa; assembly: GCA_029206835.1. Classification (NCBI taxonomy): domain Eukaryota; kingdom Metazoa; phylum Chordata; class Amphibia; order Anura; family Ranidae; genus Rana; species Rana muscosa. Next base: position 756,884,231 of record CM055122.1, on the reverse strand, counting down.
AAAAAATGTCCACATTTTTGGTTTGGTGTGCCTCGAGACTCTGACAGAATTTAAAGGGTACCTTGGTTTAAAAAAGGTTGAAAAACACTGGTCTATCACATAAAATCCCAATGAAATAAATTTACGTTTTTAGTTGTAACATGACAAAATGTGGAAAGCTACAAGGTGTATGAATACTTTTTCAAGGCACTGTATATACACATATACACCGATCAGCCATAACCTTATGACCAGTAACAGGTCAAATGAATACCATTGATTATCTCATTACAATGGCATCTGAAAGTCAGTGGGATAGATAGGCAGGAAGTAAACATGAAGTTGATGTGTTGAAAACAGAAAAAATGGGCATCACAGTTTGTTGTGTATGGGGCTGCATAGCCGCAGACCAGTCAGGGTGACCATGCTGACCCGTGTCCACAGCCAAACCTACAATGGGTTTGTAAGCATAAGAACTGGACCAAGGAACAATGGAAGAAGGTAACCTGGTCTGATAAATCATGTTTTCTTTTCCATCATGTGGATGGCCAGGTGTGGTGCATCTATTAACTGGGGAAGAGATGGTGCCAGGATGTAGCATGGAAAGAAGGCAAGCCAGTGGAGGCAGTGCGAGGCTTTTGGCAATGTTCTGCTGGGAAACCTTGGGTCCTCCTATTTATGTGGATGTTACTTGACACACACCACCTACCTAAATATTGTTGCTGACTAAGCCTCTTTTAGCAAGATAATGCTTCCTGCCACACTGCAAAAATTGATCAATAATGGTTTGAGGAACAAAACATTGCATTTGACTTGTTAACTTGGCCTTCAAATTCTCCAGCTCTCAATCCAGTTGAGCATCTGTGGAATGTTCTGAACAAACAAGTTAAGCCTCGTACACACGGCCGAGAATCTCGTCAGGAAAAAACTCGTCGTTTTTCTTGACGAGATTCTTGGACAAGAAACTTGTCCCGGCCAAGTGTACACACGCTCGATTCAAAGAACCCGCGGTTCTTTGAATGGAGCGACCGCGGTGACGTAATCGACTACGACGAGCGTGCGCTCATCACTTTCGATGCCATCGCCGCCATCTTGCTACACCCTACCTATGCCTAGGAAGCTACCGTGCATGCGTCAAAGTCATTTCGAGCATGCGCGGGTTTCCACGGCGACAGGTAAGTGTACACACACACACATTTCTCGTCGAGAAACATGCTGACGAGAATCTCGACAAGAAAATAGAGAATCCTGATGAGAAAATAGAGAGCGGGTTCTCTATTTTTCTCGTCAAGATTCTTGTCGGTTTTCTTGACGAGAAACCTGATAGCCGCGTACACATGACCGATTTACTCGGCAAGAAAGCTCTGCCAGCAAGTTTCTTGTCGTTTTTTGACGAGAAACTCGGTCGTGTGTACGAGGCTTAAGATCCACACTTACAGTTCTTAAATAAATTGCTACTGAGGTGCCAGATACAATAGCATGTCTTCAGGTCTGTTGGCATCCATGCCTCAACGGGTCAGGGTTTTTTTGGTGACAGAAGGAAGATCTACTCATTATTAGTTGGGTGGTCATAAAGTTATGGCTGTTTGATGTATGTACAAATAATCTTCATTGGGAATAAAATCTTAGTGTATCATAACCATGTAATGTTATGCATATACAGAAACATATCTATTGGCAATTATCCCCACAGAAAGCATGGGCAAATAATGACCGGGCAAATGTAGGTGGGAGACATGCAAGCACATACACTTTAGATGAGAAAGAAGGAGATTACTTCAAGCATGCTGGGACAGAGTTAGGGAATTGTACAGGTATTTAAGGGTGTGTTCTGCTCAGATACAGTTATATCTGATGCAGAGGATGCATCTTCAAAATTTGTTAGCCAGAATGGTGGTCTACCGTTAACAGTCTGACAGTTATACCTGTTGTTCTGAGACTTTATGGGTAATTTTGTGACATACATGTACATATGATTCTTTTATGAGTACAATCAGTGGCGGCTGGTGCTCAAAATTTTTGGGGGCGCAAACAAATTGAAAAATTCAAAAAAGAAAACATCAATTGCAGCCTCACTGTGCCATCAAACGCAGCCACTGTGCCATTAAATACCACCACTGTGCCATTAAACGCAGCCACTGTTTCATCAAACGCAGCCACTGTGCCATCAAACACAGCCACTTTGCCATCAAACGCAGCCACTGTGCCATCAAACGCAGCCACTGTGCTCATCAATTGCAGCCATTGTGCCCATCAAACACTGCCACTGTGCCATCAAATGCTGCCACTGTGCCATCCAATGCTGCCACTGTGCCATCAAATGCTCCCAATGCTGCCACTGTGCCATAAAATGCTGACACTGTGCCATCCAATGCTGCCAATGTGCCATCAAATGCTCCCACTGTGCCATCAAATGCTCCCACTGTGCCATCCACTGCTGCTACTGTGCCATCAAATGCTCCCAATGCTGCCACTGTGCCATACAATGCTGCCACTGTGCCATACAATGCTTCCACTGTGCCATCTAATGCTGCCACTGTGATCCCCCCCGTGCATGCCCACTCGCCATCTGCCCGGCACTATCCCTGTCTCGGTGGGGCAGCGGGTGACGGCGAGCGGTGTCTTGCCCCCTCCATGTGTCTACTCCCCTTAATGCGTCTTCTCCCATCCTCCTCTCCAATGATAGGCGTCCAATCACAGCGCCTGATGTTTCAGCCAATCAGGCGACCGGTAACAGACCCTTAGAGTGGCCAGAGTGCAGTGGTCAGAAGTATGTCATGTACAGCCCAGTGAACATAATGCAGTGAGCAGAGGTATGTAATGTACAGCCCAGAGTACAGAATGTTGCAGCCATAAGTATGTAAAGTGCAACAGTAAAAGGTACAGTATATACCACACAGCACAGCATAGATAGAATGGTTAGGAGTATGTAATGTACACCGTACGATATAAGATCCTGATTGCTGTAATTTATATGTTGTGTCATACACTACATACTCCAACCACTACCTCTGTATACTGTGATATGCATTATATCAGTGATTCTCAACCAGGGTTCCGTGGAACCCTAGGGTTCCTCCAGAGGTTGCTAGGGGTTCCTTCAGCATTGGGCAATTTCTGCCTCTCAGATAATTTCCTACTGACACCATTGATCTTTTTAGCTATCTGTAAGGAGGTAATTATTCCCAATGACCACAAGTGTAAGGACCATCCTTCCCACTGACCATCACACAAAGGTATCATGAATTGTAGATTTCTAATGTTTAGCAGGGGTTCCCCGAGACCGGAGAACTATTTCAAGGGTTCCTCTATGTTGAAAAGTTTGAGAAAGGCTGCATTATATAATCCTAAACTCCTACTCTCTTTACACTAGGCTGTTTATTACATACTCCAGACAATTGTACTCTGTCGGCTGTACTATACATGACATAGTCCTGACTGCTGAACTATATAGGCGGTGGTGCACTATGCATACTCCTGACTGCTGCACTCCCACCCTACAGAGTGTTTGGGATAATGTTACATATAGCCGTGGGCAGAGAGTGCAGTGGTCAGGAGTGTGTAACTTACAGCCCAATACAGAGTGCATTGGTAGAGAGTATGCAGTCTGCCGCCCAGAATACAGAGTGCAGGGCTCAGGAATCTATATTGTTCAACCCATCATACAGGGTGTGGCATTTTGGAGTACAGTCCAGCGACCATTAATATTTAACATATGACAGTAAGAGGACCCCAAGCAAAAATCCCTCCCTCAAGTGACTTTCCTCCAAATGTCCAATTCTCACCTCTACACCCCTCTTTTTCTGGTTACCTTTGTGCCCCCCATTCACAGTTCATTTGTGCCCATGCTCACCACTCACTTCTGTGCTCCTATCCACAGTTCATTTCTGCAATCCCCTTCTACTGCATATCTTCGCCTCTTCTACATTTTGCTCTTACACCCCCTGTCGACAGCTTACCCTCATTGCACTACTGTTAATTCTGCATCCCCCTATCTCCCACCTCTACTTCAAAACCCCCTTACCCACAACTCTCTTAACTTTGCCAACCCCCTGTCTACAGCTGTCACCTCTGACTCCAACCAATCCGTGTCCACAGTTCTCACCTCTGAGCATTAATTTTTCCCCTCTCTCCACAGCTCTCACCATTGCACCCTGCACCCCTCCACTGTACCTCCCCCTATATCTACCTCATCACACTGTACCTCCCCCTATATCTACAGTTCCCAGCGCTGCATTCCCCTCGACCCTTTATCTACAGACCTCACTTCTGCACTCCTCAATCTACAACTCCCATCTGTGCACCCAGCACCCCACCCCACCTCACTGATGTTACCTGTGCACCTAGTCCTCTCCCTTCCACAGCTGTCACCTGTGCACCAAAACCTCCACTCCCATTCACAGCTCTCATCTTTGTAACAAGTTTCCCCACCACAGTTCTCACCTGTGCACCCAGCCCCACCTCCCCACACATGGCTCTCACCTGTGCACCTAGCCCCACCTCCCCACACACAGCTCTCACCTGTGCACCCAGTCCCACCTCCCAACACACAGCTCTCACCTGTGCACTCAGCCCCGCCTCCCCATATAAAGCTCTCACCTGTGCACCCAGCCCCACCTCCCCACACATGGCTCTCACCTGTGCACTCATCCCCACCTCCCCACACACAGATCTCACCTGTGCACCCAGCCCCAACTCCCAACACACAGCTCTCACCTGTGCACCCAGCCCCGCCTCACCATATAAAGCTCTCACCTGTGCACCCAGCCCCACCTCCCCACACACGGCTCTCACCTGTGCACTCATCTCCACCTCCCCACACACAGCTCTCACCTGTGCACTCATCCCCACCTCCCCACACACAGCTCTCACCTGTACACTCCTCCCCACACACAGCTCTCACCTGTGCACCCAGCCCCACCTCCCCACACACAGTTCTCACCTGTGCACCCAGCCCCACCTCCCCACACACAGCTCTCACCTGTGCACCCAGCACCTTGCTATCTACATCTGTCACCTCTGCACACCCAACCTCCCCCCCCCTTCTCTGTCCAAGGTTTACCACCAATCTTTAAGTGTAATGTTCCTGGAGCGACCCCAGCTGGAATATCTCTATTTGGTCACTGGATCTTTTCCATATAGTGCAGAGAGCACAGCACAGACTCATGCTTTGCTACTCTTCAATGGCATCTGGCAGCTCTACCTGTCAGGCCAGTAGCATAGAATCAAGGGGAGTTTCATAGCACCTCCCATGGGGTAACATGCCTTTGGTTGCCAGCACTAGTGACACCCTCCCATAAAAGGCTAAATGAACTTAAAGGGTTTGCTTTAGAAACAAATGTATGGGTGGTAAAGCATAAGGTAGTTTAGATGGGCCCGGGCTGAACATAAGCTGTAAGTCTAGAGGGCTGTAAACCCACTTAAAATACAGAAATGGCTGCTATTTTACTGGTGACTACGTTGCACCATAAGCTTTATCCATCTCTGTGACTATGTACACTTATGCCGTGTACACATGATCGGTTTTACCGATGAAAACAGTCCGATGGACTTTTCTCATCGGACAAAACGATAGTGTATGGGCCCCATCGGTGAGAAAAAATAGAACATGTTTTAAATTAATCCGATGGGAAAAAAACGATAACAAATTCCGATCGTCTGTGTGGAACTCAATCGGACAAAAAACCCACGCATGCTCAGAATCAAGTTGACGCATGCTCAGAAGCATTGAACTTAATTTTTCTCGGCTTGTCGGAGTGTTTTACGTCACAGCGTTTGGGACGGTCAGATTTTTGACTGATGGTGTGTAGGCAAGACTGATGGAAGTCAGCTTCATCGGATTTCCGATGGAAAAATCCATCAGATTAGAATCCATAGGAAATCCGATCGTGTGTACAGGGCTTAAGACTTAAGCCCCGTACACACGATCGGTTTGACTGATGAAAACCGTCCGATGGATGGTTTTCATCAGACCAACCGATCGTGTATGGTACCCATCGGTCTTTTTTCCATCGGTTGTAAAAAATAGAAATTGTTTTAAAATTTTCCGATGGATAAAAAACCGATGGGAATTTCTGATCGTCTATGGGCAAGTCCATCGGTTAAAAAACCCACGCGGGGGGCGTGTCCGGGAGCCGACTGAGGAAGACGTGCAGACATTGAGCTCTGCAACCATACCTTCCATCCATAGCCATCCTCGCTACATATTACTTGGATGATACTCCAAATCTACCCCCATTGCTCCTGAGGGTCTCCTACCTGCAATCCGGTGTACATTTTTGACTTTGGGCCGGCCGTCCAGAACTTGCCAGGCCAGTTCCATGCAGCTCGGGCCCAACGCCATCTTGGGGCCCACAAAGCCTCCAACACCTCCCAGGGGGTCTACGGATACCCACAGGACACCCTGCGTCTCCATCCAGGCTTGGATGGGGGTGTCTGTACAGTAAGGAGCCCCCTCGGTCTTCTTCCTGGCCCGTGGTCGGCTCCGGAGCCTGACAGCCATCTTGCGGCCTACAATAACATCTGCATCCTCCGGCCTGGAGTGCCGTGGTCGGCGGGGTTTACGGCGAGAGGCTCGGCCACACCTGTGCCTGCACTGGATGGAGCTGGCTGCCTGAGAGATCCCGGAACGTTCGGCCTCACACACCCGCGGCGGCCAGCCTTAGGAAAGTCCGCGGCTCCGGCCTACCTCTGGAAGTCGGCGGCCATCTTGCTGCTCCCACTACACCCAACGCAGCATCCAGCAGGAAGGACCATCCTACACAGGGTAAGCGGGGCAGGGGTGAAATACAGGACATTAGACCTAGGCTAATCCCCCCCCTGGCTGGCAGACGGGAGTACCTGGTGGGAGCCCTGATCCCATAGGCTTAAGGGGCGGCCATCTTGCTACACCCGACCATAGTGCTGCTGGGTCCCCCCCCTGCCCACTTCAACCTGCTTCACCCTATACATCAAATCCTGGCTATTCTGGCCTACGGGGCAGCTGAGCCTATACCTCATCCATCTCGCCCTCCCCGCACTCCTCCAGTCACACACTGCCAAGAAGTGTAGCGGCCATCTTGCTCCACCCGGACTCAGTGCTAACTCTTAACTCTTACCACTGACCTCCATCCACTCCCTCCTCAGCCACCGGTACTGCCTAAACTGCCGTGTCGCTGTGCTGCAGCACATGCACAGGCACTCCAAAAGGACAGTAACATCACAGTAAGCACTGATCCCCATTTGCAACACGGGTCGCATCCTCTGCTCATCCGTTCCACCTTTGATGATGCGTGGCTGAGGATGGAGGGCTGAAGACATGCACCGCTGAGCTCTGTGCTCTCCCGACGACCGCAGGCTACGTTCCCAACCAATCACGCCCAACCGGCTGATGGCGGCTTCCAGCTTTACCTCTGCTGACTCCGCTGAACTGCAACAAGGTACTATTCAACAGTACCTGCTACGCACAACATCGCAGGACTCCCGTACAGGGAAGGATAAACCTTCGTCAACCCGAGCCTCAGGCAGATCACAACCTCCTCCCCCGACTGCAGCAGCTTCCTCTGCCAGTGGGACCGGCCCGGGTACACACCCGACTCCTCTGATGGATCCCACTGCCCTTGGCGAGGGCACTGTCTCAGCGGAGACGCTTTCCCCAGGCGCCACATCCACTGCCATACTGTCTGCCTTCCGAGCTGACTTTGATTCCTGGGCTTCCAAAATGGAAACTTCTCTCCATGTTGAACTAAATGCCCTCAAACAACGGGTCTCCGCGTCTGAGGTCACGGTTTCTGCTATGGTCACCACCCAAGAAGACCACTCAGCCCGCATAACGGCACTTGAAAATGCATCTACGGCTCATCTCTCCCATCTAAGGCAACACCAGCTCCGGATAGAAGATAGTGAGAACCGGAGTCGCAGGAACAACATCCGGCTGCAGGGGGTCCCGGAGGCGACCTCAGGTACTGATCTCAAACCCACTGTCATTGCTATCCTTAACCAGGTCCTGGGCAGGGAAGTTACATCTCCCATTAAATTGGACAGAGTACATAGAGTGGGAGGCATAGGAGGGGATCGCAGGGACCGCCCTCGTGACGTCCTCTGCCGGGTGCACTACTATACCCTAAAGGAGGAGATTTTGCGCAAGGCCTGGCGCCTGGGGCCACTAGACTTTCACGGATCATCTATACACCTCTATCCGGGCCTTTCCCGCAACACGCTGTACATGCGGCGAATGGTCCGCCCTCTGCTGGACTTGCTTCGCCAAGTAGGCGCCACGTACACTTGGGGTCACCCATTCAGCATCAAAGTGACCCGGGAAGATAACCACAAATTTGTCCTCTCAGACCCGGACCAGCTTCCTGCCTTCTTCCTGTTCCTGAGCCGGGACCCTGTTGTCGTCCCGAACTGGTTGGACCCCCCAGATGACCGTCAGCGGCTACCGGGCCCTCCTCTGCAACGTCGAGGACGCCCTCAGTCTAGATCGGTACCTTCTGGTCCTAGAGAGCGGCGAGCCACGTCACCAGAGGACTGATCCGGACTCTGTCGTCTGAGACCTGAAATGGTTCTTTCTGCTATGTCCTTTTACTTACTAGGTGGATACAGCTCTTTTATGAGACTCCGGCCAGGTCCACCTTCTGTTTTCCCTGTTTTGTTATGTCTTCACAGTGTACTTGCACTCTCAGCCCACTGACTCTTGCTAACGTTGCTATTTAAATGCTGCTGACGGTTTAGTTGTCTCACATGGCTCGAAAAGCACTTCGCTGCCCTCGGCTGGTGTGGTTGTACTTGATGGGGTTCTGGAAAAGCGGCCAGTGATGTTGATATGTTCTCTCACGGCTCTGGCTCTGCGGGTTGGCTTGGGGTTTCCCGGACATAGCCCTTTGGCTCGTCCGGGGACCTCCGGGTCTTCCCTTGGGCTCTGGGCATTTATGTCCTGGGGGCTTGAAACTGGCTGACCTTGGCACTGACACCTTCTGTGCGTTTACACAGATATCTGAGTTGAGCCGTGATGACAATCATAGTTAATGCTGCTATAACTGTAGCAATTGATGTTTCCTACCCCCGCATGATTACGCGGGAATACCTGTGCCTTTATCTTGCCACCAGTTTGTATACACCTTGTTCTTCACTGATGTTCTTTTTTCTTTTTTATGTCATTTTTGATTGTTTATTGTACTCAAGCGTACCAATGGTATTTAATCTGACATTGCTCTTTAGTGACTAGACAGGTAAGCTTTAAATACCACGGTCATTGGGTGTGTTACTTTACAGTTATGTTATTTATGCCTGCTAGGTTGTCGGGAACACAACTCAGCTGTTCTAATCCCGTTCTCTCCCCCTAAATAGGATTGGCACAGTTCGTGCCTACTACGTGATATTTCACGAAGTGTTACGTTTTTGCGCACACTTTAGTATTTTTGAGCCACCTTCCCCAGGTGCTCTCTCTGTTCAATCTCTTCCCCACATCGCTCTACCTCCTCTCTTCCTCCCCTGCTGTGTTTTCCCCCTTTTCTGTTTCTTTCCTTATTTCTCTCTCACCTCCCCTCACCCTCCCCCCCTGTCGCTCCGTCATGGCTCACACGGTGATCTCTCGCCCTAGGCTACAATTATGTTCCTACAATGTCAATGGGCTTAATATTGCCACCAAAAGAGGACAAATCCTGTATCAAATGCACAAACGCCAGGTCAATGTGCTTCTTCTCCAGGAGACACATTTTCACTCTGCCTCCACCCCTTCCTGCTCCAGCAGATATTTCAACAGGTGGTTCCACAGCACTAGCCCAACCCAGAAAGCCAGGGGAGTGTCTGTGGCTTTTCATAAGACGCTCCCTATAGAGGTACTTGATCATCTCTCGGACCCACAGGGGAGGTATGTTTTTGTGAAATTCATGTTATGGGGTACCAAATTTACGGTAGCCAACATTTACCTCCCTAATATTAACCAAGTATCGGCCGCGTTACAATACTTGAGGGTTCTGTCGGGATTCATGGAGGGTAAGCTCGTACTGGGGGGAGATTTTAACACCCCTCTTGAACCACTTTTAGATTCCTCCACCTCGTGATCGTGTATCTCCTTCCCCAAACTGAGAGCTCTAAAACGGGCATTTTACGATTTGCGTCTAGTGGATGTTTGGAGGGTGTTGCACCCCACGGCCCGCAGCTATACCCACTTCTCCCATGTCCATCAAACCTATAGTCGCATAGACTACCTAATGAGTGACCATAGCTGTCTAGACTGGTCCCCGGACTGCACCATAGACCCAATGGTCTGGTCTGACCACTCTCCTATACATATGACGTTCTCGCTCCCCTCCACTCCGAATAGGGAGTGGTCATGGCGCTTGAACGATTCGTTGCTTACGAATCCAGAATGTGTGAAAAGGGTTTCGGATACAATATCAAATTTTTTTGCGGACCACGCTTCAGATACGACATCGTTGCCCTTTCAGTGGGAGGCACTGAAGGCGGTTCTACGAGGTGCCTTTATCCAAATGGGTACGCGTCTTAAAAAGGAGCGCTCAGCCGCCATTGAGGCAGCAAACCAAAAGCTTAGGAACTTAGAAACTGAACACAAGCGATCCCCGACAGTGACAACACTGGCGGACGTTTCTAAGGCGCGATCACAACTCAGAGAGCTTTATGAAGCCTCTGCACGCACATATGCAGATAAGCTCGCTTTCCATCAATATAAGTTTCGAGATAAATGTGGTAGGCCATTGGCTCGCGCCCTGCACCCAAAAGCGACTTCCACCTTTGTGCCTCATATTCGGGGGGCACAGGGAGAATTGGTCTCCTCACCCACTAAGATGGCAGAGGAATTCAGAGACTTCTACCAGTCCCTGTACAATATATCTAAGACTCACGGGACTGGTTCCCCTTCTTCCAGGGTGGAAGACCAGGTGTCATATATCTCAGAAACCGCGCTCCCCACATTAGATGATGACATCATCGCTGATCTGGAAGTCTCAATCACAGAAGAGGAGGTTGCCAAAGCCATAGCGGGTACGCCGAGTGGAAAGAGCCCGGGCCCAGACGGCTTCACTCCTAAGTTTTACAAACTTTTTGCCGCCCTCCTCACACCTTTTCTAACTAAGATGTTCAACTCTTTGTCGGAGGGCTCCTTGTTCCCCTCACAAACACTTGAGGCCCACATATCCCTCATCCCAAAGCCAGGCAAAGACCCTACTCTATGTGCAAGCTACAGGCCGATCTCTTTGATTGGGGTCGATCTGAAAGTCTTTGCTAAAATTCTAGCCAATAGAATACAACCGTTGTTGCCTGGGATAATACACTTAGACCAGGTCGGCTTTGTGAGTGGCCGTGAGGCTAGAGATAACACCCTGAAGACCCTTCTTCTAACCAACTATGCCCGGTCCCACGATATCCCACTATGCCTCTTAACAGTCGATGCCGAGAAGGCATTCGACCGAGTCGACTGGCAGTTCTTTCGATTATCCCTGCAACAAATAGGTGTGGGAACTAATATGATGGCGAGAATAATGTCCCTTTACTCCTCTCCGTATGCTAGGATTAGACTGAATGGCTCGCTTTCTCCAGCCTTTTCTATATCCAACGGGACACGACAGGGATGCCCACTATCCCCCCTCCTGTATGTTCTCACTATGGAACATTTGGCTACTGCTCTACGTAACAATCCCTCTATCCACGGCATAACAGTCGGGCCCACACATACGAAACTCGCTCTTTTTGCAGATGATCTGCTCTTGTTCGTGACACATCCACACACATCTTTGCCCTCGGTATTGCAGGAGTTTCAGAAATTTGGAGAAGTTAGCAACTTCAAGGTTAACTACAATAAATCGGAAATCCTTAACATATCTCTGCCCACATCGGCCCTACGACGACTAGCGTCTACTTTCTCCTTCAAAACTGGTTCCCCCTTCATAAGGTATCTCGGAATTCAAATACCGGCGGATGCTTCCCAACTTTTTTCCCTGAATTTTGCCCCCCTACTCCTTAGGACCCAAGCAGATTTAACCAACTATGCGTCCAAACAGCTCTCTTGGCTGGGTAGAGTGAATGCCCTGAAAATGGACGTTCTCCCTAGGTTCTTATATTTGTTTCAGACCATCCCTATTCACATACCCAACTCGTACTTCAAGAAAATACGCCAGCTGTTTTCCAAATTTATTTGGAATGCGGCCCGTCCAAGGATACGGTATGAAACACTGTCTCTCCCAAAGGCTCGGGGGGGGCCGGAGCCCCAATTGCCTCCCTATACCATAAAGCAGCGGTGCTTACCCGCATATTAGACTGGTTTCACCACTCTTCCACCAAACTTTGGGTCCAATTAGAGGGCCACATGAACCCAATTGAACTCTCCACTCTCCCGTGGACCTTGCCCACGGTCCGGGGGGGTTCAGGCCCTCTCAATGACCTTACCCGTCAAACGATTCGGATCTGGGACCGCATGTTGTCCAGAAGGGGCTTGTCAAACCACATGGGGCCTATGACTCCCTTCTTTGGGACACCGGCCTTTCCACCAGCTATGTCTGTAACAAGATTCAGACCATGGCGAAAGGAGGATCATAGACGACTTGCCCAGGTCCTTCGTGCAGACCCCACTTTACGGTCAGATACCCCTGCCGGTCCGACCCCCCGTCACCCCATGCAGTGGCTTCAGAGGCAACAGACTATCTCCTACATCCGGACTTTCCCGTCTATTACAGACATTCTTGCTGAACTGACGAGATTCGAGGAACTGCTCATGCAGGTGGAGCCTCCAACACATGTTGTATCTCAACTGAACTCCATTCTGCTTGATATCCACTCCCCTGACCTTCCACCGTACACGGTGGCCTGGGAGACAGATCTGCATCACCCTATCTCCCCTATTGACTGGCAAAAATGTTTCATCCTCACTCACAAATTATCCCTAGCCACTAAGACCCAGGAGAAGGGGTTTAAACTAATAACGAGATGGTACAGATGTCCATCATCTATTCATCACTTCAATCCGGAAGTGTCGGATGCCTGCTGGTGGTGTCTCGACTCCCGGGGAACCATGCTCCACATCTGGTGGGAATGCCCTCCTGTGCGGAGGTTCTGGCAGCGAATTTTCACACTTTACTGCAAACTGATGGCGACCTCTATCCAGCCTTCACCTGAGGTGGCCCTCCTGTCTATAATCCCGGGGTCATTTAAATCCATCAGAAATGATGTATTGCGACACTTCTTGGCGGCGGCCAGAATAGTGATTCCCCGTCATTGGAGATCGACAACCATGCCTTCCCTGGGAGATTGGGCTGTTGAGGTGGACCACATTAGAGACCTGGAACGCTTGCTGGCGGAGGAAAGTGGTAAAAGTGAACAGTTCTCTCTCACATGGACTTCGTGGTCCGTGTTCCGATACTCCTCTGAGTTTGTGTCCTGGGCGGGACGTGACCTGGACGGGTCCGCCGTGGGACCGTGATGGAGTGATTGGGATTCTGATTCCTGTCCCCTACCTAATTGTCCTCTTCTATCTGCCCCTGACCCTGATTCTTTTTTTCTTTTCTCTATATCTAATTACACCTCTAGGAATACAATGAGAAAACGTACCAGGGCTTCGATCTACTTAATGCCAATAACACAATGAGTGACCCTACGTCATATTCTCCAAACAGATTTGTGTATAATCTCATCTGATAAGTTGCATACGGAGGAACTAGGATCCCCTTCGCAGAAATACAGATAAAGGTTTCCTTACCTCATTTATTCTTGTACAGGGACTGATATTACAAAAATCCCACGGAGGTCCTCCTACACAGGTGCTCAATCCTTATATGTGTAACTTAGCCCTGCTTTGTTTTGCCATACATGATGCCTGTCGATGGTGTATCCTATCACTGTTTGTAATGTTTAAGACGAAGTGTGTCTTTTTCTGTCTTTCTCTTGCATATAATATAATAAAATAAGATTGAATTAAAAAACCCACGCATGCTCAGAAGCATTAAACTTAATTTTTCTCGGCTCATCGGAGTGTTTTACGTCACCGCGTTTGGAACGGTCGGTTTTTTGACTGATGGTGTGTGGCCAAGACTGATGAAAAACAGTTTCATCGGATTTCCGATGGACAAATCCATCGGACGAAAATCCATAGGTTATCCGATCGTGTGTACAGGGCTTAAAAGTTAAATTCCAGTCACAATTGAAATTTTGCCCGTGATTAGTATGTTAAATACGTTTAACGTTGATACTATGCATTTTCAGGCTAGCTGCTTGCCTAGCTTAGAAAGTATAATCATTCTGAGCTAGACAATCAGCTACTTTCTGTTCTTTACCAACAACAGTTTCTCTGTTTTACTGAATTTGCCAGATGTCATGCACTTCCTGAAACCGCTGTCAGTTTTTGTTGGAGAAATCCAACCCAGCTTTTATTAAACTCGCCCCTGTCCTGCCCAGTCCCACTCAGCACTGCCCCCATCCCTCCCAGCCTTTGGCAGTACTAATGTTGGTGTCCTGTTGCTATGAAAATTATGCAACCGAACAGCAGGCATGCAGCATCACTGCCTGAAATCACTATTTACCCAGCGACGTCACTTCCGGAAATGACATAGCTACCAGGCAGGGGACACGCCAAGGAGTCGTGAACAGAGGGCATACCTGGATTGAGAAAGGTCACGTGACATGTGGCCGTTTTGGGAACAAAGTTTAACAATGTGGATCAAATGACAATATGAATTATGTTTGATTATTGCTTTTTGGTGGGGAGGCCTTTCCATCTGCTTGAAATGCTGTACAGTAATAAATCTATTATGGTGCATGTGAAAACTGATTATTTCACACACTTTGACTGGTGCAATAAGTGCCTTAATGTATAATTATCAGGTCTGCTATTGTGTTTGTAAACTATTTGAAACAGATGCAGAATTAGAGAAATTCACAATTTTCCTGGGGATTTTTCTTGACAGTGTTTAGCGTTAGGATTCCCTTTTTTATTTTCACTGAGATGGTAATGAATAAGCCACTTTCATATTGTGACAAAAAATGATTTTAGCTTCACGCTTCAATGTTTTCTAAAAGATGAGTTGAATTATTATGTTTTAGATCTTATGAGCTGTTTTTGTAAGTGTTCACGTTACTATAGAAGGTACTTCACTGTTCCCGAGTTGTGGTTCATCCCTGGCTTTATTTATACAGTATGCACTGAATGTATCTTTGTTAAATGATTAAGTGCAGCATTAGGCATGCAAGTATTTATTACTGTGGTAGTGGCATTATACTGTTATCTTTTGCTTTGAGTGGTTTAATTTTTCATAAGCTTCTCAGAATATGCTATTTAACAAGCTAAATAAATGGAAAAATGTTTAAAAATGCGATGTTATTGGCGGTTATGATTGTGAATATATAAGTTGTCATTTTGCTGCTGTTATAACATTCTATTGAATCTTCCCAGTCTACCTCATTTCTCCTTCTTTGTGGGACAACTGTTAGATTGCATGCATCAACACTATCCTGTGCTCATGTCAAAATCACCTTAATGCCGTGTACACACGATAGGTCTTACCGATGAAAACAGTCCGATGGACTTTTCTCATCGGACAAACCGATCATGTATGGGCCCCATCGGTCTTTTTTCTATCAGTGAGAAAAAATAGAACATGTTTTAAATTTATCCGATGGGAAAAAAAATGATAGCAAATTCCGATCGTCTGTGTGGAACTCCATCGGACAAAAAACCCACGCATGCTCAGAATCAAGTCGACGCATGCTCAGAAGCATTGAACTTCATTTTTCTCGGCTTATCAGAGTGTTTTACGTCACGACGTTTGGGACGGTCGGATTTTTGACTGATGATGTGTAGGCAAGACTGATGGAAGTCAGCTTCATCGGATTTCTGATGGAAAAATGCATCGGATTAGAATCCATAGGAAATCCGATCGTGTGTACAGGGCTTTACAGTCCTATAAAATGGGCATCAAAATTAAAGTGTACAGTATGTAAAGGCATTTTTTGTTATTTTGGATAGAGTAGTAAAGAGGTAGACCCCCTGTTTTTATTGGCTGTGTCCAGTCGCGGCAACTCAAACCCCCCCTCCGGCACGTACCCCATCTAGCTAATGAGGCATCGGCAGGCTTCCGAGGAGGCGGCAGGGATCGGGCATCTGAGGATCAGCAGTGAGGGTCAGGCATCAGCGGGGACTGGGCGGCTTCTCCCCTCCTCCTAGGCGTCCAATGGGATCGTCTGTCCTTTCAGCCACCCTGTGCCCTGAAAGGGGCCAGACGCATGAATCTATCCATTGCATATAAGGGGGTGGCAAGGAGAGAGGGGGCGGTACCTAATGGATGGGCCGCCACAGGCTGTATCCCTTTTGGGAAGGTTCACTCTCTTCATTCACCCTGCTGACTATTGTCACAGAGACAGTGAAAGTGAAGAGAAATACACATTTTTTTAAGTTGTCACTAGAACAAGAGGTGAGGGAAAATCCTCCATTGAGGTGACCTGTTCATGTGACAGCAATTTAGCATGAGAACTCTGTTAATTTTGGAGAGATTTCCTCTCATTTCCTGTTGTGTTTCCAGAACAATAAATTAAGGTTAATCTCCCCAGTGGGATGCAAGCAGCAAAAAAAGGGATGTGTTAAAACTCCAATGTAAACCTGAACCTATATACACTCTAAAACAATTTATCAGATGAATAAACTGCACGAGGAGTAGGGATGAGCTTAGAGTTTGAACACAAGTGCGGACCGAGCTTTGGCTGTTGACATCTAAATGAGGCCTTAGACCCCTTTCACACTGAAGCGCCTGTAAAACAGCGCTAAAGCGTCGGCCGTCGTGTCCAGTCGCGGCAACTCAAACCCCCCCTCCGCTCTCCGCCGGTCAGGTGCTTTAGCACCTTTTTAGTTGCACTTTTGCATCGCTTTTTTGCGGTTTTGCAGCACTTTCAAATCGCTTTTAAGGCGCTTTGGAAGCGCTGCCCATTTATTTCAATGGGCAGGGGCATTTTGGGAGTGCTATTTATAGCGTTCCCAACCCACCCCAAAGATGCTGCTTGCAGGACTTTTTCTAATGTCCCGCAAGTGCAATCGCCTCTAAAAAGCAATTGCTGTTCAGAGGAGAGGTAGATTTAGACGCACCCTAACAGTTTGTTACTCAAATGTAAAGCTTGTATATTATTATTTATTTATTAGTTATTACAGGTACTTATATAACGCCATCCATTTAAACAGAGCTTTACAAATATATTGTACTCTCAAGGAGCTTACAATCTAAGGTCCCTAACTCACATTCATTCATACATATATTAGGGCCAATTTAGACAGGAGCCAATTAACCTACCAGCATGTCTTTGTAGTGTGGGAGGAAACAAGAGTACTCTATTGTCCTTGTATCTCCTAACGTGTTGAGGATTGCACTGTAACTTGTTTATCAAATACAAAAACAAACAAAAATGAAAAAAAAAAGTAGGCTGTGATCCCCCTTCTCCTTATATATTTTTATGTTACGCTTTTGTGACTGACTGGAGTGTGAAAGGGAATGCGTAACATTCAGATTAGCTTTGTTTTGTTTTTTCTTCAGAATTTTACTTTTTATCTGTATTATTTTGGATGAGGGAGAAAAAAAATGTCATCATATTTTCTAGGACATTAAGCCACCAAGACTAATAATGGCCCTAGGCACTACGGGTACTTCTGAATGTGACCCATTTGTAAAATATAGCTGGAAAATGCATTCCATTTGTCATTTATTGGAGTTCATTTTTATGTTGGCTGGAAGCTGAGAAAGTAAACACAACAAATTTAGCAGCTAAATAGATCTTGGTTGCAAGCTATAGAGCAGACAGCAAAAAGCTTTGTCAAAGTGAGACATCTCAGTGGCCTTGTTCTTAAAGCGGAGCTCTGACGGAATTTTTTAAAAGCCAGCAGCTACAGCTACAGCAGCTGCTGGCTTTTAATATTTGGACACTTACCTGTCCTGTAGTCCAGTAACGTCCGCAGCAGAGGACGAGCGATTGCTCGTCACTCTGCTGCTCCCTCCGCCATCCTCGCTGAGGGAACCAGGAAGTGAAGCCCTGCGGCTTCATGCCCGGTTCCCTACGGCGCATGCGCGAGTCGCGCTGCGCCGTTCTGATTCGTCCTCTTGTGCTCTGGGAGCCGAGTGTCTCCCAGAACACTACGGGAAGACTGGGGGAAGTGACGTCACTCCCGCAGATTCCCGGAGAGAGGACTCCCGGATGTGGGTGAAAATACCTGTCTTAGACAGGTATCTTAACCCCCCTCCCCCCTGAAAGGTGTCAATTGTGACACTGGAGGGGGGGAGGGTTCCAAATAGCAAAAGTTGATATTTAGGGTGGAGCTCCACTTTAAAGTGTGCGTTTTGTTTTTTTGTTTTTTTACCCAGTCACCTTCTTGTTGGTGATTCAATTGTCAGAGGTGTTTCTTTAGGAAATTATGTGGAAGTGGCAAAGGAAGATAGGTGTTTACCGGGTGCTACTTTTAGGAGAGATAAAAGGCGCGTTTTAAATATTGTCAAGAAAGCTATTGAAGAATGTTGATGTTCTTGTGCACCTTGGTTGGCACACATAGTTACATAGTTACATAGTTAGTCAGGTTGAAAAAAGACACAAGTCCATCCAGTTCAACCGTAAAAAATAAAAATAAAAAAATAAAAATAAACATATATCGTACACTCCCATATACCCAATTCTATACCCACAGTTGATCCAGAGGAAGGCAAAAAAACCCAGAAGAGCATTATCCAATTTGCTACAGCAGGGGAAAAAATTCCTTCCTGATCCCCCGAGAGGCAATCGGATATTCCCTGGATCAACTTTACCTATAAATGTCAGTACCCAGTTATATTATGTACATTTAAGAAAGAATCCAGGCCCTTCTTAAAGCAATCTACTGAGCTGGCCAGAACCACCTCTGCAGGGAGTCTATTCCACATTTTCACAGCTCTTACTGTGAAAAAACCTTTCCGTATTTGGAGGTGAAATCTCTTTTCCTCTAGACGCAAAGAGTGCCCCCTTGTCCTTTGTGTTGACCGTTGACCATGATTTGTCCCAGAATGATGTACACTCTGTACAGAAGAATTTTCAGAATGTGAGCCAGAATATTCACCACTTAGGGTACACCCTTATCTTTCCAGAGGTATTACCTGTCCATAATGCACAACAAGGGGAAGTACTGCATATAGCAGAGTACATTGGTGAAAGAATTGGCGCAAAACTGAAGCTTTTGGTTATGTTAGTCATGATGCTATGAGGGGGTCTGATATTGAGCTGTACAAAAGAGATGACCTGCATCTCTTACATAAAGGCACCAAGCTTCTTAGTATGGAATTCAGAAGTTTTTTGGACATGAGAAACAGGGGCAGAAATGTATTTGATGAGGAAAATTTCTGTCCCTGGGGTGTAAAATAAATCTGGGAGTTTGTATTGCTAAAGACTGGGCTGATGGGGTAGTTACTTCAGGTGAAGTTTCTGGTAGTAAAAATAAAGCAGTAGATAGCAGTGTTTGTCACGTCATGTGCACTAATGCTCGTAGTTTAGGCAACAAGCTTTGTGAGCTGACAGCAGTTATGTCTGGAGAAAACTTGGACATTGTTGTAATTATAAAGCTGCAATTATAAAGACATGACAATGACTGGAAAATAACTATACCAGGGTATACACTATAAATGACAGCGCAGGGCTGAAGGGAGGTGGTGTTGGCATATATGTTAAAAATAGCATAAAGCCAACGTTAATTCAAAAACAAATGGAATACTTGAAACCCTCTGGGTCTGCCATCCAACCAGCAAGGAATCTTCCCTTAGAATTTGCATAGTGTACACATCCCCAGGACATGAAGAATGAAGATTATGATAACTTATTGATTGAGGAGATAATTCAAATGGCAGTAAAGGAAGAGGTTTTACTTATGAGTGACTTCAACGTGACTTCAATATTCCTCAGTACAATGCATGTTAACCTCCCTGGCGGTAAGATTCTGTCTGATTTTAGGTGCTGAAAGCGGTACCATTATTTTGCAAGAGTCCAGTAGACATCCCGGGTATGATAACGTTCAAAAAAGCAAATCATAAATTATAATATAATAAATAACTATAAATAATTATAACAAATAATAATATAATAATAATAAAAATTATTCAATAATGTAATCAAATCAAAAACACAGAAATTTGCTCAGTTGCAGAATTTTCCCTGTCATTAGATTTAGTGTTTGATGACGTATTTCCGCACAAATCGCTATCGCTCAATTCTGCAAGTGATTCTAATTTATTATCGCTGTTTTCTAGCTGGTCTAAAACCACTTTTGACATAAAGGGACACTTTTTGGTTGCTAGGGACAATCTCCAGTTTCCAGGCAGAAAGAACAGTTTTTATAATATAAAACTGCATGCAGAACACTGGACAGACCACTAGGGACAAAGAGGATCTGTTATTATTTGATACAGTACTGTAATCTGTAATATTACAGTGTACTGTATGTGTATTGTGTGTTTCACTTT
This sequence comes from Rana muscosa, assembly GCA_029206835.1. Classification (NCBI taxonomy): domain Eukaryota; kingdom Metazoa; phylum Chordata; class Amphibia; order Anura; family Ranidae; genus Rana; species Rana muscosa. The sequence continues at coordinate 756,863,811 of CM055122.1, read as the reverse complement.
TTGAATTTGGTGCCTAACTCCGCCTCCGTGCGCCGCAACGTCGCAGGGAACTGAGCTCGGCGGCACTCGGCAGTGTGAATCGAGCGAGATGACTGCTCGCTCACACAGCTTTAGGTACTGAATACCGCTTTAGGTACTGAAATCTTACCCCGAGCCAGACTCGGGAATACCGCTAGGTGGGTTAAACTGCAGTTCCAGTATCATACAGTACTATTTATTTATGAATTAAACACCACATTAAAGACTCAATGTCTCACCCCCCATATAACGAAAATACCGCCAATGAATCTATGGCAAATCAGCCCATGCTCCAAAAATATAGGGTGTTCAAAAATATATAAGTTCTCAAACATATCCATATACATTAGCATATGGGAGAGGGGGCATGTGAGCCCGCCACTGTACCTCTTAATTGCAAAAAGAACTCATTGTCAAACATGAAAAAAAATAAATTCTTAAGGAAGGTAACAAAAAACTGTATCTGTATCTGTGAATGTAAACGTTTCTCTGTAGCACAAATACCCACCTCATGCTCTCTTGAAGTATAAAAACATACTACATCCCATGGGACCAGAATGGAATGTTGAGGTAGTGTTACATTGCACATTTTATTTAAAAAAATTGTTAGTGTCTTGTAAATAAGATCTCCCTTTGGCCACTAATAGGAAGATAATCTTATCAAGATAAATAGCCAAGGGAGCACAAAAAGAACTCCTACACACTGTCCACTGAGCTGAGAATTACCATCTTTTGGCCATATATTACTGAATGGATTTGGGGGATGGGGTGATTTGCACCATGGAGAAACCAGTGTGTGATTATGTCATAAATAATATATATATATTCAGAGCTACGTTTTCATTAATATCCTGATAAACAAAATTTGTGATATTGGTTATAATTCAACTGCAAAATATATTCAGCAGTATGTCAACTTTATAAAGTCAGGAAAATCAATATTCTGGTAGTATGGTAACAAAGCTTTGTAAAGTTATTTACAAATGGTCAAAGATTTGAAATTGAAAACAAATATTTTTTTTTTTTCTTTTGCCAATTGCAGTTTTTATATAACTGGCATTAGGATATGATTGATTTGAACATGCTGTATGCCCTACTTAATATTAAAGGCTACAATCTTTTTGCATTTTTCATTCATACAGGAGCTGCTGTCGGTGCTCATGAGATACAGAGTGTAGCAAACTGACAGCCAAGGCCAAAGATCACACTGACTTTCCTGGTATAATGTGCAGGACTTCACTGTCACTTTGACAGCTGGGTCTCATGCTATGTATCTGGGACACTATGGAGGAGATTTACTAAAACTGCTGTACTCAGAATCTGGTGCAGCTGTGCATGGTAGCCATCAGCTTCTAACTTCAGCTTGTTTAATTAAGTTTTGGCAATTAGGCCGGGTTCACACTAGTGCGACAAACGCTCCGACATTGGGAGCTCATGACGCATGACGTGTGAAAATCAATGTTTCCCTATGGGAGCCGTCTTAACTGGTCCGACACATGTAGGTCCGACTTTGAAGATGCTCCCTGTACTACTTTGGTCCGACTTTGATCCTACTTCAGCCCATTGACTATCATTGAAGTCGGATCAAAGTCGGGCCGCAGTCTTGCATGATCCGACTTTGGCATGCGACTTGTGCTCTGCTGATCTTGAGGGGGAACTCCACGCCAAAATTTAAATAAAAAAACCGGCATGGGTTTCCCCTCCAGGAGCATACCAGGCCCTTCGGTCTGGTATGGATTTTAAGGGGAACCCCCTAAGCTGAAAAAACGGCGTGGGGGTCCCCCCAAAATCCAAACCAGACCCTTATCCGAGCATGCAACCTGGCAGGCCACAGGAAAAGAGGGGGGGACGAGAGCGGCCTGCCAGGCCCCCCCACCCCAAAGCACCCTGCCCCCATGTTGATGAGGACAGGGCCTCTTCCCGACAACCCTGGCTGTTGGTTGTCGGGGTCTGCGGGCGGGGGCTTATCGGAATCCGGGAGCCCCCTTTAATATGGGGGCCCCCAGATCCCGACCCCCCACCCTATGTGAATGAGTATGGGGTACATCGTACCCCTACCCATTCACCTGGTGGAAAAAAATGTCAATAAAAAAACACTACACAGGTTTTTAAAGTAATTTATTACACAGCTCCGGGGGTCTTCTTCTGACTTCGGGGGTCTCTTCCGACTTCGGGGGTCTTCTTCCGATTCCGGGGGTCTCTTCCGACTTCGGGGGTCTCCGGTGTCGTCTCCGCGCTCTCCGGTTCTTCTCTCGCTCTCCTGTTCTTTCTTCCTTCTGCCGGGCCTCCGCTATCTTCTTCCAGCTCTTTTGCTAGCGGGGCCCGGTCTTCTCCGTCGCCTACTTCCCTCTTCTCCTCTTCGAGGTTGACACTTCGCTTCCTCCCGCTGTAATGCTGGGTGTGCGGTGTGCTCCGATTTATATAGGTCTCTCATGACGTCACAGTCACATGCTCCGGGTGGCCCGGGGGTCGCCCCCCTGCCCCAAAGCACCGCAGGTCGCCCCCCTGCCCCAAAGCACCAAATCCCCCATGTTGAGGGCATGCGGCCTGGTACGGTTCAGGAGGGAGGGGGGCGCTCTCTCGTCCCCCCCTCTTCTCCTGCGGCCTGCCAGGTTGCGTGCTCAGATAAGGGTCTGGTTTGGATTTTGGGGGGACCCCACGCTGTTTTTTCGGCTTAGGGGGTTCCCCTTAAAATCCATACCAGACCAAAGGGCCTGGTATGCTCCTGGAGGGGAACCCATGCCGGTTTTTTATTTAAATTTTGGCGTGGAGTTCCCCCTCAAGATTCATACCAAACACAGTGCCTGGTATTGGCGGGGATCCAAGTCGGATCCCCGTTCATTGAAAGTCGGACATATGTCGGCTTCATGTCGCAGGGCAAAGTCGGATCCAAAGTAGGACGGCTGTCGTGTCGCACAAGTGTGAACCCGGCCTAAGGCAGGGTTCACACTTGTCTGACAAACGCTCCGACATTGGGAGCTCATGTCGCATGACGTGTGAAAATCAATGTTTCCCTATGGGAGCCGTCTTAACTGGTCCTACCCATGTCGGTCCGACTTTGAAGATGCTCCCTGTACTACTTTGGTCCGACTTTGATCCTACTTCAGCCCATTGAATATCATTGAAGTCAGATCAAAGTAGGATACTTGTCTTAACCATCCGACTTTTGACATCCGACATAGTGATTACAGCAGCAGTAAAAGGAATTTATCTCACTCTGGGATTGTTTTGATTGGTCAAAGAACAAGTCAGACTATTACAAAGTTGGATCAAAGTAGTATCCTGTTCATTCAAGTCGAATGGATGTAGGACTAATGTAGGACCGATGTAGGACAGATGTCGCAGAGCAAAGTAGGATGAAAGTCATATGACTGTCGTGTAGTATCAGTGTGAACCCAGCCTAAAACCTGGAAGCTGATTGGTTTTTATGCAGAGCTGCACCAGATTTTACACGCTCCAGTTTTAGTAAATAACCCTCTTAGAGCCCTCAGGAATACTGGCAGAGGTAAAGCCAGGAGAGGATCACATCCCGCTGCCCCCTAACACATCTTCTGAGGTGGAAGCCTCTACTGCCTCTGCCTTGGCCAGACCTTACATACAATAGTTCTCCTGCAATTTATAGTGATTGCATAAGATTTTGTTTTTTAAAATAACAAACATGTCTATACTTGCCTGCTCTGTGCAAAAGAATTGCACAGAGCGGCCCTGATTCTCCTGTTCTTGGGTCCCTTGCTGGTGCTTCTGGCTTCTTCTCCCTTGCTGGTGCCCCCAATAGGAAACTGATTCCCATGGAGGCACTCATGTGGACTCACTCCTGCGCCCCGCTGCTGCATCCATTGACACAGACAGAGGGACTCAGCCCCACCCGCCACCCTCTCGTCACTGGATTTGATTGACAGGAGCAGGAGCCTATGGCTCCCGCTGCTATCAATCTGCCCAATGAGGAGGGAGACAGCGGTCTCTCATGCAACATCGCTAGATCGAGGTGGGGCTCAGGTAAGTTTTAGGGGGGCTGAGGAAGGCTGCTGCACACAGAAGGTTTTTTATCTTAAAGCGGAGTTCCACCCATATAAAAGTCAGCAGCTACAAAAAGTGTAGCTGCCGACTTTTATTAATCGGACACTCACCTGTCCCAGGTTCCAGCGATGCTGGTGTACGAAGCCCTGCTCCCCTCCCCCTCTTCGTCTCCCCCTCCTCTCTGCGGCGCCGGCATTGTCACTGTAGGTGCCTGGCTGTGGCTTCACAGCCAGGCACGCACTGCGCATGCGCGAGCCGCGCTGTGCACCGTGATTGGCCGGGCAATCATCTGGGACCTGTGACGTGTCCCAGATGATTGCCGAGAGGGAGGGGGAGAGGTGAACTTCCTTCTGGCGCCGCGGTGCCCCGGGAGGAAGTGGGAGCTGGAACCCTCTAAAAATAGGGTACACACCCCCCCCCCAAAAAATGACATGCCAAATGTGGCATGTCAGGGGGTCATCTGCACTTAAAGCGGAAGTTCTATTTTTGGGTGGAAATTTCGCTTTAATGCATAGAATGCATTAAGATAAAAACCTTCTGTCTTTAGAACCACTTTAAGGTAAAAAAAAAAGCCTTGAGGCTTTAGAACCACTTAAACTTCAAATACAAATAACCTTAAGAAAATATTACTCCTTGTATTTTGTGATTATATGCCACATCTTAAATCACACAGTCTGTTGGCTTTTAAATTCCATTTGTCCACGTACATTTATAGCTGTTCTTTCACAAGAAAAACGTTCTCCTTATTATCATTCTAAATGTTATGGTGAACCCAGTTGCTCGTTACCCATCAGTCTTGCCTGTTTATGTAAGCCTTGTGCACCTCTGAATTTCTTTTTGCCCAGTTTCCATTCCAATCACCCATAATTCCAGCTACCCATTAGTATTTTACCATTTTATTTTTGATAGATTTTTTTATGTTTCTCCCTGCTTCTCAACTTTTCATGGGGTGTATTTATCACAGGAGTGCCTAGACATCTACACATTCCAGAAAGTGCACTGCGATTTTTCAGGAGAATATCCACTGAGAAGGTACATTTTACAGGGCTTAGGCACAATTAGCATTTTTAGATGTTTCTTATGACATAGAAAATTTTTGCTTTTGGAGTTCAGGTCCTCTTTACATTGAACACATAATTGTACACAGCAAACTACAATTCCTACAGTACCCAGAGGTAGGCCAGGTCAGTCAGACTCAAAGGGTCCAATTTCCTTTTTCTGTTAGGGTTTCCATCCTTTAGCCTTAAAGTGGTTGTAAAGGTTAATTTTTATTTTTATTTTTAATAACAAACATGTCATACTTACCTCCACTGTGCAGTTCGTTTTGCACAGAGTGGTCCCGATCCTCCTGTTCTGGGGTCCCACGGCGGCTCTCTCGGCTCCTCCCCGCAATAGCCAACCCCCTCTGGGAAGCTCTCTCCCGAGGGGGTTAGCTTGCGGGCGCGCTCCCGTGTCATACACTCGGCGTCCATAGACACAAAGTGTATGACTCAGTCCCGCCACGTCATTGGACTTGATTGACAGCAGCGGGAGCCAATGGCTGTGCTGCTATCAATCTATCCAATCAACGCAGAGACTCCGCGGAGAAGAGGATGCCGGGGACGAGCCAGAGGGGTTCAGGTGAGGTAAGTAAAATGTGGGGGCTGGGGGGACCGTCATTGCCAGGTGTTTTTTCACCTTAATGCATAGGATGCATTAAGGTGAAAAAACACGAACCTTTACAACCCCTTTAAAAACCCAACTTTCCATCCTCAGCCTGTGGGAAAACAAAAAAATGCAACTCCAAGCTGCAATGCTACCTCCTTTCAAGTACTGTTTCCACTCTGCAAAAAAATGTCCTCAGTTTTCTGGGTTGAACGGCACCTACAGAGTAAACCAGCAACCATACTGCAGAAAGACATGGACCCACTTCCTGAAAGGGAATCACCATGGCACCCCTCATTCACAGTGTATTAATGCAGAGAGAGACATTGGCACCATTACGTCAGCTCCATTATCTGCATCATGATGACAAGCCATCAATTGAGAAGTAGACCCAACCCATTATGCAGTTTAAAGACTTTTAAAAAAGACAGTTTTTTTCAAGCAAATAATATGGTTTGGGGGGGGCTCCTGAGGTAGGGTGACCAGACATCCCCGATTTCTGGGGACAGTCCCCGGATTGAGGACACTGCCCCTGAACCATGTCTGTCCCCGGTTTTGTCCCCGGAATGGATTTGAATGGGCTGGGGCAATTTCAAAAACAAGTCAGTGCAGAATTAAAAAAAAAACAGAATTACCCCCCCCCCCACTGCTCCTACTAACTTAGGGGGGTGTATTTTTTCCATTATCTGTGCCCCTTTCTGATGATCATGTGCTGGTCGGAGCGGAGGGAATATTTCTTCAGTTTTGGGTGCCTGCCCATTCAGCTCCGCTCGCATGTTCTTCCGCCTTGGCTCAAGTCCCAGCCAGCCGCCTGCCTGCTTATCTCCTTGCCTTCCCTGGTGGAGTGATCTTCCTCTGCTCCCCACCCAGTAGTAGCCGGGGCCCGGAGAGTAAGTCTTGACAGGCTGTGAGGTGGGCGACGGGCAGAGTTGCTGATTGCACCCATTACTAGTAAAAAAAAAAATGTCCCCGGATTTAATTTTAAAAATCTGGTCACCTTATCCTGAGGAAAAATGGGGAATGGGGTGTGTAGGGTGGATCCTAAAATTGGAAGGACCCACTCTTAACCTACAAGGCAGAGGCAAAAAAAGCAGGTACAGTCCAATTGTATAATATGTATCGGGGTGAGTTTACAATGATTCAGAGCTGCTATAATTTGTGGATGACAGTGACTTGTGTTCCATTGTTGAGACACAGATGTACCTTACACCTACCACCATGTCATAAGCACCAATAAAAACTAGCAGGTGCATTGCCTGGTGTTTTAGATTTCAGTGACTCAGCTTTGGTTTTACTGAGAAAAAAATATGTCAATGTCTTTAAAGAATTAGGCTGTGATTGTCATACACACTGCACAACCACAAAATACCTTGAAGATCACAGCAGATGAGTCATGATCAAATACTATTTTCTTGGGATTTAATAAAATATAGCAGAGAGCTAATGTGTAGTCATAGTTCATAGATTAATAAGGTTTCAAATTATAGTAACAATTAGTTAACACATTTTTAAGAGCAACGTTTTTTAATGTAATATATTAGCACATACCTTAAATAAATTTTCTTTCTTAATGTCTAGAACTTTTATAAACATCTACTGAGTCAGGCAGTACAAATTGAGTGTGTGATAGTGGGAAATATTGAGGTTGTGAAAGTGCAATAAACCATGATTTATTTAATATGAACAATTTTTTAAATCCTTGATTCATTGTTTAAAAGGTGCACTTATACCATGCCTACTGTCACGGGATGGTAAAAAACGGCAGTTGGCGCTCTAATCAAATGTTTAGATGGATTCAAAATAATTGTAACAATATTATGGATAAAAGCAGAGAAGACCAGCTCACCTGCTGCAATATTCATGTTAAAAATGATATGGGAAATACAACAGGTAACATGAAACCCCTCAAATCCAGACCTCAGGCCATCGTAGTCCTCAAAAAATAATTACTTAAAGAGGAGCTGCAGTCTGCTCACATAATTTGTAATAAAAACATCTTTGACATTCTGAAACTTCCCTCCAACCACTTTGCATATTATTTTATATATACTGTGATTCTGTACTTGCCAAATATGCTCCAGAAATCTCCCTCCACTGAGTCTGGCTGCAACCATTTCAACTGTGGGCAGCTGAAGCTGCTGCCTGTTCACTTCCTGGATTTACACAGAGGCACACCTCCAGTTTTGCAGCTCTCATTGGCCCTCCTATGACTCATCCCCCCTCCCTTCCTGGCAAACTCTCACGTGAGAGAGAGAGCTGTGCATGATGTCATAAGCCTAGGCTTTTTACCAGACAAGAACCAGGAAGTGGGCTGTATAAGGTATTTACTGGCAGAAAAAAAATGCTTTACTATACAATGTTAAAACAACAAGGGCAGAAGATTTAATAGATGGAAAAATAAAAAAATTACCGAAGTTCCACTTTAATGTCTTACTGTATTTTTAATATTTTGTGTAAAAGATTTCTAAATTATAGATGCCATATAGATGTCTTGCACTTCTTAAAGTAGACCCCAACCTTTCACTAAAAATCCCCTCAGCATACAGCTATCCATACTGATACAAAATCATCTTTCATGCATGAGTTAAACAAACATTCTTTGCTTTTACAATAAAACCTTGGTTTGAGAGTAACTTGGTTTGAGAGCGTTTTGCAAGACAAGCAAAATGTTTTAATATATTTTGACTTGATATACAAGCGATGTCTTGATATACAAGTAGCGTCATGTCACAACTGAGGATAAAAGAGAGTATATATGGACTATAAACTGAAGAACCTCACTAGACCGGTACATCCTTGCGCTATGATTTGGGCAGACAAGCATTCCTCTATAAGCCAACTTAGAAGTATTTGCCTAGGCCCAATGTTATTCTCCCTCTCCATATGGAAAAAATGTTCCCAGCAATTCTCTCTTGCATCCCCATGCCCACCCCTACTAAATGTGTTGTTTAATCCTGAAATTCCGGACAGCTTCAAAACATTGTACATCCCCTCACTCGTACACTTTTGCCCTTTGTTGAACTGCAAAGGAAACATAAGATCCCTAAGCAACTGTTCTACTCCTACCTCCAGATTAAACATTATTTTGTTTCTAAATCCGCTGCCCAGACCCTGGATAAACCTACCCCGTTCAAACTCTTATGTGCTCAGGGACCATATCAGACCCATCTCATCTCTGATATCTACAAGTATCTGCATGACACTACCTCACTTACTGATACATCCCACTTATATATGCAAAGATGGTCCAAGCTAGTAAACCGCCCCATCCCTCTCCCTCAATGGCGGAAAATTTGGGAGGCTATTTCCAAATCTTCATGATGTGTGGAACAAAGGGAGACGGCTTACAAACTATTATTTTTTTGGTATAGAACCCCTGAAATACTACATAGATATGATCCTAAGACCCCCCGGGTGTGTTGGAGATGCCGGGGTGATATTGGCTCTCATTTCCACATTTTTTGGGAGTGTCCCTTGATTCGCCCATTTTGGTCTTCTATCCAGACTTTCTTACAGGATCTGTTGGATATCACTCTCCCACTGGACCCAGTCCATTTCCTGTTAGGGCTGACGATCCCTGGCATCTCCAAGCATACCCCAAAATTGGCTGCCTTTATTCTTCTAGCAGCAAAATGGGCTATACCCTTAGAGTGGTTGTCCCCCTCACCACCTACACTCTCACAGGTCCTCCAAACACTGGAACGGATATGTAGAATGGAACGCCTCACTGCAATAGTACATAATACTCTTCCTCAATTTTTGAAAGTGTGGGATTTATGGGATCATTCAGAACTTAACCCTGGTGCCATTTCCCTAAATTTCCGATGAGGTGATTCTTCCCCGACCATTTATCCTAACGTTGGACTACTGAGGTTTGTTCACTTTTGCCCTTAATGATTCCATGGTGATTCCATGGTGTTTTTTATGAAGGACCTATGAATAAATGGTTGTGGAACAAATCATCTTTCCATTATTTCTTATGGAAAAATTAGCTTTGATATACAAGTGCTTAGGATTACAAGCATGTTTCCGGAATGAATTATGCTCGCAATCATAGGTTTTACTGTACTTACATTTACTGTTTTTCTACTACCCGCTTTTTTGAAGCACTGGTGATGTAACCCTGACCTTAACAGTTGCATCCTTGGAAATTTCTGGCCACATGTTCTGAGAGATAAACCCATATTTCTAAACAGAGTTCCAAGAAGTAAAGGGAATGGATTAATCTGCCCTTAGGGAAAAGGGCTGCTGTGAGCAGAATGGGTAGGAAAAGAAAAATACGGCATGCAAAGAATAAAAAGCCTGTTTATAGATTGTCATTACTAAACATTTCTAAAGTCCCTTTAGGCCCGGTTCACACAGGGGCGACTCGTCAGGCGACTCGGTCGCCTCACGAGTCGCGTCCCACTCTGTGCTATGGAACCGTTCTAATAGGAGCGACTCAGGTCGCTCCAATTTAGAAAAAGGTTCCTGTACTACTTTTGGGGGCGACGCAGGGCGACTTGCATTGACTTCTATACAGAAGTCATTATGCAAATCGCCTCGGCGGGCGTCTCAAGTCGTTTTGATATCGCGCCCCCGAGGTCGCCCCCGAAGTTGTGCCGCCCCTGTGTGAACCGGGCCTTATTGTAATTGTTATGATAAGGGTGAAGCTCTTCTTTAAGGTACGTTTGCACATGAATGCCAAAGTCCCAAAACCTACAGTTTAGATGGACTTGTGTATAAACACTGAAGGAAAATTTAGTGCAAGGATAGACAATCATTGTGTTGGGTTGGATTTTGTTGGGACATTTGTTGAATTAATCAAACACTTGTCAGTGTCTTCTTGAGCATGGTCTGGCTGGGAAGCCATTGATTTAGCATGGTACTTGTAATTTCAGAGGCTTGTATAATTTTTATAGATAGTAATTTTGATGACAGTAACATTACTAAATTGACAAGCTTGCTGATTTTTTAAAATTTATTAGGCACTTTAACCTCCTTAGCGGTAATCCCAAGTCTGGCTCGGGGTGAGTTTTCAATGCTAAGAGCGGTAACCCCGAGCCAGACTCGGGCTGCATCGCAGTATCCAGGGGAAGTAACTTACCTTGTTCCCTGGATCCTGCAATGTCCTCCCGCAGTGTCAGCGAGCCATGTCTCGCTCGATCCTCACTGCCGAGTGCCGAGCTCCGTTCCCTGCGACGTTGCGACGCACGGGGACGGAGTTCGGCGCCAAATTCAAAAAAGTAAACACATAGTATACATACAGTATACTGTAATCTTACAGATTACAGTACTGTATGTAATAATTACACACCCCCTTTGTCCCTAGTGGTCTGCCCAGTGTCCTGCATGCACTTTTATATAATAAAAACTTTTCTTTCTGCCTGGAAACTGAAGATTGTCCATAGCAACCAAAAAGTGTCCCTTTATGTCAAAAGTGGTTTTAGACCAGCTAAAAAACAGCGATAATAAATTACAATCACTCGCAGAATTGAGCAATAGCGATTTGTGGGGAAATTCATCATCAAACACTAAATCTAATGACAGCGACAATTCTGCAACTGAGCAAATTTCAGTGTTTTTGATTTGATTACATTATTGAATAATTTTTATTATAATTACATTACTATTTGTTATAATTATTTATAGTTATTTATTATATTATAATTTATTATTTTGTGTTTCAAACTTTATCATACCCGGTATGTCTACTAGACTCTTGTTTGGTCAGGTTTAAGTAAGTAATTACTAAGAATCGCAGGCCTACAATACATAACACCAAATTTCCATGCAAAATAATTGTACCACTTTTGGTACATAATTCCAGACAGAATCATACCGCCAGGGAGGTTAATAGAACAGTAAAATGTGAAAAAACCTAACCAGATGAAAAACAACGGAAATGCAGCCATTTTGGATTTTGGAGATTTTGGTCTTAGTTTTGAAGCCACAAAATGTATTTAACCATGCTGATGTTTATTTACCCTCTATCCATTCTTCATGTTACCAGACTTTCATCCAGCAGCTGATATACTAAAGTAGTACATTTTCCCAAGCCTGTGTTCACTTTAATTACCTGGTAGGGTTCTGGTGAAATCAGATTTTCGAAATTCCTGTGAAACTGATTTAGGATTTGAAATCAGTAGCTAGGATAAAGCCTAGGGTGAACTTTATTCTTTAGAAAACCAGACCTGAGTCTCAAGACTTGCAGTTGCTTATAACCCAGACCCAGCAATAGTTTTCACTGTACTTTCTGTCTGAACATCTATTGTCATTTCAATCCCATTTAAAAGCAGCTCTTTTTCTTTATATTTCAATTTCTTGGACTAAAGTTTGAGTCATTGTTACTCTATTTTTTTTTTTTTTAATTAACATGTTTTTTATATTATTGTGCTATATCTTTTCTCAGTTCATTTAAAATCTTAATTGTACAAACAAACATTTGCATAGGCGGTACCCTTTCCATATAGCCTTGTGGGGTTTTCAAGGAGAAACCAGAAAAATAAGTTAGTATATAATTGACCACGCCTTTTGACAAAGTCGTAATGACGAAACGCGTGAAGGCGTGATCTTACGGCAACCGGAAATCACGTTACTGATGCTGTGCGTTCCAGGACCCAGCTAGCTAAACCGGAAGGAGGAAGTGTGTAACATCTCGATCATCACGATCAGCATCAGAGCACTTTCAGCTTTCCTAGCTCTGGTTAAAAGTGACTTATTTACCAAGTGTTTTGAATATCGAGACATTGAGCTATATGATCACTTTTGGACTGTCGCAGTGTTATGGAACATTGAAGTTTTATGGAACTACTGAAGTTTTTGAATAAATAGGACTTAGACTTAGAATAGGACTATGTGTAGTCTCTCTTCCTATGCCCCTGGATGTCCCTGAGTGATGGAGGATTCCATAGGAGGTTTTCTTGACTGAACATACGGCAGGATTTCAATTGATGCCTGTTATTATGCAGATCTGGTGAGTTTATACCCCAGAGGGGTGTGTGAAGCACGCGTCAGAAGAGTTATTGGTGACGGTGCACACATCAGTATTTAATCTCCTAAGCCAATTGTGCCTACTAGAGACTTTTTACCAGATTTATCAGTCTATCCGTTTTTGCTATTTATACGTATATGCTTGATTACTTGTACCAGCCAGTCAGTTAAATTTCCTGACAGGAGCGCCACTTTTGATGCGTATTAATTACTGGTTATCAGTTTGAAATATCCATCTTTATGTTTGCTTTAGTTTATAATAGAATTATATAGCATTTCAAACATAGCATTATATAGCATTTATAGTATTTTGAATAGTATTATAAGGAATATATATGGAATAGCATTAGATAGCATTTTGAAATAGCATTTCAGGGAGAATATGGAGCAATAACTTAGTATATAATAGCAATAACTTGTTTCTTTTTGAGTGTAATTGAATTGTACAATATTTTTTAATTCCTTAACAAAAACAACACAGAAACTACCAGTATATGGATTCTATTAAAGGTCTTATCACGCAACATAAGAAAAACATATTTATTTATATGGCATTTTAGCGCTCAGATAAAGTTAATAGCCTAATCCAGCCAGGTGGATATCTTGCATATTGCATAGCACTAGCATGCTAATCATTCAATAATGATGAGCCTCAATGTAGTTACAGGTCATACTGTGCTTGGAATTCACAGACACAACATTTTAAATGGCTGCCCATCTAATAAGGAGAGGAGATATTATCCAGGGTACTATTTCTACATCTTTCTCTGGAGGGCGGCCAATAGTTCTATCTATCAAATTCCGAGGATCAAAGGAATGTGAAATATAATTTGAAGTAGTACAAAATCCTTTATTTATTGCTGAAAGCCATATTTTTCATAGACACTGATGAGGTCCTTTGATAACAAAATGCATCGAGTGGTGTTTTCCTCGCTGGGAGGTTCAGAACATTTGAGGTTTTCATCTTTATCCTAGAGTGCCTCCAACTTTTTTTACACATTTGTGCATGCTGATATGTTCTGCAACACTAGCCTATAATAATCTGCGTTATCAAAGTCTATATTTACACATGTGGCCTGTGTGTATACAAGAATGTGCATTAATTCAATAAAATATAATGTGTGCTATATTTTTATTACTGTGCATAATTTGTAAATGTATACTGTTTTCAATTTAGTAAAGTTTTTTTTGAAGGGACTATATTTTTTGCTTTATTACCTGTTTATGTCATATTAGCCAGAATTTTATATTAAAAGACAGCTTACATAAACCAGCACTTGGGTTTTGCTCTAGGTGTGTTATAATGGAGCCATACCATACAGAGAAGCAAATAATGTTTGTACACCTACTGTATATAACATTCATGTATGTGAATTAAATGTTGTAGTGACAAAATGATCATTAGATGCAATTAAGAATATAGGTAAAATTACTAATGCATAATGAATTTGCACCTAAAGCTAAACTCTGGCCAGGAAAAATAAAATAAAGGTGCAAAGGCTCGCATATCCTGTACTAACCGTAATCCTTGGTTAAGTGACAGCCATAACCCCAGTCCTCCGATCTGTGGGAGAGTACTACTGGCAGTGCCCACATCCTGATTACATGAATGTTGCACATTTGCTTGGCAAGCAACATTTTAGATTTAAAGTGGATGTAAACCCAAATTTTTTATTTTTATTTTTTGCTGTTACAATGTAGAGTATAAGATTTCCTATCATTTGTACCAGGTCTTGCCACAAAGAGTCAATCCAGCTCTAAGCAATCCTCTTTTATTGTTCAGTGAGATAAAACGGACAAACAGAGTTACCTTTGTCCCCCTTGCTTTGAGTGACAGGTTATTTACATATCTTGTGCACTAGCTTTAGACAGGCATTATTTTTTAATTCCCACCCCCACTCCTTTTCTGAAGTCATGTGGTTACTTTTCTGGATTTTGAATGGATGTTAGTGATCATAGCAGAAGGAATACACAGGAGAAAATGCATGTTGACAAGGGGAGTGTAAAGGTGGGCGGGGAGTCTACTGACATCACGACTCCACCCACTGAGCTCCAGACAACAGATCCACCCACAGAATCTGCAGTTTTTCAGTTCTTATAACAGACAGAGGGGAGACATTTGACAGATAAGGATACATGCAGGAGGCATCTATATCCTTATAGATCAGCACTATGGAAGTAGTTTAGAAAGGATGAGAGTGGGTTTACATCCACTTTAAGGAGTAGCAACAAGACCGGTCAGCTGCACAAAAGATCGGCATACAGAGTGGGTTCAGATGACAGGTCTCCATAACCAGAAGTTAAAGGACTCTGCATTCACTATATCTGGTCTCCCGCAGTACACAGAACATGGAAATGCAATTATTTTAGTAAATGTAAACCGCTAAATACCTTTTCTCATCAGCAGTTAGAACAGTTTTATGACATCTATCAGTGTCTGGAGGAGTTTGCTTTTATCTCCTGATTGTGCTGTGAGGCTGCAGGACCCCTGTCCCTTTGTCTGGACAGTGCCGATTGGCCCTGTGCTGATCACATGCACTCCTCCCAAGAAAAAAAAAATCTCTCTAGCAGCACACACCAATCTGAACATGTGAAGCTTTCCTCCACAGCCCTGTATTATTAGCAGATGTATTGGGGACTGCAGAAGAAGGGGAGGATCAGAGAAGACAGGATCAAACAGCATTTTTACACAATGCAGAGGATTGACCCCTTAGGTTCCACAGTGAGTATAGCAATCATGCTTTACTGCATATGCAGACTGGTTATACTGTTGTGGGTTTAGTAACACTTTAAAGAGAATTAAGATACCCTGTATATATACACTATGGGTCTTATAATCTTCATTAAAAAAATGTAGACTGCCTAGTAGTGGTTGAAGGAGTAACCAATAAGTGAGTTTTACTTTCTGACCAAAATTTAGCAAAAAATTTGCCATTAGAATATATAAAAGTCTGCAAGCATCTAATGCCTACCGTATGTGTATAAGGCGACTGGGCGTATAAGACGACCCCCTAATTTTCCAGCTAAAATGTTGGTTTTGGGATATACTCGCCATATAAGACGACCCCCTTCCAACTAGTCATGCCTCACCTCACCTCACTGTGCCATTGCATACCTCACTGTGCCATTGCATACCTCACTGTGCCATTGCATACCTCACTGTGCCATTGCATGCCTCGACTGTGCCATTGCATACCTCACTGTGCCATTGCATGCCTCGACTGTGCCATTGCATACCTCACTGTGCCATTGCATGCCTCGACTGTGCCATTGCATACCTCACTGTGCCATTGCATGCCTCGACTGTGCCATACCTTATCCCTGACATGCAGAATCTCAGTCAGACCGCGGCCGTCCATTTTTCAAAAGCCGCGCCTCCTCCTTATGCTGTTCTGTGATAGGCGGAACACTCAGCTTCCCAGCAGACACTGTGTTCAGTGTTCCACCTATCACATATGCCCTCTCATCCGAGGCTGAGGACAAGAGGGCATCCGTGATAGCCGCAACACTGAACAAAGGCTCTGCTGGGAAAATGAGTTTTCCGCCTATCATGGAGCAGCACGAGGAGGAGGCGTGGCTTTTGAAAAATGCACGGCCGCGGTCTGACTGAGATTCTGCATGTCAGGTACCGGCGTATAAGGCGACCCCCGAGTTTTGAGAAGATTTTCATGGGTTAAAAAGTCGTCTTATATGCCGGAAAATACGCATATTTACAGCCTTGATAAGCAGCATGATGGATGATGGGAGAGGATTTTCTTTAGTATCAATCCAGTTCCACTTTAAAGTATGAAATGCGCAGGGTCCCTTGAAAACAGCCGGGGTGGGCTCTAATGGAGGATTAGATTCACTCTCTCAGAGCAAGGAAATTACAATGAATGTGTTCAGAAAGAAAAGAAAGAAAAGGAAAAGAACCTAGTGCTCTCTGTATAGGTTCAAATTAACCAATTTTTATTAAAAAATTCACTCACATAAAACATATTAAAAATAGCTCATTTTAGATTAGTAATTCCAGAGAAGTACTCATCAGTAGTGATGAGCCGAACACCCCCGGGTTCGGTTCGCACCAGAACCCGCGAACGGACCGGAAGTTCGAACGAACATTAGAACCCTATTAAATACAATGGATGCGAACGTTCGAATTCTAAAGTGCTAATTATAACAACTATTATGCATGTTATTGTCCTAAAAAGGGTTTGGGAACCCGGGTTCTGCACCAGGGGACATGTATCAATGCAAAAAGAAGTTTTAAAAACGGTCGTTTTTCGGGAGCAGTCATTTTAATGATGCATAAAGTGAAAAAAAAAAAGTCAAATATTCCTTTAAATATCGTACCTGGGGGGTGTCTAAAGTATGCCTGTGAAGTGCCACGTGTTTCCCGTGTTTAGAACTGTCCCTGCACAAAATGACACTTCTAAAGGAAAAAAAAGCCATTTAAAACTGCTTGCGGCTTTAATGTAATGTCTGGTCCCGGTAATATGGATGAAATTCTTTAAGAAAAATGGCATAGCTACCCCATGACCCCCCCCCCCCTACCCCAGCCCATTACCAGCCCCTTTGGGTCTTGTATGGATATTAAGGGGAACCCCGCACATAAAATAAAAAAGGCCCTATATACTCTGAACAGCCGTATACAGGCGGTGCATACAAGACAGGGACTGTAGGTTTGTTCTTATGTAGAATCTGTTTGTAATTTTGAACAGGTACATTGTTGAAGTGTAGCTCCAGCCCAAAAATCTATTTTTAAACTTTTTGGAAAACATAGGTAAGGGTTATCACCCCTGTAACATTTGTTTTGCTGTCTGTGCCCCTGTTCAGAACATTTCACCTCACTTTCCGTCCCAATGACAACTGTTTTTGAAATGTGGTGTTTTTCTTGAAACAAGGATTGCTGATAAAGCATCAGTACAGAGGAGACACCTTTCTCCCATATTTATTCTTACAGGAGAGAATTTTCCTTCCTAGTGGTAGATTTCCTCTCACTTCCTGTTGTCTTCTTGCGTTTGCAAGTAGGAGTCGTTTGTAAGTTGGATGTTTGAAAGTAGGGACCTGCCGTATATACTCTGCAGAAATAGGCCCCTTAGTTGTTGGTGTTGGCACAACACTGTAAGCACTCACAGTTACTCTTGGTTGGTGCTGGAACGCCCTGCTGTCAACTATTATATCAGGAATTTTAATTACATATAATTGTTGAACAGTGGTAGTAAAAATTGGGCCTTTGATGGTGGTGCTGGTGCCACAACACTGTAAGCCCTGACAGTTACTCTTGGTGGGTGCAGCAATGGGCCCTGCTGTGAATTATTAGATCAAGAATTGTAATTACATGCCCCTGTTGAACAGGGGCTGAAAAATTGGGCCTTAGGCACTGGTGGCACAACACTGCAACCCCTCACAGATACTGTACTTGGAGCACAGCAATGAGCCCTGTTGCAAAGTATTGCTTCAAAAATTGTAATGACACGCCCCTGTTAAACAGGGGCTGAAAAATTGGGCCTTAGGCACTGGTGGCACAACACTGCAACTCCTCACAGATACTGTACTTGGAGCACAGCAATGAGCCCTGTTGCAAAGTATTGCTTCAAAAATTGTAATTACACGCCCCTGTTAAACAGGGGCTGAAAAATTGGGCGTTAGGCACTGGTGGCGGCACCCATAAACAAAAATGATCTTCCAAGCTATCATCATCAATCGTATCATTGAGGACTCGGAGGAGGAGGATAGCCAGTCAACATAACAGCACAGGCACTCAGCATCAGCATCAGTCTTGAAGGGATGTGACATTTTAAAATCAATTAGTCTGTTATATCAGCATCAGGTGTGTGGTAGCTGGTGGTGATCCAAGACTGGTTCATCTTGATGAAAGTCAGTCGATCAACCGAGTCGGTGGACAGGCGCACCCTGTGATCCGTGACAAATCCTCCAGCAGCACTGAATGTGCGTTCCGAAAGAACGCTGGATGCAGGACAGGCCAGTAGCTCAATTGCA
This sequence comes from Rana muscosa, assembly GCA_029206835.1. NCBI lineage: Eukaryota > Metazoa > Chordata > Amphibia > Anura > Ranidae > Rana > Rana muscosa. Next base: position 756,845,178 of record CM055122.1, on the reverse strand, counting down.
TACTGTGCAAGCTCTGGCCAGTGATCCATCCTCAAGACCCAGTAAGCCAGAGGATTTTCGGTGGGGAAGGTGTCCAAGTCTGACCTTGCCCCTAGATATTCCTGCACCATGTTTATCAGACGCTGGCGATGGTTGCTGGAACCAATCATACTTTGGGGCTGCGGACTAAAGAATTGTCTGAACGCATCGGTCAGACGGCCACCTTCCCCACCGCTCCTTCTTTGACTGGCCGAAGCCTCAGCAACTCGTTGTCCAGGACCAGGAGTTTGCAACCTCCCAGTCTCTGGGAACGCGTTGCACAGACCTTTCTGCAAGGCCTCCCGGAGTTGTCTCATCCTCTGCTCCCTCTGCGACGGTAACATAAGGTCCGCAACCTTACCCTTGTACCGTGGATCAAGGAGAGTGGCCAGCCAGTAATGGTCCCTCTCCTTGATCCGAAGAATACGAGGATCCTTCCGCAGACTTTGCAGGATCAGGGAGGCCATGCAGCGTAGGTTTGCTGAGGCATTCGCTCCGGAGTCCTCTGGGTCACTAAGGACGACATGATCCGCAGCCACCTCCTCCCAGCCACGTACAAGTCCACTGGTTTCTTGGGACTGTAAATCATCCCTAAAAGACTGCTGCTGATGATGCTGAGTGCCAGCCTCCACCTCCATGCTGACACAATCCTCCTCCTCCTCCTCCTCCTCCTCCTCTTCCTGTGCGATGGGTGGGACAGAAGGAACACTGTCTGGGTAAAGGGGGCCTTGAGAGGCAAGGAAGTCCTCCTCTTCCTGCCTCTGTTCTGCCTCAAGTGCCCTGTCCATTATTCCACGCAGCGTGTGCTCCAACAGGTGGACAAGAGGTACAGTGTCACTGATGCATGCACTGTCACTGCTCACCATCCTCGTGGCCTCCTCAAATGGTGCCAGGACAGTGCATGCATCCCTGATCATGCCCCACTGGCGTGGAGAAAAAAAACCAAGCTCCCCTGACCCTGTCCTGGTGCCGTAGTCGCACAGGTACTCATTGATGGCCCTCTGCTGCGTGTGCAGCCGCTGCAGCATGGCCAACGTTGAGTTCCACCTGGTGGGCATGTCACATATAAGGCGGTTCTTGGGCAGGTTCAACTCCTTTTGCAGCTCAGCCAGGCGAGCACTGGCATTATAAGATCTGCGGAAATGCACACAGACTTTCCTGGCCTGCCTCAGGACATCCTGTAAGCCCGGGTACCTGCCCAAGAACCGCTGCACCACCAGGTTAAGGACGTGAGCCACACAGGGCACATGGGTCAGTTGTCCCTGTCGGAGGGCGGAGAGGAGGTTGGTGCCATTGTCGCAAACCACCATTCCTGGCTTAAGCTGGCGTGGCGTCAACCACCTCTCGGCCTGGCCCTGCAGAGCAGACAGGACCTCTGCCCCAGTGTGGCTTCTGTCCCCCAAACACACCAGCGCAAGCACGGCATGGCATCTTTTTGCCTGCGTACTTGCGTAGCCCCGTGAACGGCTACGGAGCACCGCTGGTTCATAGGACAAACCACAGGAAGAGGCCATGGAGGAAGAAGAAGAGGAGGGGGTGGAGGAGAGAGGTGTGTCACAACCAGTAGTAGCATTTTGGAGGCGTGGCGGTGGGACAACCTCCAACACTACTGCACCTTGTCCTGAATCCTTCCCAGCTGCCAAAAGAGTGACCCAATGGGCCGTGAAAGAAAGGTAACGTCCCTGTCCATGCCTGCTGGACCATGAGTCAGCGGTAATATGCACCTTACCGCTGACCGCCCTGTCCAGCGAGGCCAAGACATTGCCTTCCACATGCCGGTAGAGAGCCGGAATAGCCTTCCGTGAGAAAAAGTGGCGTTTGGGAACCTGCCACTGAGGAACCGCACATTGCACAAACTCACGGAAGGGGGCCGAGTCTACCAACTGAAAAGGCAGCAGTTGAAGCGCTAGCAATTTAGCCAAGCTAGCATTCAACCGCTGGGCATGTGGATGGCTGGGAGTGAACTTCTTTCGACGGTCCAGCAGCTGGGGCAGGGAAATTTGCCTGCTAGAATCGGACGTCGGTGTACTGCTAGCAGAGTGGGCGCAAGTACTTGGCTGTGACACACCTAATTCTACACCTTCATTCCTCTCAGTGCATGTTTCAGAGAGGACTGAAGTTATAGTGGGGTTGGAGATCCCAGCTGATGCGGTGCAAGGAGAGGTCCGCTTTGTTCTTTGGTGTGGGTCTTTGAGGTAGGCTTGCCAACGAGCTGCATGGCAGGTCAACATATGTCTGGTCAGGCATGTGGTACCCAAGCGGCTGATGTTTTGGCCACGCGATATACGCTTGAGACATATGTTGCAAACAGCAGCTGTGCGATCTGATGCACTAGCCTCAAAAAAGGCCCACACCAAAGAACTTTTTGAATGACGGGCAGAGGCAGCGCCCTGCACAGGCGGAGCTCTGCGGTGTGATTCCGTCGGTGTACTGCCCTTACGCTGGCCACCAAAGGGCATCCTGCCTCGTTGGAGATGTGCCTCCTCCTCATCCTCCTCCTCCTCCTCTCTCCTATTAGGCACCCACGTGGAGTCATTGACCTCATCATCCCCTCCCTCCTCATCACTGGAGCCAATCTGGCAGTATGCTGCAGCTGCTGGAACATGACTGCCAGATTGGTGTCCTTCTTGAGCATCCCCTCTGTCTGCTCTCACGCTACTGCCTTCCTCTAGCTGGGTTTCATCATCAGACCCTTCGAAACGCTGGGCATCCTCCTGGAGCATGTACCCAACACTGTGCTGAAACAGTTCGGGGGACTCCTCAGGAGGAGGACATGGTGGGTCTAGGGAAGGAGTGACTGATGATTTGTCTGACATTGATACCAGGGAAGACGACGCTTTGGCAGCTGCTTTTCCAGTACCCTGAGCCTGGGTGAGAGAGGATGAGGAGGAGGAGGAGGGCTTGGTCATCCACTCTACCAAGTCTTCGGCATGATGTGGCTCAACATGTCCAGCTGCCGAAAAGAAGGACAAGCGTGTCCCATGGCCATGTGCTGATGACAATGCACCGCGTCCACGACCAGCACTGTTGCCCCCAGACACAGAGCCTGCTTGCCCTCTTTTATTGCCTCCTGACTGTCTGCCTCTCCTTGTTTGCCTTCCAGACATTCTAATAGATGGCCTGCAGGGAGATGGGAAAAAAGCAATAAGGGCTACCTTCAGGTGTCCTTCTCTGTCCCTGGAAACAAGGACTTGCAGAGTGAAAGAAAAAAAACACTCTCCCTACCTACAGTTTTCTGTCCCTAGAAAAAATGTTTTTTTTAATCACAATATAGCACAAGGAAAATTAACTCACTGTCCTTACAGGTCCCTGGAAACAAGGACTTGCAGAGTGAAAGAAAAAAAACACTCTCCCTACCTACAGTTTTCTGTCCCTAGAAAAAAATGTTTTTTTTAATCACAATATAGCAAAAGGACAATTCACTCACTGTCCTTCCAGGTCCCTGGAAACAAGGACTTGCAGAGTGAAAGAAACTGACACTGTCCCTACCTAGAGTTTTCTGTCCCTGGAATAAATGTTTTTTTCAGCACAATATAGCACAAGGACAATTAACTCACTGTCCTTACAGGTCCCTGGAAACAAGGACTTGCAGAGTGAAAGAAAAAAAATACTCTCCCTACCTACAGTTTTCTGTCCCTAGAAAAAAATGTTTTTTTTAATCACAATATAGCAAAAGGACAATTCACTCACTGTCCTTCCAGGTCCCTGGAAACAAGGACTTGCAGAGTGAAAGAAACTGACACTGTCCCTACCTAGAGTTTTCTGTCCCTAGAATAAATGTTTTTTTTAATCACAATATAGCACAAGGAAAATTAACTCACTGTCCTTACAGGTCCCTGGAAACAAGGACTTGCAGAGTGAAAGAAAAAAAACACTCTCCCTACCTACAGTTTTCTGTCCCTAGAAAAAAATGTTTTTTTTAATCACAATATAGCAAAAGGACAATTCACTCACTGTCCTTCCAGGTCCCTGGAAACAAGGACTTGCAGAGTGAAAGAAACTGACACTGTCCCTACCTAGAGTTTTCTGTCCCTGGAATAAATGTTTTTTTCAGCACAATATAGCACAAGGACAATTAACTCACTGTCCTTACAGGTCCCTGGAAACAAGGACTTGCAGAGTGAAAGAAAAAAAATACTCTCCCTACCTACAGTTTTCTGTCCCTAGAAAAAAATGTTTTTTTTAATCACAATATAGCAAAAGGACAATTCACTCACTGTCCTTCCAGGTCCCTGGAAACAAGGACTTGCAGAGTGAAAGAAACTGACACTGTCCCTACCTAGAGTTTTCTGTCCCTGGAATAAATGTTTTTTTCAGCACAATATAGCACAAGGACAATTAACTCACTGTCCTTACAGGTCCCTGGAAACAAGGACTTGCAGAGTGAAAGAAAAAAAATACTCTCCCTACCTACAGTTTTCTGTCCCTAGAAAAAAATGTTTTTTTTAATCACAATATAGCAAAAGGACAATTCACTCACTGTCCTTCCAGGTCCCTGGAAACAAGGACTTGCAGAGTGAAAGAAACTGACACTGTCCCTACCTAGAGTTTTCTGTCCCTAGAATAAATGTTTTTTTTAATCACAATATAGCAAAAGGACAATTCACTCACTGTCCTTCCAGGTCCCTGGAAACAAGGACTTGCAGAGTGAAAGAAACTGACACTGTCCCTACCTAGAGTTTTCTGTCCCTAGAATAAATGTTTTTTTTAATCACAATATAGCACAAGGAAAATTAACTCACTGTCCTTACAGGTCCCTGGAAACAAGGACTTGCAGAGTGAAAGAAAAAAAACACTCTCCCTACCTACAGTTTTCTGTCCCTAGAAAAAAATGTTTTTTTTAATCACAATATAGCAAAAGGACAATTCACTCACTGTCCTTCCAGGTCCCTGGAAACAAGGACTTGCAGAGTGAAAGAAACTGACACTGTCCCTACCTAGAGTTTTCTGTCCCTGGAATAAATGTTTTTTTCAGCACAATATAGCACAAGGACAATTAACTCACTGTCCTTACAGGTCCCTGGAAACAAGGACTTGCAGAGTGAAAGAAAAAAAATACTCTCCCTACCTACAGTTTTCTGTCCCTAGAAAAAAATGTTTTTTTTAATCACAATATAGCAAAAGGACAATTCACTCACTGTCCTTCCAGGTCCCTGGAAACAAGGACTTGCAGAGTGAAAGAAACTGACACTGTCCCTACCTAGAGTTTTCTGTCCCTGGAATAAATGTTTTTTTCAGCACAATATAGCACAAGGACAATTAACTCACTGTCCTTACAGGTCCCTGGAAACAAGGACTTGCAGAGTGAAAGAAAAAAAATACTCTCCCTACCTACAGTTTTCTGTCCCTAGAAAAAAATGTTTTTTTTAATCACAATATAGCAAAAGGACAATTCACTCACTGTCCTTCCAGGTCCCTGGAAACAAGGACTTGCAGAATGAAAGAAACTGACACTGTCCCTACCTAGAGTTTTCTGTCCCTAGAATAAATGTTTTTTTTAATCACAATATAGCACAAGGAAAATTAACTCACTGTCCTTACAGGTCCCTGGAAACAAGGACTTGCAGAGTGAAAGAAAAAAAACACTCTCCCTACCTACAGTTTTCTGTCCCTAGAAAAAAATGTTTTTTTTAATCACAATATAGCAAAAGGACAATTCACTCACTGTCCTTCCAGGTCCCTGGAAACAAGGACTTGCAGAGTGAAAGAAACTGACACTGTCCCTACCTAGAGTTTTCTGTCCCTGGAATAAATGTTTTTTTCAGCACAATATAGCACAAGGACAATTAACTCACTGTCCTTACAGGTCCCTGGAAACAAGGACTTGCAGAGTGAAAGAAAAAAAATACTCTCCCTACCTACAGTTTTCTGTCCCTAGAAAAAAATGTTTTTTTTAATCACAATATAGCAAAAGGACAATTCACTCACTGTCCTTCCAGGTCCCTGGAAACAAGGACTTGCAGAGTGAAAGAAACTGACACTGTCCCTACCTAGAGTTTTCTGTCCCTGGAATAAATGTTTTTTTCAGCACAATATAGCACAAGGACAATTAACTCACTGTCCTTACAGGTCCCTGGAAACAAGGACTTGCAGAGTGAAAGAAAAAAAATACTCTCCCTACCTACAGTTTTCTGTCCCTAGAAAAAAATGTTTTTTTTAATCACAATATAGCAAAAGGACAATTCACTCACTGTCCTTCCAGGTCCCTGGAAACAAGGACTTGCAGAGTGAAAGAAACTGACACTGTCCCTACCTAGAGTTTTCTGTCCCTAGAATAAATGTTTTTTTTAATCACAATATAGCAAAAGGACAATTCACTCACTGTCCTTCCAGGTCCCTGGAAACAAGGACTTGCAGAGTGAAAGAAACTGACACTGTCCCTACCTAGAGTTTTCTGTCCCTAGAATAAATGTTTTTTTTAATCACAATATAGCAAAAGGACAATTCACTCACTGTCCTTCCAGGTCCCTGGAAACAAGGACTTGCAGAGTGAAAGAAACTGACACTGTCCCTACCTAGAGTTTTCTGTCCCTAGAATAAATGTTTTTTTTAATCACAATATAGCAAAAGGACAATTCACTCACTGTCCTTCCAGGTCCCTGGAAACAAGGACTTGCAGAGTGAAAGAAACTGACACTGTCCCTACCTAGAGTTTTCTGTCCCTAGAATAAATGTTTTTTTTAATCACAATATAGCAAAAGGACAATTCACTCACTGTCCTTCCAGGTCCCTGGAAACAAGGACTTGCAGAGTGAAAGAAACTGACACTGTCCCTACCTAGAGTTTTCTGTCCCTAGAATAAATGTTTTTTTTAATCACAATATAGCACAAGGAAAATTAACTCACTGTCCTTACAGGTCCCTGGAAACAAGGACTTGCAGAGTGAAAGAAAAAAAACACTCTCCCTACCTACAGTTTTCTGTCCCTAGAAAAAAATGTTTTTTTTAATCACAATATAGCAAAAGGACAATTCACTCACTGTCCTTCCAGGTCCCTGGAAACAAGGACTTGCAGAGTGAAAGAAACTGACACTGTCCCTACCTAGAGTTTTCTGTCCCTGGAATAAATGTTTTTTTCAGCACAATATAGCACAAGGACAATTAACTCACTGTCCTTACAGGTCCCTGGAAACAAGGACTTGCAGAGTGAAAGAAAAAAAATACTCTCCCTACCTACAGTTTTCTGTCCCTAGAAAAAAATGTTTTTTTTAATCACAATATAGCAAAAGGACAATTCACTCACTGTCCTTCCAGGTCCCTGGAAACAAGGACTTGCAGAGTGAAAGAAACTGACACTGTCCCTACCTAGAGTTTTCTGTCCCTAGAATAAATGTTTTTTTTAATCACAATATAGCAAAAGGACAATTCACTCACTGTCCTTCCAGGTCCCTGGAAACAAGGACTTGCAGAGTGAAAGAAACTGACACTGTCCCTACCTAGAGTTTTCTGTCCCTAGAATAAATGTTTTTTTTAATCACAATATAGCAAAAGGACAATTCACTCACTGTCCTTCCAGGTCCCTGGAAACAAGGACTTGCAGAGTGAAAGAAACTGACACTGTCCCTACCTAGAGTTTTCTGTCCCTAGAATAAATGTTTTTTTTAATCACAATATAGCAAAAGGACAATTCACTCACTGTCCTTCCAGGTCCCTGGAAACAAGGACTTGCAGAGTGAAAGAAACTGACACTGTCCCTACCTAGAGTTTTCTGTCCCTAGAATAAATGTTTTTTTTAATCACAATATAGCAAAAGGACAATTCACTCACTGTCCTTCCAGGTCCCTGGAAACAAGGACTTGCAGAGTGAAAGAAACTGACACTGTCCCTACCTAGAGTTTTCTGTCCCTAGAATAAATGTTTTTTTTAATCACAATATAGCACAAGGAAAATTAACTCACTGTCCTTACAGGTCCCTGGAAACAAGGACTTGCAGAGTGAAAGAAAAAAAACACTCTCCCTACCTACAGTTTTCTGTCCCTAGAAAAAAATGTTTTTTTTAATCACAATATAGCAAAAGGACAATTCACTCACTGTCCTTCCAGGTCCCTGGAAACAAGGACTTGCAGAGTGAAAGAAACTGACACTGTCCCTACCTAGAGTTTTCTGTCCCTGGAATAAATGTTTTTTTCAGCACAATATAGCACAAGGACAATTAACTCACTGTCCTTACAGGTCCCTGGAAACAAGGACTTGCAGAGTGAAAGAAAAAAAATACTCTCCCTACCTACAGTTTTCTGTCCCTAGAAAAAAATGTTTTTTTTAATCACAATATAGCAAAAGGACAATTCACTCACTGTCCTTCCAGGTCCCTGGAAACAAGGACTTGCAGAGTGAAAGAAACTGACACTGTCCCTACCTAGAGTTTTCTGTCCCTAGAATAAATGTTTTTTTTAATCACAATATAGCAAAAGGACAATTCACTCACTGTCCTTCCAGGTCCCTGGAAACAAGGACTTGCAGAGTGAAAGAAACTGACACTGTCCCTACCTAGAGTTTTCTGTCCCTAGAATAAATGTTTTTTTTAATCACAATATAGCAAAAGGACAATTCACTCACTGTCCTTCCAGGTCCCTGGAAACAAGGACTTGCAGAGTGAAAGAAACTGACACTGTCCCTACCTAGAGTTTTCTGTCCCTAGAATAAATGTTTTTTTTAATCACAATATAGCAAAAGGACAATTCACTCACTGTCCTTCCAGGTCCCTGGAAACAAGGACTTGCAGAGTGAAAGAAACTGACACTGTCCCTACCTAGAGTTTTCTGTCCCTAGAATAAATGTTTTTTTTTAAGCACACTATAGCAGAAGCACAAAACACACTGACACTCTCCCTACCTATCCTTCTCTTTCCCTAAACTAAAGGAATCCAGGTTAAGCAAGAAAGAAATAACAGTCACTGTCCCTGCCTATGCTACTCTATCCCTGCTCCGGAACACACTACACTAGGCCGCCGTGCTGGCGGCCTTTTATAGTGTGGGGCGTGTACTAAACACCCTCAGCAATAATTGGCCACAGGCATCCTGCCTGTGGCCAATCATTGCTCTCCTCGCTGCCGGCGCTGTGATTGGCCAAGCATGCGGGGTCACAGTGCATGCTTGGCCAATCACAGCGCCTGGATGACACTGCGATGGCGTAGTGCATTGTGGGCCGTTCGCGTCACTCGAATTTGGCGCGAACGGCCCAAATCGTTCGATCTTCGTCGAACGATCGAACAGCCAATGTTCGAGTCGAACGTATGTTCGACTCGAACACGAAGCTCATCCCTACTCATCAGCTCAGTGCACTCACTGGCTGACATTCAGGATCGAATCCTTTAGCTTTATGCTTCTGTTGGAAACACAATCTCTCCTCTTCATTCTGAACACCCTCAGCTCTCAGCACTCAAATCAACAGGTTTACTTTACTTTAAAGATATCCATACCAGCAGCACATAATTACCTTCCCCTGGTTCTCTCCCAAATCTTTTTAGATGCTGGGAGGTAGTACTTATGGGTAGGGCCCACTCCCTATTCTCTGATGATTGCACTGGTACTTGGTGATGGTCACTCAGGCACCCAGCACTGTCACATGTGGCAGGAGATGGAGCCTTAAGCCCATAGGGCTTCCCCTCCTCGCTGCTTTGCCAAACGCCATAGTTTGGGGGGTATGTATGAGATGGTGGGGCTAGCAAACATGCAATCTTTTGCTTTGCCCTACATGCGCAAAGCACAAGCTCACTTTAAAGTTAAACCCAAAAGCAAACATTTATTATATGGCAGCTTGCCAGTTCTTAGATGTGATGGCTGCATTTGTTTTCATTTTTAGTCTTTCTTTCTTTTATTTTCATCTGGTGATCTAGAAAGTTTTGCTTGTTGGTGATCTAACAAGTCTGTTGTTTTTCAACAAAACAAACTCTCCTACAAATGTATCAGTAATGAGTGTTGAGACAAACCATTTAACATCAACAGGGGTGCTTACAATGATCAGCTTTTATTTATTCATGTGCAACCTTTATCTCAAAAGATAAAACAGTTTGTCATAACTGCTTGTGTAACTGCAGTGTTAGCTGGAGTTTGGCTCCAATTTGTTAGTGTATCTAAATCTGCTAGTACATCTAACACTTCCCTCCCCCCAGACTAACAATGTTGCTGCCCAAATGTGCCCCCTGTGCTCCTTCATCCAGAGTGGGGGCACTCTAATACAGGACAGGAGGTGTGATCAGATAGCCAGGTAAAAAATGGAGGGAAAAAAGTAAAAAAAACAACAACAAAAAATCTAACGAGGCCACCACAGCTAATCATTAGTAAACTGCAACATACTACTATTTTTGGTCCCGCGTTTAATACTGCATTAACCGCTTGCCGACTGTATAACCTACATATACGGCAGCAAGTAAATGCTGCACAGGGTCATGCAACTAGTATCCGGGGTGCACATGCGCGCCGCTGGTGACCCTGCACCGGCGCCAGCGACCCGCTCCCGCTTTGATTATACACATCAGGAGCTGAACTCAATGTCCACCGGCACCCGCCGATCATTAGGCAGAGAGTCAGAACAGCAATCTGCCTATGTAAACAAGGCAGACCGCTGATCTGTCAGTAGGGAAGGCATTGATCCTGTGTTCCTTCAAAGCAGGAACACAGGATCAGTGCATTCCCCTAGTAAAAGCACCTCCCACACAGTACACAAGCACTGGCTAGGCACACAGTTAACCCTAGATGTTTAGTACAGTGACAGTGCATATTTTTAGCACTGATCACTGTATTAGTGTCGCCGGTCCCCAAAAAGGGTCAGTAAGAGCCCCTTCACACCGAGCCGCCCCGAGTGTCGGTGGTAAAACGCCGCTAGTTTTAGCAGCGCTTTACCGTTGAATTTACGGCGCTTTTTTGGCCGCTAGCCGGGTGCTTTTGACCCCCGCTAGCGGCCGAAAAAGGGTTAAAACCGCCCGCAAAGTGCCGCTACTGCGACATTTTGATGGTAGTATAGCGGCGCTGCCCATTGATTTCAATGGGCAGGAGCACATTAGGAGCGGTGAGTTCACCGCTCCCAATGCGCTCCAAAGAAGCTGCTGGCAAGACCTTTTCTGACGCCATGCCAGTGCACCGCTCCAGTGTAAAAGCCCTCAAGCTTTCACACTGGAGTGAATGGAGCAGCTGTTTTAGGGCGCTTTGCAGGTGGCATAGCGCCTGCAAAACACTCCAGTGTGAAAGGGGTCTTAGTGTCCGAACTGTGCACCGCAATATTGCAGTCCTGCTATAAGTTGCTGATCGCCGCCATTACTAGTAAAAAAAAAATGTAAAATTTTTTAAATTGCATAAAAATATCCCATAGTTTGTGCATGCTATAACTTTTGTGGAAATCAATTAATTATTATTATTGAGAGTTTTTTTTACCAAAAATATGTAGCAGAATACATATTGACCAAAATTGATGAAGAAATTCGATTTTAAATTTTTTTTATTGGATATGTTTTATAGCAAAAAGTAAAAAAAATATTGTTTTATTTTCAAAATTGTTGCTCTTTTTTTGTTTATAGTGCAAAAAATAAAAACCTGCAGAGGTGATCAAAATACCACCAAAAGAAAGCTCTATTTATGGGGAAAAAAACATTTTATTTGGGAACAGAGTCGCACGACCGCGCAACTGGCAGTTAAAATAATGCAGTGCCGTAACGCAAAAAATGGCCTGGTCATGAAGGGCGGTAAATCTTCCAGAGGTCAAGTGGTTAAACATTGTTTTCACAGACACAGCAGTTAGTGGGAGTTTTTCATATATATAATCCACTTTTTCTACCATAACCCAGTTGTTAGTCTGTAGCTGGCAGGAGCTGCTTTAATCTCAGGAATATCAAGGGTGTTGTTAGGCTTGAAGCTTGGATAGTGCTTACTGGAACAGGCCATGTCCCCTGTTGATTGTAATGAATTATGACATTAGCCAGTATATAATACCTTGGCTAATGAAATACATTATGTGGCCTATTGGCCAGTTTTATTGCTGCTTGATAACTAGATTTTAAGAAAAATACTTAAAATTCACATTAAATATTCAAGAATCTTTGAAGGAGACAAATTTTGGCAAGGGATAGGTACCCATTAATGCCAGTTCATCTAAGAGGAAACAGTAGCATTCTTTTATTACAGCGTCTCATTGCCTTTTTTAAGATCTATGCTAACTATGTTAACCCTCTTGTAACCATGGATACATGCAGTGTTCTGCACCAAGAGACAAAGGGGTCAAAATATTCCTGGAGTGTGGATATGGAAAGAGACCAAGTCTTCCAAGTACTAGTGCTTTAGTCATTAGTAAATACAGACAGAAGCACATCATATGCTAGTACCAATACAACGTAGTAAGAGCAACATTGATAAAAGCAAAGGTTCTCTGCCAGGCACTTCCTGGCACCCTTGATAATGATGTAAATATATCAAAGTGTTTTTTAAGTTAGAAAACCAATAAAGTGTGACGCTTGTAAGCAGGTGCTTAACCACTTCCATACTGGGCACTTAAACACCTTCCTGCCCAGACCAATTTTCAGCTTTCTGCGCTGTTGCACTTTGAATGACAATTGCGCGGTCATGGTACACTGTACCCAAATGAAATTTTTATCATTTTTTCCCCACAAATAGAGCTTTCTTTTGGTGGTATTTGATCACCTCTGCGATTTTTATTTTCTGCTAAAAAATAAAAAAAAGACCGAAAATTTTGAAAAAAAATAAAGTTTTTTTTTGGTTTCAGTTACAAAACTTTGTAAATAAGTTAGTTTTCTCCTTCACTGATGGGCACTGATGGGGCTGCACTGACGGGCACGGATAAGGCGGCACGGATGGGCACCGATGAGGTGGCACGGATGGGCAACGATCGGCGGCACGGATGGGCAACGATCGGCGGCACGGATGGGCAACGATCGGCGGCACAGGTGGGCACAGATAGGCGGCACGGGTGGGCACAGATAGGCGGCACGGGTGGGCACAGATAGGCCGCACAGGTGGGCACAGATGGGCACGGATAGGCGGCATGGATGGGCATTGATAGGTGGCACGGGTGGGCATGGGTGGGCACTGATAGGTGGCACAGGTGGGCACTGATAGGTGGCACTGTACTAATGGATGCCAAACAATAATGCCTGCCAATCAGTGGTGCCCATTGTGGGCACTGATTGGCATCCATTGTGGCACTGATTGGCATCCATTATCCCTGGTGGTCTAGAGTGGCATACCTTATTTACCTTTTTATGGTGTGCTTCCCTGGTGGTCCAGTGGCATCCCTGGTGGTCTAGTGGCATCCCTGGTGGTCCAGTGGGCATCCTTGGTGGGGCTGTGCTGATAATCGATCAGCACAAACCCCCCCCTGTCAGAGGAGCAGCCGATCGGCTCTCCTCTACTCGCGTCTGACAGACGCGAGTGAGGAAAAGCCGATGACCGGCTTTTCCTGTTTACACTGTGATCAGCCGTGATTGGACACGGCTGATCACGTGGTAAAGAGTCTCCGTCGGCAAGTGGTTAATAAGGTATCGTGTTGTCTGTGTTACTATCTTTTTGGGTTAGGTGTATTTTTCTGCTGTGTAAACTGCACTACATAGTTAAAAAATTGTTTACCTTTACAAATAACCTGCCTATGCAGGTAAGGGATGTTTGTAAATTAAAACAAACTGTGCAGCTCTGACTAAAGATGAATAATACCCTTGCTGTAGGTGTAGGCCATTTACATACCTTATAAAGCCTGAATGGAATACTCCCAGGACGTTGCTAAGGGAGGCCTAGTCTTCAATGCTCACCTCCACCATCACAGGAGTGAGCTCTTTCTCCGATTCAAACCCCCTCACATACTCTTTCTCTCCCCTGATGCAGTAGCTGTGAGCTCAGCATTTGGAAGCTCATTCCTGTGATGGTGGAGGATGACTAGGTCTCACTTAGCAACGTCCTGGGAGTGTTTGTTTAAATGATCTCGCGCCTAAAAAAATGAATGATAAATTAAGCTGCTATCCCCAGATTTTCAATTGTTGAAACTGTGAGTGGATGTGGTTATATGTGCAATAATGGCAAATATATAGGGGGCGCTAGAGAATAAATGTTGATTAAATTAAATTTAATTAAATTAAATCTAATATAAAGTGATAGAAATTGTGAACACCAGCCAGCCTATGCGGACCGGAATGACTAGTCTATGACTATCCAATAATAATAAACAGCCTATATGCAGTCCCCTATGTGGGTTTAGTGGTTTGTGAAACCCATCTACCAAACAAATTATGATACATGAGACAATAAAATAACAACAAATATTCAAGCATGCAGTGCCAATCGTGATGATTGAATGTCCCGAGAAATAAATAAATAATTGTCAAGAAAACAAGTGGTAGTCCATTAATGGCAAACAGTGAAATGAATCCTGAGTGACAGCTTTATCCAACAGGAAAATGGAATTGCTTGAAGTGATAACCTTCACCAACTTAATTCAGGACACCCGATAGTGCTCATGCTATATAGTAGCAGCTTACCAGATATTGTTGACTCTTTTAATTAAAAAGGAGTCAAATGCGCTTTGTGCAAGTTCCACTTGCTAGCATGGGTAGTGATGTCAAAGAACAGGCATGAGGAATCCCTGCCTCCTGGAGGCTCGGATGGAGCAATGCGAACCACAAAAAGAAAAATAGAGCGGAAAATAGTGTAATCCCATTTTATAAAAATAAATTAAAATATGACAGCCAATTACCACTTACTTGGTTGGTGCCTTGTGCCCGGCACTTAGGCTGGAGAGTGTGGACTAGTAGGGCTAGTGACCCGTGTGGAGATGAGCCGGCGTGCGTTCCACCTAAGGTACTAAGGTAGAGGAAGAGCCAGCGGGACCGGAAGTGTCGTCAGAACGTAGTCTGGCATCGCCTCGACAGCTGTTTCGTGTAAGCACGTCGTCAGGAAGCGTGCTAGGCTACGTGTGTCTGGCATTTTAAATACGGTTGTCAATCACAATTGGGGGAGGGGTTACCAGACATGGATCCAGCCTCAATGCCGTCTCTCCGCATATTATGACCACAGCTTACATATAATCTAAAAACTCCATACTGGTTTACAATATAAAATATAACACACTGACAGCATACCGCCTTAGTGATACATCATAAAAGGACATTATCTAAATGCCCACACATCCCAATCCACCAATATTAAATTACTAGATGTTACGCACTAATTGCGCCGCCCTAGTGGGTATATATGGTACGGACCAGCCAAAGCTGGTAATACATAGTGGAATGAATGTAAATTGGTACAGCAGTAAATTGCCATTATTGCACATATAACCACAATGTCCTGGGAGTACCTAGCAGTGTCCTGGGAGTATTCCAGTCAGGTTTATAAGATATGTAAATGGCCTACACTTAAAGCAAGGGCTTTATTCAACTTTAGTCAGAGCTGCATAGTTTGTTTTTATCTATGTAGCGACCTCACCCCTCTCACCCCTTCTCCTTCACGGCTTGTCTGTCTCGTCTAGGGGTTAACACTGGGGGGAGGGATGAGATACACCACGGCCCATGTCCTCCAAGGTGTAGAGGTGAAGGCCAGAACTATCGGGTTTTGTGTATGTGTCCCAGAGTCAAATCTTCTCCTCGGATTGACTCCCCTTTGCTCCTAGTAACCAGAGTTCCACACACTGAAAGGGTCCAACTCGTATTTATTCTTCTCAATAAATAGTCATACAGCACAGACAGGTTGAGACCCATATACCACTTCAGTATTTGTGGGGAGTAGGCCAAGGCACAATTCTTTTAGATAGAGCTAACCACTGTGGTATCACTGTATCATTGAACAGAACATGGATTACCTTCGCTAACGTAGCCCCTATCAGGGGAAGGACATCCGTCCAAGACAGTTACCGGAGGCCTCTCCGTCACCAGCAATGCTGCGCTGGACTCTCCGGAGAAGTTCCGCTCACTGGCCTCCTCGTCTCAGACACGGGCACCCAAGAAGTTAGGCCCCCCTCGGATTCCTGCACCCTCGTGGAACTCAGTCGAAGGTACTGAGCTCCAGGCCTCGGCCATAGTACCTCACCCCAGGCTAAAGGTGTCTGAGATGGACTCCATCTCCTGCTCCGGCCAGGTCAAGGGCACCTGGGCCCGGAACGCCGGAACGCCAGCACCCAGGCTGAAGGTGCCTGGGCGCGGCTGCGTCCTCCGACTCTGAATCCTGAGGTCAGGGCGTTCGTCCCTTTATCTCCTCTCCCTTTGCGTCACAGCAGGTTCCCCGCCCCGCTGTACCAGCGCAAGAAAAGGACAAAAAGGGATGCAATCTTGCGGTGAGTGTTCAGCTCCGGCCCAGGGCGACAGCGCCACCTGCAGGCCGCAGGGAACCTCACACCACCAGAGTCCTCCAAGAACCATAAAAGGGTCTCAGTTTCCCTAACAATCAATGTATCTGGGTTACACTACCACCCAGATGCCTCCCCTAAATTCAAATACCCGCTACATCTATAGATGCCCCTTATCTACATTGCAGTTTTGTGGTAAAGATGAACTGTCCCTCTAAAGTTACCCAACAGACGTGGTGCTGTCTGAGAGGTAAGAGTTATCTCTGTTATGTGTCTAGGTCAAAGGTTCCTTCAGGTTCTTGCTTGCTCTCTAAGGCCCCTTTCACACTGGGGCAGGAGGTGCGGTGGCGGTACAGCCCCGCTAATTTTAGCGGCACTTTACCGTCGGAATTGCGGCGGTGTTCGGCCACTAGCGGTGCGGTTTTAATCCCCGCTAGCTGCTGAAAAAGGGTTAATACCGCCGGCAATGCGCATTGCCGGCGGTATAGCCGCGGTTTCCCATTGCTTTCAATGGGAATAAGTGGTGGAGGAGCGGTAAACACACCGCTCCTCTCACCGCTCCAAAGATGCGGCTAGCAGGACTTTTGGAGCGGTCCTGCTAGGGCAGGGCTTTCACACTGGAGAAACAGCAGATGCTGTTTAGGGTTGGTTTGCAGGCGCTATTTTTAGCTCAATAGCGCCTGCAAACCGCTCCAGTGTGAAAGGGGTCTAAAGCTGGGTTCACACTTATGTGAATTGGATGCAGGTTTTCCCATATTCCAATTCGCATGACAGGAGACTGTGTCCGGCTCTCAATGGAGCCGGTTCACACAGCTTCAGGGTGGCCACAGTCCTCACTGGAAAAGGGTCCTGTGCGTCTTTGGCTCCGTTTCAGGTCCGAATTCAGGCAACAATTCAGGCCTGATTCATTCCTGAAATGGAGAACAGGGACTCACCGTATCCCCTGCTGTGAGCCGTGGCCACAGCTAGTGTGAATCCAGCCTTAAAATATACAGTTAGGTCCATATATATTTGGACACAAGCACAATTTTCATACTTTTGGCTCTGTATGCCACCAGAATAATATTAAAACCGAAACAATCCAAATGATGCCTTGTATATTAAATAGGACATCCTTTGTATTCTTTTGGATTATGAATGTAACACGGTTTCTTTACCGATTAGCACCACAATTTATTGTTTTTTTCTTTCAGATTTGTATAACTTGTATCTGGGCATTGTGGAGGCTGCATAGATTTTTGTAGTTTACAACCTGATCGCAGATTTTGTATCCATAAATTTGATGTTTGTTTAGTTGCAAATGTGCTTATAACCGAATGCTTTATTTCTACAATAAGATACATCAGCAGACATTTTATAAAATGTATTTTACGTATAAACATTCAATAATTTATAGTTAGAAATCACGTTGGCCTCCATTCATCTTGGTGGCGACAGGCATGGTGGTGAGTTGTGGCAATTTTAAAGGTTTCCCTTGACTGCCTGTCAAACTTTTGAAGTTAATAAGGTCGCCACTACATTGCAAACATGTGCAAGCTTCAGTGGGGGGGAATGAAACGCGTTGGGGGCATGGCCTGGCGGGGGTTCAGGCTGAGACTGCCATTCACTATCACACAGCAGGCTTTGACTTGATGTGGGGCTCCCGGGACACCTATCACTCTCTACCGCAACTTTATGGCAAACACAGCTTTAGTGGTTGTGGCATGTAAGTTAAATGTAAAATCCCCATTGGGATAGAAAAAAAATTCTGGAGGATTGAAAAACAGGCATACAGAAGGCAGAGAACAAACATTTAGTTTATTACCACTTTAAGGCATAGACATCCCTAACCTTTTCAACAGTGACCAAATGCAATAAATAATATGACAACTACTGTACTTAAATATATAAAAATCTGCATCTAAGCAGTCTCTAGGGTATTATTAGCAAATGAATGGTCTTCTTATACAATTATTTGACTCTTCCTACATGAAAATTTCTCTTGTTAATTTTTTTTATAGACACTTAATACTCTTTACAGCCCTGAGAAACGAACAATATATGAGTCATAATACAAAACGATCAATATATGACCTCACAAACCAAAGACAAATATATTGACCTTGATCAATAAGCACAATAGCTGTCAATTTAGTAAAGGTCAGTGGGGCACCTTAGGTCAAACATGACCATGTATTCACTTGTACAGTTGAATCTGTTTTTCTATAGGCACACGCTAAATATCCTAGTGCTCTTAGTGACCACTTTGTATTGGAGGTATAACACCCAAGAAAAATGTGTAAAGATATTCTCTGAATGCAAACTGTCAGTAAAGAATTTAAAAACATGTTATACATGTGTAGTGGCCTACATTCTCCCCTCTCTTTATCAGCTCGTCTGTCTCTTGTCTAGGGGTACCTTAGAGGAGAGAGTGCGGGGTCACCACGCCAAGCCTTCACCGCGGATGTTTGTGTGGTGTGAGCAAAGTTCTTATGTTACCTTCGGGTCAGTGTTCTGCACCTGGAGTCTCCAAAGAGAGTCACCTTGAACAATGTCTGTTAGGAAATGAGCCCCACACCATTAAAGTCCAACACTCCTTTATTCTTCTCAATGCACAAGTGAACACAATCAGTTGGACTCCCTTAGAGAACAGAACAGATAAGGAGGTGTGGATACGAATAGGCCCAGACACAATGTAGTTCTCCTCTTTCCTCCCTGAAAGTGGGTTGCGGTCTCCGAACGAGGGGGGATTTCCTTCCAGGCGGTCTCCTACGAGAGGCTCACCTGTCACTGGCAATATGCTGCACCGGGTCTTCAAGCAAGTATCTCCCACCGGTCCATTACGCCTTCCGGATTCGGGTACCCACTCCCGGGGTTCCCTAGGATCTCCTTCCCTCGCAGAACTCAGTGTTGGGCACTGAGCTCCAGACCTCCATCCGAGTACCTCACCCCAGGCCAAAGGTGCCCTGGGATGGAACACAACCTCCGAACGTCCTCTAGGCCTAGGCCGCCTAGGGGACCGACACGAACCACTGCCCACAGGCTGAAGGTGCCTGGGACTCGACCCTGTGACAAAGATGGCCGGCCCTTTATACCCTCTCCCAGCAAGCACGGCGGGTTCCCCGCCCCACCATACCACTGCCGAGGGAGGACAAAAAGGAGGCACGGCACACAGCAATGGTTCAACCCCAGCCCAAGGCGACAGCGCCACCCGTGGGGCTGCAGGGAACTGCACATCACTGGTGTCTCTGCCAGTTTTAACACACAGAAAAGTGCATACCCGCTACACATGAAAATGAAACGAATTTGCCATTGTTGCTAAAACTCTGGAAAGACATGGAAAAAGCCCATCTGCTTTGGTGGACTCTCTAGCTGTTGAGATGACATTGTTTAAGCGGTATTAAACCCAAAAGCATTTATTCTTTTGCTGCTTACAAATTCTTTTGATGGCTGTATTAGTTTTCTTTTAAAGCGGAAGTAAACCCATTGATTTAAAAGTTTCAAAAAACAGTTACATTTCCGGCGTGCCAGAAATGCTAACTGTCACATTGGTTGTGCTCTCAACCAAACTGTCAAACCATCCAATAGCTGGTGTCATAACTGATCACATGTGCAGCATTATGGCAGTTGGAGATTAAACAGAGTCCAAGATGGCAGCTTCCTTGGCTGAAAACGATAGGAGGGTTTACTTCCACTTTAAAGGCATTCTTTCCTTTATTTTCACCTGGTGATCTAGCCAGTAAGTTTGTTGTTTTTCAACAGAACAAGCTCTCCTGCAAATAATCAGTTTAGTCTGTTGAGACAAACTATTTACCACTGACAGGGGTACTTACAATGATCAGCTTCTATTTATTCATGTAAAACATTTACTCTAAAAAGAATAAAACAAAAAAAACTGTTGCTGTAACTGATTGTTGCTGTAACTGCCTAACAATACTGTTGTTCAAAGATGTCTATGATGCTCCTTCATCCAGAGTGGGGGCACTTTAACACAGTAGGTATGTTACCGGACAGATCACCAGGTAAAAACAGGGGGGGAAAAGCCTTCCTTTTACACCACAATTACGTTCTTCAGATCCGTTCTGGATGCGTTTCTGCATGTGCAGTTTTAACGCATTTTTGATTTGTTTCCGGATGTGTTCCAGATTCTTTCTTCTTAAATTTGTTTTCGCTGTACTGGGGTCCAGTGTGCTTTTTATGCATGTTTGATGCTTTTTACAACATACCAGTACAATTCTGTGCAGCAAAAAAGCAGAATGTTGTACTTTTTTTTCTGGAACTGAAAAGCACCGGATTGCACTGCGATGGTGGGAACTATGCCATTGGAACCCATATGACCTACTTTCCATACTTTTTTCATGCAGAAAAAAAGCACTGCACTGCATGTGGTGTGAGCGGACCCCAACAAATAATAAGCCGAATGCAGCCACCACATCTAATGATTGGTACACTGCAAAATGTTACATTTTTATTTTGGGATTTATTATCACTTTAGGCACTTTAAGATTAAAATGCATTTGTATCCTTCAACATAAATGTGCTTAAGCACTTCAATACCTGCACTTTTACCCCCTTCCTGCCAAGGCCAATTTTCAGGCTTTCAGCACTGTCACACCTTAACCTCCCTGGCGGTATTCCCGAGTGTGGCCGGGGTTAAATTTCAGTACCATTAGCGGTAACCCCCGAGCCACACTTGGGATTGCATTGCAGGATCCTGGTGCAGTATACTCACCTTGTCCCAAGGATCCTGCGATGTTCCCTCGATGTGTCCGTGGGCTGTGTCCTCCACCCGATGCCTCTGTGTGCCAGGCTCCATTCCCTGCGAGCGTCACGACGCCTGGGGGCGGAGCCTGGCAGAAAATTCAAAAATGACAAAATTCATAATACATACAGTACACTGTAATCTTACAGATTACATTACTGTATGGAATTATTTCACCTCCCTTTTGTCCCTAGTGCTTTGTCCAGTGTCCTGCATGTAGTTTTATATTATATATACTGTTCTTTCTGCCTGGAAACTTGAGATTGTCCATGGTGACCAAAAAGTGTCCCTTTATGCCAAAAGTGGTTTGAGACCAGCTAGAAAACAGCGATAATAAATAAGAACACTTGCTGATTTGAGTGATAGTGAATAGTGGGAAAATTCATTTTATTATAATTATAAATGTAGCGGGGTCTTCAAAGTTAGTGGGATACACCTGGGGGTAGAGAGACCCAGGTGTGTAATTATGTCAGGGATTAGACCCCTTTTTGTTATTCGTGGAGGATTGGATGGTGCAATATTCTCCTTGGCCTGTGGGTGGCGGGGTACCTACAGGCTCGAGGTAGAATCACTACCACAGTGTTACCCTTTTTGTCCCTTCCTGGAGATGGTACGGCTGGGGCGGGGAACCCGCCGTGGTGTCGATGGGAGGAGATAAAAGGGGGAGACGCCCTCGCCACGAGGTCTTTGGGGGATCATCTCTTCACGTACCCAGGCGCCCTCGGCCTGGGTGCGGGCGGTTCAAGGTTCCGGCCTGGGCACCCTAGGCCTGGCCGGAATGAAGCTGGAGTTGGAGTCCATCCCAGGCACCTTCAGCCTGGGGTGAGGTACTTTGTAGAAGGCCTGGGACCTGGTGACTTCGACCGGGTCCCGCGAGGGTGAAGTGATTCCAGGGTGCCCCTTGCGAGGGGACCCGCATCTGAGGTGAGGAGGCTGGGGAGGTCACCCGTCTGAAGACTCCGGAGCAGCGTCAACCCGGTGACGGACGGGCCTCCGGTAACTCCCTTGGAGGGTCATCTTCCCCTGATATAGGCCGCAGCGCAGCGAAGTTGTTCTAATCAAGACTCCTGCAACCCCTGGTCATAGCACAGGGGGTGTAGGGACTACAATCCGGATAGTGCCTCGGCCTGCTCATCCCACCGTATCCTGCCATATATTGTTTGTTGTGGAGCTACGGAATAAAACTAACAGTTGGACTGTGATCGGTGTATGGACTCTGTTGATGGGAGCAAAGGGAGATTCCAGCATAGCAGGGCTAAGTTCCGCAACCCAATGCACATTTGGCCCGAGGAAGATATTGATGCTGGCCTTCACCTCACCCACAGCCAGGGGGAGGACATGGGCCGTAGCGCACCTCACTCTCGAAACCCAGGTACCCCTAGACAAGAGCTTTCGGACAACCGATAAACATGTGAAGGGGGTGAGGCCGCTACATAAAAAATGTTTTTTTATAATTATTTATAGTTATTATATTATAATTTATGATTTTGTGTTTCAAACTTTATCATACTCGGTATTTCTACTAGACTCTTGTTTGGACAGATTTAAGTAAGTTATTACTAAGAATTACAGGCCTAAAGTATAACACGCCAAATTTCTATGCAAAACAATTGGACCACTTTGAGACAAAAAAATCTGACATAATCATACCGCCAGGGTGGCTACATGACGATTGCGCGGTCATGCAACACTACCCATATGAAATTTTTTTAATTTTTTGAGACAGATAGAGTTTCTTTTGGTGGTTTTTAACCAGTTCAGCTCCGGAAGGTTTTCCCCCCTTCCTTACCAGGCCATTTTTTGCGATACGGCACTGGTCGCTTTAACTGACAATTGCGCCACTGTACCCAAAAAAAATGTATGTCCTTATGCCCCACAAATAGAGCTTTATTTTGGTGCCATTTGATCACCTTTGCAGTTTTAATTTTTTTTGCGCTATAAAAAAAAAATATATATATATTTATTACTTTCTGCTGTAAAACCTACCCAATACAAAAAAATGTAAAAAAATTGAATTTCTTCATAAATTTAGATCAATATGTATTCTGCTACATGTTTTTGGTAAAAAAAAAATTCAATAAGCGTATATTGATTGGTTTGCACTTGCACAAATGTTATAGCGTCTACAAACTATGGGATATTTTTATGGAAATTGTATTTATTTATTTTTTTACTGGTAATGGCGGCGATCAGCAACTGTGACATTGCGGCGGACAAATCAGACACTAATTGACACTTTTGATTTTTTTTTGGGAAGCAGTTACACTAATACAGTGATCAGTGCTAAAAAAAATGCGCAGCTGCTGTACTGACACTGGCAGGGAAGGGGTTAACATCAGGGTTGATCAAAGGGTTAAATGTGTTCCCTGGGAGTGCTTGCTAATGGTGGGGGGGGGTTGCATTTACTGTGGGATGGCAGAGATCCATGTTCCTGCTTAGCAGAAACACCTTCCCTTCTCAAAGAACGGCAATCTGACTTGTTTACATAGGCAGATCTGTTCTGCTATTCTCCGAAACGATCGGTGGGTCCCGGCGGACATCGGGTCTGCCGGACCCACTGATTGGTTCCTGCCGTGTCCAATCACAGTGGGAGCGGGTCGCCGGCGGATCGCACGCGCCCCAAACCCGGAAGTGTCAGATCACATACTAGGTATGTGATCTGGCACAGATTGGCCTGTCGCAGTATTTGTGCATGGGGCAGTCACTATGTGGTTAATCACGACTTGGTTTTTATTTTTTGCTAAATAAATGAAAAAAGACCCAAAATTTGGATCAAAACAAACAAAAATAACATTTTCTTTGTTTCTGTTATAAAAATTTTCAAATAAGTATTTTCTTCTCTTCACTGATGTACGCTTATGAGGCTGTATTGATGGGTACTGATAGGCTACACTGATGGGCACTGATGAGGCTGCATTGATGGGCACTGATGAAGCTGTACTGATGGGCACTGATGAGGCTACATTGATGGACACTGATGAGGCTGCATTGATGGGCACTGATGAGGCTTCATTGATGGGCACTGATGAGGCTGCACTGATGGGCACTGATGAGGCTACATTGATGGGCACTGATAGGCTACACTGATGGGCACTGATGAGGCTGCATTGATGATGGGCACTAATGAGGCTACTTTGATTGGCACTGATGAGGCTGCACTGATGGGCACCGAGGGAGCTGCACTGATAAGGCAGCACTGATGGACACTGATAGGTGGCACTGATATACTGCACTGGTGAGGCTGTACTAATAATCAGGGCAGTGATGATCAGTGCCCTAAATATGAACGTACTGTAAATGTCCCCCGTAACTGGAAAGCTGGTTGTTGGCTTTCCTTTCCTCAGACACTGACAGCGCTGAGAAAAGGAAATGCCGATAATCGGCATTTGTTTACATGTGATCAGCTGTGATTTGATACAGCAAATCACATGGTAATTAAGTATTAGTTTGGGTACAGTGTAGCATGACCCCGCAATTGTCATTTAAAAAGTGACAGTGCTGAAAGCTGAAAATTGGCCTGGGCAGGAAGGTGCGAAAGTGCCCTGTATTGAAGTGGTTAAAGTAATGCATGGACTACTTTTGGTGCAGTCCAGTGCGATTTCAGCCCAGTCAAATGAATGGGCTGAAATTGCACTGCACCTGGATCGCATTTGAATCACTCAGGAAAGCACAACATGTTTCTGTGCATTTCATAGTGTGAACCAGCCCTTAAAGCAGTGCAAAAAATTTCATTTTACTGTATTTCTGAAATTACATTTTACATGCCTATAAAAACGGCATTAAACCCAACATCAAATGTGATATATTGCAGCTTCCCAATCATTAGATGTGGCGGCTGCATTTGTTTTCTTTTATTCCCTCTGTTTTTAGCTGGTAGATTTAGCTAGTAGATTTAAATACATTAACAAATAGAAGCCAAACATCAGCTCACACTCTTATATTCAGCTACAGCAAACAGTTTCTTTCCTTTTGGGATAAAGGTCTTGCCCACAAATAAATTAAATCTGATCATTGCAAGCATCCCTGCTAGTGTTAAATGCTTTTTATATCATCCCTGTAAACGAATACATCTGGAAGAGAGTTTGTGCTTTTGAAAAAAAATACAGACTTACTGGCCAGATCACCAGATAAAAATAGACGAGTAAAAGCTAAATAAAGAAAACAAATGCAGCAATCACATCTAAGAATTGGTAAGCAATATAATAAATGTTTGCTTTTGAGTATATTACTCCTTTACGTGCTTAGCGGAGTTATTCTTTCAATTGTTTGTAATCCCTTCCATATACCCACTGTCCCCAGGTGATACACAGAGATGAAACAAATCCTTTTACATAAGGTGTACCTGTTTATCTGCAGTCTTCTCCTTTCTACATCCATTTAAAGTTCAGAATTTATAAAGCCTGTTTTAGCTGGCAGAAAAAAAGGGGGCAGAGAGCTGAAATTACACTCTGCAGAGCTCAGTGAGGAGAGGTCTGACAGCTGATGGGAGGAGAGGCAGGGGATGGATAGGAAGGGAGTGGAAGCGACCCCCCCCCCCTTCATACAGCACACAGGAACAGAACTGAGGCTGTCAATCAGCTGGGGATCCCTCCCCTGTCACCTTATTTCTCTTGGTGTCAGGAAAACTTGTCAGAAGGGACTCATGCTGATAGCAGAGGAATGAGGCAGAAGACAGAAATAACACTTAGCGCTCTTAATTGAGACAAGTACACACTATAGAGGGATATGCTTTGTTCATATTTCATATCTGAGGTTTACAACCACTTTACATGTCAGGTGCAGGATCTTCAGGAACATGAACTTGATCACAGTCACAGTAGCTGCAGCTCCTGCCCTTATGCCACTTCAGAATTAGTAGTAGGGAGCATACTTTCAGACCACCTCTGTTATTTTGATTAGGAGCAGCTCTTGACATAGTGTAGTGAGAGGTCTTGTGTGTGCTCTCATGCATATTTAAGTCTCTGTAAACACAGGCATCAAAAAGATGAGATCAGTATGCATTCATAATTGAACGTGTCTTCTGAGATGTAAAAATAGTGATAAGATATGTAAAAAAAAAAAACTTCAACACATTCAAGCATTTAGCAATCTCTATATATTTACTTTACCAACGGGCACAGAGCCTGTGATGTTACCTAGGGTTTTATGCTGTGCCATATTTTCTTCTTAACGAAGAAGTACAGACAAAGCTTGTTTTGGCTGTACTCAGTGGCGGCTGGCGCTCAAAATTACATACACTAACAAATGGCTTCGGAGAACAAACCTTTTTATAGTGAGCCCCCATTATTGACCATTGTAACCCTGCTGATCACAGTTGAAAGGTCAGGTAGTGCATTACAAAGAAATTTGTCTGGCAAATGTCCACACTAGTCCATTGGATCTGTGAATTTTGAACCAGCTGATCCACAGCAAACCCATGGTAGCGGTAAATTCAATGGCATCCCTATTCTAATACTTATAGGGTCTGTCCATGTAACAAGTTACTCAGTTAAAAAGAGCTCCTGGCAAAAAAAGAATGTTTTCCATGTATTAAGGCCGTGCCCGCACTGCATGGGGTTAACTGCTCGTTTTGTTCAGGGGCACAAGGAAAAGCTTACCTACCCGATCCTTTAAACCGCTGGAAAATCATACTCCCCCATTGTTCAGCGGTGGACTGTTTCTGCCATCCTCACGCCCAGAGCCTGTCTATGGGCATGATGACATCAGGAACAGTCCATTCACAAGTTCTTCTTTAAAGCACATCTAGTGTTTTATCATATCAGTCTTTGGACCTTAGAGCCGGTTCACACCAGGGCGGCACGACTCTGGGGGCGACTCGGCAAGGCGATCTCAAGACGACTTGAGAGGCGATTTGCAAATTGACTTCTGTATTGAAGTCAATGCAAGTCGCCCCGAGTCGCCCCCAAAGTCGTACAAGAACCTTTTTCTAAGTCGGAGCGACTTGAGTCGCTCCTATTAGAACGGTTCTATTGAACAGAGCAGGACGCGACTTGTCAGGCGGCTGAGTCGCCTGACGAGTCGCCCTGGTGTGAACCGGCTCTTAGCATTAGTCACACATTTATTTGGCTAAAAATGAAGTGATTTGTTTCATTATTTGTGATACATCCAGCATAATAACAATTATATATCAGGCTAGCTTGTGATGTAAAAAACAACAATTTTGTAGTAATAGGTAGCCATATTCACTAAAAAGGAGCTAATCTCTAGAATCTGTGCCCAAAATGTAGGCAGAGGTCAAAGAACTAGTCATATGTCAGGTTGTCTCTGCGGCTTATCTTTTCCCCATTTCTGACTTACCATGCTTTATTCTGCACTGTGTCTTGGTGTGGAGGTAGTCATCTTTGTTTTGTTCACTCATGTCAGAGCCTCCAGCATAGAGGACAATGAGCAATACACTGAATCTTACTCCAAATCTCCTGGGTATAGCAGACTATAATACCTAAACCCACATTCACACTTGATTGTGATGCAGCGTACACACGATCATTTTTCCCGTCGGGAAAAATTAAATTTTTTCTTTTGGACGAGAAAAACGACCGTGTGTCGGCTTTTTGTCATTTTTCCAGACGGGAAAAACGGCATTAATCACGACGAGAAAAATTAGGACATGCTCTAATTTTTCTCGTCGTGATTCCCATCATTTTTTTCCGCAGCAGTTTTCCCATAGGGAAACACTGCCGGGGAGCCTACACACAGTCGTTTTTTTTCGACCAAGAAAAAAAATGTCATTTAAAACGGCCGTGTGTAGGGGAACAAGCTGTTCCTCGTTTTTCACGTCGATTTTCTCGACGGTGTTTTCACCGTCTAAAAAATCGATCGTGTGTACACGGCATTAGTGTAGTCATGCGATGTAGAGGCCATTTTTGTATGTTCAACTTTCAGTACTGGATCGGAATTGCACATTTTTGGCCCATAGACTTTGGGATTGAAGCACCTGAAAAACATGTGTAGACCTGTGTTTTTCCAAGTACTCCCATTAGAGTCCGTGGGACCAAAAATGTACAATTTTGCCCCGAAAAAACTCATGTACTTTTTCTAGCTGAAAGTGAAAGTCTTCTTACAATGGTTGTACCTCCGTGTGCTACCAATTGGAGATCTTTACTCTACTAGTTGCAAATTCTAAGATAAATCTGTGCTGTGGGGAGAGGTGGAGACAGGACATAAGGGATATGGATGAGAACCAGTGGACAGTGTCATTGGAAGTGATATCTGACGTGTCCATATCTCCATCTCACAAACTTACACAGTTATTTATTTTACACAATAAAAAATTGGGGCAGAGTTGATTCTCCTAATTTCCCTAGATGTTCCAGAAAGACTAGTACACTGATACATACTGTACATTATGGAGGTGTCTTAAGTTATATAGATACTGAGCTTCCAAATTATTCAAGATTTATGCTCCACAGTTACCATTTGATCCTAAAATTGCCCTTCTCATATAGTCCCAAAGGACATGATCCCGCCAGCGTTTAGATTATTGATAATATGTTTATTCTGTGTAGCCCATAAGCTCATTGCGCAAGGCAGGTTGTTTCCTGGTCATCATAGTTTTTCATATAGCGTGCCTCTATCAATGCTATCCTAGATAGAGAAAAACATATGTACCATCAGGTTGTCCAAAAATGTTTAAAAAAAACTGGATTTCCTTTCCTTCATTATCATCATCCATCCATAGAGAAAGAGAAAAAAGCAGTGCAGTAACCCATAGCTTCCAATCAGGGTGCAGATTACAGTAATCAAATTAGTTCAGAGAAAATTTCTGATAGATTCTTTACCATTGTGCTTTGGAATGCCTTTTATGGTGCACTTACCAATAAGCCTAATATTGGTTGTAATGCTGCCTCTTTTGTTGCTTATATGAACATAGAATTCCATTCATGTGAATTTTTCAAAATGGTCTTCGGGATTCTAAAACCCAAACAAAGACCTCTAATGACAACTTGGATACAAACCATATGAACGCATAAGTAAGAAACACTGATTAATCCAAGCACAATCTGCAATTAGTTTCTTTGTCTTCCAGTGTTTTTTTTGCCTACAGTCACACAAAATAGAGTTCATTAAATTCCAAGTTTATTATTCTTATATTGCATATAATTATACATTTTATCTTTATATCACTATGGATAGTTTGCAAAGAACCATGTCTTCCTTAGACATCTTCTAGATTACTCATAGTTTGCCTGCACGCCATGGGGGTTGCAACTGAGACCCAAGAGGACAGGAAAGAGAGGCTGTGTAGAGATTCAGATGGTAGAATTGTCAGGCAGTGCTGACATGTGTAGCACTTTTACTGTAGTGAAAACAACCCACAGAAATATTACTCTATCATGTATCTATTATCTATTGTGTATTATTGTTAGCAAAAGATCAATTTCGATTGGCTTCTTTAGATTGCAGCATTTTGGATTATTAATTAATTAAGTGTACAAGTGTACACATTCTAGATGACGTGTATAGTTCATATTTGAGGAAATTTAAAGGATTTGGGTGCCTCTAGGTGGCTATTGGGCATCCTACTAAAACACGTACCATGTTCCTGATATTGATAAAGAAATAACTAGAACAGCTAATAATGGACTTTAAGAGCCCATTAACACAGGGGCGGCACGACTTGTCCTGCGACTGTGCTGGGCGTCTTCAAGACGACTTCAAAGGTGACTTCAAAAATGACTTCTGTATTGAAGTCAATGGAAGTCGCCCTGAAGTCGTCTTGAAGTAGTACAGGAACCTTTTTCTAAGTCGGAGCGACTTCAGTCGCTCCGATTAGAACGGTTCCACTGTACAGAATGGGACGCGACTTGTCAGGCGGCTGAGACGCCTGACGAGTCGCCCCTGTGTGAATGGGGTCTTAAGGCATGTACAATAAAATTCACTATTTATTAGTAAACAATTCCACAAAGACAAAACTTTATTGAAAATACACAAGACATTTAAAATGACATAGGAAGTTCTATGTCTTTTTAAGTGCCTTGTATATTTTCTATTCATTTTTGTACTTGTGGAATTACCTTTTTTGTTTACTAATAAATTGTGAATTTTATGATACGTGCCTTTAAATTCCATTATTAGGTGTATAGCTCATAACCGCATTATGTGAGCAAGGGACAATGTTTGACTTTAGGTGCACTAGTGTTTCTGGACAAATGTCTATGTGGGGCAGATTCTGAGAACACCTATGAATTTCAAGCTGTTATGCATTGACAACATGACAGCAGCACTAACCACCTATTTCCAAGCAACCTGAAAAAGCTCATTTTAATAAAGATGAATTTGGAGGCCTGCCAAATTTATTCTTAGTTCTTGATGCACATAAAATGGATTTAATAATATCCTTCCAAAAGCAGTTCAATATATTGCACATTAAGAATTGCAGCGTGTGCATACAGTTTTCTGCTAGATTACATCACATTTGTGTGGTCATCTGCTGTTCATTTTCCTCTTGCCTCACCCAACCTCAAACGTGAAATATTGGACTGTCTGAGTTTCCCCCAGTAAACTCAGGCACTTACATGTATGATGGCTACTGTTTTACACAACAGAACTTATATTATTTTAGGACATGGAAGCACAGTGTCTTTAAAGGGTTAGTTCACCTTTACCAAAAAACTTTCTATGCAGATAAAGCATATCTGTAGATAGAAACAAACTGTGCAGCGCTAACTAAAGTTGAATGCCCTTTCTATAGGTGTAGGCCATTTACGTATCTCCTGAAGCCTGACTGTAATACTCCCAGGACTATGCTAGGATGTTGCTAAGAGAGGCCTAGTCATTATTGCTCAACCCCACCATCACAGGAGTGAACTCTCAAATGCTGAGGTCAGAGCTACTGCATCAGGGGAGAGAAAGCGCATTTGGGGGTGGGGTTAAATCAGAGAAAGAGCTCACTCCTGTGATGGTAGAGGTAAACAGTAAGAGCTGGGCTTCTCTTAGCAACATGCCACCTAGTGTTCAATATAGTATTGGAGGGGGTGATGTTGATTTTTAAGACCTTGTTAAAATGTGTGGTTGAGGGGCTGTACAATTGCATAGCCTCCAACTGCTGCCTGTCAGGTCACCTGTGGCCAGGTGACAGATGCACACCGTAGGGGGACAGGAGTGCACCGCAAGGTAGTGAACCCTATGGCTGACTGCTGCGGATAGGAAACTGGGTGGTTGTGGAAAGCGGGACCAGAGGAGCACAACCGGGATCCTATGGGAAGCTAGAGCCAAGATTCCCCAGGGCGCGGAGTCTAAGACCCAGCAGGTCTTCTCCAGAGCCTCTAGTGGTGAGGATGTTATGCTGCAGGCTGGGTCCAGGTCGCGGCCCCTAGAGTCTCCTAGCTCACGCCCCGTAGGATAAGGGGACAAGAGGGGAAGCAGCAGCACGAGATATAAGAGTAATGAATAACAAGCTGAAAGTCAAGGGCCACAAGCAGACAAGGATAATGAAAGACAAGCCGAAGGTCAAGGGTCACGAGCAGACAGGGATAGTCGGGGACAAGCCAATAACGTAACAGAGAGACAGACGTAGCACACGGCAGGCAGGAACCCAAACACACAATGCCTAACAAACACATTGATCAGCAAAGCAGGCTTGCAGTGCACAGGTTAATATAGTGTTCTGTGATAGGGCCTGGGGTGGAGTCAGGCTGGGAGGAGATTATAAAGGAAGCCAGGTGAAAGGGTTCTGGCCTCTAAGATGAACACATGGGAAGGAAGGTAAGCTGACAGACAAACACTACTGCATATCCATGACAGTACCCTCCCTCTTATGGGCCCTCCCCCGCCTGGGCCCAGGCTTAAAGGGAAATCTCTGATGAAACCTCCTCAACAGATGAGGTGCAGCGACATCAGATGCAGCGATCCAAGACGCCTCCTCAGGACCAAAACCTCTCCAATGCACAAGGTACTGAAGAATGCCTCTGCAGAGCCGAGAATCCAGAACTTGTCTAACCTCGTACTTAAGATTATCCTCAGAGACCGAAAACGAGGTAGGGAGATGACAAGAAGATCTATTGAGGACCAAAGGCTCTCTAGGAATAAGCAAGGGCATGAGAGGATCAACAGGAATCTGAGGAGGGTCCCCTAGACCCTTAAAGGGGAACTGGTCATCTTGCACAGGACCATCAGACTGGGCAGATGTCAGTGGAACCCTGAAGTCAGGTTGGTTAGAAGGTGACGTGTCGCCGGAGTCAAGCTGAATAGCTGAAGGACAAGCAGAATATCCTGAACAAGAAAAAGTAGGAGGCTCACTGGGCATGGGCTGGACTGGCATAACTAGTACAGAGGCCGAGTGAATAGCAGAGTCAGGTGTAGCGACTACCTGAATCGCATCGCAAGACGTAGCGACTGCAGGACTTGTAGACAAGCTAGCCTGGCTGTGCGTCCAAGGGTGGTTAGGGACAGAGAAATGTAAATGGTTATGCAACCTGGAATGAATGACCGGCTCAGGTTCACAGGGGGCAACCTTGGGTAGGCAGGACGAGGAACAGGAGGGACCCCAAGCCAGGATCTGTCCAGTAGTCCAGTCCACATGAGGAGAATGGAGCTGTAACCATGGGAGACCCAAAATTATAGGCGTTGAGGCCTTAGGTAAGATAAGGAAGGATATCCACTCCTGGTGGAGTGTCCCTACCGACATCTTAACAGGGAGGGTCTGGAAGCGGATAGGTCCCCTGGGAGAACAGTACCATCAATCGCCAAGACCACCAATGGCGTGGTGAGGGGCAAAAGAGTAAGTCTCATGGACGATGCGATTTCCCAGTCCATGAAATTACCAGCGGCTCCGGAATCCAGATATGCTGAGACCGAATGAGAAGAAGCACCAACATGAAGGAACACAGAAAGCAGAAGACGAGAAGGGGAAGGTGATATTTCTGGGTCCAATACTCCACTTTCCAGATGAAGTGGACCCAAACGTTTTTCTGGACAAAGAGAGCAAGTGTCACGAAAATGACCTTTGCCCCACAGTAAAGACACAGACCAAGAGTTCTGCGCCTAGCACGTTCCTCGGGGGATAGCCTGGCCCGACCCAGCTGCATGGGTTCCTCAGCTGGTAGGAGATGCTCTACGGGTCGAAGAGAGGGGAGCTCAGGCTGACTAAGAACCAAGGAGTGCTGGCGTTGCTTTTCTAAGGTCCTCTCCTGAAAGCGAATATCGATCTGGTTACACAAGGAGACAACGCCGGCCAGATCAGTGGGGATGGTTCTTCCTGCTAATTCATCCTTCACTCTATCAGACAGGCCATGCAAAAAGGTTGCGACTAAGGCCTCATTGTTCCAGCTCAACTCAGCTGACAGTATGCGGAAATGAAGGGCATACTGTCCCACAGAAGCAGACTCTTGGCGGAGACGTAAAAGGGCGCTGGCCGCTGAAGAGACACGAGCCGGTTCTTCAAAGATATTCCGAAAAAGTTTCAAGAAGCCAGACAGGCTAGAAACCACTGGATCATTCAGTTCCCACAGAGGGGCTGCCCAGGCTAAAGCTTCACCAGAGAGGAGGGAAATGATATAGGCTACCTTAGCCCGATCAGACAGGAAGTTTTGGGGCTGGAGCTCAAAATGAATCGTGCATTGGCTAAGGAACCCCCTGCAAGCCTTGGAGTCCCCAGAGAAACGGGAAGGAGCTGGCAGTTGTAGTGAGTGTGTGGCTGCGACTGGTGCAATAGGTGCAGCCGCTGGTTGTATTTGAGGTTGCGGATTCAGGGTTCCCAAGGAGGCCTGAAGCTGCTCGAAGCGAGAAGCCAGATCCTGGAGGAATCGCATCACCTGAGTCTGATTCGATTCCTGGGTTTCAAGTCTGCAAACAATGCCCTGCAATGGATCATCCGCGGGGAGCGGGATGTCAGCCGGGTTCATGGCTGATCAAACTGTCAGGTCACCTGTGGCCAGGTGACAGATGCACACCGTAGGGGGACAGGAGTGCACCGCAAGGTAGTGAACCCTATGGCTGACTGCTGCGGATAGGAAACTGGGTGGTTGTGGAAAGCGGGACCAGAGGAGCACAACCGGGATCCTATGGGAAGCTAGAGCCAAGATTCCCCAGGGCGCGTAGTCTAAGACCCAGCAGGTCTTCTCCAGAGCCTCTAGTGGTGAGGATGTTATGCTGCAGGCTGGGTCCAGGTCGCGGCCCCTAGAGTCTCCTAGCTCACGCCCCGTAGGATAAGGGGACAAGAGGGGAAGCAGCAGCACGAGATATAAGAGTAACGAATAACAAGCTGAAAGTCAAGGGCCACAAGCAGACAAGGATAACGAAAGACAAGCCGAAGGTCAAGGGTCACGAGCAGACAGGGATAGTCGGGGACAAGCCAATAACGTAACAAAGAGACAGACGTAGCACATGGCAGGCAGGAACCCAAACACACAATGCCTAACAAACACATTGATCAGCAAAGCAGGCTTGCGGTGCACAGGTTAATATAGTGTTCTGTGATAGGGCCTGGGGTGGAGTCAGGCTGGGAGGAGATTATAAAGGAAGCCAGGTGAAAGGGTTCTGGCCTCTAAGATGAACACATGGGAAGTAAGGTAAGCTGACAGACAAACACTACTGCATATCCATGACACTGCCCCTTTAGCTTCAAAGGCAGTGGTGCACATATGCCATGGCTGAAATACTTTGCATTGTAGCTCAGCAAAAATTATCCCTACTATCCCATTCGGCAGGTGGCACTGTGCCCTATTCAACGGAATGGAGATGCTCCAACACTGTGCGCAATACAGGCAGTTGTGACATGCTGGTGCAGGGTTATCTGGTTAAAACAGGAGGTGAAAAGGTGATATAACACCTCCTCACCACCTGTCAAGAGCAATCTGAATGCAGATCATTCTTTGGAGGGCACAGCATGTGTAAACAAATTCTGAGTGCGCTTCTTCTTCTAAATAAATTTTACAATGCAATGCAACCACCTTGTAAGGCTAAGAAGAGACATGTGAATTGCATAACGAGCAAACTTGGAGACTTCTGTAATGCCATTAGCCTGGAATTCTAATTATGGGGAGCAATAATGGGGCCATAGCCAAAATGCCAGATCCTTCTCACTCTTGACTCCCCTAGTTGTACTCCTCCTAGAATGTATGACGCATGCATGTTTTTAGCCCCCAAGTGCCTAACTTTACCTGTATCAACATCATTTACTGCATAGTTGTACAAATAAACAGTGCATTAAGGTCTGCCTAATAACTGCATACACTTGTACTTATAGTAACAAACTCTGTATCATTTATAAATAGAATTTAAACATTAAGGATCCCAACATTGAACTTTGAGTATAAATAAACTTCATATTTGCAAACATTCCCAAAACAATAGGGGGAATGCATTGCTGCGACAGTAAAACATAATGGAGCTTAACATGACAACTTGTGTTATGCCCCCTGCCTTGTGGGAAATTCTCGGTGGCATGGAGGTGCAGACTAGTGATGAGCCGAACACCCCCGGGTTCGGTTCGCACCAGAACCCGCGAACGGACCGAAAGTTCGCACGAACATTAGAACCCTATTAAATACAATGGATGCGAACGTTCGGATTCTAAAGTGCTAATTATAACGACTATTATCCATGTTATTGTCCAAAACAGAGTTTGGGAACCCGGGTTCTGCACCAGGGGACATGTATCAATGCAAAAAGAAGTTTTAAAAACGGACGTTTTCGGGGGCAGTCATTTTAATGATGCATAAAGTGAAAAAAAAAAGTCAAATATTCCTTTAAATATTGTACCTGGGGGGTGTCTAAAGTATGCCTGTGAAGTGCCACGTGTTTCCCGTGTTTAGAACTGTCCCTGCACAAAATAACATTTCTAAAGGAAAAAAAGCCATTTAAAACTGCTTGCGGCTTTAATGCAATGTCTGGTCCCGGTAATATGGATGAAAATCTTTAGGAAAAATGGCATAGCTACCCCATCAACGCCCCCCCCCTACCCCAGCCCATTACCAGCCCCTTTGGGTCTTGTATGGATATTAAGGGGAACCCCGCACACAAAATAAAAAAGGACCTATATACTCTGAACAGCCGTATACAGGCGGTGCATACAAGACAGGGACTGTAGGTTTGTTCTTATGTAGAATCTGTTTGTAATTTTGAACAGCTGCATTGTTTAAGTGTAGCTCCATGCCAAATTCCTTTTTTTTAGCTTTTTTGTAAAACATAGGGAACGGTTATGACCCCTGTCACATTTTTTTGCTGTCTGTGCCCCTGTTCAGAACATTTCACCTCACTTTGCGTCCCAATGACAACTGTTTTTGAAATGTGGTGTTTTTATTGAAACAAGGATTGGTGATAAAGCATCAGTAGAGAGGAGACACCTTTCTCCCATATTAATTCTTACAGGAGAGAATTTTCCTTCCAAGGGGTAGATTTCCTCTCACTTCCTGTTGTCTTCTTCCGTTTGCAAGTAGTAGTAGTTTGTAAGTTGGATGTTTGAAAGTAGGGACCTGCCGTATATACTCTGCAGAAATTGGCCCCTTAGGTGTTGGTGTTGGCACAACACTGAAAGCACTCACAGTTATTCTTGGTGGGTGCTGGAACGCCCTGCTGTCAACTATTATATCAGGAATTGTAATAACATATAATTGTTGACCAGTGGTAGTAAAAATTGTGCCTTTGATGGTGGTGCTGGTGCCACAACACTGTAAGGCCTGACAGTTACTCTTGGTGGGCGCAGCAATGGGCCCTGCTGTGAATTATTAGATCAATAATTATAATTGCATGCCCCTGTTGAATAGGGGCTGAAAAATTGGGCCTTTGGTGGTGGTGGTGGTGGTGGTGGTGATGGTGGTGCTGGTGCCACAACACTGTAAGGCCTGACAGTTACTCTTGGTGGGCACAGCAATGGGCCCTGCTGTGAATTATTCGATCAATAATTATAATTGCATGCCCCTGTTGAACAGGGGCTGAAAAATTGGGCCTTTGGTGGTGGTGGTGATGGTGGTGCTGGTGCCACAACACTGTAAGGCCTGACAGTTACTCTTGGTGGGCGCAGCAATGGGCCCTGCTGTGAATTATTAGATCAATAATTATAATTGCATGCCCCTGTTGAACAGGGGCTGAAAAATTGGGCCTTAGGCACTGGTGGCACAACACTGCAACCCCTCACAGATACTGTACTTGGAGCACAGCAATGAGGCCTGTTGCAAAGTATTGCATCAAAAATTTTAATTACACGCCCCTGTTAAACAGGGGCTGAAAAATTGGGCCTTAGCCACTGGTGGCGTCACCCATAAACCAAAATGATCTTCCAAGCTATCATCATTAATCGTATCATTGAGGAGGAGGAGGAGAATAGCCAGTCAACATAACAGCACAGGCACTCAGCATCAGCATCAGTCTTGAAGGGATGTGACATTTTAAAATCAATTAGTCTGTTATATCAGCATCTGGCGTGTGGTAGCTGGTGGTGATCCAAGACTGGTTCATCTTGATGAAAGTCAGTCGATCAACCGAGTCGGTGGACAGGCGCACCCTGTGATCCGTGACAAATCCTCCAGCAGCACTGAATGTGCGTTCTGAAAGAACGCTGGATGCAGGACAGGCCAGTAGCTCAATTGCATACTGTGCAAGCTCTGGCCAGTGATCCATCCTCAAGACCCAGTAAGCCAGAGGATTTACGGTGGGGAAGGTGTCCAAGTCTGACCTTGCCCCTAGGTATTCCTGGACCATGTATATCAGACGCTGGCGATGGTTGCTGGAACCGATCATACTTTGGGGCTGCGGACTAAAGAATTGTCTGAACGCATCGGTCAGACGGCCACCTTCCCCACCGCTCCTTCTTTGACTGCCCGAAGCCTCAGCAACTCGTTGTCCAGGACCAGGAGTTTGTAACCTCCCAGTCTCTGGGAATGCGTTGCACAGACCTTTCTGCAAGGCCTCCCGGAGTTGTCTCATCCTCTGCTCCCTCTGCGACGGTACGATAAGGTCCGCAACCTTACCCTTGTACCGTGGATCAAGGAGAGTGGCCAGCCAGTAATGGTCCCTCTCCTTGATCCGAAGAATACGAGGATCCTTCCGCAGACTGCAGGATCAGGGAGGCCATGCAGCGTAGGTTAGCTGAGGCATTCAGTCCGGAGTCCTCTGGGTCACTAAGGACGACATGATCTGGAGCCACCTCCTCCCAGCCACGTACAAGTCCACTGGTTTCTTGGGACTGTAAATCATCCCTAAAAGACTTCTGCTGATGATGCTGAGTGCCAGCCTCCACCTCCATGCTGACACAATCCTCCTCCTCCTCCTCCTCCTCCTCCTCCTCCTCCTCTTCCTGTGCGATGGGTGGGACAGAAGGAACACTGTCTGGGTAAAGGGGGCCTTGAGAGGCAAGGAAGTCCTCCTCTTCCTGCCTCTGTTCTGCCTCAAGTGCCCTGTCCATTATTCCACGCAGTGTGTGCTCCAACAGGTGGACAAGAGGTACAGTGTCACTGATGCATGCACTGTCACTGCTCACCATCCTCGTGGCCTCCTCAAATGGTGCCAGGACAGTGCATGCATCCCTGATCATGCCCCACTGGCGTGGTGAAAAAAACCCGAGCTCCCCTGACCCTGTCCTGGTGCCGTAGTCGCACAGGTACTCATTGATGGCCCTCTGCTGCGTGTGCAGCCGCTGCAGCATGGCCAACGTTGAGTTCCACCTGGTGGGCATGTCACATATAAGGCGGTTCTTGGGCAGGTTCAACTCCTTTTGCAGCTCAGCCAGGCGAGCACTGGCATTATAAGATCTGCGGAAATGCACACAGACTTTCCTGGCCTGCCTCAGGACATCCTGTAAGCCCGGGTACCTGCCCAAGTACCGCTGCACCACCAGGTTAAGGACGTGAGCCATACAGGGCACATGGGTCAGTTGTCCCTGTCGGAGGGCGGAGAGGAGGTTGGTGCCATTGTCGCAAACCACCATTCCTGGCTTAAGCTGGCGTGGCGTCAACCACCTCTCGGCCTGCCCCTGCAGAGCAGACAGGACCTCTGCCCCAGTGTGGCTCCTGTCCCCCAAACACACCAGCGCAAGCACGGCATGGCATCTTTTTGCCTGCGTACTTGCGTAGCCCCTTGAACGCCTACGGAGCACCGCTGGTTCCGAGGACAAACCACAGGAAGAGGCCATGGAGGAAGAAGAAGAGGAGGGGGTGGAGGACAGAGGTGTGTCACAACCAGTAGTAGCGTTTTGGAGGCGTGGCAGTGGAACAACCTCCAACACTACTGCACCTTGTCCTGCATCCTTCCCAGCTGCCAAAAGAGTGACCCAATGGGCCGTGAAAGAAAGGTAACGTCCCTGTCCATGCCTGCTGGACCATGAGTCAGCGGTAATATGCACCTTACCGCTGACCGCCCTGTCCAGTGAGGCCAAGACATTGCCTTCCACATGCCTGTAGAGAGCCGGAATCGCCTTCCGTGCGAAAAAGTGGCGTTTGGGAACCTGCCACTGAGGAACCGCACATTGCACAAACTCACGGAAGGGGGCCGAGTCTACCAACTGAAAAGGCAGCAGTTGAAGCGCTAGCAATTTAGCCAAGCTAGCATTCAACCGCTGGGCATGTGGATGGCTGGGAGTCAACTTCTTTCGACGGTCCAGCAGCTGGGGCAGGGAAATTTGCCTGCTAGAATCGGACGTTGGTGTACTGCTAGCAGAGTGCCCGCAAGTACTTGCCTGTGACACAACTAATTCTACACCTTCATTCCTCTCAGAGCAGGTTTCAGAGAGGAGTGAAGGTATAGTGGGGTTGGAGATCCCAGCTGATGCGGTGCAAGAAGAGGTCAGCTTTGTTCTTTGATGTGGGTCTTTAAGGTAGGCTTGCCAACGAGCTGCATGGCAGGTCAACATATGTCTGATCAAGCATGTGGTGCCCAAGCGGCTGATGTTTTGGCCACGCGATATACGCTTGAGACATATGTTGCAAACAGCAGCTGTGCGATCTGATGCACTCGCCTCAAAAAAGGCCCACACCAAAGAACTTTTTGAATGACGGGCAGAGGCAGCGCCCTGCACAGGCGGAGCTCTGCGGTGTGATTCCGTCGGTGTGCTGCCCATACACTGGCCACTCAAGGGCATCCTGCCTCGTTGGAGATGTGCCTCCTCCTCATCCTCCTCCTCCTCCTCCTCCTCTCTCCTATTAGGCACCCACGTGGAGTCAGTGACCTCATCATCCCCTCCCTCCTCATCACTGGAGCCAATCTGGCAGTATGCTGCAGCTGCTGGAGCATGACTGCCAGATTGGTGTCCTTCTTGAGCATCCCCTCTCTCTGCTCTCACGCTGCTGCCTTCCTCTAGCTGGGTATCATCATCAGATCCTTCCAAACGCTGGGCATCCTCCTGGAGCATGTACCCAACACTGTGCTCAAACAGTTCGGGGGACTCCTCAGGAGGAGGACATGGTGGGTCTAGGGAAGGATTGACTAATGAAGATAATGATACCAGAGAAGAGGACGCTTTGGCAGCTGCTTTGCCAGTACCCTGAGCCTGGGTGAGAGAGGATGAGGAGGATGAGGTGGGCTTGGTCATCCACTCTACCAAGTCTTCGGCATGATGTGGCTCAACATGTCCAGCTGCCGAAAAGAAGGACAAGCGTGTCCCATGGCCATGTGCTGATGACAATGCACCGCGTCCACGACCAGCACTGTTGCCCCCAGACACAGAGCCTGCTTGCCCTCTTTTTTTGCCTCCTGACTGTCTGCCTCTCCTTGTTTGCCTTCCAGACATTTTAATGGATGGCCTGCAGGGAGATGGGAAAAAGAGCAATAAGGGCTACCTTCAGGTGTATACTGTGCAGGAGGCTTAGCAACAATGACACTGACACTGTCCCCTGCCTATCCTTCTCTGTCCCTAAACACAAGGATTGAAAATATGGTTCAGCAAAATTGGTTTAGAACAGAATAGCACACTGACACTTTCCCTCACTGTCCTACTCTGTCCCTCCCTACAAACAAGATTTAGCACAGAATAGCACACTGATAATTTCCACGAGTGTCCTTCTCTGTCCCTAAACTCAGGGATTTCAAATATGGAACAGCAAAATTGGTTTAGAACAGAATAGCACACTGTCAGTTTCACTCACTGTACCTCTCTGTCCCTAAACTCAAGGATTGAAAATATGGTTCAGCAAAATTGGTTTAGAACAGAATAGCACACTGACACTTTCCCTCACTGTCCTACTCTGTCCCTCCCTACAAACAAGATTTAGCACAGAGTAGCACACTGATAATTTCCACGAGTGTCCTTCTCTGTCCCTAAACTCAAGGATTTCAAATATGGAACAGCAAAATTGGTTTAGAACAGAATAGCACACTGTCAGTTTCACTCACTGTACCTCTCTGTCCCTAAACTCAAGGATTGAAAATATGGTTCAGCAAAATTGGTTTAGAACAGAATAGCACACTGACACTTTCCCTCACTGTCCTACTCTGTCCCTCCCTACAAACAAGATTTAGCACAGAATAGCACACTGATAGTTTCCACGAGTGTCCTTCTCTGTCCCTAAACTCAAGGATTGAAAATATGGCACAGCAAAATTGGTTTAGAACAGAATAGCACACTGACACTTTCCCTCACTGTCCTACTCTGTCCCTCCCTACAAGCAAGATTTAGCACAGAATAGCACACTGATAATTTCCACGAGTGTCCTTTTCTGTCCCTAAACTCAAGGATTTCAAATATGGAACAGCAAAATTGGTTTAGAACAGAATAGCACACTGTCAGTTTCACTCACTGTACCTCTCTGTCCCTAAACTCAAGGATTGAAAATATGGTTCAGCAAAATTGGTTTAGAACAGAATAGCACACTGACACTTTCCCTCACTGTCCTACTCTGTCCCTCCCTACAAACAAGATTTAGCACAGAATAGCACACTGATAATTTCCACGAGTGTCCTTCTCTGTCCCTAAACTCAAGGATTTCAAATATGGAACAGCAAAATTGGTTTAGAACAGAATAGCACACTGACACTTTCCCTCACTGTCCTACTCTGTCCCTCCCTACAAACAAGATTTAGCACAGAATAGCACACTGATAATTTCCACGAGTGTCCTTCTCTGTCCCTAAACTCAAGGATTGAAAATATGGAACAGCAAAATTGGTTTAGAACAGAATAGCACACTGACACTTTCCCTCACTGTCCTACTCTGTCCCTCCCTACAAACAAGATTTAGCACAGAATAGCACACTGATAATTTCCACGAGTGTCCTTCTCTGTCCCTAAACTCAAGGATTTCAAATATGGAACAGCAAAATTGGTTTAGAACAGAATAGCACACTGACACTTTCCCTCACTGTCCTACTCTGTCCCTCCCTACAAACAAGATTTAGCACAGAATAGCACACTGATAATTTCCACGAGTGTCCTTCTCTGTCCCTAAACTCAAGGATTTCAAATATGGAACAGCAAAATTGGTTTAGAACAGAATAGCACACTGACACTTTCCCTCACTGTCCTACTCTGTCCCTCCCTACAAACAAGATTTAGCACAGAATAGCACACTGATAGTTTCCACGAGTGTCCTTCTCTGTCCCTAAACTCAAGGATTGAAAATATGGAACAGCAAAATTGGTTTAGAACAGAATAGCACACTGACACTTTCCCTCACTGTCCTACTCTGTCCCTCCCTACAAACAAGATTTAGCACAGAATAGCACACTGATAATTTCCACGAGTGTCCTTCCCTGTCCCTAAACTCAAGGATTTCAAATATGGAACAGCAAAATTGGTTTAGAACAGAATAGCACACTGTCAGTTTCACTCACTGTACCTCTCTGTCCCTAAACTCAAGGATTGAAAATATGGTTCAGCAAAATTGGTTTAGAACAGAATAGCACACTGACACTTTCCCTCACTGTCCTACTCTGTCCCTCCCTACAAACAAGATTTAGCACAGAATAGCACACTGATAGTTTCCACGAGTGTCCTTCTCTGTCCCTAAACTCAAGGATTGAAAATATGGAACAGCAAAATTGGTTTAGAACAGAATAGCACACTGACACTTTCCCTCACTGTCCTACTCTGTCCCTCCCTACAAACAAGATTTAGCACAGAATAGCACACTGACACTTTCCCTCACTGTACCTCTCTGTCCCTAAACTCAAGGATTGAAAATATGGTTCAGCAAGATTGGTTTAGAACAGAATAGCACACTGACACTTTCCCTCACTGTACCTCTCTGTCCCTACAAACAAGGATTAGCACAGAAAAGCACACTGACACTTTCCCTTACTGTACTTTCTGTCCCTACAAACAAGGTTTAGCACAGAATAACACACTGACACTCTCCCTACCTATCCTTATTTGTCCCTAAACACAAGGAATCCAGGATTAGTAAAGGAAAAAAATGACACTGTCCCTGCCTATGCTTCTCTTTCCCTGCTCCGGAACACACTACACAAGGCCGCCGCGCTGGCGGCCTTTTATAGTGTGGGGCGTGTACTAAACCCCCTCAGCAATAATTGGCCACAGGCATCCTGCCTGTGGCCAATCATTGCTCTCCTCGCTGCCGGCGCTGTGATTGGCCAAGCATGCAGGGTCACAGTGCATGCTTGGCCAATCACAGCGCCTGGATGACACTGCGATGGCGTAGTGCATTGTGGGCCGTTCGCGTCACTCGAATTTGGCGCGAACGGCCCAAATCGTTCGATCTTCGTCAAACGATCGAACAGCCGATGTTCGAGTCGAACGTATGTTCGACTCGAACACGAAGCTCATCCCTAGTGCAGACCACTTTGCAAAATGGAGGAACTGTTTTGCAGAAAAAAAAAAAAACACTTTGCAACTATAGCTGGCCATACTCTGTAAGATTACTCTTGTTCAGCCCCACAGGCTTCCCCTGGGCGCAGTAAGCAGTGTAGTAATCATTATTCTAACCATAAACTGTCACCTTTACTGATAATCATCATCTACTCCTGGACATCACCCTAACTCTGGACCTGATTCCTAACACTGACTCTCCTCAACCCATAACCATCCAGTTAACATTCCCCAGCCTTGACCCTGTATTAGGTGTAATCACAGTGCCAATATTACTTGGTGTTTTATCATGGAGGGCCGTCCATGGACCACAGACATGATGGCCAGGCACCACAAATCACCATTACACTGCCTGATCTCTGCTCACTCTGGGGTTGGTACTAATAGTGACCAAAATGACTGCCAGAGGTAAGGCTAGTCTTACTGCTGTAGTGACAGGCCCTCTTTAATGTAGTAAACAGATGGTCTATGCAGCAATATCAGTCACTATATTTCTGCTAACTGGCCTCTCCGGGGAATTTCTGCACTTTGACTGTATGTTTGGAGCCTTGGCCATAGCTCCCAACTGTCCCTGATTTTGAGGGACTGTCCCTCATTTAGAACAAAGGCCCTCTGTCCCTGTTTGCTCCTCATGTGTCCCTCATTTTTGTCTGATCTATATATTTGTATATAAAATTCACTTTTTATCTATCAAAAAGTGTTTTTTTTTCAGTGCTAAACCTTTATCCAATTTCTAAATTGCTGCATTTGTAAATCCCAAAAGCCAAT
Organism: Rana muscosa; assembly: GCA_029206835.1. NCBI lineage: Eukaryota > Metazoa > Chordata > Amphibia > Anura > Ranidae > Rana > Rana muscosa. The sequence continues at coordinate 756,800,685 of CM055122.1, read as the reverse complement.
ATAAAGGAATAGTAGTGGTAAAAAAGCACTTGTGGGTTTAAGCAATCATTTTTTGTACAATTCTCCTTTAAGGGGGCATGGCAGGGGGCGTGCCCTATGCCTACATACTTTTGCTAATAGGAGTCCCTCATTACCATCTCAAAAAGTTGTGAGGCATGGCATGGCCTTGGTTGCTGTATGAGCCCCAGTGGAAGTGAAGTGTCGGCAGGGAGAGGCAGAAGACAGATATCACTCCGCCGTGACAGAGCTGCAGCCAGGACTAGCAGGAGCAGCATAAGCAAATATGGCTGCCTGATTATTCCGCAGCTGGCACCAGACCAAGCTGCTCCCAATGTCTTTTGGCAGAGGTGCCAGAATTCCACCTGAAAAAAGCCCTGATTTTTACAGAATGAAAATATCCGTAAAGGACATTTATGGACAGTTGTTAAAATCACTGATTTTTACAAACTGTCCATAAAGGTATGAACAGTTGGCAACCTTGGACTAAAACCTCTTGTCACTCTATTTCCTTCTGCACTTGCTACCTCTATAGGGAACCTAAAAACACTTTTCCTGAGGCTTCATATGCTACGTTTAAAGACACTGGCACTGACAGACATAAATGCCAGGTTTAAAATTTCAACCACTGAACATCTAGGCCAGTGATGGCAAACCTTGGCACCATCACTGATCTAGGCTGTGTCTGTGCATGAACATAAATGAAAGAATCTCGTATTTAACTGAAGCACATACTGTATTCCATAAATGATAATCTTCAAGTGAATTTTGCAGAGGAGATAGATTTTGCAGAAGCCGGATCTAAATGGTTGCACAATTCTGAATATTCTGTATGCCTTCACTGAGCTTGGCTAGTGAATGTATTTGGGATCTCTGAGAAATATTTGCTGTTTGGAGAGCTTTATACTACTATCCATAATACAGTTAAGAAATCTAGAAGCTGGCTTTATATACTAGAAGCAGGGTAAATTACACAACAAACTGCCAATTAGCATGATCTAAGCTGGTGGCTTTGGTGTAGAACAAATAATGCCCTATTCCTAGATCTCATGGTAATACTTTAGTGGGCATGCACAGTGATAATTGTATTGGTCACTCCCTGACTGTAATGGTGTGAATGTGACCTTTTTCCATTGTGTTCTTTGTGTCCTTTCAAGCCACCTGATTCAATTCAAACTCTTCAAAAGCCCCATACATATGGTCATAAAATCATACAAAAAATACCTCGGTAGTACACAGCTTTCGTCCAAAATGATCCAAAGAGACAAACACGAAAACTTTTCTCGAACGATACCAGATTGTACGATTTTCCTTTGGTCGTACAGTTTTCGTCAGAAAATACAATACGATACAATACATTACATCACTTCCGAATTTGTATTCTGTCGTACAAGAATTTTCATACTTTAGTAACCTCTTTGTTTTCAGCATGCAAAAAAAAACGGATGATCGTTCATCTGATAATTTCATTGTGTGTACTAGGCTTAAAGCTGACACTATGATGTGCCATGTATGAAAACGACAGTACTCACTTTATTTGCTCATGTGTAGTTAGACAGATCCAAGTAAATTATTTCAGACCAGTGATCCCAGTTTAAGTCTAAAACTTGATCCACATCATAAAAGAAGAATAGCAGTATTCATGTGGTAACATGTCCAGTAATAGATCATTTATTGTTGATCATAAATCCATGTGAAACATTGCATAGTTTTTTATTTGAAATGCAAATCAGCCACCCCATAAAACTATCTGGTAAAAATGCATTATTGGTATATTGCAAACAGAATGAAGATGTGATTTGCAGCTCTAGGTGTACATTTACGGTTATATAATCATACTAAGCAAGCCTCACTACAGCAATATCCCTTGTTTTTATTAATGATGTAATGTCACCTTTATTGCAGTCATGTAGTATCTCTGGCTGGGAAACTGTGTTTTCCTGGATACCTGTGTAGCAGTCTCACCCGCCTTCTCCCCTCTCTTTATGGTTGTATGACTCGTCTAGGGGTATCTGGGAGAAGGGGGGAGATATACACCACCAGCTCGGCTCTCTGATGTAGTATGCAGAGATATGAGCTAAACCGTTTACCTTCGGGTCTGTGTTTTAGGCCGGAGCCTCAGCTTCCCCTGTGGAGGATGATTGTCACTGTCACAGACAGGGACACTTAGCTTCCAGTAGCACGAGTTCCACACCATAAAAAGTCCAACACTGTTTTATTTGCTTTGATCAATAGGTAGGCTGGTTGAACTTTAAAAGAACAGACAGGGTGTGGGAAAGAGTAGGTCCAGGCACACTCAATGAATAAAGTCTCTCCTGTTTCGTTTAGTGCAAACAGGCTTGGCGCACAGTCGCTGCCACCGACTGTGAATTTGGTCCCTGCCACTGACCTAGGTGAACGTTGTGGCCTCTGCCACAGGCCTTAGAGGAGGCCTGCCACTGACCTGATGAAGATGGGTCTCTGCCACAGACCATAAGAACATGAAATACCTCCGTTAGGACAAACCACCCCTGTCAGGGGAAGACATCCATCCGGAAGGTCACCAGAGGCCCACACCGGCACTGGCCAAATGCTGCACCGGCTCTATGGGGAGGTCATGTCTCCGGTCCCTTACGCCCTGGATTCAGGCACCCAATACCGGGGGCACCTTAGGAATGCTTCGCCCTTGCGGGACCCAGTCGAAGGTACTGGGCCCCAGGCCTCCTTGCAAAGTACCTCACCCCAGGCTGAAGGTGCCTGGGATGGAACTCGACTCCACGCGCCCAGGCCAAGGGCGCCTGGGCACAGACGAACTGCAGCAGCCCCCAGGCTAAAGGTGCCTGGGGAATGGACCTCGTGCGCAAGATGTCCGCCCCCTTTATATCCTCTCCCAGCAGGCACAGCGGGTTCCCCGCCCCGCTGTACTACTGCCACGAGAGGACACAAAGGGCACGGCGCTAGAATGGCAGTTCAACCCCGGTCCCAGGTGACAGCCCCACCTAGGGACCGCAGGGAACATGACACCATTCATACCTCCCACACTCCAAAGTGTCCATAAATCCCAAAAATCAATGTATCTGGGCCATCTATAGCCCAGATACGCCCCTCTAAATTTGACACCCGCTACACCTGTATTACAAACTTTGCACCCAGGGTGGAAAAAAAAACATTTTGGAGCTATACTCTATGTTCCTTCAAATGGAATCCAAAATATTTGGTGTTTTTTCATATATAAGGCCCGGTTACACTGGTGCGACATAATCTCTGACTTTGGTACACATGTCGCATGACAAGTATAAATGACAAGTATAAATCAATGGTTTACTATGAGACCCGCCTTAACTGGTCCGGCTTCAGAAAAGGTTGCTGCAATACTTTGGTCTGACTTTGGTCCGTTTTCAGCCCATTCAATATTATTGAAGTCGGATCAAAGTCGGATCCTTGTCCTAACCTTCCGACTTGTGAAATCTGACATGGTGATTACAACAGCAGGAAAAGGAGTTTATGTCACTCTCAGATTGTTTTGATTGGTCAAGGGACGGAGCAAAATCTTGTCTTGTTCATTCAAGTCGGAATGAAGTAGGATAAAAGTAGGACCGATGTAGGACCCATGTTGCAAAGTAGAATGACAGTCGCACAACAATCGTGTTGTACCAGTGTGAACCCAGCCTTAGGGATTGCTGAAGATGTGTTGGGTGTACATAGAACAAAATATTATAAGTAGATAACCCTTTTACATTTAAACAACATAACATGAATGCCAATTATCCAAATAACTGTCACCTTGATAATTGCAGTGAACAAAAGTTAATAGGCATATTATATTCTTGAATTGCTTTTGTAACCCCTAAGTAGTGCTGCTGGTGCGGGGATTGTCGGTATCACAGAGCGGATCTTTGAATAAATGTTGCAGCCTTGGCATTTTGAATAATGTGATGATTTTGACTTGTTTACAGTAAATGCAGAAGCGCATACATGTACATAGCCAGTGACTTTTCTTTGACCTCCGCTACATTAATCTCTGTGTGATTTTCATTGGCACAATTTCCTTAAAGGCCCCTGATTTATATGATTTAGTGGATATCTTTCAAAGGGTTCAGAGCTATAGCCAGGAGCTGAAAATTACAGAGGATGCTCCTGTCCTGATGTCTACATACACTGACATCGTTAATATGTAATTTCCTAAAATAGCCATGCTTTTTTTTTACTTTGTGAACTGAAACAAAAACATACAGTCAAGGACTTTGCAAGCTGGCAGCTTCACTAGAATCAACGTAGATGGGAAGCACAGTGCCTGAATGGTGTGATTTATAAGAGCTTTTGAAATATGAATTGTAGTTAGTTTTAACATACCGTATATACTCGAGTATAAGCTGACCCGAATATAAGCCGAGGCACCTAATTTTACCCCAAAAAAACTGGGTAAACGTATTGACTTGAGTATAAGCCTAGGGTGGAAAATGCAGCAGCTACTGTAACTGGAAAAGAGGGTCAACAATGCCCATCTGCAGCCTCACTGTGCCCATTTGCAGCCTCACTGTGCCAATCTGCAGCCTCACTGTGCCAATCTGCAGCCTCACTGCCAATTTGCAGCCTCACTGTGCCCATCTGCAGCCTCACTGTGCCCATTTGCAGCCTCACTGTGCCAATCTGCAGCCTCACTGCCTATTTGCAGCCTCACTGTGCCCATCTGCAGCCTCACTGTGCCCATTTGCAGCCTCACTGTGCCCATCTGCCGCCTCACTGTGCCCATCTGCAGCCTCACTGTACTTTCTTTTGTAAAGAACTATTATGTATTCTTAATCATGCAATTGCACAAGATCTACGTTGTGGTTTTGAAAATGACCAATTGAATGCCTCACTATAAAAGCGGAGCATTGATTTTAAGATACAGTCTATTATTTTACTTGGCTTCAAAATGTTTTTCAGAAAGTAAATCTGTTAGGCATCATTTACACTGTCATTGTCACTTCTCTAAAAAGCGATCCATGGATTTTTTTTTTGTTTTTTTTATTATGCATTTGACAGGCAGCTTGGAGGTAATATGCCCCTTACAAGATCACAGCACCATGCAGTTGCAGCATAGCTCCTCTTACTTGAATGGGTTTCACTTGGCAGCAGTGCTGCCTCCCAAATGCGACCTGTGGTACTACTTCCTAGGCTTCAAGTGTAAATGAGGTCTTAGTATTTACAGCGAACATAAACTCATAAATAAAGATTTTTCGTGTTATATGGAGCATGCAGAAATGTTAACCACTAAAGCACCAGACCTTTTTCTGACATTTGTTGTTTACAAGTAAAAATCTGTATTTTTCGCTCCAAAATTACTTAGGACCCCCAAACATTATATATTTCTTTTTAGCAGAGACCCTAGAAAATAAAAATTGCAATTTTTTTATGTCACACAGTTTTTGCGCAGTGGTCTTTCAAACCCAATTTAAAAAAAAAATACACTTTAATTAATAAAAAAAAAAAACATTATATATACCCCAATTTTTTGGTGTAATATGGAGAATGATCTTACGCCAAGTAAATAGATACCTAACATATCATGCTTTAAAATCGTGCGCACTTGTGGAATGACGCTAAACTACAGTACTTAAAAATCTCCATAAGCGATGCTTTAAAGAGGAACTGCAGTCTGCTCGAATAATGTGTAATAAAAACATATTTGAAATTCTGAAGCTTCCCTCCAACTACTTTGCATATTATTTTATATATACTGTGATTCTGTACTTGCCAAAGATGCGGCAGAAATCTCCCTCCACTAAGCCTGGCTGCAGCCATTTTAACTGTGGGCAGCTGAAGCTGCTGCCTGTTCACTTCCTGGGTTTACACAGACAGACAGAGGCACACCTCCAGTTCTGCAGCTTTCATTGGCCCTTTTATGACTCATCCCCCCCTCCCTTCCTGGTAAACTCTCACGAGAATGAGAGGGAGAGCTCTGCATGATGTCATAAGCCTAGGCTTTTTACCAGACAAGAAACAAGAAGTTGGCTGTATAAGGTATTTACTGGCAGAAAAAAAATGTTTTACTATCCAAAGTTAAAACAACAAGGGCAGAAGATTTATTTATTTTAGGTACTTATATAGCGCTGTCAATTTATGCAGCGCTTTACATATACATTGAACATTCACATCAGTCCCTTCCCTCAAGGAGCTTACAACCTAAGGTCCCTAACACACATTCATACATATACTAGGGCCAATTTAGACAGGATCCGATTAACCTACCAGCATGTCTAAGCCAGTGGTCATCAACCCTGTCCTCAGGGCTCACTAACAGGCCAGATTTTATGTATTACCTTGGGGAGATGCAGACTAGAATACTGCAATCACTGAGCAGCAAATGATATCACCTGTGATCTATTTCAGTTAGCTTGCAAACCTGGCCTGCTAGCCTCCTTAGCGGTAATCCCGAGTCCGGCTCGAGTTGAGTTTTTACTACCAAAAGCGGTAACCCCGAGTCTGACTCAGGCTGCATCGCAGTATCCAGGGAGAGTTACTTACCTTGTTCCCTGGATCCTGCAATGTCTCCCCGCAATGTGTGCAAGCCTTGTCTCGCTCGATTCACACTGCCGAGTGCCGTGCTCTGTTCCCTGCAATGTTGCGGCGCATGGGGGCGGAGTTCGGCGCCATATTCAAAAGTGAAAAAGACAGTATAGATACAGTATACTGTAATCTTACTGATTACAGTACTGTATCAAATAATTACACACGCCCTTTGTCACTAGTGGTCTGTCCAGTTTCCTGCATGCACTTTTATATTATAAATACTGTTCTTTCTGCCTGGAAACTGGAGATTGTCCATAGCAACCAAAAAGTGTCAGTTTACGTCAAAAGTGGTTTTAGACCAGCTAAAAAACAGCGATAATAAATTACAATCACTCGCAGAATTGAGCTATAGCGATTTGTGGGGAGATTCATCATAAAACACTAAAAGTAATGACAGCGACAATTCTGCAACTGAGCAAATTTCTGTGTTTTTGATTTGATTTCATTATTGAATAATTTTTATTATAATTATATTACTATTTGTTATAATTATTTATAGTTATTTCTTATATTATAATTTATGATTTTGTGTTTCAAACTTTATCATACCCGGGATTTCTACTAGACTCTTGTTTGGAGAAATTTAAGTGTGTTATTACTAAGAATTAAAGGCCTACAATATAAAACGCCAAATTTCCATGCAAAATAATTGTACCGCTTTCAGCACCTAAAATCAGAAATAATCATACCGCCAGGGAGGTTAGTGGGCCCTGAGTATGGAATTGATGACCACTGCTCTAAGGTTTCCCTATACAGATTGTCATCTCTCCCTATCTTGACCCTAACAGTGTCAACATACTTTTTATAGTGAAGGGACTGGCTTATCTAACTCCCTCCATTACTGGCCCTTTTAAGCCTGCTGAGAATGGTTAAAAGGTCCTGCTTTATGATTTTAAAAAGGTTTGACTTAATGGAAATGCACATAAATTTGATGATGCATATGGAAACAATGGTTGGCACGAATCAGAACCTCATCCCTACTCATGACTAGTCCTTGACCAAAGTTGTCTTTTTGGGACACAGCTTCCAATGTTCAGGTACTCTTTAAGCAATAGTTTAAAGGGCATTGTAATACTAATCTGTGAGGTGGAGATGGGGAAGGGAGAAGGTTAGTGTTGCATGTAAATTACACTAGTTTTCAAATCAGCAGTTTTCAGATCTACTGGTTAAAGGTCAATGGTCAAAGGTTATGGTACTAACACACTGTAGAGGAGCTCAGGTGGGCCAATTAGTCAAAACTTTGACAAAAAATGTTATAGTCCAACTCCAGCTAAAATATCTTATTTTGTTTTTCAGATAGACTGGAGAAAGATTAAAACCTATGTCATTTTCTTTATTGCTGCCAGTGTCCCTATTGTGGAAAGGTCCTCTTGCTTCATGTTAGGAAAGGAACTGGTAAAAACGGTCTCCAATGGGGACAGAAACACATTTTTGGGTGGGGACATTTTATTACTGTGTTGCCTTCTTTTAGCAAGACGAACGCCCACGCCATTACTTTTTCTGGTATGATAGTAAGGCAAAATCTCTTCACTAGGGTCACTGGCAATGATAAAATATACCAAGGGAAATTTTAACCCCTTTCCACTTCATTCAGAACTGAAAAAGAAAGATAATTGCCACACGTTTAGCCCTAGGGAATCATGGCGATGGGCGTTCCATTTTACAATAGAAAAGCCTACAGATAGTCAAAGGATGAGTGCATATTTGTTATCTATTGCTCCTAACCTTTCTGTCACCTTGTTTCAAAGCAACAAAGACCTCAGATCAGACGATAACAACTTGCTTAGTGCAGTAATTATAAATATTGCCTACACAGGGTTCAAGAGCCACTGCACTTGGGTGACTCTTTGACTTCAATGAAGGCTGTGTCTCCTCAGACACCTACAGAAAGACACGCTCTCCATTAAAGTTTACAGAAAAAAATGCACATGCACAATTATAGCAGCTAACAAAGGATGAGCAGCGCCTTGCTTGTGTAGGCTGCAACATCAGTACTGGTAATTGGCTCATCTGAGGTCTGTACAATTACATATGTGGGTGATCAGGAAGGTGAGGGGGATCTATTTGGGCATTTAGTGCCCTAAAGCTGTAGTATTTTTTAGTATTAAACCATCTAAAGGCTCCTGGGGAACCCAAAAACTTAAATCCTGGAGTAATGCTGTATGAAGCAGCAGTTTAAAAAACAGATGCAAAGTTAGAAGCAATAATGCAAAACACGTTCCAGATGGCAACAAAAAAAAAAAAAAAAACTTGCATACACTATAGAACCAGCATCACTAAATGGTGTACCAAGGTTCTAATGCAGGCTTGAATGACATTCCTGCCCAGACCGCCAAAGTCACACCACTTAGGAGCCTGGACTCTTGCCTGGCCGCCCTGTAGGTCCCTCTCCTGTTTATTTTCCCCAGCCACCACATGACAGAGGGTCCTAGGGCAGGAGCTGAAAGCAGGTGATTGGTTGCTAGGACACTGGGCAGTTCTAGCAACCAATCACAAGCTTGTTAACAAGAAAAGTTTGTCAGCTCCCTCCCTTTGTCCAGACCTGCCCTATGTAAGGTAGGACTGCGTGTGTGGCTGCAAACTCTGCTGTGAAAGGGAAGGCGGGGTGAGGAAACTGTTATGAATAGGAGGTGAAGGGAGTTAAGGATACTGCTGTGAAGGGGGCTAAGAACACTGCTATGAAGGGGGGTGAAGGGGGCTAAGGACACTGCTTTGAAGGGGCTAAGGACACAGCTGTGAAAGGGGGCGAAGGGGGCAAAGGACACTGCTGTGAAGGTGGCTAAGGACACTGCTATGAATGGGAGAGAAGGACACTAAGGACACTGCTATGAAGGGGAGAGAAGGAGGTTAAGGATACTGCTATGAAAGGGGGGGTGAAGGGGGCTATGGACACTGCTATTAAGGGCGCTATGGACACTGCTATGAAGGGGGGTGAAAGGGGCTAAGGACACTGCTATGAAGGGGGTTATGGACACTGCTATGAAGGGAGGGTAAAGGGGGGTAAGGACACTGCTATGAAGGGGAGGACTTTGCCATAAAGGAGGGTAATGTGATGTGGGGGAGAACTGTGATGTAAAGGATGGGGGGTGTGATGTATATTGGGGGAAACTGTGATGTGGGGTGGGACTGGGGCCTGCAACGTGGTGGGGGAAACTATGACGCAAAGAGGGGGGATTGCGATGTAAAGGGGGGCTGTGATGTAAAGGGGGAGGAGTGTGATGTGAAGGATAACTTTTATGTAAAGGTGGGACTAAGAACACTGATGTAAAGGCGGTGGTTGTGATGTGAAGTGGGGGGAATTGTGATATGCAGGGGGGACTGAGGACACTGATGTGAGGAGGGGACTGAATACAGTGCCTTAAAAAAAGTATTCGTACCCCTTGAAATTTTATACATTTTGTCATGTTACAAAAACGTGATGCCTCGTACACACGACCGGTTTTCCAGTTGGGAAAACTGCCATGACAGCTTTTGGCCGGGAAAACCGGCCATGTGTACGAGGCATAAATGTATTTTATTGGGATTTTATTTGATAGACGAACACAAAGTGGCACAAAATTATAGTAAAATGATAAATGGTTTTCATTTTTTTTTTACAAATAAATATGTGAAAAGTGTGGCGTGCATTTGTATTCAGCCCCCCTAAGTCATTACATTGTAGAACCACCTTTCACTGTAATTACAGCTGCAAGTCTTTTTGGGGATGTCTCTACCAGCTTTGCACATCTAGAGTGACATTTTTGCCCATTCTTCTTTGCAAAAGAGCTCAAGTCTGTCAGATTGGATGGAGAGCATCTGTGAACAGAAATTTTGAAGTCTTGCCATAGTTTCTTAATTGGATTTAGGTCTGGACTTTGACTTAGCCATTCTAGCACATGATTATGCTTTGATCTAAACCATTCCATTGTAGCTCTGGATGTATGTTTAGGGTCCTTGTCCTGCTGGAAGGTGAACCTTCGCCCCAGTCTCAAGTCTTTTGCAGACTCTAACAGGTTTTCTTCTAAGATTGCCCTGTATTTGGCTTCATCCATCTTCCCATCAACTCTGACCAGCTTCCATGTCCCTGCTGAAGAAAAAAATCCCTGCAATATGATGCTTCCACCACCATGTTTCACGGTGGGGATAGTGTGTTCAGGGAGATGTGCAGTGTTAGTTTTGCTTTTAGGCCACAAAGTTTAGTTTTGGTCTCATCTGATCAGAGCACCTTCTTCCACATGTTTGCTGTCTTCTCCACATGGCTTCTCCAAACTGCAACAGGGACTTGTTATGGCTTTCTTTCAACAATGGCTTTCTTCTTGCCACTCTTCCATAAAGGCCAGATTTGTGGAGTGCACGACTAATAGTTGTCATGTGGACAGATTCTCCTACCTGAGCTGTGAATCTCTGCATTTCCTCCAGTGTTACCATGGGCCTCTTGGCTGCTTCTCTGATTAGTGCTCTCCTTGCCTGGCCTGTCAGTTTAGGTGGGCGGCCATGTCTTGGTAGGTTTTCAGTTGTGCCATACTTTTTCCATCTTTAGATGGTGGATTGAACAATGCTCCATGAGATATTTAAAGCTTGGGATTTTTTTTATAACCTAACCCTTTAAACTCCTCCACAACTTTATCCCAGACCTGTCTGGTGTGTCCATTGGCCTTCATGGTGCAGTTTGTTCACTCACTAAGATTCTCTAACAAACCTCTGAGGGCTTCAATGAACAACTGTATTTATACTGAGATTAAATTGCACACATGTGTATGCTATTTTCTAATTAGGTGACTTCTAAAGGCAATTGGTTCCACTAGATTTTAGTTAGGGGTATCAGAGTAAAGGGGGCTGAATAGAAATGCAACCACACTTTAGATATTTATTTGTAAAAAATGTTGTAAACCATTTTTCCTTCCACTTTCAAAATTATGTTGCACTTTGTGTTGGTTTATCATGTAAAATCCCAATAAAATACATTTACGTTTTTGGATGTAACATGACAAAATGTGGAAGATTTCAAGGGGTATGAATACTTTTTGAAGACACTGTATGGGGGGCTGTGATGTAAAGGATCTGAGTCATTGCACAAAGATGTGACTCCGACCTCTGCTGGAAGAAGATTTTACTAACCGGACCTTTTTTAATTTAATACCCCTGCTATGGAATAATGAAAGCTGCACAAACATTTAAAGGCTGCCCCAAATGGACTCTTCACAACAATGTCTGTGACTATATCAGGGTAACATGTGGCTGCATAACACAGTCTCTTTTAAACTCAACAGAGAGAAATGCTGAGAATTAAGGCTTCAGTAAATTAGGCTTCAGTAAATTAGTCTAGAACACAGCTACTTGGAATTATCTTCATAAACCTCCTCATTCCTCACGGTGAAGTCCAGGGTATCTCGGGGAACACAGGTAAACAGATGGAAGGAATCCAAGGACAAAACGCCACCCTACTAGAACTGGACATCTCTGGTAGCAATCAGGGAGGTTCTGACAGTGGAGAGCCTCTCACTTGGTTGTGGATCAATTGCCCAGCTACTGGTGTCTCCTCAGGTATAGCCTGTATGTGCTGCACAGTGAAGGAAACAAAGAACCTTATCTTCTTTAAAAAGTGTCCAGGAAGTTGTGGGAAAAGACGTTAAAGAATTTCCCTCCTGCATCTAAGCATGGTGAGTAAATGGGCAACCCGATACACTGGCATAAGCTTAAAGGGGTTGTAAAGGTTCGTTTTTTTTTTTCTAAATAGGTTCCTTTAAGCTAGTGCATTGTTGGTTCACTTACCTTTTCCTTTGATTTCCCTTCTAAATATTTTTTTTCTTTGTTTTCTTTGTCTGAATTTCTCACTTCCTGTTCCTCCTCAGTAAGCTGTTCAGTCAGCTGTTTTGGATGACTCCACACCACTCGGATGATGGTGTGAAGTTTACTGAGGAGAAACAGGAAGTGAGAAATTCAGACAAAGAAAAAAAAACATCTAGAAGGTAAATCAAAGGAAAAGGTAAGTGAACCAACAATGCACTAGCTTAAAGGAACCTATTTAGAAAATAAAAAACAAACCTTTACAACCCCTTTTCTGTTTTTTGACTGTCCTGTCCATTCCAGAATAGTTCTACCCATCATGAAGGGAGTACACAGAAGTGCGTGGCCATCGGTTTTAGCAAGGGCTCTTTTCAACTCCTCTTTACTCTGAATATACCACTGATACCAGCACTGCAAACCACAGTCCCATAGCAGAGCATCCCGATTACCATCATGACAAATGAGTACCACTGCCACTAGCCACCAATGTAATTTGGAGGCAAAATAGAAAAGGACGACTATGGCTAATGTCAAGTGTTCTGATTTCAGAGTATACGTGGGTTCAAGGGACTCTAATGCCGCGTACACACGATCATGATTCACGGCGGTTCAAAAACCGCCGTGAATCATGACATGAAAGACGAGGGAACGGCTTGTTCCCCCACACATGGTCGTTTTTCCCGTCATTTTTTCTCTTGTCGAGAAAAATGACCGTGTGTAGGCTTCGTGGCAGTGTTTCCCTATGGGAAAACTGCAGCGGAAAAAAATGACGGGAAAAACAACAAGAAAAATTAGAGCTTGTTCTAATTTTTCTCGTCGTTTTTAATGCCGTTTTTCACGTCGTAAAAAATGACAAAAAGACCACACACGGTCGTTTTTCTTGTTGAAAAAAAAATAATTCTTTTTTCACAACGTGAAAAATGATCGTGTGTACGCGGCATTAGGATTAAATAGGCAAATGCACATCTACCCCATTCAGATCTATGTAAGTGTAGCCATTGTAGGCTGCAAGCTGTTCACATATTTGATTTCTAACTGGGAAATTTTCTTTCAAGTATCGTGATGAAGGATTGCTTATATCATTAGTGATTTTTTATACTTTGCTAGCTTACAACATAAAATATCATTGTGAAATCCTCCATTTCATTTAAAATTGCATATTTCCAATTCATGGAAATTTTGTTTTATCCATTATTTATGTTAAATTGCACATTTCATAGTGCATGTCAGTCTTAAAATTCAAAAACAAATGCAAATTCTTTCATTTACATTTACATTAAAGTCTATCTAATACGTGAACTGTTTATTTGGTTAACAGACCTAATTTGAAAAGGTAAGACAGATACAATCAGACAAGCAGACATATACAACCCTATTTAAAAACTTACTGAGAAAGCATAATCAGTTAGGTAGGACAAAATGAACCAAACAAAATCTCCACTAAACATCATAGCATAACCACCAGCTGTATTCATACCAGCATTGCATTCATATATGCATTTTTGTTTGATGTATTTTCCATTTAAATCAATAGAAACACACCAGATTGCATCAGAGCATGCCAATGTAAGTCATAACATGTCGATGGGCATTGAAAATGCACGACAATGCATGTTAACACGGATGAGTTCTGACATGTATTTTGATGCTCGTCAGTTGATTTCAATGGAAACCGCATCAAGGGGCAAATCACATTAAAGTAAATCCAAAGTAAAGTTATTTGCAACTAGCCTGCCCCTATGAGAAAAGGTAACTAGTTAATGATATCAAAATAAAAATGTGCTCTGCTTTTTTAAGTACCTACCTACCATAGACTGGCATACGCTTTGGGTGCTCAGATGGTATCTTTAAATAAGAGCACTCTATTTTTTTATTTAACCACTTGCCAACCACCCTATAGCAGCTTTACTGCTACAGGATGGCCACGCTGCGCAGGATCATGTATATATTCATGATCCTGCACTTCCAGGTATCGGGCGCAAGTGCGTGCTGTCGGTGGCTCACTCCCACTTTGATTTTACACAGTGGGAGCTGATCAGTGGGTACCGTGAACCCCATGTCCGCTGGCACCCACTGATCATTCGGTACACAGGCTGAACAGCGATCTGCCTATGTAAACAAGGCAGATCACCGTTCTATCAGTAAGGAAGGCATGAATCTGTGTTCTTGCAAAGCAGGGACATAGATCTTTGTCTTCCCCTACTTACATTGGCATGCTCTGATGCAATCTGATGTGTTTCTATTGATTTAAATGGAAAATACATCAAACAAAAATGCAAAGGTATGAATACAGCCGGTGGTTATGCTGTGATGTTTGGTGGAGGTTTTGTTTGGTTAATTTTGTCCTACCTAAGAGCCGGTTCACACAGGGGCAACATGACTTCAACATGACTTCCAGAAGCAACTTCAGACACGACTTGAGCATGAATCACAGCGAGACTTGGAGGAGACTTCAGCAGACTTGGAGGAGACTTCAGCGCGACTTGTGGTCAATAACAACACGACTTGAAGTAAATTCCTTGTGGCTTCTGGGTAAATTCCTTTCTGCTTCCTGTAAAGTTGCCTTCAAAATGAACAGTGATCAGACTTCTAAGCGACTTCCATTGAAATCAATGGGTACAAGTTGCCTACAGGTCGCCTAGAAGTCTGATTGAAGTAGTACAGGAACCTTTCTTTCTCGTACATCACGGGACACAGAGCGTCATAGTCATTACTAATGGGTTATATAGATACCGTCAGGTGCTGGCACTGGCAACTTCCAAAACCGGAAGTACCCTCCCCTATATAAGCCCCTCCCATCCGGGAGCACCTCAGTTTTTTGCCAGTGTCTAAGGTGTTGGCCAAGAAGAAACATGTGTTTTTCACTGAGCTTGCGTACAGGTTCTTTTGGGCCTCAGTAAGCTATTCCGGATCCGACCAAAAAAGCTTCATAGCTAAACGGTCGGTACCCGGGCCTTGCAGAGAAGAGCAAGGTTTTGCCTGTAATGCTTCTCTTAGGAGAGCTGGACCCTGGGATCCAGAGCTCTGGTCATACCCACGACCAAGATGTTTTCTGTGCAGGGTGCTATACAGGTCCAGGGGAGTGGAATCCTTGGGAACCCGGTCCCTGAAGGTTTGATTACAATGCCTGCCGTGATAGGTGAAGTTTGGGCTTTTGTGGACCAAACAAAGTCCTGCGGCGGGGAACAGGTAAGTGGGGGCCCCCAGGAACTTGGTTCTATTGGGGGACCCCCAAGCCTAATTTGTCTTTCTGTCTGTTACCTAATGGTATTCCCGCAAAATTCTGTGCATGCCTGTAACTACTAAAAAAATGTAATAATTTTTAATGGTGGTCAAGAAAAAAAAAAAAAAAATTATATATATATATATATTTAATATATTAGACTGCGGTACCTGTGTTTGTCCACTAGAGGCCGCTGTGGAACGTTTCTTGTCATGTGGACTAGTTTCTTCTCATCAGAGCGAGTCCAGGCAGATGGTGAGTTCTCTTATGGGAAACTGCTTCCTCTGCCATGTTGCAATGCTCGTCCATCCCCCGGCCTGCGGCAAAGGGGGCCCTGGCTCTTGTCCCTGGTTTCCATTTTCGAAATTAGCGCCGAAGGCGCACGTGGCCGCGCGCGTGCGCATGCACGCGCCTCTATATATAGAGGTGAGCCGGGAAAGGGGGCGGAGCCTGGGGGATGACGCTCTGTGCGCGCCGCAGCGCTTCTGCGCATGTGCGGGCGTCCCAGCATGTTAAAAACCACAATTTTGTGTGGTGAGCTGGCTATGAAGTACAGAGACAGAGCTGGCAACATTTAAAGAAGGCATACAGCAAGCGGTTGATTCAGGCATCCCCTAGAAAGGCACATTAGTAGACACCAACTGTTTCTTATAGCAGCATTTATGCTAGACTATTGTCAGTAACTGGTGTATTTCGGCTGGAATACCTCAGCTTTGTGGCTTAGGAATATGCCGTCTAAAAACTCCGGGACTAGAAATTCCAGGAGGAATAGGGGGCCTCCATCGGGCTCTGAGGATCTTGGGCATGCTTCGGCTGCACCAGTCTCCCCTGAAGAATCAGAGGTTAGTGACCGTAGAGCACCCTCAGGAGTACCTGGTACTGTGGCTGTCCTCAGTTCACCTGCTCCTGTGTATGTAACAGAGGAGGTTTTTTCCTCAGCTCTGGGAGGGCTGGAAGAGAGATTGTCAGCATTGATCGCGGCTTCCCTGTCACAGGAGAAAAGCGCCCGATCTCCGTCTCCTCCCTCAGAGTGCCTGTTAACAGAGCAACAGTCCCATACAGGGATCGACCTACCTGAAGGGGATCAGGATGAGGTTGATTCGGTTGTAGAGGAATCAACAGTGGAAGAGCCGTTCTCAGCATCACATGCTGAAAGGTTATGGGTTCAGTCCCTGACTAATATGGTCCGATCAGCATTTAAAATGCCACTTGCGGAGCCATCATCCACTTCTGTCTCCTCGTTGGGGTCTCTAAAAGCTCCCCAGACTGTTTGTTCCTTTCCGATCCATCCTTTACTGGAAGGGCTCATTTACCAGGATTGGGAGCATCCTGACAAAATATTTACTCCCCCCAAGAGATTTCCGGTGGTCTATCCCATGGAGGATAAGTTCATCAGAAAATGGAGGGTCCCTACAGTGGACGCAGCCATCTCTTGTGTGAATAAATCACTGACATGTCCGGTGGATAATGTCCAAATGTTCAAGGACCCAATAGATAAAAAATTGGAGTCCTTATTAAAATCTGCTTTTTCTACAGCAGGATTGGTGACACAACCAGCAGTGGCAGCTATTGGGGTCTGCCAAGCAGTGAAGGATCAGTTGAAACAGGTCTTAAGGGACTTGCCAGATCAGCAGGCTCTTGCCCTAGCTGATCTACCTAGAGCCTTATGCTTTGCGGTGGACGCTATAAAGGATTCAATCCATCAGGCCTCCCGCCTTACGCTGTCTGTAGTACATATGCGCAGGCTTCTATGGCTCAAAAACTGGTCTGCTGAAGGTCCCTGTAAAAAATTGCTGGTCAGCTTCCCATTTCATGGTGAACGCTTATTCGGGGAAGACCTGGACAAATATATCCAGAGAATTTCCAGCGGTAAAAGTACACTTTTGCCGGTTAAAAATAGAGTTAGAGGTCCCTCTTTTAAGAGGCCTGCTTCTCCAGTCCCTAGGACATCGGCTGTGAAACAGTTTCGACGGCCTCCTCGGTCAAATCCCGG
This sequence comes from Rana muscosa, assembly GCA_029206835.1. Lineage (NCBI taxonomy): Eukaryota > Metazoa > Chordata > Amphibia > Anura > Ranidae > Rana > Rana muscosa. The sequence continues at coordinate 756,783,172 of CM055122.1, read as the reverse complement.
AGGTAAAAATCAGGGACAATTGCAGGGTAACAAGAAGCCCTGGAGCAGGAGAGGTACAAAACCTCCCCCAAAGTCAAATGCATGAAGGGTTGCCCGCACCCAATCGGGTGGGGGGAAGACTTCAGTTGTTCACAGAGACCTGGCGGGACACGATCCGAGACAGATGGGTGCTCTCCGCAGTAAATCTGGGATACAAATTGGAGTTAAAAAACTCCCCTCCTTCCCGCTTTATAAGGTCAAACGTGCCAAGGGATCCCCAGAAGAGAGGATCCCTCCTGTTGGCACTAGAACAATTATTGCTCCAAGCAGTAATTATAGAGGTTCCCCTGGAAGAATGGGGGTTCGGGTTTTACTCAAACCTCTTTACAGTCCCGAAGCCAAACGGGGACGTGAGGCCCATATTAAATCTAAAAGGGCTAAACAAATTCCTACATATCAGGACTTTCCGGATGGAGTCGATCCGATCGGTAGCCACTGCCCTACAAGGGGAGGAATGGTTAGCCTCGATCGACATCAAAGATGCTTATTTGCACATTCCCATCTTTCCAGCCCACCAAAAATTTCTACGCTTTGCGGTAGAAGGGCGCCATTTTCAGTTCAGAGCCTTACCCTTCGGTCTGGCCACAGCACCAAGAGTGTTCACAAAAATTCTGGCCCCATTATTGGCCAATCTAAGAACACGAGGTGTAACGATAATGGCATATCTAGACGACTTGTTGCTGATAGACCACTCAGTGGAAAAACTAGAAGTGGTTGTTCACGAGACAATCAAGTATCTGGAATATCACGGTTGGATTATCAACCGAGACAAGTCAGCCCTAAAACCAGTCAAAAGTCTGGAATACTTGGGGCTAAGGCTGGATTCAGACGAGAGAAAAATTTTCTTGCCTCAAGAAAAGGGGTCGTCTTTGAGAGATTTGATCCACTTAGTGGGTTCAAAAAGACAGCCATCCATACGCCTGTGCATGAGGCTGCTGGGAAAAATGGTGGCATCATTCGAAGCAGTACCCTACGGTCAATTCCATTCAAGGAAGTTGCAAAGGGCCATACTGTCAGCCTGGAACAAAAAAGTTCAGGCTCTGGACTTACCAATGTCCTTGTCCCCTTCCGTTCGCAAGAGCCTCCGCTGGTGGTTGGTTCCCCAGAATCTGTAAAGAGGGAAATCCTTCAGTCCGATTTCCTGGAAGGTGGTCACTACAGATGCCAGCCTTATAGGCTGGGGAGCAGTACTGGAGCAATGGTCTCTCCAGGGCAGATGGTCGGATGCGGAAAAGGCCCTGCCCATCAATCTCTTAGAGATACGAGCAGCCCGGTATGCCCTAGTAGCATGGACATCCAAACTCCAAGGGTCCCCTGTCAGAATTCAATCAGACAATGCCACAGCAGTGGCATATATCAATCATCAGGGGGACACCAGGAGTCGTGCAGCCCAAAGGGAAGTAAATTACATCCTGAGATGGGCAGAAAGATATGTCCCAGCCATATCTGCGGTATTCATTCCAGGAGTGGAGAATTGGAAGGCGGACTTTCTAAGTCGCCAACAATCATGCCCAGGGGAATGGTCCCTTCATCCCGAGGTTTTCCGGACAATATGTCAGCGGTGGGGAACACCGGATGTAGATCTGCTAGCATCCAGATTCAACACAAAAGTGGACAGGTTTGTCTCTTGGACAAGGGATCCCCTAGCTTGCGGCTCGGATGCCCTAGTGTTCCCTTGGGATCAGTTCAAGCTGATATATGCATTCCCACCGCCACAATTGTTACCTCGATTACTCCGCAGAATCAGGGTAGAAAAGAAACCAGTGATTCTGGTGGCTCCAGCGTGGCCCCGAAGAGCATGGTACGCGGAGATTGTAAAAATGTCTGTGGGGAGTCCTTGGACCCTCCCACATCGTCCGGACCTGCTTTCGCAAGGACCGATATACCACCCTTCCTTACCAGCCCTAGGTTTGACGGCCTGGCTATTGAAGCCCACATTCTAAAAAAGAGAGGGCTCTCTAATGCTGTGGTATCTACCATGATTAATGCCAGGAAGCCGGTATCCAGGCAGATCTACTATAGAATCTGGAAGGCGTACATCGCCTGGTGTGAGGCCAAGAAATGGCATCCACGTAAATACGTAATAGGTAGGATAATGGACTTCCTACAATGGGCTGTAGATAGGAAGCTTGCCTTGAGTACTATCAAGGGTCAGATTTCGGCCTTGTCAATATTTTTTCAAAGGCCCTTGGCTTCGCATTCACTAGTCAAAGCCTTTATACAAGGAGTGATGCGTATTAGTCCTCCGGTTAATATTCCCATATGTCCATGGGATCTAAACTTGGTTCTGTCGGTTTTACAGAAACAACCATTTGAACCATTACAGCATATTTCCTTGGTGCTTCTCACCAGGAAATTGATTTTACTAGTAGCCATTTGTTCGGCTAAAAGAGTGTCGGAATTAGCAGCTATGTCCTGTAAAGAGCCATATCTGGTTATCCATAAGGACAGAGTAGTATTACGTCCTCAGCCAGCCTTTCTTCCTAAGGTGGTATCGAGGTTTCATTTGAACCAAGATGTGGTTCTTCCTTCTTTTTTCCCCAAACCTACTTCGGTAGAGGAAAAGTTATTGCATTCTTTGGATGTAGTAAGAGCAGTTAAAGCTTATCTAAAAGCCACTGCTCAGATTCGCAGAACGGATACTTTGTTTATTCTGCCGGAAGGCCCCAGAAAGGGTCAGGCAGCGTCAAAATCTACTTTAGCCAGGTGGATTCGACAGGTCATAATACAAGCCTATGGCTTGAGAAGGAGACCGCCTCCGTTCAAAGTTAGAGCGCACTCCACGAGAGCAGTTGGAACTTCATGGGCAGTGCATCACCAGGCCTCCCTGGCTCAAATCTGTAAGGCCGCAACATGGTCTTCAGTTCACACGTTTACTAGGTTCTACCAGGTGGACGTTAGAAGTCAGGAGGATGTCGCCTTTGGGCGCAGTGTGTTGCAGGCCGCAAAAGATCCTCATGTCTGATAGCGCTCAGCTTATATATGGTGTATCCCCCCCCCTCATTTGGCATTGCTTTAGGACATCCCATTAGTAATGACTATGTCGCTCTGTGTCCCGTGATGTACGAGAAAGAAAATAGGATTTTTATAACAGCTTACCTGTAAAATCCTTTTCTTGGAGTACATCACGGGACACAGAGCTCCCGCCCCTCTTTGGGGACACTTATTGCTTTGCTACAAAACTGAGGTGCTCCCGGATGGGAGGGGCTTATATAGGGGAGGGTACTTCCGGTTTTGGAAGTTGCCAGTGCCAGCACCTGACGGTATCTATATAACCCATTAGTAATGACTATGTCGCTCTGTGTCCCGTGATGTACTCCAAGAAAAGGATTTTACAGGTAAGCTGTTATAAAAATCCTATTTTTTTGAAGTCGGAGCGACTGCAGTCGTGTACATTAAAACATCTCCATTCACTTCAATTTGTTTTAAAAATAGCGCGACTTGGGGCAACTCGGGGAGACCTGAAGTCTCGTCCGGAGTCGCCCCTGTGTGAACCGGGTCTAACTGATTATGCTTTCTCAGTAAGTTTTTAAATAGGGTTGTATATGTCTGCTTGTCTGATTGTATCTGTCTTACCTTTTCAAAAGCATCTCCCATACTACAGGAAAATACCAGCTAGGCACGCAGTTAACCCTTTGATCGCCCCTGATGTTAACCCCTTCCCAGCCAGTGTCATTACTAATACAGTGATTAGTGCTAAAAATATGCACTGTCACTGGTCAATAAAAAAGGGTCAGTTTGTGTCCAATTTCTCCTCTGCAATATCGCAGTCCCACTATAAGTCACTGCCATTACTAGTAGAAAAAAATAAATAAATACAAATTTCATAGATATATCCCATAGTTTGTAGATGTTTTAACTTCTGCGCAAAACAATAATAATTTTACCTAAAATATGTAGCAGAATACATATTGGCCTAAATTGATGAAGAAATTCGATTTTTTATATTGGATATGTTTTATAGCAAAAAGTTTTTCAAAATTTCAGTCGTTTTTTGTTTATAGCGCAGAGGTAATCAAACACCACCAAAAGAAAAATCTATTTGTGAGGAACAAATTGATCTTCTGAAGCTGAAGTGGTTGAATAAAATAATCTTACAAGGTAATAGCTGTGTTGTATGGTCTGGTCTTTATAGACACTTAACGAGGAACTCCAGTCTGCTGACATAATTTGTAATAAAAACATCTTTACCATTCTGAAGCTTCCCTCCAACCACTTTGCATTTTATATTATATATACTGTGATTCTGTACTTGCCAAATATGCTGCAGCAATCTCCCTCCACTAAGTCTGGCTGAAGCCATTTTAAATGTGGGCAGCTGAAGCTGCTGCCTGTTCACTTCCTGGATTTACACAGACACACAGAGGCACACCTCCAGCTCTGCAGCTCTCATTGGCCCTCTTATCTCATCCCACCTCCCTCCCTGGCAAACTCTCACAAGAGTGAGAGAGAGAGAGCTGTACATGATGTCATAAGCCTAGGCTAATGACCAGACAAGAAATAGCAAGTGGGCTGTATAAGGTATTTACTGGCAGAAAAAAAAATGCTTTACTATCCAAAGTTAAAACAACAAGGGCAGAAGATTTAATAGATAGAAATTTGAAAAAAATAACTGAAGGTTCGCTTTAAGCTTCGCTTGATTCACTCTTCTATATCTGTGACTTATACTAAATAAATTAGGAAAGCGTGAAGTCAAATGTCTTACTGATTATCCAGTACTCTGGGAATCATCTGTTATGTAATACATGCCTATACAAATATTGTAAGCAGTAAAAAAAGTTGTTGTTTTTTTATACAGGTTACAATTTACAAACTTAAAAAAAATTAAATCAATAAATGTAAATTTGACTCAAGCCTTGCTTTGTTTTGGGGTTATGAAAAGTCTTTTAAAAAGGAAATCAATTGCTTATAGAAAAGGCTGCCTTGTTAATAATGACATTTGGGAGACTGGACTAACCTTACCCTGTTCATGACCTTGTTTGGCCTCTTATGCAAATGATTCTCTCTCAAGCAGAACACATTTATTTGCATATAAAATCAGGCAATGACATCACAGAGGAGACAAAAGAACACATCTGAATATTTATCTCAATTTATGGATACATTAACAATTCCATAGCAGTAAAATGACTGGAGTTTTTATAACGTTTGAAAGAGCAGCAAAGATTTGCATGTTATCATAGATTAATCATACTATTGTGCTTTTAGACTTTTAAACACTGCAAATAAATTGTACATTTAAATGATTTTGTTTTAGATCTCTGAAAACACTAATTGTGGGGAATTGAATTACTATTTACTTGTATGGGTCTTTCTTATAGGTGACGGGAGGGGACATCCCCCCTCCCGCTGGAAGGGGACACCCCCCCCCCCCTCCCGCCGCCATCCGGTGCTTCTCCGGGCTCTCCCGTGCCATCGGGGGCCCGGAGAAAGAATCGTCTGGCGCCGGATGACGAGCATAGAGATTTCCAGTGACCAGATGGTCACCAGTCATCTCTATGACCGTTGGAGGCCCGGGCGCGACGTTATGACGTCACGCCCGGGTTCCCGGAAGTAAACAATGCCGCGATTGCAGCTAGTAAGCATGAGATCGGTGATTTATTTTTTCCGATCTCATGCTTTCCAGCCTGGAGGAGAGATGTGGGGTCTTATTGACCCCGCATCTCTCCATAAAGAGGACCTGTCACCAGGGCAGCCATCAGGAAATTTGGGGCCCCTTACACAGCTTCAGGCATGAGCCCCCTGGAGCTGAGGAGAACCGGGGGGGGGGTGCTGGCCGCAAATTCAGAAGGGGGGTGCCACGAATTGAGAAGCAGGGGGTTTGGGTGCTGACAAACACAAAAAAAAACAGAAGTACAAATATACAAAAAAAAGGGGGGTTGCCATCCAGGGCCCTGGGGACCTCTGGGCCCCTTACAAAAATAAAAATTATAAAAAAAAAAAAAAAATAATAATAAAAAAAAGGGAGGTTTCCATCCAGGGCCCTGGGGACCTCCGGGCCTCTGGGGACCTCTGGGCCCCTTACAAAATTGGGCTAACTTTACTGTTTTGTTATTTTTTAATTCATGAAACCAGTTTTTTTCCAAAAAAAAGGTGTTTGAAAAATTATTTCGCAAATACCGTGCAAGATAAAAAGTTGCAATGACCGTCATTTTATTTCCTAGGGTGTCTGCTAAAAAAAACATATATAATGTTTGGGGGTTCTGAGTAATTTTCTAGCAAAAGAATGATGATTTGTACATGTAGGAGAGAAGTGCCAGAATAGGCCCGGTATGGAGGTGGTATAAAAGCCCGGTGTTGAAGTGGTTGAAGAGATTCTTCAGTAGAAAAGGTCAGTGCACCCAAAACTGATATTTTATCTGGGCCCCTAATGCTGGGTCCACACTTGCTTTGATCAATATGAGAGGGTTCCACTCTCTTTGGATTGGATTGGAATTTGTTTGGGAATTATTGCAGAGATATTTTACAGTAAATAGAATAGAAGAGTATGAATCTGTGTTCTATGAATAATTATGTGTCACATCCCATTTAGAATTCATCGCTTGAGGGATACTAGTTGCAAAACATGAACATCCAGTAAATCTCTAATCTACTAAGCATGGAAAATCTCCTCTTCTCGCGGGATTCTCTATCTTTTCAATGATCTGCATTCTGCATGTTCTTAGACCCTGTATTTGAATTATGTTTATCTATCCACATGGTGTTCTTGTTTGTTATATTAGAAAGATAGTCGCCAAAGTGATCATACACACCTAGTTGTTCTGCCAACATTGTATTTGACAAAAACCACAAGAAATTACACAGATTGCATACTTTATGTAACAATTAACTTCTGTAATTGTTTGATGGTTTAAGATCGACTTGAACTATATAAATAAAGTGATTGAGGATGTCTCCTTTGCCATCACACTTAAAGCAGAGGTTCCGCGGCTTTTCGTTTTTTCTTTTTGTTGGCCCATTAAATTATTATTACCATTGCAATTGCTTACTCACTGTTCATAATGTGCAAACCGCCACCATTCCGTTTTCTGACACAAGGATGACTTTTAAAAACCTCCGTGGGACATTTCCATTTTGCTTGTGGGCAATAGAAGCCCACAAGCACCTACTTCCTGATTGCGGAGAATGCTGTCTTCCCAGCATTCTCCGCTCGATCCCGCGCATGCTCAGTGTTGACAGTGCTGTGCACCGTCAACACTGATGGTTGCCATCACAACGGGCGGCGACGTAGAAAGTTCCCGCCCCCGTTGTCATGGCAACGTCGTCAACAACCTCAATCCCAGTCTATAAAATTGCGCCATTAGAGACGCCCTCGTCACGTGACCGACGTCACGCGTCACTTCACGAGTGAAATCTCTCGAGATTTCAAGGCACGGCGCTCCACTATTCATTTTGCAAATATGTCCCACAACGCATTGCGGTGCCGAGGAAAGCATCAGCTACGCCCACTCCCGCGGGAGGGGAATACCGGAAATCACTTTTCAGATGGCAATAATAAGGTATTTAATTAAATAAAATAAAAAATGGTTTGCCGATTCAGTATGTGCGTTGTGCACTGTTTTTTTTTAAAATAATGTTGTATGTTTGGGTGAACCTCCGCTTTAAATAAGTCTGTAGAATGTAACCGTGTAAATGGTCTTCTTTTTTTATCTAAAAAAAAATTGATGATAATGTATTTCCTATTGGTAGAGCTTTTTATAGGTAAACCATAACCAAAACACTGCTGAAAGAGGATTATATTGTGCTTCACATTAGATATACACTGTATTGCCAAAAGTATTGGGACGCCTGCCTTTACACGCACATGAACTTTAGTAGCATCCCAGTCATAGTCCATAGGGTTCAATATTGAGTTGGCCCACCCTTTGCAGCTATAACAGCTTCAGCTCTTCTGGCTGTCTACAAAGTTTAGGAGGGTATCTATGAGAATGTTTGACCATTCTTCTAAAAGTGCATTTTTGAGATCAGGCACTGATGTTGTACAAGAAGGCCTGGCTTGCAGTCTCTAATTCATCCCGAAGGTGTTCTATCGGGTTGAGGTGCAGGACAATCAAATTCCTTCACCCCAAACTCGCTCATCCATGTCTTTATGGACCTTGCTTTGTGCACTGGTACAAATCATTTGGTAGAGGGGGGATTATGGAGTAGGGTTGGGCTTGGCCCCTTAGTTCCAGCAAAGGGAACACTTTTTTGTCATACATACAGAGAAATAAACAATTTCATTAATCCATCAATCATATGAGCTCCAACAAATCCATTCAAAATGCAATTAACCACTTAACGACCGCTCACTGTATATATACGTCGGCACAATGGCACCGACAGGCACAATCACGTAGAGTGTACGTGATTGCCTTTGTACAGTTGGGGGGTCCAATCGGACCCCCCTTCTGTACAGTGAGCAGTCGGAATTCGTTGGGGAGCGATCCGACATGAGGGGACGGCCATTTGATTCCGGCCACCCCCCCGCGATCGCTCCCGGCGAATGGAAATGCCCCCTCTGTCTGTCGAATGTACACACAGGCAGAGGAATCAGGAGGAAGTGATGTCATCTCTTGTGCGGCGCTCACATATACCGAGCGCCGTACAAGATAAGACACACAGGTTAGTGCACAAACACTACACTAACACCAGCACACATAGGCACATAAATCGCCCCCCCCAGATCACCCCCCAGCCCCCAGTCACAGTGTCACTGATTGCAGTGACCATTTATTTACTGATCACTGCAATCAGTGACATTTGTGACTGTAAAAGTGTCACTACATTTAGTTTTAGGTCCAGTGTAGCCCCCTAACCCCCCCCTAATAAAGGTTTAACCCCTTGATCACCCCCCAGATAACCCTTTCACCCCCTAGCACCGCCATCGCTAAGCAATCATTTTTATGATCGCTGTCTTAGCGTCGGTGATGCAGATCGGTAGACAGTAATTTTTTTTAGGTTCGCCGCAGGTTTTTATAGCGTCAGGTACCCCCATAAATGATCTAATAAAGGTTTAACCCCCTTGATTGCCCCCCAGGTAACCCTTTCACCCCCTATCACCACTGTCGCTAAGCGATCATTTTTCTGATCGATGTCTTAGCGTCGGTGATGCAGATCGGTAGCCAGTATTTTTTTTTTTAGGTTCGCCGCAGGTTTTTATAGCGTCAGGTACCCCCATAAATTATCTAATAAAGGTTTAACCCCCTTGATCGCCCGCCAGGTAACCCTTTCACCCCCTATCACCACTGTCGCTAAGCGATCATTTTTCTGATCGCTGTCTTAGCGTCGGTGATGCAGATCGGTAGCCAGTAATTTTTTTTAGGTTCGCCGCAGGTTTTTATAGCGTCAGGTACCCCCATAAATTATCTAATAAAGGTTTAACCCCCTTGATCGCCCCCCAGGTAACCCTTTCACCCCCTATCACCACTGTCACTAAGCGATCATTTTTCTGATCGCTGTCTTAGCGTCGGTGATGCAGATCGGTAGCCAGTAATTTTTTTTAGGTTCGCCACAGTTTTTTATAGCGTCAGGTACCCCCATATATTATCTAATAAAGGTTTTAACCCCCTAATTGCCCCTAGTTAACCCTTTCACCAGTGATCATCATATAAGTGTTACGGGTGACGCTGGTTAGTTAGTTTGCTTTTTATAGTGTCAGGGCACCCGCCGTATATAACCCAATAAAGGTTTAACCCCCTGATCGCCCGGCGGGTGATATCAATTAGGTTTTAGCGTCAGAGAGGGTCTGCGTCACACCCCAGGCAGCGTCAGGTTAGTGCCAGTAATGCTAACACCCACGCGTGAAGCATACACCTCCCTTAGTGGTATAGTATCTGAACAGATCAATATCTGATCTGATCAGATCTATACTAGCGTCCCCAGAAGTTTAGGGTTCCCAAAAACGCAGTGTTAGCGGGATCAGCCCAGATACCTGCTGGCACCTGCGTTTTGCCCCTCCGTCCAGCCCAGGCCACCCAAGTGCAGTATCGATCGATCACTGTCACTTACAAAACACAACACACATAGGCCTGATCCCTGCGACTCCAGTGCTGTAGGAGGTGATTTCACCACCACAGTTAAAAAAAAAAGCAAATATGCCGAAGCATTGGGGCAGCAGGGGCGGAGGAGTGATTTTGCTCCTAATGCCGCGTACATACGGTCGAAATTCCGACGGAGATTTGCCCGTGGAAAATTCCGACCATGTGTGTGCGGCATAACTTTTATAACATATATAAATGGTGCATGTATGCCCATCATTAGAAGTGGGTGGATGAAGGGCGGTATTCTAATGGTGGGCATACCCACCGATCAATTTCTTTTTTCGTTCAGCCACCTGGCTGCATGAAAAAAAAAGATTACAATACATGTCCAACAAGGACCAGCAACGTACTGGTATGTTGCTGGACTTTGAATGGTTATACCAGATTGATGCCTGCGGGTTTAGGTATCATCTTGGTATCATTCTTTTCAGCCAGCGGCCGGCTTTCATGTAAAAGCAATCCTAGTGGCTAATTAGCCTCTGGACTGCTTTTACAAGCAGTGGGAGGGAATGTCCCCCCCCCCCGGATATAAAAAGCGCCATTGGGAAATTGGGAAAGCATTTTATCACACCGATCTTGGTGTGGTCAGATGCTTTGAGGGCAGAGGAAAGATCTAGGGTCTAGACCCCAGTTTTTTCAAAAAAAGAGTACCTGTCACTACCTATTGCTATCATAGGGGATATTTACATTCCCTGAGATAACAATAAAAATGATTAAAAAAAAATATGGAAGGAACAATTTAAAAATAAAATAAAAAAGCTAAATTAATAATAAAAATAAATGAAATAAAAGCACCCCTGTCCTGCCCTGCTCTTGCCCAATGGCGAACACAAGCGTCGGTCTGGCGTCATATGTAAACAGCAATTGCACCATGCATGTGAGGTATCACCACGAAGGTCAGATCGAGGGCAGTAATTTTAGCAGTAGACCTCCTCTGTAAATCTAACGGGGTAACCTGTAAAGGCTTTTAAAGGCTTTTAAAAATGTATGTAGTTTGTCGCCAATGCGCGTTTGTGCGAATTTTTAAAGCATGTCGTGTTTGGTATCTATGTACTCGGCCTAAGATCATCTTTTTTATTTCATCAAACATTTGGGCAATATAGTGTGTTTTAGTGCATTAAAATTAAAAAAAGTGTATTTTTTCCCCAAAAAATGCGTTTGAAAAATCGCTGCGCAAATACTGTGTAGAAAAAAAACATGCAACACCCACCATTTTATTCTGTAGGGCCTTTGCTTTAAAAATATATATAATGTTTGGGGGTTCAACATAATTTTCTTGCAAAAAAAAAAATGTTTTCATGTAAACAAAAAGTGTCAAAAAGGGCTTTGTCTTCAAGTGGTTAGAAGAGTGGATGTAAGCTTCCTAGTGTTGTGTATAAAATGCCAGAACAGTTCAAAACCCCCCCAAATGACCCCATTTTGGAAAGTAGACACCCCAAGCTATATACTGAGAGGCATGTCGAGTCCATGGAATATTTTATATGTTGACACAAGTTGCGGAAAAAATACAATTTTTTTTTTTTTTTTTGCACAAAGTTGTCACTAAATGATATATTGCTCAAACATGCCATGGGCATATGTGGAATTACACCCCAAAATACATTCTGTTGCTTCTCCTGAGTACGGGGATACCACATGTGTGAGACTTTTTGGGAGCCTAGCCACGTACGGGACCCCAAAAACCAATCACCGCCTTCAGGCTTTCTAAGGGTGTAAATTTTTGATTTCACTTCTCACTGCCTATCACAGTTTCGGAGGCCATGGAATGCCCAGATGGCACAAAACCCCCCCAAATGACCCCATTTTGGAAAGTAGACACCCCAAGCTATTTGCTGAGAGGTATTGTGAGTATTTTGCAGATCTTGCTTTTTGTCACAAAGTTTTGAAAATTGAAAAAAAAAAGAAAAAAAAAAATTTCTTTCTTCATTTTCAAAAACAAATGAGAGCTGTAAAATACTCACCATGCCTCTCAGCAAACAGCTTGGGGTGTCTACTTTCCAAAATGGGGTCATTTGGGGGGGTTTTGTGCTATTTTGGCATTTTATGGCCTTCGAAACTGTGATAGGTAGTGAGGAGTCAAATCAAAAATTTGTGCCTAGAAATCCTGAAGGCGGTGATTGGTTTTCAGGGTCCCGTACGCGGCTAGGCTCCTAAAAAGTCCCACACATGTGGTATCCCCGTACTCAGGAGAAGCAGCAAAATTTATTTTGGGGTGCAATTCCACATATAACCATGGCATGTGTAAGCAATATATCATTTAGTGACAACTTTTTGTAATTTTTTATTTTTTTTTGTCATTATTCAATCACTTGGGACAAAAAAAAAATATTCAATGGGCTCAACAGGCCTCTCAGCAATTTCCTTGGGGTGTCTACTTTCTAAAATGGGGTCATTTGGGGGGGTTTTGTGCTATTTTGGCATTTTATGGCCTTCAAAACTGTGATAGGTAGTGAGGAGTGAAATCAAAAATTTGCGCCCTTTGAAATCCTGAAGGCGGTGCTTGGTTTCCGGGGTCCCGTACGTGGCTAGGCTCCTAAAAAGTCCCACACATGTGGTATCCCCATACTCAGGAGAAGCAGCAGAATGTATTTTGGGGTGCAATTCCACATATAACCATGGCATGTGTGAGCAATATATCATTTAGTGACAACTTTTTGTAATTTTTTATTTTTTTTGTCATTATTCAATCACTTGGGACAAAAAAAAAAATATTTAATGGGCTCAACATGCCTCTCAGCAATTTCCTTGGGGTGTCTACTTTCTAAAATGGGGTCATTTGGGGGGGTTTTGTACTGCCCTGCCATTTTAGCACCTCAAGAAATGAGATAGGCAGTCATAAATTTAAAGCTGTGTAAATTCCAGAAAATGTACCCTAGTTTGTAAACGCTATGACTTTTGCGCAAACCAATAAATATACACTTATTGAATTTTTTTACTAAAGACATGTGGCTGAATACATTTTGGCCTAAATGTATGACTAAAATTGAGTTTAATCGATTTTTCTTATAACAAAAAGTAGAAAATATCATTTTTTTTCCAAATTTTCAGGGTTTTTCCGTTTATATCGCAAAAAATAAAAATCGCAGAGGCAATCAAATACCATTAAAAGAAAGCTCTATTTGTGGGAAGAAAAGGACGCAAATTTTGTTTGGGTACAACATTGCATGTCCGCACAATTTACAGTTAAAGCAGCGCAGTGCAAAATTCTGAATTCACCTCTGGTCCTTTAGCTACCAAATGGTCCGGGGCTTAAGTGGTTAAGAGCATTACTCCTATCTTAACCACTTCGCGCCCGTCATACGACTAATGACGGCCGCAAAGTGGTTCTTAAATGCCGGGAGGCCGTCATTATACGGCCTCCGCTCCTTCGGCGCATCACTGAGGTGCCGATGCACGTGCCTGGCAGCCGCGATGTCCGCCAGGCACCCGCGATCGGCCTGTACACAGACAAGGACATGGATCTCTGTGTGTAAACACAGAGATCCATGTCCTGTCAGGGAGAGGAGACCGATGCTGTGTCCCTTGTACATAGGGACACAGATCGGTCACCTCCCCCAGTCAGTCCCCTCCTCCCACAGTAGCAATCACTCATAGGGCATACATTTAACCCCTTCCTCGCCCCCTAGTGTTAACCCCTTCCCTGCCAGTCACATTTATACAGTAATCAGTGCATTTTTATAGCACTAATCGCTGTATAAATGTGAATGGTCCCAAAAATGTGTCAAAAGTGTCCGATGTGTCCGCCGCAATATCGCAGTCATGATAAAAATCGCTGATCGCCGCCATTACTAGTAAAAAAAAAAATAATAAAAAAATGTCAGAATTCTATCCCCTATTTTGTAGACGCTATAACTTTTGCGCAAACCAATCACTATACGCTTATTGCGATTTTTTTAAACCAAAAATATGTAGAAGAATATGTATTGGCCTAAACTGAGAAAAAAATAGTTTTTTAAAAAAAAAATTGGGATATTTATTATAGCAAAAATCAAAAAATATTGTGTTTTTTTTCAAAATTGTCGCTCTTTTTTGGTTTATAGCGCAAAAAATAAAAACCGCAGAGGTGATCAAATACCACCAAAAGAAAGCTCTATTTGTGGGAAAAAAAGGACGTCAAATTTGTTTGGGAGCCACGTCGCACGACCGCGCAATTGTCAGATAAAGCGACGCATTGCCGAAAGCTGAAATTTCGCCTGGGCAGGAAGGGGGTATATGTGCCCAGTAAGGAAGGTGTTAAATACATCCACAGAAAAAACAATAACTAGTTATTTGGGATAGTCCCCATTCTGTCTTCTGTTAGACCTGCTTCTCTTGTATGCCCTGACAACATACTTTACTGAAAATAAAAACCTCTACATATCTGAAGAGGAAGAAGAAGAAAGTAAAAAGCCCCACGAGGGGGAAAAAAAAGAGAAACATGATAGAAAGAGAAAAGGAGAGAAAAAATAAAAAAATTAAAAAATACACTTATAGGGGAGGGGGAGTCGGAAATGAAGGGGAAATGTACCGAGGTAAAGGTAAGTTTACTATACCATCATCCAGGGAAGTGAGGGCACCCCTAAGGCCCCCCACTCTTCTCTTTTTCAAATACTCTCAGGAGCAAAGAGGGAACTCCCTTCCTCAGAGAATTTAAATGTATTCCATTGGCCCCAAGTTTCTAAATATGTCTCCTTTCGATTTTGAGTCAATAATAATAAATCCTCCATCCTATAAACCTCTTCAATTCGTGTGACCCATGTAAGAATTGTGGGAGGGCTCGTATCTCTCCACTGCCATACGATACATGATCTAGCAGCGTTGATAAGATGGCGCAAAATTAATTTACTATATGTTTTCCCTTTTATGTTTGAGACATGTAAAAAAATAAGACTGGATCTTCTGGGAGTTTATACTCAGTACATTTCTGTGCTATCCGCCATATCTCCCTCCAGAAGTACTCCAGTTTTGGGCAGGACCAAAGAACGTGGAGTAGAGTTCCTCTTTCCTCCTGGCACCTCCAACATTTGTCCAGGATCTCCGGGGAGAATTTATTAAGTAGTGAGGGTGTACGGTACCATCTTGTCATTATTTTAAAATTTGTTTCTTGGATTCTTGTGGATATTGAAGATTTCAACGCAAGATTTACTATCTGCCTATGTTGTGCCTGGGTGAACGTCCTGTCTAATGTAATTTACCACTTCCTTACATATGGAGGGACATAGCCCTCTTGGGGGGCAACCAGTAGTGCATACATTTGCGAGATTAAGTGAGAGCAAGGCCCTGTCCCCTCACATATTTGTTCTAAGGCTGTCAATGTTCGTTAAAATCTGTCTGGAGGTGGAAGAGTGTTAAGGAAATGTCGCAACTGAGCTCCACTCCAGAAATCAAGACTGAAACGGTCATTGGATGAGGTTAGTTCGGGTAATGAGGGCCATGTCCCGGTCACTGTTTGTATAAAATGCGAGGCCTGAAAACACTGTGAGTCTGAGAGTTTCCTGAAAGGTCCCTCCTGTAGTCCCGGAGGGAAACGAGGATTCCCTACAATAGGGTACAGGGGGGAGTTGACAGATGACAATAAAGTGGTAGAGCATATTCGCGAGCAAATACACAGGGTAGGGCCCAAGGTTGGGTGAAGGGAACTTTTAAGGCATCAGCATGCCAATACATTTTGGAAAAATTCATGTTCCCAACTTTGTGGGAACAGTTTGGGGATGGCCCCTTCCTGTTCCAACATGACTGCACACCATTGAACAAAGCAAGGTCCATAAAGACATGGATGAGCGAGTTTGGGGTGGAAGAACTGACCTCAACCCAATAAAACACCTTTGGGATGAATTAGATCAGAGACTGCGAGCCAGGCCTTCTCGTCCAACATCAGTGCCTGTGCCAGTGCCTGACCTTACAAATGGCACTGGAAGAATGGTCAAACATTCCCATAGATTTACTCCTAAACCTTGTGGACAGTCTTCCCAGAAGAGTTGTAGCTGTTATAGCTGCAAAGGGTGGGCCAACTCAATATTGAACCCTACGGACTAAGACTGGGATGCCGATAAAGTTCATGTGCGTGTAAAGGCAGGTGTCCCAACATTTTTGGCAATACAGTGTATTTTGTCATTCCGTTGCATGATTATGTACTCATGCACATATCGGCTTGTTTCCTCATTCAAATGCCCCATACTACCGCAATTTTGTAACCCACAGATTAATTTATGGATGCAAACAACCTTTCCTATATATGGTTTGTAGGCCCTAAATCCAAGATATGACATCATATAAAGGTCTGCCATACCAAATTTTTCTACATTTACTTGTCAAGCACAGTTTCTTGTGACATTAATTATGACACAGAACGGCTCTGTAATTACCTGAACCACCTTTTTATGTCAGATTCATTCCTTATTTTATGTCTGACAATCTGATTTTATAATGTGCAGTTTATGCCAAAGTGTTGTATACGGTTGGACGTTTAGAAACACTGATTTGCACCAGTACTTTGCACTGGCAATTCTTTGTCAGCATCTTGGACTTTAAACACCAGGAAAATGTACCCTAGATAAAGAGGAAGTAAACCCTCATTCATTTATTTTTTAAAAACCTTACCCTGCAAGATAATGTCATAATGACCTAGTATGCATAGCACACTAGGTCATTATGATCGACTTACCTGAGATCGAAGCCCCCGAAGCCTTCCCCGCTGCCGCCATGTCTTCCTGTTATCGCCGCTCCGGCGCTGTGATTGGCCCGGAGCGGCGATGACTTCACGCGCATGCACGCTCGGGCCGGCAAGACCCATTCAGAAAACCGGCAACGATGCCGACCCGCTAGTGCGCATGCGCGTGACGTCATTGTTGCTGTGCTTTACAGCAAATATCTCTTTAACCGTGTAGGTTAAGGAGATATTTCTTGCACCTACAGGTAAGCCTTAATCTAGGCTTACCTGTAGGTGCAAGTTGTGTGGTTGGGTTTACAACCACTTTAAAGCCGTGTACACACGATAGGTTTTACCGATGAAAACAGTCCGATGGACTGTTTTTATCGGACAAACCGATCGTGTATGGGCCCCATCGGTCTTTTTTCCATCAGTGTTTAAAAATAGAACATGTTTTAAATTTATCCGATGGTTAAAAAACCGATAGCAAATTACTATCGTCTGTGGGGAACTCCATCGAATAAAAAACCCACGCATGCTCAGAATCAAGTCGACGCATGCTCAGAAGCATTGAACTTAATTTTTCTCGGCTCAGCGGAGTGTTTTACGTCACCGCGTTTGAAACGGTTGTTTTTTTGACTGATGGAAAAAAACATCGGATTAGAATCCATAGGATATCCGATCGTGTGTACAGGGCTTAAGAGTATTGTTTTAGTATTTGCATTACTGCATAATCATATGCAGTATATGATTTTTTACTATATAATATCTGTTTCAAGAATGGTAGCATACCAGGGTAGCTGATCCCTGTTTTACTATTATAGACAACATTATTAAGATAGTAAGAATAATAATATTATTATCTTGGAGTTTGAGAGCACTGGTCACTTTTATTACTGATATCTCTGTAAGGGGAACAGATTAATTCCAGCTGCAAAAGGTAGAAACATTGATTATTACCCTTTGTTTAGAACCCTTTCACACTGAGGCACTTTGCAGGCGCTATAGCACTAAAAATAGCACCTGAAAAGCGCCCTGAAAGAGCCGCTTCTTTTCGGGCTTTCACAAACTGGAGCGGTGCGCTGGCAGGACGATAAAAAAAAGTCCTGCTAGCCGTATTTTTGAAGCGCCGCTCCTAAAGCGCCACTCCCAAAGTGTAATTTTGAATACACTGCTCCTAAAGCGCCCCTGCCCATTGAAATCAATGGGCAGCGCCGCAGAACCGCCGGCAAAGCGCTGCTGCAGTGGGGCTTTGCGGGCAGTTTAAATCCTTTTTTGGCCACTAGCGGGGGTTAAAAGTGACCCATTAGCGGCCGAATAGCGCTGCAATAACGATGGTAAAGCGCTGCTAAAAATAGCGGCGATTTACCACCAACGCCCCCAACCGCCCCAGTGTGAAAGGGGTCTTATGGTAGAGGTGGGGTTCCAGTGCGCTTTTTAGGAATAAATATTATTAGTGTATCTTTTTTCAGAAATTAATTTGATATTTTCAGGGCCTTTAGTCTAAGATAATAACACATTTAAAAGACTAAAATAAATATTGGTTTTATTGACAAATATTCTCTGGAATGCATTGCCTATATATTGCTGTTATTCAATTTCAAATAACATTGAACATTGCTGCTATTCAATTGCAAAATACATTGAACACCTAAGATTCTTTTTTTTCTTTTTTTTTTTTTATCTTATGAATATCTCGATTAAGGTGAAGACTTTAACTGTGATATTTTGAAGGATCCAAAAATTAATTTTTTTTCTATTCTAACCTACAACAATATCAACAAAACATAAATGTGATGTTTTAATAAACATGCATGAATTGGATATTGTATAATTTTGACCTTGAGACAAGTCAAAGATGTTATAAGAAAATGATGTAGCTCTGAAAATGCAGCATCAAATGCTTTCTGACAGTCCAAAGCCCAGAATTCATATTCATATAGCATTATGATATGCAACAATTAACATTTCTCTTTAACAATCTTCTAAATTGATTTTATGGCACTTAATAGATGCAGCCTATTAGACATCCACGTTTCCTTCCTGTCAAATTTTATAAACTGGGAATCTGGGATCAACACCTACAATTATTTTACACTAACTGCATGTGGTCTCCTTTATTTCTAAAAGTGCTCATAAATCTCCGTGTGTCAGATGGGATGACTTGTAAATAAAGCAGATTAAAGGGGAGATGAAATGCAGTCAGAAGCTCCAAGGACACATGTAAAGATAGATACGTTTTTATACAGTATGTTTACTAGCAACATGATGAATGATTGAGAGCGTTGGCGGCAGACAATTCAATATCATTACCAAAAGGTATTGAAAAGTATAGCAAGGAAAAGGAAATAAGCCAGCCAGAAATATTTATAAAGCATATTATAAACCAGTGGATAGGTCATTGTTTGTCAAAGCATTCCTTAAAGTGAGCAGTCACTTCAAGCACTATGAGGTCCTCTGCGGTTGGATGCAAGTGCAAGTGCAAGTGTGAACGCAGCCCTCCTCAGACAGAGTTATCCAAAGTGATTCTACAAAAACAAATGGACAAGAAGGCGCACTCACCTAGTACATTATCGAAAGCATTTATTTAGTGATAAAAAATGCTAAAATCTATATTTTCTTACTACCCTCTATTTTTATTTTTTTCCTCTTTTCTTTCCCATTTATTTCGACAATTAGAATTTATTACTGGTTGGATTTTTCTTTATATGTTATAATACGCGACGGTTGTATGTATACACCATACTAGGTTACTCTTAAAGTGGTTGTAAAGGTTTGTTTTTTATTTTCTAAATAGGTTCCTTTAAGCTAGTGCATTGTTGGTTCACTTACCTTTTCCTTTGATTTCCCTTCTAAATAGTTTTTTTCTTTGTCTGAATTTCTCACTTCCTGTTTCTCCTCAGTAAACTTCACACCATCATCTGAGTGGTGTTTAGTCAGCAAGAACAGCTTACTGAACAGCTTACTGAGGAGGAACAGGAAGTGAGAAATTCAGACAAAGAAAACAAAGAAAAAAAAAGTTTAGAAGGGAAATCTAAGGAAAAGGTAAGTGAACCAACAATGCACTTGCTTAAAAGAACCTATTTAGAAAATAAAAAATGAACCTTTACAACCCCTTTAAGGCTTAATTATGTCAAAATAAGTTTTTAGGCTTCAATAATCTGTAACACATAATATTGTTGCTCACTAAAATCTGACGATTTTTCTGCTTTATTACTATTGGAGCTGCGACTCCATTTCTGCTTCTTTATATTTCTTTCAATAAACTTTGATGATAAAAAAAAAAACATAAATCTATACCATAGTGTGTAAACCAAAAAAATGCTAAAAATGAATACTCACAAAGTAGCAACTGATAAAAGCCAATGCCACAAGATGCCATGCTGTGCGGACGCATGTACTCAAGTTGCATCATAGGGGTGTAAAGCTGATGCGTTTTGGGGGTGCACCCCCTTCCTTAGAGCTAGGCTACTCATCATGGCATCTTGTGGTTCACTGGCTTTTTTTGTAGTATTCCTTAAAGTGAATAGAAACCCTAGATACGAGCAATCTCGTATCTGCTTCCATTTGGTATATTAAAACCCAACTCTGGGATAAAATGAATCCCACCCCCTATAACTGACAATTATTATTTTCCCGTTCAGATTACTCTCCTTTTCGTTTATTTCCTCCTGGTATCTTTCTTCCAATTGTCCACGTCACTGTCTCCATGACTTGAACAATTCTTATAAATAAATGAAATAAGCTTAAATAAGCTTATTTACATTTTTAGGATCTCTTCCACTCATGTAGACTTTCCATGAATTCAAGGGGTTGCTCCAATACATTCAGCATATACAAGAAATAGACCCCAAAAGAATAGGAAGACAAACAGCAAGGAATGAGTACACTGCTACCCCTGAGCGTATCCCATTAAAAGGATATTTTATTATTCTTTGTATCAAAAATGTAAAATAAATTTGTCTTTATGTACAGTAAATACAACTATCTGTACAGGTCCTTCTCAAAAAATTAGCATATTGTGATAAAGTTCATTATTTTCTGTAATGTACTGATAAACATTAGACTTTCATATATTTTAGATTCATTACACACAACTGAAGTAGTTCAAGCCTTTTCTTGTTTTAATATTGATGATTTTGGCATACAGCTCATGACAACCCAAAATTCCTATCTCAAAAAATTAGCATATTTCATCCGACCAATAAAAGAAAAGTGTTTTTAATACAAAAAAAGTCAACCTTCAAATAATTATGTTTAGTTATGCACTCAATACTTGGTCGGGAATCCTTTTGCAGAAATGACTGCTTCAATGCGGCGTGGCATGGAGGCAACCAGCCTGTGGCACTGCTGAGGTGTTATGGAGGCCCAGGATGCTTCGATAGCGGCCTTAAGCTCATCCAGAGTGTTGGGTCTTGCGTCTCTCAACTTTCTCTTCCCAATATCCCACAGATTCTCTATGGGGTTCAGGTCAGGAGAGTTGGCAGGCCAATTGAGCACAGTAATACCATGGTCAGTAAACCATTTACCAGTGGTTTTGGCACTGTGAGCAGGTGCCAGGTCGTGCTGAAAAATGAAATCTTCATCTCCATAAAGCTTTTCAGCAGATGGAAGCATGAAGTGCTCCAAAATCTCCTGATAGCTAGCTGCATTGACCCTGCCCTTGATAAAACACAGTGGACCAACACCAGCAGCTGACATGGCACCCCAGACCATCACTGACTGTGGGTACTTGACACTGGACTTCAGGCATTTTGGCATTTCCTTCTCCCCAGTCTTCCTCCAGACTCTGGCACCTTGATTTCCGAATGACATGCAAAATTTGCTTTCATCCGAAAAAAGTACTTTGGACCACTGAGCAACAGTCCAGTGCTGCTTCTCTGTAGCCCAGGTCAGGCGCTTCTGCCGCTGTTTCTGGTTCAAAAGTGGCTTGACCTGGGGAATGCGGCACCTGTAGCCCATTTCCTGCACACGCCTGTTCACGGTGGCTCTGGATGTTTCTACTCCAGACTCAGTCCACTGCTTCCGCAGGTCCTCCAAGGTCTGGAATCGGTCCTTCTCCACAATCTTCTTCAGGGTCCGGTCACCTCTTCTCGTTGTGCAGCGTTTTCTGCCACACTTTTTCCTTCCCACAGACTTCCCACTGAGGTGCCTTGATACAGCACTCTGGGAACAGCCTATTCGTTCAGAAATTTCTTTCTGTGTCTTACCCTCTTGCTTGAGGGTGTCAATGATGGCCTTCTGGACAGCAGTCAGGTCGGCAGTCTTACCCATGATTGCGGTTTTGAGTAATGAACCAGGCTGGGAGTTTTTAAAAGCCTCAGGAATCTTTTGCAGGTGTTTAGAGTTAATTAGTTGATTCAGATGATTAGGTTAATAGCTCGTTTAGAGAACCTTTTCATGATATGCTAATTTTTTGAGATAGGAATTTTGGGTTGTCATGAGCTGTATGCCAAAATCATCAATATTAAAACAAGAAAAGGCTTGAACTACTTCAGTTGTGTGTAATGAATCTAAAATATATGAAAGTCTAATGTTTATCAGTACATTACAGAAAATAATGAACTTTATCACAATATGCTAATTTTTTGAGAAGGACCTGTATAGTACAGTCTATACTTATTCCTAGACTATACAAAACAAAGAAAACAAGTTTTGTCTGATCATACACTTTAAGTGTACAGTGTTCCAATGGTTTTTTTTTATGTTTTTTTTTTTTTTTATACTGTAAGGAATGGTAAAACCCTTGTTAAGCATGTTTGCTACTTTGTCCTGTAGACACAAAAAGGGGTATAAGGAAATTCAGCCAAGGTGGAGGAAAGTAAGATTGTTTTTATACTTAACAGTTAAGTTCTGGTGACAATTAAAATTTTTAGATTTTTCATCACTTATAGTTCTAGTGACAGTTGTCACTAAAGACAAGCAGAGGGAGTACAACAGAGACTGCAGTAAAAACATGACACGAGTCTAGCTCCTAATTACTGTATTGAAAACTAAAATTGGCTTTAGATACAAAGAAAGACCTCTGCATCCCTGAACTTAAGTTGCTCACTTCTCCAGGGTCTGTTTCTCCCATAAACCAATTAGCTAACTCCTGGAGCTGCACACCACATCCAAAGGGACAAATCAACTGTATTGTTCAGCACAATAAATTGTACTCACCAAATGATAACTAATATGGACAGGGCCACCATCAGGTGGGTACAGGCAGTACACCCCCCCTTTTTTTTAATTTATATCACTTTTTTTTCTTGTAAGGGGCCCAGAGGTCCCCAGGGCCCGGATGGAAACCCCTCCTTTTTTTTATAATTTTATTTTTATTTTTTTTCTTAATTTTTTTATTTTTTTTGTAAGGGTCCCAGGCGGTCCCCAGAGGCCTGAAGGTCCCCAGGGCCCCGGATGGCACCCACCCAAAGCCCCCCCCCCCAACCTCAACAATTTTCGGCCGCAGCAACCCCCCCCCGGTTCTCCTCTGCTCCAGGGGGCCCATGCATGAAGCTGTGTAAGGGGCCCCAAAATTCCTGAATATGGAGTGTGTATATACACACCTTTTCCTTACCCATGTCCTTTCTATAAATAAACCCCAGTGGGGGTGAGAATTTGTTTTAGCGAGGAAATGGGGTAGAGCATATGCTGTGCATGTGCTGAACAATATCGCTGATTTCACCCTTTGGAAGTGGTGTATGGCCACAAGACTTTGCTAAATGTCTTGAGATACACTTTAAACAAAATTATAAATAAAAATTGGCTTTTAAAATGTTACTCTTTAATTATTTTAAGTCAAAAAAGTACTATTGAAAACTTTATGTACAGAAATTACTGTTTCTCAGAAAAAACTTCTCTGTCCCATAGCTGAGAGTCTGGCATATGTTGTCTACACAATATTGTCATAAGTATGGGGATGCTTCAACTCTTCTGGGAAGGCTATCCACAAGGTGTAGGAGTGTGTCTATGGGAATGTTTGACCATTCTTCCAGAAGCGCATTTGTGAGGTCAGGCACTGATGTTGGACGAGAAGGCCTGGCTCCCAGTCTCTGCTCTAATTCATCCCAAAGGTGTTCTATCGGGTTGAGGTCAGGACTCTGTGCAGGCCAGTCATGTTTCTCCACCCCAAACTCTCTCACCCATGTCTTTATGGACCTTGCTTTGTGCACTGGTCCAAATCATTTGGTGGAGGGGGGATTATGGTGTGGGGTTGTTTTTGAGGTGTTGGGCTTGGCCCCTTAGCTCCAGTGAAGGGAACTCTTAAGGCATCAGCATACCAAAACATTTTAGACAATTTCATGCTCCCAACTTTGTGGGAACAGTTTGGGGTGGCTTCTTACTGTTCCAACATGACTGCACACCTTGCACATTACAGATCAATCTGAAAAAATATATTTTTGTAATGGAGGTTTGATTTGATGCAGTCCAAAGGTTCCAGTTGCATTTGATCAAAATTCTTTCATTGCAGCAATAATTTAGCGTTCAGATAAAAAAAAGTAAATTAAACATAGAAATTCCACAATTAAAAGATATTAACAACATGGACTTTTTCAATTCAATTATAAATATGAATGGGCAACATAAGGGATAAGTCTGCTGTTGGCTGTAACTGTCCAGTATCATGTTGCCCATTCCTCCCCAGTCTGACTGTCCCTGGCCAGCCCCCTTCAGATTTCAGTTATTTCAATCATGGGTTTGCCTAGGAAATAAAACAGGTGCATCCGAGATGCTGCCTCCTGTACAATGCCCGGTGAGCCTCAATTACGCATCACTCATCCTATTAAGTCTCTGTAAGCCTCCATATAGTCAGGGTTTAATGTAGATGGCTGCTGTGGATTGTCTGGAAGTGGAGCAGGATGCATGGCTGTAACGTGTTTGTCACTACTGCAATCTGTGCATTTTTTGCAAAATGCTCATAGGAAGCACAGTACCTATAGCAAAAAAGGAGAAAGGCTAGTGCTATAAAATTCAGCTAAAACATAATTTTATTATTGCATGTGAACAGCAGTCAAAAAGAAAACCAACGCGTTTCGGTTTTTAGGCCTTAATTACGGCTAATGGCCTAACTGCCAAAACGCGTTGACTTTCTTTTTGACTGCTGTTCTAATGCAATAATAAAATTATGTTTTAGCTGACTTTCATAGCACTAGTCTTTCTCCTTTTTTTGCATGCCTAGGAACTGCCTCTTCTCCAGACTGACATCCACCCATAAAAACATTTTAACCTCCCTGGCGGTATGATTCTGTCAGTTTTTAGGTGCTGAAAGCGGTACAATTATTTTGCATGGAAATTTGGCGTTTTATATTGTAGGCCTGTAATTCTTAGAAATAACTCACTTTAACCTGACCAAACAAGAGTCTAGTAGACATCCCGGGTATGATAAAGTTTGAAACACAAAATCATAAATTATAATATAATAAATAACTATAAATAATTATAACAAATAATATAATAATAATAATAATAATAATAATAAAAATTATTCAATAATGTAATCAAATCAAAAACACAGAAATTTGCTCAGTTGCAGAATTGTCGCTGTCATTACTTTTAGTGTTTTATGATGAATTTCCCCACAAATCGCTATCGCTCAATTCTGCAAGTGATTCTAATTTATTATCGCTGTTTTCTAGCTGGTCTAAAACCACTTTTGACATAAAGGGACACTTTTTGGTTGCTATGGACAATCTCCAAATTCCAGGCAGAAAAAACTGTATTTATAATATAAAAGTGCATGCAGGGCACTGGACAGATCACTAGGGACAAAGGGGATGTGTAATTTTTTTATACAGTACTGTAGTGTACTGTATGTGTATTGTGTTTTTTACTTTTTTGAATTTGGCGCTGATCTCCGCCCCCGTGCGCCATAACGTCACAGGAAACGGAGCTTGGTGGCACTCGGGCACTGTGTGAATCGAGCGAGGAGACAGCTCGCACACACAGCGGGGAGACATCGCAGGATCCAGGGGACAAGGTAAGTAACTTTGCCTGGATACTGCGATGCAGCCCCGAGTCTGGCTCGGGGTTACCGCTAATGGTACTGAAATCTTCCCCCGAGCCAGACTCGGGAATACCGCCAGTCCACATAAACATCCATTCAAATATCCGTAGAATGGAATGCTGAAACCAGACTTGCAACAATATGGGTCATCCACATAAACCTTCTTGTAAAGGAGTAAGGTAGAATACTCTTACCGGAACTGGTGGATCTACTTATTAGGCAGATCATTAGAGCATATGAAATCCTAGAGGTAAGTCACGTCTGCTTGTCTGAAGGCTCAAGGTGGACCAAACGGATCACAGATGACAACTCTTAAGAAGGTTTCCCGACCTCAAAGGAGACTCTGGGTTCACCGGATGTCCACGTGGTCCTCAGGCGATAAAGCGACGACTTCCAATCAAAGAATCCTTTTCAGGATTAAAGATGGCAAAACGGCAGGGGCTCCAAAAAGCAACTCAATCAACCACAACATGGAAGAAAATAGATGAAGGAGGTGCTCCGATAGTGCAGATCAAATGTGGGTTTATTGAAAAACCAACAAGTATAAAAGTGATCACAGTACAAAATATAAAAGATTAAAAAGGGCAATGAGTGGAGTAGTGTACCAAGTCCGACACGTTTCGTACACAAGTACTTCAACAGGAGCATCTGATACATATTTTGTACTGTGATCACTTTTATACTTGTTGGTTTTTCAATAAACCCACATTTGACCTGCACTATCGGAGCACCTCCTTCATCTTTTTTCTTCCATGTTGTGGTTGATTGAGTTGCTGTCTGGAGCCCCTGCCGTTTTGCCATCTTTAATCCTGAAAAGGATTCTTTGATTGGAAGTCGTCACTTTATCACCTGAGGACCACGTGGACATCCGGTGAACCCAGAGTCTCCCTTGAGGTCGGGAAACCTTCCTAAGAGTTGTCATCTGTGATTCGTTTGGTCCACCTTGAGCCTTCAGGCAAGCAGACGTGACTTGCCACTAGGATTTCATATGCTATAATGATCTGCCTAATAAGTAGATCCATCGGTTCCTGTAAGAGTATTCTACCTTACTCCTTTACAAGAAGGTTTATGTTGATGACCCATATTGTTGCACGTCCGGTTTCAGCATTCCATTCTACGGATATTTGAATGGACGTTTATGTGGACTTATTCATTGATTTCCACCTTGTTGCACTTTGAGGCCAGTCTCTTTCGGTGGGATTCGATCTCTCTTAATTTTTAGCGCTACATTTTCACTCACACTCTTATATAATTTAGTCACATTGTATGTAGCTGCTCTTAGTCGTTTTGTTTTTCACTTTTTTTGGTCCATTCAGACTAGCGCAATATTTTTTTTCCCTTTTACTTCTTTTCTGCATTGATGTCGCCTAAATTAGATTTTCTATATTTGTTAGAAGATATTAAAATTAAAACTAGAAAGAGCAGTTATAATGTGTTTTTTTTTTTTCTACAGTATTGGTGGAGAAGTGGTAAGGGGAAGTGAAGGGAATTACGTCAATAAGCACTTCCGCATGGGATTTATGACAATGCCTGCACCGCAAGATAGGCTACCACATCCATGTTCTAGTGGATTTTCTGTGCGCTCACAGTCCCTCCATTCTGTCGGTGGCACTGATGATGAAAACAGCAGTTGTTCCCGCAAACAACCTCCTCCAAAGCCAAAACGAGATCCAAACACAAAGCTAAGCATTTCATCAGAGACTGTTAACACTGGAACGCTAGGCAAGAGTCCAAAGTTCACAGACAGGACAGATGGTAAGTGATATGTCTCATATGTTCCCTTTCCAAGGAACATGACTAATGAAACAATCCTTCACATACGGTATGTATATATATACACAGTATATTTCAAGGATTCCTACAGTATTAAATAAAAATAAGGGAATCTAATCCTTATAATCAAAAATGGCATGGGCTGTTATAGGTAACATTTATTTCTGACAAAAGTCAGGAATTTAACACATAACAACCAGGTGACGTCATTTTTTATTCTTTAAGGTAACCCTATCATCCAAATTCATAAATTTTCATGAATAATTAGGGTACATATTAGCATTGCTGAATCCTATTTTTATTAAAAATAAAATGTAAAAAACATAAAAAAAAAATGTATTTCTTGACATAATAAAATAAAATGGCTCGGCTCCCAAACAATCTAGCCTAGGCTAATAGCACATGGTCTCTTTCTACAGGGCAGGTAATGTTCTTTTTTTTTTTTTTGGTTCTTCTGTTCCTGTTTTCTGCACAGCTGTGTCTCTTTCAGGTTAGATTTATAGATTACTATAAATAAATGTACTGTTTAACTACTGGAAATGTTTGTATTGATTATATTCGACCACAACCTCTCCCAATTGTTTTACATTGAAGGAACCCTTTGAAGTATTTTTCTGGTCTTGAGGAACACCTGCTAAAAATATTTTTAGCTAACATTTGCGGTACATTAACGTGAACAGTAAATTGTAGAATGTTTTGAATATAGAAATAAGTAATATGGTATACCTAGAATATTTGACACCCAGGGCAGAATTTTTTTACACCCTCCTGCTCTGTACAACAAAATCCTTAGTAAAATTTAATAATGAAAATAATAGAAAATAAACAGAGAAGTAAAACTGATGATGTCCGCTAACATTAATTGTTGGTGTAGAAGTGCACCATTGCACTGGTGGTCAGTGCAGGTAGGAGATCAATTCACCATTGTTTACTGCTGAAGGAATCTCTAGAAACCTCAGGAAGATCCCCCAGTTCCAGGGAATCCTAGTTGGCAAAAAGTCGGTCAACCAAGTTATTATCTTGCTTTTCTTTCAAAACAATAATACAAGGAACAATGGTGACGTTGCACATATTAACTAATAACATTTTTGTTCCCAATTTCTAAGGTCATGTATAGGGACAGCATATGGTCATTTGACTGACAAAAGAGCTTTCATACATGCGCACAATCTATTTGGATACATGTTCAACTTTGCATACTCAACAGATGCTCCTGGCAGAGGAGGAACAATAGCAGGCAACTGGGAAAATTCCTCTTAAGTTTTCAGTGATTGGTCAGCAAAAAGGGTATCTTCAGAAGCTTCCCAATTTGATTGTTATGGGCCAGACTTGTATATGTCTAATACAGTATGTATGGGCAGCATAGCTTCTGAAAAATTATGCAGTTTTCTTGCTGTAAACGGCCAACAAGCACCAGTGTACTTTTTGCTGTTGTATTGTCCTTGATTTTAGCTGATGTTGACCATGGTGAAAGTATAGAGAGTATGACTTTACTGTGTATCCAATGCTAAAACATTTTATTTAAAGGAGAAGTACAGCCAAAGCTTGTTTGGCTGTACTTCTCCTATGGATCACTGGAGTGCAGTTTGTTTTGCACTCCTGTGACCTGTTTTCAGCAGACAGCGCGCTGAAGTCCGCTTTCTGCTGAAGTCACAGAAGTCAGTCCAGGCACCGCGTCATCACGACAATGGAAGTGGGGATCCACCAGGTCATTGGACTAACACCCGGCTCAGCCGCTGAGAGGCTGAGCCAGCAGCCTCCGCCACCCCCCCCCCCCACAGCCCAGTGCTCCAATGAGCGAGGAGGGAGCAGAGCAGAGAGCTGTGACTGACAGTCTGCAGCTCTCTGCTCACGAAGCTGTGAGAACCGAGAGATTGGCGGTGTTCGATCACTCAGTCCTCAGTGTAGAGGCGTCGTGGGACAGATGCAGCATCGTTCCAATGCTGCATCCACCTAGGTAAGTATGAACCAAAAAAAAAAATACAAACCCATACTTCTCTTTTAACTTTTTTTTTTGTACTGCTTTATTCTGAGCATCTTACCAATTATATTTATTCATTTCTTTAATATTTTAATTTAATATTCCATTTACATAAAGTTGGAGTATCAAAATCTACATTCTGCCAATGATTTGTGAAGAGGAATCCATTACTTGATCTAGCTGGCAAAGTGAGCTGGTAAAAGTGATTTGAGAACCCTGTGTTAGGCTATTAAATACAGAATTGCTGTATAATAGGGTTTCCCCTTCAAATCCAGACCAGACCCAAGGGCCTGGTATGCTCCCGGAGGGGGAACCCACGCCGTTTTTTTCTTTAAAAATTGGCGTGGAGTTCCCGCTCAGGATTCATACCAAACGCAGTGCCTGGTGTTGGCGGGAATCCACGTCGGATCTCCGTCTATCGGCAATGCGTGTCACTCATCGTGAAAGGAACATTTTTCCTTTCCCGATGACGAGACAACTTGGCGCTGGCTCTCGCGACGGAGCTCATAGGGTGTCAATCTCACCGCTAGAAGCGGCGGGATTGACACAATATCGGCGGCACCTACTGTAGGTAAAATGACCTGTGGTTTCCATGCTTAAAGCTGTGTTAAACCCAAAACCCAAAATGTAATATATTGCATCTTACCAATCATTATATGTGGTGGTTGTATTTGTTTTCTTTTTTTTTCTAGCTTTTGTCCTTTGTTTTCACCTGGTGATCTGTGTTGAAGTGCAATTAAAGTAATAGATTGTACATCTTCCAATGGGGACACTAGTTCTGGTGACAACCAGGGATTCTCTAACTTTGGAGGGATTTCCTCTCACTTCCTGTTTTGGCTATGAGACAGGAAGGGAAATCTTCCCCAAACTGACAAGGAGTATGACCCTTCATTACTCTATCCAAAATGAAAAAAAAGTCTTGCTTATAGTTCTACTTTAAGGTTGGGTTCACACTTATGCGAATTGGATGTGGACTTTCCTGCATCCAATGCACATGACAGGAGACTTTGACAGGCTCTCAATGGAGCCGGTTAACACAGCTCCAGGGTGGCCATGGTCCACATCTGGGAAAGGGTCCTGTGCATCTTTGGCTCAGTTTCAGGTCCGAATCCAGGCAAAAATTTGAACTTGAATCACACCTGAAACGGAGAACAGGGATGTACCATACCCCCTTCTGCAAGCCACAGCCGTATGGCTAGTGTGAACCTGGCCTAAATGTACTAGCAGAGTCAATAACACTAACAAATTGAAGCCAAACTCCAGCAAACACTTTATAATCAATTACAGAAAACATTTTATTTATTTTTTTCCTTTTACCATAAAAGCCGATTATTGTAAGCACCCGTGCCAGTGTTAGATGGTTTGTCTCATCCCTGTAAACTGATACATCTGGAAGAGAGCATGTTCTTATGAAAAACCACAGACTTATGCCGCGCACACACGATCAGACATTCCGACAACAAAACCGTGGATTTTTTTCCGACGGATGTTCGCTCAAACTTGTCTTGCATACACACGGTCACACAAATGTTGCTTGGAAATTCCGAACGGCAAGAACGCAGTAATGTACAACACTACAACGAGCCGAGAAAAATGAAGTTCAATGATTCCGAGCATGCATCGAATTGATTCCGAGCATGCGTAGAATATTTGTGCGTCGGAATTGGCTACAGACGATCGGAATTTCCGAGCAAAACGTTTTTTGTCGGAAAAATTGAGAACCAGCTCTCAATCATTTGTTGTCGTAAATTCTGACAGCAAATGTCCAATGGAGCGTACACACAGTCGGAATTTCTGACAACAAGCTCCCATCGAACATTTGTTGTCGGAAATTCCAATCGTGTGTACGCGGCATAACTGTCTTGATCACTGGGTGAAAATAAAGGAGATTCTAAAAAAGAAAATGAATGCAGCCATCATATCTAAGAATTGGTAAGCTGCAATATAATAAATGCTTGCTTTTGGGTTTAATATTGCGCTAATGCATATAAGTACTAATGAGAAGCAGATTTAGTAGTTTAATGCCATCAAGTGGTGTATCTATGTACTCCCGAATAACAGTGTATAAATGTCTTCCACTTTTTTTTGCCTTTGAGAACAAATGTTTCATAACTTGAACAGTTCTCTATATCTGTCAGTTAGACTATGGATTGTTAGAACTGAACATTATATGCTCAAAATCATAGACTTTAGTAAACCTTTCAGATTCTGTTGAAGCAAACTGAGACCCACTGTCAGATGCAAGCTGGAATGACAAGCCTAGGAAAAAAACATATTTCTCTTTCTCAGTGATAGTGGAAAATAAGTTTTTTTTTTAAACAACTTTTCAACTTCCATGTGCATTAAGTGTCTTTGCTTTATCATTTCAGCTCCCTTAAAACTGGGAACCACCAACTTTTCTTTAGATTAGATATTCAGTTGCAATTTGTCATATTTTTGTAGGCCTAACGTAATCTTTTGTGACCTAGTTAAGCTCCAAAATCAAATCTCGAATGAATACCGTATATACTCGAGTATAAGCTGACCGAATATAAGCCGAGGCACCTAATTTTACCACAAAAAACTGGGTAAACGTATTGACTCGAGTATAAGCCTAGGGTGTCCATCTGCATGCCTCACTGTGCCTCACTTTGCCTCACTGTGCCCATGTGCATGCCTCACTGTGCCCATGCCTCACTGTGCCCATGACTAGACTGACGTTTAACATGGGAGTCTATGAAAGGGGTGCCCGGGTTTTAAAAATTGGTGCTCCCTGGCCGTAGGTCCCCCAGACAACAAACTTTGCACACTTGTAGAGGAGAAATGGGGCTACAAGTTCTGGGTCCAGGAGACCTACGATCGGCCGGTACAGGGTCCCCAAAGTCACCAGAGTAATGACCGTTTAACATGGGAGTCTATGGAAGGGGTGCCTGGCTTTAAAAAATCGGTGCTCCCCGGTCGTAGGTCCCCCGGACAACAAACTTTGCACACTTGTAGAGGAAGAGTGGGGCCAGTTGCAGGAGATCAGGCGCAAAAAGGTGACTTGAGTATAAGCCGAGGGGGGCATTTTCAGCACAAAAAAATGTGCTGAAAAACTCGGCTTATACTCGAGTATATACGGTATGTTAATCAAGATCAGCCTTTCTGATAGTTTCATGTCTATCACAAACTGTTCAGTTCGTTTACTAACACGTTGCACACTATATACAATATGGGCTGTCACATGTGTAACCTGGTTTTGCACTATGCTGTTTATTGAGCCCTGAGCTGAAGCTACCTATAGAATCACAGACCAGCAGTAATAGGACCTGTATATAAGCTCTATTTTAATAAATAGGTTTACCTAATGATATAGAACAAGGTGACCACTACACACAGAACTATCTGTATCACATTATGCATTAGAACCCAGGAACACTTTTCTATTGTTCTCTGCTTCTAGTCTGATTGATACAGGAGGAGCAGCAGCTACTGCATGGACGGTCATGTGGTCCAATTCTCTCTCTACTTCATGGAAAATTATCTTTATAAACATATTGCAGTTTTTCAGTCTGGGGTTTCTGACTCTGCTAGCAGGGACAGGAAGTAAATGTCTATAATCAACTAACCAACAGCTATTTACTCATACATGCACTAGAAGAAAAAGAAGCTCTTTTCATATGCATTACAAAACATAAATATACATTACATGTGAGCCTGGCAATTCAACAGTGTATTCAGCTAAGGCGCTTCTTCTTAATGTAGCTCAGTGATACTCGGGATGGGCCACTATGCTCTGGAGGTGGGAGATTAGACCTTCCAATCCCCTTTATTTACACCCCTGGCTCTAACCACGGTCTTAACTGACAGTAACATCTATTGCTTTATTACCTCCCAGGTCTGAGGGCCCGCAATGTCTCTTACAGTCGGTAGACATTAAATGTTTGCCCAATCTGACCCTATTATCCCATATCTATAAGAATACTAAGCATTCAAAGAAGAATAGGAAAGACAACATGCAAAAGCAGCTAAAAATATATTGTCAGCTGATATTTCAACAGAATGTTTTTTCTGCAAAGCATCAAATTGATCATCCACAAAATATTCTGAAAACAACCCAAACTGTAATATATTCTGTTGTCTCCCCACATTACATCATTCCCACATGTACAGCATTTTTAACAATGCAGGTTTGATACATCCTCTCAAAATATATATTCTCTAAAACAACAGCAAGTTTGAAATAGCTATTATAAATCTGTGAAGGTAATGGAGAAACTGACACAATTGTTCTAATGGGAAAATGTATTGTATTCATTTTAAATAGAAAATGTTCCAACTAAAACTCTACAAAACAGAATAATGTTAACTAAAATTAACTTCAGCATGTAAAAGTGACAATATTATCCTGATTATCATACAAATGAAAATGTGTTCTGAAGCTACTGGGGGCTGTAAACTCTTTCTGCTACCATACTTGTCCAAAAATCTACAGGAAGGTATAAAATAAGGACATAATTTTTTGGTTAATTGGAAAGCTTGACTAATACACCCAATAATAACATTATATACAATAATCAGTTACTTTAGCAAAAAAAGGCATACTACACCAACCAAACTCATCAAAATTGACAGCGCTGACACAGGACACCAACTGATCACAGTCCAAATTAAAATTAACTTTAAATCAACTAAATACAGTATCTCACAAAAGTTAGCACACCCCTCACATTTATGTAAATATTTTATTATATCTTTTCATGTGACAACACTGAAGAAATTACACTTTGCTACAATGTAAAAAAGTGGGTGTACAGCTTGTATAACAGTGTACAATTTCCGTCCCCTCAAAATAACTCAACACTCAGCCATTAATGTCTAAACCACTGGCAACAAAAGTGAGTACACCCCAAAGTGAAAATGTACAAATTTGGCCCAAAGTGTCAATATTTTGTGTGGTCACCATTATTTTACAGCACTGCCTTAACCCTCCTGGGTACAGAATTCACCAGAGCTTCACAGGTTGCCACTGTAGTCCTCTTCCACTCCTCCATGATGACATCACAGAGCTGGTGGATGTTAGAGACCTTCTGTTTGAGGATGCCCCACAGATGCTCAATGGGGTTTAGATCTGGAGACATGCTTGGCCAGTCCATCACCTTTACCCTCTGCTTCTTTAGCAAGGCAGTGGTCGTCTTGGAGGTGTGTTTGGGGTTATTATCATGTTGGAATACTGCCCTGCAGCCCAGTCTCCGAAGGGAGGGGGTCATACTCTGCTTCAGTATGTCAGAGTACATGTTAGCATTCATGGTACCCTCAATGAACTGTAGCTCCTTAGTGCCGACAGCACTCATGCAGCCCCAGACCATGACACTCCCACCACCATGCTTGACTGTAGGCAAGACACACTTGTCTTTGTACTCCTCACTTGGTTGCCGCCACACACACTTGACACCATCTGAACCAAACTGTCAGAAAAGGGTACTCACCGAGGCCGAGATGCAGAGAGCAGCTCACTCTTGCGACTAAGCGCACTCCACGCCCTGGAGATGGGACAGAGGATGGATGACACAAAGAGGCACAAGATACCAGTAAGCTGAGCAGGACTTGCGTGAAGGTCACAGAAGACAGGTACAGGAACTGATGGTGGTCAGAACTCAGCTGGTTTAGTTGTGCAGAAAGTCCAGAGCAGGCCGGGGGTCAAACACCCAACAGGAGGGAAGTCCAAAGGCAAGCAGAGGGTCAAGTACTGGAGACTGGAGGTAATCCAGGTCACAGGCAAGATGGTCAGGTGCAGGAGGCTGGCAGCAAATTCGGGGTCACAAGCAGAGGGTCAAACACAAGAGACAGCAGCGAAGTTCAATAAGCAAGCCATGGGTTAGGTCAGGAGAGATCAGGGTAGTCAAGAGGCAATCCGGGTCACAGCAGTAGATCAGGCAGGCAGGAAACAGGAACTTGAGACACAGGAAGCTGAAGACAAAACAGCAATTTGCCTGGAGATTTGCTCAGCTTATATAGGCAGCCAGGATGTCATGTGACACGCTGAATCAGATTGAGGCTGTTTACTTCCTGACAAGCAGCCAGGGTGTCATCTGACACGCTGAACGGATTGAAGCTGTTTATTTCCCGGACAGTGCCCCCCCCCAAGGGGCGGCCTTTGGATGCCCAAGCTGGACATCGATTCCCGGGTGATCCCAATGGAAAGCCTGAATTAAACGTGGGGCGCGCAAATTTCTTGAAGGTTCCCAGGAATTATTTTCAGGGGGAAAGCCCTTCCATTTGATCAAGTACTGTAATTGTCTGAAAAAAATGAAAAAATGAGGGGTGTAGTGGTGGCGCTGCTCTTACGTGAAACCAATCTGCTGGGAGCCAGATATTGGTAATAGGTCTACAAATGAGAAACACAAAGGGGGTTCTCTCTGATATAATCAGAACCTAAGTGGGACCACACATAGAATGTAAAAATCAAATAAATAAATGAAATAAGTAAATAAAGTGGGGTGTCTCTGCCAGGTGTTTACTTGGCTTTAGCAATAGCCTTCGGAAGGTAATAGTGATAATGGACGTAAAGTGAGTGAAGGATTTAGTAGGAATACATTAATTAGTTGAAATAAATAAGTAATATGAATTTTCCAATTCCGGCTCGGCCGGGTGTTTACTAGCAGAGGATTAGCTATTGGAAGTGCTGTGAAGTAAATTGATGCTACCAATGTGGTGCTGTAAGAGATGCAGTGTAAACAAAGTAAAAAACAATGAATTACAATGGATTGGGATGTTGTCTCGGCCGGGTGTTTACTAAACCCAACTGGAATTATACTCGGTCCCAAACAGTTAGAAAAAAGTGTTTACGTGATCCGTAATACACTCTGACAATGTACATCAAATGTTCAGCATAAAAATTGAAGTTGATAAAATGAAGTGAAGATCAATGGTGACAATCCAGAATATAGTGACAGAATAAATTGGTGACTTTGCTGCAGTGCTTGTTCTAGTAGCCTGTGCCGTGAATGTGATTATCCGTGATTGTTTATGATGTTGCACTCACCAGATTCTTCATACCCTCAGGGGGTATGGTGCAGTCACAGTATATGCCACTGTGTAGCAATCTCAGGAATCCAGGGTGGCTCCTTTGGTCCCTTGTGGTTCTCCGAGAAGGTGAGGGTTATGGAAAGGAAAAAAGGATACCCATAGTGTGAACCCGTAAAAAAATTGGTTTATTGATATAGCGGGAAAAAGGGTACTCACATAGTATTAGACAATAAAAAGCATTAAAATGGCGCTTGGCCAGTGAAGAGCGATCCAAGGTTCAGGAAGTGATGAAGTGACGTGACTCCGCCCTACGCGTTTCGTCAGATTGACGTCATCAGGAGCGTAACCCTCCTGTAATTGTCTACCCCTCTTCCTGCAGTTCAATATGGCCTCCACTTCGAACTCATATTCCCTATCCACTTCAACTGGCGGAGGAGGTGATTCCTCTCTCCCTGAGAAGGGACTGGGAGTTACTGGTTTTAGTAAGGATGCATGGAAGACTGGATGAATCCTGTAAGAAGTGGGTAAGTTTAGTTCAAAAGCTACAGGGTTCACCATCCTCCTAATTTCAAATGGTCCTATAAATTTTGGGCCCAACTTCCGAGAAGGACAAGGCAGCCTAAGGTTTGTTGCCGATAGCCACACCTTTTCACCTGTTTTAAAAGCTGGGTTCTCTTTTCTCCCTTTATTGTAATGTTTTTTTAACTGTCTTGAGCTTTCTGTAATGTGTCCTGGATTTCTTGAAAGTTCCTTTGAATACCGGCTAACCGGTCTTGTACAGCGGGAACCGATGTTTCAGGAATGGAGTTTGGAAGGAAGGATGGAATCCAAAATTCGACCAGAAGGGTGTTTGGTTAGTGGCAGTATGGATGGAATTGTTATACGCAAATTCTGCGCACGGAAGTAGAGAGGACCAATCATCCTGGGAGCTGGAACAAAAGCAACAGAGCTACTGTTCCAAAGTTTGATTTGTTCTCTCCATCTGGCCATTGCTTTGGGGATGATATGCGGAAGAGACGCAAATCTTAATTCCCAGAGCTTTACAGAGTTCCCTCCAGAGGTAATGCTGTCAGATACTCCATGGAGCCTAATAATCTCTTTAATAAAAATTTTACTTATGTCCAGAGCAGAGAGGATGTGAATAGCACCTGTTTCTTATTCCAACTGATGTCGGGTTCATGTGTCTGTAGCCAAGGGAGTCCCAGGATGATAGGGAGCGTGGGAGAGAGAATAACATCAAAACGTAGAGACTCCTGGTGACCAGAGTCTGTGGTGACCAGGATGGGGTTAGTTTCATGTGTAACAAGTCCAGAGCGGGGAAGAGAGCCATCAGCCAGGTGAACTTGAAGACTCTGCTTCTTGGTCTGCAGTGGAATATGCAACTTTTGAGTCAGTGATGCGTCCAGAAAGGAGCTGCAAGCTTCAGAATCAATTATTGCTGGGAGATGGATTTCCTCTTCCGCCAGCTGCAGAGAAACAGAAAGGGTGACATAAGTCTGGGAAAAGTCAATGGCTTGATAGTTCATAATAAACTGTGAATGTGACTTGCTGGGTCTAACAGGGCAGGTGCGAATGAAATGTCCTGTTCCCCCACAGTACAAGCAAAGGTTGGCCTGTCGCCGTCGCTGTCTTTCCTCTGGAGTCAATGGAGCATGGATAAATCCTAGCTGCATGGGTTTGACTTCAGGGACAGAGGTAATAGTAGGAACTGGAGAAGGTGACTGTACAGGAGAAGACCTGGGGGATACCCAGCCAGGACGAGGGGCCTGGAAGCGCTCAGAGCGTCTCTCACGCATGCGTCTATCCATCTTAGTTGCGGCTTGAATTAAGTCCTCCAAAGTGGCTGGGGTCTCAATCCGGGCTAACTTATCCTTTAAACCCTCTGACAGACCCTGGCGGTATTGGTATTTCAAGGCGGGTTCATTCCACCCGGTGTCAGCTGACCATTTACGTAATTCCGCAGTGTAGTCCTCCACTGGCCTTTTCCTCTGAGATAGAGTATGCAGGATGGCTTCGGCTGTCGCAGTGCGTTGGGGGTCATCATATAGTTGAGCCATACTATCAAAAAATGTATCTACTGAGTTCAGCAGAGGGCTTCTTTGATCCATTAGACCATGGGCCCAAGCTTGTGGTTCTTCAGCAAGAAGGGAGATAATAAATCCTACTTTAACAACTTCGGATGAAAAAGTCCTGGGTTGAAGGGCTAAGTACAAGGAACAAGCGTTTTTATAGGCCCAAAACTTTTTACAGTCGCCTGAAAATCGATCCGGCATGGGAACCCTGGGTTCAGGAGCAGCCATGATTACCGTGGGACTGGATGAGGCTTGCGATGAGGAGGCCCCACTGGCCGGTGCCTGAGTTGCAGCTGTCGGTGCAGGTGAGCCGGACAGCTGCTGGAGACGGCCGTCCATCTGAACGTAGCCTTCCTGCAACTTTTGGACCGCATCAGTGAGAGCTGTGACTTGCTGGCACAGGCCGTCAAGAGGTGAGCGCGCTCTGTCGGCCTCTGACATGGCTGTTTTGTACTGTCAGAAAAGGGTACTCACCGAGGCCGAAATGCAGAGAGCAGCTCACTCTTGCGACTAAGCACACTCCACCCTCTGGAGATGGGACAGAGGGTGGATGGCACAAAGAGGCACAAGCTACCAGTAAGCTTAGCAGGACTTGTGTGAAGGTCACAGAAGACAGGTACAGGAACTGATGGTGGTCAGAACTCAGCTGGTTTAGTTGTGCAGAAAGTCCAGAGCAGGCCGGGGGTCAAACACCCAACAGGAGGGAAGTCTAAAGGCAAGCAGAGGGTCAAGTACTGGAGACTGGAGGTAATCCGGGTCACAGGCAAGATGGTCAGGTGCAGGAGGCTGGCAGAAAATCTTGGGTCACAAGCAGAGGGTCAAACACAGGAGACAGCAGTGAAGTCCAATAAGCAAGCCAAGGGTTAGGTCAGAAGAGATCAGGGTAGTCAAGAGGCAATCCAGGTCACAGCAGTAGATCAGGCAGGCAGGAAACAGGAACTTGAGACACAGGAAGCTGAAGACAAAACAGCAATTTGCTTGGAGATTTGCTCAGCTTATATAGGCAGCCAGGATGACATGTGACACGCTGAATCAGATTGAGGCTGTTTACTTCCTGACAGGCAGCCAGGATGTCATGTGACACGCTGAACGGATTGAAGCTGTTTATTTCCCTGACACAAACAAGTTCATTTTGTTCTCATCAGACCACAGGATATGGTTCCAGTAAACCATGTCCTTAGTCTGCTTGTTTTCAGCAAACTGTTTGCAGGCTTTCTTGTGCATCATATTTTGAAGAGGCTTCCTTCTGGGATGACAGCCTTGCAGACCTATTTGATGCAGTGTGCAACGTCTAGTTCCCAAAGACAACCTCTGGATATGACGCTGAGCACATGCACTCAACTTCTTTGGTCGACCATGGTGAGGCCTGTTCTGAGTAGAACCTGTCCTGTTAAACCGCTGTATGGTCTTGGCCACCGTGCTGCAGCTCAGTTTCAGGGTCTTGGCAATCTTCTTATAGCCTAGGCCATCTTTATGTAGAGCAATAATTATTTTTTTCAGATCCTCAGAGAGTTCTTTGCCATGAAGTGCCATGTTGAACTTCCAGTTACCAGTATGAGAGAGTGAGAGCGATAACCCCAAATTAGACACACCTGCTCCTCATTCACACCTGAGACCTTGTAACACTATCGAGTCACATGACACCGGGGAGGGAAAATGGCTAATTGGGCTCAATTTGGACATTTTCACTTAGGGGTGTACTCACTTTTGTTGCCAGCGGTTTAGACATTAATGGCTGTGTGTTGAGTTATTTTGAGGGGACAGCAAATTTACACTGTTATACAAGCTGTACACACACTACTTTACATTGTAGCAAAGTGTAATTTCTTCAGTGTTGTCACATGAAAAGATAGAATAAAATATTTACAAATATGTGAAGGGTGTACTCACTTTTGTGAGATACTGTACATTCCTGGTACATTTATACACAATATGTTCAGTCTTATAATTCAATTTGTTTATAGTAGGATTTTTAAAACAGCTTACCTGTAAAATCCTTTTCTTGGAGTACATCACGGGACACAGAGCAGCATAGTCATTACTATGTGGGTTATATAGAATTACCTTCAGGTGCTGGCACTGGCAACTTCCAAACAGGAAGTACCCTCCCCTATATAAGCCCCTCCCATCCGGGAGTACCTCAGTTTTGTAGCAAAGCAATACGTGTCCCCAAAAGAGGGGTGGGAGCTCTGTGTCCCGTAATGTACTCCAAGAAAAGGATTTTACAGGTAAGCTGTTTTAAAAATCCTACTTTCTTGTTCATACATCACGGGACACAGAGCAGCATAGTCATTACTATGTGGGACGTCCCAAAGCAATGCCACATGAGGGGGGGGGATACACCATACATAAGCTGGGCGCCATCAGGCATGAGGATCTTTTGCGGCCTGCAACACACTGCGCCCAACGGCGACATCCTCCTGACTTCTCACGTCCACCTGGTAGAACCTAGTAAATGTGTGTACTGAAGACCATGTTGCGGCCTTACAAATTTGCGCCAGGGAGACCTGGTGATGCACTGCCCATGAAGTTCCAACTGCTCTCGTGGAGTGCGCCCTAACTTTGAACCGAGGCGGTCTACTTTTCAAGCCATAGGCTTGTATTATGACCTGTCGAATCCACTTGGCTAAAGTAGATTTTGATGCTGCCTGACCCTTTCTGGGGCCTTCCGGCAGAACAAACAGAGAATCCGTTCTACGAATCTGAGCAGTGGCTTTTAGATAAGCTTTAACTGCTCTTACTACATCCAAAGAATGCAATAACTTTTCCTCTACCGAGCTTGGTTTGGGGAAAAAAGAAGGAAGAACCACATCCTGGTTCAAGTGAAACCTCGATACCACCTTAGGAAGAAAGGCTGGGTGAGGACGTAATACTACTCTGTCCTTATGGATAACCAGATATGGCTCTTTACAGGACATGGCGGCTAATTCCGACACTCTTCTAGCCGAGCATATGGCTACTAAAAATATCAATTTCCTGGTGAGTAGAACCAAGGAAATGTGCCGCAAAGGTTCAAATGGCTGCTTCTGCAGAACCGACAGAACCAAATTTAGATCCCATGGGCATATGGGAGCCTTAATCGGTGGAATAATACGAGTCACACCTTGCATAAAGGATTTGACAAGTGAATGCATAGCCAGGGGCCTTTGAAATAGTATTGACAAGGCCGAAACCTGGCCCTTGATAGTACTTAAGGCAAACTTCCTGTCTACAGCCCACTGCAGGAAGTCCAGAATTCTGCCTATAACGTACTTACG
The DNA here is from genome assembly GCA_029206835.1 of Rana muscosa. NCBI lineage: Eukaryota > Metazoa > Chordata > Amphibia > Anura > Ranidae > Rana > Rana muscosa. The sequence continues at coordinate 756,741,427 of CM055122.1, read as the reverse complement.
TGGATGCCATTTTCTGGCCTCGCACCAAGTGATGTACGCCTTCCAAACTCTATAGTAGATCTGCCTGGATACAGGCTTCCTGGCATTGATTATAGTTCATACCACAGAGTTAGAGAGACCTCTCTTCTTTAGGATGTGGGACTCAATAGCCAGGCCGTTAAACTTAGAGTTAGTAAGGAAGGGTGGTATATCGGTCCTTGCGAAAGCAGGTCCGGACGACGTGGAAGGGTCCAAGGACTCCCCACAGACATTTTGATGATCTCCGCGTACCAGGCCCTTCGGGGCCACGCTGGAGCCACCAGGATCACCGGCTTCTTCTCCAACCTGACTCTGCGAAGGAGTCGAGGCAACAATTGTAGCGGAGGGAATGCATATATCAGTCTGAACTGATCCCAAGGGAACACCAGAGCATCCGAGCCGCAAGCGAGGGGATCCCTTGTCCGAGAGACAAATCTGTCCACCTTTGCGTTGAATCTGGATGCTAGCAGATCTACATCCGGTGTTCCCCACCGCTGACATATTGCTCGGAAGACCTCGGGATGAAGGGACCATTCCCCTGGGCATAACTGTTGGCGACTCAGAAAGTCCGCCTTCCAATTCTCCACCCCTGGAATGAAGACAGCTGATATACATGGGACATGCTTTTCTGCCCATTCCAGGATGTGACTTACTTCCCTCTGGGCTGCACGACTCCTGGTGCCTCCCTGATGATTGATATATGCCACTGCTGTGGCATTGTCTGATTGAATTCTGACAGGGGACCCTTGGAGTCTGGATGTCCAGGCTACTAGGGCGTACCGGGCTGCTCGTATCTCTAAGAGATTGATGGGCAGGGTTTTTACTACATTTGACCATCTGCCCTGGAGAGACCATTGCTCCAGTACTGCCCCCCAGCCTGTAAGGCTGGCATCTGTAGTGACCACCTTCCAAGATATCGGGCTGAAGGGTTTTCCCTTCTGGAGATTCTGGGGGATCAACCACCAGCAGAGACTCTTCCGAACGGAAGGGGACAAAGCCATCGGGAAGTCTAGAGCCTGAACTTTTCCGTTCCAGGCTGATAATATGGCCCTTTGTAAATTCCTTGAGTGGAATTGGGCGTATGGCACAGCTTCGAATGATGCTACCATCTTTCCTAGCAGCCTCATGCACAGGCGTATGGACGGCTGTCTTTTTGCACAAAGCAGACGGACCAAGCCCCTCAAAGAGGATACCTTGTCTAGAGGTAAGAAAATCTTCCTCTGGTCTGAATCCAGCCGTAGCCCTAGATATACCAGGTTTTTCACTGGCTGTAGGGCTGACTTGTCCAGGTTGATGACCCAACCGTGAGATTCTAGATACTTGATTGTATCGACAATTACCACTTCTAGCTTGGCAACTGAGTGGTCCATCAACAACAGGTCGTCTAGGTATGCCATTATCGTTACACCCCGTGTTCTTAGATCGGCCAACAGTGGGGCCAGAATTTTTGTGAACACTCGTGGTGCTGTGGCCAGACCGAATGGTAAGGCTCTGAACTGAAAATGGCGCCCTTCTACTGCAAAGCGTAGGAATTTTTGATGACCTGGAAAGATGGGAACATGCAAGTAAGCATCTTTGATGTCGATCGAGGCTAACCATTCCTCCCCTTGTAGGGCAGCGGTGACCGATCGGATCGACTCCATCCGGAAAGACCGGACGTTTAGAAATTTGTTTAGACTCTTTAGGTCCAATATGGGTCTTATGTCCCCGTTTGGCTTCGGGACTGTGAAAAGGTTTGAGTAGAAACCCAACCCCCACTCTTCCATAGGAACCTCCATAATTACTCCTTGGAGCAATAGTTGTTCTAACGCTAATAGGAGAGAACGTCCTTTCAGAGGGTCTCTTGGCATGCCTGACCACATAAAATGGGACGGAGGAGACTCTTTTAACTCCAACTTGTATCCCAGAGCTACTGCGGAGAGCACCCATCTGTCTTTGATCGTCTCCCGCCAGGTCTCTGCGAACAACTGAAGTCTTCCCCCCACCCGTTTAAGTGGGGGCAGCCCTTCATAGGCTTGACTTGGAGGCTGGTTTAGTACCTCTTCGGATCCAGGGCTTTTTATTACCCTGTGGCTGTCCCTGATTTTTACCTCCTGAGTTTGACCGAGGAGGCCGTCGGAACTGCTTAGTAGCAGACGTTGCAGGGATAGGAGAGGTAGTCCTCTTAAAAGATGGACCCCTAGACCTCTTCTTACTCGGTAAGAGAGTACTTTTACCACTGGAAATCTTCTGGATATACTTATCCAGGTCTTCGCCAAAAAGGCGTTCCCCATGAAATGGGAAGCTAACTAAGAGCTTCTTACAGGGAGCTTCAGCAGACCAGTTTTTGAGCCACAGAAGCCTACGCATATGTACCAAAGACAGCGTGAGGCGGGAGGCCTGATGGATGGAATCCTTGATGGCGTCAACCGCAAAGCATAATGCTCTAGGCAGATCAGCCAGAGCCTGGGCCTGTTGGTCTGGCAAATCCCTCAGGACCATTTTCATTTGATCCTTTAAAGCTTGGCAGATTCCAATAGCTGCCACTGCTGGCTGTGTAACAGCCCCTGCTGTGGAAAAAGCAGATTTTAATAAAGATTCCAATTTTTTATCCACTGGATCTTTGAACATTTGAACATTATCTACTGGACATGTCAGTGATTTGTTCACAGAAGAGATGGCTGCATCCACCGTAGGAACATTCCATCTCTGGGTGAACTTTTCCTCCATGGGATAGATCACCGGAAACCTTTTAGGCGGAACAAATAGTTTATCAGGATGTTCCCAGTCCTGGTATATAAGTCCTTCCAATAATGGATGTATTGGAAAGGAGCAATTAACCTGGGGAGCTTTTAGCGACCCCAATGAGGAGACAGCAGTAGTTGATGGTTCAACAAGAGGCATTTTAAATGCAGATCGAACCATGTCAGTTAGGGTCTGGACCCACAATCTTTCAGTCTGTGATGCTGAAAATGGTTCATCTACTGTCGATTCCTCAAAAACAGAGCTAACCTCCTCCTGATCCCCTTCAGGTAGGTCGGTCCCTCCCTGGGACTGTTGCTCTGCCAACAGGCACTCTAATGGAGGTGATGGAGATCTGGCGCGCTTTCTTTCCTGTAGAGAAGAAGCGATCAATGCAGCCAATCTCTGCTCCAATCCCTCCAGAGTTGAGGAAAAAACCTCCTCTGTTATATATGCAGGAGCAGGTGGACTGAGGACAGCCGCAGTACCTGGCACTCCCGGGGGTTCCTTATGGGTATTAACCTCTGATTTCTCAGGGGAGGAGGGTGCAGATGACTGCTCCAGATCCTCAGAGCCCGATGGAGACCCCCTACACTTCCTGAGAGGTATATCTCTGAGTTTTTTAGGCGGCATATTCCTTAGTTCAAAGCTGAGGTATTCCAGCCGCAATACACCCCTTACTGAAATAGTCTAATGCAATTTGCTGCTATGTACATCAGTGGGTGTCTACTAATGCGTCTTTCTGGGGATGCCTGTATCAACCGCCCGCTGTAAGCCCCTATACCATGCTACCAGCTCCTTTTCATGCTCTGTGTCCATAGCAAGCAGCGTGGACTGAGTCCTTTTATCTTGCTGGGACGCCCGCACATGCGCAGAAGCGCTGGGCGCACAGAGCGCGTCATCCGCCAGGCTCCGCCCCCTTTTTTGAAGCTAAACCTTATAAAAAGAAAGCATGTGTGCGCGCGCGCGCGTGCACGTGTGCGCTTTTGGCGCCATGTAGGGAGAGGAGCCAGGGTCCCTGTTTCACCAGGACTCGGGGATGGAAGGAAACTACTTGGCAGCATGACAGAGGAATGCAGCTTCCCTGATAGAGAGCTCACTCATCTGCCTGGACTTTCACCATGGAAGGAATAGTCCCAAGAAAAAAGACGTTCCACAGCGGCCTCTAGTGGACAAACACAGGTACCGCACTTTTGTCTTTTTTTTTTTTTTTAAAACCTCCTTTATGAAAAACATTTCCAGGTTTACAGTTTTTTTTTTAAAACTTCCCTTATGAAAAAAACATTTCTAGGATTTCTTAGGCATATACAGCTATTAGCGGGAATACCCTTTAGGTAACAGGCAGAAAGACATATTAGGCTTGGGGGTCCCCTCAATAGAACCAAGTTCCTGAGGGGCCCCCACTTACCTTTTCCCCGCCGCAGGACTTTGTTTGGTCCACAGAAGCCCAAACTTCACCTCTCACGGCAGGCATTGTACTAGACCTTCAGGGACCGGGTTCCCAAGGATTCCACTCCCCTGGACCTGTATAGCACCCTGCACAGATAGCCTCTTGGTTTTGGGTATGACCAGAGCTCTGGATCCCAGGGTCCAGCCCTCCTAAGAGAGGCATTACAGGCAAAACCCTGCTCTTCTCTGCAAGGCCCGGGTACCGACCGTTTAGCTATGAAGCTTTTTTGGTCGGATCCGGAATAGCTTGCTAAGGCCCAGAGAACCTGTACACAAGCCCAGATGAATACATGTTAACCTTGGCCAACACCTTAGACACTGGCAAAAAACTGAGGTACTCCCGGATGGGAGGGGCTTATATAGGGGAGGGTACTTCCTGTTTGGAAGTTGCCAGTGCCAGCACCTGAAGGTAATTCTATATAACCCACATAGTAATGACTATGCTGCTCTGTGTCCCGTGATGTATGAACAAGAAAAAACTGCTACAACCTGAATAGAAAAGCCTGACCCATGCCAGCATGCTGCAGAGTAGGACCCTTGCTCGCTGTGTGTTAACATTGGTCTCTCTGCAAAGGTCTGACATGCCCCCTGCTGAATCTGAGTCAGAGATTTTTAATCAGCAAGGAGGATTAGCTTTGCTGATGGCAACTAGAGGTCTGACTCAGCCTGCGGTGTATGGGACTTCTACAAAAAGACCACGACTTCCCCACAGAGATCAAAGGTATCACTGTGTAGCTGCTAGCAGGGGATTGATTGTCTACTTAGGCTGCAGCTGCTGTAGCTGCTTTAGAACTATTTCTGGGTGTCCCTGTCTTATGCATGGTTTACCGCTATGGCTACTATTTGAGCCCGTTCCCAAATAGATTTATAATTTGGTCATAATATATTATCACAGTAAATACATGGTATTAAGATTGTGGGCAGTAGATATCTTTATCGTGCTTTTTAGGGGATTTTATGTATAACAGTATATGAATAAAAGAGTGTTTGTGATTAAATAAGGCTGATGTTAAGAGCCAGTCTTAGCTGTGTTGCCATATACAGGCGGTCCCCTACTTACAGTACAAACGACTCCTACTTACAAACGGAGTGAGACAACAGGAAGTGAGAGGAAATCTACCCCTAGCAAGGGAAATTCTCTCCTGTAAGAGTTAATATGGGAAAAAGGTGTCTCCACTGATGCTTTATCACCAATCCTTGTTTTCCTAAAAACCTCAAATTTTCAAAATCCATTTGTCATTGGGACAGAAAGTGAGGTGAAATCTTCTGAACAGGGGCACAGACAGCAAAACAAATGTTACAGGGATGATAACTTTTCCCTAGGATATCCAAAAAGCTTAAAAATAGTCTTTTTGGCTGGAGCTACACTTAAATAATTTAGCTGTTCCAAATTACAAACAGATTCTACTTAAGAACAAATCTACAGTCCCTATCTTGTTTGTATTCCGGGGACCGCCTATATATATGCATTTTTCATGAAAAAATACAAAAAGACATCACAAAATCTTGACATACAACACCTTTTTCCCCTGCGATAACTGTCTCATAAAATAATTTGTTGGGAGGTATGGAAAGCTTTATATTTAGATGTAAGTGTTGTAGGTTTGACCCTATAGATAATATATTGTGCAGCAGTACTTATACATCAAACTGATGACACCAGTCATCATAAATCCACTCATACAGGCCTTTGCAATTAGGTAGCACAATGCACTGGTAACGTACAAGACGTAGTAAGGATAGTAACCAGTTACACTTTAGATTACTGCTGTCAGATTAAATGATGGATTCTGACTGATTTTGTGTTACTGCCCTTACACATTACCTTTGGTATGTACAGTTGTGCTTATAAGTTTACATACCCTGGCAGAATTTATGATTTCTTGGCCATTTTTCAGAGAACATGAATGATAACACAAAAACATTTTTTTCACTCATGGTTAGTGTTTGGCTGAAGCCATTTATTATCAATCAACTGTGTTTACTCTTTTTTAATCATAATGGCAACAGAAACTACCCAAATGACCCTTATCAAAAATGTTTACATACCCTGGTGATTTTGGCCTAATAACATGCATACAAGTTGACACAAAGGGGTTTGAATCGCTATTAAAGGTAACCATCCTCACCTGTGATCTGTTTGCTTGTAATTAGTTTGTGTGTGTGTGTATAAAAGGTCAATGAGTTTCTGGACTCCTGACAGAGCCTTTCATCTTTCATCCAGTGCTGCACTGACGTTTCTGGATTCTGAGTCATAGGGAAAGCAAAATAATTGTCAAAGGATCTGTGGGAAAAGGTAGTTTATCTGTATAAAACAGGAAAGAGATATAAAAAAATATCCAAGGAATTGAGAAGGCCAATCAGTAGTGTTCAAACTCTAATCAAGAAGTGGAAAATAAGGGGTTCTGTTGAAACCAAACCACGGGCAGGTAGATCAACTAAAATTTTAGCGACAACTGCTAGGACAATTGTTGGGGATGCAAAGAAAAACCCAGAAATAACTTCAGGTGAAATACAAGACTCTCTGAAAACATGTGGTGTGGCTGTTTCAAGATGCACAATAAGGAGGCACTTGGAAGAAAGATGGGCTGCATGGTCGAGTCGCCAGAAGAAAGCTATGAGATTGTAGGCCACACCCACCCGGACCAAAACTTCCCCAGATACAAATCATTAAATAAACACTCAAGAACCATTATTTGGCAAAAATTTTGGCCGCGACACCTTTATTGGTCTAAACAATTAATTTCCAATAACTGTTTATTATCACTCATATTTATTATCACTCATAACTTCAGATATATAATCACATAACAGATTTCTACCTGCTCAGTTATTAGAACTCGAGCAGTAGCTCAAACTTCAAATAACAATAACAGTCCCCCCCAGAATCCGGGGTGACCCAACCACATAAGAGGTGTACGCGACTAGGGCGGGAGGGAGGGAGCTCCAAGCTTCTTCAGCTGTCAGCTCCAATCTTCTTCAGTTGTCCTGCAGGCAAGAGGATGAGCCCCACACCTGCTTACCCTTAAATAGCCCAACCCCTTGCTTCCAGAGTATTCCCTGAAACCTCATTGGCTACTCCTGAAAACTCCCTCTAGCCTCTTAAAGAGGCAGTAACCTGACTAACTAACACCTAATGCTGCTTAATAATTTTTATTAAATCCTGGGATGGGGAGGCCACAATCTCAAGAAAGTGGCGCCATATTGTGCCCCCTTTTTTCATGAGATTGTAGGCCACACCCACCCGGACCAAAACTTCCCCAGATACAAATCATTAAATAAACACTCAAGAACCATTATTTGGCAAAAAATTTGGCCGCGACACCTTTATTGGTTTAAACAATTAATTTCCAATAACTGTTTATTATCACTCATATTTATTATCACTCATAACTTCAGATATATAATCACATAACAGATTTCTACCTGCTCAGTTATTAGAACTCGAGCAGTAGCTCAAACTTCAAATAACAATAACAGTCCCCACACGACGGTCTTGAGCATCAAGACCGTCCCACCCCAACCGTCGCGGCCAACTCAATGCTGTTCTGTAATCCTAAATTAAAGATATCCATACCCACTTCCGACAAGTGAACACCATCCGACCTGTATAGACCCGGATAACCACCCTCCAGGTCCACATGCCGATAGGATAATCCACCAATCTGAGGCATGAACTTTTCCAGAGCCCTATTGACTCTTTTTCTCATCTTTTCCATAACCCTCCTCTGGTCAGAGGAGAGCCAGGAAAGACGAGCAACTACATCGGAAAAAACTAGTGTTGTACCTGGGGAAGTAACAATAAAACTATGCAAGTCACGCTTGATCATGTATAATAAATCCAACGTTTTTACATTACCCAAATCATTTCCTCCCAAATGCACAACCAAAATAGAAGGCGGCGGCCATACTTGACATAACCTGTTCAAATGAAAGTACAGTTGGGACCACTGAAGGCCTCTGATACCTTTCCAAAATAACCTAAAAGAGTCCGGATGTAGAGATAAATTAGTTGTATAACTGCGTTGGGCTGCTCGTTTGTGAGCCCAGTAGATAAATGAGTGCCCCAGAATCCAAACTGTGAGCTGGGAACCTAGAATTTAAACAAATAAATTAGGACGAACATATAACTTAAAACATTGAGACTTCCACCTCCCCATTTCTTTAATATCAGAATCCGGGAACCCTAACCGGGCCGCCTCAGAGGCTGCGCCTATCCGAAAGGAGTGGGAGGAAAACTTAAAGTTACTTAAACCCATTCTAACCAAACATTTCTTTAAAACAGCATCAAATTGGTATTTGGTCAGGGGATGTAAATTGACGTGAACTAGAAAAAAAACCCCTCCGGAAGGCCTAAACCCCATAAATTGCCTAACCGTGGCTACCGGGCACATGAATGCCTCATCGTGCTCCCGTAGATTGACCCAACGGCCTTTTCCACATTGATCAGTTTTTGAATGTTGTAGCCAAATGTGAACGCCCGACTGATCCATCAACACCTGATCAAAAAGAATCCCTGAATTACCCTGCTTATTTGCCGGCACCAACTCCGAGATGCGGAAAGCACCAAAAAAGGCCAGCACAAAGGCTGTCTTAAATAGCAAAGCTTCATACGGGGAAAAACAAACTACTACCAAACTTTCGCAAAGGCCCCTGAGGATGTCCAGAGAGATCGGCCTCCTATCATCCGAGACATACGTCACTCTCTTGTACCCCTTCAGTGCCTGTTTCACAGAAAAATATGAAGTACAGGCCCTTAAACCCAACAATCTGAAGAAAAATGAAATGCCGGCTAGCGTCTTCGTCACATGACTACTGGAAAAACGCTGCCGCATTAACATAGACAAAAATACCAGAACATTGCCCTCAGAAGGCCTATTGAAATTAAAACCTGCAGTGCTAGCAAAGGACAACCAACTGCTCCATGCAGCGGTGTAACTGGACCAGGTCTTGGAAGCTAAGGAACCTCTAATAGCGTCCGTCACTGTCATCAAATCATCACCCACAAATGGTCTGGGCATGGGGTGCCCTCTGTGTCCGCTTCTGGAAGCAGAATCCGAAAATGGTCCATCTGGAAGCGAGACAGAGAATCGGCGATGTTATTCAAGATACCAGGAGTATACTTAACTTTCAACCAGATGTTAAATTTGAGGCATCTAAAAACCACCTGACGCAATACTTTTATCACTAACCAAGAACTGGACGAAAGACAGTTAACCGCATACAGCACTCCTTTGTTATCGGATTCCACCAATATGCGCCTGTTCGCATATTCTGAACCCCACAACTCCAAAGCCACCAAAATCGGGAACAACTCTAGGAGAACCACATTCTTGGTGGCCCCTGACCTTACCCAAGACTCCGGCCAAGCCGCACAGCACCAGTGCGTCTTCCATATAGCGCCGAAGCCTCTAGAGCCAGCAGCATCCGTGAATAGACAGAAATCTCGTGCTACCACAAAATCAGATTGAAAAAAGGACTTTCCATTATAGCAGTCAAGAAAACCAGACCAAACCTTCAAATCTTCTCTAAGCGGACTTGTCAGTCTGATGTGCGCCCGAGGCGATTTCAGACCCGATATTGCCATGTAAAGACGACGTGAAAAAATCCTGCCAACTGGCATGATTCGACATGCAAAGGCCAGGATACCCAAAAGTGATTGCATCTCCTTCAACTGTATCTTTTTCTTTTGCAACACCCTCGCAATCAACCATTTCAATTTCTCCAATTTTGCCACTGGCAAACGAAATTCTAACTTACAAGTATCTATTTCAATACCTAAAAATTCCAAAGTTGTGCTAGGGAGACAAGTTTTCTCTTCCACCAGAGGGACACCAAAATCCAAAGCTAGCGCTTGAAATGATAGCAACAAATCAGAACAGATCCCAGAACTTGATGGACCGACAAATAAAAAGTCGTCTAAATAGTGAACTATGCTATCTGAACCGGAATGAACACAAAGAACCCAATGGAGGAATGTAGAAAACGTCTCAAAATAAGCGCAAGACAGCGAACATCCCATTGGGAGACACATGTCAAAAAAGTACTGACCTTCAAAAGAAAAACCTAAAGAATTAAAAGCTGATGGGGAAACAGGCAGGAGCCGAAATGCCGATTTTATGTCGGCCTTTGCTAACAATGCACCAGGGCCAAACGACCTAATCTTACTGATGGCCTCCTCAAAAGTGGCATAAGAAACTGAACATGCATCACTATTTATATCATCATTCAATGAATCACCTTTTGGATACGATAAATGGTGTATGAGCCTAAATTCATTAGGCTCACGCTTGGGCACCACCCCCAACGGGGAGAGACGAAAATTACAAAAAGGGGGTTTCTCAAAAGGTCCTGCAATCCTGCCAGCCACAAGTTCCTTACACAATTTATCTCTTACTACCTGAGGAAAATGATCTACCGACTTCAAATTCCCCACCATTTTACACCCTTCCCCCAAAAAAGAAGGTAGCGGAAAACCCTGAGCAAAGCCCTCAAAGAGCAAACGAGCCTTCTCCCTGTTTGGGTAGTTGTCCAGCCACGGGCGCATTTTTTCCAGCCTCACTGGAGTGCAGGCTCTTGGGAAAAATATGCTGCGCCGAACTCGGACCTACGTTTGCGTGCCGCTTAAAACATTTAGTTGCTGGATGCGCCCCAGCGCAGACAGAACATTCGTGTCGGTACTTGCACGACGTGTTCCATCGGCATTGACTATCATTAAATGCGAAACAGCAGCCTTTTCTAAAAACTGCTGCTGTAGGGGTAACCGTGGGTTGTCTAGGTGCAACCGGTTTCTGCGGTAATATTAAGTTGAGCCACAGACCCACATCTTTCATTCCCCACCTAAGGGACGGGTGTATGGACAATTTTTGACGGAAGGACTCGTCATAATAAAACCAACCCAGGCCCCCAAACTTCTTCTATGCCTCTAATATATGGTCCAAGTGCTGGAAAAGACCCCCACACCGTTCTGGGTACTTCTCTGCCATAATACCAGAGTAGATACAAAAGGCCTGCAGCCAATTGTTAAAGGACCTGGGGATCAACTTACACCGCTCATCCTCCCCTCTCTCATCACCCCTCCTATTGACCATGGAATCCTTATGAAATGGCAGGAGAGAAAGAATGTCTACATAATCCCCTTTCCAGATTTTATCCTTAATTGTGGCATTCAAATGGTATCCTAAAGGGGATATTTCACAGGGCATGACATCTTTCATCAATGTCTCAGGGACATTAACACTAGCTGTGTGTAATGACTCAGGAGGTAACAGATCATTAACAGTTAATAAATTACTATGAGGAGCAGACAGTACAGGAGAAGCAGAGGCAACAAGAGGGTTAACTGGCATAGAGACCAGAGCAGAAGGAGAAACAGCAGGAACTGACATTTTAGTTAAGGAATGAACCAAAGAGGACAGAGAACCTAATAAGCCAGTTAACATGGTTAATTGATTTAACTCACCCACTGCTGGAGGCTGTGATACAGGGTGTTGAACCTCCTGCTCCAGCAGTGCTCTGGGGTCTGGGACTTGTAGAGCTTGCCCAACTGATAACTGTTGAGGCACCTCTGTGCCTTGCTGAGAGTTACTTGTATGCTGCTGGGGAGACTGCAGCGCAGGCTGACTCCCCCTAGAGTCATTTGCGGGCTGCTGGGGCTGGCCCCGCCGTCCTGGTCCTCTTCCCGCTGGGGACTGTGAGCAGGTCCGCCTCTTCTTGCTGCCGCGGCGGCCTCGTGTTGTCACGCCGCCATCTGTATCAGACCGTCCGTGTGGCACACTAACCTCTTCGGCTGCTTCCACAGCCCGACCGCAACGTTCAGGAGCTGCGCTCCTCCTCGCTGTCTCCCGCAGGGCGGGCACAGGCACCCCCCGCCCTGCGCCATTAGCATGAGAATGCTCACCGCCCACCGCTAAGCCGCCTCCTTCAGTGACCTCCAGCCATACCTCTTCCTCCGGAGCTAGAGCCAGGCACTGATGTAGCCATGCTTCCCCGCCTGTGCTGCCAGCCTTCTCAAGTAACTGCTTCACCAGGGCTTCCATCATTAAAGGTAGGCGAACTGCAGAGCTCCAATCTTCTTCAGCTGTCAGCTCCAATCTTCTTCGGTTGTCCTGCAGGCAAGAGGATGAGCCCCACACCTGCTTACCCTTAAATAGCCCAACCCCTTGCTTCCAGAGTATTCCCTGAAACCTCATTGGCTACTCCTGAAAACTCCCTCTAGCCTCTTAAAGAGGCAGTAACCTGACTAACTAACACCTAATGCTGCTTAATAATTTTTATTAAATCCTGGGATGGGGAGGCCACAATCTCAAGAAAGTGGCCCCATATTGTGCCCCCTTTTTTCATTACCCACTTACAATACACCAAAAAACACAGAGACAAACCTTAAACCTTCTGGCACAAAGTCATTTGGAGTGATGAGACCAAAATTGAGCTTTTTGGCCACAACCATAAATGCTACATTTGGAGAGGCGTCAACAAAACCTATGATGAAAGATACGGAGGTGGATCGCTGATGTTTTGAGGATGTGTGAGCTACAAAGGCACAGTAAATTTGGTAAAAATTGTGGGCAAGATGAATGCAGTATGTTATCAAAAAATACTGGTGGAACATTTGCATTCATCAGCCAGGAAGCTGCGCATGGGACGTACTTGGACATTCCAACATGACAATGATACAAAACACAAGGCCAAGTCGACCTGTCATTGGCTACAGCAGAATGAAGTGAAGGTTCTGGAGTGGCCATCTCAGTCTCCTGACCTCAATATCATTGAGCCACTCTGGGGAGATCTCAAATGTGCAGTTCATGCAAGACAGCCCAAGAATTTACAGGAACTGGAGGGTTTTTGCCAAAAGGAATGAGCATCTTTGCCATCTGAAAAAGATAAAGAGCCTCATCCACAAATACCACAAAAGACTTCAAGCTGTCATTGATGTTAAAGGGGGCAATGCATGGTATTAAGAACTAGGGTATGTAAACTTTTGATCATGGTAATTTGGATAGTTTCTGTTGCCAATATGATTTTAAAAAGAGTAAACACAGTTGATTGATAATAAATGGCTTCAGCCAAACACCAACCATGAGTGAAAGAAAGGTTTTTGTGTTATTCATATTCTCTGAAAAATGACCAAGAAATCTTAAATTCTGCCAGGGTATGTAAACTTATGAGCACAACTCTACATCCTACCATCGTATAAGATAGAAACACCCGCGCTAGCCAAAAATTGAGCAGGTGGGGTAGCTGGGGTGTGGGGGGCACTGCAGCAGATACCGGGGGGTCTAATCCAAATAGAAAAACAGAAAATATAGATAAATGATGGTGACTGCGCCGTGATTACACTAAGGAAAAAAAGAATAGAATGAGGGAAGGGCTGTGGGCTGGTCTAATATACAGGGGCTAGAGATAAGTGGCGTGATAGTGACAAATAAATGACACAGATGTGAAATATGTAAGTGTCACGACCAATGAACGTGCACAAATCCCAATAACACAGGGGGGAGAGAAAGGTTACCCTAATGGGTAAGCGTTAACATAATCACATGTGAAATCTTGGATGAAATATAAACAAATAAATGATTATAAATGAATGTGCAAGGCAAAACGTATGGGAACTCCAAAAAACAAACAAAAAAAAACCGCACAAGATAAAGCAAATGCAAAAATTATGATAAAATGTCCATAGTTTGGATCCAAAGTGAACGTGACAAGTGATACAGTTCAATGTCATAATTTTTGCATTTGCTTTATCTTGTGCGTTTTTTTTTTTTTTTTTTGGAGTTCACATACATTTTGCCTTGCACATTCATTTATAATCATTTATTTGTTTATATTTCATCCAAGATTTCACATGTGATTATGTTAACGCTTACCCATTAGGGTAACCTTTCTCTCCCCCCTGCGTTATTGGGATTTGTGCACGTTCATTGGTCTTGACACTTACATATTTCACATCTGTGTCACTTATTTGTCACTATCACGCCACTTTTCTCTAGCCCCTGTATATTAGACCAGCCCACAGCCCTTCCCTCATTCTCTTCTTTTTTCCTTAGTGTAATCACAGCGCAGTCACCATCATTTATCTACATCCTACCATCACCTTATACAAAAACCAACAATGTAAAGTAGTGCGCTCATAAGTGACTCCCTGTTTTATGGTCCTGCTGCAAAACCAGATTTGGCACTGTTAGCAAATTCTGCAATTTTAACTTTCTGGCTGGAGAATGCTGTTAAGTGACTTCCAAACAGAAATAAGGGAACTAATCAAACTTTTCGGTGAATCAGCAAAACTCACCCCACTAGCAAATACCTAGACAAGAAATTGTCAAATCAGCTAAATTAGGCATTATGGTGCTTTAAGTTTTTTTTTTTTTTTTTTTGTAGGGAGGGATACCGGCTAATGCACTTTATTGATTTCTCAGCGTTATGTGCACATTCTGTAGATTGAACTGTGCTTAGAAATGGATGAAAATAAAAAGGAAGAAACTGCCTTTGCAAGTAGAGCACAGTTTTTTTTTGTTGCCATTTCAAGAGCAGTGCCACTAGTTGTAAGAAATATCACCCTGGTAAGGAATGTCTAAGGGTGGGCTGGAGAGTGTCTGTATGGTGGACTGGGCTGATTCAGGTTACTCTTCCATTATAAAGTCCCAGAATCTCAGGGGTCTGTGGCTATGTATTCGGGGACCATGGAGCAATCATGGTGAGCAGTCCCCATCCAACTACTATAAAACACTGACAGCTTTTTGTGTACAAAGTTAAGAATTGATACCTTTCTTAAGAAGTTTATAAAATGAGTAAAATTAAGACAGATCAAGCCAGAAGTCTAGTGCCCAAATTAAAGAACTGGAACTTCTCCATAGGAACCAACAGAATGAGTCATACCAATAAAAAATAGCAAGTCAGAAATTTACTTCAAAAAGAAAAGAACTAAAACCCTTTAGAAAAAGCTAATTTGAAAGACTGGTTTACAGAAAAAGCAGTAAAACTCCTGTGTAGTAAAATTCTATGGGCGCTTAGATTTGCCTTTTGAACAGCTGAGTTAGACTTCAAAGTGCAAGTCTCTGTGAGACCAGGCAATTGTGATACTGTGCCATGTATATTTTGACTAATGCTCACACCCATCATTAGCAATAAAATGTTATCACACTTGTAAGAATCTCAGGAATAATGTCTGAATCTACAGGCACACAGAAGTACAGTAAGGCCCCTTTCACACTGGGGCGGTTTGCAGGCGCTATTTTGCTAAAAATAGCGCCTGCAAACCGAGCCTAAACAGCGGCTCCTTTCTCTCCAATGTGAAAGCCCCGGGGGCTTTCACACTGGAGCGGTGCGCTAACAGGACGTGAAAAAAAGTCCTGCTAGTCGCATCTTTGGAGCAGTGAGAGGAGCGGTGTGTTTACCGCTCCTCCACCGCTCCTTCCCATTGAAATAAATGGGATACCGCGGTAATACCGCCCGCAAACCGCGGCTGTAGCCGCGGTTTGCGGGTGGTATTAACCCTTTTTCGGCCGCTAGCAGGGGTTAAAACTGCACCGCTAGCGGCCGAATACCTCTGCAATGCTGACGGTATAGCGCCGCTAAAAATAGCGGCACTTTACCGCCACCGCCCCCACCGCCCCAGTGTGAAACCAGCCTAAGTAACAGGACAAACTGCCTAACAAGTAGATTAATACATCTACAAGTCAGTGAAATCCTTTCATTTCACATATATATATATATATATATATATATATATATATATATACGTTAAACATATGTTTTTGTTTTTTTTGGGGTGGAGTCTGCTGCATTGTAGCATTACTATAGCGCTAATGTCTTCAAGATACACTTTCTAAATACAAAGTGGAATTATATTTGGGAGATGATACAATAATTGTTATCTTTTATAAATATAGAAATTGATAAAGGCATTTTTTTCAAATTATTTGGTTAGTGGCATACCCTAACATATCACATAAAATATTTCTGCCTTGTTTCATGCATAGCCTCTTCTACAAAAAAAATTAAAAATAAAATTGTCTAGCTTTTTATTCTGTGTACTCTGTAGGAAAGAAATTAGCTTGATTCCTCCATCAACACAGACAGTGTTGGTGCGGGATTCCCTCCTGCATTGTCTTCTCCCAGCTGGAGGCGGGGGCGGGAGAAGACATCCCTGCCAGGGGAAGACAGTGATTATCGCTAGCGGCTATGGCAACCACTAGCGATAATTGCAAGAGAATTTAGCCGGCTGGCTGTACCCAAGTTGATTGATCGATTAACTTGTACATGCAGCCTGCCCATTAACGGTTCAAATCTCGGCTGGTTTCTGATAAACCGGCTGAGATTCGAATCATGTATGGCCGGCCTAACTTCTGTTGCATGCACAGGAGTCACATTATTCATGGCTGCCTAATGGCAAAGCCAAATTACACTAAACCTAAAAGGCAACTAGCCAAAGACAACCAGCCAAAAACATCAGCAGTGGCAAGGGAGCAGAAAGAGGGAGCACAACAGTCACTTGGCTGTAGGAGGGCACACTGAAAATGAGTGTCCCATAATGTTCAAGTATTCTGTGCAACCACCACAATAATCCAGCTCAACAAACTTTAATCTGAAAACTCACAGCCAGATAGAAATATTTGGTATTCTTTACATCCATGGGTGCAGGGGCAATCAGAATACAATAGCCAGGAAAGTAGATTCATCCATCCATACCATTTAGCATGGATGGGGGAATCTATTGGTTTCTCCTGTTCAGTCCTGTGGGCTAAATCTTATGTCGCATACACACGGTCGGAATTTCCGACAACAAATGTTCGATGGGAGCTTGATGTCAGAAATTCAGACCGTGTGTAAGCTCCATCGAACATTTGCTGTCGGAATTTCCAACAACAAAAATTTGAGAGCCGGTTCTCGAATTTTCCGACAACAAAGCTTGTTGTCGGAAATTCCGACCGTGTGTACACAGTTTCGACGCACAAAAGTCCACGCATGCTTGGAATCAAGCAGAAGAGCCGCACTCTTTGAAAATCATTGTTCTCGGCTCGTCTAACGTGTTGTACGTCACCGCGTTCTTGACGTTTGGAATTTTCGTCAACATTTGTGTGACCGTGTGTATGCAAGACAAGTTTGAGCCAACATCCGTCGAACATCTGTTGGAAAAAAATCCACGGTTTTGTTGTCGGAATGTCCTATCGTGTGTACGCGGCATAAGTGTGTTTGGCTAGCCAAATAATCCAAGCATCTGCCATTAAATCGGATTTGTGCATAAAAGTTTGCTTATCCCTTCTCAAACAAATAATAACTATTCAGTTTTTCAAGCTATAACTATAAATGCTAATAACTGGCTTGACTGGAAGGCAGGTATTTGTTCTTATAGACTTGGTAAATAACTCATAGCATTTGCTTATCTGCCACCTACTTTAGCAATTTATGATACATTTGATTTTTCACTTAAGCTTGTAATAACTATTCAGAACAAATAGTAATAACAGCAGGTAAATGAACAAAACCGTATAAAAAAAAAACACTTCATGAGTGATTCCAAAAAGCTCAAGTATGTAGAAAATCAAAAGAAAACACTTCAATCATAAACTGTGACTGACTAATACAACCACCCATAGACACAGAACTTGGATGTGGAAGTTATGTTACTTGATTTTGAGCTCCAAAGAGTAACAAGCAATTTAATTTATTTATTAAAACTAAAGACACCATTAAACTTTTCAGATATAACCTATTGCCTCCACCTTTTCTTTGAGAGCTGTACTTGCAAGCCCTGGCTTGTATACATATTGCACTGTTTAAATGCAGCCTGTTTGAAATTAGAACTAATGTGTTTAAAAAAAAAATAATAATAATAATTTATCTTCTTTTTCCCACTTTCTCTGACCCAACCCTCCCCTTCACCAGGTGAATATGTAGCTCAATCTGGCAGTGGTTACCGCCTCTGCTTGTTTACATCCCGACCCAAACATCCTCCGGGCTGTTTATTCACAATAGCTGCCCCAATAGACTTCTATTTGACTGTCTCCTGAGGATCTCTAGCCTTGAGAAACATATAAGTCTATGAAGAGCTACTGCACCAGCGTGACCAGCACCCAGAAGATGTTGAGGGCA
This sequence comes from Rana muscosa, assembly GCA_029206835.1. Lineage (NCBI taxonomy): Eukaryota > Metazoa > Chordata > Amphibia > Anura > Ranidae > Rana > Rana muscosa. Next base: position 756,723,145 of record CM055122.1, on the reverse strand, counting down.
GGATAAATACAAACACCAGCCATTATGCATCCAGGGACGAAGGGCTAGTTTAGGACAGGGAAGAGGTAAAAAAAAGGATAAGTGAACTTATGTTTTAAAGTACACTTACCGTATATACTCGAGTATAAGCCGAGTTTTCAGCACATTTTTTTGTGCTGAAAATGCCCCCCTCGGCTTATACTCGAGTCACCTTTTTGCGCCTGATCTCCCAGTATTTGGGAACCAAACTTGGCACACATGTAGCCTCACTCTTCCTCTACAAGTCTGCAAAGTTTGTTGTCCAGTTGACCTACGGGTAGGGAGCAACGATTTTTCAAAGCCGGGCACCCCTTCCATAGACTCCCATGTAAAACGGTTGTAGGTCTCCTGGACCTGAAACTTGGCACACATGTAGCCCAATTTCTCCTCTATAAGTGTGCAAAGTTTTTTGTCTGGGGGACCTACGGCCGGGGAGCACCGATTTTTCAAAGCCGGGAACCCCTTCCATAGACTCCCATGTTAAACGTCAGTCTAGTCATGGACACAGCGAGGCATGGGCACAGTGAGGCATGGACACAGTGAGGCATGGACACAGTGAGGCATGGACACAGTGAGGCAAAGTGAGGCACAGTGAGGCATGCAGATGGACACCCTAGGCTTATACTCAAGTCAATACGTTTTCCCAGTTTTTTGTGATAAAATTAGGTGCCTCGGCTTATATTCGGGTCGGCTTATACTCAAGTATATACGGTATCCTTTAAAGCGGAAATCCAACTTTTTCATTTATATAAGAGGAAAAAATTCCAAGAATACAGTGGTGCACAAGAAATAGCATATTAGGTTCCATAAAAACAAGCATCAGACTATGAGAAGGCCTAAAGTCAACATGGCGTTCAAGAACTGATAAAGCAACATCAAAACCTAACATCTCATAACATTTTCCACTAGTAAGAAGAAGTAAGAACAAACATATGCATTAAAAAATATGGGACTTAAACATAAAAAAAGACAGGGGACAAAGATAAGAACTAGAAACAATCCACTTATCAAAGATTTGTAAGTACATTTTAGAGAAAAATTGACTCCAGGCAATTCTATAATGCCCATCCCTAAAGCCTATCATGATAAGAATATCAGACGAATGATCAGACGAATGATCTTCCGTTTTGTTTTTGAATGCTAGTCTCATATGGAAAACCAATGAATTACTAAACTTCTGAAAATTCTTGTATGACAGAAAACAACTTCAGAAGTTATGTAATGTGTTGTATTGTAATATATTCTTTCCTTTCTGTGCATGCATGTCTTGGCCTTCTGTTTTTTTTTTTTTTTTTTGGATAAATACTGTACTGATTAAACCAAAATCGTAAATTCTGGTATTATATATAAATAAAATCACTTTGATTAGGAATGATTGAAAACCTTTAGTAATTTATATTGCTGTCCCTGTTTCTCTGGAAAGGAGGTTGACTTTACTTTGTGTGTGCTCACCAGTATTGAAAATGAGAGGAGTTTTCATGAGATACTAACTTTTCCACTCCAAAAGTTTAGCCTGGCTTTGCAAATAATGAAACACAGAGTTTGAAGAGATAAAATGAAAGTGGAATTTTGGGAGAAGATCATCCCAGTGGACTCCTACTGTGGTTGTTTTCTGTTGATCACTGCATTAAAATGTGTCTGGTAACAAAACAAAATGGACTGCCCCTGGCTTTCCAAAGCAAATGAGTCAAAAGCAAGGGAAACAGACATGTGACCTATTTTATTTGATTTTAAACAAAGCTCAAACTTCACTTTAAATGTGCGTGGCTCGTTTATAATTCAAAACAAAGTAGTGTGCGCTAAAATGCCTCTTTATCAGGGCTCTCATATTTGCAAGTTTCTTGAATTTCAAATCAGACCTTCTATGACATGTTTTTTAATATTCACAACTAAAATGTTACTTTTCCAAATCAAAGTTGTTCTATATGAAAGAGTCATATGCAAAAAGAAAATCTAACGCACTTTATGAAATTAATGCTAATTATAATGCTAGTTTATTATAAATCAAAGCCAGACACTGCCAGGCCCACTAACATATTTCATGGTAGAATAAATCACAGTCACCTTGTGTAACCTCTAATTTAGGTGTTGGTACTTTAGCAAATCTGTTCTCTTGTATATTGCCAAAGATTACAGTGTAAAAGAAATGGTTAGGTTTCTACATTGTGTTTCTTTACCTAGCTACTCACTGGAGTAAAGACTAGAATAGAAAAACTTAGAACAGAAGAAAACTGTTAAACAGAATGTAAATTAGTATAACTTGCCATTTAGCAAAAGCTAAGTCTCCAGCATACTAAATTATTTATGAACATATTCCATACTGACCTCTATTGTAAAAACTGTTCAAGAGAGAGATACGATGAAAAATCTGGTGACATTAAAACTGTTGGATTTATTAAAGTAGATCTCCTAGGCAGTTATAAAGAAATTTATTGAATGCAGTTCTGTGTTTATTAAAACAACATTAGATATATATTTTTATGTAAGAAGTGTAACTTCCATAATTTGACTTAGTATCATCCTCTTCCAGTCCCCTAGACAGCCGAGTTTAGACTAAGAAAAGGAGAGGTAGCACTAGGAGCTAATCAGTTTATGTGATGAAACAGAGCATACTGGTAGGAGGAAAAAGCAGAGTGTCTAGGTCTAGGAGATGAGTTTGTCACTGTGCTGATTTTCCTTCACTGTCCAGTCACAGGCTAGAGGCTGCACCATGACAGTTTGGGATCAGAAAAAGTGGATTAAATGATACAGGCTGTTATTCAACCTGGAAGACTAAAGACATCTGGTGGTATTTTATGTTTAAATGGGCTATTATTATTTTTTTTACTGGATTTCTGTTTTAATGTTCATGAATGACCCCATCCTATAAACTGATTGATTTCATATTCACCTTTTCTTAATATTTATACAAATTTAAGCAACCATGTCAAGTCATCACATTATAACTATTTCATTTTTAAAGTTTAAAGATATATATACTGTAAAGTAAATATAGTACTGTGCAAACTTTTTGGGGGGAGATTGTATCACATTAAAGGAGAAGTAGGGCCAACGCTCTTATGGTCCTACTTCTCCTGTGGGTCACAAGAGTGCACTTAGGCCAAAGTCCGCTGTCGGCTGACATCACTCAGCCGGTCCAAGCTTTGAAGAGATCCTGATTTTAATGTTGACCAGCAGCTGGCTCAGCCTCTCAGCGTGCTGCTGAGAGGCTGAGCCAGCCGTTCCCACCCATTCCACAGCCTGGTGATCCAGTGAGCACCAGAGGGCAGAGCAGATAGCCTGACAGTCACTGGCTCTCTGCTCACTTTAGACCGAGGTTCTCAGTCTTATAAGCCATGGGGACAGATGCAGCATCACACCTAGGTGAGCATATGTGTTTTTTATTTTTGAAAAGCCATACTTCTCTTTTAAGTATTGCCATTGAATTATGTTCTTTGGTGTTAAGTGACCAATGGCAGACAATGAGCGTTCTAAATGACTCAGTCAAGACCATATGTACTATTAGCTATCCTCAGACATTAGACATATTTTTTAATGGGCACAGTGGTATATGTTACAAATTGTAGAAGTCATTTGCAAACAAAATTGCCTTGCATTTTCACTTAAAGTGGTTCTAAAGCCTAAGCATGTTTTACCTTAATGCATTCCTTGCATTAGAATAAAAAAAGTTTAGGCATAAGCTTCCCCCCTCACCCCCCCCATTTTTACTTACCTGAGCCCTCATTCAATACAGCGCTGTGCACGTCTGCAGCTCTGCTCTCCCCTCACTTCTGGGTCTCAATGGCTTTGCTGGGGTACCTGGAGCCATTGGCTCCTGCTGCTGTGAATGAAAACCAGTAACGAGGGGGTGAGTCCCGTTGTCTGTTTCAATAGATGCAGCAGTGGGGCTCGGGAGTGAGCACACAAAAGTGCCCCCATGGAAAGCGGCTATCTGTGGAGGCACTGGCCAGAGAGGAGGAGCCAGGAGCACCAGCAAGGAACACGAGAAGAGGAGGTTCAGGGCAGCTTTCTGCAATTCCATCTCTTAATCTATTTCTGTACAACCAGCCTGTCGGGCTCTTTCATCTGATCAGTGCTGCCTGCTATATGTATATGTATAATATATGCCTGCCTGCGACTCCTCAGAAACAAATTGATCCATCCAATATTTGTGAAACTCTTGATCAGACAGAGCTTCAGCAACAGAGTGCCTAGAGGCAAATATAACTAAAATTACAGTATGTTTGACAGATTCTGGTGGTGAAGGCGTAGAAGCCCAGGTGAACAGGACTGTATCCCCTTGTGCTTCGGATTTGACAATGGCAGGAAAAAGCTACCTTATGCTGAAAAGGTGGGAACAGAGCACAGAGTGTGCATGCAGGACCCTTCAATTATTGAGGTAGTGGAGGTCTGGAAAGGGCCACAAGCTGAACCTGGTGCCCAAAATCACATTCTAGGCTAGCCTTGAAATCTTTAGTCTACAGTGGTCTAGGTCTGGTTTCCAACGCTATTGGTGAAGATATGCAAAACTGGATAAATGCATGAGCCCAGCTTGGCAGCATGTAGATGAAGTATTGATTAAAGAAAAAATAATCTAAAAAAAAAAAGATAAGATGGCTAGTAAAAATGGTTAAACTTCTGAACAGAATAAAAGACATCCATCATGCTAGGACACTAGCAAAAAAACAAAGTATGATGGGAGTGGGAAAGGTTATACCTGGCTGACCAACAGCTTTTCTGTTTGCCAATTCCTCCCAGGGGTGGCAGTAAAACCCAATTTTCTCTGAATAACTGTGTCCCTTAGTGAACTAGAAAGAAAAAAATCTTGGTTTGGTGACATTGGTGGGCAGATCCTAAATTCAAGAGAGTGGTACCATTCTCTACAGCATTCACCTGGGTTTACAGGAAGTGAGTTAAATGACATTGGGTGTCATTATACACAAAAGAGAAGTGGCATTAAATTGTTAACTGAGTCTTCAGGGGACAGCACCAGAGACAGAGTAACTACCGGTATATATTTTTCTTTAAACCCTTCATATACACAAGTATGCGCCCTCACGGACGTGGGTCTTCTTCCATGAGGCTGCATATATGCATACATGTGTTTGTGCGGGGAGTGTACTGCACAGCACACTCCCAGCATAGGAACCAGGCTTTCATCGAGAGCCCCGGGCTCCGTACTAATGATCGGGAATCGGGAAGCCTGGTTCCCGGTAACCTGATTACTGTAGCCTTTGATTGGCTATAACAGTGATCAGTCACTGTGCAGCCCACCCCTGTGTTTTTTTTCTCCTCTTGGATGTAGAGAAAACTTAATTGTATGTTTTTCTTCTGCTAGAGAAGAAAAATGTAAACAAAAACAAATGTGTGAAAAAAAAAAACTTAAAATACATAACAAAATAGATAGATCAGGGATTGGTCAATAGGTCAATGTCACTGTCAAAGGTGAATGTCAAGGGTTAGGGTCAAAGGTCAGTGTATTTTAGGTGGGATTAAAAAAAAAACATTTCTCTTAAACTAGTATCAGTGTCAATATGTTTGCGCAAAAAAATGCACACTATTGTTTCTGGGCCATACTATGGGTACAATCAACACATATGTAGTATCGCTGTGATCATCAGGAGAAGGAGAATTTATTAAGGTTTTTTGGTAATAGGTTATGGTAATAGCAAAAAATACAACAATATATTTTTTACTATATTGTGCTAGTTTTCCTTTGATAATGATAATGATAGTAAAAATAAAAACAGGTGTTAGGATTTGTTTTACCCTCGTCATGAAGTGGTTAAAGATGTCTGGGAATGATTTTTCTACTTTTTGCCCAAGCTGGAGATGACCTTTATTCCTCTATTGCAGCAGACATCACAACACAAAAGTACCTATGATTTAGACTATGCAAACCTCACTAGAGGAAACTAGAATACGATTTTCTTCAAGAAAGGTAGCTTTTTCAGCCTCTCTATTAGTCATTCTTTATTCCCCAAATTGTTAACAAAGTCATGTGTAACCAGTTGAGCACAGATCCACTATAAAGCAAACCAAGGGTTTGCCCATTTAGGGTAAAGCAATAGACTTGCTTTTATCCTCTACCCCTCCCCAGAATATTCTTACTTTTCCCTTTCTCTCTTGCAGCTTCATTCAGAGACATGTGACTCACTCTTTGTGACAGCAAGGAACCAATAAGTGGTGCCACATGGGGGATTCCCTCACCCTGCGTAATCTATCACTCTAGCAACTAGTAGCTTAGACAGGACTTTTCTTCACTATTGGCAGTTGCAGAGGTGCATAAAAAAGTACAGGTTAATGGCAAGTGTGGAAAAGCACAGGTTGTCTTTAATGTCTCTCATAAAGGATCTGTCATCCCAGTTCATACAGAACTAGGCTGTAAAACCTTCAGCTGTAGCTGTGGTCCCAAGCCTCTAAACATTGTAATAACATTAGAGCAGTCATTTCAGTCACAGTGAATCTAAAGCCCTGTACACACGATCGGTTTTACCGATGAAAACTTTTTTTCCATCGGTGAAAAAAATAGAACATGTTTTAAATTTTTCCGATTTGAAAAAAAAAACGATAGCAAATTCCGATCGTCTGTGTGGAACTCCATCGGAAAAAAAACCCACACATGCTCAGACTGAATTAGGAGACGGGAGCGCTCGTTCTGGTAAAACTAGCGTTCATAATGGAGATAGCACATTCGTCATGCTGTAACGAACTGAAAAGCACGGAGACTGAAAAGCGCGAATCTGCTAACACCAAACTTTTACTAACACGCGGTAACACAAAATCAGCAAAAGCAGCCCAAAGGGTGGCGCCATTGGATTTGAACTTCCCATTTATAGTGCCCTCGTATGTGTTGTACGTGTTTGGGACGGTCGGAATTTTGTCTGATGGTGTGTAGGCAAGACTGATGGAAGTCAGCTTCATCGGCATTCCGATGGAAAAATCCATCGGATTTGATTCCATCAGAAATCCGATCGTGTGTACAGGGCTTAAGTAAATGTTTCACTGCTTCACAAATAATATGCAGCAGAGAGTAATAAAATCACTGCTTCCATTAGCGGCTTCTATGCCAGGTAAATGCTGATGCAATAAATACCCTTTGACTATGCAAACCTGTAATTGTTTTGCTAAGTATCTCTTCCTTATACTTTTTTCTTGAATTTTTTTTTCATTGATTTCCTAGCGGCAGCAAAGCAAAGACCTCACAGTGATGAGTACACAAAGAAGATTCCTCCACCCAAACCCAAACGAAACCCAACAACTCATCTCAGCACATCATTTGATGAAACATACATTAAAAAGCATGGTCGAATGAAGGGTAGCCTGTTTAGAGAATTATCTTCATCTCAACTCAGCAGTGCTGCTCTAGACCGAGATGGTGAAGAACCTGTTTATATAGAAATGGTAGGGAATATATTAAGAGACTTCAAAAAAGATGATGAAGACCAGTGCGAGGCAGTGTATGAAGAAATGAAATATCCTATATTTGATGATGTTAGCCAAGATTCCAGGTGTCTTTATGAAATGGATCATGTTAGTTGTTCTTCTCAGTGTCCTACTCCCACAGTGCCTGATTTAGAATTCACCAAGTCCTCAGTGCCATCAACTCCCAAAGGCCAGACTTGTGATATCCCCCCTCCATTCCCAAATCTACTCTCTCAAAGGCCTCCTTTATTGGTGTTTCCACCAGCACCAGCACAGTGTTCACCAAATTCAGATGAATCTCCTCTAACTCCTCTTGAAGTGGCAAAGCTTCCTGTATTAGAAAATGTGTCTTACATAAAGCAGCAAACTGCTAGTTCACCATCTTCACATACAGCACACATTCCAGGGCATCAGAAAGTGGAGAAAGACCAAGCAGTGGTGGTTCATGCAAGTACTTCATCTGGGCATTCCTCTTCACCACCACATGCTACAACATCATACAGAACACAGTCTCCTCATGGTTATCATAAAAGTCATTCTGCTTCTCCTTCCCCTGTGAGCATGGGTAGGTCACTGACTCCTCTAAGCCTCAAACGACCTCCACCCTATGATTCAGTGCATTCAGGAAGTCTGTCAAGAAATTCTCCATCAGTGCCTCATTCTACTGGCAGAAACACTCCACAAGAAGGAAAGTTAATGAATTCATCTACCAGTACTTATTGTATATCTCAAAGCAGCTCACGTTCCAGAACACCAACAAGTCCCCTTGAGGAATTATCAAGCCTCTTTACCTCAGGAAGGAGTCTGCTAAGGAAGCCCTCCAGTGGAAGACGTTCTAAAGAACCTTCAGAAAGTAAGTGTAAAATGTAAATAGGACTACACTGAAGTCTATTGAGTCTATTTACCAAATACGTACAACAGTATAGTACTGTATCATGCTATCCATCAATTAGTGCAGAAAGTTTAACGTTTAGGTGATATCCTTTATTGGCTAATACATTTTTTGGGATGACCTAGATGTCTTATTCAGGCTTTTTTCAAGAAGGGAACCAAGTCATCCAACAATTCATATAAAACTTTATTGCCACGTCTCATAATTCCACATAAATATAAAAAAATTAGGTGTGATTCCCAAACAAAATGATAACAAATAAGAAAAATATTAGAGATGAAATGCTCTTAAAATTTTGCAAGAATATGCCTTTTATTCACAAAATCCCTTAAAAAAAGAAATGATCAACCTCTCCGCTTAATCTAGAAATCCAAAATTCACAATTGTCATAACCTCCCAGGAGATATGATTCGTTCTGTATGCATATACACAGGGCCGGCCCTACCATGGGACCAGATGGTACCATTGTACCAGGCGGCACTTTTAGGGGGGCGGCAAAGCTGTGAGCAGAAAAATCTATCCACAAAATGTAGCTGTAAAACTTGTATGCCCCTGTTGCCTGCCTAATTTAAGGATTATGCGCTCCTACTCACTGCTCTGCGGCAGCAGATGCACCCCTTTCTAGGCTCCCTTCTTGAGTTCCTATGAGTCTCTCCCCCCCCCTGGATCGGAGCTGGTACAGTCCCAGCGAAAGTGCATGTGGGCGGAGCAGAAAGAGAACCTCACACTGCAGCATCGATCTTTGGTTCCCGCCCAGCACACAGCAAAGCGCTCCTCCTCCAGAGCAGAGTGAAGGTGTGTAAATCATGGATGACAGGCTGGATCCTCTTCCACTGTGAGTCCCGACTGCTCTGCACTCCATATACTGTGATTATAAACGTGCCCTGCACTTTTCACTGCAGGTTTATTGAAAGTAAAATTCTTAAACAGGTTAGGAATTAGTGTGACATTTCAGGTGCTACATTATATGTAATCCACATACACATTATATCTTCTAAAAAGAATGATTTTTTAATAAGATATAATGTGTATGTGGATTACATCTACAGTATGTAGCACCTGAAATATCATACTAATCCCTAACCTGTTCAAGGATATAACATTACACAGCAAAGGATGTGATTTCTTATCCCAGCCCAACTTCAAGAAAGTCCACTCTTGCAGCGTGGGGGAGGGGGGAGAAGGGGGATACTGTATAGTCTTTTTTTACTTGATTCTATGCTTCAGCCAGCTCCAGTGCTCTCCTCCTCCTCCCTATCACATATAGAGGAAGATTAACCCTGTATGGTCTAAATTGGAGGCTGGAGTGTGACCACTGTCACTCCTAACTGACACAGGAGCTGCAGGGGACCAGTAACAGAACTGCAGAGAGCCCGCTGAAGCAAAGTACAAGGTAAAACTGAATACACAGCAAAGAATTCATTGGGTTCAGCAGGGTCTGAATTTTTGATCTATGTGTAACCCTCTCTGTTAGACAGAAACCGATTTGTTATATCCACTTCTGCTGGAAATCCTTGTTCGATTAGCTGTTTACAGCCAAACGGAAGCAGTGCTGATCAGTGTATTTTGATAGGGGAGAGTCCCTGCTGTCAGAATACAATTCCCACATCCATCCAACTTGTGTGGATGGAGGAATCTGTCAGCCACTTGCTTGAGCCCCATCTCGATCCAGCAATGTGCACAAGAGCACTTGCTCTCTAGTGCAGGGGTCTCCAAACTCTCTAAAGGGCCAGTTTACTGTCTTTCAGACTTCAGGGGGGCCGAACTGTGCCCAGTGGGAGTTAACAATGTGCGATCTGGTGTCGTTGGGAGGAATAGTGCCCCTTTTTTTGTCAGTAGAAGGAATTATGCCCCATCATTGGTGTCATTGGCAGGAATAATGCCTCAAGGGCCAGATAAAGGCAAGCAAAGGGCCACATCCGGCCCCAGGGCCGCAGTTTGGAGACCACTGCTCTAGTGGACTGTTTTTTTTATAGTGCACTTTAATATTACTTTGCACTGTGTGTTTGATTTGCAGCACTGGGAGTTTGGTAGTAACTCCAAAACCAAATTGTGTACAAATGAACCATAAGAATTTGACTAGAGTTATTTGAATATTTGGGAGTTACCGGTATTCACATTATATGTTATAGTATTTTACATTTTTTATTTACAGTTCCCTCACAAAATGTTTTTGCAGCACAGGGATTTTGGTCCCACATACATGTGATATGTAATTGAATATTTATGAGTTGTTCGCATTATATGTTTTGGGATTCGCCCCTTCATAATTTTGTTTGCAGCACTGGTATTTTGGTTCCATATTCATGTGCTATATATTTCACTTGGTCAGATTTGATAATGACACATACACTAAATTTGATATAATTTATAGGGGCTACTGCTATGCACTAGGGTGTATATACTCCTGGTCTCTGTGCTCTGCAGTTTACTGCTCTTGACTTCTGCACATTGTATATTACTGTACATACTCTACCTCTGAACACTGTACACACTGATCCTGATCCTTGTACTTTGTAATCTATCCAATTCTGACCTCTGCACTATATATATATATATATATATATAATGTATTTGTGTGTGTGTGTGTAAGATAATTGGTCATGGGGGGGCGCAGCTTGGCATGTTCGCCCTGGGTGCTGGTTGACTTTGTCCCGGCACTGCCCCCTGCACTGTGAGGCAAATTGCCCGCTCCACTCCCCGCTGCACTTCAAGCATTTTTATTATTAACTTTTTTACTAGTAATGGCAGTGATCTACGACATTGCGGTGGACAGGTTCGGACACTTTTGACACATATTTGGGATCATTGACATCTATACAGCGATCTGTGCTATAAAACTGCACTGATTACTGTGTAAATGTCACTGTCTGGAAAGGGGTTAAATGGGGAGGTGTTTCTAACTGGGGGGGATGGGACTGACTGGAGGAGGAGAGAGATCTCTGTTCCTAATCACTAGGAACAGCAGATCTGTCTCTCCTCCCCTGTCAGAATGGGGATCTGTCTGTTTACATTGACAGATCCCCGTTCTGGCTCTCTGTGGAGCGATCGTGGGTGGCATCGCGGCCGCCGGCCAAGCACAGGTCCTTTTATACTCCAATATACATGTATAGAGCCATGACAGGTCCTCTTTATACTTCTATATACCTGTATAGAGCCATGACAGGTCCTCTTTATACTCCTACATACATGTATAGAGCCATGACAGGTCCTCTTTATACTCCTACATACATGTATAGAGCCATGACAGGTCCTCTTTATACTCCTACATACATGTATAGAGCCATGTAAGGTCCTTATTATACTTCTATATACACGTATAATGCCATGACTGGTCCTCTTTACACTCCTATACATGTATAGAGCCATAACAGGTCCTCTTTATACTCTTATATACATGTATAGAGCCATGACAGGTCCACTTTATACTCTTATATACATGTATAGAGCCATAACAGGTCCTCTTTACACTCTTATATACATGTATAGAGCCATGACAGGTCCACTTTAGTTATCATAATATAAAATAATGGATGTGGGGGCATTTTGGTGGGCGTGATTTTTTTTTTGGGGGGGGGGCAGCATTTCATTTTTGGTACCAGGCAGCACAATGTCTTGGGCCGACACTGCATATACAGTAGACATGCAGATGAATTAAAAGGTTATCAGAAGCAACTCAAAATCACAGTATTAGCCTAGGTTCACACTGGGCTGCGGGAGTGAAGCCGTGCGAGTTCAGCTGAACGCGCGCGATTTCACTCTCGCTGGCAGTCCCGATTTCAGCCGCGATTACAAAGACATCTGACACAGATGTCAATGTAAATCGCGGGCCAAACTCGCAAAAATTAGTACAGAAACTACTTTTTGAAATCGATGCAGCGCCGCAGATGCGGCGTCGCACCGATTATGACGGTGCCATTGCCGGCAATTTGCGGCAAATATCGCAGTTTTGACATGCCATTTGACATGCCAAATCACATGTCAAAATGCACCAGTGTGAACCAGGGCTAAGCCCTGGTTCACACTGGTGCCTTTTTTAGGTGCGACATGCGATTTCAAAATCGTACCTGAAGTCGCACCTCATGGATTTCAATGGAAATGTGCTAATTGGTGCAACACAAGACACTAGCGATTTCCAAAAGGTTTTTGTATTAATTTTTTTGCGATTTCAGGCCGATTTAACATCCATAGAGTGCTATGTAAATCGACCTGAAATCGCAGTATTGTTTATATCAGTGCGATTTGGAGCAGTCTTTTTTTTTTTGGTGATGTCATTGCAGCTTCAGTTGATCTGTCCCCTCCCCTAGCAGGTGATTTTGTGAGGAGTTTGGAGCAGGACTTTATTTTTAACCCTGCCAGCGCTGCTATGTTTATGAAAACAGCTGACCTGTCCCCTCCCCTAGAAGGTGTTACAGTGAGGAGTTTGGAGCAAGACTTTTTTTTTTTTTTTTCACAGCCAGCGCTGCTATCTTTATTAAGTCACAAATCAGCTTGCTTTTCATTGGAATAAGTACAAATCATACTATCTGCAAATTGCAAGTAGGCTCTAGAAAACGCAAACAAACACAAAAGGAATCAGAAGTGACTGGGAAAGAAATCGGAGTGCCAAATCGCACTCAAAACATGAGATTTGTAAATCGCATCGGTGTGAACCAGGGCTTAATACTTGATATATATGCACAGTGAAAGTCTGTGTCTAGATTTACACACAGTCCTTCACAGGCACAAATCCCTCTACTATTATGTCCACACTGAGGAAAATAAAGCCCCAGAGCTAGAAATAATGCCACTATAAACAGAAATATTCCCACAAAATCAATCCTTTTGTGTGCACATGGACACTTGAACTTCATATATGAGTTGAGCACATTTCCTCATTTAGAAGGCATACAGCATAAGGATATCCAAATTTTCCATTAACACACTTATAACATTGCAATTACAGCTCAGATTTACAGAGGTTGCACATTTAACCACTTCAGCCCCGGAAGAATTTACCCCCTTCCCGACCAGAGCACTTTTTGCGATACGGCACATAGTCGCTTTAACTGACAAGTGCGCGGTCGTGCGACGTGGCACCCAAACAAAATTGACGTCCTTTTTTCCCCACAAATAGAGCTTTCTTTTGGTGGTATTTGATCACCTTTGCGGTTTTTATTTTTTCGCGCTATAAACAAAAACAGAGTGCCAATTTTGAAAAAAAGCTATATTTTTTACTTTTTGCTATACTAAATATATATAAAAAAATATTTTCTCAGTTTAGGCCGATATGTATTCTTCTACATATTTTTGGTAAAAATAAAAAAATCGCAATAAGCGTATATTGATTGGTTTGCGCAAAAGTTATAGCGTCTACAAAATAGGGGATAGATTTATAGCATTTTTTTAATTTATTTTTCTATTAGTAATGGCGGCGATCTGCGATTTTTATCGTGACTGCGACGTTATGGCGGACACATCGGACACTTTTGACACTATTTTGGGACCATTGTCATTTATACAGCGATCAGTGCTATCAAAATGCTGTAAATGACACTGGCAGGGAAGGGGTTAAACACTAGGGGGCGATCAATGGGTTAAGTGTGTCCTAGGGAGTGATTCTAACTGTGGGGGGATGGGCTACCACTGACATGACAGAGATCACTGCTCCCTGTGACAGGGAGCAGTAGATCCCTGTCATGTCACTAGCCAGAACAGGGAAATGCCTTGTTTACATAGGAATCTCCCTGTTCTGCAGCTCCGTGACACGATCGCGGGACACCGGCGGACATCGAGTCGGCGGGTCCCGCGGGCACTGTCATAGAGCACGCGTCAGGTGTGTGCGCGCCCCGCCGGTGGCGCGCGTGCCCACTATGCCGCAATTTAAAGGGGGCGTACCTGTACGCCCATTTGCGCAGCCGTGCCATTGTACCAACGTATATCGTCGTGCGCTGGTCGACAATGGGTTAAATCTTCCAGCATTTCATTATACTGTAAAGCAGTGTTAGCATTCAAGCTCAGCAAAGCCATCAACTCAAAGAGTATGTAAACCCAACATTTCATATTCCTGATATGTTTCTGCTGTACCACGTATTTAAATGAAAAGTATCCTGTTCTCTTTGTATTGCTTCCTTTGTGTGAAATCCCTGGTGTTCCTGTCAGTCCCTCTACTTTTCTATTAGAAACTGACCACACTAAGCAGGAGAACACACTGTCAGTTCTCTAGCTGTGCTGGGAACTCAGTCTGCTCTTCTTCAATGATCAGACTTGTTCTTACACCGTCCCTCTGCACAGCCTTTCACTGGGAAATTCAGTGTGCTGCTGTTTCTCTTCCCCTAGCTCTTATACAGCTGAGAACAGAGAGAATGTGATCACTTATAAAAAGAGAATGCTTTTAATGTTTTTTTTTTATATCTGTACACAAATGTTTTGTCTTTCAATTCTATTTTTAACTGAAGGGTTTGTTTTACATATACTGTGGGCTGGCCACACATGAATCAAAATTTATCCGGTTGAGCAGAGATAGGTTTTTTTTACATTTGCCCGTGAATAAATTATCTGTTGATCCTGCCGTTCTTTAGCACTTAGGCCTGGTTCACACCTATGCATTTTTTTGTGCATTTTCAGTTTTGCAGAAAAACACGTCCATTTCACATGGTTTCCTATGGATGTAGTTCACATCTGTGCATTTTATGGAAGGGACCAGGGACCTTTTTTATGTTTTTTGGTTCCTTAGACTTTAATGGTTTAAAGACGTGTATTGAAAAACGCAAACTGCAACTTGCATAGGTGTAAATGAGGCCTTACTCTGTACAGCCCAGTAAACACCTGATTCAGAGGCTAAGCATGTCCTGTGATGGCGCTTTAGCTTTTACACACCCTCCCTTCCAGGCCATCTAGAGCAGTGTTTCTCAACTCCAGTCCTCAAGGCCCCCCAACAGGTCATGTTTTAAGGATTTCCCTCAGATGAAACAGCTATGGTAAATACTAAGGTAGTGAAACTGATCAAATCACCTGTGCAAAATAATGGAAAGCCTGAAAACATGACCTGTTGGGGCGCCTTGAGGGCTGGAGTTGGGAAACACTGATCTAGAGCATAGTGTGCTGTCAGTTAAGCAATTGATCCGCCCTTTCAGCAGGATCAGTTTAAATGGCCTGGAAGATATGGAAAGGAAAAGCTGAAGTGACATTACTTGGATATTTGACACGCTGCAGCTTAGACATTGCTTGGACATTGCTGGGCTGTACAGAAATACTGCAGGCAGGTGATTATGAAACGAAAGTAAAAAAGGTGTACCAAAAACAATTGTTTTTAAATGTTCGCTATAGTAATCTATCATTGGTGGTGTGCACTGCCTATACCTAGCAATTATCTAGGTTTATAACCATTTTAAGCAGGGTTACAGAAATGTAACCCTTTCTGTTCAGACCCTTTTCAAGTTCAGGAATCCAGACAATCATGATCCATAGTGCAATCAAAAATGTTGTGCTCACCCTAGGTTACCACCTCTCATGTAAATGATTAAGGGGTATGTAAGGGGTTCACAGACATCAAGGAGTACACTTGGCACCCAAGGGCATTTTCTGGAGTAACGTTTATAAATGGAACTCCAGAAATTGAGGTCCACTACTACGCTACATTTTTCTAACAATACAGTACCGTGGTAGTGTAGAGGTTAAAGACTGAACACATCTGAATGTATATATTTCATTTAAATAATCTGTTCATCTCTAGTCAGAGGCAGTGGCATAAGCATCAAAAGTGTTTAGTAGACTTAGTGTGTGTGTGTGTGTGGGGGGGGGGGGGGGTATTAATGTAAAACGTTTGCAGCGTTATCCCCCCCAGAAACTGCATTTACATTTGTTCTGTGCAAATGGGGCAAAAACAAATGTTCCCACGATATCTTTTTTCCAGTTCAAATGTATTCGTTCATAGAAATCAGCAATATACCACACTATTATGGCCACTACAAGGAGCTGATGATCATAGCAAATATGCTTATTTGCTATGATCTTTAGCCTCATTAAAGCGGAACTTCAGTCATTTTTTCATCTTTCCATCTATCCATCTTTCCATCTATTACATTTTCTGCCCTTGTTGTTTTAACTTTGGAAAAAAAAACGTTTTTTTTTTTTTTTTTCTGCCAGTAAATACCTTATACAGCCCAGTTCCTGTTTCTTGTCTGGTAAAAAGCCTAGGCTTATGACATTATGCACAGCTCTCTCTCTCACGAGAGAGTTATGCCAGGAACGGGGGGGGGGGTTGAGTCATAAGAGGGCCAATGAGAGCTGCAGAGCTGGAAAGCCGCCTCTGTGTGTCTGTGGAAATCCAGGAAGTGAACAGGCAGCAGCTTCAGCTGCCCACATTTAAAATGGTTGCAGCCAGACTTCGTGGAGGGAGATTTCTGCAGCATATTTGGCAAGTACAGAATCACAGTTTATATAAAAAAATATGCAAAGTGGTTGGAGGGAAGCTTCAGAATGGCAAAGATGTTCTTATTAAAGATTAGGTGAGCAGACTGCAGTTCCTCTTTAACTAATGTGCATGCATTTTTGCAGGGCAAATAGCTCTGCATATTTTTTTATGAACGCACCCTGAAGTGTGCACTAAGGGATGTTGCCTAGAGTACTGCATTTTAAGAAAGCATGGCCACTAAATAGTTAATACTAAACTGCTTTTGTCAGAACAAGAGCTGCAGTTGCAGATTTCACCTGCAATCCAGTGTGATCATAACGGTGATCATAAGAGCCATCAAATTTGGAAGGTACATGCTTAGTCCACACTGTAAATGGTAATGGAAGGGGCAAAATATTGCTTGCCAAGTTGCTGTGAGTGAAGCTGGTCGGTCGCATTGTCTGATTACCCAAAGGGGCAGACACAGGGCATTCTAGTTTTCTTAAAATCCAGTTTTCAGTATTTTAGTATCTTTATCACATGGTAAGAATTCGGGGTTAAACTAAAATTTTTGACACATCAAACAGTATATGCATACTTATATTTGTCCTCCTTCCGTGTTCTGCTGCTACTGATCTTTATCAGACACTAACAATGACCTGCAGGGTGATCACGGTATTGTACTCCAGGATATTACGGTCTGATCCAATCACTTGTTCATTTTTGGCATTATTGCTTTTCTGATGGCAGAGCATGCACCATCAAATGAAATATATCACTAAAAGTGTTGAGACTAATGAAATCTAAAAGTTCCTAACTTTTATTAATAAGTAATAGTGTTTGTGGTATCATATTAATTTTATGCTTCCAGCTGGGTTAAGATATTTCGTTATTAACTTCTTCATTAGTGATGGGTGAATTTGTCCCTGCTCGAATCGCCTAGGGTTTGATGAATCTTGTTCAACATTCAGTGAACCCGAACTTGGAGGTGAATCCTATTCAATTCTATGAGAGACAGCAACTTTCAAGAAAAAATAATATAAAAAAACATTTTTGTAGGAAAAAAAGTGCATTTATTATTTTTTCCTGCAGGAGCTTGGAAAGCATGGCATCCGGAATCAGTGGATCAGGGGTGCAAGGGTCAGGTTTCTGCAGACAAGTCCTGCAGCTTTCTGCCTGTACCTTTATACGGGCTGCCTTCAGAACCTCAAGCTATCAGCCGCAGTGCCTCATGGTACTTGTAATGCATTCATTCACAGGATCAGGGGAACTGGCAGCAGGAGCTGGAACATGTTACATGCTCCACCCATATGTAACACGTTCCAGAAGGTGAACTTAGCCTTTAAATTATAGCAATTTTTAGAACAAATAGGCAAACTGCTGTCCAAAAAAAGGCATGGGAAGATAGGCACTGTCATGCAAAAAAAAAAAAAAATGTAAAAAACATCATACAGCAGCATTTTGAGGGCAACATTAAAATTACAAAAATCCTTCAAATACATGTTTGGGGGATGCCTTCAAGATTACGGAAAAGTATGATTTTCACAATCAGTCTCAGCAACAGCATACACTGGTAGAGTACTTTTGGCCAGAGAATTGATTTTTTATTTTACAATTAGCTCAGGTTAGATACAGCAGCAGAACCCCAAGCTGATTCATTTCAGTATGAAAAAAAGTTTATATCAGGTAGCTTTAGAAGTGACATATGCTTGTTCATTAAATCGTAACAGACCTACTTTGACTGGCAGAAAGGAATTGGGCATTCGTTCGCTGTGGCTGTCTTTGTTCTTGGTGATGCAAAACCCTCCTGCTGCTGGCCAGTTTCTATCGTGCTCTCATTAGGAATTCAAACATTGTAGATGATACTAGTGGTGTACCAAGATTGGGCTGATTGCTATTTAGAAAAGGCCAACAAAAACTTTTATGCTTTTTAATCACATTAGAGTTTTTTTAAGAATTGATCTGTTGAATAAATGTTGTTGAGTAATGAGTAACATTACAGTTTATTACAGTCCATAAAAATATGTCTACAGATATAAAATCAATACCATCCTAACACCGCCACTCAGAAACATGTCCACAGACAGCTTTAAAGTTATTACTGCACTAACACCACCAAAAACACTGTAGGCTCATTTGTGGAACAGACAACAAAATAATGTATAACCACTCAGTTTCCTAAACCAATTGGGCACATACTGTATGATACAAAGGATAATGACGTAAACATTATGAGCTAATAAAAGTGCTTGTGATCTTATCCCTAAAGGCCATCTTGTTTACATTCTACTAAATCATTTAACAGACATCACCTAGCTTCAATAACTATTTTCTGTCTTGAATCACAGATTCATAGTGTTACTCGCTGACTCCAGCAGGAACATTCTGTCTGTCTTGGCTGCTCTCCTCTGGATCCTCTTAGCTCTTCCCCAGCCTCTAAGCTCTCCCCTAGAGTGCATACTTCCACCAGCAAATGCTATTTAAAAGTTCATTTGACATTTGACCTTAATGGGCACCTGGCAAAATGATTTTGTGTGGTCACACAGTACATTGGTGTGTCCATAGAAGCAGTGGGCACACGAGTGCCATGAAGTTCCTCTCCCTGGGTTCCCCCTGAGTCCTGTATTGGTCTGTTGCTGTAGAGTGCACAGTGCTGCAGAAGACAATGTTGCTCTATGTTTTGGTGGGCCACTGCTGTACAGTCACAAGGTGAAAGATTGGCATGAGCAGAGTGTGTAATCAGATGCTGTGACAGACTGTTGGGCAGAACTTAGACAGGGGAAGGGTGATGTCAGACTGCTCCACGTCTCTTGTTCTTGCCTGATGAGGCAGAGATTACACTGCCCTGACTACACCTGTGCTACCAAGTGTCTTTGAATCACATTGGTGGTACTTGCTGCTGATCGGTGGTATCTGGTGCTAGCTACACCCTCTAGGAACACCACTGGATGATACAGCAGTGTACAATTGGCCAGCAGCAAGACATTTTTCATAAGATGGCTGAAATTGCTTAAAAAAGAAAAGGAGTACAGTTGGATGTTTTACTAAAAGAATTTGGAGACCACAGAAAACACAGCAGTGTAAAATTGGCCAGCAGCAGGACAATTTTAAATAATAAAACTAGGCCCAAATTTTAAAGAGATAATAGCACAGTTTGGCTTTATCACAAGAATTAAAATAACTTATTAGAGGATACAGCAGTGTCAAATTGACCAAATGAAGGGATAATAGGCCAAAATGTAATAGGCACAATGGGAATGATTTGTTAAAGGCAAACAAGTTGTTCACTATGCAAGGGGGATTGCAACTTGCAAGGAAATGTACCCATAGCACAGTGAAGGAGATGAAGCTCCGCTGACTTCCATCATTTGAACATGTGCAGTAAAAAAGACTGCATTTATTAAATTTTCCTTGCACATGCTTGGACATTCTTTGCAATGTGAATTTTCACCTAATTCCCTTACAAAGCGCAAAGTGAACTGGCCTTTATACCTTTAGTAAATCAACCCCAAAGTGTACAGGTGTTTTACTAAAAGAATTAGGAGACCGATGATACAGCAGTGTAAAACTGGTCTGTACTGTAGCAGGACAGTTTTAACTAAGGATAATAGGCCTAACTGGCATATGCCTAACTTTTATTTTATCAATGGAAGAAGGGTAATGATGTCATATTAGGTGGTTTAGATGCACACTGTTTTTTTTTAAATGTTGCAATAATTGGCTGCGAACAAAGGAAAAATCAAATAACAGATAGTCAGTGACAAGTAAATGCTCCATGTTGAGCACACCAAACTTAAAAAAAAATATAATAAAGTTAACCAAAAAAACACAAAAAAAAAAAAAAAAACAAGCCCTGTGTACACACGCACATTCAAAAGAACTGCCATTCTTTTGAATTGCAAGAACGCGGTGACGTCATCGACTACGACGAGCTTGCGCTCGTCACATTCGATGCCGTCGCTGCCATCTTGCTTCACCCTACACTACCCTTGTAAGCTACCACGCATGCGTAGAAGTCTCATCGAGCATGCGCAGGTTAACCTGGGGACAGGTAAGCATGTAGCCTCGTACACACACACGGTTTTCTCATCGGGAAACAGGCAGACGAGAATCCTGATGAGAAAATATTGGTTCTCTATTTTTCTCGTCGAGATTCCCGGCAGTTTTCCCAACGAGAAACCATACACACAAACGGTTTTCTCGGCAAAAGGCTCTCCCAGCAGTTTTCTTGCCGAGAAAAGCGGTCGTGTGTCTTGCAGCAAAAAAAATGTATGTTTATCTCAAATCAACCAGAAAAAAAAAGCAGCAGAGGGGTTAATTGCCCAAAGAGTTATCAATCAGAATTAAATTACAGTTTCCTCCTAACTGACCTAATCTTTCTCAATGTAGTTTGTCAGCTTTCCATATGCTTTCTCTACAACATCTTCCAATTCACAATTGATACAATGGCTGTTCTTTGCTCCCCCATTATGATACAGTGGCTGGCTTCACAAAAGCTTCCTTATTGGTCATTTTAAGCCTGCTGGCCATGGTTTAAAGGCCATGCAGTGCATTATGGTTTAGACTGTGGTGGCATCTGTACAATATTAGATCACCACAAAATGACAACAATCACATAAAAAAAAAAAGAAGAACAGAGTTGTCTGTGTATTTCCACTATAAAATGCGTCAGTAACTTAAGTATTGTATTTTGCACATATTGTAATTAATACATCAAACTAACCAATGATTGTTCGCTGTGAATATAAGAACTGAGTGACTATATACCATATTTATCGGCGTATAACATGCGCCGGCGTATAACACGCACCCCAAGTTTAGGAGGGAATTTTAAGGAAAAAAACTTTTAGGAGGGAAGTTCAAGGAAAAAAACTTACATTTAAATGCAGCCTTGTCCATCATTACAGCCTTGCCCAGTGTCCATCTGCAGCCTTGCCCAGTGTCCATCATTGCAGCCTTGCCCAGTGTCCATCTGCAGCCTTGCCCAGTGCCTTTGCTGCCTTGCCCAGTGTCCATCTGCAGCCTTGCCCAGTGCCTTTGCAGCCTTGCCCAGTGTCCATCTGCAGCCTTGCCCAGTGCCTTTGCAGCCTTGCCCAGTGCCTTTGCAGCCTTGCCCAATGCATTTGCAGCATTGCCCAGTGCCTTTGCAGCCTTGCCAGTCTCTGCGATTTTTAAAATTGGCGCCGATTTCCATGTGGAGAGGAGCGAGAGGAGCCGAGTGTACTTCGGCTAGACTCGGCTCCTCTCGCAGCCCCGCCCATCTCCACTGATTGCGCCACTGACATACAGAAAGCCGAGTGTACTTCGGCTAGACTCGGCTCTGCTCACAGTCAGGGGCGGGACTGCGAGAGGAGCCGAGACTAGCCGAAGTACACTCGGCTTTCTGTATGTCAGCGGCACAATCAGTGGAGATGGGCGGGACTGCGAGAGGAGCTTTGTGTATCTCGGCTCCTCTCGCTCGTTTCAGCGGGGGATTGGCGTATAACACGCACCCACGATTTTCCCCTGATTTTAAGGGGAAAAAAGTGCGTGTTATACGCCGATAAATACGGTAATTCTTAAAAAATAATTTTTTTAAGTCTGCAGGCATTTTTGGTTGTTACTGACTGGAAATGGTTCCTAATAGAAGCTATTAAAAGGAACATGGTTGCATACTACATGGGTACCTGTTTTTCTTACTAGATGCAACCGATTAATCTCATCTTATTTTTTTTCAACTGTTGCATACCCTTTGGATGTTATTATATTAGTTGCCTTGCACCAAATGTGTAAATAGCCAAATGCCTGTGCAGGTTTAGCCTGCTGTGGGCTATATTTCTGTTGCAGGTATATTATATTTTACAACATATCACGTGTGAGAAAATTAGAATATTACATAAGACCAATAAAAAAAAGGCATTTTTAACACAGAAATGTTGGCTTACTGATAAGTATGTCCATGTACAGTATAGTATGCACTCAATACTTGGTCGAGATCCAACACCAGCAGATGACATGGCTTCCCAAATCATCACAGATTGTGGATAATTTTGCATTTTATTTGGAAATCAAGGTCCCAGAGTCTGGAGGAAGAGTGGAGAGACACAGAATTCAAGTTGCATGAGGTCCAGTGTGAACTTTCCACAGTCAGTGATGATTTGAGGAACCATGTCATCTGCTGGTGTCGGTCCACTGTGTTTTATCAAGTCCAAAGTCAGCGCAGTCATGCTTCCCTCTTCTGACCGGCTTTATGGAAATGTTGATTTCATTTTCCAACAGCACCCGCCCACACTGCCAAAAGTACCAATACCTGGTTTAATGATCATGGTACCACTGTACATGATTGGCCAGCAAACTCACCAGACCTCAACCCCATAGAGAAGATGAGAGACACCAGACCCAACAATGCAGATGAGCTGAAGGCCGCTAACAAAGCAACCTGGGCTTCCATAATACCTCAGGAGTCCCACAGGCTGATCGCCTCCATGCCATGCCACATTGATGCAGTAATTCATGCAAAAGGAGCCCTGACCAAGTATTGAGTGCATACTATACTGTACATGGATATACTTTTTAGTAATTCAACATTTCTGTATTAAAAATCCCCCTTTTATTTTATTGGTCTTATGTAATATTCTAATTTTCTGTGATACTGAATTTTGGGTTTTCACTAGCTGCAAGTCATAGTCATTAAAATTAAAAGAAAGAAATGCTTGAAAGATATCACTCTGTGTGTAATGCGTCAATATAGAATATAGGGGCTGATTTACTAAAACTGCAGAGTGCAAAATCTAGTGCAGTTATGCATGGTAGCCAATTAGCTTCTATCTTCAGCTTGTTAAATTAAGCTTTGACAATAAAACCCTGGAAGCTGATTGGTTTCCATGCAGAGCTGCACCAGATTGTGCACTCTCCAGTTTTAGTAAATCAACCCCATAGTGTTTCACTTTTTGAATTGAATTACTGAAATAAATTAACTTTTTGATGATATTCTAATTTTATGAGATGCACCTGTAAATGTAAAGTATTTGCATGAACAGGCAATTTCCAAAAACGGAGCATGTGTTTAAGACTATTTGGCCACAAATTCCCAAACATGAACCATTCATTAGCTTTTAACAGTCACATGCAGTTTAATGGAATAGCTCTGATTATGCTATTTTATACACAGATAGGAGGAAAACAATTTTTAGATGATATTTTTCCATAAATATATCTTACAAATGTATTCTACTTCAGCCTTTGTTAAGAATGCTTTTCCTTTTTAACTTTCTTTGATAAATCCGCTTTAAATTGGACCCTTAAAATATTTAATCTAGAAATTGTATCATGTAAAAAAAAATGACCACTAGAATGTAATTAGAAATGTTATAAATTAATGTTTTCAAGGCTGCAAGCTTTGAACAAATTAATAAGACAGTTAAATTTCAAAGGGGTACGCTTTACACAGCAGCAAGCTTGTAATTTAATGTTATATTGGACGTGTTAAATAAAGCTTTTTTTTCAATGCGCTAACAAGCCATTCTGAATCCCATTGTTCCACTGCACTGAAAGTAATTGGATATAAAACCTTTTGTTGTTTGAATTAGAGTGCTGCTTCTGAGATTATTCTTTGGTAGTATGTCTCAGCTTTGTTGCTGCTTAAATTGGGGCATGAGGTCATCTTATCCACTTAAGATCCATATTATACAAGCCTTAACCAAAAGTATTAAATCATCATTTCAAGATCAGTAAAGGTACTGCATGATACGAGTGAGTCCAAAAAGTTAACAGGAAGTCACATGACCAGATTGCCCTCTAACAGACATTCCTCCATTTAAATTATTCACGTGTGCATTAGTATGGAATAAATTTACCTGCAATTAATGGTAGGCTTTGGAGTTTGACATAAATGGAATGCTACAGTTCATCTCCATGGCTTTGCTAACAGACTGCAAAGAAGTGGCTGTAATTTGTGTTGTTTGCAATGCATGAACCTTTATATTATTGAAAGAGCTGAGGCATGCTGTAAACAGATTTTACTAATGATATTCAGTGGTGAAGGTCACTAAAAACCGTTTGTCACAGTATCTTGTAGCCAATATATAAAACTGCCAAAAGAGTTTGCAGTGGAAAACAAAAGATAATAAGTTAATTCTTTTAATATTGCTGTTCACATTAGAAGAGTATTCATATTCACCGGCTGTACCTTATGCCACCCAAAATGCCTATATTAGTGATCCAGTAAAATGTATTATATTCTGCTAGTATAGGTCAAGGGAAACAAATTGGGGACTGCATGAGCAGATCTAGATTGCTATAGCTGGAGCCCGTGGGCACACAGCCTTTGGTGCCAAATGCAACATACCTTTGTTAAGCAGTAAAAAAGGAGCCCCCAGGACACTTTCGCTAACCAGTAAAAAAAAAACTGTCTAACTACATTTTCAAATACATGTAGAAGCCACACTATTTTGTCAAGGCACCTCTGATAAATGTGGTCCATAACACTAAACTGTCTGAGTTTCCCCTCTGTTAGTAGCACCTCTAATAAACAAAGCACCTTTTTTTCTTTTTCGTACATCACGGGACACAGAGCGACTTAGTCATTACTAATGGGTTATATAGTTTACCTTCAGGTGCTGGCACTGGCAACTTCCAAACCGGAAGTACCCTCCCCTATATAAGCCCCTCCCATCCGGGAGCACCTCAGTTTTTTGCCAGTGTCTAAGGTGTTGGCCAAAGAGTAACATGTGTTTTCCTGGGCTTGCGTACAGGTTCTTTTACGGGCCTTAGTAAGCTGTTCCGGATCCCACCAAAAAAGCTTCATAGCTAAACGGTCGGTACCCGGGCCTTGCAACAGAAGAGCAAGGTTTTGCCTGTAATGCCTCTCTTAGGAGGGCTGGACCCTGGGATCCAGAGCTCTGGTCATACCCACGACCAAGATGTTTTCTGTGCAGGGTGCTATACAGGTCCAGGGGAGTGGAATCCTTGGGAACCCGGTCCCTGAAGGTTTAATTACAATGCCTGCCATGATAGGTGAAGTTTGGGCTTCTGTGGACCAAACAAAGTCCTGCGGCGGGGAACAGGTAAGTGGGGGCCCCCAGGAACTTGGTTCTATTGGGGGACCCCAAGCCTAATTTGTCTTTCTGTCTGTTACCTAACGGTATTCCCGCTAATATCTGTGTATGCCTGTAACTACTGAAAAATTTAAAATTTTAATAGTAGTCAAGAAAGAAAAAAAAAAAGAGGACCGCGGTACCTGTGTTAAGCCACTAGAGGCCGCTGTGGTCCATTTTTTCTTGTCATGTGGATCTTTGGTTTTCTCAAGTCAAAAGATCCAGGCAGTTGGTAAGTTCTCTGTGGGAATTCACTTCCTCTGCCCTGTTGCTGCGCTCATCCACCACACAGGCCCTCCGGCAAAAAGGGCCCTGGCACCTAGTCCCTGCTTGGTTTTCGAAAAGGGCGCCAATGGCGCACGGGCGCGCGTGCGGGCGCGTGCACGCGCCTCCTATGAAAAAAAAGGGACGCTCGATGCGCGCTGCGGCGCTTCTGCGCATGTGCAGGCGTTCCAGCATGTATAAAAGACACAGTACAAGTGTCAGCTGGATGCAAACAGAGCTAGCAACAAACAGTGGCACACAGAGGCGGTTGATGCAGGCATCCCCATAGAAAGGCACTTTAGTGGACACCAGCTGGTATATAGCAGCAACTGTGTTAGACTATTACCAGCAAAATTGGTGTATGACGACGGGAATACCTCAGCTTTGGGCTTAAAGGATATGTCGTCCAGACGCTCCGGAAATAAGTCTTCCAGGAAGCCAAAGGGGTCTCCATCGGGCTCTGAGGATATTGGGCATGCTTGTACTGCACCAATCTCCCCTGAGAATTCAGAGGTCAGTAGCCGTAGGAACCCCGCAGGAGTGCCTGGTGCTGCGGCTGTCCCCAGTCCACCTGCTCCTGTATATATAAGAGAGGAGGTTTTATCCTCAACTCTGGGAGGATTGGAAGAGAGATTAACAGCATTGATCGCTGCTTCCCTGTCACAGGGAAAGCGCGTCCGATCTCCGTCTCCTCCTTCAGAGTGCCTGTTAGTGGAGGAACAGCCCCACACAGAGATCGACCTACCTGAAGGGGATCAGGATGAGGTTGATTCAGTTATGGAGGAATCAACAGTGGAAGAACCTTTCTCAGCATCTCAGGCTGAAAGATTATGGGTTCAGTCTCTGACTAACATGGTCCGATCAGCATTTAAAATGCCTCTGGCGAAACCATCAACCACTACGGTTTCCTCGCTGGGGTCGCTGAAAGCTCCCCAGGCTGTCTGTTCCTTCCCAATCCACCTTTTATTGGAAGGGCTTATTTACCAGGATTGGGAGCATCCTGATAAAATATTTGCTCCCCCCAAGAGATTTCCGGTGATCTATCCCATGGAGGATAAGTTCATAAAAAAATGGAGGGTCCCTACAGTGGACGCAGCCATCTCTTCTGTGAACAAATCACTGACATGTCCAGTAGATAATGTTCCAATGTTCAAAGACCCAATAGATAAAAAATTGGAGTCTTTACTAAAATCTGCTTTCTCTACAGCAAGCATGGTGACACAACCTGCGGTAGCAGCGATTGGAGTTTGCCAAGCGGTGAAAGATCAGTTGAAACAAGTCTTAAGGGACTTACCAGATCAGCAGGCTCTTGCCCTAGCTGACCTGCCTAGAGCCTTGTGTTTTGCGGTGGACGCCATAAAGGATACAATCCAACAGGCCTCCCGCTTTACGCTGTCTGTAGTACATATGCGTAGGCTTCTATGGCTCAAAAACTGGTCTGCTGAAGCTCCCTGTAAGAAACTGCTGGTTAGCTTGCCATTTCATGGAGAACGCTTATTTGGAGAAGATCTGGATAAATATATCCAGAAAATTTCTGCCGGTAAAAGTTCACTCTTACCGGTTAAGAACAAGAGTAGAAGTCCTTCTTTTAAGAGGCCTACTTCTCCAGTCCCTGGCACATCGGCTGTGAAACAGTTCCGACGGCTTCCGCGGTCAAATTCAGGGGGCAGAAATCAGGGACAATCACAGGGTAACAAGAAACCCTGGCTCAAGAGAGGTACAAAACCTCCCCCCAAGTCATGAAGCGTTGCCCCCACTCAATCGGGTGGGGGGAAGACTTCAGTTGTTCACAGAGACCTGGCGGGACACCATCAGAGACAGATGGGTGCTCTCCGCAGTAAGTCTGGGATACAAGCTGGAGCTAAGAGACTCTCCTCCTGCCCAATTTATGAGGTCAAACGTGCCAAGCGATCCCCAGAAGAGAGGATCCCTCCTTCTGGCACTAGAACAACTATTGCTCCAAGGTGTAATCATGAAGGTTCCCCTGGAAGAAAGCGGATTCGGGTTTTACTCGAACCTTTTCACAGTCCCCAAACCAAATGGGGACGTGAGGCCCATATTAAATCTAAAAGGGCTAAACAAGTTCCTAAATATCAGGACTTTTCGGATGGAGTCGATCCGATCGGTGGCCACCGCCCTACAAGGGCAGGAATGGTTAGCCTCGATCGACATAAGGGATGCTTATCTGCATATTCCCATCTTTCCGGCCCACCAGAAATTTCTACGCTTTGCAGTAGAAGGGCGCCATTTTCAATTCAGAGCCTTACCTTTCGGTCTGGCCACAGCACCACGAGTGTTCACAAAAATTCTGGCCCCACTATTGGCCAATCTAAGAACACAAGGTGTAACGATAATGGCATATCTAGATGACCTGCTACTAATAGACCACTCAGTGGAAAAGCTGGAAGTAGCTATTCACAAGACAATCAAGTATCTGGAATATCACGGTTGGATTATCAACCGGGACAAGTCAGCTCTAAGACCAGTCAAAAGTCTGGAATACTTAGGGCTAAGGCTGGATTCAGATCAGAGAAAGATTTTCTTACCTCCAGAGAAGGTGTCGTCTTTAAAAGATTTGACCCACTTAGTGGGTACAAAAAGAAAACCATCCATACGCCTGTGCATGAGGCTGCTGGGAAAAATGGTGGCTTCATTCGAAGCAGTACCCTACGGTCAATTCCATTCAAGGAACTTGCAGAGGGCCATACTGTCAGCCTGGAACAAAAAAGTTCAGGCTTTAGACTTACCAATGTCCCTGTCCCCTTCCGTTCGCAAGAGCCTCCATTGGTGGTTGGTGCCCCAGAATCTGGAAAAAGGGAAACCCTTCAGTCCGGTTTCTTGGAAGGTGGTCACTACAGATGCCAGCCTCATAGGCTGGGGGGCAGTACTGGAGCAATGGTCTCTCCAGGGCAAGTGGTCAGAAGCAGAGAAGGCCCTGCCCATCAATCTCTTGGAGATACGAGCAGCCCGGTATGCCCTAGTAAACATGGACATCCAAACTCCAAGGGTCCCCTGTCAGAATTCAATCAGACAATGCCACAGCAGTGGCATATATCAATCACCAGGGTGGCACCAGGAGTCGTGCAGCCCAGAGGGAAGCGAATTGCATCCTGGAATGGGCAGAAAGATATGTCCCAGCCATATCCGCGGTTTTCATCCCAGGAGTGGAAAATTGGAAAGCGGACTTTTTAAGTCGCCAGCAATTATGCCCGGGGGAATGGTCTCTTCACCCCGAGGTTTTCCAGGCAATATGCCAGCGGTGGGGAACACCGGATGTAGATCTGCTAGCATCCAGATTCAACGCAAAGGTGGACAGATTTGTGTCTCGCACAAGGGATCCCCTAGCTTGCGGCTCGGATGCCCTAGTGTTCCCTTGGGATCAGTTCAAGCTGATATATGCATTCCCACCGCCACAATTGTTACCGCGATTAATCCGCAGAATCAGGGTAGAAAAGAAACCAGTGATTCTGGTGGCTCCAGCGTGGCCCCGAAGGGCATGGTACACGGAGATTGTAAAAATGTCAGTGAGGAGTCCTTGGACCCTCCCACATCGTCCGGACCTGCTGTCGCAAGGACCGATATACCACCCTTCCTTACCAGCCCTAGGTTTGACGGCCTGGCTATTGAAGCCCACATTCTGAAAAAGAGAGGGCTCTCTAATCCTGTGGTATCTACCATGATCAATGCCAGGAAGCCGGTATCCAGGCAGATCTATTATAGGATCTGGAAAGCGTACATTACATGGTGTGAGGCCAAGAAATGGCATCCACGTAAGTACGTGATAGGTAGGATTTTGGACTTCCTACAGTGGGCTGTAGATAGGAAGCTGGCCTTGAGTACTATCAAGGGTCAGATTTCGGCCTTGTCAATATTTTTTCAAAGGCCCTTGGCTTCACATTCACT
Organism: Rana muscosa; assembly: GCA_029206835.1. Taxonomy (NCBI): domain Eukaryota; kingdom Metazoa; phylum Chordata; class Amphibia; order Anura; family Ranidae; genus Rana; species Rana muscosa. Next base: position 756,693,216 of record CM055122.1, on the reverse strand, counting down.
AGTCAAAGCTTTCATACAAGGAGTGATGCGTATTAGCCCTCCGGTTAGTATTCCCATATGTCCATGGGACTTAAACCTGGTTCTGTCGGTTCTACAGAAACAACCGTTTGAACCATTGCAACACATTTCCTTGGTTCTTCTCACCAGGAAATTGATTTTCTTAGTAGCCATTTGTTCGGCTAAAAGAGTATCGGAATTAGCCGCCTTGTCCTGTAAGGAGCCATATCTGGTTGTCCATAAGGACAGAGTAGTATTACGTCCTCATCCAGCCTTTCTTCCTAAGGTGGTATCGAGGTTTCATTTGAACCAAGATGTGGTTCTTCCTTCTTTTTTCCCCAAACCTAGCTCGGTAGAGGAAAAGTTATTGCATTCTTTGGATGTAGTAAGAGCAGTTAAAGCTTATCTAAAAGCCACTGCTCAGATTCGCAGAACGGATACTTTGTTTATTCTGCCGGAAGGCCCTAGAAAGGGTCAGGCAGCATCAAAATCTACTTTAGCCAAGTGGATTCGACAGGTCATAATACAAGCCTATGGTTTGAGAAAGAGACCGCCTCCATTCAAAGTTAGGGCGCACTCCACAAGAGCAGTTGGAACTTCATGGGCAGTGCATCACCAGGCCTCCCTGGCTCAAGTCTGTAAGGCCGCAACATGGTCTTCAGTACACACGTTTACTAGATTCTACCAGGTAGACGTTAGAAGTCAGGAGGATGTCGCCTTTGGGCGCAGTGTGTTGCAGGCCGCAAAAGATCCTCATGCCTGATGGCGCCCAGCTTATGTATCCCTCCCCTCATTTGGCATTGCTTTGGGACGTCCCATTAGTAATGACTAAGTCGCTCTGTGTCCCGTGATGTACGAAAAAGAAAAAGGGATTTTTATAACAGCTTACCTGTAAAATCCTTTTCTTGGAGTACATCACGGGACACAGAGCTCCCACCCCTCTTTTTGGGACACTTATTGCTTTGCTACAAAACTGAGGTGCTCCCGGATGGGAGGGGCTTATATAGGGGAGGGTACTTCCGGTTTGGAAGTTGCCAGTGCCAGCACCTGAAGGTAAACTATATAACCCATTAGTAATGACTAAGTCGCTCTGTGTCCCGTGATGTACTCCAAGAAAAGGATTTTACAGGTAAGCTGTTATAAAAATCCCTTTTTTATTATTTTTAAAGTGGTTGTGAACATACAATGTTATAGATACTTTCCAATACAATTATAAATATGCAGCCACAATACCTGTTTTTGCCTGGTTTCAGATATACCCTTCTTACAAGGTTAAAAAGTTGTGTCATGTGATCATGCATCACTTCTTTCTGATGGGGGGGGGGGGGGGTAGGGCTACAGGACACTGCAAACACACAACGTACCTGATTCCATAGTCTGTTCAGCCAAAGGCAAGATAAGATGCAGATTGTGCTTGAGCAGGGGGGGTGTTCAAGAGGCAGAAGTCCCTGAGGGGTGTCCTTTGTGCAACCTTTCATATCTTTCTATTCAAGAGGCAGTCTGTGATTGAAAGGGTGAGTTTGCCAGAGGTAAGCCATGATTGGTTAGGGGGTGCGGTAGCTGTACAAACTGCCCAATACAGGCATGCTGTGTGTCTGCAGGGTGTCCTGTACCTCTGAATGGTTAGCCCAAGGATGAAAACAGACCACACTAACACAGGTCAGCTTCTGTGCTTTGTGTGGCCAGTTTAGAACAAGGAAGAAAGGTGACTGACATCACCATTAACTCACCAACCCAGTTTTTCAGATGGAAGAAGTACATGAAAATTATAAAGATTATGATTTATAAAAGGAACAGAAAAACTTTATGTTTGACAATATTCTGCAGGTTTTTTCAGAGTAAAAAGAACCCTCTTTCAAAATCTCATCCTTTTTGTTGATTGACATTTTGCACTTGCATGCATCCTGTACCTTGGGAGGAGACACTTGGCAAGTTTATGTGCTACTTACCAACCCATGCCCCATTAAACTGGTAAAAGATGCATTAAACCCCTTACTAGGGATGAACCAAACACCCCCCGGTTCGGTTCACACCAGAACATGCGAACAGGCAAAAAATTTGTTCGAACACGCAAACACCGTTACAGTCTATGGGACACGAACATGAAAAATCACAAGGGTTTTGTTCCTCGCTGGAGAATGAGTGGAGAGACTGTGGCGTCGCTGGAATGGATCATCGTTGGACATCGGGGAGACGGGATTCAATCGCTGGAAATTTTTTTTTTTTTTAAATAAAGGACTTGTCCAGCTGTGTCTGTGTGTTTTTTACAATTTGTTACACTTTCTTTGTGAAATGGTAGGGGTACAATGTACCCGTTACCAATTCACATAGGGGGGGCGGGATCTGGAGTTTCCCTTTGTTAAAGGGGGCTTCCAGATTTCAATAAGCCCGCCGCCCGCAGACCCCCACAACCACCGGGCAAGGGTTGTGGGGATGAGGCCCTTGTCCCCATCAACATGGAGACATCCCCCCCATGTTGAGGGCATGTGGCCTGGTACGGTTAAGGAGGGGGGGCGCTCTCTCGTCCCCCCTCTTTTCCTGTGGCCTGCCAGGTTGCGTGCTCAGATAAGGGTCTGGTATGGATTTTTGGGGGAACCCCACGCCATTTTTTTTTCAATTTTGGTGTGGAGTTCCCCTTAAAATCCTTACCAGACCTGGAGGGTCTGGTATGGATTTTTGGGGGGAACCCCACGCCATTTTTTTTTTATTACACGGGGTTTCCCTTAATATCCATACCAGACCTGAAGGGCCTGGTAATGGAATTTTGGGGGGACCCCCACGCATTTATTTTTTTTTAATTTTGGTTCCCTGCGCAAAATGTAATTTTTGAAGGAAAAAAAGTAATTTAACTACTGGCAGCTATTAATGAATTGTCGGGTCCCGACTCCCAGCAATACAGATAAAAGTCATTGAAAAAAACGGCAAAGGGCCTGGTAATGGACTGGGGGGGAACCCATGCCTTTTTTTTTCAATGACTTTTCTCTGTATTGCCGGGGACCCGACAATTCATTATAGCCGCGATTAGTTTTAAATGACTTTTTCTCCTTCAGAAATTACATTTTGTGCAAGGACAATACTAAACATGGGAAACATGCGCTACTTTACAGGCACACTTTAGACACCCACCAGGTATGAAATTTAAAGGAATATTTCACTTTTATTGTTTCACTTTAAGCATTATTAAAATCACTGCTCCCGAAAAAACTGGCATTTTTAAAACTTTTTTTTGCATTGATACATGTCCCCTGGGGCAGGACCCAGGTCCCCAAACACTTTTTATGACAATAACTTGCATATTAACCTTTAAAATTACCAGTTTTGATTTCTCCCATAGACTTTTAAAGGGTGTTCCGCGGCTTTTCGAATTTGCCGCGAACACCCCAAATTGTTTGCTGTTCGCCGAACGGGCGAACAGCCAATGTTCGAGTCGAACTCTTGTTTGACTCGAACATAAAGCTCATCCCTACCCCTTACACTTTTTTTATAGAAAGCTTTATTCAAGAGGAAAGAACAGTCAAAAATGTAGACATATGTAACACATTGCAGATATATAGAATAGGACATCATAATAAGGCATCAATACAAAGTAGGGTATATGGGATACGCATATGGCCGGCCGTCTTCCCTCATTTAATACATTTTTTTAAATATATTTTAAAAATTTTTAAGGTCTAGAAAGAACCCTTTACACATTTAACACAGCTGACAAATGTATTTAAAAAAAGAGTATATATTTACAGTATATATATACTGTATAATATATCGTAGCTAAAAACAATCTCACATCCACTTAACACTTAATTAAAGGTGTGTCTATTTGTTTAGAATGAATATGGCCATTTTCCTATGCTAGGAAAGCACAGACAGAACACATGAACCCTGAATAATGGGGGAAAGAGAGGGAAAAAACTGAGGGCATTCTAGTTTTCATACAGCCACAAATCCCCTTTATATTTTGTCCTAACTCTAAAGTATTGATTTCAAGTGCTACTAAACCCAGGACCCTACATTCAATATATTTGGTGTCCCACAGTACACAGAACATGGAAATTCAATTATTTTAGTAAATATACACTGCTAAATACCCTTTCTCATAAGCAGTATATAGCAGTCTTGTGACATCTATCAGTGTCTGGGTAAAGCTTGTAGGAGGAATTTTCATTGTAATCTGACTGTCCTATGAAGCTGCAGGACCCCTAACCCTCTGTCTGGACAGAGCTGATTGGCCCTGTGCTGATCACATGCACCCTCCCAAAAAAAAAAGAAAACTCTCCAGCAATACACACCAAACTGAGAATGTGCAGAGTGCCTCAAAAGTCTCTGTCTTATCAGGAGATGGATTAGGGACAGTGGAAGAAGGGGAGGACCAGAGAAGATATGATCAAACAGCCTTTTTACACAATGGGCAGGATTAACCCCTTAGGTTCCACAATGAGTATAACAATCATGCTTTACTGCATATACAGACTGATTTTACTGTTGTGGGTTTAGTAACAATTTAAGGACAAGGCGTAATCTCATTCGATCTTTGCCTTTGGCTCACTCACATGCATCTTAAGGGTAACATGCATCTAAGCTGTGCATATAAACATTATAGTTCTTTTAAAACAAGATCTCCCCGACTACTCTTTCTGCAGACACTGGAGCAATTCTATGTCACAACCTGAGTGACTTGGATTCAAGTTACTATCCCAGGCTGCCTTGTCAACCCCACTTGCTTTCCCTTCCATCTGTGATGCTGCAGCCTTTTCATATCAGCTTCCTTCTCATTTCCTGCAACCACCATGACAGCTTGTATAATGTAAATATAGGCTGTCACAAAAGCATGCTGATAAACTCCGGCTGGGTTGTTATAATATCGCAAACAGAGTTATCCCAGAGTAATATAACGTGGCAGCGCACACAGGGCTGCAACAGTGCTATGTGGTGTTCACAGAGGAGAAAATATGTGGCTAGGCTAGGAACTTGTGTAGAATTATTAGCAGATGGCTTTATGATCTGGGCACCGGTTTGCTTTAAATTGTCCTGTCTGCAAAAGAAAAGTCCTGGCGATGGGACGTAGAACAATCCCTGTGCAGTCAGTAACATACTGCTGCTGTACTCGCAGATCAAGAAAATAATTTAGCTTTTAAGAACCTTAAAAACTCTACACTATATTTGTATCCCATTTTTATAACTGTGTCATTTATTAATCTGATATACAGCATTAAATAGACCTTTTTTTTTACTTTTTCATAAAAAATTTTAACCACTTCAGCCCCGGACCATTTTGGCTGGTTAAAGACCAGGCCCCTTTTTGCAAAACGGCACTGCGTCGCTTTAACTAACAATTGCGCTGTGGCTCCCAAACAAAATTGACGTCCCTTTTTTCCCACAAATAGAGCTTTCTTTTGGTGGTATTTGATCACCCCTGCGGTTTTTATTTTTTGCGCTATAAACAAAAATAGAGCGACAATTTTGAAAAAAATTACATTTTTTTACTTTTTGCTATAATAAATATCCCCAAAAAATATATTAAAAAAAAACATTTTTTTTCCTCAGTTTAGGCCGATACGTATTCTTCTATATATTATTGGTAAAAAAAAATCGCAATAAGCCTTTATTGATTGGTTTGCGCAAATTATATAGCGTTTACAAAATAGGGGGTAGTTATGGCATTTTTATTAAATTTTTTTTTTTACTAGTAATGGTGGCGATCAGCGATTTTTATCGTGACTGCGGCATTATGGCGGACACATCGGACACTTTTGACACATTTTTGGGACCATTGTCATTTTTACAGCGATCAGTGCTATAAAAATGCGCTGATTACTGTGAAAATGACACTGGCAGTGAAGGGTTTAACCTCTAGGTGGCGCTGTAGGGGTTAAGTGTGACCTAATGAGTGATTCTAACTGAAGGGGGGCATGGCTTGGCATGTGACGTCACTGATCGTCGTTCCCTATGCCACTAGGAAGAACGGGGAAAGGTTTGTTTACACTTACCTCTCCCCGTTCTTCAGCTCTGTGACCCGATCGCGGGACACCGGCGGTGATCGGGTCCCGCGGGCGCGGTCATGCAGCTTCGGACCGGGTTGCGAGCGCGACCCACGGACAGATTCTTAAAGGGGACGTACCTGTACGCCCTTATGCCTGTCCGTGCCATTCTGTCGACGTACATCGTCGTGCGGCGGTCCTTAAGTGGTCAATATGTTTTTCTTTTTCTTACTTTTTCAGTACAAGCTTTTGTTTCTGTTCTACTGATCATCAAATGTAAATTCTTGTATGAATAAACATTTAGCATTTCTCCTTTAAATTCCTTAGATGTGTCTTGGTGCTTTTTGGGGAATTTATGTAAGGAAATGCTGTTTGCAGTGTTGTATTAATGCTTTAATGCTGTATAAATGCTTTAATGGGCCAGTCTAGTTAGATTGCCACACATCCTGTCTTGTCCAGTGAGTTTTCTGACTCCAGACAGATATTCAGGGTCAAACAAGTTACAGAAGCTGTGTGTCTTCAGTTTGGATCTGTGTTCCCACATGCCTCAAGAGGCTGTCTGCTGTAAGAGCATTTCATTTAGAAAGAACTGCTCCTGAGTCCTGATAAAACAGAGAGAGAGAGAGAGAGAGAGCGCCAGAGAGCTTATATGCTGGCTCTGTGCCATACAACCTCAAATGATCCCAATAGAAGTGAATGAAACATCCTCTCTATTCCAGTACCACACACAATGCAGATCATTACTGGAGACAAAGGAAAGCTGAGTTTACTCATGCAATCCAAATGTGGTTGGAAATTGTATTGACTGTTATCATCTGTGACATGTCTGAAAAATAGAATCTTTCAGTGTATGAAATGATATATATGTAAACACAGTAAAAGTGAATTGCAGAGTGCATGCCAATCGTGGAGCCAGGATAACCCGAGTCACAAAGTTTGTGATGAGCTTACTTTCAGAATTATTTTAGAGGAGGCTCTGAGGTTGATTTACTAAAGGGGACTGTTCAGTGTTCACTTTACAAGGAAAGTTGCACTTTGCATGGCGATTTTCCCCAGAGCTTAGTGATTGTGGTGAAAATTCACTGTAAGGTCGGATTGACTAACAGGCTTTGGTCTTCCCCTCTAAGACATCTGGGCCAGTTGGTACATATCCAGGGTGGTCTTCCTACATATGGGATCTCAGTTTTGGGTGAAATGACTCTTACAAACTTGAAATCAATGTTAATGGCATTACAAAAGTTAGTGCAGTTATTCTATATGGGAGTAAGCGAACCTTCTGACCTCCAGGTCCTTCTTCCCCTTACTCTTTTTAGGCACTTATGTGAAAGGAATTTTATGTATTCCTGAGAAATTGTGGTTAAATTTATTTTTTTTTTTAATCAATTTGTTCATGAAAAAGAAAGTAAAAATTATAAGCATGTACCCAAATATGTATAAAATCCAGTGGTGACACTGCACACATGCCAAAAAGAAAATGGGCTTGGTGTGCAGCGAAGTCTGTAGTACATAGATTCCTAAAGAGAGAGTGCCACTCATGGGTCTTGAGAGAAGCACAAACTCATCTTTATATGATGCGATGGAAGCCTGCGGGCTGCACTGTGGCCTGCCTGTGCTGTTCCCGTGACCTGGAGTCTGAACTGCTCCACCCCCCCTCCACTTCCGAGCCCGCCCTGTTCCCAAGCGGCCAGCACAGCAGTACAACATTATGCTGCCTGCAATGATGCAAGTGAAGCATGAAGTCACTGCACACTCAGACAGTACGCGGCGCCCATGTTGCCAGATGCCGCCCCTCTTAAAATGCCGCCTGGGACCCATGGTAGGTCCGGCCCTGCCTGTACTTTCATGCTGTTGTGACTTCCCCACGTTGAACTTGTTTTATGGATCTTGAATAAAATAATTCATTTTGAAAAGTCAACATCTTATAAAATATTTGTTCTTATTCTGCATGGATTTCACTTTAAAAAATGTCCTGAAATGGTATGAGTCATCTTGGTACATGCATGCAAATCAGATCAGCAGGTTTTTCTTTTTTTTTTTTTTTAGCAAAACAGGCAAATGTTTTCCTTATGACCTGTAAATTATTGAATGTTTTTTCTAAATACAGCCACCTCGGCTACCAGTTAAGGTGAGCTTTGCACAGACAAAGCTAAAGTGGGTTGGCGTGCAAATCAAAAGAGTAGAAAAAAAAAGATAATCAGATTGTGAAGTACAAAATCCCTTCAGCCCCTCTCCTTAGCCTCCCCAATAAACCCACCACCAGTTGATACTAACCCCCTTTAATGATTGCGGCCTCCTACACTTTCTGTCGCCCTATTAGTAAAACTCTTGTGCTGGACTGCCCGAACCTCTAATGTCCCATCGTTTTTAATAGGACAGTCCATCTTCAATACAGGTTTGGCTCTTTCAAGTCTGTGCACAGCAGGACAGTTAAATGTATCAAGGGGACAAGAGAGAGGGGTTGGGGGTAATTTGTAACAAGGCTGAACTTCTACTTAACTCTATTCTGCACCTTAGTGCCGATATGTGGCATGTTTTGCAGGTCTCTGGATATAACATATACCGTATTTATTGGCGTATAACACACACAGGCGTATAACACGCACCTTAACTTTAAGAGGGAAGTTTCAGGGAAAAAACTTTCCACAGCCCCCTGGGTATAACACACAGGCACAGGTTTACCCTCTATTTTTAGGGTAAAAAAGTGAGTGTTATACGCCAATAAATACAGTATTTCATGCTGTTCATACTTTTAATGTCCAGAACACATGAATTCTTAGTTGATGCCAACTCCTTCCTATGACACTACTACCTCTCCTCCTCCTCTAAAATTCTGATAGCCAAAGGGGTCAAGGAGAAACTTTTCCTAGGAAATATAAGCAAGGTTAGAAGGAGCACTAATATAGGCCCTGGATTTATAGGTGAGATCTCCTAATGTTAGACTGTAGATTAGACCAGTGTTTCTCAACTCCAGTCCTCAAGGCGCACCAACAGGTCATGTTTTCAGGAATTCCCTCAGATTAAACAGCTGTGGTAATTACTAAGGCAGTGAAACTGAGCAAATCACCTGCAAAATAATGGAAATCCTGAAAACATGACCTGTTGGTGCGCCTTGAGGATTGGAGTTGAGAAACACTGGATTAGACTCTCAACCGAGAATCAACATGTTTGTTTGACTGAACAAACACCTTGTAGAGTAGACTTTTTTTTAAGTAAAGTATATTAAAAAAACAGTCTAGTTTTATACTTATTTGATAAATAAGTTGTTTAAATAATGACAGAACCTCTGTAAAGCTTAACTTGGGTCAAACATCAAAATATGTTTTTTAAATAGGCATGCATGTACTATTCTACCACCTGAAATATTTGTGATTCTGTTCAGCTAATTGCATGATTTACCCAGTCCTTCATAGCTGCATAGCCAGGAAAGTTACACTACAATGGCATTACCTTCTCTTGATGCTATGTTAGGATGACACTGTTGTGCAATGCAGCAGAGCCTAATTGTTTGACAGTGCTTGCCCACTTATATTTGTTTGAGACAGGAAACCCAGGAGATCGTCCAAGCAGTTCATTGAGATAAATAACATGTTACAGGTGTGGTTGGTAAATTTAGATATTATGATTGTTATCTCATGCACTTTTATAATTCAGCTCTTTAGAGTAGTGAAATGCTGCTAGCGCATCAAGTGGGTGTTGGGGGATCGGCTTTGCTTTAATAAGCCTAAGTTTACTTTTATGTGAGCGGCTCTCCTTTCCTTCCTATGGATTATACAATCGTTGCATATACAAATGTTACAATATATATATATATATATATATATATATATATATATATATATATATATATATATATTTTTTGGTGGCTACAAATAATGTAACTCCTCTATATGTGCACTGAACTTGCATCCTCCCAGCACTTGGCTCTGTTCTTACAGATTCCAGGAGTGGGTTGGGAGCTTATACTGAACTGCACATATGCCATAGGCAGTGTACACAAAGCAAAAATTGGTAAAGGGGGTGATAATTGTTTTGGCATAAGAAACAAGGAAAGTCTCTACTGGTAAAAAGCTCTACTGCGTGGATTAAGTTCCGCTTTAAGGAAATATTTTTCCAAAATATATTTACACCTGGCCTTAGTGTGTTTATTGTGTACCCTTATTTTTCACTTTTTTAGAACCGCCAGATGAAATGAAGATCAGGAGTCATAGTACAGAACCCTTACCAAAGCTGGAAAACAAAGAACGATCTAGTCACCATTCCTTACCATCCTCCAGAGAGACGATGAAAGCTCAGGAATGGGATGGAACTCCGGGCCCCAATCATGTTTCCAGCAGACTTGGAAGATCGTCCGTCAGTCCAACTATGTTAGCAGGAAGCAATAGCTCTGGTAAGAAATGTACTTTCTAGCAAATATAATATATTTTAATTTATATTGTCACAAATAATTACATATGAAGTGCCATCATTATCTTTAGTGCTTTACAGTAATGTACATGCATTGGTAACAATATAGGACAATACCTATGTGAAAATTAAAGCTGAACCACAGGACAACAGCTAAATACACAAATGAAATACAATATGGGAGCTGTTTTACCTGCCAAATTATTATAATTTTTGCCCACCCAACATTTACACTGGCAGGTAATGAGACCTGATTTTTTTTTGCTGCAGTTCAGTAACTTACAGGCTGTGGCTGGACAGTGAAAGGAGAAGCAGCAGACTGATGAGCATTAAAGGAACACCCCCCTTCGGTTTACAGCAGAACACCCGAACAGGGAAATTGTTCTAACCCAAACGGCGAACCCCATTGAAGTCTATGGGAGCCGAACAGAAAAAATCAAAAGTGCCCATTTTGAAGGCTTATATGCAATTAATTGGCCATAAAAGGGGTATGGGGGTCTGGGTACTGCCCTGGGGGACATATGTGTATATATATATATATATATATACAGTGGATACGGAAAGTATTCAGACCCCCTTAAATTTTTCACTCTTTGATATATTGCAGCCATTTGCTAAAATCATTTAAGTTCATTTTTTTCCTCATTAATGTACACACAGCACCCCATATTGACAGAAAAGCACAGAATTGTTGTCATTTTTGCAGATTTATTAAAAAAGAAAAACTGAAATATCACATGGTCCTAAGTATTCAGACCCTTTGCTGTGACACTCATATATTTAATTTAGGTGCTGTCCATTTCTTCTGATCATCCTTAAGATGGTTCTACAACTTCATTTGAGTCCATCTGTGTTTGATTATACAGATTGGACTTGATTAGGAAAGCCACACACCTGTCTATATAAGACCTTACAGCTCACAGTGCATGTCAGAGCAAATGAGAATCATGAGGTCAAAGGAACTGCCTGAAGAGCTCAGAGACAGAATTGTGGCACAGCACAGTTCTGGCCAAGGTTACAAAAAATTTCTGCTGCACTTAAGGTTCCTAAGAGCACAGTGGCCTCCATAATCCTTAAATGGAAGACGTTTGGGACGACCAGAACCCTTCCTTAGAGCTGGCCGTCCGGCCAAACTATGCTATTGGGGGAGAAGAGCCTTGGTGAGAGAGGTAAAGAAGAACCCAAAGATCACTGTGGCTGAGCTCCAGAGATGCAGTCGGGAGATGGGAGAAAGTTGTAGAAAGTCAACCATCACTGCAGCCCTCCACCAGTCAGGGCTTTATGGCAGAGTGGCCCGACAGAAGCCTCTCCTCAGTGCAAGACACATGAAAGCCCACATGGAGTTTGCTAAAAAACACCTGAAGGACTCCAAGATGGTGAGAAATAGGATTCTCTCGTCTGATGAGACCAAGATAGAACTTTTTGGCCTTAATTCTAAGCAGTATGTGTGGAGAAAACCAGGCACTGCTGATCACCTGTCCAATACAGTCCCAACAGTGAAGCATGGTGGTGGCAGCATCATGCTGTGGGGGTGTTTTTCAGCTGCAGGGACAGGACGACTGGTTGAAATCGAGGGAAAGATGAATGCGGCCAAGTACAGGGATATCCTGGACGAAAACCTTCTCCAGAGTGCTCAGGACCTCAGACTGGGCTGAAGGTTTACCTTCCAACAAGACAATGACCCTAAGCACACAACTAAAATAACGAAGGAGTGGCTTCACAACAACTCTGTGACTGTTCTTTAATGGCCAAGCCAGAGCCCTGACTTAAACCCAATTGAGCATCTCTGGAGAGACCTAAAAATGGCTGTCCACCAACGTTTACCATCCAACCTGACAGAACTGAAAAGGATCTACAAGGAGGAATGGCAGAGGATCCCCAAATCCAGGTGTGAAAAACTTGTTGCATCTTTCCCAAAAAGACTAATGGCTGTATTAGATCAAAAGGGTGCTTCTACTAAATACTGAGCAAAGGGTCTGAATACTAAGGACCATGTGACATTTCAGTTTTTCTTTTTTAATAAATCTGCAAAAATGTCAACAATTCTGTGTTTTTTTCTGTCAATATGGGGTGCTGTGTGTACATTAATGAGGAAAAAAATGAACTTAAATGATTTTAGCAAATGGCTGCAATATAACAAAGAGTGGAACATTTTAGGGGGTCTGAATACTTTCCGTACCCACTGTATATATATATATATATATATATATATATATATATATATATATTGTGACAGCAGGAAGGTAAAGTCACCTGGTTGCATCCAGGGGGGTAGATATATTTCGCCCAGATTCAGGCTTTACGCCGACTTATACAACTAGGTGGAGAGTTGTATAAGGCTAGTGGGCTCATGGATGACTCATACCTCTAGGGAAAGTGTGGGGCGTCGTGCAGACAGGGAGTTGATGAGACCAGCTGAAGCTTGTCAGCTCATTTAGGCCTCTATAAGAACTCCCAGCTTCATTAGATGTTAGCTCATGCCTGGAACCAGACCTGTGTGGACTGTCTAGGGAGAGTGAACCCCTGTGCGGTGAGACAAAGCCTGTGTGGCTATTTGCTTGGACATTTAAAACCAGGGACTTAGGGACTAGGACAGCACTAGGCTGATCCCAGTTGTTAGTTAGGAAACCTGTATGTTTAGTCAGAGGTCAAGTTGACCAGGATTTATTTTGTTTATGTTTCTTTTGCTTTGCTGTGTTTTGTCACTGTAAATAGAAAATAAACCGCACCTTTTTGATTTTGAAAACCACAACCTCCGTTTGCTGGGCCTGTTTTGTGTGGGGAGCCCATCCCGGGGGTCACACACACCCGCTGCCGAGCTAACCCCCTCACAATATATATATATATATATACATATAATTTTTATTTATTTTTTTAAATCGTTTTTTCAGGAGCAGTGATTTGAATTATGCTTAAAGTGCAACAATAAAAATGAAAAATACCTTTAAATATAGAGCCTGGGGGGTCCCCTTAATGTGCCTGTAAAGTGGCACATCTGTAGCATGCATAAAACATGCTGCAGAAAAATTTTAATAAAAAAAAAAACAAGTCAAATCCCATTTAAGATTACTTGCGGTTACAATTGCCGACACCCGGCTATTGAAATAACAAAACAAAAAAAAACAGCATGCTGCCCCCCACCCCCAGTCAATACCAGGCCCTTCAGGTCTGGTATGGATTTTAAGGGGAATTCCATGCCAAAATAAAAAGAAACGGCGTGGGCCCCCCCCCAAAATCCATACCCGACTCTTATCCGAGTATGCAGCCCGGCAGGTCAGGAAAGGGGAGGGGATGAGTGAGTGCGCGCCCCCCTCCTGAGTCATACTAGGCCACATGCCCTCAACATGGGGGTTGGGGCTTTGGGGAAGAGGCCTCTTCCCGACAACCCTGGAGCCCCCAGATTCTGCTCCCCCCATGTGAATGGGTATCGGGTACCCCTTTACCAAAAAAGTGTCAGAGTAGAGCCCCCCCCCAAGCACCCACCCCCTCTCCATGTTGAGGACATGTGACCTGGAGTGGTTCAGGGGGGAGGGCGCCTGCCGGGTTGCATGCTTGGATAAGGGTCTGGTACGGATACCTGTCTCTGTCTCTGCCTGTCTCTCTCTCTCTCTGCATGTCTCTCTCTCTGCCTCTCTCTCTCTGCCCCCTCTCTCTCTATGCCTGTCTCTTTCTGCCAGGCTCTCTCTCTATCTCTCTCTGCCCTCTCTCTCTATCTGCCTGTCTCTCTCTCTGCCTGTCTCTCTTTCTCTCTGCCTGTCTATCTCTCCCTGCTTCTCGCTCTCTCTCTGCCTCTCTCTCTGCCCCCCTCTCTCTCTGCCTCTCTCTCTCTATCTGCATCTCTCTCTCTCTGCCTCTCTCTCTGCCTCTCTGTCTCTCTGTCAGTATCTCTCTCTCTCTCTCTGCCAGTCTCTCTCTCTGCCGGTCTCTCTCTCTCTGCCTGTCTCTCTCTCTCTGCCTGTCTCTCTCTCTGCCTGTCTGTCTCTCTCTCTCTCTCTGCCTGTCTGTCTCTCTCTCTGCCTGTCTCTCTCTCTCTGCCTGTCTCTCTCTGCCAGTCTCTATATCTTTCTGCAAGTCTCTCTTTCTCTCTGCCTGTCTCTCGGCCCCTGTCTGTCTCTCTCTCTCTCTCTGACTCTCTCTTTCTCTCTCTCTGCCTCACTCTTTCTCTCTCTGTCTCTGTCTCTCTGCCTGTCTCTCTTTCTCTGCCTGTATCTCTCTCTGTCTCCCCCCCCCCTCACTTGCAGGCAACAGCATGTGGTGAAAATTGTGTTTTTCCCAAATCTCACATGTTCCTCTTTAGGAACACTTATAAACGAAAACGTGCCTAAACTTGGGTACATGTACACTGCTGCTGGTAAACAGACGTTTAGGAGTAGTTGGCCATTTTCTTCAGCTGCCCCTGAACTCTCCTCTATTCTATCTTATCAGTATATGTACACAGGGTTGTTTATAGTCGTTTCTATTTTTTTTAAAACTCTTCTAGACGCAAAGCGGCTAAACACGGCATATAAACGCGGCTAAACAGGCGTTTTTAGACGCTGGTTTCTAGCTGTCAAGTTAAGTAATTCAGGAGCGGTTAAACAACACTCCGTGTACATGAAGCTTTACACGAGTTTACAAGAAGTTACAAGCATTTGGAGTTTGAAATGCCAGTAAACTTCCATCCTGAATGCAATTTTTTGCGTTAAAAAAATGGCACTAAACTCAACTGCCTCTAAACGTCTGTAAACGAATCAGTGTACATGCTATGTATACAATCAGTGTATAAGATAACATAGAGTAGAGTCCAGGGGCTGATAAAAAAAAAAACTGCTCCTAAATGTCCGTTC
Source organism: Rana muscosa (assembly GCA_029206835.1). NCBI lineage: Eukaryota > Metazoa > Chordata > Amphibia > Anura > Ranidae > Rana > Rana muscosa. The sequence continues at coordinate 756,678,014 of CM055122.1, read as the reverse complement.
ATCAGCAGCAGTGTACATGAGGCCTTAAGGTCATGTGCCTCATCTCAGAAGCCAGGAGCCTATTTAGAAATCATGCTGCCCAGTGCCCTAGGAACACCTGAACTCATGCCATTTAGAAAAACATAAATTCTAGGATATGCTATAAGCATATAAGCATAATTATGTATGCTTTCTGTTTTATATTCACAATTACTTTCTAAATATACAGACTAAAAAATGAGCAAGGGAATGTCATCATCGTTACTGAACTATACTGAGTGTTCTGTACTTCTGTTTCAGGGGGAAGGGGGTCGTGTAAGATCCCAAGGGGATGCTCAGCCTCTATAAGGTGGGAGCTTAAGGCACTATCTATCAGTTCATAAATCTTAAATGCCTCCACCCAGAAGGGGCATATTAATATAAGAGGGTCTTCCTCCTAGGGTAACTTTTTCCCAAAGGTACATCACGCATACACATTCTGTAGCCGAAGAAGCTCAGATTCAGTCCTGAAAGCACTTCAACTTCTCAATTATGAATTTGACAGATTGCAGAACAGGGCAGGCTTTGACAGCTTCTCAAGCTGGAATTCGCTGGGTGGCACAGCATTCAGAAGCATCACACATAACTTCTTCTGAAGCTCAGCAGCCGCAAAACTGGAGAATCTACTGTTTTTCCATTCTAGTGATAAATCTACCAAAAAACAGATTACCCTAGCATGGCCTCGAGGCACATAGCTTGCTCAAAGAAGGCCACACCCCTAAACCTGGGTTCCAATCCTGTGGCCTTTTACAGCAGACACTAGGCCTGCTCACAGGGGAACCTCCCCTTAGATTAGGACCTTTGTCCTCAACAGGGAGAAGCTTGAAGGCAGCCTATCTCTGAAAGGGAGGGTTTACTAAGGCTACCTATACACTGGCAATTTAAAACAGTGCAAATTGCAGTGGCAAGTAGACATGTGCACTGCCAAAAAATTAGTTAGTTTTCGTTTTCGTTTCATTCGTTTTTTGTTTTTTTTCGTTTTTCGGGTCATTCGTTATGATCGCAATTCGTAAATTCGTAAATTTGTACATTCGTAAATTTATACATTCGTAAATTTGTACATTCGTAAATTTGTACATTCATAAATTTGTACATTCGTAAATTTATACATTCGTAATTTCGGAAATTTGGAAATTCGATATTTTCGAAAACCCGAAAATTTGAAAATCTGAAAAAATAACTATTAAATTATAGGTATTGTAATTTCCTTTCAAATTTGGCTGTTAGCGAACGTAACGAATACAAATTTATCTGAAGTTACGCATAACCTGAAATAACAAATGCCGCATCTAAACGAATGGAACGGAACAAATTAATAAAATAATAATAATAATAAAACGTTTTTATTATTATTATTGTTATTTATTATTATTATTAATTCATTACGTTCCATTCGTTTAGATACGGCATTCATTATGTCGGAAAACAATTCGTAACTTTGTTAAGTTCACTAACAGCCAAATTTGAAAGGAAATTACAATACCTATAATTGAATAGTTAGTAATAGTTAAGTTATTAGTTAATTATTATTTCAGATTTCCGAATTTACTAATTTACGATTGTACGAATGTACAAATTTACGAATGTACGAATATTCGGAAATTCGTAAATTCAAATTTACGAATTTCCGGATAGTTGTACATTCGTAAATTCGTGCATTGGTAAATTCGTAAATTCGTACATTCGTACATTCGTAAATTTGAATTTACGAATATTCGTTAAAATTCGTTAAATGAGTTTTCGTTAATTCGGATATTTCCGAATTAACGAATTTGTCGAAATTCGTTAAAAAACGAATTCGGAACGAAACGAATTGCACATGTCTAGTGGCAAGAATCTTCTGATTCCTGCTGTGGCTATGGGCGGCTATGTAAGGCCACTGGTCCCATTCACCATAATGACAGGTTGCCAGAAGCCGCAGCTGTTTGCGCCTGTCTACACAGCCAGCAATTACGTACGGTGATTAACAAAGGTAATCATTGGCTGTGTGGAGAGCCGTGAATAGCTGTGGCCACCTGTGACCTAGTCGTTCACAGCTGCAGCAGGAATTAGAAGATTGCTGTTGTGACTATAGTCTAAGGCTCAGTTCACACTGGGGCGACCTGTCAGGCGACTTAACCACCGGAAAAGTCACGCTCCATTTAGTGCAATGGAACTGTTCTAATCAGAGTGACTCAAGTCGCGCCAACTTAGAAAAAAGTTCCTGTACTACTTGGGGGCGACTTCGGAGCTGCTTGCATTGACTTCTATTATAGGAGCTGTTTGCTGAAGTCGCGCTGTGCAGGGCAGCTTCAGAGTTGGGCGGTTTTGAAGCCGCCCCAGTCTGAACCGAGACCTAGCATCCTTCTAGAACAGGTCTCAGCTGTTTTTTCAAAGCCTGGTCCAACTTACTGATTACAAGCTATCTAAAGTTTGGCCAGCTGCCAAGACAAGCAAGATGCCCTGCACCACACCCCTGACAACAGAGTGACTGCCAGGTAATTCAAATACAACAAGCCCTGAGCATTATGTTCCAAGGGTGACACAAATGTAAAAACAAACAGCAGGGGCTGGGAAAAACACATATCCATTATACACTCTATACCTCAGTCCTTATCAGCCTGCCAGACATTTAAACAAAATTTAACACAGCAGAGAAAGTTTGTAATAAAGGTCTGTTACACTAAGTATCGGTTTCAATTCATGCATACAGAAGGTGAGTGATAAGGGTATGACAGTAATAATTACATCCCCTGACCTTGTATTAGCTGTTCAACCCATATGGATTAATTTAATAAAGGCAAATAGACTGTTCACTTTGGAAAGAAATTTGCCCTAGAGGTTGGTGAATGAGGCAAAGCCAAATCATGTGCAAGCAAAATTTTGTTTTTCCTTGAACATTGTTGGATATTGGAAACTGTACCACATTAAATAAGATCTGGGGAAACTTCCCTTGCAAAGTGAACAGCCTATTTGCCTTTAGTAAATCAACCCCATTCGACTTATGGTGTGTTGCTGTGTGTTGGCAAACCACTTATGCTTAAGATATATATATATATATATATATATATATATATATATATATATATATATATACATATACATATACATTTATTTTTGACCACATTGATAAGGATTTGCACTTTGTAGATTTTCTAATGTCACTGATTCTGTCTACCTGCTGATATTTTACTTTCACAGAAATGAAAATCAGCTGCAAATTAGGTCGATCAGCCTCCACGTCAGGTGTGCCTCCTCCTTCAGTAACCCCCCTCAGGCAAGCCCATGAACAACTACAGAGCCAGGTACCACCGTTACCCAGTAGTGAATGACGTCATCTGATTCTACATGCCAAATACTTTCCACTTCTCTGTCTGTCATCTGTTGCCGTCCGCTCTGTGTGTCTGTCCTCGTACAGTCTACTCTGTGTCTGCCATTAGTCAACAAAGTCATCCGCCGCTCTGTCCACGGAGGAGCTTTGTCTTTCTGTTTCTTCAATTCCTGTGTTGACCCAGACTTAACTCATTCTGTAATTTGATTGTAACATTTTACTATTTGTACTTTCTTAATTATTTTATTTTTTTACATGGTGTGCACATTTTTACTGTTGAGAGGAAAAAAATTTATCATGTTTTGATAAATTTCACAACCTTGTCTTTTTCGTGTAGAGATGAATGTCTTGCCTACTGTGGTAAATGCATTGTTAATTTGTACATACCTTTTCAAATTCCCCCAGTATATTGTAAAATGTGTGACTGTTTTTACATTTACTTGGTTCCTGGTGCATGTTTATGATACACACTAAAGTTCACGATCTATACAGAATACTTGCACAGCCATCATTCCCATCCATAGAAATGGCAGCTACCCAAATGTAAGCCTTGTGACATCAAATAATAAAAAATAAACAAATAAAAAACATAGACTGCCTATCCTATACACTATTCAATATCATTATCCCTACATGTGCCAGAGTATGGTGTCATTTGGGAGATACCCCTGGCAGTTTGGGGGTTAAGCTGAGCCCTTTCTTTTGCCAAAAATGATAATGGTGACTTGTAAGTGTTTGTGCATGAAAATTCCTACCTATATTATCATCTTTAAAATATGAATAAAAGCAGTATCTAAATACTTTAACTCAGTTGTGGTGTACTGATATATTTCCCATACTGTGCATTGGGTGTCTTTTATTTGAATTGCAAATCTTAAGAAATAATAATGTGAAACTGTTCATGTTTTATTTTCACTTCCAATGAGATATAAACAAATCACTTGGAATAAAAGCAGTAGTGTAGGCAACTGTGACCAAACCTCAAAAGTAGAAAGGACCAGCACTTGCAATCCACTACACATTTGTCACTCCTGTTAAATACACTTGCCAAAACCTGGTACTTTTCTTTGTAGGTTTGAGGATCTTTAATCGCAGAGATATTTTAGGCACACAGCCTTTTTTAATCTGTGGTGGTGCACAAAAACAAAGGACCTTACCTGACCCTCTGGGACGCAAGGCTCCTTACATGGGCAAGGCTCAACTTGGTCCAACTAGACAAAAGGCCTGGCCGGCCTCTCTCCTCATGGTCGGCTGAAGCTAGGTTAGGGGCTCTCGCAAAGAGGGACCCATCCACCCCCCGTTTCAGGGGAGGAAGGAAGCTGATAGACACACATCCTCCTTTAGGGTAGGCCCGAGGACCCACACCCTCCATCCTAGTGAGACAAAGAAACAGACAAAAGTGCAGTAAAAAATGTGAAGAAAAAATTATTTAAATAAATAAATAAGTGCCTATGCTAGTGCATAGGCTAGGCCCTGAGGCCGGGTAACAAAAATTGCCCTGGACTTAGCCAAAAGGCCTTTTCCAAAGAGGCGGAGTGCAGAAAAAGCTTTAGTACTGTGACCATGTGCTCCTTCTCGCAGTGGGTTTCCCACGCCCCAGTGGGTCTAAGAGCACCCCTGCGGCGACCAACTCCCAGGGGGCACAGCACCACGGATACTCAGCTTTCCCAGCATATGGCCAGACAAGGTAGACCCATTAAAATCAGGAGGCACTGGGCCCCTCCAGTCTCTGGGGAATCACTCCCATGCCAAACATCCCTTGGGCGCTCCAGTTTCTGTTTCAGCCAGTACTAGCCTTCAAAGCCCCGTCATACCAGCAGGGACACTATACAGCCAACCATTCCTGCCAAAAGGCCAGAATAGCTGCACAGCACCCCTACTGGACACTAATAAGAACAGATACTACACTTGATCCTAGCCCAAAGGCTATAGGATGTATGCTGCTCATAGTTCTGTCCCTCTGTTCCTAGGTTCTGTTAAATGTATGCTGTTTTAGGGTTTGAAAGGATTCAGGTAAGGCTTTAGGTTAGTGAGAGGGGGCTACAGCTTTTGGGTCCTTCTTTAACCTAATAGATTGAAACATTTATTATTTGTCCACATATTAGAAGTACCATATATCATACTTTTTGTAAGTCTAACTGCAGCCAAAATGTTTTATTCTTTTATTTTTTGACAGTGTGGGTAAGAGTAAGAATTTCTGACAGATTTTGGTTACTTTCTGTGTTCCCGTAGGGGATGTTTCCCCTCACCTATTTTCCTGGTTACACTAGAACAGAAAGATGTGGAAATCACAGGAAAACTGACAAAGATTATAATTTTCCCCTGATCTATAAATACAGTGGGTCAAAAAAGTATTTAGTCAGCAACCAATTGTGCAAGTTCTCCCACTTAAAAAGATGAGAGAGGCCTGTAATTGTCATCATAGGTATACCTCAACTATGAGTGACAAAATGTGGAAACAAATCCAGACAATCACATTGTCTGTTTTGGAAAGAATTTATTTGCAAATTATGGTGGAAAATCAGTATTTGGTCAATATCAAAAGTTCATCTCAATACTTTGTTATATATCCTTTGTTGGCAATGACAGAGGTCAAACGTTTTCTGTAAGTCTTCACAAGGTTGTCACACACTGTTGCTGGTATGTTGACCCATTCCTCCATGCAGATCTCCTCTAGAGCAGTGATGTTTTGGGGCTGTCGCTGGGCAACACGGACTTTCAACTCCCTCCAAAGGTTTTCTATGGGGTTGAGATCTGGAGACTGGCTAAGCCACTCCAGGACCTTAAAATGCTTCTTACGAAGCCACTCCTTCATTGCCTGGGTGGTGTGCTTGGGATCATTGTCATACTGAAAGACCCAGCCACGTTTCATCTTCAATGCCCTTGCTGATGGGAGGAGGTTTGCACTCAAAATCTCACAATACATGGCCCCATTCATTCTTTCATGTGCACGGATCAGTCGTCCTGTTCCCTTTGCAGAGAAACAGCCCCAAATCATGATGTTGCCACCCCCATGCTTCACAGTAGGTATGGTGTTCTTTGGTTGCAACTCAGCATTCTCTCTCCTCCAAACACGATGAGTTGTGTTTCTACCAAACAGTTCTACTTTGGTTTTATCTGACCATATGACATTCTCCCATTCCTCTTCTGGATCATCCAAATGCTCTCTAGCAAACCTCAGACAGGCCCGGACATGTACTGGCTTAAGCAGGGGGACACGTCTGGCACTGCAGGATCTGAGTCCCTGGCGGCGTAGTGCGTTACTGATGGTAGCCTTTGTTACGTTGGTCCCAGCTCTCTGCAGGTCATTCACTAGGTCCCCCCGTGTGGTTCTGAGATTTTTGCTCACCGTTCTTGTGATAATTTTGACCCCACAGGGTGAGATCTTGCGTGGAGCCCCAGATCGAGGGAGATTATCAGTGGTCTTGTATGTCTTCCATTTTCTAATTATTGCTCCCACAGTTGATTTCTTCACACCAAGCTGCTTGCCTATTGCAGATTCAGTCTTCCCAGCCTGGTGCAGGTCTACAATTTTGTTTCTGGTGTCCTTCGACAGCTCTTTGGTCTTCACCATAGTGGAGTTTGGAGTGTGACTGTTTGAGGTTGTGGACAGGTACCTTTTATACTGATAACAAGTTCAAACAGGTGCCATTAATACAGGTAATGAGTGAAGGACAGAGGAGCCTCTTAGGGCTCTTTCACACGGAGGTCCGTTCAGGTCCGCCTGTCAGTTTTTTAGGCGGACCTGAAACGGATCCTCCATGCACCCCTATGGAAGCACGGATGTCAGCGGTGACATGTCCGCTGACATCCGCTCCGCTCCGAAAAAGTGTGACGGAGGAAAATCCTATTTTTCCTTCCGTCTGCGGAGCGGATCGGATGACAACGGACTCTACGGTCCGTCGTCATCCGATTCCCCATAGGGGAGAGCGGCGCTCTGACAGGGCGGTCCCTGCACAGTGTGCGGGGACCGCCCAGTCATCCGTCGGCTCAGTGGGGATCAACAGAGCGATCCCCGCTGTGCAAGCGGAGCTTCACGGGGCGGATCTTCACGGATCCGCCCCGTGTGAAAGAGGCCTTAAAGAAGAAGATACAGGTCTGTGAGAGACAGAAATCTTGTTTGTTTGATATTGACCAAATACTTATTTTCCACCATAATTTGCAAATAAATTCCTTCCAAATCAGACAATGTGATTGTCTGGATTTGTTTCCACATTTTGTCTCTCATAGTTGGGGTATACCTATGATGACAATTATAGGCCTCTCTCATCTTTTTAAGTGGGAGAACTTGCACAATTGGTGGCTGACTAAATACTTTTCTCTTTTCGTCCATAGGAGAGGACTAGGCAGAACATGTTAGATAATTAAAAACACATGTTACAATAATCAGAGATGAACAGCCCCGCCTAGGGGGCGGTCCCTCCAGACATAACCCTCCACCCTGCAGTCAGCAGCCTCAGTTTTTTTCTGCCTAGCAGAGGAGAAGGATGTGGCTCCGTTTGGGCCCAGAGTCCAGAAGAATTTTATTTTATTTTATTTTTTTTGTTATCTTCTATCAACTTCCGGCTAGGCGACAGGCTGGATATGTAGATCCTTGTAGTCTTCTCAGTTCCGGCCATCGAGCGTGCCAGTCCCTTGCTTCGCGCTTGGTTCTGACCACGTCGTACCCCATGGCTCCACTGGTGGCCGGTGAGCACATGTTCCGGGGTCCACATATGACTGGGCTGCTTGTTGTCTCACTCACAGTGGACCGGGCCGACAGCTACTCCCTCACAGTTGTAGGTCTGTCCAGGACACACCAGCGGGTCCTCGCATGGACGGGTAAGTACTTTTCCTCCTGCCTCAGCAGGTGGGAACAGCTGGGCGTCCGAGGGATTGCGGGGTTCTCCTGTCCTCCCTTTCCCTGCTCTCTATCACTATCCCCTTCTGCCCTAGGGCTCGCTGCGACCGGGGCGTACCTGTGGGGGGACTCCGGTTCTCGGTGGGGGACTGTGGGGTGTCAGGACTCGTTTTTTTCTGTGGGGGGTTTCTGGGGAAGTCCCTGCCTAGGCCTTCTCATCCACATCGTGGTGCTTAGGCGCCATTTTTGCGGCACTGACGCCATTTTTTTGTATCCTGCTGATTCTATTGAAATTCCCATTGGCGGCCATTTTGCCGTGGCTGCGCCATAGAGCAGGTTTTTGTTATTGCGGGCGGCCATTTTCTTGTGGTCGCGCCCTTTTCTTTTCTCTGAGGCGTCTGGTGGCCATTTTGGTGTGGTTTTGGCCTCTAGTGCTGGCTTCCTGGATGGCGCAACGCCATTCTCCTCACAGACTTTTTCTTCCTCACACACGCTGTGGAGACGGAAGGCGGACAGCGGCGCTGAGCGGTCTCCTGCTGGGTTGGTGAGTCCCCTGGGTAACCGGTCAGTGCAGCAAGCAGGGTGGACCTTTTCAGTTTGTTTTTTCTGACTGAGTCCCTGAGAGCTGTCAGCAGTGTCATGGAGTGTCTGGCCCTTCTTCCCCAAACTTGCCAGAGGCAGCAGCCGGTGCCCCTGCACCTGCAGTTACCATGGAGGCTTTGTCGGCTGTCCTAGAACCATTTGTTGCCAGGGTGGAAGCGGCGTGTGAGCGCAAAGGGGGTAGAAAGCGCCCCCTTCCCATGCCATCGCCAGGGGAAGCTTCTGACTCAGACCCGGGCCTGGCTGCGGCACAGGACCACGGTTCTGGGTGGTCAGAAGATGTGGACCAGGTCCTTCCTTGTGAGGAAGACCCCTCGCCGGGGTCAGCGCAAGACAGGGCACTTGTGAGTGACCTTATCAATGCTGTAAGGGACTCCCTTAAACTTGACGCAGATGAGGCTTCCATGGAGGGGTCAGTCTCTTTTGGGTCGCACAAATCGACCCGTTCTGTAAAAGTTTTTCCTTATGTGTCTTTCTTTGATAAATTTATAGATAAGGAATGGGAAAAGCCGCAGAGGACCTTTGTGGTCCCTCAGCGCCTGGCGGCCAGGTATCCTTTTGAGGAGAGCCTTTTAAAAAAGTGGGCCTCTCCTCCAGTTGTTGACCCCCGGTCGCTCGGTTAAATAAAGTAACCACTCTCCCTGTTAAGGGAACCCCTGCGTTTAAGGACCATACTGATAGGAGGTCCGAGGCGCTGAGTAGGTCCATGTTCACCTTTCTGCGGTCTGCATTGCGGCCTATTTTGGCTGCAACCTTGGTGTCTCAGACACTCACTGACTGGGCAAAGATTTTGCGCCAGACTGTGGAGGAACATCAGCTCCCTCCGGAGTGTGTTCCCATTGCTGACCAGTTGGTGCAGGGCCTTGTGTATGTCTGTGATGCCACTCTGGATGCGGCTCCCTTAATATCCAGGGCCTCTGTAGCTGCGGTGGTAATGCACCGCCTAATTTGGCTAAAATGCTGGTCCGCTGACCAGGCTTCCAAGAAGGCCTTGGCAGATTTACCCTTCAAAGGTGGGAGGCTTTTTGGTGCCTCACTCAATGACATTATTAAGGATGTCACTGGAGGTAAGAGCACATTTCTACCTCAGGCCACTAAAGGGAAGGAGCCACGCCGTAAGCCGGGGCCCTCCTTTCCCACACAGAAGCAGTATTTTCATCAGTCAGAAACTGCCGGAACACCCTCCCAAGCGGACAAAGGTCCAGCTGGGAGACAGAGGCGTCCCTGGGTGTGCAAGCCCACCAAGCCAGCGAACAAACCTGCTACCGCATGAAGTTTTGCCTCCGCCCGACTCCAGGGTGGGGGGACGGTTTCTCGGGTTTGCAGCTCGGTGGAACTCCCTGCTCTCCGACCAGTGGGTCTGCGAGGTGGTCACCTCGGAGTACAAGATAGAGTTCCTTTCTTGTCTCCCAAACAGATTCTTTCCCTCAAATCTCCCTCTCCTTCCGGATCGTCGGTCTGCCCTAATGGAGCAGTGCAGGACTTGCTAAGGTGCGGAGTGATTCTACCTGTACCACTGGGAGAGAGGTTTCAGGGTTTTTATTCGAATCTGTTTGTAGTTCCGAAGAAGGACGGAGTCCGTCCAATCTTGGACCTAAAAGCCTTGAATGTCTTTGTAAAGGATCAGAAGTTCTGCATGGAATCCATTCGATCGGTGGTTGCTGCTCTCCATCTGGGGGACTTTCTGGCATCCTTGGCTATAAAGGACGCATACTTGCCCATGTCCCCATCTGCGCAGGTCACTAGAGATTTCTGCGCTTTGCAATCGGCAAAGACCATTACCATTTTGTAGCTCTTCCCTTTGGCCTAGCGTCAGCACCAAGGGTTTTCACCAAGGTGCTCGCCCCGATTCTAGCTTTGCTGAGACAATGCGGCATTGCCATCGTGGGCTACTTAGACGATCTTCTTCTGAGAGCAGCTTCTGGCTCAGAATTAGAGAAAGATGTGTCTATAGCCATTCAGACCCTCCGAGACTTCAGTTGGGTGTTAAACATTCAGAAGTCGGTCCTGACACCGACTCTGCATCTGAAGTACCTAGGTTTGATTCTGGACTCCAAGGAGACGAGAGTCTTCCTCCCTTTGGAGAAGTTGCAGACTCTCCAGTCTGCGGTGAGGTTGTTGACATCCCGCAAATGGTCGTCTCTCCATTTTTCTGGGTCTAATGTTAGCCTCCTTCGAGGCAGTACCGTTTGCCCAATTCCACACTCGAGTCTTGCAGAAGGAGATCCTGTCCAACTGGAACAAATCTCCATTGTCTCTGGATCGTCAGATTCAGGTGAGTCACCTGGTCAGGGCTTCTCTGAGTTGGTGGCTGAGATCCCCGGTTCTTCAGTCCGGGAAGTCGTTTTTTCCCTTCCATTGGACTGTAATTACGATGGACGCCAGCCTCACAGGTTGGGGGGGAGTCTGGGGAGTCCAGTCGGCCCAGGGTCGCTGGACTCAGGACGAATCCCGTCTGCCGATCAATGTCCTGGAACTCCGGGCGATCAGGCTGTGTCTCTCCAAGTGGTCTCTGAGACTACAAGGGCGTCCGGTCAGGATTCAGTCAGACAACGCCACGGCAGTGGCTTATGTCAACCATCAGGAGGGAACAAGGACCTTGGCTACAGCGTCCGAGGTCGCTCACATTCTACGGTGGGTGGGAAGAAGCGTGCCGGCTCTGCCGGCCGTCTACATTCCGGGCATAGAAAACTGGCAGGCGGACTATCTGAGTCGCCAGATGCTAGACCAGGGGGAATGGTCACTACATCCTGCGGTGTTCCAGCTCCTTTGCCAGAGATGGGGCACGCCAGACGTGGATCTCCTGGCTTCTCGACTCAATCGCAAGCTATCGAGGTTCGTGTCCAGGTCCAGAGATCCCTGGGCAGACGCGTCAGGCGCGTTGGTGGCCCCGTGGGGTCAGTATCGGCTAATTTATGCCTAACCCCCTACTAAAGTTGCTTCCTTGTCTACTCCGCAGAGTTGAGACCGAGGGGATCAGGGTGATTCTAATCTCTCCAGATTGGCCCCCGGCATCCTTGGTACACCGACCTTGTACGCCTGGTGGCCGATGCACCCTGGTGGCTGCCGATGCGGGAGGACCTTCTATCTCAAGGTCCCATACTTCATCCTGCTTTACAGTCGCTGGCTTTAACGGCATGGCTATTGAAAGCCAGGTACTAAGGGACAGAGGTCTTTCGGATTCGGTCATTTCAACCATGCTGAGGGCAAGGAAATCTTCTTCCAGGAAGACCTACCATTGTACTTGGAAGGCATACATCTCTATGTGTGAAGAGATGGAGTGGCGTCCACGGACGTACTTGGTTTCCAGGGTCCTGCTGTTTTTACAGCGTGGTGTGGATCAGAAACTTGCCTTAAGCACCATTAAGGGTCAGATTTCAGCCTTGGCTGTTTTCTTTCAACGACCTTTGGCGTCCCATTCCTTGGTGGGTACTTTTGTGTAAGGGGTTCGACATGTGGCTCCCCCTATTAGACCACCTCTTCCTCCATGGGATTTAAATCTTGTGCTCTCGGTTCTTCAGGAACCTCCTTTTGAGAACATCAGAGAGATTCCTCTCTTGACGCTATCTCAGAAGGTGGCCTTTCTAGTGGCCATTACATCGGTCAGAAGGGTTTCTGAATATGCGGCCTTGCTTTGCAAGTCACCATGCTTGGTCCTCCATAAGGATAAAGCGGTGCTGCAGCCTTCCTTCCTTCCGAAGGTGGTTTCGGCTTTTCACCTGAATGAGGACATTGTGCTGCCGTCCTTGTGTCCTCGACCGTCACATCCCAGGGAGACTGCGCTCCATAAATTAGACGTGGTACGGGCCTTGCGGGTGTACCTGTCTGCTACAGCTTAGTTTCGGAGGTCTGACTCATTGTTTGTGTCGGTGTCTGGTCCACAAAAGGGCCTGGCGGTCTTGTCGGCCACCATTTCTAGGTGGATCAGGCAGACCGTCATCCAGGCCTATGCCCTTAAGGGGCGGGCGCCTCCCTTTCTGGTCACGGCACATTCAACCAGGGCAGTTGGCCTTTCCGACATCAAGCGTCTGTCTCACAAGTGTGCAAGGCGGCGACTTGGTCGTCCGTGCACACGTTTTTAAAATTTTACAAAGTTGATGTGAGTGCATCTTCTGATGCTTCCTTCGGCCGCAAGGTTTTGCAGGCGGCTGTTTGAGGTTGCAACTCCTCCGTTGAGGATCTCTGCTGGTTTGGGGTGAAATTGGTTGTTTTTTTATACTGTTCCCACCCCTCGTTTTTTGGACACTGCTTGGGGACGTCCCACACGTCAAGAATTGAGAAGGCTGTGTCCGTCCATGGACGAAAAGAGAAAATAGGATTTTTTGTACTCACCGTAAAATCCTTTTCTCGTTCGTCCATGGACGGACACAGCACCCACCCCTCCTTTTTAGGTTTGTACTGCTTGTTACGAACTGAGGCTGCTGACTGCAGGGCGGAGGGTTATGTCTGGAGGGACCGCCCCCTTGGCGGGGCTGTTCATCACTGATTATTGTAACGTGTTTTTAATTATCTAACATGTTCTGCCTAGTCCTCTTCCTATGAACAGGAACATAACCCACACATCAAGAATTGAGAAGGCTGTGTTCGTCCATGGACGAACGAGAAAAGGATTTTACGGTGAGTACAAAAAAACCTATTTTTTGCCCCACTGTAAATGTCCTTGCAGTGCAGTCTCTGTCCTGATCAGAGATATATCCCATCATTGCCATCCTTGTGTCACTGTCACAAGTAGTGAGGGTGAATATCCCCAATAAGGGTACAGACAGAAATAAAATCTTGTTAAAAAAAAAAGAAAGGCTGACATTTGCGGTTATTGCTCTTTATGCAGCATGCCAGAAATATGTAAACCACAGGAATGGCTGAACAATGTATTAGTCATTAAGCAAGGAAACAGTAAGGTATAGATATTACAACTGTACATCTAGAAATTGAAGATCTGTCCTAATTCAATAATTTTGTCCTGGGATATATTTAATAGGACATTTATCAGATCCTCTATATTTGTAATCCTGGCTCTGTAGCAGATTCTTGTTCTGATAGTCACTGGTGTGAGCAGGGCTCATTGAGGAACCCTGCCAGATTATGATCCTCTGAAACATCAAAATGTGTGGCACAGCAAAAAAAGAAACATCTTATTGAGTTATTGTGCTCAGTGGCCAATTGCCTTAACATTGTATTGGTTGGTAAACCGAGTGTTGTGAAATTCTCAGTTAGTTTGAAGAACATGCACTAATCTTCCCTTGATTTGTGTGAAGTTTTACACTGGATGTTTATGGAGGAATTTCCAAAAAGTTCATACCTAAGAGTATAACAACCGCACAATGCATGGGGTACAAATAATACCAACTGAGAACTTCAACCAAGTTTCACATAAACAGAATTTCAGTGGGTTGGAAAATGTTAACATGTTCCAATTCTTTTTTATTAAGATAAGATTGCTGCTACATATTACTGGCTATTAGGTGCTAGTCTGACAAGCAATGAATGTTGTATAGTATGGGTTAATAATTTTTTACTCAGGACATTAATTGAGGGCATTGTCCCTGTATGTGGTTGGGTGTACAGCCCTGCATATAAATCCACAGCATATTGTGTCCATCAAGGTTTATTGAAAAAAAAAATATTCTGACCTTGTGCCTGTAACGGCAACTTACAGATCCTTGCTCTAAATCCCCTAGCAAGTTGTTTTTTGTTTTCAATCTTCTGTCCTAATTGGACAATTGTAGCTAATACCAGTGTAATAAAAGTGGTAGAGTGAAGCAGCTGCAGAGACCACACCATAGTATCTACTAGAACCCTAATTCCAAAAAGTTGGGACGCTGTGTAAAATCTACATAAAAACAGATTTGCAAATCTCACAAACCCATTTTTTTCTCAATAAAAAATAGAAAACATCAAATGTTTAAACTGAGAAAATGTAAATTTTTGGCAAAAAATAAGGTAAATTGGAAAATGATAGCAGCAACATGTCTCAAAAAAGTTGGGACAGGGCCATGTTTACCATGATGTAGCACCCCCTCTTCTTTAACAACACTTTGTACACTTCTGGGATCTGAGGAGACCAGTTGATGGAGTTTTGGGAGGAATGTTGACCCATTCGTGCCCGATATAGGATTCTAACTGCTCAATAGTCCTGGGTTCGTTATATTTTGTTATATTTTTTCATTTTAAGATGTGGCACATATTTTCAGTCAGTGAAAGGTCTGGACTGCAGGCAGGCCATTTAAGAATTGGAACTATTTATACTATGAAGCCATGCTGTTGACATAGATGCAGTCTGTGGTGTTGCCCTGCTGAAATATGCTAGACCTTCCCAGAAAAAGACATTGTCTGGATGGGAGCATATGTTGCTCTAAAACCTGGATATATCTTTCAGCATTGATGGTGTCTCCGGCGGCGTGCGCGCGCCTGCTACAGCATCTTAAAGAGTCGACGTACAGCTACGACGACTCGCCCAGGGGAGCCAACCTGCCGCAGTATAAATGGTACATTCGATATGTTTTCTATCTTCTATTGTGAATACAATATGGGCTTCTGAGATTTGCAAGTCCTTGCATTCTGTTTTTAAGTAGATTTTACACAGCATCCCAACTTTTTTGGAATTAAAGTTTTATGTGAGAGGTGTACTTAAGTCATTTATATATAGTCTACTGAAAAGAAACTACAAGGCCCAAAAGACAGCCTGTGCTGTATCCATAAAGAATGGCACGAAACACAGGGACTGAGAAGAGGAGTGATCAAATTACTTTTATATTACACGTGTACTGTGTATCTGCAAGTTTACATCATACTGTAATTGTCTGTTTTAGAATTTCATAAAGGATTTATGTGCACTATCATCCTAATATTTGTCTACTGCCTCTTGACCAAAAAAAAATAAAAAAATATTAAAAATATTTTAGGTGTGCCTTGATTACCATCTAGTGGTAATATATTGAAATGCATTGCTTAATCCAAAAATAGGATAAAATAATAATTTTACTTTTAAATAGTTATTTTCTAGTGGCTTTTCACTAGAAGAAAGTGGGATAAATGATACATAATTTTCTTTAATCTTCAATGATCATCAGTGGAACAGATACAAGGGTAACAATGGTTCTACCCTCCCCCTGTCCATTTTCTATGCCACAAAACATTATGGAGTTAAGCAGAATATGCACAATGATGAGACACAAGTTATCTGAAGAACATTCACAGCAGAGCTGTTTAGGTAAGCTGGGGGGTCTAAGTCAAGTGCAGTGATACTTCCCATGTGTTCAAATATATATTTTGTCATGTGATTTATGGGGAAGAATGCATGCTCCTCCATCCATGTAAATTAATTGTGCAAGAGGTGTGGGTTTCATTTTGGGTGAGCTTTATTATAATGTAAAGAGGGTTTTTTTGGGGAAGGGAGGCACACAGTAAATAGGGGCAAGCAGAGGGGCAATTTGCATTAAAGGGAATGAGGAAGCTGGGAGGGTGCACAGTAAAAGGGGGGCATCTAGGAGGTACAATCTAAAAGGGAGCTCAGTAGGATTTGAGACTGCCTAGTAAAATTGGTGTCAGTAGGGGGTATGCACAATAAAGAGGTGGGGGGCATGATGAGTGGGTTAACTTGTACAAACGTCTGCATGACTTCCTTTCAGTTTTCATAAACTAACCAGACTGGAGCATGGCAGGTCCCAAAAAGGCACGGTGCAGGAGTTTACCACTTCAGTGGACAGGGTGGGGGCACAAAGGTGATTCAGTATAAAGTATAACTGCATCTTAACTAAACATTAAATATTTTTATTTGTCCCTGAAAGAACATGATGGGTGACCTTTAGGCTGGGTTCACACCACCGATGGATGCGGCTCGCAGCAGGGGTCCAGTGTGTCCCTGTTCTTCGTTTTAGGGACGAATCAGGGCCGAATTTTTGCCTGAATTCGGCCCTGAAACTGAGCCAAAGACGCACAGTGTTTCTGTGCAAGCCGCTCCGCAGCCGCAACAGAGATACATGAACCGGCTTCATAGAGAGCCAGTCACAATCTCCTGTCATGCGAAATTGAATGTGGGGAAACCCGCATCCAATTTGCATAGGTGTGAACCCAGCCTGAATGAGGATACGTTTATTATATGTCTGTGCTGATTGTACCTGTATTCAAAAAACTAGACATGTCCAAAACAGAAAAATTTGTTTTTTTGATTTCGTATATATTCGTTATGTTACTAATTTCTTTTTGTTTCGGAATTCGTTTAGTGTGGTTTTCGGAATTTGGTAAATTTTGTTTCGTTTAATCATTTTCGAACAAATTCCACATTTTAAGAACGATTCAAATTTGGATCAGTGGAAAAATTATATAAACAAAACAATGCTGTTAATAGAAAATTCCAAAAATTCCGGAAAAAAAAAACAGCCCAGTTCATATCGGGCCCTATGGGTCTGGTATGGATTCCAAGGGGAACCCCACGCTAAAATAAAAAAAAAGGCTTGGGGTCCCCCTTAAAATTCTTAAGGATTCTAAATGGAACCCTGCGCTGAAATAAAAAAAAATGGCATGGGGTCCCCCTTAAAATCCACACCAGACCCTTATCTGAGCATGCAGCCCGGCAGGTCAGGAAAGGGTGCGGACGAGCGAGCGCCTCCCGTCCTCCTGAACCATACCAGGCCACATGCCCTCAACATGGGGCCCATCACATCCCAGCCCCCCCCAATGTAAATGAGTATGGGGTACATGGTACCCATTCACTAAATATGTGTAAAAAGTGAATAAAGACGGTAAACAAGTTTTTGACAATTCCTTTATTAACATGCCTAATGCCGCATACACACGACTATTTTTAACGACGTTAAAAATGCAATTTTTTTAAATTGGGCATTAAAAACGATTGTGTGTAGGCTCCAGAGCATTTTTAACGATGTGAAAAATGGCCTAAAAAAAATAAGAACCTGGTCTATTTTTTCACGTCGTTTTTCACGTCGTTCTTTTTAACGTCGTGAAAAACGCTAGTGTGTATGCTTTTACGAGGGGAAAAAAAACGTGCATGCTCAGAATCAAGTATGAGACGGGAGCGCTTGTTCTAGTAAAACTAGCGTTTGTAATGGAGATAGCACATTCGTCACGCTGTAACGGACTGAAAAGCACGAGGCTGAAAAGCGCAAATCGCCGCTCAACAAACTTTACTAACATGAAGGGTGGCGCCATTCGAACGGAACTTCCCCTTTATAGTGCCGTCGTACGTGTTGTAAGTCACTGCGCTTTGTTCGAGCATTTCTTTTAATGAACGTGTGTATGCAAGACAGACTTGAGAGGAAACAAGAAAAATGACGTCGAGAAAAACGTTGTTTTTTAAAATGACATTAAAAACATGTGTACGCGGCATAAGCCTTTTTCTGGCATTTTTGCTTACAAGTTAAAATCCATATTTTAAATTACTTAGAACCCCCAAACATTATATATATATATATGTAGCGGGTATTTGAATTATGTGAGGACTCTGGTGGTGTGAGGTTCCTTGGGGTCCCTGGGTGGCGCTGTTGCCTGGGGCCGGAGTTGAACTTACACCGCGAACCGTGCCTTTTTGTCCTCCCCTGGAGCTGGTACAGCGGGGCGGGGAACCCGCTGTGATGCAAAGGGAGAGGTCATAAAAGGGGCGGATGCCCTGATTTGAGGGAGAGAGTCGGAGGACGCGGCCACACCCAGGCACCTTCAGCTTGGGTGCTGGCGTTCCGGTGTTTCAGGCCTAGGCGCCCTTGGCCTAGCTGGAGCAGGGATGGAGTCCATCTCAGGCACCTTTAGCCTGGGGTGAGGTATTGTGGCGGATGCCTGGGGCTCAGTACCTTCGACTGAGTTCCACGAGGGTGGAGGAATCCGAGGGGGCCCTAACTCCTTGGGTGCCCATGTCTGAGTTCATGAGGACTGGTGCGCAGTAACTTCTCTGAAGAGCCCGGCGCAGCATCGCTGGTGACGGAGAGGCCTCCACTTCTCCCTTGGATGGATTTCTTCCCCTGACAGGGGCAAAGTGAGCGAAGGTAATTCACGTTCTATATTACCTAGTCAGTGGCAGTGACTATTCACCACTGGTGACAGCACAGTGGGCAGCAACAAAAAGGGAAAGGATTGTGCCTCGATCTGTCCCCCTCATTTTCCAAAGGAGGAAGATTGTTTTATTGCTTGGCAAGAAGAATAAAACTGAGTTGTACCTATTCACTATGTGGAACTTGGGTTACTAAAGCAAAGGAGTCAGGGACGAAGGACTGGACTTGACTCTAGGACACCTACACAAAAGCCCAATCTCTGGCCTTCACCTCCCAGTTACGGAGGACATGGGCCGTGGTGTGTTTTATCTCTCTCTCCCAGGTACCCCTAGACAACAGCCATATAACCGATAAAGAAAGGGAGAGAGGTGAGGCCGCTACATATATATATATATATATATATATATATATATATCAGAGACCCTAGAGAATAAAATGGCGATCGTTGCAATATTTTATGTCACACTGTATTTGCGCAACGGTCTTTCAAATGTAATTTTTTTGTTAGAAGTACACTTTCCTGAATTAAAAAAAAAAACAGTAACGTTAGCCCAATTTTTTTGTATAATGTGAAAGATGATGTTACACCAAGTAAATAGATACCTAACATATCATGCTTTGAAAATTGCGCACTCGTAGAATGGCGACAAACTACGGTACTTAAAAATCTCCATAGGCAACTTTTTCAACATTTCTACAGGTTACCAGTTACAGGTAGAGTTACAGAGGATGTCTTGTGCCAGAATTATTGCTCTCGCTCTGATGATCACGGCGATACCTCACTGTTTATATTTGCGGGCATGACTTGCGTATGCCTTCGCTTCTGCAATAGGGCACTTTAAATTTTTATTTATTTTTTACACTGTCCCTTTAAAAAACTAATTCTGATCACTTGTATTTCTGTCACAAGGAATGTAAACAGACCCCAAATCCCTCCTTTGTACTTAAAAGCAATCAAAACTCAAAATTTGGCAGTTTTGAATACTGTCATTTTGAAAAATGCGCCGCCTTTAAGTTTTCCGTTAACCAGGAAGTGATGTCATGACATTGCTTCCGGGTTACTAGATCCTGGTTTCGTTCAGATCTCCAGGTCAGCTGGCGGTGGGACGGGAGAGCCCGGGCAGGCCGCGGAATGTGGTGGGGGGGACATCCCCTCCCACTGGTTGGGATAACAGCCGAGCGGCTTCTTAGCTGCACCCGTTGTTATCACAAGAAAGCCGACCGACGGCTCTAAAAAATAGTACAGGTGTGATGCACGCAGCTGCCCTTCAAGCTGGAGGCTGCATATTTGCGTTACGTCAGTATGAAGGAGTTAAAGGATAAAAAACAATGTTCCCCGAAAGACCTCTTTAGGACTGGGGGGGAGGTGACTCCACACCATTTTTTTTAATGAATTTTCTATTGCCGGCATTGTTTTTTTTACATTTCAGCGGTCAGTGGGGGCTTCCAGGCCCACTGCTTAGCAACCAGCTATTCTTCACACAGAATTCAAATCGGTCAATAATTTTTCGACCAATCCAAATTCTAATCGTTCTGAAAATTTGGAATTTGTTAGAAAAAAAGTAAACTAAACACATTTTAACTATTTTCTTTTTTCTATTATTCATTACTATTTCATTTGAAGATTCGGATTCATTTGAATCTCCAAATAACCAAAAATTTGTCCGAATTTGTATTCGGACCAAAACTAATTGCACATGTCTACAAGAAACCATTTGGTGTATTTTATTTGAAAATTGTCTTGTGGCTATATACAGTATATAGGATGCTTTGCCATGTATATTTTCTAATGTGATTGTTTTTTACTTTAAAATATAATTTTTACTTAAGGGAGATTTATTTTAAGTTGTAGTGCCTATAACTCTAATATTATAATATTAATTTAATATAATAGAACTCTATAACTCTAAACAATATACACTGAGCAAAATTATAAACGCAACACTTTTGTGTTTGCCCCTATTAATCATGAGCTGAGCCTAAAGATCTACGACTTTTTCTATGTGTACAAAAGGCCTATTTCTCTCAAATATTGTTCACAAATCTGTCTAAATCTGTGTTAGTGAGCACTTCTCCTTTGCGAAGATAACCCATCCACCTCACAGGTGTGGCATATCAAGATGCTGATTAGACAGCATGATTATTGCACAGGTGTGCCTTAGGCTGGCCACAATAAAAGGTCACTCTAAAATGTGCAGTTTTACTGTATTAGGGGGTCGGGGGTCTGAAAACTAGTCAGTATATGGTGTGACCACCATTTGCCTCACGCAGTGTAGCACATCTCTTTTGCATAGAGTTGATCAGGTTGTTGATTGTGGCCTGTGGAATGTTGGTCCATTCCTCTTCAATGGCTGTGCGAAGTTGCTGGATATTGGCAGGAACTGGAACACGCTGACTTATACGCCGATCCAGAGCATCCCAAACATGCTCAATGGGTGACATGTTCTGTGAGTATGCTGGCCATGAAAGACCTGTGATGTTTTCAGCTTCTAGGAATTGTGTACAGATCCTTGCAACATGGGGCAGGATTATCATGATGCAACATGCGGTGATGGTCGTGGATGAATGGCACAACAATGGGCCTCAGGATCTCGTCTCGGTATCTCTGTGCATTTAAAATGTCATCAATAAAATGCACCTGTGTTCGTTGTCTATAGCATATGCCTGCCCATGGTCCACTCCATGCACAAAGTTCACATCAGCAAACCGCTCACCCACAGAACGCCATACACACTGTTTGCCATCTGCCCTGTACAGTGAAAACTGGGATTCATCCATGAAGAGAACACCTCTCCAAAGTGCCAGATGCCATCCAATGTGAGCATTTGCCCACTTAAGTTGGTTACGATGATGAACTGCAGTCAGGTCGAGACCCCGATGAGGACGATGCGCATGCAGATGAGCTTCCCCGAGACAGTTTCTGATAGTTTGTGCAGAAATTCTTTGGTTTTGCAAACCGATTGTTGCAGCAGCTGTCTGGGTGGCTCGTCTCAGATGGTCTTGGAGGTGAAGATGCTGGATGTAGAGGTCCTGGGCTGGTGTGGTTACACGTGGTCTGTGGTTGTGAGGCCGGTTGGATGTACTGCCAAATTCTTTAGAGATGGCTTATGGTAGAGAAATGAACATTCAATTTAAAGGCAACAGCTCTGGTGGACGTTCGTGCAGTCAGCATGCCGATTGCATGGTCCCTCAAAACTTGTGACATTGTGCTGTGTGATAAAACTGCACATTTTAGAGTGGCCTTTTATTGTGGCCAGCCTAAGGCACACCTGTGCAATAATCATGCTGTCTAATCAGCATCTTGATATGCCACACCTGTGAGGTGGATGGATTATCTTGGCAAAGGTGAAGTGCTCACTAACACAGATTTAGACAAATTGTTTGAACAATATTTGAGAGAAATAGGCCTTTTGTGTACATAGAAAAAGTGGTAGATCTTTGCTTTCAGCTCATGATAAATAGGGGCAAACACAAAAGTGTTGCGTTTATAATTTTGCTTAGTGTATATAGTATATGCTCACTGCTATAGAGTGTGGAAACTAGTTTTGATTAATTCTTGTATACTACCATCCACCTTTGTTGTAATCAAGGTGCTCCTGGCTGCCACTAGAGGGTGCTGTTTGTAGATAGAAGAATGATCAAATTGTCTCTTGAGAGCAGCTCCTGCAGAGCACAGGAGGATGTGCTCAGTACCATGAAGCTGCAGGCAATATTGAAAAAAACTGAATATCTTTTCAACAAAGGCAACACATCACACTGATATTTTTAGGGGCTTCTGTGACAAGTAAGGGACAATTAATGTTTAATATAAATGCAGTTATACTGTAAGGCTCCTTATAGACAAACACTTGCAACAAACCTCTCACCCTAAGGGGATGCTCCCTAGTGTCCTGTTTAGTAGAATTTATTTGAATAACAGTAAAAATTTATATGCAGCACCTCTTCACCACTGTTCTTGCTCACGTCAGTGGCTCCCTTGGGCCAGCTTTCACATGCAGAACATTAAACATGCAGCATGACATGGCGAGCACCAATTGCACATAAGGCCTTACACATTATAAACACTTAACTTCCATCCCCTCTGACAACTGCAAGTGGAGTCATCCTATTTAAAATTAAATTAAAAACAAAAC
Organism: Rana muscosa; assembly: GCA_029206835.1. NCBI lineage: Eukaryota > Metazoa > Chordata > Amphibia > Anura > Ranidae > Rana > Rana muscosa. Next base: position 756,655,112 of record CM055122.1, on the reverse strand, counting down.
CATTTTTTTTTTAGCCTCTCCCATTTTTATTTATTTACCTTCAGAGTTTTATTATTAAACAATATCTCATGTGACTCTATTTAACAGATGCCCCCTATGCAGTGGCTATATGGTGACCACAAAATGATGGAAATGATTGAGAAAAAGCGTACTCTGTGCAGAGAGATTAAAGCAAGACAAAAAACAGAAAAGGGACTCTGTAAGCAAGAGAGCATGCCTATCCTACCCAGCTGGAAGAAGACCAACGGGTCAAAGAAGTACAGCCCTCCTCCCTATTCCAAACAACAGACTGTCTTCTGGGACACAGCTATATGACGCAGACATAGTATAAAGACTCTGTCACATGAATCTAAGGTTTGAATTGCACAGGTAGCAATGTTCACTTGATAGAGCAGTTGCATTTCATGCATAGGGGACATCCATGCACTCAATGTCACTGTTCACCTATTGCAGCTCAAAGAAGATTGACCTACCTACTTCACGTCACATATATTTATCAAGATTTTTTTAAAAGATATATACAACAATATTAAATGTAAATAATGAATCAGTTTATGAGAAAAAGAAAGTACATTGTTAGAAAATAAATTATTAAAATTTTACGAATAATTTTGATATTTTATGTAATGTACTAAATGTAATGTTGTTTACTATTTTATGTAATATTTTCTTTGTTCATCTAATTCTCACTTTGAATTTATTTTTGAGGCATGCCTTTTGTTTCCCTTCTTCATAGTGTCCTATAATTACCTATATGTGTTATTTACATAACAGGAAACAGAAGGATGACAGAGATATATTAAATTGTCCAACAATATATTTTAAATGGTACTTAACGTGAGGAACAATCTTATAGGATATACTACCTACAGTATGTTGTGTGGCGTCAATTTTCTGCTCAGCCCTTGGTCATTGCAGATTGATACTAAGTATCTTTTATTATTATTATAAGTAAATAAGGAAAGGGATTATTTCCTGGGACAAAATGTCATAAAAACAATATAGCACAGTTACACAGTTTAATAGTGACCTAAAACTGCCAGGAGACCCATAAATTTAATCAGTTACTTTAAAGGTTAATGTCATGTTTCTAAACATTTTTCTGAAGGTTACCCACTGAACTGATTCCCCCCTTCCCCCTCTCCCTAAAGCTTTATATTTAACTAGGTCTTGTACCCTGTCCAGCTGCATCTGGCTCCAATTTCTCTATCTGGCTGGCCAGGCCATGACCTAGTACAACCCATAGACTTCCATGGATTTATCACACTCCTGTAGAGAGACATACAGGCACCAGAAAGAAAATGTCTTACAGCAAACCTGTGGCCAGTGAAACAAAATTATAGATTGCTTTTATGGTCAGCACATCAGATATTTTCGTAAGCCAGGGTCCACACATTTTAATGTAATCCCACTTTTAGTGGTCAGTTTAAGCACTAGCTGATGAAAGTAAGTAGGTCAGATACTAACATTTACTGACAGTTTCTAGCATAAGGAATAGTTTAAGGGTGTTTGTTTTGTACTCTTGACTACTCCCTCAATATACATTTAACTAGGAGACCATAGTTCACTGTGATACAAGACAAAAAACTGATGCAAGGCATTCTGCACGAGCCAAGACAAATAGTCATGGGCATTTGGAGCGGCAAGCTCCCTCAATGTTCCACTTTTTAAATAAAGATAAAGAGACAACAGTGACAGAATTAGGCAAACCATGGATTCTTGGATTAGGTATCTCTAGAACAGCATTTTATCATCTTTATCAGGGTTATAGATAATCAAAATTTTATGTAAATTACTTTGTCTTCCTGAAGTATGTATACCACCCTGCTGTAGTGTCTTAATCATTTTAATAACTATTATTCATCAATAAAGATACCCAACCAATTGCCCCCAGAAAGCAAATATGGCCCTCAGCTACTGTATTTGTAATGTTACTTGTGCCTATCTCTTAACTGATGTTTGGCACAACTGTTTTAAACTTTGATGAAATTAAATATTATCTGATTTCTTCTATCTTATGAAGTGCCTAGATTAGCATTACAAACTTCTTCAGAATATTTGACAAAATGTGTTTGACATTTATCTCTACCCTGTTAAATTTGAAAATGGCTCATATTTTTTAAAGAATGCACTGTTTAAATTAGGCAGTGTTTTTAAACTCAAAGTTAGTAGTAAGTGGCTTAATTATCTTACATAGTTGTGTGCATACAGAGGTGTAATAAAGGATTAGTTCACCTTTGCTAAAAAACAAACAAAAAAAACGACCTTTTGTAGGTAAAAAAAATTTTGTTTTTTTTAGGAGCCTGTAAAGCATTGCACCCATGATCAGGAGGTCATGGGTGTAATGCCAGGCTCCTGCAGACTATTGGTGTAGCTGTCTGCTCGTTCCTCCAATACAGGCAGGCAGTTACCGAATGACAGGAAGCCCAATAAACTACCTAGAGCGCTCATCAGTGCCCTGGTAGTTCACTGAGAACTGCCCCTCTCCCGAATGTGCAAGTGATTTTTTTTCTGCTTCTAACCACTCCTGTCTCTAAGCACCTGTAAACGTCTATGTGTGCATGGACATATAGGCTAATATGGAGGGGCATTTAGAAGCAGACAAAAAAGGTAAACGCCCTTAAAAGTGACAGTTTTAACGCCCAATATGCATGAGGCTTTATTCTCAAAATGTATTTAATCTGTATAGAATTTCTTTAATAACCACTTATGGTGGCTACATAAACTATTTTTGAAAATTTAGTCTATTATTTAACTTAGGATCCTTTATTACCGTATCATCATATAATATCCAGAGTACATAGAATCATTCAAATTAATCTGTTTCCCAGTGGATCTTACAATGTAATGTTCCTAGCGGAGGAAATACAGGTAGTAAGATAAGTCTAGGACCAGTTTAGGCAGAAAGGAAATATTATAATGGTATTTCTTATTCTGTCTAGAGAAGATATAGCACATGGAGGAAACCCACACAAAAGAATAGAATAACATAAGCTTCATGTAGATTGGATCAAGCCAAAGATTTGAACCATGGACCACAGGACTAAAATACATTAGTGCTAACTGCTCTATCAGTGCAATCTCACAGTGTAACATAACTGACACCAGTAAGGACTTCTGCACAGTAAATAAATACTTAAAGTGACTCGTATCATTCCTTCTTTTATCCCATCTAACAATACATGTTGACAGAGACTCTTGTAAGATTTTTATTGCTACCTCTTTTCAATCACATTTCTCTAGCAGTCTTTAGATGGCAGCAGTAAAAACTCTGCATAAAAATCAACTGTACCTATAAGGGCTCATGCACACAGCTGTAAGGGGTATGTAAAGAGCTCAGGTCCTTCATAAGGAATTTTACCAAAATTCAAAGCTGCTGTATACAGCCACCGATAGATAGCAATTAGAAGATTTAGTTGTACATGTGTAAGCACCAGGGGGGATGCATAAAGCAGCACATAGGCCTATGCTCTAACTGCAGACAGTCTGCACTTGGTGCATTTGTCCATGCACATGCATGTGCTGTACAACACCCCTAGTGCACACCCCATACAGACACATCTTCTAACTGCTGTCTATGGGTGACTGTGCGTAGTATCTCAGAGACATCATCCCTCCTATGTTTCCTGTTTCCTATTGGCTGGAATTGTTCTTTTTCTCTTGGCTTAGGTCATCCAATAGACACAAACCCTGTCAGTAGGATAAAGGAGCAATGTAGGAGGATAAAGTAAAGGTAAGAAGGTTGATTTTTAAACCAAGTTTCACAGCTGCTATCTAAGGGTAGCAAGAGAACTGTGACATAAAAGAGAAAGCAATAAAGACCATACAGCAGCTTCTGTGCACATATTAAATAGCATGAGGAATGGCACGAGTCACTTTAAACAGGTGCTGTCCTTCATTTAAAAAGTCAAAGTCCTTCTATGTTTATTGTAGTTTTTTAAATAATTCTTATTCTCACTTTCTGTGTCTGACCCCCCCCAAAAAAAAAACAATTGAAATGCATCGGCCATGGATTTATTTTATAGACTGGACAGTTCCTACATCCAAAGTTTTTGTGTAGAATTGCAATGCATTTCTGAGCAGAGGTAAATAAATAAACCCACAACAAAGTCTAGGGCATTATTACCATTGTTGACAACCTTGGAACATCTTGATGGTGCCTCCCAAAGACTATGCAAGAACATGGGTGTTTAATGCCTTTTAACTTGTTAAGGTGGATCTTCTTATGTATTGCTTGTGCTATTTGTGAATTACTAACAACGCAAAATTAACCTTTACTAGTCACTAATTGTCATGTACATTTTATTTACTGTGGCACTCGTATCAGACTAATAACTAGATTTTCATTGAATTGTATAACAATAACCTGGTCTTAGGGCTAACCCAAAACAAAAGCCCATAAAATGTTAGTTTTTATTTATGTATAAACACATTACTGGACGTCTGAGTGGTGGTAAAAAACCTAGAATATAACCTTATAATTTAAGTTAGCCATACTTTCATCTTAATCAGGTACAGAACTGCCTCTTTTAGCATCCCACAAAATGTTATGAAGTACACTATCAAGAAATACTAGGGGCAGAGTAACCTTTGAATTGTATTAGGTCTAAAACTCCAAATATTTAAAACTGCTAATAACTGTTTGAAAAGTATCACCGGGAAAAGCTGAACAATCATTTTAATGATGTCTCCTGTTTGAATTGGCAATTAGTGATAACGGTGTGTCTGGGATGTCATTTCATTCTCCGACAATTCTGTGAACTATCTTTACTGAAATATTGATTACTAAAATTGTGTATAGCCAATCTTAGTATTATCTGTTTGTAGATCCAGGTATCAGCCAAAAGCTAATAATCAGTAACAAAACCAATGGCCAATTGGTTTCCTGTTGGTTAGTGGTCTCCTGTGTTTTATTATAGTTCCACTAGTTTCATATGGCACTGGCTAATACAAATAGGCTAATTTAAATAAATCAACTCCTTTGTATATTTGTTATATATTACATTATTAATAGAAATGTAATACAGATCAAGGGCTGAGTTAATTTCAGTGGCTACATTACTGACAATGCAAGCTACACTCTACATTGTCCAAAGGGACATTTACAATATAATATGTACGGAAATGCAGGGAAATGGTCATCAAGGTATGGATTTTTAAATTTTTAAAGGTGTAATGTATAGATTATTTGGAAGCAGGAATAGAGAGAAATTTATATAATATGTACCTATATTTTAAATTGTGATGTATTGGTAATATTATTTATGTTTTAAGGGCCTGATTAGCTAAAGTCATAAGCCCATTCACTTGGGTTGCCCTATTGTGCAATACAATACGATTTTTTTTGTTTTCTATGTACAAACCCATTCACAGATCAAGTACATATGTTTACAGATGTATGTTTATGCCCTAGCCACAAAGGAGCAAGCGGCCAGAGATTTTAAATGTCAAGACAAATATTTTATATTGTTTAGTGCAAATTTAGCAACTGTTAATTTTTCAAAGTTTGCTGCCATTAGACTTAGATATGTGTTTTTACAATAAATTATAAAATACATAAATGTGTCTCAAAAATATTTTTAAACAACATGTGCTATTTACTTTGTATAGTATAAAATAAAGGACACATTAAAATTCATGGTCATTGATAACACTGTCAATGCATGCATACAATCTGGTGGTGTAATATGCATGTGCTCCCAAGGACCTCTAGCCATTGCTGCTGGGTGCTTTACAAAATCATTGGTAAAATATGTCTTGGTCAAACGGTGACTAGGGGGTTAAAATATGCATGTAGAGAAGCACAGTCTAAACAGATTTCGTCTACTGCGATCAGTGGAGCAGGCTTTGAACATACTCACATAATTTTCAAATGTTGGTTTCCATTAAAAAAAGACTAATTTGAAAATCAGAATAATTTAATAATTCAATAATTTAATTTAGCAGTTAAACACTTCTCATGCTTTGTGACAATGAAAGTGTGACTTTATTAAATCAGGCCCTAATTGTAATTTAATTATTCATTTTTATGTATGAGGAAATACTGTATGTTTTAATTATGTTCACTTGTTTTTTTTTTTCTTTTTCTTTTTTGACGATTTTATGTTTGTTTTTTTTCTATCAAATGCTAAAAATTTGCTGGTGCTTTTGGGTTAATTAGAATATTAGCCTAAGTCTTAAAATGTTCCACTTACATCAGTATAGTAAGGAGAATACATCTGAAAGAAAAAAAGGCAAGTGTAAAATTGTTTTAGTTACATTTTAATGAAATATACATACTGTATGTGTTTCCCAGTAAAGTGCATGCCATTGACCATTTGCATATAATACTAGTCACTCATAAAACACTATATTAGTAAAGGCCACACTTGATTGGAAATAGAAGTCAATGAGAATTACACCAGATTAGGTATATAATTTGCTAAAGAATGTATACATTTACTAAATTGGTGTTGGTGTAAACCGGTTGGTCAAGTCTACTCAAAGTTTATGCCTTTAAGTGTATCATTCAACAAATATTTATATAGAAAATGCACTAGCACTTGCCTAAATCTCTTATTTGTTTTATCTGTTAACTTATTCTTAGACACCAAAGTGATTGAACCAACATGCTACAGTAATTACGTTTTTCCATACTGAAAAATTATGAAATTGCTCTGACATTATATTGAATAGAATTATCTAAGAGGAGTTTTAACTTAAAAGGGTACAAAGCTTTAAGCTCTCTGAATTGTTTTGATGAGACTGTACCATTTTTTACCAATCTTAATTTGAGACTAGATAATGACAACAGTAGTTTTTGAACATTATAACTCTCCCATAGACAGTAGTATTGCCGTTCACGATCAGGTAAAAGTGAAATTCTCTCCCAATATCATGTATTCAATTCTGGAATGCTCAAATCAAAAAACTGCAATATTTTTGTCTGGCTATTCCATAATGCCCTGGGCCTCCACAGCAGCCAATCAGTTGTCAAGGATGAGTTAAGACATGTAATCCTTTGTTGGGAGAACAGGTGCCCATTGGGTACCTATTATAACCTGGTATATGGCCCCACCCAGGGCCGTTAAATACAAGCCATTTTACATCACCCAGACATTAGTAGCCTGGTGGTCCAGCTAGTTAGATCAGTGCTGTGCTAAAATAAAATAAAAATAGGACTTTAGGGGAGTTCTACTGCTTTGTATAAAATATGTGGCAGCATTTTCAGAACATTTGCACTAGTACCATATAACTGCATTGTCAAGAACTCCAGCTACCTATTGCTTTATGCTGTGGGGCTTATTCTACTGAACTTGCAATATAAGCATATTAGAACAGGCATTGAGCACCAGTGCTGCATGGTCATCACAGTATAGCTGAGCTGTAAACTGCTGTAACTGTTCACTGCTGTGCGCTCTGGAGCTTATCCTGTATCATTTATATCAGGCAGGCAGCTGGACTACTAAACTTTACAGTGTTAGCATAGATTTGACCTTCAAACTCAGAGGGCCAAAGTTGTAATTTTTGGCTACCTTGAGAGATGCCTACTGTGAGGTAAATTGTTGCTTTTAGCTTGCTTTCCTTCTTACAACTACTAAGTAAAAAAACTTTTTTGCCTATTGGCAATGTTAAAATATGTTTTTTTGGGGGGGCGCTGACCAATGCACGCCTAATACCGATTGCTAAACTGACACCAGTTGAGGTTGCTCATAGTACCAGAAAATCGTTTTTTAATGATACACATAAATTACATTTTAATGACTGACATTTCTTAAAAATGTTTTTGGAGATATAAAAAGTATATGCTGTCACCGCATGATTGTCCTGTTGAGAGTTCCAGAGCTTGACAGCTTGTACCGCATCAAGGGACTTCCCCAAGCTGCAAATTCAAGGATTTGCTTCCTTTCTATGCCATACTAAAACCACATATAATGCCCCTCCCCAAAGCTGTACACAGTTTGCCTTTTATTTTTTATTTATAAATAGCAACAAGTTCTCAGACATTTTGTGGGCTTTCTACGCCATTTTTTGCATTTGGCTGCTGTAGTTGCCCTCCAGAGGCCCAAACAAAAGCACCAGAATTTGTTTGCATTGAATTCAAAGGGGTTTGAATTCAATGCCTTCTGAATCCAAAATATTTTGATGTGTTTGGCTGAACTGCCTGCAAATCAGAGGCATAATAGAGCAACACTAATATTATCTTCCCTTAGTGAATTTTATGTTGAAATATCAGATATATATGGGCTGATCAGCACTGTTAGTTGGTGCACTACCGATTGTGTTTAGTTGTGATTAAGAAGCTTGTGTCACAGTGCAGTGAGGTTAATGTAAAGGGGAAATTAGAGGTTATAGCTATGTCTGCTGTCTTGTGTTTATCTAGGGAGGAGAAAACATATCAATCCCAAATGAAGAACAAGAGCACTTTACTGTATTCCTATGATGATAATAATGATCTCTTCTAATAAGTAGACTAGAAATTAATGTTTAACACTTTAACAGGTATGATTCATGTTAACAGCAATATGGACATTTTCTTATTTAGCTATTAATATATTATAGAAATTATTTTTTATGTAATACTTAATTTATACTTAACAAGGATATTAAAAGTCACTGAGATTTAGCAGGAAGTAAAAAATCTCACATGATAATTTAGGTGAGCGTTAGGAGTAACACAGTCTATTCTTCTTTAATACATTTTTCAGAATGAGGCTTTGGGTTCATTCACACTAGGGTTTGTGGCTTAGGAAAACCCTGTGGTTGAGCCGAGTTTTTATCATTCCCCCAACTTCTCCCCCCTTTATCTGTGGAGGCAGCATCAGGGGGTGTACACATGCTACCACCCACAGAATTTGACTCATTCAAATGAATGAGAAATTTCTGCAACTGCCCCGGTGCCCTAGTGCAGGGTACAAGGGGGAAAAGCCGGCAGTGAGGAGGAGATACAACACCTCCTTGCCGCCTGTCAAATGCTCTTTAAAGAGTGATCTGAACTTGGATTGCAATGCAAGTGTAATTAAGCCCTGAATATAATTTTAGGCCCAAGTATTCTTATCACACCAGGTAGCATAGTCTGTAAAAGAACTTGGCCAATTGTATTGTTTTGTGTATAGCCAGCATAGCTTTCACGTGATGCAGGCATGAACCAGGTATCCATTTCATTAGTGTAAGGCTGTGAAATATTACAGTGACTTCTAATGCCCTTATTGGCTGAAACATAAGCAATCCTGTTGAACCCAAGATGTCACTGGTCAACAGCTGTTAACTTTTCAAAACTCCAGACTACAGATGTTTTAAAGATGTCGATTACTAGAATGGTAATGGAAGGCAGTTGCATAGTGTTCATTTGTTGATTTTTTTTTTTTTTTGCAACTATAAAGTCATCATTTGTTTGTATGACAATAGGGGCATGTTTAGTATAATCTAAGAGAGGACACTTGCTGGAGAGATGAAGAAGATCCACTTTCTTCCGAATTGTTTTACCAGGTCTGGATCTTGCAGATTCAAATTTAACCTGCAGTGCTTCCAGCTGGTAAAACCTATTAGGGAAGCACTGTCAATTTAAAGGGGTGTTTAAGGGACCCTTAAATGTATTTTACAGAGGGTTCTGTAGTAAAGGTCACTTTTTGGAAATCCCCTTGAAATCAAACCGTTTTAGCAACTTGCCACGAGAGTTAGCCAAGGCAAATATTTCAAATTCAGGAGCATCGCACTAATCATTTACTATGTCCCTATCTATGCGCACATTTATTCAATATGCACTTCTTTTAACTGCTGATAGATTTAATTATAGAGTAGCATTTTGTGTGAAGTGTACTGTGATTTCAAAGAAGCACAGACAAGTCACATTCTGGTCTTGTTACCCTTGCACTAAAATGTTGTTTTGTATAAATATATCTATATGTATACAAGTAGCTATATTTATACATGTGTATATTAGCAATGTATGTTTTCTTTATTGCCTATTGACGATTATATACAATGTAAAGTAATATAAAACAGTATGTTTTTAGTGTACTATGGCACACCATTTTTAAATACTGTAACATGGTTTTTAAGAAGAAACAGTATCTATGTTTAGTGTAATTTGTTTACTGATCCTTAAACTGAATGTCATCATGTTATTTTTATTTATTTCCTCTCAGTAAAGGGCCACTATAACCAAATGCCATCATTTTCCTGAACTGGCATAGGAAAGGTTTTAATTATATTCATGGAAGATATGTAAATGTTTCAGAAAATGGTCAAAACCGAAGATTCTGAAAAGAAAGGCGGACAAGCGGGGGGCAATATTTTCAAATACACACATGACTTTATGCCTGCTAATCTGATATGGGAAACTAGTATTTGTCTTCTTCTTCCCCATTTTTGCCTCCATTGGCAGTATACACTGGACAGTGGGCTGCAAACTTTTTTATTCCTGTAAAGCTATCGGGAACTTTTACATACATAGCTGTGGATGTTGTCAGCAGCACTTTTACACATTGAATATTTGGGTGGATGGTATAGTGGTCTTTTAACCATTTCAGGTGTTTTTGAAATAACAAGTGCAAAATCGGACAATTAATTTATCTGTCATGAGCCATTTTTGCATACAAAATAGTTCAATGGGATTTTCCTTTTTTAACATTACTTTTTTTAAGGTACCATGTATTTAAATGTATTTGATACTATGGTAGTAACATTTCAAAATTGTTTCAGATTCTAATCTTACTTTCCTTTGTGCATTGAAAATATTTTATAATAATTATCTGCTTATTTATTTGTGTTCCAGTGGAAATAAAAGCAATAGTTTAACGTATGTTTATCTTGTTGGCTTTTCTGTGTGACAAGTTTAGCATATGTAAAATTTATATCAGTTGTTACACCAGTAAAACTATGACAATAATTTAAAGTTAAATTGTGCTGCAACATAAAGGATATCCAAATCCAAATATAAAAATGTAGTCCATTGCAGCGTGACAGTCCTTAAGCCAGCCATAAATAGTTTAAATCTCAGCCGGTCAAGCCGGAACCAGCTGAGATTCGAACCATGTATGGGCAGGCTGAATGTACCCAAATTGATCGATCAACTTAGGTGCAACCAGCCTGTTGGACTTTACATGTGATTATTGCTAGCAGCCTGTTATAGTGGAGACAATTATTATTTGATCCCCTGCAGATTTTGTAAGTTCCTCCATTTACAAAGAAATTAAGGGTCTATAATAATTTTTATCATAGGTGTATTTTAAATGATAAAGACATAATATCAACCAAAAATCCTGAAAAAACTCATGATATAAATGTTATAAATTGAGTTGCAGTTCAGTGAGTAAAATAAGTATTTGATCCCCAAGCAAAACATGACTTAGTACTTGGTGGAGAAACCCTTTTGGTCCACTCTTCTTTACAGATCTTCTCTAAATCCTTGAGGTTTCTGAGCTGTCGCTTGGCAACTTGAAGTTTCAGCTCCCTCCATACATTTTCAAAAGGATTAAGGTCTGGAGACTGGCTAGGCCACTCCATGACCTTAATGTGCTTCTTCTTGAGCCTCTCCTTTGTTGCCTTGGCAGTATGTTTTTGGTCATTGTCATGTTGGATGACCCATCCACAACCCATCTTCAGTGTTCTGGCTGAGGGAAGAAGGTTCTTATCCAAGATTTTACAATACATGACCCCGTCATTGGCCCCTCAATGCGGCAAAGTTGGCCTGAACCTTTAGCAGAGAAACAGCCAAAAAGCATAATGTTTCCACCTCTGTGCTTGACTGTAGGGATTGTGTTTTTAGGGTCATAGTCAGCATTTTTCTTTGTCCAAACACAGTGGAGTTAATGCCAAAGAGCTCAATTTTGGTCTAATCTGACCACAGCACTTTCTCCCAATCCTTGTAGCCTGCAACTCAATTTATAACATTTGTATCATGTTTGATGTCTCTATCATTTAAAATACACCTATGATAACAATTATGGACCCTTCATTTTTTTGTAAGTGGGCAAACGTACAAAACCTCAAATAATTATTTTCCCCACTGTATAGCCACTAACAATAATCACTGTCTTCTCCTGTCGATAGAGGCTGGTGGGGGGGAGGGGGCATGCAAGCACAAGTCTTATTATTGGATTAGCTCCCAGAACAGCCAGACAACTGACCACACTGTGCTCTGATGTCTAGTGTAGACAGTTTTTAATAGGAAGGCAGAGAAACTCATAGGAACACCAGGGTTTTCACACAAGGGAAGAAATAGACAGAAAATGTTTTCATACAAGAACATGGTACAGCAGGCACATAAAATGTTGGATTTACATATTCTTTCATTTTGTTACTGAAACCTGACTTTCCATAACTGTCTTTTTCTAAGGGACTTTACTGACAGATGTGACACTTTATCTCCCAAGGGTCTTCTTGTCAGTCCAGTGATGTCATAGGTCCTTCCTTATATCTTCCATACACTCAAGACTGAGTGGATATGTCAGTGACAGCCTGGCTTTGTAGGCAGTGGCTGTCATTCAGTCCAGAAGATTGGTGTCATTGAATCCAGAAGACTGGCAACACCTAGGAACTACTGCAAAAAAAAAAAAAACTGAGAATGGATGATGACTATTGCAGCAAAAATGTTTTTTTTTTTTGTTTTACTATAACAGGTGCTGGGCTGTGGATGATGAATTTCTGGCTAATAAAGATAATAGATTGTGCAGTGTTTGCCCTTATGTAGGACTGTCATGGTTAAAACTATAAAATGGAGTAAAAATTTACAAAATTTCTGTTGTTGTTAAGTTTAAGACCAGTTAGAAAACACTATTAGCATGACAACCAAGACTGAACCATGAGCCAGCTGCAGCTGGACTTCACTACATTCTGCAACATTTCCAATGGTTTATGAACTAATGGACTGGAACCATGGAAGAATTCAGAAAGGACTATTTACATTTGGACTGTTAATGGGACCCCACACACAAAAAACATGTAGTTCCCCTGTAACTCATACCAGGCCCTTCAGGTCTAGTATGAATTTTAAGGGGTACCCCATGCAATAAAAGAATACAAAAAAAAAACAGTGCGAGGTCCCACCCAAAAATCCATAACAGACCTATAAATGTGAATTCAGCCTAGAAGGCCAGGGAAGGGGGTGACAGATCTGTGGCTCCCCCCTCCTGAAACATACCAGGCCACATGCCTTCAACATGGCAAGTGACTTGTCTGGGGCGACCCCCCTGGCAAAGAACCTTGCCCCAGTGTTGCTGAGGACAAGGCCATTTTCCCCACAACCTTGGCCCAGTGGTTTTGTGGCTGGAGGCTTATCAGAATCTGGAAGTCCACTTTAACAAGGGGTTCCTCTTTGTCCTTAATTTTTTCATGGGTTTTCCCTTTAAAATCCATATGATACCCTGGGGATTTGGCATATAATTTGTGACTAGGGATTCCTGGCCATGTACTGTAAGTGAATGGGTTCAATGACCTCACTTGTTAAGGACTCTGGAGTGCCTGCACCCACCAGCATCCTTAATAACCATTGACAAAAGAAAGCTGTCATGTATATTAAGGGCAGTAGTACCGCTATTATACAAACAAGGGCGCTATTGAACAAGCATGATTTTTACGTGTAAAACGCGTCAACTTTTTCATCTTTGTAAGCTTGTCTGACTTATGACAATAAAGAATTTTTCTATTGCATCTTATTGGATTTGAGTGTGCAATCAATTCCTTCTTCTTCAGTACCGCTATTATACATGACATTCAGCTTCCACTGAATGAAAAATGTTCTGGCATTTGTTTGAATGCCCATACAGCCAAGGTTCAGTCCAACACAAGTTCAAACCTTAAGGTCATCCTCACCAAAGACAGAGACTAGTCTGACATTATTCTTTTAAAGTGCAATTAAACTTGACAAACAAAAATTTGTTTGCAGGTAGAGTTTTAGATAAAAGAGACCTAAAGCAGTAATAAACCCTAAGCCAAAAGTTGTATATATTGCAGCTTACCAAACATTAGATATAGTGGCTGCATTATGTGTCTTTTTTAGGCTTTTTTCCTTCTGTTTTCCCCTGGTGATTTGGCCAGTAACACACCTCCTGTATTATACAGACACCATTCTGGATAAAGGAGCACAGGGGGCAGATTTGGACAGCAGCATTGGCAGTTTATGGAGAGGGGAGTGTTAGAAGCACTAGCATATTTAAATACATTAACAAATTGAAGCTCAACTTCAGCTAATACTTTATAATCAGTTACAGCAAACTGTTTTTTTTTTCTTTTGGTCTGTCTCATCCCTGTAACTGCAAGTGAGCTTTTCTGTTGAAAAACAACAGACTTACTGGCTGGATTATTATCCCAAGGGTACATTATTAAATAGAGGTAAACATACTCACAAACAGTAAAGAGGTACAGCATGTCAAGCCACCATCTTGTAGCACAGTGGATAGTGGGACCCAGAGTAGTTCAACTACAAGAAGATGTCATTTGGGATCCAAAAACTGTTTACGTGTTTCGAGGGTGAACCCTCTTCATTAGAGCCAACCGTTGGTACCCCTGGGATAATGTTCTAGGCTGGTGGGCCCTCTGTTGCTTGTTTTCTTGCAGTTGTTATCAGACTACCCCAGTTGTCTGAGCACAGCAAGGCCTGGCACTTCCCTTGATGCTGTTCTAAAAGGAGGCACATTCAAATTGACCCTAGTCCACCACACTTATGCGCAGAGAGTGTATATCATAATTTCTGGCTGGATCACCAGATGAAAATAGAAGAATGATAGCTTAAAAAGGGAAACTAATACAGCCATCACATCTAAAAATTGATAAGCTGAAATATAATTAATGTTTGCTTTTGAGTTTAATACTGCATTAATAAGTCTTGTCTGCCAAAAAAACACAGAAAGAGAGACAAGCTCTCACTGAACGGGATTTTAAAGGGAGATTACAATTCTGTTAGAAGGTGAGTACACTTAAAACAAGTACTTTGAAAAAATATAAATTTATTGATAGCATCATAAAAATTATATTACATAGATACAGATACATAAAACTTGAAAATAAAGATTAGTATTGTGCAACTAGCTGACATGTTTCGCACTGTATGTGCTTCGTCAGGGCTTAGCACATGTCTTTAATTTCATCAAGTCTGTATAAGACATAAAAATATATAATTAGTATGAAACAATACCATACTATCAATACATATGCATTAGTTAAGATAATAGAAAATTGCTGCATATTAACAAGTTTCCATAAGCGTATCATGCTCACCTAATCTGATTATGAAAAGGCTGAATAGAATGCACATCACTAAGACAACTGCATCAAACTGATAACCGACCCCCATCCACCACAGCTAGACATGGCGGATGCCAGAACCAACCGGTCGAAACGCAAAACTTTTGACTCTGTAGGCTGACCAAATAAATAGTATAATCAGATTTAAATCAGTAAAAATAAAAATAAACATAATCAAATTTTGACCAGTAATAAAGTGATATACGGGTGTTCATGATTGTAAAGGGAGATTCCCATAATACCTATCAGATCTAATCAAGACAGGATAGGAGCAATGGGCTTGATTATGGAAGTACTGATAATGATACTTTCATTCAAATCCTGATATAATTTTTTTTAAATATTAAGGGCGATTGGGACTTACTGAAGTAATTTGCCATAAAGGTCTATTGTGACAAATCCTTCTTATATATAGGTGTTATTGTTAGGTAGCAGTGGTAAAAATTAGCCATTGAAGATAATAACTAGGTATTTGTATAACCATTATATCAGTATACAAATATATGCCAGTTAGATAGCATAGAGTAGTAGTAGAGCAAGAAATGTAGAAATATTAACAGACACCTATATATATACAAATGTTTAATGATCACAGGATTGCCAGTCAATTAAATGAATATAAGAGACTAGCGATATGTACCGTTTACTCTTGGTAGATAGACATTGTAAAACCAAATTTTGCAGAGACCTGCAGAGATAAGAAAAGAGAAATTGGTTATATGGCTACTAATAGTAGTAAAGCCTACATCCCAGCGATATCTACCAGCCCACACTACCAAACCTCAATACCTGTAAGGGGTCCAATCCACAAACGATACGATGTCCTAATTGATCGAAGATACCAGAGGTTATATCAGAGGAGGAGACTATGTGAAAAAGATGTTCAGGTCAGAAACTAAGTAAATCTTCAGTATGAAAATGTTATACCTTGGGGTTTAAATGTGGACAAGGAGCTATTTGCATTTGTTGTGAACAATGTTATTTTTTTTAAACATGTTTTTATATTGTTACAAAATCAGATTTTTCTGTGCAGACTGAAGGTTTTTTATGAGTGTATCAAACTTGATGATTCTGTCATGCATTATAAGGATTTTGGGGGGATTCTGCAGTACAGAAGGGTTTTTACTTGAATGAAGAGAGTGGAAACAATCCTGTTGTGGGTTTCCTTAATAATAATATTAATAATAATAATAATTTTAATATTTACTGGCAGAGACTTGAAAGTTCACTTAGGTCTCAAAAGCTGATGAACCAGGATGCACCATTATTGGACTGTAGTTTGTAAAGAGACCTTTCAGAGCAAAACACATGTTTTCCAAATAGTCAAGACATTAACAATGGGGTTAGCCATCTCTAACATTTACAAACCTGGTTTGAAAGTTAAAACAATGACAACTTTCCTCAGGACTAGGGATGAGCCGAACACCCCCGGGTTCGGTTCGCACCAGAACCTTCGAACGGACCGAAAGTTCGCGCGAATTTTCGAACCCTATTCGTTATAATGGACGCGAACGTTCGAAATCAAAATTGCTAATTACAAGGGCCAATATGCATGTTAATGTCATAAAACAGGTTTGGGGACCCGGGTCCTGCCCCAGGGGACATATATCAATGCAAAAAGAAATTTTAAAAACTAACGTTTTTTCGGGAGCAGTCATTTTAATGATGCATAAAGTGAAAAAAAAAAAAGTGAAATTTTCCTTTAAATATGGTACCTGGGGGGTGTCTAAAGTATGCCTGTGAAGTGGCATGTGTTTCCCGTGTTTAGAACTGTCCTTGCACAAAATGACATTTGTAAAGGAAAAAAAGAAGCCATTTAAAACCACTTGCGGCTTTAATGTCATGTCTTGTCCTGGCCGCCATATGGCTGAAAATCCTTGAGAAAAATGGCATGGCTACCCCATCACCCCCCCCCCCACCCCAGCCCCTTTGGGTCTTGTATGGATACTAAGGGGGACCCCGCACCCAAAATAAAACCCTATACCTACAACCCTATATACTCTGAACAGCAGTATATAGGTGGTGCAAACAAGACATGGACTGTAGGTTTGTTCTTAAGTAGAATCTGAACAGGTACATTATGAAGTGTAGCTACATCCCAAAAAAATCAATTTTTAAGCTTTTTGGAGAACATAGGGAGGGGTTATCACCCCTGTAACATTTGCTGTCTTTGCACATCTGTTCAGAACATGTCACCTCACTTTCCGTCCCAATGACAAATGTTTTTGGAAAAGTGGGGTTTTAATTGAAACAAGGATTGGTGATAAAGCATCAGTAGAGAGGAGATACCTTTTTCCCAAATTAAATCTAACAGGATAGAATTTTCCTTCCTAGGGGTAGATTTCCTCTCACTTCCTGTTTTCTCTTGCCGTTTGCAAGTAGGAGTCGTTTGTAAGTTGGATGTTTGAAAGTAGGGGCCTGCCGTATATACTCTGCAGAAATTTGCCCTATTAGATGTTGGTGTAGCCACAAGACTGGTGGGCACAGGAATGGGCCCTGCTGTGAGTTAATAGATCAAGATTTGTACTTGCATGCACCTGTTGAACCGGGCAGAAAAATTGGGCCTTTGGTGGTGGTGGTGGTGGTGGTGGACGGTGTTGCCACAAGACTGTAAGCCCTCACAGTTACTCTTGGTGGGTGCAGGAATGGGCCCTGCTGTGAGTTATTAGATCAAGATTTGTAATTGCATGCACCTGTTGAACAGGGCAGAAAAATTGGGCCTTTGGTGGTGGTGGTGGTGGTGGACGGTGTTGCCACAAGACTGTAGGCCCTCATAGTTACTCTTGGTGGGCGCAGGAATGGGCCCTGCTGTGAACTATTAGATCAAGATTTGTAATTACACGCCCCTGTTAAACAGGGGCTGAAAAATTGTGCCTTAGGCATTGGTGCTGGTGCCACAACACTGCAACCCCTCACAGATACTGTACTTGGAGCACAGCAGTCACACCTGTTGCGAAGCATCTTTTTAAAAAATTGTAATTACACGCCCCTGTTATACAGGGGCTGAAAAATTGTGCCTTAGGCACTGGTGCTGGTGCCACAACACTGCAACCCCTCACAGATACTGTACTCTGAGCACAGCAATGAGACCTGTTGCAAAGCATTGCCTAAAAATTGTAATTACACGCCCCAACAGGGGCTGAAAAATTGTGCCTTAGGCACTGGTGCTGGTGCCACAACACTGCAACCCCTCACAGATACTGTACTCTGAGCACAGCAGTCACACCTGTTGCGAAGCATCTTTTTAAAAAATTGTAATTACACGCCCCTGTTATACAGGGGCTGAAAAATTGTGCCTTAGGCACTGGTGTGGTGGCATGGATCATTGAGGAGGAGGAAGAGGATAGTCAGTGAACATAACAGGACAGTCACTCAGCATCAGCATAGGCAGTCTTGAAGGGATGTGACATTATAAATTATTCCGTTATATCCGCTTCAGGTGTCTGGTAGCTGGTGGTGATCCAAGACTGATTCATTTTTATGAAGGTCAGTCGATCAACCGAGTCGGTGGACAGGCGCACCCTATGATCGGTGACAAATCCTCCAGCAGCACTGAATGTGCGTTCGGAAAGAACGCTGGATGCAGGACAGGCCAGTAGCTCAATTGCATACTGTGCAAGCTCTGGCCAGTGATCCATCCTCAGGACCCAGTAAGCCAGAGGATTTTCGGTGGGAAAGGTGTCCAAGTCTGACCTTGCCCCTAGGTATTCCTGCACCATGTATATCAGACGCTGGCGATGGTTGCTGGAACCGATCATACCTTGGGGCTGCGGACTAAAAAATTGTCTGAACGCATCGGTCAGACGTCCACCTTCCCCACCGCTCCTTCTGCTACTGACCGAAGCCTCAGCAACTCGTCGTCCAGGACCAGGAGTTTGTAACCTCCCAGTTTCTGGGAACGCGTTGCACAGACCTTTCTGCAAGGCCTCCCTGAGATGTCTCATCCTCTGCTCCCTCTGCGACGGCAAGATAAGGTCCGCAACCTTACCCTTGTACCGTGGATCAAGGAGAGTGGCCAGCCAGTAATGGTCACTCTCCTTGATCCGAAGAACACAAGGATCCTTCCGCAGGCTTTGCAGGATCAGGGAGGCCATGCAGCGTAGGTTAGCTGAGGCATTCGGTCCGGAGTCTTCTGGGTCACTGAGGATGACATGATCGCCAGCCACCTCCTCCCAGCCACGTACAAGTCCACTGGTTTGTTGGGACTGTACATCATCCCTAAAAGACTGCTGCTGCTGATGCTGAGTGCCAGGCTCCACCTCCATGCTCACACAATCCTCCTCCTCCTCCTCCTCCTCCTCCTCTTCCTGTGTGATGGGTGGGACAGAAGGAACATTGTCTGGATAAAGGGGGCCTTGAGAGACAAGGAAGTCCTCCTCTTCCTGCCTCTGTTCTGCCTCAAGTGCCCTGTCCATTATCCCACGCAGCGTATGCTTCAACAGGTGGACAAGAGGTACAGTGTCACTGATGCATGCACTGTCACTGCTCACCATCCTCGTGGCCTCCTCAAATGGTGAGAGGACAGTGCATGCATCCCTGATCATGCTCCACTGGCGTGGGGAAAAAAAGCCAAGCTCCCCTGACCCTGTCCTGGTGCCGTAGTCGCAAAGGTACTCATTGATGGCCCTCTGCTGCGTGTGCAGTCGCTGCAGCATGGCCAACGTTGAGTTCCACCTGGTGGGCATGTCACATATTAGGCGGTTCTTGGGCAGGTTCAGCTCCTTTTGCAGCTCAGTCAGCCGAGCACTGGCATTATAAGATCGGCGGAAATGCACACAGACTTTCCTGGCCTGCCTCAGGACATCCTGTAAGCCTGGGAACCTGCCCAAGAACCGCTGCACCACCAGGTTGAGGACGTGAGCCATACAGGGCACATGGGTGAGCTGCCCCTGTCGCAGGGCGGAGAGGAGGTTGGTGCCATTATCAGAAACGACCATTCCTGGCTTAAGCTGGCGTGGCGTCAACCACCTCTCGGCCTGCCCCTGCAGAGCTGCCAGAACCTCTGGCCCAGTGTGGCTCCTGTCCCCCAAACACACCAGCGCAAGCACGGCATGGCATCTTTTTGCCTGCGTACTCGCGTAGCCCCTTGTACGCCTACCGAGCACCGCTGGTTCCGAGGACAGAGCACTCGAAGAGGACATGGAGGAAGAAGAAGAGGAGGGGGTGGAGGAGAGAGGTGTGTCACAACCAGTAGTAGCATTTTGGAGGCGTGGTGGCGGAACAACCTCCAACACTACTGCACCTTGTCCTGCATCCCTCCCAGCTGCCAATAGAGTGACCCAATGGGCCGTGAAAGAAAGATAACGTCCCTGTCCATGCCTGCTGGACCATGAGTCAGCGGTAATATGCACCTTACCGCTGACCGCCCTGTCCAGCGAGGCATGGACATTGCCTTCCACATGCCAGTAGAGAGACGGAATCGCCTTCCGTGAGAAAAAGTGGCGTTTGGGAACCTGCCACTGAGGAACCGCACATTGAACAAACTCACGGAAGGGGGCCGAGTCTATCAACTGAAAAGGCAGCAGTTGAAGTGCTAGCAATTTAGCCAAGCTAGCATTCAACCGCTGGGCATGTGGATGGCTGGGAGTATACTTCTTTCGACGGTCCAGCAGCTGGGGCAGGGAAATTTGCCTGCTACAATCGGACGTCGGTGTACTGCAAGTACTTGGTTGTGACACACCTAATTCTACACCTTCAGTCCTCTCAGAGCAGCTTTCAGAGAGGACTGAAGATATAGTGGGGATGGAGATCCCAGCTGATGAGGAGCAAGGAGAGGTCCGCTTTGTTCTTTGGTGTGGGTCTTTTATGTGTGCTTGCCAACGAGCTGCATGGCAGGTCGACATATGTCTGCTCATGCTTGTGGTGCCCAAGCGGCTGATGTTTTGGCCACGCGAGATACGCTTGAGACAAATATTGCAAATAGCAGTGGTGCGATCTGATGCACTCGTCTCAAAAAAGGCCCACACCAAAGAACTTTTGTGATAACGTGCAGAGGCAGCGCCCTGCACAGGCGGAGCTCTGCGGTGTGGTACAGTTGCTGTGCTGGCCTCTAGCTGGCCTCCAGGGGGCATCCTGCCTCGTTGGACATGTGACGCTGCATCCTCCTCCTCCTCCTCCTCTCTCCCTTCAGGCACCCACGTGGAGTCAGTGACCTCATCATCCCCTCCCTCTTCACCACTAGAGCAAACCTGGCAGTAAGCTGCAGCTGGTGGAACACTACTGCCAGATTGCTGTCCTTCAGCATCCCCTCTCTCTGCGCGCACACTACTGACTTCCTCAAGCTGGGTATCATCATCCGAGCCTTCGAATCGTTGGGCATCCTCCTGGAGCATGTACCCAACACTGTGCTCAAACAGTTCGGGGGACTCCTCAGGAGGACATGGTGGGTCTAGGGAAGGGGTGGCTGATGATGCCATTGAGTACGCGTTGGCAGCTGCTCTGCCAGTACCCTGAGCCTGGGTGAGAGAGGATGAGGAGGATGAGGAGGGCTTGGTCATCCATTCTACCAAGCCTTCGGCATGATGCGGCTCCACATGTCCAGCTGCCGAAAACAAAGACAAGCGTGTCCCATGGCCACGTGCTGATGACGATGCACGACCACGTCCACGGCCAGCACTGTTGTCTCTAGAAACAGAGCCTGCCTGCCCTGTGTTCTTGCCTCGGCACGCTCTGCCTCTCCTTGGCGGTCTTCCAGCCATTGTAGTCGGTAGTGTATATAGTATAAAAAATAGAACTCCTATGTGTGCTCACAACACACTGTAGGTCCTATGGGTGCTGACACTAACACACTATAGGTACTATGTGTGCTGCTGACAAGAAAATATAGGAGCTCTGTTTGCTGCCACTAACACACTAGAAGTCCTATTGGTGCTTCTGAGATGAAAATATAGGAGCTCTGTGTGATGCCACTAACACACTAGAAGTCCTATGGGTGCTGCTGAGAAGAAAATATAGGAGCTCTGTGTGATGCCACTAACACACTAGAAGTCCTATGGGTGCTTCTGAGATGAAAATATAGGAACTCTGTGTGATACCACTAACACACTAGAAGTCCTATGGGTGCTTCTGAGAAGAAAATATAGGAGCTCTGTTTGCTGCCACTAACACACTAGAAGTCCTATGGGTGCTGCTGAGAAGAAAATATAGGAGCTCTGTGTGATGCCACTAACACACTAGAAGTCCTATGGGTGCTTCTGAGATGAAAATATAGGAGCTCTGTGTGATGCCACTAACACACTAGAAGTCCTATGGGTGCTGCTGAGAAGAAAATATAGGAGCTATGTGTGATGCCACTAACACACTAGAAGTCCTATGGGTGCTTCTGAGATGAAAATATAGGAGCTCTGTTTGCTGCCACTAACACACTAGAAGTCCTATGGGTGCTGCTGAGAAGAAAATATAGGAGCTCTGTGTGATGCCACTAACACACTAGAAGTCCTATGGGTGCTTCTGAGATGAAAATATAGGAGCTCTGTGTGATGCCACTAACACACTAGAAGTCCTATGGGTGCTGCTGAGAAGAAAATATAGGAGCTCTGTTTGCTGCCACTAACACACTAGAAGTCCTATGGGTGCTGCTGAGTAGGGATGAGCTTCGTGTTCGAGTCGAACATACGTTCGACTCGAACATCGGCTGTTCGATCGTTCGACGAAGATCGAACGATTTGGGCCGTTCGCGCCAAATTCGAGTGACGCGAACGGCCCACAATGCACTACGCCATCGCAGTGTCATCCAGGCGCTGTGATTGGCCAAGCATGCACTGTGACCCCGCATGCTTGGCCAATCACAGCGCCGGCAGCGAGGAGAGCAATGATTGGCCACAGGCAGGATGCCTGTGGCCAATTATTGCTGAGGGTGTTTAGTACACGCCCCACACTATAAAAGGCCGCCAGCACGGCGGCCTAGTGTAGTGTGTTCCGGAGCAGGGATAGAGCAGCATAGGCAGGGACAGTGACTGTTATTTCTTTCTTGCTTAACCTGGATTCCTTTAGTTTAGGGAAAGAGAAGGATAGGTAGGGAGAGTGTCAGTGTGTTTTGTGCTTGTGCTATAGTGTGCTTAAAAAAAACATTTATTCTAGGGACAGAAAACTGTAGGTAGGGACAGTGTCAGTTTCTTTCACTCTGCAAGTCCTTGTTTCCAGGGACCTGGAAGGACAGTGAGTGAATTGTCCTTGTGCTATATTGTGCTTAAAAAAACATTTATTCTAGGGACAGAAAACTGTAGGTAGGGAGAGTGTCAGTTTCTTTCACTCTGCAAGTCCTTGTTTCCAGGGACCTGTAAGGACAGTGAGTGAATTGTCCTTGTGCTATATTGTGCTTAAAAAAAACATTTATTCTAGGGACAGAAAACTGTAGGTAGGGAGAGTGTCAGTTTATTTCACTCTGCAAGTCCTTGTTTCCAGGGACCTGGAAGGACAGTGACTGAATTGTCCTTGTGCTATATTGTGCTTAAAAAAAACATTTATTCTAGGGACAGAAAACTGTAGGTAGGGAGAGTGTCAGTTTATTTCACTCTGCAAGTCCTTGTTTCCAGGGACCTGGAAGGACAGTGAGTGAATTGTCCTTGTGTTATATTGTGATTAAAAAAAACATTTTTTCTAGGGACAGAAAACTGTAGGTAGGGAGAGTGTTTTTTTTCTTTCACTCTGCAAGTCCTTGTTTCCAGGGACCTGTAAGGACAGTGAGTGAATTGTCCTTGTGCTATATTGTGCTTAAAAAAAACATTTATTCTAGGGACAGAAAACTGTAGGTAGGGAGAGTGTCAGTTTATTTCACTCTGCAAGTCCTTGTTTCCAGGGACCTGGAAGGACAGTGACTGAATTGTCCTTGTGCTATATTGTGATTAAAAAAAACATTTATTCTAGGGACAGAAAACTGTAGGTAGGGAGAGTGTCAGTTTATTTCACTCTGCAAGTCCTTGTTTCCAGGGACCTGGAAGGACAGTGACTGAATTGTCCTTGTGCTATATTGTGATTAAAAAAAACATTTATTCTAGGGACAGAAAACTGTAGGTAGGGAGAGTGTCAGTTTATTTCACTCTGCAAGTCCTTGTTTCCAGGGACCTGTAAGGACAGTGAGTGAATTGTCCTTGTGCTATATTGTGATTAAAAAAAACATTTATTCTAGGGACAGAAAACTGTAGGTAGGGAGAGTGTCAGTTTATTTCACTCTGCAAGTCCTTGTTTCCAGGGACCTGGAAGGACAGTGAGTGAATTGTCCTTGTGTTATATTGTGATTAAAAAAAACATTTTTTCTAGGGACAGAAAACTGTAGGTAGGGAGAGTGTTTTTTTTCTTTCACTCTGCAAGTCCTTGTTTCCAGGGACCTGTAAGGACAGTGAGTGAATTGTCCTTGTGCTATATTGTGCTTAAAAAAAACATTTATTCTAGGGACAGAAAACTGTAGGTAGGGAGAGTGTCAGTTTATTTCACTCTGCAAGTCCTTGTTTCCAGGGACCTGGAAGGACAGTGAGTGAATTGTCCTTGTGTTATATTGTGATTAAAAAAAACATTTTTTCTAGGGACAGAAAACTGTAGGTAGGGAGAGTGTTTTTTTTCTTTCACTCTGCAAGTCCTTGTTTCCAGGGACCTGTAAGGACAGTGAGTGAATTGTCCTTGTGCTATATTGTGCTTAAAAAAAACATTTATTCTAGGGACAGAAAACTGTAGGTAGGGAGAGTGTCAGTTTATTTCACTCTGCAAGTCCTTGTTTCCAGGGACCTGGAAGGACAGTGAGTGAATTGTCCTTGTGTTATATTGTGATTAAAAAAAACATTTTTTCTAGGGACAGAAAACTGTAGGTAGGGAGAGTGTTTTTTTTCTTTCACTCTGCAAGTCCTTGTTTCCAGGGACCTGTAAGGACAGTGAGTGAATTGTCCTTGTGCTATATTGTGCTTAAAAAAAACATTTATTCTAGGGACAGAAAACTGTAGGTAGGGAGAGTGTCAGTTTATTTCACTCCGCAAGTCCTTGTTTCCAGGGACCTGGAAGGACAGTGACTGAATTGTCCTTGTGCTATATTGTGATTAAAAAAAACATTTATTCTAGGGACAGAAAACTGTAGGTAGGGAGAGTGTCAGTTTATTTCACTCTGCAAGTCCTTGTTTCAAGGGACAGAGAAGGACACCTGAAGGTAGCCCTTATTGCTTTTTTCCCATCTCCCTGCAGGCCATCTATTAGAATGTCTGGAAGGCAAACAAGGAGAGGCAGACAGTCAGGAGGCAATAAAAGAGGGCAAGCAGGCTCTGTGTCTGGGGGCAACAGTGCTGGTCGTGGACGCGGTGCATTGTCATCAGCACATGGCCATGGGACACGCTTGTCCTTCTTTTCGGCAGCTGGACATGTTGAGCCACATCATGCCGAAGACTTGGTAGAGTGGATGACCAAGCCCTCCTCCTCCTCCTCATCCTCTCTCACCCAGGCTCAGGGTACTGGAAAAGCAGCTGCCAAAGCGTCGTCTTCCCTGGTATCAATGTCAGACAAATCATCAGTCACTCCTTCCCTAGACCCACCATGTCCTCCTCCTGAGGAGTCCCCCGAACTGTTTCAGCACAGTGTTGGGTACATGCTCCAGGAGGATGCCCAGCGTTTCGAAGGGTCTGATGATGAAACCCAGCTAGAGGAAGGCAGTAGCGTGAGAGCAGACAGAGGGGATGCTCAAGAAGGACACCAATCTGGCAGTCATGTTCCAGCAGCTGCAGCATACTGCCAGATTGGCTCCAGTGATGAGGAGGGAGGGGATGATGAGGTCACTGACTCCACGTGGGTGCCTAATAGGAGAGAGGAGGAGGAGGAGGATGAGGAGGAGGCACATCTCCAACGAGGCAGGATGCCCTTTGGTGGCCAGCGTAAGGGCAGTACACCGACGGAATCACACCGCAGAGCTCCGCCTGTGCAGGGCGCTGCCTCTGCCCGTCATTCAAAAAGTTCTTTGGTGTGGGCCTTTTTTGAGGCTAGTGCATCAGATCGCACAGCTGCTGTTTGCAACATATGTCTCAAGCGTATATCGCGTGGCCAAAACATCAGCCGCTTGGGTACCACATGCCTGACCAGACATATGTTGACCTGCCATGCAGCTCGTTGGCAAGCCTACCTCAAAGACCCACACCAAAGAACAAAGCGGACCTCTCCTTGCACCGCATCAGCTGGGATCTCCAACCCCACTATAACTTCAGTCCTCTCTGAAACATGCACTGAGAGGAATGAAGGTGTAGAATTAGGTGTGTCACAGCCAAGTACTTGCGCCCACTCTGCTAGCAGTACACCGACGTCCGATTCTAGCAGGCAAATTTCCCTGCCCCAGCTGCTGGACCGTCGAAAGAAGTTCACTCCCAGCCATCCACATGCCCAGCGGTTGAATGCTAGCTTGGCTAAATTGCTAGCGCTTCAACTGCTGCCTTTTCAGTTGGTAGACTCGGCCCCCTTCCGTGAGTTTGTGCAATGTGCAGTTCCTCAGTGGCAGGTTCCCAAACGCCACTTTTTCTCACGGAAGGCTATTCCGGCTCTCTACCGGCATGTGGAAGGCAATGTCTTGGCCTCGCTGGACAGGGCGGTCAGCGGTAAGGTGCATATTACCGCTGACTCATGGTCCAGCAGGCATGGACAGGGACGTTACCTTTCTTTCACGGCCCATTGGGTCACTCTTTTGGCAGCTGGGAAGGATTCAGGACAAGGTGCAGTAGTGTTGGAGGTTGTCCCACCGCCACGCCTCCAAAATGCTACTACTGGTTGTGACACACCTCTCTCCTCCACCCCCTCCTCTTCTTCTTCCTCCATGGCCTCTTCCTGTGGTTTGTCCTATGAACCAGCGGTGCTCCGTAGCCGTTCACGGGGCTACGCAAGTACGCAGGCAAAAAGATGCCATGCCGTGCTTGCGCTGGTGTGTTTGGGGGACAGAAGCCACACTGGGGCAGAGGTCCTGTCTGCTCTGCAGGGCCAGGCCGAGAGGTGGTTGACGCCACGCCAGCTTAAGCCAGGAATGTTGTTTTGCGACAATGGCACCAACCTCCTCTCCGCCCTCCGACAGGGACAACTGACCCATGTGCCCTGTGTGGCTCACGTCCTTAACCTGGTGGTGCAGCGCTTCTTGGGCAGGTACCCGGGCTTACAGGATGTCCTGAGGCAGGCCAGGAAAGTCTGTGTGCATTTCCGCAGATCTTATAATGCCAGTGCTCGCCTGGCTGAGCTGCAAAAGGAGTTGAACCTGCCCAAGAACCGCCTTATATGTGACATGCCCACCAGGTGGAACTCAACGTTGGCCATGCTGCAGCGGCTGCACACGCAGCAGAGGGCCATCAATGAGTACCTGTGCGACTACGGCACCAGGACAGGGTCAGGGGAGCTTGGTTTTTTTTCTCCACGCCAGTGGGGCATGATCAGGGATGCATGCACTGTCCTGGCACCATTTGAGGAGGCCACGAGGATGGTGAGCAGTGACAGTGCATGCATCAGTGACACTGTACCTCTTGTCCACCTGTTGGAGCACACGCTGCGTGGAATAATGGACAGGGCACTTGAGGCAGAACAGAGGCAGGAAGAGGAGGACTTCCTTGCCTCTCAAGGCCCCCTTTACCCAGACAGTGTTCCTTCTGTCCCACCCATCGCACAGGAAGAGGAGGAGGAGGAGGAGGAGGAGGAGGAGGATTGTGTCAGCATGGAGGTGGAGGCTGGCACTCAGCATCATCAGCAGCAGTCTTTTAGGGATGATTTACAGTCCCAAGAAACCAGTGGACTTGTACGTGGCTGGGAGGAGGTGGCTGCGGATCATGTCGTCCTTAGTGACCCAGAGGACTCCGGAGCGAATGCCTCAGCAAACCTACGCTGCATGGCCTCCCTGATCCTGCAAAGTCTGCGGAAGGATCCTCGTATTCTTCGGATCAAGGAGAGGGACCATTACTGGCTGGCCACTCTCCTTGATCCACGGTACAAGGGTAAGGTTGCGGACCTTATGTTACCGTCGCAGAGGGAGCAGAGGATGAGACAACTCCGGGAGGCCTTGCAGAAAGGTCTGTGCAACGCGTTCCCAGAGACTGGGAGGTTGCAAACTCCTGGTCCTGGACAACGAGTTGCTGAGGCTTCGGCCAGTCAAAGAAGGAGCGGTGGGGAAGGTGGCCGTCTGACCGATGCGTTCAGACAATTCTTTAGTCCGCAGCCCCAAAGTATGATCGGTTCCAGCAACCATCGCCAGCGTCTGATAAACATGGTGCAGGAATATCTAGGGGCAAGGTCAGACTTGGACACCTTCCCCACCGAAAATCCTCTGGCTTACTGGGTCTTGAGGATGGATCACTGGCCAGAGCTTGCACAGTATGCAATTGAGCTACTGGCCTGTCCTGCATCCAGCGTTCTTTCGGAACGCACATTCAGTGCTGCTGGAGGATTTGTCACGGATCACAGGGTGCGCCTGTCCACCGACTCGGTTGATCGACTGACTTTCATCAAGATGAACCAGTCTTGGATCACCACCAGCTACCACACACCTGATGCTGATATAACAGACTAATTGATTTTAACATGTCACATCCCTTCAAGACTGATGCTGATGCTGAGTGCCTGTGCTGTTATGTTGACTGGCTATCCTCCTCCTCCGAGTCCTCAATGATACGATTGATGATGATAGCTTGTAAGATCATTTTTGTTTATGGGTGCCGCCACCAGTGCCTAACGCCCAATTTTTCAGCCCCTGTTTAACAGGGGCGTGTAATTACAATTTTTGAAGCAATACTTTGCAACAGGGCTCATTGCTGTGCTCCAAGTACAGTATCTGTGAGGAGTTGCAGTGTTGTGCCACCAGTGCCTAACGCCCAATTTTTCAGCCCCTGTTTAACAGGGGCGTGTAATTACAATTTTTGAAGCAATACTTTGCAACAGGGCTCATTGCTGTGCTCCAAGTACAGTATCTGTGAGGAGTTGCAGTGTTGTGCCACCAGTGCCTAAGGCCCAATTTTTCAGCCCCTGTTTAACAGGGGCGTGTCATTACAATTTTTGAAGCAATACTTTGCAACAGGGCTCATTGGTGTGCTCCAAGTACAGTATCTGTGAGGAGTTGCAGTGTTGTGCCACCAGTGCCTAAGGCCCAATTTTTCAGCCCCTGTTTAACAGGGGCGTGTCATTACAATTTTTGAAGCAATACTTTGCAACAGGGCTCATTGCTGTGCTCCAAGTACAGTTGCTGTGAGGGGTTGCAGTGTTGTGCCACCAGTGCCTAAGGCCCAATTTTTCAGCCCCTGTTCAACAGGGGCATGTAATTACAATTCTTGATCTAATAATTCACAGCAGGGCCCATTGCTGCACCCACCAAGAGTAACTGTCCAGGGCTTACAGTGTTGTGGCACCAGCACCACCATCAAAGGCCCCAATTTTTACTACCACTGTTCAACAATTATATGTAATTAAAATTCCTGATATAATAGTTGACAGCAGGGCGGTTCCAGCACCAACCAAGAGTAACTGTGAGTGCTTACAGTGTTGTGCCAACACCAACAACTAAGGGGCCTATTTCTGCAGAGTATATACGGCAGGTCCCTACTTTCAAACATCCAACTTACAAACGACTCCTACTTGCAAACGCAAGAAGACAACAGGAAGTGAGAGGAAATCTACCACTAGGAAGGAAAATTCTCTCCTGTAAGAATAAATATGGGAGAAAGGTGTCTCCTCCTGTACTGATGCTTTATCAGCAATCCTTGTTTCAAGAAAAAACACCACATTTCAAAAACAGTTGTCATTGGGACGGAAAGTGAGGTGAAATGTTCTGAACAGGGGCACAGACAGCAAAACAAATGTTACAGGGGTGATAACCCTTACCTATGTTTTCCAAAAAGTTTAAAAATAGATTTTTTGGTCTGGAGCTACACTTCAACAATGTACCTGTTCAAAATTACAAACAGACTCTACATAAGAACAAACCTACAGTCCCTGTCTTGTATGCACCGCCTGTATAGGGCTGTTCAGAGTATATAGGGCCTTTTTTATTTTATGTGCGGGGTTCCCCTTAATATCCATACAAGACCCAAAGGGGCTGGTAATGGGCTGGGGTAGGGGGGGGGTCATGGGGTAGCTATGCCATTTTTCTTAAAGAATTTCATCCATATTACCGGGACCAGACATTACATTAAAGCCGCAAGCAGTTTTAAATGGCTTTTTTTTCCTTTAGAAGTGTCATTTTGTGCAGGGACAGTTTCTAAACACGGGAAACACGTGGCACTTCACAGGCATACTTTAGACACCCCCCAGGTACGATATTTAAAGGAATATTTGACTTTTTTTTTTTCACTTTATGCATCATTAAAATGACTGCTCCCGAAAAACGACCGTTTTTAAAACTTCTTTTTGCATTGATACATGTCCCCTGGTGCAGAACCCGGGTTCCCCAAACCCTTTTTAGGACAATAACATGCATAATAGTTGTTATAATTAGCACTTTAGAATTCGAACCGTTCGCATCCATTGTATTTAATAGGGGTTCTAATGTTCGTTCGAACTTTCGGTCCGTTCGCGGGTTCTGGTGCGAACCGAACCCGGGGGGTGTTCGGCTCATCACTACTGCTGAGAAGAAAATATAGGAGCTCTGTGTGATGCCACTAACACACTAGAAGTCCTATGGGTGCTTCTGAGATGAAAATATAGGAGCTCTGTGTGATGCCACTAACACACTAGAAGTCCTATGGGTGCTGCTGAGAAGAAAATATAGGAGCTATGTGTGATGCCACTAACACACTAGAAGTCCTATGGGTGCTTCTGAGATGAAAATATAGGAGCTCTGTGTGATGCCACTAACACACTAGAAGTCCTATGGGTGCTTCTGAGATGAAAATATAGGAGCTCTGTTTGCTGCCACTAACACACTAGAAGTCCTATGGGTGCTTCTGAGAAGAAAATATAGGAGCTCTGTTTGCTGCCACTAACACACTAGAAGTCCTATGGGTGCTGCTGAGAAGAAAATATAGGAGCTATGTGTGATGCCACTAACACACTAGAAGTCCTATGGGTGCTTCTGAGATGAAAATATAGGAGCTCTGTGTGATGCCACTAACACACTAGAAGTCCTATGGGTGCTTCTGAGATGAAAATATAGGAGCTCTGTTTGCTGCCACTAACACACTAGAAGTCCTATGGGTGCTGCTGAGAAGAAAATATAGGAGCTCTGTGTGATGCCACTAACACACTAGAAGTCCTATGGGTGCTTCTGAGATGAAAATATAGGAGCTCTGTGTGATGCCACTAACACACTAGAAGTCCTATGGGTGCTGCTGAGAAGAAAATATAGGAGCTCTGTTTGCTGCCACTAACACACTAGAAGTCCTATGGGTGCTGCTGAGAAGAAAATATAGGAGCTCTGTGTGATGCCACTAACACACTAGAAGTCCTATGGGTGCTTCTGAGATGAAAATATAGGAGCTCTGTGTGATGCCACTAACACACTAGAAGTCCTATGGGTGCTGCTGAGAAGAAAATATAGGAGCTATGTGTGATGCCACTAACACACTAGAAGTCCTATGGGTGCTTCTGAGATGAAAATATAGGAGCTCTGTGTGATGCCACTAACACACTAGAAGTCCTATGGGTGCTTCTGAGATGAAAATATAGGAGCTCTGTTTGCTGCCACTAACACACTAGAAGTCCTATGGGTGCTTCTGAGAAGAAAATATAGGAGCTCTGTGTGATGCCACTAACACACTAGAAGTCCTATGGGTGCTTCTGAGATGAAAATATAGGAACTCTGTGTGATGCCACTAACACATTAGAAGTCCTATGGGTGCTGCTAAGAAGAAAATATAGGAGCTCTGTTTGCTGCCACTAACACACTAGAAGTCCTATGGGTGCTTCTGAGAAGAAAATATAGGAGCTCTGTGTGATGCCACTAACACACTAGAAGTCCTATGGGTGCTTCTATAGGAACTCTGTGTGATGCCACTAACACATTAGAAGTCCTATGGGTGCTGCTGAGAAGAAAATATAGGAGCTCTGTTTGCTGCCACTAACACACTAGAAGTCCTATGGGTGCTGCTGAGAAGAAAATATAGGAGCTCTGTGTGATGCCACTAACACACTAGAAGTCCTATGGGTGCTGCTGAGAAGAAAATATAGGAGCTCTGTTTGCTGCCACTAACACACTAGAAGTCCTATGGGTGCTGCTGAGAAGAAAATATAGGAGCTCTGTTTGCTGCCACTAACACACTAGAAGTCCTATGGGTGCTGCTGAGAAGAAAATATAGGAGCTCTGTGTGATGCCACTAACACACTAGAAGTCCTATGGGTGCTGCTGAGAAGAAAATATAGGAGCTCTGTTTGCTGCCACTAACACACTAGAAGTCCTATGGGTGCTGCTGAGAAGAAAATATAGGAGCTCTGTTTGCTGCCACTAACACACTAGAAGTCCTATGGGTGCTGTTGGGGTGCAATGCTGTGCTAACAGCACTGCGGTTGGTACTACTGCAATACTGTACTAACATTAAGCACGCACCAGACTAATCCCCAACAGCAGCTAATAACACGCTAACTGTGCAATCAGCAGCAATGAACGATCAATGACTTAGGTAGCAATGGTTTAGCAAAGAAATAGCCAATGGTTTAGCAAAGAAGAGCAAATCTTTCAGTATCAAGCAAAGACAGAATCAGCAGACTGATCTCTCCTAAAGCCGGAACTCATGTGACCGGGGCCGATGGCGTGGCGGCCTTTTAAATGGTGGGGCATGTACTAAAGCCCCTGAGCTGTAATTGGCTACAGGCGTCCTGCCTGTAGCCAATTATTGCTCTCCGAGTTTCGGGCGCTGTGATTGGCCAAGCATGCGGGGTCACAGTGCATGCTTGGCCAATCATCAGCCAGCAATGCACTGCGCCGGCCGCGCCGGCCGCAATGCATTGCGGGGCCGCTCGCATCACACGAATGTGATGCGAACGGCCCAAATAGTTCTGGGCTCGACGAGCGAGCGAACGCCCGGTGCTCGATTCGAACATGGGTTCGAATCGAGCACCGGGCCCATCCCTACTCAGGACAAATAAGAGATGTTTAAGAAGTCAACCCTGCCATTGAAAATACTCTACAGATGGTTAACCAAATTACAAACCTTACAACTAGAGCAAACAAATCCTTTGTAAGAGAAAGACTTTAGTAAACAGAGATGCTAATACTAGCCGTGTAGAGACAAAGGAATGTGTTGTAAGGTATATGGCACCCAAAAAACTTGACAATCAAATGTATGAACATGACTAGAGCTATATTGACAAAGAAGTGTTGATAAAAAGGATCTGTTTGGACAGCTGAACCGTTCACCCAATTCTCAATCTAAAGTCCAGGGCTGACCCCCAAGAGGAACTTTCATACATATATATTTTTCATTTCTTTTCCTTTACTTCATATATATGTGGACATAAATATCCTAATCATAAGTGATGCATATGCCACTTCTCAGACATTTTAAGAAAACACCTGAGTACATGCTACATTATAAATATGCATGATATTCAAAGTAAGAACATATATTGATATGTAATGAATAAAAATTATGTTTAGATTATCATATGACATCTTAGGTCATAGGCAAAAGTATGATCTTAGTATCTGTTGACCTAGGGACTGTGTTAGAAGAATACATATAGATACCAGTGTGATTTTATATATAGAAGTGTTTTAAAGAGTTTATTAACCTTACGAAATACGTCTAATTGTGATTATAGAACAGGGATATGCAATTAGCGGACCTCCAGCTGTTGCCAAACTACAAGTCCCATGAGGCATAGCTAGACTCTGACCGCAGCAAGCATAACACCCAGAGGCAGAGGCATGATGGGACTTGTAGTTTTGCAACAGCTGGAGGTCCGCTAATTGCATATCCCTGTTATAGAATATAAAAGGAGCCTACGTTTAGAAATGACCACATATTCAAAATATGTAGATAAATATTGAATGTTATATTGATTGACATATAATCTGTACCCTGTTTAGAAAAACCAGCTTATCAATATATTTTTAGACAGGAATATAAAACAAATTATGTTATGTGAATGAATTAAAAAGTATATTAGAAGTATGTTATATATATATACACCGGATTACCAGAAGATTAAAATCCATATATATTCTTCCCACAATATACAAATTAAACACATTCTGAAAATAGAATATATAAACTTAAAGAATTGATGCCCCAGTGGTTGAAAGTGGTATTACTTGAGGTTCCCAAAAATTCAGAGAACAGTTAATTATTAAATTACCAACCTATAGAAACCAGAGATTTTTGTACAGTAACTCCCCTAACTGCAGGCACCAATGAGTGGAAGAACCACCTCCTTTGGGCAGAACTTAGGATAATTTTTATAACCTTATTGTCCAGAGACAATATTTAAGGGAAGAAAAATTAGATGAGGGGGAACTGACCGGGACTTACCACAAACTGACATCACTCACCGAGGACTCCCAGACAGCCAGTCACTCCCACCGGCCAGGGAGAGACACTCAGGGACCCACCCTGAGGGGCACACTGGGAGATCCACACGCTCAGACAGACTGACACCCATGCACCATGCATGAAGACATATTCTTACACTCATGAAGATTCCTAGACACCCGAATCCTGAAAGCCATGGCAGCCATCTTAACTCTGGTCACTTGCCAGTAGGAAATTGCGATTGTGGAATGGGTAATTATGCCATTTTGATTTGATATTGAATTCATTGTTGTTCTCAATAATATTGAAGTATTGAACATTCTGCAATTATGATTTATTCTCATTAACCAACAACTGGTAGATGTTTTTGTAAAGATTCAATTTTTCAATATATTTTTCTTTTTGCATAGTTCCAATCTTAGTGACAAAACAAACGTCCAATTTATTTCACATTGTTAACCACTTACTTACCTGCAGTATAGTAACGGTTGGATGTGTGAAATACAGACGTTCTGTTTCATTGTCAATTATACAAGGTTGTTGAACCTATTGAGAATTTATCATGACAGCATTATGTCTAAGGGACTGTATGCCCATTTTGCGGGTAATTTTATTGATTTTGTAGTCATTCATGTAACGCAATTGGTATTTTAATTTCATGTAAATATTTACTTTTTGTCAACCAATAAATGTAGCTATTTTGTATGATCACACGTCTCCGTGAATAAGTTTCATATTATAGACTGTATCATATAGATTGACTTGTATTCAAAAATATCTTTCGTTAAAAAGAACTTAAAATTAATATTGTGCGGGCAAAACTGTCCCTTAAAAAGCACAACATTATTATGGAGGCACTGAGCTGAGATAATGTTGATGTTTTGTACAAGATCAATCATAGTTATGATGGTGACATAAATAATATTTGGCATGAAATTAATTATTATTAATTTTTATTTATTTTTTTGGGAATTTAGTTTGCCTAAAAATGGCTGGTCAAAGTAAATTTTATGTTGATGGGGATTATCAAGAGTCAGGCCTTAGTGGTAATATGAGTACTCAGAAAAAGTTGGTACATGTACAGGAAATGTTGGAAATTTCTAAAATTGAAATGGTGGATCATGTCAGAAAAAGATTGTCTGATGAGACTGATCTAAAAGCACACATTAAAGACTGTAAAAACCGCACCCGTCATTTAGTAAAAGACGTGTGGAACGCGGAAGGTCAAATCTGTGCACTAAAAGACAGCTCCTCTGAGACAAAGGAAATAGAAAGGCTTGATCACATTAATTTTGAATTATGCATTGTCCTGACGTATCTTCATAGAGAGTTTAAACGTCAAAATACCGAACAGGAAAGTTATATCTTCAAATCCCAGCCACATTTAACAGAAAGGGAATGTGAGCTCACTAGAAATAAAAAGGAGACCAATGAAAAGGCAGATCATTATCATGAGTCTATAATGACAGTGCAAAATGAAATAGAACAGTTGCAAATGAACACTAAAATAATTCAGGACAAATGTCACAAAGTAAATAAAGAGTGGGAACAATTAATAGAAGAAATGGAGAGTTTTCTGCAGGAAAATGAGTCTCCTGATGAAAGTTGCCGAGTAATATGCAGTGGAAATTTAGAAAGTTGCCGAGTAACAAGCAGTGGAAATTTAAAAGAAGAAACAAATCAGCATAGGTCAGGACAGGAATCCCTAATTAAGAAATCAGAAGAATTAGAAGAACAAGTGAAGTTTGTGCCCCAGGGTAATGCTCAAATGCCTAACCCTGAAAGTATAGAATCTGACCAAAATGTAATATCTGACTCTCAATCGGAAATGTGGGAGTTAGACCATGGAGAGGGATCACAAAAAGAACCCTCATCCTACCCCAAGCCATCTATAGAGCAAAAGGGGGTAAAAATTTAACCAACATATGAAAGTGGGTTTAATCAGTTTTCCCTGGGATCAGAGGAAAAGACAGGCACCCCTAAACAGGACGCCTCAGAAATAATAAAAATGTTAAATGATGCTTTCCCAGTCTTTGAGGAAGAGGGATCCATGTGCGTCATTGACCACATTGAGGCCTATGAAAATACCTTATCAGCTTTAGGCCTAGGTGATGACCAGTCTAGGATTCATTTCTTACCGTGGGTATTTGAAACCAAACACCGTAGATTCTGCGAATCTTTAAAAAGTCTGTCTGGTACTTCATGGCAAGAAATTAAACACCGCTGTCATCTAGAATTTGGCCAGCACAAAAATGTTACAGTGGCCAGTGCGGCTATACAAAATCTGAGGTGTGCCAGTAATCAAAGCCCCACAGAATTTTTGGCTGTGCTCAAGAGTGCTTACCACTTAGCAGAAAATGAGCCAGATTACAATCGCCCTGAGTTTAAATCCATGTTCTTTGAGGCCCTACCTACCCACATAAAAGTGAGTTTAGCAAAAGACTACAAAGGGGGGTGATCACTGGAGTACTTGGTAAAAGAGGGTAACAACTTGTACTCTATCCAGCAAACTGGTGAATACAAAGGAAGGCCTTAACCTATAACGCAAATTCTGGATGAAATTAATGTATCACCTCAATTATTACAGTTTGAAACCCAGAAAATGACATGTGCTGATCTAGTCAGAGGAGATATGCCACAGAGTTTCCCCAGCGAGGGACCGGATACCCCACCATTAAGAAGGGGGGAACAGAGACCACCCTTTAGAGGGGTATCCCGAAGACCACCTCAGGAGTATCTCCCAAGGGAACCAGACCCGAGGTTTAAGAGAAACTATAGGATGTATCTCCAAAGGGTCAAATTTAAACTTAAAGGTAGAAACCTGCACTATTACTGGTCCAATTTGCCCCGGGGACCTACACAGGTAAATAGGGAGCACACACAGGGTAAAGCACCCCAAAATCCTCAGAAAAATAGGGAGAAATTAAGGCCCAGACAACTATCCCAGAATCAGGACAGTGGTTCCGATGGGGATATGTCTGACCAAACTGAGCCAATAGTCCCCAGAAAATTCAGAAACTGGGTCCCAAAACCCTATTCTAATCAGCCTGTAGGCAACGCAGAAACCAAAATAGATCAAATTATGGATATGTTGCACAGCTTCATTGCTGTACGGAACGTGAGTAAACGTTTTTTTTCAAAGGGCAAATATTGTGGCCAGCCAAGGGCCACAGAACCTTTGAAGCGTCTGTGTTAAAATAAATCAGAGGAATGCACTGGAAAGATATAGGAGACAGAGGTTCTAACACCATGTTTTTCCCCAGGTTACAGTAGTAGGATCCTGAAATCCCTAACTGGGATTTTGGTCGTTGGATATTAACTATTCTCCTATCTTTCAGTGGTCACTTCATTCCTCTGACATAAACAGATCGCTCCAGACAGCTTAATTTCAAGAAGTCGCAGAAGACGATAATTACAGAGGATGACCGAATCCTAAAGACAAATAATGTCAGAAGGCCTAAAATGGTTTGATATTTTGGTAAAAGATGAGGAGTCACCCGCATAAGGTAGTTTGATTGCCTCAAATGAGTTGTATTGACACCCCAAAGGGGGAAGATTTTATTTGTTTATTTCTCCCAAGTAGAGGGTTGACTATCGTGTCAAATATTTTGTTACTGACAGTAAATTTCACGTGTCAAACTAAAGTGTTTTTCATTTTTATCATTCCAGAACCGCTACAATTAAGCTAAAAAAAAATGGTTCTGAATATGTCAGTTAGTTATTAATGTCTGGTATCCACAGCTATAAACTAATGTCCTCATGTAATGAGCCCTAGAGCTTTGTCTCCCATAGCAAATGTTCAGACATTGTCTTGCTAGCCAGAGTGTTTAGTTAAAGGACTGATGACACAATGGGCTAAAGGGGGGGGGGGGGGGCTCTGAGGAAGCCAGGACACCAGCCTGACACTGAGATCTCAAAACGCAGGTAATGTAAAAAAAAAAAAAGAAAAAAACATTGTCTTTTTCTCATGGAATCCATTTTCCTTTACAGGACTAAGATGTCCATAAGCCGGTCAACAGAACCGAGAGTCCGACATGTGTGAAACATCCAGAGAAGGAACCGTATGGAGAATCCAGGGACACCACTGATGGCTAGTCTGCACGGACAAAACCCACCAGGACGGCCAAGCCCACAGGTGCCCGGAGTGATAAATTTCCCGCCAACCGACGGATGACGGCCTCGAGATGCACACATCAACCACATACCCATATTTTTCTCAATGAATTACTCCCATCTGCAGATGTCAACACCCCTTAAATACTATATTCAGTACCCACAATTTGGATACAAGGCCGAATGAAGCAAGATTTCTTCAACCTTTTGCATTTTGAAGTCTTCCAAACGACTTACGGCATTTTCAGACTTCAAAAGGGGGGATTATGTTGTGGGTTTCCTTAATAATAATATTAATAATAATAATAATTGTAATATTTACTGGCAGAGACTTGAAAGTTCACTTAGATCTCAAAAGCTGATGAACCAGGATGCACCATTATTGGACTGTAGTTTGTAAAGAGACCTTTCAGAGCAAAACACATGTTTTCCAAATGGTCAAGACATTAACAATGGGGTTAGCCATCTCTAACATTTACAAACCTGGTTTGAAAGTTAAAACAATGACAACTTTCCTCAGGACAAATAAGAGATGTTTAAGAAGTCAACCCTGCCATTGAAAATACTCTACAGATGGTTAACCAAATTACAAACCTTACAACTAGAGCAAACAAATCCTTTGTAAGAGAAAGACTTTAGTAAACAGAGATGCTAATACTAGCCATGTAGAGACAACGAAATGTGTTGTAAGGTATATGGCACCCAAAAAACTGGACAATCAAATGTATGAACATGATTAGAGCTATATTGACTAAGAAGTATTTCATGTAAATATTTACTTTTTGTCAACCAATAAATGTAGCTATTTTGTATGATCACACGTCTCCGTGAATAAGTTTCATATTATAGACTGTATCATATAGACTGACTTGTATTCAAAAATATCATTTGTTAAAAAGAACTTAAAATTAATATTGTGCGGGCAAAACTGTCCCTTAAAAAGCACAACAATCCTTAAGACTGTAGAAGCATTGCAAGGTCTTTAACTTTATTTTTTAGGAGTAAACTTTTCTATAGCTTTTAGATCTGTTGTAGCTGCTACTTCTACCGGTCACATCAGGCCTGTTATTGCTTAATAAAAAAAAAAATCAAATGTTGCAACCAAAACTAGCTAAAAATATATTTTTAAAGTTGAAATTGAGTTCAGATTTGCAAGCAGGATTTCGACAAACATGTTGCAAATCAATCCCAGGCAGTTTCACTCATCTGTAGTTATGAGCACGGGTAGTTTAGGGTTAGAGAACATGTATGCAAAGGTATGCAACAAAAGTATCTGTTTCTAATCGAAATGTTGGAAATAGCTTAATTTTAACCACTTCCATACAGGGCACTTAAACACCTTCCCGCCCAGACCAATTTTCAGCTTTCAGTGCTCTCACACTTTGATTGACAATTACTCAGTCATGCTACACTGTATCCAAACAAAATTTTTATCATTTTTTTCTCACAAATAAAGCTTTCTTTTGGTGGTGTTTAATCTGGGTTTTTTATTTTTTGCGATATAAGCGGAAAAAGAGCGAAAATTTTGAAAAGAAAAACACTTTTTTTTTAGATTCTATTGTAAAATTTTGCAAAGAAGTAATTTTTCTTCATAAATTTGGGCCAAAATTTATACTGCTACATATCTTTGGTAAAAATAACCCAAATTAGTGGATATTATTTAGTCTGTGTGAAAGTTATAGAGTCTACAAGTTAGGGTGCAAATCACAGAAAATTGATCACATCTGATCACACCTGATGTACTGAAAGCCTATCTCATTTCTTGATACAATAACAATCCAGGAAAGTACAAATACCCCGAAAATGTCCCTTTTTTGGAAAGTAGACAGTCCAAGGTATTTAGTAAGATGCATGGTGAGTTTTTTGAAGTTGTAATTTTTTCCCACAATTCTTGGGAAAATTAAGATTTTTTTTTTTACACAAACTTATTGTATTGATAGGTTATTTCTTGAACACAGCATATGCATACTTGCAACTACACCCAAAAATACATTCTGCTACTCCTCCTGAGTATGGTGATACCACATGTGTGAGACTTTTACACAGCCTGGCCACATACAGAGGCCCAACATCCAAGTAGCCCCTCCAGGCATTTTAGGAGCAAAATTACACATATAATTTCATGATGACCTATCTCAATTTTGAAGGCCCTGGAGCACCAGGACAATGGAAACATCCACAAAATGACCCCATTTTGGAAAGCAAACACCCCAAGGTATAATCTATGAGGCATAATGAGCCTTTTGAACAGTTCATTTTTTTCCAGAAGTTTTCGGAAAACGTGGGAAAAAAATGAACACACATTTTATTTACACAAAGTTGTCCATTTATAAAATATTTCCAACACATAGCATGCACATAGCAAAAATTACACCCCAAAATACATTCTGCTACTCCTCCTGAGTATAACAATACCACACGTGTGAGACTTTTACACAGCCTGGCCATATACAGAGGCCCAACATCCAAATAGCACCTCCAGGCATTCTAGCAGCATAAAATTACACATATAATTTTCTGACTACCGATCACATTTTTGAAGGCCCTTCATATTTCTAACACATAGCAGGTACATACCAAATAACAAAAGATTACCTGTGGTTTTAGTAGTGCAGTGGTCCACAGAGGAGAGCATCGGTCCAGGCAGCAGGCAGGAACAGACAGGCAGAGACACCGCACAGCCAAAAGCACAGGTCCAGGCAGCAGGCAGAGATGTCCAGGCAGAAATACTGTCCATAGTCAGTAGAGGCAGCAGGCAGAGAAATGGTCAACACAGCCAAAGTATTGGTCCAGGCAGCAGAAAGAAACATAGTCCATAAAGTCCTGGGTCATTACAGGCAGCGATATGGTCAGCACAGCCAAAGTATTGGTCCAGGCAGCAGGAAGGACCGTCAAGCTAAGAGCCAGGGGGACAGGGGTAGAGACTTCTCCCACCCAAATCTCTTTGAAGCCTCTGGGCAACCAGACCCTGTTCTGGGAACACAGAAAACCAAAAACTGGTTTTCTGTACTCAGAACGCTATTCTGGAGCCTCTCACATATGTGAGACCCCTGTGTGTTAATGTAGAAGGGCAAAGATCAGACCAAGTGGCAGGCAAAAACATGGTCGATTAACAGGCCGAGGTCGGTACACGTGGAAGTCAGAAACGTGGTTAAAACGGCAGGCAGAGGCATCGTCTGTAAACAGGCTGAGGTTGGTGCACGTGGAAGTCAGAAAGGTGTTAAAACGGCAGGCAAAGACATTGTCGGTAAACAGGCCAGGGTCAGTAGCAGGCAGGCACAGGTATTAGAAAGGGGGAAATGGCAGTCTGTTACTAATAAGGGGAACTAGTATCTGATAGATCGGTGATAATTTTTGAAGCAATCACCAATACACAGGCCAGGTTGGGAGGGACAATCGGGACAATGATAACTTGTATCTCTTCTAACTCCTCCTCTTGAGCATACACGACATCTCTTTTGGCGTCTTCTTCCGGATTCTGCGGGGGGGAATGCTATAGGGCAAATGTGGCTCATGCAGTCGACTCACACTATCAGAGTGAATGCTTCCTGGGGCGGGTCCTTGCTGGTAAATCAGGGCAGTGACAATGTCTTCCAAATATTTGAGGTAGGAGGTGGGTTGGTTTTCGGATGATTTTTGATAGCAGACAAATGAATTGAACAGGGCCATGTGAAAGAGATGAAATGCTACTTTTTTATACCAATAATTTGATAAATAGGGTTGTAGCATCTGATCGTTTAAATCCACCCCCCCCCCCCATGTACATATTGTAGTCATGAACACATTCAGGTTTTACTACGGGGCCACGTCTTCTCTGAACCTCCACCAAGTTGTCATCGTGGATTGTAGACATCATATGAACATCCTTCTTGTCCCGCCACTTCATGGCCAACACCTCCTCATTCCTCATGAATGCGGCTTCCCCCTTTTGTAGCTGTTTTGAAAGCAAATTCTGTGGGAACCCCTTCCTATTTTTTCGGAAGGTATCGCAGGCCAGGGTTTGTTCACGATACAGGTGACCGAAAAGGGGCAAGCTGCTGTAGTAATTATCTACATATATGTGGTATCCTTTTTTGAACAAGGGGTATGCAAGGTCCCAGACAATTTTACCACTGGTTCCTATATATGTGGGGCAATCACGGGGCTGGAGCTGGGAATCTTTGCCTTCGTAAATATGAAATTTGTGCACGTATCCAGTGGCTCGATCGCACAATTTGTTCATTTTTACCTCGTACCTGGCTCTTTTACTTGGGATAAACTGCTTGAACTGCAGCCGGCCAGTAAAGTGGATAAGGGATTCGTCTACACAAATATTTTTGTCGGGGATAAACACTTCAGAAAACCGTTTGGAAAAATAATTTATTAGGGGGCGAAGCTTATATAATTTGTCATTGTTGGGGTGATCTCGGGGAGGTCACTGCGAATTGTCATTAAAATGAAGAAAGCGCATTATCATATCGTACCATGTCCTGGACATGACAGCAGAAAATATGGGCATGTGGTGGATGGGGCGGGTGGACCAGTAGGCATGCAGTTCGCTTTTCTTTGTAAGCCCCATATTAAAAGTAAGGCCCAAAAACAATTTGAATTCCTCTAGTGTGAGACGTCGCCAATTAAACATAGAGGCGTAGGACGAATTGGGGTTGGCAGCAATAAATTGCTCTGCGTAAAGATTTGTTTGGTCCACCATGTACTGCAACAAATCTTCGGGGAAAAACAAATAAAAATAGTCCAATTGGGAAAAATTTGACGTGTTGGGCTGCACACCTGGCTGTGCGGTGAAAGGGGGGATTGTAGCGGATCCTGAGTTAGCAGGCAACCATAAGGGATTTGTCAGGGCATCAGGAAGGTAGGACTGGGCCCAGGTTTTTTGGGCTGGATGAGTAATTCCAGTACTGGTATTCGGCTCCTCTTCCTGGGGTCTGGCACTGCTGGTGGTAGGCAGGTCTTCTGATCTAGGTCCTGATCTCCTTAATCTTTTAGGAGGGGCGGTTTCCTCTGCTGACTCGGACACCGATCCACTACCCTCCACTGGCTCGTATTCCGAACCAGAATCGGATAATGGGAGCTCCCCTTTGCTCTCATCATCCGACATGGCGAGGATGTTATATGCCTCCTCAGGTGTGTACATTCTTTGAGACATGGCGGTACTAGTGGTGCTACTGATGGCGGGCCTGTGTGAGGGTAATGACAGGCTACTGATGATCTGTGTGATGGTACTTATGGCGGGACTGTGCGGCGGTAGTGATAGCGGTACCGATGGCGGTACTAATGGCGGCCTGTGTGACAGATGGGCTGTCAGATCCAGATGGTACCAATGGCGGTACTGATGGTGGTACCGATGGCGGTACTGATGTCGGTACTGATGGCGGTACCGTTGATGGCCTGTGTGACAGATGGGCTGTGACAGATGGGCTGTGACAGATGGGCTGTCAGATCCAGATGGTACCGATGGCGGTACCAATGGCAGTACCGATGGTGGTACTGATGGCGGTACCGTTGGTGGCCTGTGTGACAGATGTGCTGTGACAGATGGGCTGTGACAGATGGCTGTGACAGATGGGCTGTCAGATCCAGATGGTACCGATGGTGGTACTGATGGCGGTACTGATGGCAGTACCAATGGCGGTACTGATGGCGGTACCGATGGCGGTACTGATGGCGGTACCGTTGGTGGCCTATGTGACAGATGGGCTGTGACAGATGGGCTGTCAGATCCAGATGGTACCGATGGCGGTACTGATGGCGGTACCGATGGCGGTACTGATGGCGGTACTGATGGCGGTACCGTTGGTGGCCTGTGTGACAGATGGGCTGTCAGATCCAGATGGTACTGATGGCGGTACTGATGGTGGGCTGTGACAGGTCCAGATGGGCTGTGACAGATCCAGATGGGCTGTGACAGATCCAGATGGGCTGTGACAGGTTCTCTTTATTGGGGGGGCATGTAGTGCAGACTGTATTTTATAGAAAAAAAAACAAAAAACTCACAGAGCTCTCCTCTCTCCTCACACAATTGGTGTGTGAGAGAGAGAAGGAGAGATCCCTGGAAACCGCCACATTGTTTATACTTGTGACCGGCTGTGATTGGACACAGCCGATCACGTGGGTAAACAACCAATTTCATTGGCAGTTTACCCTGATCGAGGATGGGCTATGTCCGAGGGACACGCGCCATCCCCGATCGGCGCGCCGCGCATTAGGCGCGCCTCTGATTTGTTTGGGCATGTGACCGGCTGTGATTTGACACAGCCGA
Organism: Rana muscosa; assembly: GCA_029206835.1. Lineage (NCBI taxonomy): Eukaryota > Metazoa > Chordata > Amphibia > Anura > Ranidae > Rana > Rana muscosa. The sequence goes on along the minus strand of CM055122.1, from coordinate 756,610,130 downwards.
TCACATGGTAAACAGCCAATGAAAAATTGGCTGTTTACCCTGATCGGGTATGCGCTGTGTCCGGGGGACAAGCGGCATTACCGATCGGTGCAGTGTGCGCCCTCGGGGGCACGCAATAACAGCGAATCCTGGCGGACTTCATATGACGTCCAGTCAGGATTTTAAAACCACTTTGCCGACGTCAATCCGCTATAGGGTGGGCGGCAAGTGGTTAAATAATTTTTGACTGGGTTGAGTGGTGAGTAGTATTTGTACTTTTCCCCATAGATATGAATGTAGCTACCCTGTCCTAAACAGGGGCTACTATCTAAATTCAGTCATGCGGGGTGGTAGTCAGTCCAGACTGATTATAGACTATTTCAGAGGTTGGCAATTCGTGTTTACTGTGCTTCAGTTTGCGAATAAACAGGGAGACTGTGCAGCACTCTTCCTATTCATTACTTCATTCAGTGCAGTTGAGGCTGCAGAGATGGAGATTGAGGACTGTCCTCAATCTTCTTTCTCTGTCTCAAAAGTGAAACATCAGGGGTCTAAAGAGACCCCTGATATTTCACCAAATCAGGTAGGGGGAAGTAATAAAAATAAAATACTGACATCTCCACTGCCCTACTGACACCAACCCCTGGCCTAATGACACCATCCACTGCTCCACTGATACGCCCCTCTGCCCTTCTGACAAAGTACATTGCCCTACTGACACTGTCAACACCTCTACTGACATCGCCCACTGCCCTACTTATACCAAACTTTGCCCTACTGACACATCCACTACTCTACTGACACTGTCCACTGCCCTACTGACATTGTCCAGTGCTCTTTTGACACCATCCACTGCTCTACTGACACTGTTCTCTGCTCTACTGACAGCATTCTCTGCCCTACTGACACCATCCACTGCCATACTGACCCAATCATCTGCCCTACTGACACTGTCCACACACTGTCCACTGACCTACTGAAACTGTCCGCTCTTCTACTGACTGACACTGTCCACTTTTAAGGTAGGCTAAGTTTTTTATTTTTACAGTGACATTTGTTTTATCATATTTTTCTAAGTTTAACTGACTATTTAGTTAAAAAAAAGGGGGTGCCGAAGAGATCTTTGATCTCTTTCATGTTGTTCAGGTAGATTTCAACCTCTCTTTTTATAATTAACATTTTTTTATTAGGAAATCAAAGGTTACATAAAAAAGGCAGCAATCAGTACACATTACATGAGTTAAAAGATCCTCATACAGAAAAGTAGGGGCATCATAGTTACCTTTTACATAAAGCAACAGTGGTTGCCTCCCCCTGGTCTATTTGCTCATTTGGTTTTCCCTTAAACCCAGTGGAGCTATGGTTTCTCCCTTCTGCCACTAGATGTCACTGGTACCATTGGCAATAGTGTGAAAAGCTAGAGTCAAACTGACTTATGAATAAGTCCAACTCCAACCAGTAGGCGTTTCTTGGCCACTGGTGAATGTTGGGGGAGAATATAAATATTTGGAGAAGGTCAGGTGATCTCTCTCTTCCCCCTGGGCTGCTGCCTGGAAGGATGAACAAGGAGCAGCTGGGAGATTAGGTCTGGAACCTTAGGCCTGTGCATGTGCTTGGAAAAGACAATGTCTAAGATGAAGTACCATATGTCACTCTGCCGCTTAATGTCCTGAGTGAGAAACTTGTGGATAACCTGGGAAAGCATAGAGCTGGGATCATCAAGGCTGCTGCTGCTGGAAATTATTTTTGCAGGTGGCTTCTACTAAATGGCTACAGGTGCTGGATTTCAGCTTAAAGGACCTTTTTCTGTACTTGTTACGTACCTCGTAGTAGAGCCTGACTTGTAGGAGGAGACCTCTCTTACAGCCCTGGTTCAGGAATCACTGGAGTGGGAACAGTGGTTTCGTGAGCGCAGTGAGGTAGGAGTGCCTGTGGAAGTTGTAGTAGCTGGCACAGTAGTAGGATGATGACCCTCCAGGAATGACTAGAACTGCAGATGACAGCAGAGGCAGATGCAGGTCGGCGACCTGATGAGCTGGTAGATGCAGGATCAGCAGCAAGCTGGAGCAGGGTGAGACAAGCCTGGTCAAACACAGGAAATACACAGAGCAAGGCAGCAGGCAGTAGCAGGGTTAGATGAACAGGCAGAGGTTGGCAACAGGTAAACTAGCAGGAGGTAAAGGCAGGGTCCAAGCAAGCCGAGGTCAGGGTTGGAGATAACGGGTAAGTCAACAGAGCCGGGTCGGTACAGGTGATCAGCTGGCAGGTAGGGATGAGCTCGGTGTTCGAGTCGAACATAAGTTCGACTCGAACATCGGCTGTTCGACCGTTCGGCAGACATTGAACGATTTGGGCCGTTCGCGCCAAATTCGAGTGACGCGAACGCCCCACAATACACTGCGCCATCGCAGTGCAATCCCGACGCTGTGATTGGCCAAGCATGCACTGTGACCCCGCATGCTTGGCCAATCACAGCGCCGGCAGCTAGGAGAGCCATAATTGGCCACAGGCAGGTTGCCTGTGGCCAATTATAGCTCAGGGGGTTTAGCACACGCCCCACACTATAAAAGGCCGCCAGCGCGGCGGCCTTGTGTAGTGTGTTCCGGCGCAGGGAAAGAGTTACATAGGCAGGGACAGTGTCAGTGCTATTTGTACCTCAAACTTGTGTGTAGGGAGAGAGAAGGATAGGCAGGGAGAGTGTCAGTGTCATATTCTTTGCTAAACCTTGTGTGCAGGGAGACAGAAGGATAGGCAGGGGACAGTGTCAGTGTCACATTCTTTGCTAAACCTTGTATGCAGGGAGAGAGAAGGATAGGCAGGGAGAGTGTCAGTGTCATATACTTTGATAAAACTTGTGTGCAGGGAGAGAGAAGGATAGGCAGGGGACAGTGTCAGTGTCATATTCTTTGCTAAACCTTGTGTGCAGGGAGAGAGAAGGATAGGCAGGGGACAGTGTCAGTGTCACATTCTTTGCTAAACCTTGTGTGCAGGGAGAGAGAAGGATAGGCAGGGAGAGTGTCAGTGTCATATACTTTGATAAACCTTGTGTGCAGGGAGAGAAAAGGATAGGCAGGGGACAGTGTCAGTGTCATATTCTTTGCTAAACCTTGTGTGCAGGGAGAGAGAAGGATAGGCAGGGAGAGTGTCAGTGTCATATACTTTGATAAACCTTGTGTGCAGGGAGAGAGAAGGATAGGCAGGGGACAGTGTCAGTGTCATATTCTTTGCTAAACCTTGTGAGCAGGGAGAGAGAAGGATAGACAGGGAGAGTGTCAGTGTCATATACTTTGATAAACCTTGTGTGCAGGAAGAGAGAAGGATAGGCAGGGGACAGTGTCAGTGTCATTGTTGCTAAGCCTCCTGCAAATTATACACCTGAAGTTAGCCTGTATTGCTGCTTTTTCCTGGTGTGTTACACCAACAGGCATTTGCAGCACTTACAGCGGGCGGAGTGTGCCTCCTAATCATATTACACCTGAAGTTAGCCTGTATTGCTGCTTTTTCCTGGTGTGTTACACCAACAGGCATTTGCAGCACTTACAGCGGGCGGAGTGTGCCTCCTGATCATATTACACCTGAAGTTAGCCTGTATTGCTGCTTTTTCCTGGTGTGTTACACCAACAGGCATTTGCAGCACTTACAGCGGGCGGAGTGTGCCTCCTGATCATATTACACCTGAAGTTAGCCTGTATTGCTGCTTTTTCCTGGTGTGTTACACCAACAGGCATTTGCAGCACTTACAGCGGGCGGAGTGTGCCTCCTGATCATATTACACCTGAAGTTAGCCTGTATTGCTGCTTTTTCCTGGTGTCTTACACCAACAGGCATTTGCAGCACTTACAGCGGGCGGAGTGTGCCTCCTGATCATATTACACCTGAGGTTAGCCTGTAATGCTGCTTTTTCCTGGTGTGTTACACCAACAGGCATTTGCAGCACTTACAGCGGGCGGAGTGTGCCTCCTGATCATATTACACCTGAAGTTAGCCTGTATTGCTGCTTTTTCCTGGTGTGTTACACCAACAGGCATTTGCAGCACTTACAGCGGGCGGAGTGTGCCTCCTGATCATATTACACCTGAAGTTAGCCTGTATTGCTGCTTTTTCCTGGTGTGTTACACCAACAGGCATTTGCAGCATTTACAGCGGGCGGAGTGTGCCTCCTGATCATATTACACCTGAAGTTAGCCTGTATTGCTGCTTTATCCTGGTGTGTTACACCAACATGCATTTGCAGCACTTACAGCGGGCGGAGTGTGCCTCCTGATCATATTACACCTGCAGTTAGCCTGTATTGCTGCTTTTTCCTGGTGTGTTACACCAACAGGCATTTGCAGCACTTACAGCGGGCGGAGTGTGCCTCCTGATCATATTACACCTGAAGTTAGCCTGTATTGCTGCTTTTTCCTGGTGTGTTACACCAACAGGCATTTGCAGCACTTACAGCGGGCGGAGTGTGCCTCCTGATCATATTACACCTGAAGTTAGCCTGTATTGCTGCTTTTTCCTGGTGTGTTACACCAACAGGCATTTGCAGCACCTACAGCAGGCGTAGTGTGATTCCTGCAAAATATACTCCTGAAGCTAGGCCTTATTGCTGGTTTTCCCATTTCCCTGCAGGCCATTAGAATGTCTGGAAGGCAAACAAGGAGAGGCAGACAGTCAGGAGCCAATAAAAGAGGGCAAGCAGGCTCTGTGTCTAGAGACAACAGTGCTGGTCGTGGACGCGGTGCATCGCCATCAGCACGTGGCCATGGGACACGCTTGTCCTTCTTTTCGGCAGCTGGACGTGTTGAGCCGCATCATGCCGAAGACTTGGTAGAGTGGATGACCAAGCCCTCCTCATCCTCCTCATCCTCTCTCACCCAGGCTCAGGGTACTGGCAAAGCAGCTGCCAAAGCGTCCTCTTCCCTGGTATCAATGTCATCATCAGTCACTCCTTCCCTAGACCAACCATGTCCTCCTGAGGAGTCCCCTGAACTGTTTGAGCACAGTGTTGGGTACATGCTCCAGGAGAATGCCCAGCATTTCGAAGGGTCTGATGATGATACCCAGCTAGAGGAAGGCAGTAGCGTGAGAGCAGAGAGAGGGGATGCTCAAGAAGGACACCAATCTGGCAGTCATGTTCCAGCAGCTGCAGCATACTGCCAGATTGGCTCCAGTGATGAGGAGGGAGGGGATGATGAGGTCACTGACTCCACGTGGGTGCCTAATAGGAGAGAGGAGGAGGAGGAGGATGAGGAGGAGGCACATCTCCAACGAGGCCGGATGCCCTCGGGGGGCCAGCGTAAGGGCAGCACACCGACGGAATCACACCGCAGAGCTCCGCCTGTGCAGGGCGCTGCCTCTGCCCGTTATTCAAAAAGTTCTTTGGTGTGGGCCTTTTTTGAGTCGAGTGCATCAGATCGCACAGCTGCTGTTTGCAACATATGTCTCAAGCGTATATCGCGTGGCCAAAACATCAGCCGCTTGGGCACCACATGCTTGACCAGACATATGTTGACCTGCCATGCAGCTCGTTGGCAAGCCTACCTTAAAGACCCACACCAAAGAACAAAGCGGACCTCTCCTTGCACCGCATCAGCTGGGATCTCCAACCCCACTATACCTTCAGTCCTCTCTGAAACCTGCACTGAGAGGAATGAAGGTGTAGAATTAGGTGTGTCACAGCCAAGTACTTGCGGGCACTCTGCTAGCAGTACACCATCGTTGGATTCTAGCAGGCAAATTTCCCTGCCCCAGCTGCTGGACCGTCAAAAGATGTTCACTCCCAGCCATCCACATGCCCAGCGGTTGAATGCTAGCTTGGCTAAATTGCTAGCGCTTCAACTGCTGCCTTTTCAGTTGGTAGACTCGGCCCCCTTCCGTGAGTTTGTGCAATGTGCGGTTCCTCAGTGGCAGGTTCCCAAACGCCACTTTTTCTCACGGAAGGCGATTCCGGCTCTCTACCGGCATGTGGAAGGCAATGTCTTGGCCTCGCTGGACAGGGCGGTCAGCGGTAAGGTGCATATTACAGCTGACTCATGGTCCAGCATGCATGGACAGGGACGTTACCTTTCTTTCACGGCCCATTGGGTCACTCTTTTGGCAGCTGGGAAGGATGCAGGACAAGGTGCAGTAGTGTTGGAGGTTGTTCCACCGCCACACCTCCAAAATGCTACTACTGGTTGTGACACAACTCTGTCCTCCACCCCCTCCTCTTCTTCTTCCTCCATGGCCTCTTCCTGTGCAGGGATGAGCCGAACACCCCCCTGTTCGGTTCGCACCAGAACCTGCGAACAGACAAAATGTTCGTGTGAACTTTAGAACCCTATTAAATACAATGGACTCGAACGTTCGAAATCTAAAGTGTTAATTATAAAGGCTAATATGCAAGTTATTGTCCTAAAAAGTGTTTGGGGACCTGGGTCCTGCCCCAGGGGACATGTATCAATGCAAAAAAAAGTTTTAAAAACTACCGTTTTTTCGGGAGCAGTGATTTTAATAATGCTTAAAATGAAAAAATAAAAGTGAAATATTCCTTTAAATTTCATACCTGGGGGGTGTGTATGATATGCATGTAAAGTGGCGCATGTTTCCCGTGCTTAGAACTGTCCCTGCAAAAAATGTCATGTTTGAAAGAAAAAAAGTCATTTAAAACTCACTCACGGCTATTAATGAATTGTCGGCTCCCGGCAATACATTCAAAAGTCATTGATAAAAGAATTCAATTACCAGGCCCTTCAGGTCTGGAATGGATATTAAGGGGAACCCCGCCGCAAATTTTTAAAAAAATTGACGTGGGGTTCCCCCAAATATCCATTCCAGGCCCTTCAGATCTGCCATGGATTTTAAGGGGAACTCCACCCCAAATTTAAAAAAAATGGCGTGGAGTCCCCCTAAAAATCCATACCAGACCCCTTATCCGAGCACGCAACCTGGCCGGCCGCAGGGGAAGAGGGGGGGACGAGAGAGCGGCCCCCCTCCCTCCTGAACCGTACCAGGCAACACGCCCTCAACATGGGGAGGATGTCCCCATGTTGATGGGGACAAGGGCCTCATCCCCACAACCCTTGCCCGGTGGTTGTGGGGGTCTGCGGGCGGGGGGCTTATCGGAATCTGGAAGACCCCTTTAACAAAGGGGACCCCCAGATCCCGGCCCCCCCCTATGTGAATTGGTAAGGGGTACATTTTACCCCTACCATTTCACGAAGAAAGCGTAAAAAAATGTTTAAAAAAAACACACAAACACCTTGAAAAAGTCCTTTATTTAAAAAACAAAAAAAAACAAAAACATTCCAGCGGTGAAATCCAGTGTCCCGTGGCGATCCCGATGTCCAGCGCTGTCCTTCATTGGTTGTGCCTGAGCGGACCTGATGCGGAACTCCCTCTCAGAACTCCCTCTCAGTGTTTTAAATGTATATACCCGCCCCTTCTAAAGTTCCCCATCAGGTCCGCTCAGCGGACCAGATGCGGAACATGAGAAGGGGCGGGTCTATACATGTATTACCAAAGTGAGAGCAGTTCCCCATCAGGTCCGCCCCCTCGGTATGTCGGACCCGCCTACGTCATTGGCTTGAGCGGGGAACTTCCTTCACTATGTAAATTTAAATTTACACAGTGAAGGAAGTTCCTCCCCATGTTGAGGGCATGTGGCCTGGTACGGTTCAGGAGGGAGGGGGGGCCGCTCTCTCGTCCCCCCCTTTTCCCCTGCGGCCGGCCAGGTTGCGTGCTCGGATAAGGGGTCTGGTATGGATTTTTAGGGGGACTCCACACCATTTTTTTTTAAATTTGGGGTGGAGTTCCCCTTAAAATCCATGCCAGATCTGAAGGGCCTGGAATGGATATTTGGGGGAACCCCACGTCAATTTTTTTTAAAATTTGCGGCAGGGTTCCCCTTAATATCCATTCCAGACCTGAAGGGCCTGGTAATTGAATTCTGGGGAACCCCCACGCTTTTTTTTTATTTTTTATCAATGACTTTTGAATGTATTGCCGGGAGCCGACAATTCATTAATAGCCGCGAGTGAGTTTTAAATGACTTTTTTTCTTTCAAAAATGACATTTTTTGCAGGGACAGTTCTAAGCACGGGAAACATGCGCCACTTTACATGCATATCTTACACACACCCCAGGTACGAAATTTAAAGGAATATTTCACTTTTATTTTTTCATTTTAAGCATTATTAAAATCACTGCTCCCGAAAAAACAGCCGTTTTTAAAACTTCTTTTTGCATTGATACATGTCCCCTGGGGCAGGACCCGGGTCCCCAAACACTTTTTAGGACAATAACTTGCATATAAGCCTTTATAATTAGCACTTTAGATTTCTCCAATAGATTTTTCGAATTTGCCGCGAACACCCCAATTTGTTCGCTGTTCGGCGAACGGGCGAACAGGCAATGTTCGAGTCGAACATGAGTTTGACTCGAACTCGAAGCTCATCCCTATTCCTGTGCTTTGTCCTCAGAACCAGCGATGCTCCGTAGGCGTTCAAGGGGCTACGCAAGTACGCAGGCAAAAAGACGCCATGCCATGCTTGCGCTGGTGTGTTTGGGGGACAGGAGCCACACTGGGGCAGAGGTTCTGTCTGCTCTGCAGGGGCAGGCCGAGAGGTGGTTGACGCCACGCCAGCTTAAGCCAGGAATGGTAGTTTGCGACAATGGCACCAACCTCCTCTCCGCTCTTCGACAGGGACAACTGACCCATGTGCCCTGTGTGGCTCACGTCCTTAACCTGGTGGTGCAGCGGTTCTTGGGCAGGTACCCGGGCTTACAGGATGTCCTGAGGCAGGCCAAGAAAGTCTGTGTGCATTTCCGCAGATCTTATAATGCCAGTGCTCGCCTGGCTGAGCTGCAAAAGGAGTTGAACCTACCCAAGAACCGCCTTATATGTGACATGCCCACCAGGTGGAACTCAACGTTGGCCATGCTGCAGCGGCTGCACACGCAGCAGAGGGCCATCAATGAGTACCTGTGCGACTACGGCACCAGGACAGGGTCAGGGGAGCTCCGTTTTTTTTCACCACGCTAGTGGGGCATGATCAGGGATGCATGCACTCTCCTGGCACCATTTGAGGAGGCCACGAGGATGGTGAGCAGTGACAGTGCATGCATCAGTGACACTGTGGCTCTTGTCCACCTGTTGGAACATACGCTGCGTGGAATAATGGACAGGGCACTTGAGGCAGAACAGAGGCAGGAAGAGGAGGACTTCCTTGCCTCTCAAGGCCCCCTTTACCCAGACAGTGTTCCTTCTGTCCCACCCATCGCACAGGAAGAAGAGGAGGAGGAGGAGGAGGAGGAGGATTGTGTTAGCATGGAGGTGGAGGCTGGCACTCAGCATCATCAGCAGCAGTCTTTTAGGGATGATTTACAGTCCCAAGAAACCAGTGGACTTGTACGTGGCTGGGAGGAGGTGGCTGCGGATCATGTCGTCCTTAGTGACCCAGAGGACTCCGGACCAAATGCCTCAGCTAACCTACGCTGCATGGCCTCCCTGATCCTGCAAAGTCTGCGGAAGGATCCTCGTATTCTTCGGATCAAGGAGAGGGACCATTACTGGCTGGCCACTCTCCTTGATCCACGGTACAAGGGTAAGGTTGCGGACCTTATCTTACTGTCGCAGAGGGAGCAGAGGATGAGGCCTTGCAGAAAGGTCTGTGCAACGCGTTCCCAGAGACTGGGAGGTTACAAACTCCTGGTCCTGGACAACGAGTTGCTGAGGCTTCGGTCAGTCAAAGAAGGAGCGGTGGGGAAGGTGGCCGTCTGACCGATGCGTTCAGACAATTCTTTAGTCCGCAGCCCCAAGGTATGATCGGTTCCAGCAACCATCGCCAGCGTCTGATATACATGGTGCAGGAATACCTAGGGGCAAGGTCAGACTTGGACACCTTCCCCACCGAAAATCCTCTGGCTTACTGGGTCTTGAGGATGGATCATTGGCCAGAGCTTGCACAGTATGCAATTGAGCTACTGGCCTGTACTGCATCCAGCGTTCTTTCAGAACGCACATTCAGTGCTGCTGGAGGATTTGTCACGGATCACAGGGTGCGCCTGTCCACCGACTCTGTTGATTGACTGACCTTCATAAAGATGAACCAGTCTTGGATCACCACCAGCTACCAAACACCTGAAGCTGACATAACAGACTAATTTATTTTCAAATGTCACATCCCTTCAAGACTGATGCTGATGCTGAGAGACTGTCCTGTTATGTTGACTGACTATCCTCCTCCTCCTCAATGATCCGATTGATGATGATAGCTTGGAAGAACATTTTTGTTTCTGGGTGCCGCCACCAGTGGCTAAGGCCCAATTTTTCAGCCCCTGTTTAACAGGGGCGTGTTATTACAATTTTTTATGCAATGCTTTGCAGCAGGGCTCATTCCTGCACTCCAACTAGAGTATCTGGGAGAGGTTGCAGTGTCGTGGCACCAGCACCAGTGGCTAAGGCCCAATTTTTCAGCCCCTGTTTAACAGGGGCGTGTAATTACAATTTTTGATGCAATACTTTGCAACAGGGCTCATTGCTGTGCTCCAAGTACAGTATCTGTGAGGGGTTGCAGTGTTGTGGCACCAGTGCCTAAGGCCCAATTTTTCTGCCCCTGTTTAACAGGGGCATTTAATTACAATTCTTGATCTAATAATTCACAGCAGCGCCCATTCATGCGCCCACCAAGAGTAACTGTGAGGGCTCACAGTGTTGTGGCAACACCAACATGTAAGGGGCAAATTTCAGCTGAGTATATACGGCAGGCCCCTACTTTCAAACATCCAACTTACAAACGACTCCTCCTTGCAAACGGAAGGATACAACAGGAAGTGAGAGGAAATCTACCCCTAGGAAGGCAAATTCTCTCCTGTAAGAGTTAATATGGGAAAAAAAGTGTCTCCTCTCCACTGATGCTTTATCACCAATTCTTGTTTCAATAAAAAAACCAAAATTTTCAAAAAACATTTGTCATTAGGAGGTGAACTGTTCTGAACAGGTGCACACTGCACAGACAGCAAAACAAATGTTACAGGGGTGATAACCCTTCCCTATGTTTTCCAAAAAGCTTAAAAATAGATTTTTGGCTGGAGCTACACTTAAACAATGTACCTGTTCAAACTTACAAACAGATTCTACATAAAAACAAACCTACAGTCCCTGTCTTGTATGCACCGCCTGTATACGGCTGTTCAGAGTATATAGGGCCTTTTTTATTTTGTGTGCAGGGTTCCCCTTAATATCCATACAAGACCCAAAGGGGCTGGTAATGGGCTGGGGTAGGGGGGGGGGGGGGCTGTGATGGGGTAGCTATGCCATTTTTCTTAAAGATTTTCATCCATATTACCGGGACCAGACATTACATTAAAGCCGCAAGCAGTTTTAAATGGCTTTTTTTCCTTTAGAAATGTAATTTTGTGCAGGGACAGTTCTAAACACGGGAAACACGTGGCGCTTCACAGGCATACTTTAGACACCCCCCAGGTACAATATTTAAAGGAATATTTGACTCTTTTTTTTTCACTTTATGCATCATTAAAATGACTGCTCCCGAAAAACGGCCGTTTTTAAAACTTTTTTTTGGATTGATACATCTCCCCTGGTGCAGAACCCGGGTTCCCAAACCCTTTTTAGGACAATAACATGCATAATAGTCGTTATAATTAGCACTTTAGATTTTGAATGTTCGCATCCATTGTATTTAATAGGGTTCTAAAGTTCGTGCGAACTTTCGGTCCGTTCGCGGGTTCTGGTGCGAACCAAACCCGGGGGTGTTCGGCTCATCACTACTGGCAGGATACAGGTTACTAGGCACAGAGCTGCAGATCAAACAGCACTGCACAAGTGCAGCTGCTGTCCTTTTAAAGGCTCATTGGCGCCAAGTAGCGCTTAGCGTGCACATGAGCGCACCCACTGCGCACGCACGCGCGCCTGAGGGGCACGCTGGTGCACACACGCAAACAGGTGCCGCTGTGTAGTCTGACCAGGAACGCGTGTGCACATGCACCCACGCACGTACCTCCGCTCTGTCCTGGCAAGTCCCTGACAGTACTTGAGTGTACCGGTATGCTATTGAGTCTGCAGGATAGTAATGGTCTTCTGAGATACCTACCCCTTTCTCCCTGTAGTTTAAGTGTTGGATAATAAGCTTTTTTGTTTTCACCTTAAAATGACTGGTGCCCATCTGTTCACATTTCCCATTATTACCTAAGAGATCTACACCCTGAGGTGAAATGTTAGCCAGCCCTGTCTCTGGGAGTACCACCATGCCTCTGGGGGTCAGGGGGGTAATATATGAAAGGCAAATCAATAATAACTTGGATTTAATGTTGAAGAATAGGAAATTCAGATAGGAAGTGAAAGGTGATGAATGAGAGTCTATTCAATGAAAATGCAGGCAATCATAGAGAATATTAATTGAGTTTTATAACTACAGCAAAAGATCTGACGGATTGGCAATGAATCAACAATTTGCAACATCATATTCATTTGCTACTTAATAAATTTATCACAGTGAATTTGTTGGGAAAAAAAATATTTAAAATGTATAGATACAGAAGCTTTTCACCATTTTAAAGATGGAGCATAAAATTAAAGCAGCAGCACCATCTAGTGGACAATGTTTTGTGTTTTTCTGTGTACTGTAGCTTTTGTCAACAGAAATCATTATTGATTTGTACTGCTCTAAATTGCTATTTTTTTTATTAGCACTGATTGAAAAATAACATAATACAGATGCAAAATTAAAAAACAGTAACATTTAAAGTTTGTAAAATTAGAAAGTTAACATCTAAGGTGAAAACAAGAGGATTGCATTAAACCCAATTGCTCTTTATAGTGAACTCTACATTTATGTTGTGTGTGGGACCTTTTTTTTGTAAATTTTTTTGAAAATTGTCTTGTAGGCTTTGAGACTTCAGATTCATATAATTATGGACAGCTTAACCTCCGACTATTTATCCTTTTGTTTGTTATTGCTGTTTCGTAACACTGTGGCTGTTGGTGAATTTGCTGCCTGTTTTTTCACATTCAGTTTGATTACTTTGATATTTTGTACTTACCTTGGCTTAAGAGTGGACCGGATGCCTAATGGCATTAATGGACTATTTAAATTATATTAGAAGTAAAATCCATCACTATATACTTCTTGGAAATAAAATATATTTAATTGGCCTTTTAAGAATATATGGAAACTTTTATTTAAAAAATGTACTGTTATAGGAATACTGTACTGCATAATGATGAAGTAAAAAATCTTGATTTAAAAATAGACACTGAAGAGTCTTGATTTCATAAGTATTCACCCCCTTAGACAGGCCTACAGTTTATAAAATAAAAATATGAAAATAAATCAATTAATAAAACACTAAAATTAATGTGGCAATCCTGGGACTTGATAAAGCATAGGAAAGGCTGTTCATCCATACTGGGAGTTTTTCAGCCATGGTTCCGGGGGGGGGGGGGGGGGGGGCTTAATACCTACTAGGGCCCTGTGACTACATCTGCTATTTTCTAAAAAAGGTAAAGTTAGCCTTAAAAGTGGCCCTTTTGGGTGCAAAGTAGCTGATATTGGTCATGTCTGTTCTCTACCTATCCTCTTATACTGTGCAATTGAGTTCATTTCCCACTGAAGGGGACTCTAATGACCTCAAATGTCTAGAGAAAGTGGTTAATGCTGCAGCTTAAAAGTGATGTAAATAAACCAACCTATATATGATGGGTCTTCAAAAAGTTTCTGCACTTTTATAGTTTCATTGGAAACGGTGAGAGCCGAAGGAGTAGTAAATGGTCATGTATGTTAGTGTCATGTGACAAGTCTGTCTGGCAATCCAGCTGACCTTGCAGTTTAGTATAAGAGTTGTCACGCTGTGGTGAAGATGACTGTGAAACTTATAAAAAAAGTGGGGGAAACTTTTTGAAGAATTGTATGTTTATATGATCTCAGTTTGATGAAAAGTAACAAAGGGATCATTTTTTATTTTAATATCTGTTATTTGCATATAGATAGCAGGGTTGCCATTGCCTCCCGCAGCATTTTCTACTGACAAAACATGGAAGATTTATTGGCGGAGCACATTTTTTTACTGCCAACTTGAGAAATTACAGAACTCCTATTGAAAACTAACAGTGTAAACATGATATAGAAACACTGACAATATCTATGTAGCGATACCCTCAGCTTAACAGGGCTGCTTGTTTGTTTGGGCCCTGTAATGCACTGCTACCAACCCCTGGCAATCGGCTCTGACTTCTCTCTGACACAGTTAGGAAAGGGGACGATGGTATAACTGTATTATCTCTATACACTATTATACAGTGCAACCCCCTTTGTATACCAGCACAGTAATAGACACTCACCACCAAATTACTTAACTATAATTCTTTACTGAAGGTAGAAAGATAACAGAGTAATTTGTATACAATATTCTATGCAGATCCCTGCAATATAGTTACATAGTTACATAGTTACATAGTTAGTCAGGTTGAAAAAAGACACAAGTCCATCCAGTTTAACCGTAAAAAAAAAATGTAAAAAAAATAAACATATATCGTACAATCCCATATACCCAATTCTATACCCACAGTTGATCCAGAGGAAGGCAAAAAAAAAACCAGAATAGCATGATCCAAGTTGCTACAGCAGGGGAAAAAATTCCTTCCTGATCCCCCGAGAGGCAATCGGATATTCCCTGGATCAACTTTACCTATAAATGTTAGTACCCAGTTATATTATGTACATTTAAGAAAGAATCCAGGCCCTTCTTAAAGCAATCTACTGAGCTGGCCAGAACCACCTCTGCAGGGAGTCTATTCCACATTTTCACAGCTCTTACTGTGAAAAAACCTTTCCGTATTTGGAGGTGAAATCTCTTTTCCTCTAGACGCAAAGAGTGCCCCCTTGTCCTTTGTGTTGACCGTAAAGTGAATAACTGAACACCAAGTTCACTATATGGACCCCCTTATATATTTGTACATGTTGATCATATCCCCCCTTAATCTCCTCTTCTCAAGAGAGAATAAATTCAGTTCCTCTAATCTCTCCTCATAGCTGAGCTCCTCCATGCCTCTTATCAGTTTGGTTGCCCTTCTCTGCACTTTCTCCAGTTCCCCCAATATCCTTTTTGAGAACTGGGGCCCAAAACTGAACTGCATATTCCAGATGAGGTCTTACTAATGATTTGAACAGGGGCAAAATGATATCTCTCTCTCTGGAGACCATACCTCTCTTAATACAAGAAAGGACTTTGCTCGCTTTGGAAACCGCAGCTTGGCATTGCATGCCATTATTGAGCTTATGATCTACCAAAACCCCCAGATCCTTCTCCACTACAGATCCCCCCAGTTGTACTCCCCCTAGTATGTATGATGCATTCATATTATTAGCCCCCAAGTGCATAACTTTACATTTATCAACATTAAACCTCATCTGGCCACATAGTCGCCCAATTAGACAGAGCATTGAGGTCGGGCTTGTAAATTGGCGACATCCTGTAAGGACGTTATTCCACTGCATAGCTTGGTGTCATCTGCAAAGACAGAAATGTTACTTTTGATCTCAGACCCAATATCATTTATAAACATATTAAAAAGTAAGGGTCCCAGCACTGAACCTTGGGGTACACCACTGATAACCTTGGACCATTCAGAGTAAGAATCATTAACCACTACTCTCTGAATTCTGTCTTTTAGCCAGTTTTCTATCCATTTACAAACTGATATTTCCAATCCTGTAAACTTTACCTGAGCCGTGTGTGGGGAACTGTATCGAACGCTTTTGCAAAATCCAAGTATACCACGTCCACTGCCACCCCTCTGTCCAAGGTCTTACTTACCTCTTCATAAAAAGAAATCAGGTTTGTTTGACAACTTCTGTCTTTCATGAATCCATGCTGTCTGTTGCTTAAATAGTTTTTTTCCAGCAAGAACTCATCTATGTGGTCTTTTATTAATCTCTCCATTATTTTCCCAACTATAGAAGTTAAACTAACAGGTCTATAGTTACTTGGTAAAGACTTAATTCCCTTTTTAAATATAGGCACCACATTGGCCCTGCGCCAATCCAGTGGTACTATTCCTGACATTAATGAGTCCCTAAAAATTAAATACAATGGCTTTGAAATTACAGAGCTCAATTCTTTTAGGATCCGTGGGTGTATGCCATCTGGTCCAGGTGCTTTATCCACCTTTATTCCATCTAAATATTTCTGGACTATATCACTTTTGAGCCATTGTGGATTTGGGGCTGTGTCACTACCACCCCCATTTTGGACATGAGCTCCCCCATGCTCCTTTGTATACACAGAACTGAAGAAAGTATTTAATAAATTAGCCTTCTCTTTGTCCCCAGTCACCCACTCTAGATTATTTTGTAAAGGGCCTACATGCTCAGACTTGACCTTTTTACTATTAATATATTTGAAGAATTTTTTGGGGTTTGTCCTACTATCTTTTGCAATCTGTCGTTCATTTTGAATTTTTGCATCCTTGATTTCCTTTTTACATATCCTGTTATATTCTTTGTAACATTTAAATGACACTAGTGTTCCCTCATTTTTATATTTTTTAAAAGCTCTTTTCTTATAGTTTATAGCTTTTTTAACTTTGGCAGTGAGCCACATAGGTTTTATTTTTAGCCTTTTAAACTTATTGCCCATGGGAATATACTTTGCAGTGAGTTCACAAACAGTCTTTTTGAAGAATTCCCATTTCTGTTCTGTGCCCATTGATGCCAATATTCCTTCCCAGTCTAAGTCCTGGAGAGCAGCGCTCATCCTTGGAAAATTTGCTCTCTTGAAATTAAGTGTTTTTATCTTTCCTGTATGTGATTTTTGCTTACAACTAACATCAAATGAAATCATGTTATGGTCACTGCTACCCAGGTGTTCCTTTATCTGAACATTAGTAATACGCTCTGCATGGTTTGAGATTACCAGGTCCAACAGAGCATCATTCCTAGTTGGGGCCTCAATAAACTGGACCATAAAATTGTCCTGCAATAGGTTTATACATTTTTGCCCTTTAACTGTCCCAGCAGTTCCATTACTCCAGTCAATTTCTGGGTAGTTAAAATCCCCCATTATTATCACCGTCCCAGCCCTTGCAGCCCTTTCCATCTGTGCAAGGAGCTGAGTCTCTAACTCCTCATTAACATTGGGTGGTCTATAACAAACTCCAATGATTAGCTTTGAACTACGCACATCTGTATGCAGTTCCACCCATAATGCTTCAGACTCATCACACTCTCCATCCACCAGGTCCTCTTTCACACTCACTTTGAGATCACTTCTCACATAGAGACAGACCCCTCCACCCTTCCTTTTTACCCTGTCTTTCCGAAAGAGTGCATAGCCAGGAATATTAATAGCCCAGTCATGTGAGGAATGAAGCCAAGTTTCAGCAATACCGATTACATCATAGCTCTCCTCATGCACCAGAGCTTCCAACTCACCTATTTTGCTTGGCAGACTTCTGGCGTTGGTGAACAGACACTTTAATGCATTAATATTATTTGACCGGTCACATACTATCCTCTTGGGTGTTCCCAGATTGCAACTAGGACTTGCTACTATACTTACCTTGGGTTTATGTTCTTTGGTTACCCTACCACTAATGCCCCTAATACTACCCTTTAGAATATGTTCCCCGCTGACTCTCACTATCTCTGGACCCTCCCCCCGTCACCTAGTTTAAAAACCCCTCTAACTTTTTGGCCATCCTTATTCCCAGCTGATCTGCACCCTCCTCATTTAGGTGCAGTCCGTCCCTTCTATAGTACTGGTTATCGACTGAGAAGTCGGCCCAGTCCTCCAGGAACCCAAACCCCTCCTTACTACACCAGCTCTTCAGCCACTTGTTCACTTCCCTAATCTCCCTCTGCCTTTCTGGTGTGGCTCGATGTACCGGTAGTATTCCCGAGAATACTACCTTGGAGGTCCTTTTCCTCAATTTAGCTCCCAAGTCCCTAAAATCGTTCTTTATATAGGTGTGCACATTAAAAGGGTTTGACAGTTAATAATGCAATAACACATCAATCCCACTGCTGCAATCCTCCCTCGTGAGCATAAAATGGTGCCCAGCTATGTCCTATACTACCCAGTCAGGCCTGACTATAACTTAGGGTATAGTTTGCTGGAGAATCTTCGCTAGCAACTGTCGGTGGTGCACATGGAGAAACCAATTTGTAATCCAGTAAAAGGGGGTAACAGATATTCGCCAACCAGGCAAAGCTGGAGAGACTGACAAACTCAGTTCAGCACAAACAGTCTCTCCAAAGTATTACTGTGTTCAATAATGGGCCTGGGAAAAGTTAATAGGCACAAAGTTATTCTTATAAGTTTCTGAGCTGGCGCTCTCTCACCCAGACCGGACCGATTCCTGTCCGGTTCCTCCGCTACTGTGAGTGGCGTCACAGTGCCCACGATGCATCGAGTCCTCAGTCCTTCAGAAGATGATGGCACCTCAGGTGGATCGGATGCCTCATAGACTCCCCAGCGGAACGGAAGGCTCTCTGGAACAAAAGCGCGAGGCCCAGGCTTCAGGCCTAGCGCGCGCAGCAGGTGAGTGCAGGGGATCCTCTTGCAAGGAGGGCGGCGTTCCAAGAGAGTGAACGAGCCCCGCCTCTCCCCTTTTAAAGTCCACCCCAGCAGTCCTTGCGCGGGGAATGGCACCCTGGGTGCCACAAAGCATGCTGGGAAATGTAGTCTTGCGGGTAAAACGATACCCCGCTACATCTATAACAAAGTAATTTGCTTGATTTACACTTAAAAAGTCAAAACAGCATGAAATTATCAGCCCCTGATATTTACTGACAGTTGTAAAAAAAAAAACACAGATTTTTACAAACTGTCAGTAAATCTACTGGCATTTGGCAACCCTGGTAGATAGTAAAGATTAGGGAGCATTCACCCCAATTATGTGACCTTTTTCTATTACATCTACAGCAAGTATTAGCAGTAGTAGCATCTAAAAAAAGCAATATCTCTGGGACATCGATATCACGAGGCAATGATCTTACAGTTCATGCAATCTGCTAAAGATAGCTTATGAGACAAAGTAAGTAAAGGCTTTGTCCCACTCACCAGGATTTAGTGTAATGTGTAGCTCCACTTCACAATTTTTAGAATAGGCTGGCCTATCTTAGACGAGAAGTTTATAAAGGTAGAAGAGCACATTTGTAGGCTTCCAATTTTGAAATACAGTGATCTAAAAAAAGGTCAAAAGATGGGAAATATTTAAAATACTAAAAATGCTGATTAAAAATTAAAATCCTTTGCACACTAATAGACACCCTTGCATTTTTCTAGCAATCTTTTAGCAAACAGGATTTTGGTTTCACATATACTGCAATACACAGCGGGTAAAATAAGTATTGAACATGTCACCATTTTTCAATGTAAATATATTTCTAAAGGTGCTATTGACATGAAATTTTCACCACATGTCGGTAACAACCTGTGTAATCCATATGTAGCAGCCTCACCCCATCTCCTTTGTCTAGGGGTATGTCACACGACAGGGTGAGATGCGCTACGGCCCATGTCCTCCCCATAGCTGTGGGTGAGGTGAAGGCCAGTATCAGATATTTATTTCCTCGGGCCTGTGTGCTTTTGTCTAGAATACAGTCCTGCTGTGTCAACACTTCCCTCTGCTCCCATTAACCAGAGTTCCACACACCGATCACAGTCCAACTCTCTTTTATTGTACATCTCACAATAAACAGTGCTTCAGTAGCCATCTGGTTGCGACTTGATAACATTTTGATACGGGGGATGAGCAGGTCGAGGCACTATCCTGGTTATTAACTAAACCACTGCGATCTCGCCAGCGGTTACTATAGCATTTAGCTAGAAAGGACTTAGAATTTGAGAGTCTCTACCAGCGACTCAAGAGAACGTAGATAGGAGTACCTTCGCTGCGTTGCGGCCCCTATCAGGGAAAGATGTCCCTCCAAGGGAGTTACCAGAGGCCCATCCGTCACTGGGTTGATGCTGCTCCAGACTCTCCGAATGGGTAACCTCCCCGGCCTCCTCACCTCAGACATGGGCCCCATCCACCTTGGGGACCCTCGGACGTCTCCACCCTCGGGGGATCCAGTCGAAGTCACTGGACCCCAGGCCTCCTAGTTTAGTACCTCACCCCAGGCTGAAGGTGCCTGGGATGGACTCCAACTCCATTCCGGTCAGGCCTAGGGTGCCTGGGCTGGAATCCAGAACCGCCCGCACCCAGGCCTAAGGTGCCTGGGCGCGTGAAGAAGATCCTCCTGAAGACCTCGTGGTTAGGGCGTCTCCCCCTTTTATCTCCTCCCATCGACACTACGGCAGGTTCCCCGCCCTCGCCGTACCACCTCCGGAAGGGGACAAAAAGGGCAGCACTGTAATGGCAAATCTACCTTGAGCCTCCAGGTACCCCGCCACCCAGAGGCCAAGGAGATTATTACACCATCCAATCCTCCACAAACACAAGTGGTCCACTATTACACACCTGGGTGTCCCACCTAAATTTAGAGAGCCCGCTACATACTCCCCCCTGTGATTTGACGCTGGTCCCCAGCGTCTGGTGCGAACCCATGTCTCCCATGGAGTGACGACACACGCTTAGCCCCAGAGGCTATCCCTAAATTTCTGAACCTCAACCATACCAAGACCTGCTCAAAGGGGAAAGGGAATATAAAACAATAAAACTTTTCCCTAAAACATCTATCATGTACACATATACAATCCCTCCCTTCACTGTCTAAGAACCACCCCATACTCAGCAGTCTTGACAGACGAATCTCCTGCAGAAGGGAAGAGAAGAAAAAAAAAACACAACACACAAAATAAAATCACATCCTGCCATTTTTCTGTGTGAAATGGGTGTGAATGGGTCCATCAACCAATGGACCCACTTGCTCCAATGAATAAAGTGATGCGCGTGTAAAAAAACAAACAGCCGTTGCACAACACTGCCACCTGGTGACAGCGCCTCGGTAATGACACTTGGTGCAATCTTCATTCTTCCTGCGTCCCTACACTAACTCTACCCCCAAAGTCTGTCTTCGAGCTGTGAGGAAGAGAGAACAAACAAAAAAAAATGCTCTCATTCCTCCTGAAGAGTAGAAAACAAAAGCCCAAATAAAAAACTAGGGCACAGTTCGGATGTTCCAGCAAGAACACCTCTGGAAGATTGTAGGAAAGGAAACAACAAGTGAGTCTCTTCTCACAAATAGAATTTCGGGTCAGGCAAGAACAAAGGCTTCAGATGCTTATTAAAAACCTCAATTGAATAGTCAGCATCCTCTCCATCCTTCCTGCAGATGCGCACTTTGTCTGCGTGGATATGGCGACCCCACATCCAGTCTGCTCTGCAGTCCCGAAACTATTTCGACACGGATGACGAACAGGACAAATATCTTCGTGCATGGGGTATTTTGAGCTTTTCCCAAACAAATTTGCCATACCATCTCTGGCGTATGACCTCAACTTCAAAAAGTAAGTCCCGAGGCAAGTAGGGATATTCCCTCCCATACTCACGGGCGACTCTCTGTGAGAAAAGTCGTTGCAATCTGGCCAAAGGAGGCATGGCTTCCCGCTCACCTTCTCCGGGTTGAACGATGGCCTCCGGATGCCGAGGTACTTTCACTACCTCTGATGGCTTTTCTCTCGGTGCTCGTAGTGAGGCTCGCTGCATCCCCGCCACCAAGACGGGCGATGTTGTAGATTGTGGGAAGGCACTCTGAGGACTAGACTTCCTCGTAGACTCCGGGGCTTGTACCTGGGGCGTGCTGTCTCCTATTGACATAGGGGAATCCTGCGGTACACGTAACACAGGCAATGGGCGTTTGTCCCAGCCCTTCCGATGAAACAGTTCATCAATCTCCCCGTCATCTCCACAATCTGACAGCGACTCTAGGTCGGAAGTGTCATACATCTCGGCGGGAAGGTAGTCTCTGGTAGACGTGGTACTACCCTCCCTTGCGGGCTCCACCGGCTGTGGACCCCCGACACCTCCAACCACCACCACAGTCCCAGCCCCTGGCTCACCTTGACCTTTTGTAGAACTGGGATGTCCAGGACTCTTCCAACCGGATCCATCCAGGCCAGGCAAGTGACGGGGTGAAGCTCGACCACGACCACAGGAGGCCTGCACCAGGCCAACTTTCCTCTTCGGAGGTGGGAGCAGAGAATCTGTGGTGACCAAAGCAGCATCCTCAGATTTTTCTCTCTCAGTCTCTGATTGGGCTGTCACATCGCCCTGGTTCAGTGCGTACGGGAACCTCCGCAAAGGCCTGGATCACTCCTTCTAGAGTAGCGGTACCTGTGAGGCTGTTGAGGCGAAGGGCCCGGGGCCTTACTGTGGATGGCTCCACCTCGAACAAGAACTCTTTGCATGCCTCGCAATGCCCGAATGGCTTCAGGTGGACCACCAGTCCCGAACATCCGGGACAGATCACGCCGAGGGCCTCCGTGTCTCTGCATGAGTACAAAGCCAACTGCCCTCGGGGCCTGAGTCTTATCCCCGTGTCTGTAAGGGGAGCAGCGAACGTAGTCATCTTCGTGGGGTAGGGAACCGGAATCCACGGGGAGCTTGAGGCCATCCCGACTATCTGCTGCTCCATCACGCACTGACCACGCGCCGGAGTCTCCACGTGAGTTCCTCCACATGGCCAGACTCCTCCCATGACTTGCACGTTTTTGCGGGCTTCCTTCAAGCTCCGCCCACGAACTGTACAGTCACGGGGTGCCTCGTGGCGCAGTGCAATAAAAGCCCCCACATGTAGTACTTCACACGGCTGGACTCCTCCCTCTTCTCGCTCCTCTGCATGGGCCTTTCCTGTCCTAGGGTCATTTCCACGACTTTGAGCAGGGATGCACTTTGGCCAATCACATGGCCGACCTGCTCGGAACTCCTCCGGGCAGCAAAGTCCAGACACAGCCATTCTTTCTTCCAAAGTTAAAACACACATCATCCCGGACTCACGAGCCCCCACGTGTAGCGGCCTCACCCCATCTCCTTTGTCTAGGGGTATGTCACACGACAGGGTGAGATGCGCTACGGCCCATGTCCTCCCCATAGCTGTGGGTGAGGTGAAGGCCAGTATCAGATATTTATTTCCTCGGGCCTGTGTGCTTTTGTCTAGAATACAGTCCTGCTGTGTCAACACTTCCCTCTGCTCCCATTAACCAGAGTTCCACACACCGATCACAGTCCAACTCTTGCTTTATTGTACATCTCACAATAAACAGTGCTTCAGTAGCCATCTGGTTGCGACTTGATAACATTTTGATACGGGGATGAGCAGGTCGAGGCACTATCCTGGTTATTACCTAAACCACTGCGATCTCGCCAGCGGTTACTATAGCATTTAGCTAGAAAGGACTTAGAATTTGAGAGTCTCTACCAGCGACTCAAGAGAACGTAGATAGGAGTACCTTCGCTGCGTTGCGGCCCCTATCAAGGGAAGATGTCCCTCCAAGGGAGTTACCAGAGGCCCATCCGTCACTGGGTTGATGCTGCTCCAGACTCTCCGAATGGGTAACCTCCCCGGCCTTCTCACCTCAGACATGGGCCCCATCCACCTTGGGGACCCTCGGATGTCTCCACCCTTACGGGATCCAGTCGAAGTCACTGGACCCCAGGCCTCCTAGTTTAGTACCTCACCCCAGGCTGAAGGTGCCTGGGATGGACTCCAACTCCATTCCGGTCAGGCCTAGGGTGCCTGGGCCGGAATCCAGAACCGCCCGCACCCATGCCTAAGGTGCCTGGGCGCGTGAAGAAGATCCTCTTAAAGACCTCGTGGTTAGGGCGTCTCCCCCTTTTATCTCCTCCCATCGACACCATGGCAGGTTCCCCGCCCTCGCCGTACCACCTCCGGAAGGGGACAAAAAGGGCAGCACTGTAATGGCAAATCTACCTTGAGCCTCCAGGTACCCCGCCACCCAGAGGC
This sequence comes from Rana muscosa, assembly GCA_029206835.1. NCBI lineage: Eukaryota > Metazoa > Chordata > Amphibia > Anura > Ranidae > Rana > Rana muscosa. Next base: position 756,586,257 of record CM055122.1, on the reverse strand, counting down.
CAAGGAGATTATTACACCATCCAATCCTCCACAAACACAAGTGGTCCACTATTACACACCTGGGTGTCCCACCTAAATTTAGAGACCCCGCTATATATACATACAAAGAAACCAAAATAAATAAGTTCAGAGATTAAGTTAGGCACAATAAAATTAAATGATACAGGGAAAAAGTATTGGACACGCTAACTGAAATTTATTTAATACTTTGTATGAAATCCTTTGTTGGTAATGACTGCTTCATGACACCTCCTGTATGGAGAAACTAGTCGCATGCATTGCTCAGGTGTGATTTTGGCCCATTCTTTCACATAAACAATCTTCAAATCTTAAAGGTTCCGTGGGCCTCGTCTATGAACTCTGGTTTTTAGTTCTTTCCATAGATTATTTTATTATTATTATTATACAGGATTCGTATAGCAGCAACAGTTTGTGCAGTGCTTTACTACATGAGGGCAGAAAGTACAGTTACAATACAATTTAATACAGGAGGAATCAGAGGGTCCTGCTCATTAGAACTTACAATCTAGGAGGGAGGGTCAATTGATGCAAAAGGTAATAACTGTGGGGGATTATCTGATAGAGAAAATAACAGTTGTTTGCAGGGATTGTCGAAAAGCAGACAGAGTCTGAGATAATCGGAAAGATTGGGGTAAGGAGTTCCACAGGACGGGAGAGGCTCTGGAAAAGTTCTAGAGGCGAGCATTGGGTGAGGTGACCAGGGAGCTATAGAGCAGGAGATCTTGGGAGGACCGAAAAGAACGATTGGGTTGGTATTTTGAGACTAGGCTAGTGATGTAGCTGGGGGCTAAGTTGTGGATGGCTTTGTAAGTTGTTGTTAGTATTTTGAATCAAAGGGGCGTAAAGAGAGGGGCAGAGAGATAAATTTGGGTGTTGTTGGTGTAGCTGACCCAGGAAGGAGATGTAGATTGAGAATAGGAGAGGTCCAAAAACAGAGCTTTGGGGGATTCCAACAGAGAAAGGAAGAGGAGAGGAGGAAGTAAAATTGTAAGTAACACTAAAGGTGTGGTTGTAGGAAGAGAACCAGCGAAGAATACAGTCACGGATTTTGAATCCAATTTTCTCTTGGTTTCAAGTCAGGTGATTGGCTGGGTCATTCTAGCAGTTTTATTTTCTTTCTTTGAAACCAATTGAGTGTTTCCTTGGCTTTGTTTTTGGGATCATTGTCTTGCTGAAATGTCCACCGTCGTTTCATCTTTATTATCCTGGTAGATGACTGCAGATTTTTATCAAGAATGTCTTGGTACATTTTTCCATTCATCCTTCCTTTAACGATATAAAGTTTGCCAGTACCGTATGCTAAAAAACAGCCCCACGCCATGATGTTCCCACCTCCAAGCTTCACTCTTGGTATAGTGTTTTTGGAGTGATGTGCAGTGCCATTTGACCTCCAAACATGGTGTGTACTACGACATTTAAAGAGTTCAATTTTCATCTCATCTGTCCAGACTATATTCTCCCAGTATTTCAGAGTAGAGTTGGGCCGAACACCCCCCCCCCCCCCCTCTGTTTGGTTTGTGCCAAAACTCTCGAACATCATAAAAGAGTTTGGACCCGAAATCGGAACACTATTAAAATCTTTGGGAAATTGAAAAATCAAAAGTGCCTATTTTGAAGGCTTATAGCTATTGGCCATAAAAAGAGTATGAGGTTTCGGGTACTGCCCTGGGAGACATGTATCAATGCAAAGATTTTTTTTTTAAAAGATTGTTTTTAAAGCAGCAGTGATTTTAATGATGCCTAAAGTGAAACAATAAAATTAAAAATTTCCTTTAAATATAGTGTCTAAGGGGGTCCCCTTAGTCTACCTCTAAAGTGGGGCATCTGTACCGTGTATAGAACCTTCTGCAGCAAAACTGACATATATAAAAATACATTTAAATAGATTTTCCCTGCAAGTTTTCTTTATTTTGTAAATAACGGCTTAGGGGAGCCAGTCTGTATGACGAGGCCACATTTTAGAGATTTTTTGAATAAATTCTGATGTCTCTTCGGCAGACTTTGGATGTAAATAAAGTTTTCCACCACAGAGAGCAAGCCTTATGTGAAGAAGTCAAATTATAGTACACTCAGACCAAGATTAAGATTTTTTTTTACATAAAGTCTGGTGTCTCCTTAGCAGACTTTGGATAAAAGTAACAGGTGCGGAAAAATTGGGCCTTGAGTATTGGTGGTGCCTTCACACAATACCTCTTCGCAGTTATCCTTGGCAAACACAGGATTCGATTATGCTCTTAAAAATGTTGCACAGGTGCAGAAAAATTGGGCCTTGGGTGTTGGTGGTGCCTGGACCCTGTAACTCCTCACAGTTGCTCTTGTAGGGCCCAGGACTGACACTGTGTTCATGATGCTGGGGCTATGGCAGGAGTAGCTGTGGACAAGGAGACAGAATAGGCTGCTCTAGCATTTGCAGTGGACTGTGAACTAATGTCAGCTTGGGTGATAGAGGATGAGGAGGATGAAGATGGTTCAGTAAGACAGTCCAGTACCCCCTCTGCATGCTGTAGCTGGATAGCATGGGCAATATCACTAAACAGAAAAACGTGGCCTGCCAGAGGATGGACCACATCCACCTTTGCCTGTGGACACAGACGCTGCTGGCCATCTCATAGGGGCATGGGCATGTCTGCCTCTCCTTGTTGGCCTCCAATAAATGATGGGGGGCTTATTACCCAAATGTAATAGATACTGTGAAATGTGTAATTGGATGCACGTTATTCAATGAAAATGGGTGTTTGATGCACTTTAATTTGATTTAAATCTGCCACTGATGGAACTGTAAAACCTAATAAATAAGCTAAAAAGGTGAACAACGGTGTTGCAGCCAGAAGAACCGCGGCTGACAATTTAAAAAAGCGGACAGGCACATGACAAAAAACAAAAAAAACCTGCAGCAACCAAAAAAAAAAAAAAAGAAACAAAGGGGTATACAGCACTGTATACAGCACTAAAAGTTATGTAACGCTGTGTTAAACACTGCACTACACTAACACACTACAGTGACACTACACTATACTCAGACTACACTAACACTCTACATCAGGGGTCTCAAACTGGCGGCACTCACACTGTTGCGAAACTACAAGTCCATCATGCCTCTGCCTGTGGCAGTCATGCTTGTAACTGTCAGCCTTGCAATGCCTCATGGGACTTGTAGTTTTGCAACAGCTGGAGGGCCCCCAGTTTGAGACCCCTGCTGTACACTCAGAGTCAAAATAACACACTAACTCGCTAGTAGCAAACTGAGCCCTTCTCTATCTATCTCCACTCAAACAACACTATGGGAAGGAACCTTTTATAGTGTGGGGTGGACTATGAGCACTGAGCCATGATTGGGCAAAGTAATCATGTCCAATCATGGCTCTGACTGTGCCCTGTGTCCTGATTGTGCAAAGCCTTGCACCTAACCAGTGGTCAGGTGCATTGCTTCATCCAATTAGAGCCCTAGAAGCACTGTGCAGCGTGCAGTGCATTGTGTGGTGCTCAGCGGGTGAACATCCCACTGATCGCCTCGCAAATTCAGGTGTTTGCTGAACGTGCAAACAGACTATTTTCTGGATGAACTTTTGCTTGGCTCGAATTGTTCGCCCAACTCTATTTCACATGTTTGTCTAAATGTTGTGCAGCAAACTTTAAACAGGCTTCAACATGATTTTTCTTCAGCAATGGAGTCTTGGGTGGTGAGAGTGCATGCAGGCCATGGCGGTAGAGTGCATTACTTTTTGTTTTCTTTGAAACAATTGTACCTGCTAATTCCAGGTCTTTCTGAAGCTCTACACAAGTGATTCTTGGCTCTTGGACAACTTTTCTGATAATTTTTTTCACTCCTCTGTCAGAAATCTTACGTAGAGCACCTGGTCGTGGCCGGTTTATGGTAAAATTATTTTCTTATTCATTAACGAACAAAAGTACAATGTAAATGTGACAGAACCCACTGTCACTGTGTGTTTTGGAAGGAGCTGTTGGCTGGCCTCCTACCCACAGACTATGGCCCAGCAGAGAATGAGAGACTTGGGGATAAAATGGCATTAGGATAATGTAATGATGTCTCTATATAAGTTGCATCCTTTCTCCCTATCCTCCCCCTCTTGTTATTGTGTTTCATTATGAGGGATGTGTAGGGAGGGGCTGCCTGCTTATCATAATCCCTTTGTGTGTTTCAACTGTAGTTTCTGTTGAATGTACAAGTGTCGAGTTTCCATTGGTTCTTCCTTGTCCCCTACCCCCTCTATGACAAGGCTAAGGGGGTGTCCCTAACTGTGTTTAAAGGTGTATGTTTTGTAGTTAATAAACAGTTCATGCTTTGCATGTTTAACCCTACACACCTGTGTGGTTTGCTTCGTGACTGGGGGGTTAAGGGCTGGTTATGGCGAGTCTGCCGGCTGCGGGTGCGTTTGGAGAACAGGAGACATAGGTCTGGCGGAGGTGCCCAGCCGGGTTATCCGAGATCAGTTACAGTAAATAAACACAGACACCATTGACAAAGAAATAAATACAAAAAAATACAAAAAACATATCCCACAGTGTAAATCCATCATCAATCACATTGTTCAGCAATGCAGGGACACCAAGACCCTGCTTGACTCTCATTGCAGGTGTTTCTTGTGTTTCAGTTCCCTGGAGCTCCTCGCTGTTCCTCTTCTCCGTGTGCCACCATAGGAAGCTGCTTCCTGTGGTGGCACACCTGCAGGCTCAATCCAGAGACATGCTGCCTGCATTCATAGATGCAGACAGCACGGCTCGGCCCCAGAGGGCATCCTATCCATGGACCACTTAAGGGTCTAGGGGCCCGAGGTTAAGAACCCCTGAACTAAAGACAAAACTTTTTCATGTTACATAGAGTAAGGGAGGGTTATGACTCCTGTCTGATTTTTTGTAATTTGTTTGCCATTGTAGAGATTTCTCCTCACTTCCAGCCTCATAGCCAAAACAGAAAGCTAGATGAAATCCCTCCAAAGTGAGAGAATACCTGGTTGTCACCAAGGGCACCAGAACTAGCGTCCTCATTGACAGACTTTTCTTCTTTCCTGTTCTGGTGACTAGTGTTGAGCGAACCCGAACTGTAAAGTTCGAGTCCGTACCGAACTTTAGCTTTTTCCCGAACCCGAACCCGGACTTTGCGCAAAAGTCCGGGTTCGGGTTCGGCAATCTAATTACGCAGTTAGAAATGCTTCAGGGGCCAGCCAATCACCTTTTGATTAGCTGGTGTGCCCTTAGAAGCCATCATAGCCATGCCTACTAATGGCATGGCTGTGATTGGTCAGTGCAACATGTGACCCAGCTTCTATATAAGCTAGAGGCACACAGCACACACGTCACTCTGCTTCAGAATAGATAGGGAGAGGATCTTGTCTGCTGCTGCTGCTTTTAGGGAGAGATAGAAAAATACATGAGTTAGTCCTGATTCTGGAATCTGAGGGAAAAGATAGAGAGACAGTGTAGTGTAGGGCCAGGTTCCTGTTTTTTGCTTTTAGGGAGAGAGATATATTATATAGGAATAGGAGTCCAGATTCAGAGATATAACTCAGCGATCTGCATAGGTTTACCTGTTTGTGTTGCAGTGCAGTCTTTTTACACTGCTATGAGCCCAGTGTCAGAGAAAATCTGCATTTTATCTGCAAGCTCAGTGCACCAGCACTGCATATATTACGTTGAGAGATACACCGTTTCCATACTGTGGGTGTATTCTGCTCTTGGAAAAAGATCCATTTAGGACAAAAAAAAGAAAGGCACTTTATTGTGCTCTTTTCCAAAAGACCCATTAAGGGCAAAAAAATAAAAAATTTCCATTTTATTTTGCTCGTGCAAAAAAAGACCCGTTTAGGGCAAAAAAAAAATAAAATAAAAAATTGCACTTTAATGTACGCTTGCAAAAAGACCCATTTAGGGCCACAAAAAATATTTTGCAGTGTGTTATACATATGTGGAGGCGTGTGAAATAAACAATTTCTATATATTTGTCTTCTACTGTGCTATACAAAAAAAAACATTTGTTTTGAATAGCATTTTCTGCAGTTCTGTAGCTGTGCGATTCAGCGGTTACGGACTGTGGGTGTGTTGTGGTCTTCCAAAAAATGCCATTTAGGGCCACAAAAAATATTTTGCAGCGTGTTATACATATGTGGAGGTGTGTGAAATAAACAATTTATATATAGTTTTCTTCTACTGTGCTATACTAAAAAAAAAAAACATTTTTTTTTTAATAGCATTTTCTGCAGTTCTGTAGCTGTGCGATTCAGCGGTTACGTACTGTGAGTGTGTTGTGGTCTTCCAAAAAACGCCATTTAGGGCCACAAAAAATATTTTGCAGTGTGTTATACATATGTGGAGGCGTGTGAAATAAACCATTTCTATATATTTGTCTTCTACTGTGCTATACTAAAAAAACAACATTTCTTTTGAATAGCATTTTCTGCAGTTCTGTAGCTGTGTGATTCAGCGGTTACGTACTGTGGGTGTGTTGTGGTCTTCCAAAAAACGCCATTTAGGGCCACAAAAAATATTTTGCAGTGTGTTATACATATGTGGAGGTGTGTGAAATAAACAATTTATATATAGTTTTCTTCTACTGTGCTATACTAAAAAAAAAAACATTTTTTTTGAATAGCATTTTCTGCAGTTCTGTAGCTGTGCGATTCAGCGGTTACGTACTGTGGGTGTGTTGTGGTCTTCCAACAAAAAGCCATTTAGGGCCACAAAAAATATTTTGCAGTGTGTTATACATATGTGGAGGCGTGTGAAATAAACCATTTCTATATATTTGTCTTCTACTGTGCTATACTAAAAAAAAAACATTTTTCTTTAATAGCATTTTCTGCAGTTCTGTAGCTGTGCGATTCAGCGGTTACGTGCTGTGGGTATGTTGTGGTCTTCCAAAAAACGCCATTTAGGGCCACAAAAAATATTTTGCAGTGTGTTATACATATGTGGAGGTGTGTGAAATAAACAATTTATATATAGTTTTCTTCTACTGTGCTATACTAAAAAAAACATTTTTTTTAATAGCATTTTCTGCAGTTCTGTAGCTGTGCGATTCAGCGGTTATGGACTGTGGGTGTGTTGTGGTCTTCCAAAAAACGCCATTTAGGGCCACAAAAAATATTTTGCAGTGTGTTATACATATGTGGAGGTGTGTGAAATAAACAATTTATATATAGTTTTCTTCTACTGTGCTATACTAAAAAAACCTTTTTTTTTTTAATAGCATTTTCTGCAGTTCTGTAGCTGTGCGATTCAGCGGTTACGTACTGTGAGTGTGTTGTGGTCTTCCAAAAAACGCCATTTAGGGCCACAAAAAATATTTTGCAGTGTGTTATACATATGTAGAGGCGTGTGAAATAAACCATTTCTATATATTTGTCTTCTACTGTGCTATACTAAAAAAAAAAACATTTTTTTTAATAGCACTTTCTGCAGTTCTGTAGCTGTGCGATTCAGCGGTTACGTACTGTGGGTGTGTTGTGGTCTTCCAACAAAACGCCATTTTGGGCCACAAAAAATATTTTGCAGTGTGTTATACATATGTGGAGGCGTGTGAAATAAACCATTTCTATATATTTGTCTTCTACTGTGCTATACTAAAAAAACAACATTTTTTTTGAATAGCATTTTCTGCAGTTCTGTAGCTGTGCGATTCAGCGGTTACGTACTGTGGGTGTGTTGTGGTCTTCCAAAAAATGCCATTTAGGGCCACAAAAATATTTTGCAGTGTGTTATACATATGTGGAGGTGTGTGAAATAAACAATTTATATATAGTTTTCTTCTACTGTGCTATACTAAAAAAAAAAAACTTTTTTTTTTTTTGAATAGCATTTTCTGCAGTTCTGTAGCTGTGCGATTCAGCGGTTACGTACTGTGGGTGTATTGTGGTCTTCCAAAAAACGCCATTTAGGGCCACAAAAAATATTTTGCAGTGTGTTATACATATGTGGAGGTGTGTGAAATAAACAATTTCTATATAGTTTTCTTCTACTGTGCTATACTAAAAAAACAATTTTTTTTGAATAGCATTTTCTGCAGTTCTGTAGCTGTGCGATTCAGCGGTTACGTACTGTGGGTGTGTTCTGCTCTTCCAAAAACACCCATTTAGGGCAACATCCTAAATTTGGAAAATATGAGGAGAAGGTCAAAGGGACGTGGTGGCCCCGGTCGTGGTGCTGCTGGTGGAGCTCCTGTTGCAGGGAGAGGACGTGGTGGATCTGTGCCAGATACACGCACAAGTGAAACACCTTCCTCAGGTGCGAGTAGGCGACCGAGCCTGCGGCGGTATTTTGTCGCGCCTAATGAGGCTGTACGAATGTTTAGGCCAGGACAAGTACAGGTGATAGTAGATTGGGTTGCTGACAGTGCCTCGGGTTCCTTCACATTGTCTCCCACCCACTCTTCTGATGAAAGATCAGAGTTGGCACCTGAAACCCATGTCCATCAGTCTTTCACCTCACCCCCTTGCAAATCAGCCAAGCAGTCTGAGCCCCAAATCATGCAGCAGTCTCTTCTGCTTTTCGATGACTCTGTTAGCAGGGTTTCCCAGGGCCATCCACCTAGCCCTGCCCCAGAAGTGGAAGAGATTGAGTGCACCGATGCCCAACCACTTATGTTTCATGATGAGTACATGGGAGGACCATCGCAGCATGTCTCAGATGATGACGAAACACAGGTGCCAACTGCTGCTGCTTTCGCAATTGTGCAGACAGACAAGGAGGGCAGGGGTGAAGACTGGGTGGAAGATGATGTGGAGGACGATGAGGTCCTCGACCCCACATGGAATCAACGTTATGCAGGTGACCAGTGTAGTTTGGAGGAAGCGGCGGTGGTCGCACAGAGCCACCAGCACAGCAGAAGAGGGAGCAGGGTGCAAAAGCGGAGCGTCCGTCCCCTAGACAGTATGTCTGCTACTGCCCAACGCAGCAAGGGACCAAGCACACCAAAGCCAGGTCCAAGGAGTTCCCTAGCGTGGCAGTTCTTCACACAATGTGCTGATGACAAGACACGAGTGGTTTGCACGCTGTGCAATCAGAGCCTGAAGCGAGGCATAAACGTTCTCAACCTGAGCACAACCTGCATGACCAGGCATCTAAGTGCAAAGCACGAGCTGCAGTGGAGTAGACACCTCAAAAACCAAGAAAGGTCTCTGGCTCCTCCTGCTTCCTCTTCTGCTGCAGTCTCGGCCTCTTCATCCACCTCTGTAGTGACAGTGGCACCTGCCACCCCGCAAACAGAGGATCTGCCAGCAATACTACCACCTGGGTCACCAACCATCTCCACAATGTCCCATGGAAGCGTTCAGCTCTCTATCTCCCAAACATTGGAGCGGAAGAGGAAGTACCCCCCCAGCCACCCACGATCCCTGGCCCTGAATGCCAGCATTTCAAAACTCCTGGCCTTTGAAATGCTGTCATTCCGTCTGGTGGAGACGCAGAGTTTTAAAAGCCTGATGGCATTGGCTGTCCCACAGTACGTCGTGCCCAGCCGCCACTACTTTTCCAGGCGAGCCATCCGTTCCCTGCACTACCAAGTGGGGGACAAAATCAGGTGAGCACTGCGCAACGCCATCTGTGGCAAGGTCCACCTAACTACGGATGCGTGGACCAGTAAGCACGGTCAGGGACGTTATATCTCCCTAACAGCACACTGGGTAAATGCAGTGGCGGCTGGGCCTGAGGCAGATAGCAGTTTGGCGCATGTCCTTCCACCACCGAGGATTGCAGGGCGCTTCAGTTTGCCTCTTGTTGCTAACTCCTCCTACTCCGCTTCCTCATCCTCTACCGCCTCCTCATCCGGTCAGCGTAACACCTTCACCACCAACTTCAGCACAGCCAGGGGTAAACGACAGCAGGCAGTTTTAAAACTTTCCTGTTTGGGGGAAAAAACCCACACCGCGCAGGAGTTGTGGAGGGACATGGAACAACAGACCAATGAGTGGTTGCTGTCAGTGAGCCTCAAGCCCGGCCTGGTGGTGTGCGATAATGGGCGAAATCTCGTAGCAGCTCTGGGCCTAGCCGGTTTGACGCACATCCCTTGCCTGGCGCATGTGCTGAACTTGGTGGTCCAGAGGTTCCTTAAAAATTACCCCAATATGCCAGAGCTGCTGCAGAAAGTGCGGGCTGTGTGTGCCCACTTTCGGCGTTCTCACCCTGCTGCTACTCGCCTGTCAGCGCTGCGGCGTAACTTCGGCCTTCCCGCTCACCGCCTCATATGTGACGTGCCCACAAGGTGGAACTCCACCTTGCACATGCTGGCCAGACTGTGCGAGCAGCAGCAGGCGATAGTGGAGTTTCAGCTGCAGCAATCACGCGTGAGTCGCTCTGCGGAACAGCACCACTTCACCACCAATAACTGGGCCTCCATGCAAGACCTGTGTGCCTTGTTACGCTGTTTCTAGTACTCCACCAACATGTCCAGTGCCAATGACGCCGTTCTCAGCGTTACTATCCCAGTTCTATGCCTCCTTGAAAAAACGCTTCGGGCGATGATTGAAGAGGATGTGGCACAGGAGGATGAGGAGGAGGAGGAGGAAGCGGGATCATTTCAAAGGCTTTCAGGGCAGTCTTTCACAAGTGGCTACGAGGGTGGGTTCCTGCACCAACAAACGCCGGGTACACAATTGTCCGGCAGAAAGGGCACAGTTCTGGAGGATGACGAGGTGGAGGAGGAGATGGAGGAGGAGGAGGAGCCATTTTCACAGCAGGGTGGCACCCAGACCAGCTCGTGGCCATCACTGGTGCGTGGCTGGGGGGATACAGAGGACACAGACGATACACCTCCCACAGAGGACAGCTTTTCTTTGCCTCTGGGCAGCCTGGCACACATGAGCGATTACATGCTGCAGTGTTTCCGCAATGACCGCCGAGTTGCCCACATTTTAATAGACATGTGCATTCGTTTTCGTCCGAATGCATTTTCATCCGAATTTCAGCTATTTTCGTTATCGTTTTAACAAACGAAAACGAAAGCACAGAATCCGAAAACCGAAAGATCCGACATAAACAAATGCTTTATTTTCGTTTTCGTTGCTACAACAGTTCGATATAGATAGGAGATTCGACGTGACGCTGACAATAACAATCTGTGTCTATCGAACCTATGGTCGAATGTGCCTAACCTTAACTCTATTAGTCCAAGATTATTCTACATAGAGAGAAAAGATTCGACATAGGAGAGAAAAGATTCGACATTATAGAGAGAAAAGATTCGACATAGGAGAGAAAAGATTTGACATTATAGAGAGAAAAGATTTGACATAGGAGAGAAAAGATTCGACATAGGAGAGAAAAGATTTGACATTATAGAGAGAAAAGATTCGACATAGGAGAGAAAAGATTTGACATTATAGAGAGAAAAGATTTGACATAGGAGAGAAAAGATTCGACATAGGAGAGAAAAGATTTGACATTATAGAGAGAAAAGATTTGACATTATAGAGAGAAAAGATTCGACATAGGAGAGAAAAGATTCAACATTATAGAGAGAAAAGATTCGACACAGGAGAGAAAAGATTCGACATTATAGAGAGAAAAGATTTGTTATTATAGAGAGAAAAGATTCGACATAGAGAGAAAAGATCACTGCTTGTGGCCGGAACATTCGACCGGAAATGTATGATTGCAGAGTCGTACAGTTTCGCTGCTCCGTCGAATCTTCTTTGAACATTCGACAGACACCATAAGCCTTCAATGACAGATTCGACCTTAATTAATTCAGATTTTCGGACGAATGCAATTTTTAACGAAAAACGAAATAAATAAAAACGAATTTCGGGAGTAACTTAATAAATTTATTTTTCGGACGAAAACGAAATTCCGAAACGAAATATTTCAGTGTGCACATGTCTACATTTTAACTGGTGCTGATTACTGGGTGGCCACCCTGATGGATCCCCGTTACAAGGACAACGTACCGTCCTTAATTCCCTCACTGGAGTGGGATCGTAAGATGCGCGAGTACAAGCGCACGCTGGTAGACGCGCTGCTGGTGGCATTCCCACCTGACAGCGGGCGTACGGTGGAAGCACAAGGCGAAGGCAGAGGAGGAGGAAGAGGTCGCCAACGCAGCCGGGGCACCGGCAGCACCTCAGAAGGCAGGGTTAGCATGGCTGAAATGTGGAAAAGCTTTGTTAGCACGCCACAACAACCAGCACCACCAGCTGAGATGGAACGTCTTAGCAGGAGGCAGCATTTCACCAACATGGTTGAGCAGTATGTGTCCACAGGCCTACACGTACTGGATGACAGGTCTGCCCCTTTTAACTTCTGGGTCTCCAAATTGGGCACATGGCCTGAGCTTGCCCTTTATGCCTTGGAGGTGCTGGCCTGCCCTGCAGCCAGTGTATTATCTGAACGTGTATTTAGCACGGCAGGGGGCGTTATCACAGACAAGCGCAGCCGCCTGTCCAGAGCCAATGTGGACAAGCTCACGTTCATTAAAATGAACCAGGCATGGATCCCACAGGACTTGTCCGTACCTTCTGCAGAATAGACATGTATACCGGTGTTGTGACAAAAACTGTCCGGCCATCGGATTGTGTCCGGCCCGTACTGCGAAGGCGCAGCGCTTGCGCAGTACAGAGGACAAGGAGATTCACAAAATCTCCAAAGATGAACGGCGCCTGCGCCGTGAGTGCAGGTTCAAGCCCCAACATCCAAGTGGACATACAGTAGCACATAGTAACAGGGCCCCTCACGTGCTCGCTTCGATCGCCACGCTTCGGCCACGGCCTCACTTGGCTCGGCTTGAACCACGGATGGTGTGGCCTTCACCTGAACTCACCACGCAGGCGCCGTTCATCTTGGGAGATTTTCGAAATCCTCTTGTCCTACATACTGAGCAAGCGCAGTACAGGGTGGACACTATTCGACGGGGGACAGAATTCGACACATCACTGGCCTTACCCAGCCATTGTTGTATTTTTGAACCAGTGTTGGCTACCTCGTCCTCCTCCACCGCCGCTTCCACCTACACAGCCACATCCACCGCCACCTCAACCTTCTACTCCATATGGACCTCGTCCTCCTAGGTCAAGATTATAATTTTTATTTTATTTTTTTGTAGCGCACAGATCCTTTCCCCCTTACCTGCCTTTATGTTGTTGGCTCCTCGCAGGAGGGAGAAAGGCACACCGCACTACCAGCCCGTACCCTCCTATATAAAGAGGTTGAGCGGTGTACTTGATGGGCCGTGTCCACAGCCGGAGTCAAAACTCCTCCAGAGGATGATTCTCACCTCTACTGTAGGTAGAGGCAAGTCCTTTAATTCCCAGTAAAGTCAATGTCCACACCAGCTGAAATTACAACTCTTATTCTCTCATGGCAAAATAAACTCTACTCGGATAGAAAAGGTTAGAGCAAAGAAACAGGACAGCTTAAGGTGTGGAGGAGGTCCAGGCACAAACGTAGCACATTCACTTCACTGCTTAGGTTTCTCAAACAGTTTTAGGTGCACGGTCTCTGCCACAGACCTTGAGGTTGGTCTCTGCCACAGACCGGGTGTACAAGGCCCCTGCCACGGACCTGGAGAACTTTGGTCTCTGCCACAGTCCAGGGTGTATAAGGCCCCTGCCACGGGCCGGGTGAATAAGGCCTCTGATACAGTCAAGATGACCTTGAGCTTCTCCTTCTATGAACCTAGCCCATGTCAAGGGGAAGACATCTCTCCAGGGAGTCAACAGACCCTTCCTTCACCGTGACTCCCGCATCGGTCCATCAGAATGATCCTCCCTTCCCTGGAACATGGTCTCCTACGTGAGGCGGCACCCTAAGACTCCTCGACCCTTAGAGGACTCCAGACGAAGGCTCTGGACTCCAGGCTTTACTCCCGCACCTAGGCCTCCATACCCAGGGCAGCAGGAACTCCAGGATAGTACCTCACCCCGGGCTAAAGGTACCCGAGATGGAACAGGAACACATGCACCCAGGCCGAAGGCACCTGGGCGTGGACCCCACTGGACATCAGCCCCCAGGCCAAAGGTCTGCCCCTTTTATATGCTCTCCCGGCATGCACAGCAGGTTCCCCGCCCCGCTGTACTACTGCCAAGAGGGGACACAAAAGGCACAGCATTGTATCGGCGGTTCAACCCTAGCCTACCATGGCAGCGCCACCTGTAGGCCGCAGGGAACTGCACACCAATATTGTCCCCCGAGGACAAAATGGTCCATGAATCCTACAGAATTAGGGTGTTTGAGCCTATTTACCACTCAAACACTTCCCTTAAATTTAGCACCCCGCTACATTTTTATTTCAAAGTATTTTATTTTCCCACTAGCTTATCCATTAAATTGAATAATTTATTCCAGAAAGGGCGTATTCTGGGGCATTCCCACCATATGTGTGGCATCGTGCCGTTGAGTTTCTGAGGTTCTTAATGACTTCCCGTACCTCTTCTGCTGAAAAGGGGGCCTCCAGCATATTTTTTTATTTTTTTATTTTTTTTATGTTATTTTAAGTTATTTCCCTATCCACATTTGTTTGCAGAGCACTTGCCATGCTCTTAACAAAATTTTGCTGCCATTTGCAGCCCTCTAGTCCTTTCCATTACTTTTTTAGAGCCTTTTTAGTCCTTAGAAGTCCGGGTCCCCATTGACTTCAATGGGGTTCGGGTTAAAGTTCGGTCCCGAACCTGAACTTTTTTCCGAAGTTCGGCCGAACCCGTTGAACCCGAACATCCAGGTGTCCGCTCAACTCTACTGGTGACAATCTACAATTAGGATTTTTATTTTCACTGCCAGTGTTAATGGTAAAAAAGGCAAATAGAGAGGCTGAATCCCCCTGATAGCAGCACAGACAGCACTAAAAGTCTCACAGACATTCTAATCCCACTCTACTAAAGTTTTTCCTTTAGTTATACTTTAAACCAATTTTGTTGAGCATGGTATGTGGACTGCAACTTAACCCTTTATAAAATAAGTTTCTATTTAAAGCTTTTAGACTGGTGGCATAAGACATAAACTTTTCAAATTTTTTGTAAATTATCATAAATGTAAGACTTAGAATTGTTAACATTGCTGCAGTAGGTACAAGCTTGTACTGTAAAGTTAAAGGTTAAGCACCGCTGAAGTCATAACAAAGACTGGGAGACACTCTCGAGATTTAACACAGTCTTCAGGAAAAGATAAAAGATGGGTAATAGAAGAACAAAGAGTTCAACTTGGCATTTAGGATTAAAAGATCAACTAGGAAATGTGGAGCATGTGCGGAGAGAATTTTTAAGTTGAAATAACCTTGAACCTGATTATTCACTTGCATAAAGAAAATCAATTAGGTTATATGGGGACACAAAACCTTATCTTATTGAGAGAGTGTAGTGTGCTAGTCTTCTCTATTAAAACTTTACTGTCCTGCAATATAATCCACTATAATCCAATTGGACACATCTACATAGACCATAAACAAAGCTAATCTACACTGCCATGATAAACAATAAAGCTAATTTTTACTTACAAAGCAATAACAATTAAAAGGTATCCAAACATAAAAGACCAATGACCATATAAACTATTTTAGGTGAAAGAAAACAATGCAGAAAACATGAGTTGTAACCCTTTAGTGACCAGAGGTTATTTATGCCAAGGTACCCAAGCAAAATTTAGCAGAGTCAGCATTAAATTGACAATGATAGTATGGCTAATTTATAAATAGATTGTATATATTTTTTAACGCAGAACCACACTCTCTCAATAAACATTGACTATTTTTAATCCTTATGCTGCTAGCATTAGTAAATAGTAGCTTTACTTCTCAACCTCCTCTTTAATAAACCCTCCTTCCTTTTTGGACCTGTAAATATAAAACATATATTTTTACTAGCATTCATGTATTAGTAGCAGCATAGCAGTGAGAAATAGAAATTCTTTAAGATTTGTTTTTTAAGAATGGAGGTAACACAACAGCAACAATGGGCCATATAGGAACAACATTCGAAACATTCCAAAAAGAAAAAAGGGGAATACAGGACTTTTTTTTTTTTTTTTACAATTAGTTTTTATTGAAAACAAAATTTTCTTGTATAAACAGAGTACAGATATTGTACAGTAAGCATAGAAGAAATATAGTAGTGGTTACATAGTATGATAAGGTACCATCAGAATTACAATCCGAATAGTGTTGCTAGGATAGAGCAGTTATACATCAAAGGTGGGTGGAGAGACCCTCCTAAAGATACATGTGTTCCTATTATAACCGTAAGTGGGTAGGATAGAAAGTAGAGGGGGGAGGATAGGGGAAAGGGAGAGGATAGGAAGGGGGGGGGGCAGGATCATGTCAGAGGTGGATCATAACCATATTGTCATACAATAACATAGTATATTATAACACTTATCTTTTGTACCAGGAAGTCCAGATAGACCAGTGGTTGTGTAAAAATTGGCTTCTGCCTTCCTTTTTTGCTATTATTGATTCAAAGATGTAGTTAGTATGTGTGATATCTAAAATTTCAGACACATTGGGGGACACATTTGATTTCCAATTTTTAGTTATGACCGATCTAGCAGCGAGAAATATGTGTGTTACCACAGTGCGGTAGTTAGGAGGAAATTTCTCAATATTGAGGTTGAGTAGTGCCATTCCAGGGTTAGGAGACAGGAGAATTCCAGTAATACGAGAGATACATGCAAAAACAGACCTCCAAAAGCTAACCAAATTTTTACACTTCCAAAATATATGTAATATATTCCCAACTTCTCCACATCCTCTCCAGCATAAGGGGGAGTTGTCGTGGTAGCACTTGGACATTCTATATGGTGTGAGGTACCATCTTTGAGCTATTTTCAATGAGAGTTCCCAGTGATTAACACATCTAGAAGCTTTATATATTGATTTGAATGCCATCTTCCATTGTGCGGTTGTGAAGGATTCTCCTATCTCCTGCTCCCATTTGTGAAACGGCAGTAGTTTGGTAAATGAAAACTTACTTTGGAAGTGTTTGTAAAAAAGCGTTATGCCTTTTAAAGAGCTAGATTCGCCACTAAGGAATTTCCATAAGTCGTCTTGTATAGGGACCTGGATGCTCTTCAAGGAACTCAGGAAATGAGAGAGTTGGAGGTATTTGTAGTGGTCAGACTGTGGGATGGAATATGCTGTGACTAACGTATCAAAGGATTTAAGTGAGTTATTGTCATATAGGTCAGATAGTAAGGTAATACCCTGAGTCACCCATTTAGAGTAATTTGCGTGTAGGATCGCGCTATTCAATAATTCTAGGGGTATTGGGAGGTGAGTATTTATGGGGGGCGTTATACTATGCCTGTTAAGATCTCTCCACACTATGAGTAAGGCCCTAATGGTAAGTGGTAGGGCGTGGAGTGAGAATGGTTTCCAAATATCTATAAGTAAGAGGTGGTATAGATTTTGCGTTGGGCATAATGCTTGTTCTAGTCTGCACCAGGGGTTAGTTGCCTGTGTAGGGAACCAGCATTTCAGTTGGGTGAGTAGAGCTGCTCTATAGTAGTCTTTTAGATCCACTAATCCCATACCTCCAGCCAGTCTGTGTTTAATAAGCAGGTTTTTTGAACATCTTGGTCGTTTGGTTCCCCAAATATATTGTTTAAGTTGAAGATTAAGTGCGTTGAGATAGGTTGGTTTGAGTGGGATAGGGAGAGTGCGAAAAATGTATAGAATTTGGGGGAGGAGCAGCATCTTGAAAGATGCAAGGCGGCCTGACCATGTTAGGTCAATTTTAGTTAATCGTCGTATTTCAGATGCTAGTTTGGCTATTAAGGGGCCGTAGTTGGCCTCTGCTAGTTTGTTAGGGTCTGCTGTGAGATGAAGTCCCAAATATGGTATACTGGAAGAGCTCCAAGTGTAAGGGAAGTCGTTCTGTAATCGTCGTTGGAGAGGGGTGGAGAGATTAAGTCCTAGAATGAGGGATTTTGTAAAATTAACTTTATAGTAAGATATCTGACTGAAGTTGACTAGGATATTATGGGCTTGAGATAGGGAGGTCTGTGGGGAAGTCAAAAGTAGGATAATATCGTCCGCGAAGAGGTTTATGTTGTGGGATTCTCCTAGTAGGTTGAAACCTGGTGTCCCTGAGTGGGCTCTAATTTTTTCAGCTAATGGTTCTATAATGAGGTTGAAAATTGAGGGGGACAAGGGGCATCCCTGTCTAGTCCCATTGGAGATGGGGAATGGGCGGGATAACATGTTAGAGGTGTATACTTGTGCACAAGGGGAGGAATACAATGCTAAGATAGCCGATAGAATAGGGCCAGCGAAACCAAATTTTTTCAGAGTTTGTGTCATGTAACCCCAGTGGACCCTGTCGAATGCCTTCTCCGCGTCCAAGGACAGCAGGAGTGAAGGCATCCGACAGGATTTTGCGTGGTGTAGGATATTGATAACCCTCCTAGTGGCATCTGCAGCCTGTCTGCCCTTTGTGAATCCGGTCTGATCAGGGCCAATCAACGTTGGTAGTATGGGTAGGAGCCTATGGGAAAGAATTTTGGCGTACAGTTTCACATCTGTATTCAGAAGGGAGATAGGTCTGAAATTAGCTGGAGAATCAGGCGATTTGCCGGGTTTCGGAATGGTAACGATATATGCGTTTAACATTTCGGCCGGGAAAGAGGCAGAGGACGCCGCTGCTGAATACATTTCTTGAAGTGGGAGGAGTAGGGTTTCCGAATTTTTTTTATAATAACCATTCGGTAAACCATCCGGGCCTGGGGATTTACCGTTGGGGAGTGATTGAATAGCTGTGCGGATCTCAGATTCAGTGAAAGGGGAGTTTAGGGTTTCCAATTGTGCTTCCGTCAAGGAAGGAAGAGATAAGTCTTTCAGGAATACGTTTATTGATTCCTCTGATGGTTGGGGGGTGTTTGGGTCATTTACTAAGTTATAAAGGGAGGAGTAATACTCAGCAAAGGAATCAGCAATGCTTTGTGGATTGTAGATTTTATTGCCATCTGAGAGGTTTGTGAGAAAGGGGATTCTGGTTTTGGCTTTTTGTTCTTTTAGTTTTTGGGCTAGGAGCTTCCCCGCCCTATTGCCAGCCGAATAGTGATTCGTTTTAAGGTAAAGTAAATGTTTGTTGTGATGTTCTAGCATCATGAGTCTGAGATCTGCTCACAGACCATCTAGTTGGTTTGCTACTGTAGGGTCAGGGGTGGTTTTGTTCTGGGATTCTAGAAGTCTGATATGGGATAATAGGGAGTCAATCTTTTGCGTCCTCTGTCTTTTTGCCCTAGAGCTCATTTGTATTAAAATGCCTCTAATATATGCCTTATGGGCACACCATAAAGTAAAAGGGTTCGATACTGACTTTCTGTTAAGAGCAAAATACTCGTTAAGATGATTTTTTACCAAAGCCGCCTGGTCTGGCTGCTGTAGCAAAAAAGCATTAGCACGCCAGATATAAGCTGGCGAAGGGGAATGTCCCTCCTCCACCACAACTGAGACAGGCGCATGGTCTGACCATGTTATGTCATGTATGGCGGAGGAGGAGATTTTCTGCAGCAGGTTCCTGTCAACAAGAATAAAGTCTATCCGAGAATAGGTATTATGTCTGGAGGAGTGGAATGTATAATCTCGTTCCGTGGAGTGTTGACATCTCCAGACGTCAAACATTTCTTCAGTGTGTAGAATATTTTGAAGGGACGGCGGAGGACGTTTAGCCTTTGATGTAGTGTCGAGTTTGTGGTTTATCGTTGCATTGAAGTCTCCACACATCACAACCGCTCCTTTTTTAAGAGAGTTAATTTTGTAGAATATTTTCCTCAAAAACCTCACTTGGTGTGTGTTGGGAGCATATACATTTACTATGGTATAGAGGCGGCTGTTAAGCGTGCCAATCACAATTAAGTATAGACCCTCAGGGTCTGCAAAGGATTCCTGGAGGGAGAAAGTCATAGAGTCTCTAATGGCTATTACTACACCTTTTTGTTTCTTGGTTGACGAGGCGTGGTAAATATGGGGAAAATTTCTATGATGGAAAGAAGGAGTAGACATGGAAGACCAGTGAGACTCCTGCAGGCATAAGACGTCAGCACGAAGTTTAAGGGCCTCCTTCCATACTGATGATCTTTTGGCTGGGTGGTTCAAGCCATGAACATTGAAGGAGATTATTGTGATAGCCATATGAGGTGCAGTAAGAAGATATAGAAGTACCTTGAATGCTCCATGTGTCGAGAGTTCGGGTCCATGCAGCGGAGTGTAGTGGTAGAGATGATGCATGAGAACAGTTGGTTTCACGGTGAGCGATCCATCAGGGTGCGGGATGGAGGGGAAGAGGAGGGGAAAGGAGTAGAATGAAAAAACAGAGTGTCAATATTCCAACAAAGCAAAATTAATTGCATTAAGAAAGTAGATTCCTTCCGGAATCTGATGGCAGTTACACTGCACATAGCTCGTACAAGGGGGTTTAAGTGGGTTTTCCACTCCAGCTTACGAGAAACTAGTCGGTTTAGGTTGGTTGTTACATACGAGGCGCTGAGGATTTGTGTGACTTTCTCTTGTGGGATACAATTTGCCACTCTTCCAGTGTTTTCGTCTTGGGTGACGAGCGAAGCTCATCAGATGTATGTTCAGGGAGAATGTCCCATTCTCGCAGTAATGCTAAGCCTTCATTTAGGGAGGTAATCACTGATGTCTTCCCGTCATAGGTGACAGTGAGTTTTGTCGGGTACCCCCAACGGTAAGCGATATTATGATTGCGCAGAGCTTTAGTCACAGTAATAAGAGATTTACGTTTCTGCATGGTGTACTGTGACAAGTCTGCAAAGACCTGAATATTAGCGTAGTGGTTGGGGGGTTGGGCGCACTTCCTGAAGGTAGACATGAATATATCTTTCACGTGGAAGAAGTGTATCCTCATTAATACGTCCCTGGGGATGTTGCCAGGGAGGTGAGTTGGTTTGGGGAGGCGGTGAATTCTATCTATTACCAGGTCCGTTTTGGTCAGTGTTGGTAGGTATGCTGATAGGAGTTCTTGGGCATATTGCTGCAATTGGGCAGGTTGTACGGATTCTGGGACTCCTCTGAGTTTCACGTTGTTTCTCCTTGACCTATCTTCAAGGTCAGCGACCTTTGCCTTCAACCATGTGACCTCGTCAGATTGATCATTATGAGAATCCACTAACGTGTTATATGAGGCTGCGTATTCACCCATTTTCGTTTCCACGTGGTCTACTCTAGACCCCAGTTCCCCTATGTCAGACTTAAAATTGCGCATGCATTCCATCATGTCAGAATGCATGGAGCTGCGTAGGGAGACAAGCATGTCTTTTAAGGTTGTATCTGACACTGGCTGGTTGGTGGTGGGGAAGGAGTTAATGGTGTCAGCTAGGTCTCTGGTGTCCTCTAGGGAAGTAGCTGCTTCACTAACCTTCTGACCGGTTGGGCCTTCTGACATCCGGGGCCTCGATTTTGCTGGGCTGCCCGACATGGGTGTCGATGTCTCCGGTGAACGCTGCGAAGGATTCGCCTTCGGACTCATGCTGGGCGGTGTGGGCTGGGAGTCGCGCGAGGAGGCCGGGGAGCTGCCGCCGGCGCCATCTTTGACCAGGCCGCGGGACTTAGGGGAGAAGAAATCGTTCAGCAGTTTCGGCTGATTCGGGTTTTGTCGCCTCCTGGCCATCCGCGGGGGTGAAGGGGATCCTCAGGACTTAAATGCGAGTGTCAGTAGCTATCAGATTCGCCTCGGTTCTGCTAGGTTTCCGTCGCTGGAGCGGAGCTCTCTGACTATGCGTCCATCAGCTAGCGCGGTAGCCACGCCCCCAATACAGGACTTTTTAAGGCACTCAATAATGTAACATAATTCTAAACAGTTACAAATGTTATTTTGCATTAGCTAAAAAAAGCCCCATATAAATGGGAGGCTTATAATACATTACTAAAATATCATAAAAGCCTAAGAGCATGACACATATTATACTTAGGAAAAGACATAGAAAATAATAACAAAATAAGACCCCATATTATTTTTCCACATGAGGAGAAAAGGAATACATAATGTATCATAAGCCTCAAATTTATATGGGGCTTTTTTTAGCTAATGCAAAAAAAAAAAATGTAACTTTTTAGAATTATGCTACATTATTGAGTGCCCTAAAAAATCCCATGTTTCCCTTTTTCCTTGTTGGAATATTTTGTATTCTAGATACTTGGGATATGGCAAACCTTTATATATATTTTTTTAAGTACAGGAACTTGTAATGGAATTAGGAACAGCATTCTTTGCAGCATGAAGTTTCAAGAAAAGTTTTATATAGATATAAGCCTACGCTGACTTGATTGCACCTTGCAGTTTCTTTAGATTTGTCTGCTTATGCTTCAAAACTTCAGCTTAATCTCATTGCAAAGATCTTATGCTGATGTTTGTCATATTCTGACCCTGCCATCTGCACGTTGCCCCAGAAATGGAGATTTCTCAGTGCACATAATGTTTTGGTGATCTTGTGCCTAGTGTAGCCTAATTTCTTTGTTCTTAGCAGGAAAAAAACATGCTGTTGGAGCCCATCCTCTACAAGCTGAAATATGATGTGCGTTCAGATGCTTTTCTGCACATCACTGTTGTAAAGAATGCTTATTTGAGCACTTGTGGACCACCTGTCAGCTTGAACAAATTTAAACATCCTCTTTTGGCTTCCCTCACCAGCAAAGTATTTTTGCACACAGAGTCCCATGAGGTCAACAAAACACTTGCGTGTCAGTGATAGAATGGTGGTACCTTTTCTACCATTAATCTCACAACATATGTGACAGAAAGTCTTGTTCAATTGTTGGTTCAGCTTCCTGAAGATGTCCAATCAGGATGAAACACATTGGGGTGTGGTTCTTTGGTTGCTACATCAATTCCTGAATCCTGCCACTGGTACAAATGTCGCTTCTGGGTTCCAGAGTGGCAGCGGTGGCCTGATCCTAGCAAGGCTGCATACTGTAAACCTAGTGTCGGGTACACAGTGTCAGGGTCACCTGTGGCCAGGTGACAGATGCACACCGTAGGGGGACAGGAGTGCACCGCGAGGTAGTGAACCCTATGGCTGGCTTCTGTGGATAGGAAACTGGGTGGTTGTGGAAAGCGGGACCAGAGGAGCACAACCGGGATCCCAACGGAAGCGAGAGCCAAGATTCCCCAGGGCGCGGAGTCTAAGACCCAGCTGGTCTTCTCCAGGGCCTCTAGTGGTGAGGATGTTACGCTGCAGGCTGGGACCAGGTCGCGGCCCCTGGAGTTTCCTAGCTCACGCCCCGTAGGATAAGGGGAAGCAGCAGCACACGATAGAGAGAACCGAATAACAAGCCGAAGGTCAGGGGCCACAAGCAGACAAGGATAACGAAGAACGAGCCGAAGGTCAAGGGTCACGAGCAGACAGGGATGGTCGGGGACAAGCCAATAACGTAACAGAGAGACAGACGTAGCACACGGCAGGCAGGAACCCAAACACACAATGCCTAACAAACACGTTGATCAGCAAAGCAGGCTTGCAGTGCACAGGTTAATATAGTGTTCAGTGATAGGGCCTGGGGTGGAGTCAGGCTGGGAGGGGATTATAAAGGAAGCCAGGTGAAAGGGCTCAGGCCTCTAAGATGAACACATGGGAAGGAAGGTAAGCTGACAGACAAACACTACTGCATATCCATGACAGTACCCTCCCTCTTATGGGCCCTCCCCCGCCTGGACCCAGGCTTAAAGGGAAATCTCTGATGAAACCTTCTCAACAGATGAGGTGCAGCGACATCAGATGCAGCGATCCAAGACGCCTCCTCAGGACCAAAACCTCTCCAATGCACAAGGTACTGAAGAATGCCTCTGCAGAGCCGAGAATCCAGAACTTGTCTAACCTCGTACTTAAGATTATCCTCAGAGACTGAAAACGAGGTAGGGAGATGACAAGAAGATCTATTGAGGACCAAAGGCTCTCTAGGAATAAGCAAGGGCATGAGGGGATCAACAGGAATCTGAGGAGGGTCCCCTAGACCCTTAAAGGGGAACTGGTCATCTTGCACAGGACCATCAGACTGGGCAGATGTCAGTGGAATCCTGAAGTCAGGTTGGTTAGAAGGTGACATGTCGCCGGAGTCAAGCTGAATAGCTGAAGGACAAGCAGAATGTCCCAAACAAGAAAAAGTAGGAGGCTCATTGGGCATGGGCTGGACTGGCATAACTAGTACAGAGGCAGAGTGAATAGCTGAGTCAGGTGTAGCGACTACCTGAATCGCATCGCAAGACATAGCGACTGCAGGACTTGTAGACAAGCTAGCCTGGCTGTGCGTCCAAGGGTGGTTAGGGACAGAGAAATGTAAATGGTTGTGCAACCTGGAATGAATGACCGGCTCAGATTCACAGGGGGCAACCTTGGGTAGGCAGGACGAGGAACAGGAGGGACCCCAAGCCAGGATCTGTCCAGTAGTCCAGTCCACATGAGGAGAATGGAGCTGTAACCATGGGAGACCCAAAATTATAGGCGTTGAGGCCTTGGGTAAGATAAGGAAGGATATCCACTCCTGGTGGAGTGTCCCTACCGACATCTTAACAGGGAGGGTCTGGAAGCGGATAGGTCCCCCTGGGAGAACAGTACCATCAATCGCCAAGACCACCAATGGTGTGGTGAGGGGCAAAAGAGTAAGTCTCATGGACGATGCGATTTCCCAGTCCATAAAATTACCAGCGGCTCCGGAATCCAGATATGCTGAGACCGAATGAGTAGAAGCACCAACATGAAGGAACACAGAAAGCAGAAGACGAGAAGGGGAAGGTGATATTTCTGGGTCCAATACTCCACTTTCCAGATGAAGTGGACCCGAACGTTTTTCTGGACAAAGAGAGCAAGTGTCACGAAAATGACCTTTGCCCCCACAGTAAAGACACAGACCAAGAGTTCTGCGCCTAGCACGTTCCTCGGGGGATAGCCTGGTCCGACCCAGCTGCATGGGTTCCTCAGCTGGTAGGAGATGCTCTACGGGTCGAAGAGAGGGGAGCTCAGGCTGACTAAGAACCAAGGAGTGCTGGCGTTGCTTTTCTAAGGTCCTCTCCTGAAAGCGAATATCGATCTGGTTACACAAGGAGATAACGCCGGCCAGATCAGTGGGGATGGTTCTTCCTGCTAATTCGTCCTTCACTCTATCAGACAGGCCATGCAAAAAGGTTGCGACTAAGGCCTCATTGTTCCAGCTCAACTCAGCCGACAGTATGCGGAAATGAAGGGCATACTGTCCCACAGAAGCAGACTCTTGGCGGAGACGTAAAAGGGCGCTGGCCGCTGAAGAGACACGAGCCGGTTCTTCGAAGATATTCCGAAAAAGTTTCAAGAAGCCAGACAGGCTAGAAACCACTGGATCATTCAGTTCCCACAGAGGGGCTGCCCAGGCTAAAGCTTCACCAGAGAGGAGGGAAATGATATAGGCTACCTTAGCCCGATCAGACAGGAAGTTTTGGGGCTGGAGCTCAAAATGAATTGTGCATTGGCTAAGGAACCCCCTGCAAGCCTTGGAGTCCCCAGAGAAACGGGACGGAGCTGGCAGTTGTAGTGAGTGTGTGGCTGCGACTGGTGCAATAGGTGCAGCCGCTGGTTGTATTTGAGGTTGCGGATTTAGGGTTCCCAAGGAGGCCTGAAGCTGCTCGAAGCGAGAAGCCAGATCCTGGAGGAATCGCATCACCTGAGTCTGATTCGATTCCTGGGTTTCAAGTCTGCAAACTATGCCCTGCAACGGATCATCCACGGGTAACGGGGTGTCAGCCGGGTTCATGGCTGATCAAACTGTCAGGGTCACCTGTGGCCAGGTGACAGATGCACACCGTAGGGGGACAGGAGTGCACCGCGAGGTAGTGAACCCTATGGCTGGCTTCTGTGGATAGGAAACTGGGTGGTTGTGGAAAGCGGGACCAGAGGAGCACAACCGGGATCCCAACGGAAGCGAGAGCCAAGATTCCCCAGGGCGCGGAGTCTAAGACCCAGCTGGTCTTCTCCAGGGCCTCTAGTGGTGAGGATGTTACGCTGCAGGCTGGGACCAGGTCGCGGCCCCTGGAGTTTCCTAGCTCACGCCCCGTAGGATAAGGGGAAGCAGCAGCACACGATAGAGAGAACCGAATAACAAGCCGAAGGTCAGGGGCCACAAGCAGACAAGGATAACGAAGAACGAGCCGAAGGTCAAGGGTCACGAGCAGACAGGGATGGTCGGGGACAAGCCAATAACGTAACAGAGAGACAGACGTAGCACACGGCAGGCAGGAACCCAAACACACAATGCCTAACAAACACGTTGATCAGCAAAGCAGGCTTGCAGTGCACAGGTTAATATAGTGTTCAGTGATAGGGCCTGGGGTGGAGTCAGGCTGGGAGGGGATTATAAAGGAAGCCAGGTGAAAGGGCTCAGGCCTCTAAGATGAACACATGGGAAGGAAGGTAAGCTGACAGACAAACACTACTGCATATCCATGACACACAGGCACATATGCAAGTGAATCCATTTTTAATATGCCTAGCTATACTTAATAAAATCAGATGTTCTGGGCAATGAAAGTCTCCCTTTGGTATTATCTCTCCTGAGCGGTGGTGTTATTTCTCCTGAGTGATGGTACATAATAAGAGGGGGATTTGAAAGCTGAATCCCTGGACCGCTTGGCTGACACACAGCATTGAGGGTTTTTGACCCTGAGGCACAGTGTGACCTAACTAGAAATAGTTGGTCAAAACATACTGGTGGGGGTAAGTCCATGTGGGGACATCGGGAACACTCTTGTGATAAAAGTCTGGCACTTGTCTAATTGTGTAAAGGAGCACGAGCACGTGCTTACTTGTTGTATGATCACAGAGGACATGGTCACAGTAGGGCTGACTGGAGTATATATGTTTTTGATCACAACATTTTCAGATCTGTGTTTATTTATATGTATTATGTCATAGTATTTACATACATTTTGTGACTAATAGGACATTATGGTAATGAGTTAACACATCAAAATTTTGGCAGCAGGTTTTTTTCATCTAGTTATTTGTTCCTTCATTTAGTAACCCATAAGAACTACGCTCCTCTTCTTGACTTGCCAAGTTAACCTGTTGTAGCAGTGTTACTTCATATCTCGTAGTGTACTTACAGATCCAAGTTTCTTTGAAAGGCCAGAACCCACATGCATCCCTTTGAATAACTTCAGACCAGGTTCAGAATAGTTAATGTAACTTTACTGGAGAGATAAAAGTTCAGTATCAACAATGTCCTTTCCCTAATCCTGACTAGAGTAATGTAGTGGCCCAGGCATACCTTCATGAGGTGAGAGTTCATGATCACAATGTCCATTGCTTGGATGTCCTCCACGGACCCTGGTTTCTTCAGTAGCACCAATGATTGTGTTCACAGGTTATACTGGAATACACTGGAACCACCGAAACTCGCTTATTTTTATCGAACCTCAGTACCTCTTAATAGAGGTACTGGCGTACTTGGATGATGTCATTGTGTTCAGGAGAACCCTAGAGGAGCATGAAGAGAGGCTGGAGAAGGTCTTAAAGAGGCTCAGTGAAGAGGGCCTGAAACTCTCCCCAGAAAAGTGTAAATTTTATCAGTCCTCCATCCATTACCTGGGCCACATCGTGTCTGCAGAAGGGGTGGCCACGGACCCAGAGAAGTTGGATGCCGTCACCTCTTGGCTGAGGCCTACAAACATGACCGAGCTTCGGTCATTTCTGGGTTTCTGTTCTTACTACAGAAGATTTGTAGAAGGATTCGCCAAGATTGCCAGACCCCTAAATGAGTTACTCAGAAATAAAGGGGAAGATGATGTTCCGGAACTAGTTAAACCGGTGAAACTCACCATGGGACCCGAAAGCCCAAAGAGTCGATCCAGGACCAGTGGACCATGAAGTGTGAAGAGGCATTCATCCAACTGAAGAAGAGCCTGACCACTGCCACTGTGTTGGCCTATACAGACCCCATGAAACCTTACGAGTTACATGTCGATGCCAGCCGAGATGGGCATGTATCAGGTTACATACTGTTGTCCTCTTTGGGGACCAAAGACTTTAAGTGTCGGGAGTGTGTAGCTGGGTTCCATATGCAATGTAGATAAAGACAACCATTTGACATTTAAAAGAAGGAACCCAGCTCCCTCCGGTGGTGTAAGTGCTACAATGTAATTAATGCATATGTATATAGTTTAATGCACCCTGGAACATACAGCAGCAAGGAGAAAAGGACTCTGTTACTTTTAGAAGTAGACAGACTACACTACCCACGGTGCAGCTGTGTTACCAGGGTGCACTGCAACACTGCAAAGCCTTCTGGACAGGCTATTTAAAGGAGGGGAGGGGCCATCCTCTCTCTTTCTGGATTCTGCTCTCAACCAAGCAGGAAGCTGGCACTGAGGCCTGCTTCCGGAGTATTAGGCCAGAAGCCTGGGCCTAAAGTACGCCAGGGCCCCGGGTGATTTTCCAGTAGAGGACCTTCCACAGTGTCCTGTTGTTGCCTAGCAGAGACCGGAGTCGTCCATCACCATCACCTTGCGCTGTGAGTGACAGAGGCCGGAGACTGCAGCAGAAGCATAGAGATCGTGGGACCGGGACAAGCCAGAGGAGAATATCCGGAAGCCGGGCCTGTTTGGTGAGAAGGGCACCTGCCCAGAATTGACTGTTACCTTAGAGGAAAGTGACTTAGTTAGTGCCAGCCACACGCCACCTATCGCGCCACAGATTGCGGCCTAGTGTATTTTACGGGAGACTGTGTGATTAGAGATTGGCGCATTCGCCATTAGTGGGTGGCAGGCACACGAGTACTCAGGAATATTGCGGATGACTACAATATCTCGTTAAAACCCTGTGGATTACAAATTAACTTGTGCACCAACGGTGGCTAGCGAAGACTACATTTGAGGAAGGAACTTTGAGCGGGGCTCAGATAGGCCTTGCCTGTTTGGTATGGTGACTGAACACGTGCAAGGTATTGCAAGATAGGCGGAGCTCGCGAGCAATCAGTTAGCTGTGCAGATATATATAAGTATACATAGCTGTTGTTTCTTTTGTTATCATTTATCATCAGTGATACCAATCTTACTTTGATTTATTGACTCTGTATTGCGCATGCAGAGTCAACTGTGTGTATTAATGTGTTTCTTTACCTTTTATTTTACATTTAGTAAAGATGGAAAAAATAAAGAAAACTGCGCTGAAAGATTCAAAGTAAGGAAAACCGGATATCTTGGGCTAATATCACAGTTGCTAGTTGGGAGCTGTGATTTCTATGTAAACAACAGTACAGAAACATATAATGGAAAAAGAGAAAAATCGCACTGACCCATAAATACAAACTTAGTAATTAATCACGTGAAACCACAGAATTAAAAAATAAAATAAAATAAACACTAACAATGTGACTCAAATAGTGCAAAAGTACAAAAAAAAAAAAGAAAAATGTTTCATTCCCCTTTAGAACACACTGATTGTGAACCACACTGAAAAGAATGAAATTAATATTAAATTAATAATAAAAATCAAAAAACATATAGTCCATATATGAATGTGCAGATAATGTCCATATTACAACACCAGTGCTCTGTGTAAAATAAAATCCATAAAGTGAAATGTTGCATCCAAAGAATAACGTGAAGTTCCACCACCAATCAGCAGGAATTCCTCCTTACCAGCTAGTCACGATCCCCCATGACAGAGGACCAGTGAATGCATGAATCAAGTAGCTCTTCCCACAGACCAGCAACCACACATGAAATTCTTGAGGCAACAGCTTCCGACAGTATCAGCAGATGCATACAATATGGAAGAGATAATACACACTCCACGTGCATTAAACGTATAAAATGTTTTATTTTAAAAATAAAAGAATGCACTTACAATTATGCAGTATCTTATTAGCCTTTACGTCTGATGTGCCGGCCGGTGCACATACAACAGACACCCGTCCTTCTGGGAACCGTTTGAGGTGACGTCAGCGTGTCGCTCCGCCCTACGTCTGTTTCGTAAAAATTGTACTTCTTCCAGGGGCACTCTTTACATTTAGTAAAGATACCTTTGGTTAAGTAAATAATCTGTGTGAAGTATCTTTGTCACTCAGAAGGACTAGTGACCAGCAAAGGTAATAATATTTATAGTTTATCGTGTGATGAATGCAGGATTGTGTCTCCTAATACTCAGTAGGTTTCACAATCCTTATTCATATCAGTGGTGCTAAGGGAGGGTTTGAGCCACTTCCAGGGGTTGATAGGCAGGACGTAGACCCAAAACAAATAAACAGCAGCTCCTATGGGGTAGTGCTACACGTGGGGGCTCGTCCGGGATTTCTACGGTTCTGCAATCAACTTCCCCCTAGACAGAACCCTTGCCCGTACAACAATGGACCCTACTGCTGCAGCCCTTTTGGTGTCTGGAGGAAAACATCCTTCCGGGAAATGGTCTAGTGTTTGAAATCAAAAGAGAAGTCTGGACAGAGGAGCAGCTACTGCCAGTCTTAAGAACACTATCCACAGACAGGAAACCATGGGTGATTGACATGAGAACAGCCACCATCAACCCACACGCCTATGCGCTGTGTGAATGGAAGAAGAGAGTTTCAGACCACTTTAAAGGCGCTAGTATAAAGACTGCCAACCAAGTAGAATTCTTCCTGATACACCCAGAAGGACCTAGGGAAAGTTCCACCTCCACTAGCCAAGCAAGGCCCAGCACAGGAACGGAAGGCCAGAAAGAGAGTTCCAGTTCATCACCATTGACCACTCTTGGGCCAGAGCTATGCGCTGGTCTCGGGGAAATTGTAGCTAAATGTAAGAAGGATTCCCCAGACTACCTGATGACTGGATACAGGAAACTCAGGATTTTCTCTGGGAAGCAGCCAGTACCTTCTGTGGAAGATGGGTTCGAAGAATGGCTAGATCACACCACTCAGGCTCTGGAGGAATGGGAAGTACCCAAAAAACACAAGAAGCAAAGGATTACAGAGAGTCTGAAGAAACCTGCCCTGGAGGCCATACGTAACCTCAAATTAAGTAAGAAAGACTGCACTGCACAGGATTATCTGGATATTCTGCAGAATGTGTTCGGCTGGACCGAAAAAGTCACTGAACTCACTTACCAGCTGGAGCATTGTTATCAAAAGGAGGGAAAGAAGCTGTCAGAATTCATAAAACGTCTGGATAAGATTCTGCATCAGATTCTACTGAAGAAAGGGATCGATCCAAGAAAGGTGGATGAGACCCGTGCCCAGCAGGTGTTGAGGGGGGCTCAACCTTTGGACCCCATTGCATTAATGCTACGCACCCGGCAGGATGGGAGCAGTCTGCAATACCCCGACCTAATCCGGATAGTCATGGAGGAAGAGGCCATGTTGGAGGAAAAAAAGAGGAGTCAACACACTGAACCAACTGCCTCAGTCAGAATGATAAGTGCAGAAGAAGGTGACTCAGAAGTTGAACTCCTAAAGACCCAGGTGTCACAACTGGTAGAAATGGTGTCCATGCTGATCAGCCAGGCCTCTGTGCTACACAATAGGAACATATCAGAGGAAGCAAAAAAACCTACTAGCTCCAATACGGAACTAGTACAGAAGCCTAACAGATTGATAGCATGCTTCAATTGTGGGGGAATCGGGCATGTTAGAGGAGTGTGTGCCAGCCCAGATGAAGTTGCATCCAGATACCGCAAGCCGGCGGAAAACTTCAGAGGGCCCGGTGAAGGAGTCAGTCGGGCGCCCACCAGTTTCCATTAACTCCTTCAAGAAGTCCAATGACCCGAAGCATCAGAGTCAGGGACCTAAACCTTTGCCAATTGTCCCCCGTCCCACAACTCAGGCTACTGATGAACGGAAGGCCAGTGCACACCAGACCCAGAAGGGACTGAGACCCACAGGAAACTCAAGAAAAAATGAGTGAGGGTACAGGTCACTGAGCCAAGCAAGAAGTCTATGTTAAAGGTGTTCCCTGCCAAGTTAGTGGGGCGTTCTCCAGTAGTCTCCATACAAGTAGAAGGGATCTACACCAAGGCTCTTCTTGACACTGAAGCCCAAGTGACTCTTCTGTATAGAGATTTCTATGATAAACATCTCAAACATCTGCCCCTACAGAAATTAGAGGAACTGGAGATATGGGGTATTGGAACTCAGCGCTTTCTCTATGACGGTTACCTGCCAATCAAGTTGACTTTTGATCCCTCAGTGGCCGGGGAGGCAGAAACCTTCGATACCCTGGCAGTAGTGTGCCCTCGCCCACCAGGGGCCAGCAAGAGCTCACTCATCTTAGGGACCAACACTGATCTAGTCAGGAGACTGCTGACACCATTGGCCCAACAGGAGGAAGCCACAACAACAAGAGTCCACCCCATGTTAAGGCAAGCCTACCAGCGTTTAGTACTGGAGCAGAAGGCCCCTGCAGAAGGGGTTGGAAAGATCTGGAAAATGGACAAGACAGAGAAGGTATTACAACCAGGAGAGGTGACTTGTCTGAGAGCTTCTGTCAAGCTCACCTGGAAGCAGCCAGGCCCCTTCATCGTCTTTGAACCAGGCCCACAGGAAAGACAGAAAGGGATTGAAGTAATCCCCAAAGTGATCCCATTGAAGGCCCTACAGAAAAGTCATGGGAGGGTTTCAGTGAGTATCAGGAACACTGCCACTACACCAGTGAAGGTGCCGGCCAGAATGCTATTGGGCCAGGTGAATCCAGCCACCCCCGTTGCCCCGTCTGAATTAAAGAAAGAAGAAAGGGGTGAAGTCACCATAGAGAAGCTTTGTTCTGAAGGCATGGCCCTCCCACTGGAATGGAAAAAGAGGGCCAAAGCTCAACTCACAAGATGGGGGAAAATCTTCTCTAAAGATGAGTTTGATGTGGGGTGCGCAAGAAATGCCACTCACAAGATACGCTTACAGGAAGATAAACCCTTTAGAGAGGGAGTTCGACTGGTCCCACTGGGTGACTTAGAAGACTTACGGGAACAGTTGGCAGAGCTTAAGAGGACGGGAATAATTAGAGAATCCAGGAGCCCCTGCGCTTCTCCAATAGTGGTAGTCAGAAAGAAGAACGGGTCGCTGAGGCTGTGTATTGACTACAGAACACTAAACAGAAGGACCATCCCAGATCAATACACCACTCCCCGAATTGAAGACGCCCTGCAGAGTCTGTCAGGAGCCAATTGGTTAATGGATCTAAAAAGTGGATATTACCAAATCCCCATGCACCCTGAAGATCAGGAGAAGACAGCATTCATCACCCCTGTGGGGTTCTTTGAGTTCAACCGTATGCCTCAAGGGTTGTCAGGAGCCCCCGCCACTTTCCAAAGGCTGATGGAGAGAACAGTTGGGGACATGAATTTAATAGAGGTACTGGTGTACTTGGATGATGTCGTGTTCGGGAGAACCCTAGAAGAGCATGAAGAGAGGCTGGAGAAGGTCTTAAAGAGGCTCAGTGAAGAGGGCCTGAAACTCTCCCCAGAAAAGTGTAAATTTTACCAGTCCTCTATCCATTACCTGGGCCACATCGTGTCTGCAGAAGGGGTGGCCATGGACCCAGAGAAGTTGGATGCCGTCACCTCTTGGCCGAGGCCTACAAACATGACCGAGCTTCGGTCATTCCTGGGTTTCTGTTCTTACTACAGAAGATTTGTAGAAGGATTCGCCAAGATTGCTAGACCCCTAAATGAGTTACTCAGAAATAAAGTGGAAGATGATGTTCCGGAACTGGTTAAACCGGTAAAACTCACCATGGGACCCCGAAAGCCCAAAGAGTCGATCCAGGACCAGTGGACCATGAAGTGGGAAGAGGCATTCATCCAACTGAAGAAGAGCCTGACCACTGCCCCTGTGTTGGCCTATGCAGACCCCATGAAACCTTATGAGTTACATGTCGATGCCAGCCGAGATGGGCTGGGTGGGGTACTGTACCAGGAACATGATGGTTACCTAAGACCCGCTGCCTATGTAAGTAGGAGTCTGATACCTGCTGAGATGAATTACCCCACTCACAAGCTTGAATTCCTGGCCTTGAAGTGGGCAGTGATGGACAAATTGAGAGATTACCTCTATGGGGCGGAGTTTGTAGTGAAGATAGATAATAACCCACTCACCTACCTTCTGACCACTGCCAAGTTGGATGCCATGGGACACGGGTGGCTGGCTGCCCTCTCAAGCTTCACCTTCAGCTTGAAGTACCGACCAGGAGTGGGAAATAGGGATGCAGATGCCCTGTCCAGGAGATCTCATACCCCCACCGACCCTAACGAAGAGTGGGCCAAACTAGACTCAGAGGGAGTGCGAGTCCTATACCAGGGAACAGAACTTCAAGCCAGAAGTGGGTCAAGAGCCGAAGAAATTGGGGTCTCAGCCGTTGGAGTACCGAAGTGCTATTGCAGTGTGACCCAGGTCGGAGGGGAGGGTTTGCCCAAGCTGTCCAAAAAGGACTTGAGAAAGGAGCAAGAAGAAGACCCTTTAGGGAAACTCCTGATGAAGGCCTTGGAAAGCCAGTGTCCCAAGATGCTTGAAACAGGCTCCCCAAGAGAAGCCCGATTGCTGCACAGGGAGTGGGATCGGCTACATATACGTCAAGGGGTGGTCTACCGCAGGGGCCCCTCTGACGACTCAGAAGAGAAGTGGCAGCTGTTTCTACCAGCCAAATATTGGGAAGCGGTCCTGGCTGCCCTCCATGACAATCATGGCCACCTGGGACCCAAAATGACTTTTCACCTTGTAAGAGATAGGTTCTATTGGCCCTGCATGCGGGCTGAAGTTGAGGGATACTGCCATTCCTGTGTCCGATGCATTCAAAGGAAGGCCTTGCCACGTCAAGCGGCCCCAATGGGCCATCTGCAAAGTCAGGGACCTATGGAACTGGTGTGCATTGACTTCCTTTGACTGGAGCCTGATCTGAGTGGTCAAGGGAATGTCTTAGTGATAACAGATCACTTTACCAGATATGCTCAAGCATTCCAAACAAAAGACCAGAAGGCTTCCACAGTAGCCAAAGTACTGGTAGAGAAATTCTTTGTGCACTATGGTCTACCCCAACGCCTTCATTCAGATCAGGGCAGAGACTTTGAAAGCAGGTTAATAAGGAAGTTGTTAGAACTGTTAGGCATCCAAAAGACCAGGACAACCCCTTACCACCCACAAGGAGATGCTCAGCCTGAATGGTTTAACCGGACTCTCTTAGACATGTTGGGGACTTTGAGTTCAGAAAAGAAGCATTGGAGCAAACATGTAGCTGCCATAGTACATGCCTACAATAGCACTGCCAGTGATGTCACCGGGTATTCCCAATACCGTTTGATGTTCAGGCGGGAGGCTCGGTTGCCAGTGGACTTGGCCTTTGGCATATCGCTGGATCATACCTCCGCAGCGTCCCACAAGGGGTATGTAGACCGATTGAGGAAGAGTTTAAAAACACACTTTGAAAAGGCCCAAGCAGCATCTGATCAACGGGGGCTGAGAAATAAAAGAAACTTTGACCTAATAGTCAGAATTCAAGACTTGCAGCCAGGAGATAGAGTACTGTTGAGAAACTTGGGAATTCCTGGAAAACACAAGTTGGCTGACCGTTGGAAATTCCAACCTTATGTTATTTGCAAGAAGCTGCAAAAACTTCCAGTGTACCAGATTAAGCCAGAAGGAAGTGTGGGACCATTAAAGACCTGGCACAGGAATCACTTGATGCCCCTCTCCGAGGCAGTTTGCATGCATCCTACATCAGACTCACAGGAAACCCCTTCAACTTCTCAAGGTTTCAGATCCATCACCAGATCTCAAACAGTGCTTCCATATGTGGGAGATGGAGATCCTGACAATGAAGGTCAAGAGGATGAAGAGACAGCATCTGATTGGTTGCGGTCATCCCAATTGCCAGAACCCATGACCAAAAACAGTTGACAATGGAACTCTTCGGCCAGAAGCTCCTGAATTTGTGCCTTCCAACATTCTCACTGAGGAGGTAGCTGATGACTCAGACTCTTTGTCAATGGAAGACCCAGAAAAAGGGTTGTTGTCTTTGTCCGAAGGAGAACCGGATGCTCCTGAAGTTGTGGAGCCCAACATGCCTGAGCAAGATGAGGAAGCCCCTGAAGAGCTTCTAGAAATAGCCGGCCCCAATGTCCTTGAGAATATGATACATAAGGAGCAGAGGGAAAGAAGAGTAATTCACCCCCCAAAAAGACTGACGTATGACCAATTGGGTGAATGCTCTGAGGAGGCCATCATCACTTCTAAGAGGACCATTGATCAGTCTAGCTCTTCCACTACAAATTTAGTGGAGGACAACCCCAGCTCACTCCCTGGCACATCTAAAACAGACACCCAAGTGTTGGTGGTCTGTAGACAGGACAACCTCCCTCCCTGTGATAATTGGTGGGAGGTTCTTCTGTCAGCTCTGTGTTATAATATGAGCTGTTTAACCACTTGACAACTGGGCACTTAAACCCCCTTCCTAACCAGACGAATTTTCAGCTTTCGGTGCTCTCACATTTTGAATGACAATTACTCAGTCATACAACACTGTACCCATATGAAATTTTTGTCCTTTTTTTCACACAAATAGAGCTTTCTTTTGGTGGTATTTAATCACTGTTGGGTTTTTTATTTTTTGCGCTATAAGAGAAAAAAGACTGAAAATTTTGTAAAAAAAATGAATTTTTCTTTGTTTCCGTTATAAAATTTTGCAAATTAGTATTTTTTCTTCATACATTTTGGCCAAAATTTATACTGCTACATATCTTTGGTAAAAATAAGTACAAATTGGTGCATATTTTTTGGTCTTTGTGAAAGTTATAGAGTCCACAAGCTATGGTGCCAATATCTGAAAATTGATCACGCCTGAAGTACTGACGGCCTATCTCATTTCTTGAGACCCTAACATGCCAGAAAAGTACAAATACCCCCCAAATGACCCCTTTTTGGAAAGAAGACATTCCAAGGTATTTAGAAAGAGTCATTGTGAGTTTTTTGAAGTTGTCATTTTTTCCCACAATTCTTTGCAAAAATCAAGATTTTTTTTTCTTTTTTTTTTTTCCACAAAATTGTCATATTAGCAGGTTATTTCTCACACACAGCATATGCATACCACAAATTACACCCCAAAACACATTCTGCTATTCCTCCCGAGTATGGCGATACCACATGTGTGAGACTTTTACACAGCGTGGCCACATACAGAGGCCCAACATGCAGGGAGCACCTTCATGCGTTCTGTAGCACCCAGGCCAATTCTGATATTTCTCTCCTACATGTAAAAATCATCATTTGTTTGCTAGAAAATTACATAGAACCCCAAAACATTATATATGTTTTTTTAGCAAAGACCTTAAAGAATATAATGGTGGTCATTGCAACTTTTTATCTTGCACGGTATTTGCGCAGAAATTTTTCTAACGCGTTTTTTTACGGAAAAAAACTGTTTTGTGCCTAAAAGAAAAAAAAACAGTAAAGTTAGCCTAATGTTTTTGCATAATGTGAAAGATGAAGTTATGCCGAGTAAATAGATACCTAACATGTCACCCTTCAAAATTGCACACGCTCGTGGAATGGCGCCAAACTTCGCTACTTAAAAATCCCCATAGGCAACGCTTTAAATATTTTTACTGGTTACATGTTTTGAGTTACAGAGGAGGTCTAGGGCCAAAATTATTGCTCTCGCTCTAACGTTCGCAACGATACCTCACATGTGTGGTTTGAACACCATTTTCATATGTGGGCGGGGCTTACGTATGCGTTCACTTCTGTATGCGAGCTCACGGGAACAGGGGCGCTTTAAAAAATATATATATTTTATTGTTCATTTTACTTTATTTATTTTAGTTTGACATGTTTTTCCGCCCCCAATTTTTTTTTGATCACTTTTATTCCTATTACAAGGAATGTAAACATCCCTTGTAATAGGAATATGGCATGACAGGTCCTCTTTACAGTGAGATATGGGGTCAATAAGACCCCACATCTCACCTCTAGGCTGGGAAGCCTGTAAAAAAAACAAAAAAAAACAATCTTGGCTTTGATCGTAGCGGTGAGTCGGTAGAAGCACCGGAGGGCAGCGGGAGGGGGAGGGCATCCACTCTCACCTTCCGTAAGAGCGATCAAGTGGTGGAACAGCTGCTATGATCATTCTTATGGTGCAGGGAATCGCCAGCTGAAAAAGCAAATATCTGAATGATGCCTGTAGCTGCTCCCATCATTCAGATATCTCCGCACAAAGTCAAGGACGTCATATGACGGCCGGCAGGCGGGAAGTGGTTATTGCAGAGTATTGCCGGGTATTGCGGAGTATTGCCGGGTATTGAGGAGTATTGCCGGGTATTGAGGAGTATTGCCGGGTATTGCCGAGTATTGCGGGGTATTGCGGGGTATTGCCGGGTATTGCGGAGTATTGCCGGGTATTGCGGAGTATTGCAGGGTATTGCGGAGTATTGCAGGGTATTGAGGAGTATTGCAGGGTATTGTGGAGTATTGCAGGGTATTGTGGAGTATTGCCGGGTATTGTGGAGTATTGCCGGGTATTGTGGAGTATTGCCGGGTATTGTGGAGTATTGCACAGGGTATTGAGGAGTATTGCGGAGTATGGCAGGGTATTGCGGAATATGGCAGAGTATTGCACAGTATGGGCAGAGTATGGGCAGGGTATTGCACAGTATGGGCAGGGTATTGCACAGGGTATTGCACAGGGTATTGCACAGGGTATTGCAGAGTATGGGCAGAGTATTGCACAGGGTATTGCAGAGTATATTGCACAGGGTATTGCAGAGTATTGCACAGGGTATTGCAGAGTATTGGCAGGGTGTATTGCAGAGTATTGGCAGGGTGTATTGCAGAGTATTGCACAGGGTATTGCAGAGTATTGCACAGGGTATTGCAGAGTATTGCACAGGGTATTGCAGAGTATTGGCAGGGTGTATTGCAGAGTATTGGCAGGGTGTATTGCAGAGTATTGGCAGGGTGTATTGCAGAGTATTGCACAGGGTATTGCAGAGTATTGCACAGGGTATTGCAGAGTATTGCACAGGGTATTGCAGAGTATTGCACAGGGTATTGCAGAGTATTGGCAGGGTGTATTGCAGAGTATTGCACAGGGTGTATTGCAGAGTATGGGCAGAGTATGGGCAGGGTATTGCACAGGGTATTGCAAAGTATTGCACAGGGTATTGCAGAGTATTGCACAGGGTATTGCAGAGTATTGGCAGGGTGTATTGCAGAGTATTGCACAGGGTATTGCAGAGTATTGCACAGGGTATTGCAGAGTATTGCACAGGGTATTGCAGAGTATTGGCAGGGTGTATTGCAGAGTATTGCACAGGGTGTATTGCAGAGTATTGGCAGAGTATTGCACAGGGATGGCTGAGCAGGGATGGATGGATCTGTGACTGCAATTGTCACAGATCCAGCCCACAGCTGACATGGGGGAGGGAGCGGACATGATCCGCTCCCTCCCCTCTCCTTTCACACTGTACCGATCGGTACAGAGAGGGGAGGGAGGAACCGGCGTCATCACATGACGCCGGTCTGTTTACAAGTGATCGCTCCGTCATTTGACGGAGCGATCACGTGGTAAACGGCCGCGATTAGCGGCCATCTACCAAGAATCCGTGATGCGCCGGGTCTTCCGGACCCGGCGGTCACGGACATATCCTGGAGCGCGCCCCAGGGGGCGCGCGGGAGCAAGATTCTGTGAGGACGTCCCTGGGACGTCCACTCAGGATAACTCGACCACGCTGTGGACGTCTTTTGTACATGGCGCGGTCGGGAAGTGGTTAAGCTTAAATCCTGCTTATGAAAAGGCAAATTGTTTATTGTCATGCATAAACTAATTAAATTCTCTGCTTGTATTGCCAAAGCATGTATCAGGTTACATACTGTTGTCCTCTTTGGGGACCAAAGACTTTAAGTGGGGGGAGTGTGTAGCTGGGTTCCATATGCAATGTAGATAAAGACAACCATTTGACATTTAAAAGAAGGAACCCAGCTCCCTCCGGTGGTGTAAGTGCTACAATGTAATTAATGCATATGTATATAGTTTAATGCACCCTGGAACATAC
Source organism: Rana muscosa (assembly GCA_029206835.1). Taxonomy (NCBI): domain Eukaryota; kingdom Metazoa; phylum Chordata; class Amphibia; order Anura; family Ranidae; genus Rana; species Rana muscosa. The sequence goes on along the minus strand of CM055122.1, from coordinate 756,546,318 downwards.
AGCAGCAAGGAGAAAAGGACTCCGTTACTTTTAGTAGTAGACAGACTACACTACCCACAGTGCAGCTGTGTTACCAGGGTGCACTGCAACACTGCAAAGCCTTCTGGACAGGCTATTTAAAGGAGGGGAGGGGCCATTCTCTTTCTCTCTGGACTCTGCTCTCAACCAAGCAGGAAGCTGACACTGAGGCCTGCTTCCGAGTATTAGGCCAGAAGCCTGGGCCTAAAGTACGCCAGGGCCCCGGGTGATTTTCCAGTAGAGGACCTTCCACAGTGTCCTGTTGTTGCCTAGCAGAGATCGGAGTCATCCATCACCATCACCTTGCGCTGTGAGTGACGGAGGCCGGAGACTGCAGCAGAAGCGTGGAGATCGTGGGACGGGGACAAGCCAGAGGAGAATATCCGGAAGCCGGGCCTGTTTGGTGAGAAGGGCACCTGCACAGAATTGACTGTTACCTTAGAGGAAAGTGACTTAGTTAGTGCCAGCCACACGCCACCTATCGCGCCACAGATTGCGGCCTAGTGTATTTTACGGGAGACTGTGTGATTAGAGATTGGCGCATTCGCCATTAGTTGGTGGTAGGCACACGAGTACTCAGGAATATTGCGGATGACTACAATATCTTCTTAAAACCCTGTGGATTACAAATTAACTTGTGCACCAACGGTGGCTAGCGAAGACTCCATTTGAGAAAGGAACTTTGAGCGGGACTCAGATAGGCCTTGCCTGTCTGGTATGGTGACTGAACACGTGCAAGGTATTGCAAGATAGGGGAGCTCGCGAGCAATCAGTTAGCTGTGCAGATATATATAAATATACATAGCTGTTGTTTCTTTTGTTATCATTTATCATCAGTGATACCAATCTTACTTTGATTTATTGACTCTGTATTGCGCATGCAGAGTCAACTGTGTGTATTAATGTGTTTCTTTACCTTTTTATCTTACATTTAGTAAAGATACCTTTTGTTAAGTAAATAATCTGTGTGAAGTATCTTTGCCACTCGGAAGGACTAGTGACCAGCAAAGGTAATAATATTTACAGTTTATTGTGTGATGTATGCAGGATTGTGTCTCCTAATACTCAGTAGGTTTCACAATCCTTATTCATATCAGTTGTGCTAAGGGAGGGTTTGAGCAACTTCCAGGGGTTGATAGGCAGGACGTAGACCCAAAACAAATAAACAGCAGCTCCTATGGGGGTAGTGCTACACTTAAATAGTCCTCTGGACCTATTTGTTAACCAAAAATGAAGATAGACTAAGAAAGCCTCCTGTGGAACTAGATGTACTGCCATGAAGGTCAAAGTTGAGCCATGGCAGCTCAACTTAACAATGACACCGATAAATGCAAAGTGAAGACCCAAACATTTACCCTGTGGGAAAAAAAGAAACTTGGTGGGCAAACAATTGGCTTGTTCCTACCACCACCATTTGTCACTGATTTTCCTCTTACCAAGTGGGCAGCATGGTCAGCAGAAACAAGTAAATATTGTGCTTTTTCTGCACTTGGGAACCCTCAAGCATGCTTCTTGCTTTGGTTATGTGCTGTATTTGATGATACAGCATTCCTTCCGAATATCAAAGCCTGCAGGAGGTTTTGAATGTGAGTGGAAAAAATTTTGTTACTTTTGCAGCTCCCACGTACACACGATCGGAAATTCCGACAACAAAACCTTGGATTTTTTTCCGACGGAATGTTGGCTCAAACTTGTGTTGCATACACACGGTCACACAAATGTTGTCGGAAATTCTAACGTCGAGAACGCGGTGACGTACAACATGCACGTCAAGCCGTAATCAATGAAGTTCAATAGGCAGTTCGGCTCTTCCGCTTGATTCTGAGCATGCGTGTTTTTTTGTGCGTCGGAATAGCATACAGACGATCGGAATTTCCGACAAGAACTTTTCTTGTCGGAAAATTTATTAACCAGCTCTCAAATTTTTGTTGTCGGAAATTCCGACAGCAAATGTCGGATGGAGCCTACACGCGGTCGGAATTTCTGACAAAAAGCTCACATCGAACATTTGTTGTCAGAAATTCTGATCGTGTGTACGCGGCATTACATTGCAAATAAACAATATCAGGCTTGTAAAGACAATGCAGCTTACAATTTAAGAAGGTGATCTGTTAACCTACCTCACAATGGAGTTCCACTTATGCATGCTTGTACATGCAACAACATAAACACCTAATGCATCCCAACAAGAAAGCAATGCCAGAGAGCTGAGTGCTTTAATTTTTGAACACTAGAAGTCTCCAGTCACCATACTTTATAACAAAGATGATGACTGTCAGAATGGGACAAGGAAAATGTAAAATGTTTTCTCTGGCTAATAGGCCACAAGTTCCTTTTTAAAATAACTTTAAAAACATTAATTTTACTTCACTTAAAATCCTCTAGGAGCAGTAGGAGTCCACATTTTCACTTCACCCCCTGGCACTTAGCTGCAAAAAGTTTCTTTTTTTTTTTCAAATAGATGGCAGAGTCGCTTTAAGTGCCAGTGCCAAGTGGAATTAACCAATCAATCATAGCCATAGAAGATGGATGCTGAGTGGTTGTTACTTATTAATTAGTACCTAAGAAAAATAACTCTTTATTTAATATAATAGTAAAATTAATTCTTACTAATTGATATGGATAGATAAAATGCATATGGAAAATGTATGGATTATGAATACCACTTAATTTTAGAAAATGTATTATTTCTTTTGTAAGTAAAAATAAACTGTGCCGAAAACAGAAGATCTGTAGAAATTGGTAGGAATTTTCCAAAGCTGTAAATGTTTCAGAATACTTGGGTCATGCTGACATGAACAAGAGTTATATGAGCAGCCTTACTGCAGTATTGTAATTTTGGCATCAAGTCCCTGGAAAACAGGATTTTATTACATGCAATTACATTTTTTTTCATTGCGGTACATATTGCCCCTGGAAGATGTTATCTAGAAAATAAAATATATTTAACTGTCAAAGCAAGATATCTGACTGCAAATGCCTAGGTTGTTCAGTCTTACTTACAAGGGAAATTGAAAGACCATAATATGCTCAAAATATTCTTCAAATATATCTAAGTACAGTATGCTCTGGGTAACAGCTGCCTGCTATTAGCTCCAGCCAATTGCTATTTACGAAAAAGTCTTCATGACCGGGGTACTCTGTACTTATACTTCTGCTAACTAGACTCATCTCAGCACTTTTGTAAGGGACGGCCAGATAAAGGTATAGTAAGTTTAAAAGCCCTATTTATAAAAGTTGACTAAATAGTAGTTTTCACTTTGCCATACTTTGTCTTGCTATCACCATTCTTCCTGAGTCTTATTGGCCATTTATAAAATCCTAAATTGAGAATGTGTAGTGCGGCATAAAAAATGGCAGATGTGGCAAAATCATGTACTGACATAGTACACAGTAAGCTTAAAGACTCAAGTAATTTTTGGCCCAATTTAAACATTTTTATTATAAAAAAAAGTTTGCAACTATGTGGATTTTTTTCTTCGGTGGGCTTCTTTCACAATTTCCAACTGGTTCAACATTCACATTCTTCATGCATGCAAATGTATGTGAAAATACTGCATGCTGATTTTCTGTTCATTTTCAAGTGGTTGTAAACCAGATGGGTTTCAGCACACGTTGGGGGGCAAGGGAGGGGGAAAAAATCCTGGCAGCTTACCCTTTATTTTCTCTATGCAGGCTTTTTTATTTATTTTATTTATAAAGATGATATAACAATATTGTCTTGTCTATTATACCCCTCATTTTCTATAGTAAAGACCGAGGAGAAGAATGCATTTAACACAGTTACATTCCCTGTCACTTGTAACCAACTTCCCTTCATTATCCTTTATGGGGCCAATATGCTCTGACTTTGCTTTTTTATTATTAACCACTTCCCGCCCAGTCAATAGCGAATTGACGTCCGGGAAGTGGTTGCAATATCGATACTGGACGTCATATGACGTCCTGCAGGATATTGCCTTGCGCGCGCCCGCGGGGGCGCGCAGCGCGGTGATCGGGGACGTCATGTGTCCCTCGGACACAGCGCTTCCCCGATCACGGTAAACAGCCAATTTCATTGGCTGTTTACCATGTGATCGGCTGTGTCAAAGTCACAGCCGATCACCTGTCAAAACAAACTCGGCGGCGCGCTCCGTGCGCGCCGCCACAGGCTTGCAGAGCGGGGATCGGGGAAGGCGAGTGTCCCTTGGACACAGCGCATCCCCGATCAGAATAAACAGCCAATGAATTGGCTGTTTACCACGTGACCGGCTGTGTCCAATCACAGCCGGTCACAAATGTAAACAAACTCCACAGGAGTTACTACCTGATCCCTGCTCTCTCCTCACACACCGATCTGTGAGGAGAGAGAAGAGATCAGTAAGTTAGCTCAGTGTAGTTTGTCTACATAAGTTTACAGTGCACAACACGCCCCCCCCCCATAAAGAGGACCTGTCACACAGCCCAGCACATCAATCAGCCCAGCCAATCAGCCCATCTGTCAATCAGCCCATCTGTCAATCAATCAGCCCATCTGTCAATCAATCAGCCCATCTGTCAATCAATCACCCCACCTGTCAATCAATCACCCCATCTGTCAATCAATCAACCCATCTGTCAATCAATCAATCAGCCCATCTGTCAATCAATCAGCCCATCTGTCAATCATCTGTCACAGGCCCACCTCCATCGGTACCGCCATTGGCACCGCCACACAGGCTACCAGTACCGCCATCGGTACCAGTACCACCACCAGTACCGCCACCAGGCCCAGCATCTATACTGCCACACAGGCCCGCTACCAGTATCACCACTAGTGCCGCCATCGGTACCACCACCCGTACCACCGTCGGTAGTGCCACCACCACCTGTACCACCACCTGTACCGCCATCGGTACCATCACCACCCGTACCACCACCACCTGTACTGCCATCGGTACCACCACCACCTGTACCGCCATCGGTACCACCACCACCCATACCGCCATCGCTACCACCACCACCCATACCGCCACCTGTACCGCCATCGGTACCGCCGCCACCACCACCACCTGTACCGCCATCGGTACCACCACCACCTGTACCGCCATTGGTACCACCACCACCCATACCGCCATCGGTACCACCACACAGGCCCACCACTAATACCTCCATCGGTACTACCACACAGACCGCCACCACTACCACCAGCAGTACCATTACACAGGCCCACCAATAAGCACTGCCATAATGTCCCAAAGGGTTTACACACCTGAGGAGGCATATGCCATTCTTGCCATGTCGGATGATGAGAGCAGCGGGGAGCTCCCATTATCCGATTCTGGTTCGGAATACGAGCCAGTGGAGGATAGTGGCTCAGAGTCCGAGTCCCCGGAGGAAACCGTCCCTCCCAAAAGAATGCGATCGGCACCAAGATCAGCACCAAGATCAGCACCAAGATCAGGAGAACTGCCCACCACCAGCAGCGCCATACCCCAGGAAGAGGAGCCCAGTACAAGCAATGGAAATGCACGCCCAACCCGAAGAATCCAGCCCCAATCCTACCTTCCCGATGCCCTGGCAAACCCCTTATGGTTGCCTGCCAACTCAGGATCCGCTATCATCCCCCCTTTCACCGCACAGCCAGGTGTGCAGCCCGACACTACAAATTTTTCTAAATTTGATTATTTTTGTTTATTTTTCCCACAAGATTTGCTGCAGAATATAGTGGATCAAACGAATCTGTATGCATCCCAATTTATTGCTGCCAACCCCGATTCTTCCTACGCCCGCATGTTCCAGTGGCGGCGTCTAACATTGGAGGAATTTAAATTATTTTTGGGCCTTATGTTCAATATGGGGCTTACAAAAAAGAACAAAGTCCATTCATATTGGTCCAAACGCCCCATCCAACACATGCCCATATATTCCGCTGTCATGTCCAGGAAAAGATACGACATGATTATGAGCTTTCTCCACTTCAATGACAATTCACAGTGCCCTCCCCGAGATCATCCCAACTACGACAAATTGTACAAGATACGCCCCCTAATCAATGCCTTTTCCCAGCGATTTGAAGAAGTTTTCATCCCAGACCAAAAAATTTGTGTGGACGAGTCCCTCGTACATTTCACCGGCCGACTGCAGTTCAAGCAGTACATACCAAGCAAGAGAGCCAGGTATGGGTTAAAATTAAATAAATTATGTGATCGAGCCACTGGATACGTCTGCAAATTCAGGATCTACGAAGGCAAAGACTCCCAGCTCCAGCCCCGTGATTGCCCCACATATATTGGAACCAGTGGGAAAATTGTCTGGGAGTTGGCATACCCCCTGTTCGGAAAAGGTTACCATTTATATGTTGATAATTATTATACCAGCCTGCCCCTTTTTCGCCACCTTTACAGTAAACAAACCCCGGCCTGCGGTACCTTAAAAAAAAAACGGAAGGGATTCCCACAAAATTTATTGACAAAAAAATTGCGACCTGGAGAATCGGCATCCATGAGGAACGAGGAGGTGTTGGCCATGAAGTGGAGGGACAAGAAAGATGTCCACATCCTCTCTACGATCCACAATGACACCATGGTGGAGATCCCAAGAAGACGCGGCTCCATTGTAAAGCCTGAATGTGTCCACGACTAAAATTTGTACATGGGGGGGTGGATTGAAACGACCAGATGCTACAGCCCTACTTATCAACCAGAAAGTCCCATTATTGGCACAAAAAAGTTGCGTTTCACCTGTTTCACATGGCCCTTTTTAATTTGTTTGTCTGCTACCAAAAAGCAACTCAAAATCACCGACTCCACTACCTCCAATATATCGAAGATATCATCGATAGGATAGGATAGGACACCTCTGCCTGCTACCTGGACCTGTGCTTTGGCTGTGCTCTGGCTGTGCTGACAGTATCTCTGCCTGTGCGAACTATGGACAGTATTCCTGCCTGCTGCCTGGATGATTGCTTTTGCTGTCGCTGACCTCATCCCTGCCTGCTGCCTGGACCGATGCTCTCCTCTGTGGACCACTGCACTTCTAAAACCACAGGTAATCTTTTGTTATTTGGTATGTACCTGCTATGTGTTAGATATATGAAGGGCCTTCAAAAATGTGATCGGTAGTCAGAAAATTATATGTGCAATTAATGCTGCTAGAATGCCTGGAGGTGCTACTTGGATGTTGGGCCTCTGTATGTGGCCAGGCTGTGTAAAAGTCTCAAACATGTGGTATCGCCATACTCAGGAGGAGTAGCAGAATGCATTTTGGGGTGTAATTTTTGCTATGTACATATTATGTGTTAGAAATATCTTATAAATTGACAACTTTGTGTAAAAAAAATGCATTTTAATTTTTTCTCCACATTTTCCAAAACCTTCTGGAAAAAAATGAACCGTTCAAAAGACTCATAATGCCTCATAGATTATACGTTGGGGTGTGTGCTTTCAAAAATGGGGTCATTTTGTGGAAAATTCTATTGTCCTGGTGCTCCAGGGCCTTCAAAATTGTAATAGGTGGTTGAGAAAGGATATGTGCGATTTATGCTTGTAGAACGCCTGAAAGTGCTACTTCAATGTTGGGCCTCTGTATATGGCCAGGCTGTGTAAAAGTCTCACACATGTGGTATCGCTATACTCAGGAGGAGTAGCAGAATGCATTTTGGGGTGTTATTTTTGCTATGTATATGCTATGCGTTAGAAATATCTTATAAATGGACAACTTTGTGTAAAAAAAATGCATTTTCATTTTTTCTCCACATTTTCCAAAACCTTCTGGAAAAAAATGAACCGTTCAAAAGACTCATAATGCTTCATCGATTATACGTTGGGGTGTGTGCTTTCCAAAATGGGGTCATTTTGTGGAAAATTCTATTGTCCTGGTGCTCCAGGGCCTTCAAAATTGTAATAGGTGGTTGAGAAAGGATATGTGCGATTTATGCTTATAGAACGCCTGAAAGTGCTACTTCAATGTTGGGCCTCTGTATATGGCCAGGCTGTGTAAAAGTCTCACACATGTGGTATCGCTATACTCAGGAGGAGTAGCAGAATGCATTTTGGGGTGTAATTTTTGCTATGTATATGCTATGCGTTAGAAATATCTTATAAATGGACAACTTTGTGTAAAAAAAATGCATTTTCATTTTTTCTCCACATTTTCCAAAACCTTCTGGAAAAAAATGAACCGTTCAAAAGACTCATAATGCTTCATAGATTATACGTTGGGGTGTGTGCTTTCCAAAATGGGGTCATTTTGTGGAAAATTCCATTGTCCTGGTGCTCCAGGGCCTTCAAAAGTGTAATAGGTGGTTGAGAAAGGATATGTGCGATTTATGCTTGTAGAACGCCTGAAAGTGCTACTTCAATGTTGGGCCTCTGTATGTGGCCAGGCTGTGTAAAAGTCTCACACATGTGGTATCGCTACACTCAGGAGGAGTAGCAGAATGTATTTTGGGGTGTAGTTGCAATTATGCATATGCTGTGTGAGAGAAAAAAACTGTTAATATGACCAGTTTGTGTAAAAAAAAAAAAAAAAAAATTAAATTTTCCCAAGAATTGTGGGAAAAAAATACAACTTCAAAAAACTCACCACGCCTCTTAGTAAATACCTTGGACTGTCTACTTTCCAAAAAGGGGTAATTTTGGGGTATTTGTACTTTCCTCGCTTGTTAGTGTCTCAAGAAATGAGATATCCCTTCAGTACATCAGGCGTGATCAGATGTGATAAATTTTCAGTGATTGCCACCATAGTTTGTAGACTCTATAACTTTCACAAAGACCAAATAATATACACTAATTTGGGTTCATTTTACCAAAGATATGTAGCAGTATACATTTTGGCACAAATTTATGAAGAAAAATTACTTATTTGCAAAATTTTACAATAGAAACTAAAAAAAAGTGTTTTTTTTTTAAAAAATTGCTGTTTTTTTGCTTATATCGCAAAAAATAAAAAACCCAGTGGCGATTAAATACCACCAAAAGAAAGCTCTATTTGTGAGAAGAAAATGATAAAAAAAATTGTTTGGATACAGTGTAGCATGACTAAGTAATTGTCATTCAAAGTGTGAGAGTACTGAAAGCTGAAAATTGGTCTGGGCGGGAAGGTGCATAAGTGCATGGTATTGAAGTGGTTAAAGTATAACTAAAGACAAAGCTTTTTTTTTTCATTTGTTTTGTATAGAGTGAAGAGGGAAAAGAACACCTATTACATTTTTATTGCTGCCTGTGCCCCCATTAGTAAGATGCACCTCTGCATTTGTCCTGTTTATCATTATCATTGATTAAAAGAAAATCCCAAATGTTGGGTTGTCCCCAGAGAAATCTTCAGATGGAGGCACAAGTTCTGGTGACCGGGGGGGGGAGTTCCCTTAATTTGCAGAGATTCCTCTCACTTCCTGTTTTGGCTATGGGATAGGAAGTCAATGGAAATCTCCTTAATGGGACATAAATGGCAAATAAAAAAATCTGAGAGAGGTTATAACCCCCTCTTACTCTCTTATCCAAAATCAAAATAATGTTTTGACTATAGTTCTACTATATCTATGTGTCTCTTGTGGTCTGTTTTCGCTGCCCTGATCATGCATTTACATTTTGCATTCTTTGTAGTTTTGGAATGCTGATGATATCCCCTTGGCCTTATATTTTTTTTAAAACATTTTTTTCCTCTTTAGTATACCTTTTTACGCTCAAATTAAGACACCCAGGCTTAACCTTAGTTCCTTTATATTTGTTGCCAATTGAAATACACTGGTTAATGCCCTTATTTCAAATATTCTTCAAGTTCTGACACTTTTCCTCCATGTTTTTTGTTTCTGTAAAGTAAAGTTAGCTCTCTTGAAATGTAATGTTTTTTGTCCTCTGTTCCAAGTCGATGCCTCTTATGGGAAACACGTTGGGTGGAGCCAAAATCTGTGACGTCACCACGTACCAGCCTGCAGGTGAGGGCCGCGGCTGTGTGTTTGTTTGCCTTCTAACTTTTTTTACATGTAAGTGCAATAGATGCTTTTTAATAAATGGTGATTTATAGTACTGCACCATGAAGTCTCTTCCTTTTTAATCCCTCATGCTGGAGAACATCCATAGTGGGATGACTCACACAGATACCGATAACATATGAGAGATATATCTTAGTGAAGCTGTCTTCTTATTAAGAAGGAGCGTCCTCACATGAGCCTTAGGAGGGGAACATCCCTGCTGGCTGATATCTGCACAAGCGAGTGAGATCTCCATAATTCGAGATCCAGTCCTTTTGGTAAGAGGCACGCACTGTCTGTGAAAGAGAGCACCTTGTGAGGCACTGGTGTCTGTGAATCACTTTTGACTTTTAAGAGCATTCTTAATTGGACTTTTTTGTTCACTGGAATCTCCCTTTTTTTCATTTAATTTATGGTTCTCGTTTTTTCTTTTTGTCTATAGATTTAAAATGGACTCATTGAATATATTAACATGGTTTAAGATTTACACACATATATGGTCACATAAAGTTTTTTAGGTTGCGCACTTATTTGATTTTTGTAAAAGTATTTATCCTACCCTCCTGTCTGCTTTTCCTATGATTTAGGGTTACCGTAATTACCCTGTGATCGATATTCCCCAAGTTATTCCAATCTTCCACATTTCCAAATAAGCTCTGTGTCTTTTCTAATTAGTATGTTAAGCAGAGCCTTGTTTCTGGTTGGGGCATCCACTAACTGACACATGAAATTGTCCTGCAGGACATTTAAGAAATAATGAGCCTTAGATTAGTGAGTAGTTCCCTCAGCCCAGTGAATAACTGGGTAATTGAAGTCCCATATGATGATAACATTGCCCTAGCCTTACTGCTATTTCTAACTGTGAGAGTTCTCTATTGGTCAATGTTAACTCTCATGGTCGAATTGTGTAAGGCAACAAGGAAACTATTACATACATAATACAGACATTACAGGTATTATTTGTTATGCTTGCATGAATGTTGACACATTTGGAAAGCAAATTTTGTATAAACAGACCCCTAAGACCACTAAGGCAAGCCAGAGTCATAAAGATAATATCAAATCTCTGACCTAACAAGACAACAGGATGGTAAATCTATCTCGATAACATAGATTTAACTTTAACCACTTGCTTACTGGGCACATATACCCCCTTCCTGCCCAGGCGAAATTTCAGCTTTCGGCACTGTCACGCTTTGAATGACAATTGCGCGGTTGTGCGACGTGTCTCCCAAACAAAATTCATGTCCTTTTTTTCCCAAAAATACAGATTTCTTTTGGTGGTATTTGATCACCTCTGCGGTTTTTATTTTTTGCGCTATAAACAAAGAAAGAGCGTCAATTTTGAAAAAAACACAATATTTTTTGATTTTTGCTATATTAAATATCCCAATTTTTAAATTATTTTTTTTCCTCAGTTTAGGCCGATACGTATACTTCTACATATTTTTGGTAAAAAAAATCACAATCGGTGTTTATTGATTGGTTTGCGCAAAAGTTATAGCGTTTACAAAATAGGGTTAGTTTTCTGGCATTTATATAAAAAAATTTTTTTTTACTAGTAATGGCGGCGATCAGTGATTTTTTTTGTTACTGTGACATTATGGCAGACACATCGGACACTTTTGACACATTTTTGGGACCATTCACATTTATACAGCGAACAGTGCTATAAATATGCACTGATTACTGTATAAATGTGACTGGCAGGTAAGGGGTTAACACTAGGGGGCGAGGAAGGGGTTAAATGTGTGCCCTGGGAGTGATTACTACTGTGGGGGGAGGGGACTGACTGGGGGAGGTAACCCATCTGTGTCCCTATGTACAAGGAACACAGCATCGGTCTCCTCTCCCTGACAGGACGTGGATCTCTGTGTTTACACACAGAGATCCACGTCCTTGTCTGTGTAACGGCCAATCGCGTGTACCTGCCGGACATCGCGGCCGCCAGGCACGCGCATCGGCATCTCTGTAATGCGTCGGGCACGCTCGCGCGCCCCCCAGTGGTCGGAAGAGTGGAAGCCATATAAAGATGGCCTCCCGGCATTGTAGAGCCACCTTGTGGCTGTATATAGTCGCACGGCGGGCGGCTAGTGGTTAAAGTGTAACTAAAGGAGAATTATTTTTTGAATAGAGTAAGGGAGGGTTTTTTGTCATCTGTATCCCATTGGAGAGATTTATAATAGAATAGAAAAAAGTAGAATGAAAAAAAACCCCAATAGAATAGAGCATTTTAACTTGGTTCACACTGGGGATTCCTGATAGGCAGGTAGGGAGAATGGGATAGAAGACGGCACATTAAATGGTAAGACCTACCCCGAAAATAAGCCCTACTGTGTCTTTTGTTGCCAAAATTAATATAAGACCTGGGTTTATTTTCGGGGAAACATGGTATATGGACAGTCTAGGATATTATATAGATGAGCTAGGGCATGATATGGACAGGCTAGGGTAGTATAGGGTAGTATATGGACAAGCTAGGGTAGTATATGGACAAGCTAGGGTAGTTTATAGGCAGGCTAAGGTAGTATATAGACAGGCTAGGGTAGTATATGGACAGGCTAGGGTAGTATATACGGACAGACTAGGGTAGCATATAGACAGGCTAGGGTAGTATATGGACAGGCTAGGGTAGTATACCGACAGGCTAGGGTAGTATACGGATAGGCTAGGGTAGTATACGGATGGGCTAGGGTAGTATATGAATAGGCTAAGTGTGTTGGGGGGCCTGCTTGTCGGGGGTGTTGGTCCCGGCGGAACAGTGTAGGTGTACAGAGGAGCGGAGTGGACGTACAGCTGGAGGGGTCCCCCTCCGATGAGCAGGGATGTGGAGCGAACAGAGAGCGGGGAGCTCATTCTGCAGAGCAGGACTAGGTGTGAGTGGAAGTTGGGCAGTCCGGGATGGACAAGTGCCGGAGGAAGAGCCTGGTCTTGCCAGTCGGGCTGTGTGCTGGGGCTCAGGATCCAAAGCCGGGATAGGTGCTGGGATTATGAGTAAGGTCACATGCACATACCAGCCCGCTGCATCGGCCCAGATACCCCGCTGAACCTGCTGTGCTGATAATGAGGATGGAGCCTGCCGAAGCCTTGTGGTGCAGGTCAGGATGGAGCAAAGGGGCTCAGGGGGCCCTAGGAGGCTGAGGAGGAGCGTGAAGATCAGCCCCCAGTTCCAGCTTCACAACTGAACTAGCAGGCTTCCGTGCCCAAGAACGAGTCAGCAGGACCCGCATGATCTCTGTGAGAGCCACCAATCAGGACCTGAGGGAGGCGGACCTGCTGGATAACTTCATGTAGGCTTTCTTTGACAGCCGCTTCTCCTGATGGCAACTCTGGTGGGAAATATCAGCAGACCAGTGGCCGTGGCTAGGGTGGAAGTGTGCCCTAGATGGCAGTGCACCATAGGTGGCTGCCTAGTATGCCTAGTGGTAGCACCGGACTTGTAGGCGGCCAGCCTTCATAGACAGTGGGAGTGATTTTGTTTTTTGTTTTTTGGGTGCAGCGTGCGGCATGATTGACGATGAATTTACATTGGGGGACACTGTTTTTTTATTTACATGGGGGGGCTAGGATCTGAGCGCCCCTTGTTAAAAAGGGATTCCAGATAAGCCCCCCACCCACAGGCCCCCACAACCACGGTTGTGAGGATCAGGCCCTTGTCCCCATGGGGGGGCAGAAGGGGGTGCTAGCTCCCCCCCTTTTCTGACCTGCCAGGCTGCATGCCCAGATAAGGGTCTGGTATCGACACAGTTTTTTTTATTTTGGAAGTTTTTTTTATTTTTTTTATTGACAGGCCCTGCTCCTTAACAGCCAGCTTACTATACTGCGCCCTGATTGAGCCCAAAATGCACTGTGCAGTGTACATGGCATCTCCGGGTGTTTGGCGGGATGAACACCCGCCGAACACCCTCCAAATTCGAGTGTTTGATGAACAGGCCAAACAGCCAATGTTCAGCCAGCACTCATGCTCGGGCTGAACCTTTCGCCCAATACTACTCATCACCTGAACTTTCCAGAATGAATACTCAGCATCTATCACATGAACAACTGTTGTGGCTCCACCCTGCCCATTTGACCTTCAGCTTCCTATCCAGTAAAACCTACTCCCCTTCCACATTGAACTCACATTTTAACCCTTTTCTGTCCTGTTCCTTCCCCTAGTCATGCAGACCCTCCATCCATGTTCTCCTCTCTGAATCTCATTGACTTGAAGAATGAGATTTACACATTCAGTAAGGTAGTGGTTAAAAGTCAATGTACCAAATTATACAGGATTGCAGGATGAGTTTCACATAGACAGTGAGAAAGGTAGTGGTTAAACATTAATGTACTAAAAATTAGCTTGGTCTTTGGTTGCATGCAGAGGTATTTGCTTGCAAAGTAGTCTAACCTCATATGTCATACAAGAGCATGTAAATGTAATCTGTCCAAACTATTGTATACAATAAAACCCAATTTATTGTTGACTATAATAAAGCTTAAACTGTATAATTAAAGCAATAAAACAGCCATATCTGATTTATCCATATCAGCGACCCTGATATCCAATTTAAAATCTTCACATAACTATCCTATCCAGCATGAAACCATCATTCAACAATAGATGTCTCATTTCACCAGCCCCTTAATTCCAGTGCTGTCCTAGGCCATGGCCTCTTTAGGCCTTTCAGAATTCTTTTCCAGAAATTGAGCTAAGTGATAGGAAATAAAATTGGATCTTTGTACTTGGTTCAATAATCTCTCCAGAACTATTATGTCTGTGCTATGGCCACAGAGGAAAAGTGGAATTTGGAGACAGATGTTCAATACAATATGTAGAGTTCTCGAGGTGAACATCTAAATCTGCCCTACATGACAGTTGTGGCTAATACTCTCTACTATTTACTGCACAACTGTGCAAATATTCTCCCAGGAATAAGTATTAATGTCTGACATGAACTGAAATATTCCGTATTGTGTCTATTTTTCAAATGTGCATTGTTATAGGCCTACCATGTTTTCAGAGTTATATTACTGATTAATGTAAGCCTTCTATATTCTGCAAGGTTAGTGGGAACTAAACTTCCTTAAAACCTGCAGCCACCAATCTGAACTACTCTCCATAAGTCAAGGCACCAGGCAGGGCTGCCCACTGTGTCCTCTCCTATTTGCCCTGGACATAGAGTTTCTGGCCCACCCAATTAAATTCTCCCCCAATATTAGTGGAGTGGCGGTGGCTGGAAATCCCCACAAACTCTGCTTATTCGTATATAATGTCCCACCCTGCCTCTCCAACCCTATTATGTCCCTTCCCAACCTTATACAGCTATGAGAATTTAGTGCTCCCACATCTCCCACCTAAAAGTCAAGCCACTAAAATCTAAGGCTCTGAACGTTTCTCTCCCTCCTCACACCTTTTCAGCTATACAGAACATGCATTTCTTGAACAAGCATTCACAACACTCTGTATCAGGCCAACCATCTCTCCCTTAAAAGACATTACAAGATTAGAGAGACTTTGAATAGAACAAATGTACTCTGTACTGTATGCAATGGTGTAAAGTAGGGATCAGCAGTACGGTTTCTGGCTAATCTGATTTTGTAATGCAATTTTGACAATGTGGATACTCTCAGGGCCCATTAACACCTATTAGTTGCAGTTTGTTGTGGTAAGACATATGTTTCTGCAAAGCATGGTAAGGCACCAATATATGTAGTATGGCTACTTCCCCCTTAAGGTGTGTGCTCCTCAGTAGTCTGGCCGTGAGGAGGGATGGAAGGAGGACTTACTCTGGGTCCATGTACAAAGAGAGAACAACAGGTTGAAAGTCTAGATTGGGAGAATTGTCCACTCTGAAGAAAGAGATGCTATTAGGCCTAAGGCCTGGAGACGACATGACCATTGGATTTATTAAGTAAGTAAGCACCACAGCAACCCCTCCTAGGTAGCATTAGTGGTACTTTAATCAATTGTTCCATATTTTGGAAAGCGATACCATGTTGTCCGGACTCTGGGCTGCCAGTGTTTGGAACTATTACTGCTACTTGCATCAGAACTACAATGCCAACGACATGGCCCTGTTAAGTACACTATGCAATTGAATGTTTGTGAACAGCTTGGCTATGTTCAGGTATGTTTATGAAAAGCCACTGCAATGCATTATTATTGTCTATGTGTGCAAGAGAACCCAAGTAATGCATTTAAAAGGAATTGTGAGGTGCAGCAGGGTGAAAGGCAAGTACAGTGCATGGTTGAAGACATACTTTAAAGAGTAAAGTGAAAAACGGATTGAACTAGGAGCTGGTGGTGGGTAGAGTAAGGGGTCACCCTCCTGGTGGTGCGAGAAGAACTTTCCCTCAACATATCATGTGCCAGGTGGCTTGGGTCCCCTCAGTTCTAAAAAATAAACATGCATGATATAAACTGATAAGGACTTTCCCAAATTACTTCTCCCACACTCTGGCTTTTGTGGGTAATGCTGAATAAATAACAATCTTTTGTCTTCCTTTAAAACACCAACTTCGAATGATTATGTAATGCCTTTAAAAAAACACAGATCTGACGGATGTTAGCTACATTTGGCACTTTACTGAACCTTCTAGACTTTCTTTCAAGTGCATCAACAATCCATCATAAAGGTTTTCAAAATCACCGATGCTTTTACATATTGTCAGAACTTACAAGTTATATGAAGAAACTCTAGAATTAGAACCATTGCTTTCTTGTCTTCCTATTATATATGACCAAAGTAAGTCTTATTAACATTTAGTTTACTCTCCACATTGATGACTACAATCAGTCATGTGCAGTATATTAAATATTAAACGTTTGAGAACTTTTTGCGGATTGAGATTTATTTTTACTATATTAGAGGTACAAGCATTGGTCAAACTGGAGTCTGAGTGTGTTCAATACAATGTCAGTAGTATGATTGGGGTGCGTAGTATAAAGTTCACCTAGAATGCCTGTCCTTGCATCACTGACAAGGTGTTTACATCTGTCACAGTGAAAGGCTTTTTCAGACAGACAGTCAGAGGGTTAAAAACAGAGTGGCTGAGCTATAATTTTACTGCCCCCACGCAAATATCAACATTACAGTCTGAAATGGCGGTGTATACGCCATGGGTGTGATGCTTTGCTTCATAACCATGGCATTTTAAATTTGAGCTGCAGAGTTTGACACCGTCTGCTTTACTAGCCCATTGAGGCAGATCATTATTCAGGGAGTGGTACGCATTGTCTGAAAGAAGCCTTCATCTGTAAGTTTCAGTCACTGGTTATCAATGCAGTACAATGTCGTCTGTCTGTATAAGTGATATTTTTAGTGTCTTGTTTTAATAGACATCTACTTTCAGGAAATTAAAGGGTCAGTCTACCCAAAATCTGTGATCAACTTTTAGTGGCTATTGGAGTTTCTTACATCTCATAGGAACTTCAGTGGCAAGATCAAAGTACAGGCGGTCCCTGGGTTACAAACAAGACAGGGACTGTAGGTTTGTTCTTAAGTTGAATCTGTTTGTAAGTTGGAACAGGTGCATTTTTTAAGTGAAGCTCCAGCCAAAAAAATCTATTTTTAAGCTTTTTGGAAAACATAGGGAAGGGTTATCACCCTGTTACATTTGTTTTGCTGTCTGTGCCCCGGTTGAGAAGATTTCACCTCACTTTCTGTCCCAATGACAATTGGATCTTGAAAATTTTGGGTTATTGGGGAAACAAGGATTGGTGATAAAGCATCAGTGGAGACACCTTTTTCCCATATTAACTTTTACAGGAGAGAATTTCACTTCCTGTTGTCTCCCTCCGTTTGTAAGTAGGAGTCATTTGTAAGTCGGATGTTTGTAAGTAGGGGACCGCCTGTACTGTTAGGAGCTTCATCTCAGCCGTTCCCTGTTACCTTGACTGAGTGTTGGAGGTTGCTGGGCAATAAGTCCTGCTTGGGCGATGATGCCCTCTCCACCCTGGTTGACCATCAGCGACACTCCCTTTGGCCTTTGATTGGTCAGTGGGAGCACTACCTTTGCACTGCGTACTCAGTTGCCTGGCTGTGGATTAGCCCCATCTATTTAGACTCCTGGTTTGCCAGTGATATTTGAACATCACAATCCCAGTTCTTACTACACTACTTCTATACTCTGTTGTGCTGTGTCCTGTGCATTAATCCTTTAATCCAGTACATTATCCTGCATCCTGATACTGCTCCAAGATGCATAGATTGTGTTCCTAATAGTCAGGGAAGTCTAACATTGCCTAATCCTCTCCTATAAATTGCATGTGATGCTTCAAAAGTTGTAAGGGTTTACATGTCAACATATGCAAAGACATACCTCCTGAGAATAAGTCCTTATGGACAATAAGGTACTTGCTGACTTGACAAGATTCAAAGACAGTTTAACTCTTTAAAAACAACTTCAGCCCCGGAGGATTTAGCTGCCCAATGACCAGGCCATTTTTTGCGATTCGGCAATTGCGCGGTCGTGCGACGTGGCTCCCGAACAAAATTGACGTCCTTTTTTTCCTGCAAATAGAGCTTTCTTTTGGTGGTATTTGATCACCTCCGCGGTTTTTATTTTTTGCGCTATAAACACAAATAGAGCGACAATTTTGAAAAAAAAAAGAAATATTTTTTGCTATAATAAATATCCCCCAAAAATATATAAAAAAACAAACTTTTTCCTCAGTTTAGGCCGATACATATTCTTCTACATATTTTTGTTTAAAAAAAACGCAATAAGCGTTTATTGATTGGTTTGCGCAAAAGTTATAGTGTCTACAAAATAAGGGATAGTTTTATGGCATTTTTATTAATATTTTTTTTTTACTAGTAATGGCGGCGATCAGCGATTTTTATCGTGACTGCGACATTATGGAGGACACATCGGACACTTTTGACGCTATTTTGGGACCATTGTCATTTATACAGCGATCAGTGCTATAAGAGTGCACTGATTACTGTGTAAATGACACTGGCAGTGAAGGAGTTAACCACTAGGGGGCGAGGAAGCGGTTAAGTGTGTCCTAGGGAGTGATTCTAACTGTGTGGGGGCTGGGATTACTGTGAAACAACACTGATCGCTGCTCCCGATGACAGGGAGCACTAGATCAGTGTCCTGTCACTAGGCAGAACAGGGAGATGCAGTTCCGTGACACGATCGCGGGACACTGGCGGACATCAAGTCCGCGGGTCCCGCGGGCACGGTCACAGAGCTCGCGGCAGGGGCGCGCATGCACCCACACCACTGCAAATTTAAAGGGACGTATATATACGCCCATTTGCCTGTCCATTCCATTCTGCCAACGTAAAAGTGCGTGCGGCGGTCGGCAAGTGGTTAAAAGTACACAGAAGTTTAATAAAACATAGTTTTATTTCAGCAAAGTACAATACAGAGGATCTTCTTTCAGTTTTGAAAGGATAAGAAGACAATGACTTTCCTGACCCTGACTTTGCAACAGTAATGCCGCATACACACGACCGTTTTTAATGACGAGAATAATGTCATTTTTTTAAATGGTCATTAAAAACAATTGTGTGTGGGCTTCAGAGCATTTTTCACGACGTGAAAAATGGCCATGAAAAAATTGGAACATGCTCTAATTTTTCTCGTCGTTTTTCACGTCGTAGTTTTTCTCGTCATGAAAAACGGTCGTGTGTAGGCTTTAACGACGTGAAAAAAGCGCGCATGCTCAGAAGCAAGTGATGAGAAGGGAGCGCTCGTTCTGGTAAAACTACCGTTCGTAATGGAGATAGCACATTCGTCATGCTTGAAATTATTGCATCGTTTAATGCAGCGCATTCTTTTCTTCGTTATAATGCTGCAATAATCCAATTCTTTTGCTGCTGATATTCTCACAGAGTTATGAAAAAGTTTTGTCTTTATTATTTATTGTTTTCTCATGATTAATCTATATTTATTGTAAGCCAGATCTCCCTAAATACCAAATATTTTTGAGTTTCCATCTTGTATTGAAGATGTTATTTTTGATAATTTTTTTGTTAATATTTTAGACTGTTTTCCAATATTATTTGATATTTTTGAGTGTGTCAAGTTACCACAACAACATTATTATTTATTCTAATTTACCCTCAAGGAGGTTAGTGTCCCTTGTTAATTTCACAATTTTTTGTTCCAATGTCCCTGCCTACTCACTAGCAAACTGTCTATTTAAAATAAAAACACATGTTCAATATTTATCATGAAACAAAAATACCATTTATTCTGGCCTAAAAACAAATTAAAGGTTAAGGCAAAACAAAACCACAGGTAAAAGTAAAACTAAAGAAGCCAGGAAGACAGCACTGGAGACCCTGCTTAAATTAGTGCAAACACAGATCACCACAGCAAACAACAAAGGATGAGAAAACGAAAATTGGGACCATCTGAAGGACATATCCTGGGCTTATTTCCTGCTTTTCTTTGTTGCCTTCCCTGCAGCCTTCCTTGGAGGCTGTGTCCATGGAGGAGGGACTGGAGCAGGAGCAGGGACTGGGGCAGGAGCAGGGAGTGGGGCAGGAGCAGGGAGTGGGGCAGGAGCAGGGAGTGGGGCAGGAACTGGAGCAGGAACATGAGCAAGGACATAAGAAACATCCACAACGTCCATAAAGTCATTGAGTTTTCCCAACATGCCCATATTTACGACCTTCAAGATCAGGGTCTCGCATTTTAGCCGCTGTGCCATTTGCATTTCGGGCAGTTTGTGCCCAATAAGGGCAGCAAATCCCTCTGCAGCGGTGGGGGGCTCTCTGAGGGCCGCAGTAGCCTCCCTAATTAGGGCCTGGGTCTCCTCCTCCATCTGAATAAGCCTCCTTGCCCTTTTTTGGGGAATACGCAGCGGAGGTATCTGGGGCCTGGTGTTCCGCTGTGTCCCACTGGGTCCTGCCTCCTCCTGTGTCCCACTGGGGCCTGCCTACTCCTGGGTTCCACTGGCGCCTGCCTCCTCCTGGGTCACATTGGCGCCTGCCTCCTCCTGGGTCACACTGGCGCCTGCCTCCTCATCCTGTATAAAAAAGGTACATATTGTAATTTTTTGCTTCATCTATCACACACATTTGTCACCTCATGACATTTGCTAATTGAATGCAAATAAATATTAAAGTTAATCATTCTGACACCAGCATTTTTCATTCTTGTCCCCATAATTTTTGGCCACTGCTGTCTATTGTTATGTCAAACACTTTTTTTTAAATGCTAAAATTTTTCACACAATCACCATACCTAAACTTAGAGGGGGCATAGGGCTCCCAGATATCCACAAGTACCATCAGGCCTGCCACCTAGCTAGAATAGTCGACTGGAACATACACGCGATGACCAAAGCATGGGTCCAACTGGAACACTCCTTCTCACCAGTCCCGCTATCTCAGACCCCTTGGATTGGGCCAAAAAACACCCCGACCCCTGTAAGGAACATCCGCTCATTCAACCCACACTAACATGTTTCCGAGAAGCGTGCAAAAAGTATCGAATATCGTCGACTCTGGGCCCAATGACCCCTCTAAGACTTAACCCAGACTTTGAACCGGGACTGCCATCCTCCTTTCTTTCAGATTGCTGGCCACATAGTCACATCCGAGCTGAACACTTCTTTGAAAATAACCACATGCTCTCTTACACAAACCTGGCCTCTAAAATGATCACGGGCTCCTTCCCCTTTTGGACCTACGTCCAACTTAGGAATTTTTTTGAAAAACCCAGCCCGAAACAGGATTGGTCGCGGAGACACACACCCTTTGAATCACTCTGTCTCAATGTTACACCACTAACTCACCTGATCTCCAGCACTTATGCACTTTTTTATTCTGACCAACGTCCGAAACTGAACTGGGCGAGCCACAAATGGGAATGTGAACTCGCCATTACCCTCTCGGACCAAGAGTGGGAAAACACCTATGCCTGCATACACAAAGGGTCTGTTAATGTTCATACACAGGAAAACGCGTTCAAAGTCTACTCGAGATGGTATAAGACCCCCCTCAGACTACACCACATGTACCCTTCCCAATCCCCGCTATGCTGGAGGTGCGGGAAGGACATAGGCTCCCTGTTACACATATGGTGGACATGCCCTAAAATCAAACCATTCTGGACAGAAGTCCACCGTCTTATCAATTCCATCACCACGCACTGTCTAGAATTTACCCCAGCGCAATTCCTACTTCACCACTCCAAAATACCGCCAAGAGCATACATGAAGTCCTTGGCTATGCATATGGTCAACGCTGCAAAATTGTGCATACCAGCGAAATGGCGTTCACCGGAACCACCTTCAATAGCGGAATGGTTCCAACGCATACACAAGATAGCAGAAATGGAGGACTTAATACATCAGGCCAATGATACACCCTCTAAATATACGCGTTCTTGGGCATGCTGGCTGCACTTTATCACTACAGACGAATATAGAGGATGTGTCGCATGGGGGCCCTCCGGGAGCCGTGGTGGGAGGAAGAGTCCTACTTTGACTCCCCTTTTCCAACTTCTCTCGCCTTCCTTACTGTCCTGTTCTCAACCCCGCTCTGATCCCACACTCCGACCTCCCCTTCCCTGCCAATCCATTCCCAAATATACGCACTCCTGTTGATGCTGTACCACTCTCACTATCTGAATTGCCCTTTCTAGATACTATCTGATAATGTTCAACCCTCCTGGTACCCGATCCCCACTAGGTTTCTATGACTGTATATACCCTTTTTAAAATCTCCCTTCCCTACCCCTACAACTCTGCATGCCCGCCCCTTAGATTCCCGACTCACCATACACCACCATGTAGCCACATGACCATACTTTTTACATGGTGATTAACCTTCATTTGATTTCTCAGCTACCTTCTCAGAGTTATATTTAGACATCTGGTAATGCTTACTGTTACCCGTTACATTTAAATATTAAGTAGTAGCAGTACATACTCAGGCGTTGTCGCATTTGATCACCATATTCGCCTTAATTGGCGGCTGCGCCCGCTACATTGTTTGGCGGCTGTGCCCGTAATTAAATGCTCTATTGTATACCTTGACTTCAAACTCAATAAAATCTGTTTAAAGAAAAAAAAAAAAAAAAAACATTTTTCACACAAGTTTAACATCTTTGACCACATTAGACTTTTAGTACAAGAAATCTTTAGCTAAATATTATACCTGGCTCCAAATGTTCAAATCAGGCTCCTCCAGGAGTTCAGCTTGTTCCTCCAAAGAAACCTCAACTTGGCTGGAGGGAAGGCTGGGGGGAAGGCTGGAGGGTTGGCTGCAGGGAAGGCTGGAGCTCATTCTGGGGGGAAGGCTGGAAAGGGATTCCCTTGATTCCAGGTGGTTATCCAGGAAACTTAGAAGCTGGTAGTACCATAGATTTGGCTTGTATCTGTCCTCTGCAGCTGCTCCTGACCGCATAGATGTTCGGACTTTGTTTTGTTGAGTCCGGTATGTGCCCCTAATGGTCCCAATTTTCGTCTTCACATCCTGTATTGTTGCTGTGGGGATCTGAGTTTGCACAAATTCCAGCAGGGTCTCCAGTGCTCTCTTCTTGGCGTCTTTATTTTTATTTTGTTTATTTTTGGTCTCCCATAAAACCGGAAGATTTTTCCACTTTTGCAGGAATTCTAACATGAAATCAGGGTCTTTAAATACCTGCATTTTTTCTGCAAGTAAAAAAATAGACAAAAAATCTAATGTCAGTCAAGACTACTACTAATCTTTCTCACCATATAAAGGCCACAAAATCAGCAATTGATCAGTCATCATAGAGTTGAGCGGACACCTGGATGTTTGTGTTATACGCTTTTGGGCAAACTTCGTAAAAAGCTTGAGTTCGGGCCGGAACTTGACCCGAACTTGACCCCGAACCCAAACCCCATTGAAGTCAATGGGGCCCCGAAATTCTGAGGACTAAAATGGCTCCAAAAAAGTAAAGGAGTACCTAGAACTGTCCCTGCACAAAGTGTCATTTGTGAATTTCAAAAATTCCATAAAAAAATCACTCCTGGCTATAATGAATTGTTGTCTCCCATCAAATGCAATACATAGAAAAGTAATTGATACTAAAAATCAAAAAGCGTTGGGGTTCCCCCAAATTCAATTACCAGGCCCTTCATGTCTGGAATGGATATTAAGGGGAACCCTGCCGCAAATGTTAAAAAAAATGCGTGCGGTCCCCCCCAAATATCCATACCAGGCCCTTCAGGTCTGGAAAGGATTTTAAGGGGAACTCCACCCCAAATTATTAAAAAAATGGCGTGGAGGACCCCCAAAAATCCAGACCAGACCCTTTATCCGAGCACAGAACCTGGCAGGCCGCAGAAAAAGAGGGGGGGACGAGAGAGCGCCCCCCCCTCCTGAACCGTACCAGGCCACATGCCCTCAACATGGGGAGGATGTCCCCATGTTGATGGGGACAAGGGCCTCATCCCCACAACCCTTGCCCGGTGGTTGTGGGGGTCTGTGGGCAGGGGGCTTATCGGAATCGGGAAGACCCCTTTAACAAAGGGGACCCCCAGATCCCGGCCCCCCCTATGTGAATTGGTAATGGGTACCCCTACCATTTCACCAAAAAAGTGTCCTAAAATGTAAAAAATGACAATAGCCGTTTTTTGACAATTCCTTTATTTAATGTTTTTTTCTTTCTTCCATCTTCTTCCTTCTTCTTTTCTCCATTCAAGTTTCTTCCTCCATCTTCCTCTTCCTCTTCATCTTCATCTCCATCTTCATCTTCATCTCCATCTCCATCTTCATCTTCCTTCTTCCTTCGGTCTTCTCGTCCGCATCTTGCTCCAGCTTCTTCTTTCTTCGTCCGCTCCGTTTGAATTGGAGTTTCCCGCTGTGTGGTGCTTAAGTTCTTCAGTGCATGTGGCCTGGTACGGTTCAGGAGGGAGGGGGGTCGCTCTCTCGTCCCCCCCTCTTTTCCTGCGGCCGGCCAGGTTGCGTGCTCGGATAAGCGTCTGGTATGGATTTTTGGGGGGACTCCACGCCATTTTTTCGCTTAATTTGGGGTGGAGTTCCCCTTAAAATCCTTTCCATACCTGAAGGGCCTGCAAATAGAATTTGGGGGGACCCCCACGTTTTTTTTTTTTTTCAATCAATGACTTTTCTATGTATTGCCATTTGCCGGGCCCCGAGAATTCATTCTAGCCGCGAGTGAGTTTTAAATGAATTTTTTTCATTCAAAAATGACACTTTGTGCAGGGACAGTTCTAAAAGCACGGGAAGCAAGCGCGAATTTACATGCATATTGCCCAACACCGGACCCGAACATACAGTGAATTGTTAGGTTTCATGTCCGGGACCCAAAAACACAATAGTTCTGTACGGTACCGAACTTTACAATTCGGGTCCGCTCAACCCTCGACATATCAAGTATGAAAAATATTACGTACCCGCGATCTACACGTTCGTTGCTTCCTACCTTCTGCCACTCACTGAACGTCGCTTTCAACGATGCTTATTTCCGTTATATTACAGTGCGCATGCGTGACGCTCCGCACGCTTTCCCGCCCCTGACGTTCGTTATACTACTTTCCCCGCCCCTTCTCGCTCGTCCTTAATGACGGAGACTGACAACATGGCGGAGACTCACCGAGATGAAGAAGAAAGTGTGGAAGTAGGCAAGACCAGATCCAGGAGATACAAAGCCACAAACATGGCGTTTGAGGAGATGGTGGAAATGGTCACCATATTACTGAGGGAGGATTATGATGCGAAACATGGCCCATACAAATAGCCGAATCAGGTGAAGGGTCAGATCATGGATAAAGTGGTACAAACTCTGGCCAGGAAATTTGGGGTTCGCAGATCGAAAGAACAGATCAGAAAAAGATGGTCGGACATTAAGTTGAGGGAGCCGGAGCAATACAAAAAAATAAAAAAAGTGATCCGAAAAAGTAAGTAGATTTACATTTACTCTGATTTTTATTAATAGCGTGGTGCTGCATGTGCTTTTTATTTAATGTATGTAGTACAGTTCAAGATGTCCGGTTTCATGTTGTTGGGCACAAGAATCGATCATAGAAATCCTCGTTCAAACGTTCACTAAATGACGATCTTTTGGTCCAATTCAGTGTTAAGTACATTTGAGCATTCCTAATAATAGGCATGTTCAAATTTAGTTATCACTGTATTCCCCCAAAACATCGTATTATTAGTAATGAACGATGATTCCTACGACTGAATCTTGTGCCCAAGAACTTGAAACCGGACATCTTGAACAGTTCAAGATGTCAATTTTCATGTTGTTGGGCACAAGAATCGATCGTAGAAATCCTTGTTCATTATCAATAATACGATGTTTTGGGAGAATACAGTGATCACTAAATTTGAACATGCCTATTATTAGGAATGATCAAATGTAGTTAACACTGAATCGGACCAAAAGATCGTCATTTAGTGAACGATTGAACGATGATTCCTACGACTGATTCTTGTGCCCAAGAACATGAAAATTGACATCTTGAACTGTTTATGTGAGAATTTTTTAGAAACATGGTTGTGTATATGTGTTGGTAACTATATTTAACTAATGTAACTGGATTCAGTGTACGGTTAGGAGAGTATGCTCAGCAGCTGCTTACATATCTGGACTCATTAGCACAAGTGTGGGCCACAAGAACAACTCTTTGATGGTGTCACACACAGGTGATCCAGTGGATACTTGGTGTGTTTCCATGTGTGAAACCTGACCAAAATAGATCAATCTACCAGCTTTGGGAATGGATACAATCATGTGTTCAGCTTAGAAATATTTACAAAAAATACAATTGTACCACACTTCCAAAGAATGATTAATATTCCTCTTTCAGGCCTAAATATATTTAGTTACTCAAGTCTACCTTTGGGTTCTATCTCATATGACTTCAAAGAGCTAAGAGACAGGAGGCTGCAAACCCCGCACCACCAACCCAAGACCCACAACCGCAGGATGTGGCTGAAGAAGTGGTAAATGGCAACACAACAGGTCAGTGTCATACACCACAGCCTCAGGTAATAGATGTAGGCCTGTATATTTATTAAGACATTTTTTCTTTTTACATTTAAGGTACTTTAATGCCTGCGGCCCAAGCAACCCTCACCCGACACACTGCCCAGATGTTGCTAAAAGAACTGAGGGTCTGCTCTCGTGACCTGGAACAAATTAAAGAAAACTTGTTCCAGATGAGGCAAAACACCAAGCAGCTGGAGCAAAGACTAAAAAAAATAGAACAGGTTCTTGGGAGGGTTTAAAACTTTTATATGGGCGAAAATTATATTTGGTTTTTTGTTTGTTGATTGTTGATTTTCTATTTTTTTTTTGTAAAGTTTTACATTTTTAAAGTACTATTGTACATGTTGTACATATGTTTCATGCGTTTTAGCAAAAAAAATTATCCCCCAAAATAAAAAAATAAAATAATAATTTTTTTTTTTATAAAAATAACCAAAAAATTGTGCTCCTATTAAAAATATTTTGAAATCAACAATGTGTGGCTTCTTATATCAATGTTGCCCCCCCCCCCAAAAAAAATGGGTGTGTTTACACTGAAAATTATGGTAACTTACTTCAGAAAAAGAAACATGGCACTACAACTGCACTAGTATAACCTAGGACAGTGATGGTGAACCTTGGCACCCCAGATGGTTTTGAACTACATTTCCCATGTTGCTAAGGCACTCTGCAGTGGAGTTGAGCATCATGGGAAATGTAGTTGCAAAACATCTGGAGTGCCAAGGTTCACCATCACTGACCTAGGAGAAAGATGAAATCAAACAAAATAAAACCAAACAAGATGTTTTCATTAGAAAGGTTTTTTTTATTCTAAAGATTTTTTCAAATATGATCAGGCATTGGAATGGCCCCCCTACCCATAAAATAGTCGACATAGTGTTGGCGCATCTCACGCCCGCTTTGGGGGCCCAAGCCTGTAGGGCCAGCTACCTGGGCTGGCAATGGTCCATCGGATAACTGTGTGCCCTGAAGGGCAACTGAAGAAAGGTAATTCTTGGAATGTTTTTAAAAAAAATTGTGTAGGATGCAACAGCACATTATTAGATGATTCCATTTGTACTCCGCCATGTTGAGAGTGGTCATAAAAAGGCGGAAACGGCTGGCCATGATGCCAAAGGCATTTTCTACCACCCTTCTCGCTCTGACCAGCCTATAATTAAAGACCCTCCTCTCAGGGGTGAGGGCCCTTTGTGGAAAAGGCCTCATCAAATGGGGACCTAGCGCAAACGCCTCATCTGCCAGGAACACAAAGGGTAGGCCATCTTCATTGTCTGTCGCAGGTGGCAATGCCAGGTCCTCTGATAGAAGCCGGTCGGCGAAATCGGTCTGGGCAAAAACACCACCGTCAGACATCCGCCCATTTTTCCCAACGTCAATATAAAGGAAATTATAGTTGTCAGACACCACCGCCATCAGCACAATACTGTGGAACCCTTTATAATTATAAAAAAAGGATCCCGATTGGGGTGGTGGCACGATGCGGACGTGCTTGCCATCAATGGCTCCTCCACAGTTGGGAAAGTTCCACCGCTGAGAAAACTCAGATGCCACATTCTGCCATTCCTGTGGCGTCGAAGGTAACTGTGGAGTCAAACCAAAAAAAAAATTAAGACTTTGATACCTAAACATTGCAAGCAGATTATCACAAAACCCTCTTGGCAAAACATCAGTATAGCATTAATTTTGAAGTAGTATTTTAAAGCGGAGCTCCGCAGCCCAAAAAAATATTAAAAGCCAGCAGCTACAGCTACAGCAGCTGCTGGCTTTTTATATTTGGACACTTACCTGTCCTGGAGTCCAGCGACGTCCGCAGCAGAGGACGAACGATCGCTCGTCACTATGCTGCCCCCTCCGCCATCCTCAGTGAGGGAACCAGGAAGTGAATATAAAAAATGGAGCAATCAGCGCAAACAAAAATATTAAATAGAAACGTTAAGCAGCTGAACACATTAGGGTCATCACAAACCTATAAGATAATAGCAAAAACGGGGGTATGTGCAGCGCATAGGAAAAAACAAAATTAAATAAAACACCATCAAATAAGTGATCAGCAATATCAAATCTAATACAGTTCTATCACTGAGAGAGAAAAGTCCTCTTAAGTTCCCAGAATGGTATAGCAGGAAAAAGGGATGAGATTCCTCATGTGATGAAAGGAGGGGGATG
The DNA here is from genome assembly GCA_029206835.1 of Rana muscosa. Classification (NCBI taxonomy): domain Eukaryota; kingdom Metazoa; phylum Chordata; class Amphibia; order Anura; family Ranidae; genus Rana; species Rana muscosa. The sequence goes on along the minus strand of CM055122.1, from coordinate 756,517,268 downwards.
CAATCTTCTGCCCAAAATGTGCTGATACAATCCTCCACCGTAAATATATTGAGCTTACCAGATACGATGGACCTCTCCGCTAAGAGAAGGTCATACAGGCATGTATCCACCCTGGGATAATGGAATCGAGTGACTGCAGCACAGATCCTTCCACAGATAGCCGGAATATGTGGCCAGAAGGTGGTATAATAAATCCTCCTAAGAATGGTACTGGATGCAATGATATAGTATCCAATGGTCCCAAAAAAGGAAGAAGGGAGACAGCCTAAGTGCACTCCGCAAAATTTATTGAAAGTCAATATAGATAAAACAACATTGGCGCTCTGCGCCTAGATAAAAAGCCGGTATAACAGCCGGAACTGACAATGTGAATGAACGCTGTGGACATCCGTCCAGCATTGAGATGGCAGCGGGTGACGTCCGTGCGTGAGCTCCTCCCCCCGTACGCGGCGTTACGTCCAGCGGGACTTCGTCAGCGAGGGTGGAGCTATGGTGTCACCCGGCTGATAGAAATAGCAGGGCAGTCGTCATGGTGACAGGGAAGCCAAACGCAAACACCGGAAGTCAGAGACACTCGCCGGCTGCTCTCCCTAAAAGTGTCACCTACTTACCAGCCCTTGCTAATAGTATCAGTTGAATGGGCTTTAAACAGATCTGATCTCCCACCTCATTTGAAAAACTTCCTTATTAAGGCTTTGGAATTTTGCCTAGCCAGGAATTATTTTTGGCATGATGGGAAGTATTATCTGCAGATACTCGGGGTTGCACCAAGTGTAGCCAACCTCTTCATGGCCTTGTGGGAAGAGAATTTTGTTTTTGATAATCGACCTACTCAGCTTGTATGTTACCAACGATACATAGACGATTTAATCATGATCTGGGAAGGTGACCTTATCAGCTTGCAGATGTTTATGTCTAGGCTAAATGGGAACACGAAAAATATACGTCTTTCTTGGAATGCGGATGCTTCCAATATGACATTTTTAGACTTGGAGATATTTAGGGATGGAGATTCTTTTAAAACAAAAATTTTTTTCAAACCCACCGATCGTAATGGGTTTATACCACTGGACAGCTGCCACCATCACTCGTGGCTATGCAACATTCCCAAGGGGCAATTTATACGTCTATGACGAAATGACGAAATTGCACCCTAGATTCAGATTTCTTCACACAAGCCAATGTATTGGCAGACCGTTTTGTTCAAAAAGGATACACTAGGGATCATATCCTAGGGCAGGGTTTCTCAACTCCAGTCCTCAAGGCGCCCCAACAGGTCATGTTTTCAGGCTTTCCATTATTTTGCACAGGGGATGTAATCAGTTTCACTGCCTTAGTAATTACCACAGCTGTTTCATCTGAGGGAAATCCTGAAAACATGACCTGTTGGTGCGCCTTGAGGACTGGAGTTGAGAAACACTGTCCTAGGGGATATCGAATCGGTGGGGAATATGGATCACACCATTCTCACTGCTGATTCTAAGAAAAAAGAAAATAACTTGGGATCTAATAGTAACTTTGAGTATAAGATCATCCTAGATTACAACATCCAATATAAAAAATTTGAACAAATAATTATGCGCCACTGGGATATTCTAAAAAAAGACAATGTTTTGGGTGCAGTGTTGCCTTCACGCCCCAAATTTATTTACAAAAGGCCTCCTACCCTTAGGGATATCCTTGCCCCGAGTGTCATAGACCCTCCAGTGATTAGAGAAAATAGAATTTTCAATTTTCTGTCTGGCTTTTATGCTTGCGGTAAATGTCCAGCATGCAGGCAATGCAAATTTAATCAAAAGAAAAAGAAAGATTTTACAGCTTTTGCCACTAAAAAAAATTACAAGATAAAAAATCTCATCACATGTGACACTGTTGGGGTTGTATACATGTTGGAATGCGATTGCGGACTCCAATAAGTGGGAAGAACATCTAGACCCATGGGAGTACGCATAGCAGAACATGTAGGCAATATTAGGAGGGGGGTAAAAACCCATAATGTATCCAAACACTTTAGGATCTTTCATGATAGGAACCCGCGATGCCTCAAATTTTGGGGCATTGAGAAGGTTACCCATCATTGGAGAGGGGGTAATTTTATTAGACAGTTGAGTCAGCGTGAATCCCTGTGGATACATGAGACCAAGGTTTCTGTACCTAGGGGGTTAAATGTGGAATTTGACCTCAACTGTTTTATTTCCGATAAATGATTATATGTACTTTAATTTTTGTTGCAGTGACAAGTCTATGGAGGTTCCATTATAAGTTTTATTTTTGTTTTTTTTAAATAGGAGATGGCCGCGGGTAGTTTTTAATGATCTGTGTTTTTATTAAACTTTCATGTATATTTCCAACCATGGGGATAAGTTGATCACTTTGACAGTGTTTTCAACCTGTTTTATATTATTAGCAAGGGCTGGTAAGTAGGTGACACTTTTAGGGAGAGCAGCCGGCGAGTGTCTCTGACTTCCGGTGTTTGCGTTTGGCTTCCCTGTCACCATGACGACTGCCCTGCTATTTCTATCAGCCGGGTGACACCATAGCTCCACCCTCGCTGATGAAGTCCCGCTGGACGTAACGCCGCGTACAGGGGGAGGAGCTCACGCACGGACGTCACCCGCTGCCATCTCCATGCTGGACGGATGTCCACAGCGTTCATTCACATTGTCAGTTCCGGCTGTTATACCGGCTTTTTATCTAGGCGCAGAGCGCCAATGTTGTTTTATCTATATTGACTTTCAATAAATTTTGCGGAGTGCACTTAGGCTGTCTCCCTTCTTCCTTTTTTGGGACCATTGGATACTATATCATTGCATCCAGTACCATTCTTAGGAGGATTTATTATACCACCTTCTGGCCACATATTCCGGCTATCTGTGGAAGGATCTGTGCTGCAGTCACTCGATTCCATTATCCCAGGGTGGATACATGCCTGTATGACCTTCTCTTAGCGGAGAGGTCCATCGTATCTGGTAAGCTCAATATATTTACGGTGGAGGATTGTATCAGCACATTTTGGGCAGAAGATTGCATCCCCCTCCTTTCATCACATGAGGAATCTCATCCCTTTTTCCTGCTATACCATTCTGGGAACTTAAGAGGACTTTTCTCTCTCAGTGATAGAACTGTATTAGATTTGATATTGCTGATCACTTATTTGATGGTGTTTTATTTAACCAGGAAGTGAAGCCTTGCGGCTTCACTGCCCGGTTCCCTACCGCACATGCACGAGAAGCGCTGCGCAGTTCTGACTGGTCCTCCTGTGTTCTGGGAGCCGAGTGTCTCCAAGAACACTACGGGTATTCTGCGGGAAGTGACTTGTCTCCCGCAGATTTGCCGCAGAGAGGACTCCCGGATGTGGGTGAAAATACCTGTCTTAAACAAGTATCTTCACCCCCCTCCCCCCTGAAAGGTGTCAATTTTGACACCGGAGGGGGGGAGGGTTCTGATGAGCGGAAAATCCACTTTAGGGTGGAGCTCCGCTTTAATAAGAGCTAAAAATTACCACAAAAACATCACCCCCTCTGATGGACCTGTGAAATTATTTTAGGGGGGGGGGTTGAGATGAGTTGGGGACATCATAAATAAAGGCTCTAGTACTATGTAAGTTTTTTGGGGAATTGAACAAAATCAAAAAAAATATGGGGGGAGGGGAGTTCGGCCGAGCTAAGCACTACAATGGAGCTGACAAAAAACATTGGGGAGTGACTAGGCTAGGTGTGTTTGGGCCCAGGATATAATGCTGGAGAGGTTGGTTTTTGAAAATATGCATGTAGGCCCAAAAAAAGGACCATTAAAAGCTTACAACATGCATGGGGACAAAGGGGACATTCACAGCATATTACAATCATGGTAATTAGAGACTGTTAAAAAAATACTATACATTAGCAAGCATAAAATACATAGATTGTGATGTTAAAGGAGAAAACTTACCTTAATATAGTCCTCCTGAAGGACTTGGATTATGGCAGAGCAGGTTTCTGGGATAATGACACCCAGAGCCTGGGGGGAGATGCCTGTCGAGAACTTGAGGTCCTGCAAGCTTCTCCCTGTTGCCAGGTAGCGCAACGTAGCAACTAGCCTCTGCTCAGCAGTAATGGCTTCCCGCATAACAGTGTCCTGCCTGGTGATATAGGGGGACACCAAAGCCAAGAGCTGCTGAAAAACAGGGTCAGACATCCTAAGAAAATTCCTGAAGTCATCAGGGCTATTCTCCTGGATCTCCCGCAGCAGAGGCATGTGACAGAATTGGTCCCGCTGGAGCAACCAATTCTTGGTCCAAGAACTCCTCCTCACCCTGTTCATGGACCGGATCTGGGACATAGCAACAAGCCCAGAAGCAAGCACAGCACGATCTCGGCGACAAGAACGTACCCGCAACATGGCTTCAAAACGGTCGTCTAATCAGAACGAACTAAAAGAACGCACTGAAGAACAGCAAGGCCTCTGAAGAACGAGCTGAAAAACAGTAACGAGCGGACAAGAACGCACTGCAAAAACAGATACGAACTGACTACAAGCACTGAAAGACAGATACGAACCCACAAGCACAAACTGAACTTCCGAAAACGATCTTTAAAGCACGAAGACTGAAAAGCGCGAATCGTCTCTTCCCAAACTTTTACTAACACGCGGTAACACGAAATCAGCAAAAGCAGCCAAAAGGGTGGCGCGAACATAATGAAACTTCCCCTTTATAGTACGTGTTGGACGTCACCGCGCTTTGCTAGATCATTTTTTTCAACGATAGTGTGTAGGCAAGGCAGGCTTGAGAGGAAACCCGAAAAATCACATCGAGAAAAACATAGTTTTTTTCAATGACATGAAAACCGGTCGTGTGCACGCGGCATAAAACAACATTCCAGTAAAGGCTGGGCATGTCTAGCTAAAGACCGTATAAAAAAATCAGCAAAACAATACAAAGAATAATAAGCTGATCGAAACAGCACAATTAGCATTATATGATAGGCATTTTAGGTGAATAGCCCTCTCACCAGTCCCAGGGATGTTGCAGTGACCTCTCACTGTAGAAAATGGAATATTGTGGAGGCAATATGGACTTTCATGGTACAGTATGAATTACAAAGTCAAATTACAAAAATATTAATTTATTTTACAAAATCATACATAATAAAATCAGCCTTAAATACATAGATCCTAGACATTGGATGCTGCTATATGTGGAACATCCATTTATCTGACATACAAGGGACATTAGATATAGATGGTCATTCCGCACTGGATGTACGGATACTAATCTTCCCGTTGTACTCTCAAAATGTTTCGGGGTTACCCCAGGAGTGTAAGTCAGAAAAAGATCTACAAAAAAGCATATGAATCAGATATACAATAATAACATAACATGTCACTGACCTCTCACTGTAGATGAAGGACCACCTCTGTCTCTCCCTGAAAGCCTCCAGTGATGAGTGGTGGGAAGCAGATGGTGGGTGAATGCTCCAGTCTCCCTGCAGTGATGTGGGCAGTGCTGCTTTGTCCCGGGCTGTCTTTACTCTCAGACTTAGGCTTGGATATCTGCTGGTATGGTCTTCTGCTGGCAGGCATATATCCAGACAGAGATGCTCTCTCTCTCTCTCTCTCTAACTTCCTTGGTACTAAGAGAAAGAACTTTCCTGGATGGTTTAATAAAAATCATCACTCCATTCTTCCTACTGCACAGCGCATATTGGGATCTGTAGTGAATCCCAGGATTCTCAGCACTCTGCATAGACGTCTATGGGCTTGCTTGACTTTAGCTCTCTCCTTCCTGGCTGGAGGAGGATGGCGCAACATAACATTAATATCACAGTAGTAGTAGTAGTAATGTTTCCATTTCCATGTAGCCCAACACCTGCCTACATTACAAAAGTTCTAAAGATGTTTTTTTTACTGCTTTTGCTATGAAAGTGCACTTCTGGACCACTTCAATACCAAAGGTCATATAAGATCATAATTAAGTGAACAGGGAAACATCAAGTCACTTCATAGTGGTATTACTGCATGAGAAACAATCAGATAATCAGAGTAAAATGCAGTGATCCCAAAAGTTTACATTTGCTTTTTCATCTTTGGTAATCCTCTAATTATGACTGTGCTATGCCTGGAATGTATACAGTACTTGCGTAATCTGCAAAGTTTACTTTAATCAGGTGTAGGAGGACAAGTAAGGACACAATCCATTGAATACATTATTCAATAAAATTTTGTAAATTCTAGTAAAACAACATGTCTTGGCATGACTGCTAAAATGTTACACATTGTTTCTATAAAAAAGCCTATTTTTACATCCCAGTTAGTGAACGTAAATGGAAGCCACCTAGCGTGAAAGCCAAAGCTTGGGAATTCCCAAATGCTAACACAAAAGCCCCGAGGTAAATCGTTTTTCAGTGTGAGATTTCATACTAATGCACTGATTTCAAGAACTTACATTCCTAACAAAAAAAAAGGAAAGGCACATGTGTGAGCGGACCACCTTGTGATATTAGTTATCTGAAGAATGTTAAGTACAACATATATAAATAGGCTAAATGGGCTTGCTTACAGTTAGTTTTGCTACTATAGAGTGACTAAAGGTTATGCTTTGACTAATGGGTTATTAAAATGCTTACTATAAAAACTGCTTTCATTCACAGATAAAATACTCAGGATGAGCTAAAGGTATGGGTTATATTTCACATGATCATAAACTTACCTAACTGAAGAAATAGCATAAAGAAATGCCTAGAAGTAATTTTCAAGGCTAATAGGCAAGGGATGGAAAAAAAAAAAAAAGTCATAGGGAGCTGGACATATACAAATGCAATAAAAAAAAAAAAATACAATTTGGCAGAAAGCAACTCTTTTCATAAGGCTTAAATATGTAAAGGGTAACCTTAAAAATACAAAATTCTCTTGCATTCGTAGGGGATGCCCTAAAGCCGTATTAAATCCAAAAGCAACAATTTTATATATGGTTCCTTAAATGTGGTGGCTGTATTTGTTTTCTTTTTTAAGGCTTTTTTTCCTTTAATTTTACTTGGTGATCTGGCCGGTAACACAAATCCTGTCTAATGCCGCGTATACATGACAATTTTTCTCGTCGGGAAAAATTTCATTTTTTCTCTTTGACGAGAAAAACGACCGTGTGTGGGCTTTTGGTCATTTTTCCAGACGAGAAAAACGGCATTAATCACGACGAGAAAAATTAGAACATTCTCTAATTTTTCTCGTCGTGATTCACGGCATTTTTTTCCGCGGCAGTTTTCCCATAGGGAAACACTGCCGGGGAGCCTACACACGGTCGTTTTTCTCGACCAAGAAAAAAAATGACGGGAAAAACGTCCGTGTGTAGGGGAACAAGCCATTCCTCGTTTTTCCCGCCGATTTTCTCGACGATGTTTTCACCGTCGAGAAAATCGATCGTGTGTACGCGGCATTAGGATGTCTCCACTCGTTATACATGAGCATGGACACTGTTATACAGCAGAATTTTCAACTCAGGGAGAGGGTAGTGTTAGATGAACTAACAGATTCGGATGGACTTGACAAACAAATTAAAGTTGAACTCCAGCTACCACTTTTTAACGTGGTTGTAAATCTCATACATGAAAAGTGGACAAAGCACATCCAACTATAATGTGTGCTAGCACCTAAAGAAGTGAGTGTGATTCTTCTGCGATCACTCCTCTCTCTGTTATGTGCATGAGTCACTCATTGATAGAACACTAAGCCAACTCAACAGCCCCCCCTCCACGGAAGGGTTTCTTTATGAGCATGTTAGAGGGGTGTGTCCCTGTCTTCTAATCAGCTATCAGATTTCACGGAGCTGTGTGTTGCAGAGTGTATAACATTGGATACCTGCACCCTGCTTCCTAAGGTTGAGAAAAATCCTTTGATCAGTGTGTTTTAGAGCCATCTACAGGACAAATAACTGGAGATAAATATATACAACTTATAAAGGAGCATTGGTTTCATCTCTGTGTATCACCTGAGGCTAGTTACTTCACTGGGTAAGGGTTTACAACCACTTTAAGCAGTTACACCACAAAAAAAAATGTATTTTCCCTTTGGGATAAAGGTTTATATATATAAAATAAAAGCTGACAAATGAAGTGGTGCACCTGTACAATGTTCAAAAGCAAAAGTGACATTTACAAACTAAAAACGTTGGATTTAAATTGCTGTAAACTATATTTCCCAGCTGCTTTGTATAGTTTGTAAACAAAGTAGCAGAAACTCCCGTTAACATTTATATCAGACCCTTATTCTATGAGGGTTTGGTATGAAGTAAAGGGGACGCCTCACAAAAAAGGCAAAAAGTCCACAAAACAAACCCTCATCTGAGCATGCAGCTTTGCTAGAAGAAGGGGGGGGGGGGGGCGTGTATGTATACCCTCTCTTGAACCATACTAGGCCACATGTCCTCAGCAGGGAGAAGGTAACTTGCCAGGTGGTGTATCTAAGGAGACATTATTGACCAAATATTGGGCTCCATCCACAAAATAATCTCACATATCCAAACACATTTTCCCTAAATGCCACATGCAATCATGAAACTATCAATGCACTATACCGTTTGCGGGGGGGGGGGGCTTATCGAAATCTTTAAGACCCCTTTAACAAGCGGGCCCCCAGATCCCGCCCTCTCCTATGTGAATGAGTAGGGGTACATTGTACCCTTACTCATTCACTAAATGAAAAGTCTAGTGTAAAAAAAGACAGTAGACAGTTCTTGACAAGTCCTTTATTTAAAAAAACAAAACAAAAAAAAAATGTCCCTTGGCGTAGATTTATCCCCAATCACAATGCCTGATTGCAATAAAGGGGGATGGTGACTGCGCTGTGTGATGGAAGCAAGGGAAGTGAAAGGGATGGGGCTAATAAAGCAACGACAGTGAATAAACAGTATGTACGTAATCTCAGATCAAAACTGTAAATAACAATGTGGCACACAAAATTACAGGTGATCACAATATGATACAGGAATAAGGTAACATCAAAAAAACATCCAAAGGTATAAGTGATGATAAACTTGGGAATCCAACGAATAAAGTGTCTCAAAAAACAAAGTTGAAAATATAGTCTTGTGTGTTATAAGTCCCGCCACCAAGCTAGGGCATAGGATGCTATAAAAATATTCAGTGAAAAACACCTCCGTGTCTGCAAGCAGCTTACCTCACTGCTGTTAGACAAACAGCATGAATAAGCCACAGAACTGGATGCAGATGGTAATTGTAGCGGTATGGTAGTCTCCTTAACGCTGCTGCAATACTCTCAGTGGCAGAAATACACCATGCATAAAGATATAAAAACAGATAGAGTGTTCATAGCATGACCTAAGAAGGAACCACAGTGGAACAAGGGCAAATCGCACAGTATGGCACTCACTTTAAATAAAGGAGCATCAATCCATGAACGCCGAGTTCGTACCCCCCTAAGTGTGTTTGCCCTGGTCCACTCCTGTGTCCGGATGTTCAATGAATATGGACTCGATGGATGGTAAAATAAATGAGAGAGAAGGCACTCATAGCATAATCCCGTATACAAAGGGCATTTAATTAAAAGCGGAAGAGGAATAAAACTCACATTTAGCAGTGATATGCGATACAGACATCCACGAGCGCCGAGCTCGTACTCCTGCCGTCAAAATGTATGTGTACCTAGTGCTCCAATCCCGACGTGTAGCGTCACATCACGTGACTTCATACAATGCCTGATGCCACCGCCGGCCAGAAAAAAAAAAGCTCAGTTCTCTATGAAGGCTCCCACTGTCTGCCAGTTCTTAACATGCCTTTTTTTTCTTATTTTTTTATTGTCGGCAATTCTTTTTTTTATATTCAGCTATCGGGGGGAAGCCCACTGACAGCTGATGACTCATCGATTGTTAAGAATGCAGCGGCCGCCTGTTCCTTAACAACCATGGCAGTTACTGGTTGTGAAGGACAACGGTCGGCCACCCACTCCTTAACAATGCAGTATTTACTACTGTAAATAAATACGCCGGCTACCGCCAGGAGTTACATTGCTGCATGTTTTCACTACTAAAATACTGCATGACTTCATAAAATAACTCATGCAGGTTCCTGGCCTGCATAGTGTCCTTAGTTGCTAGCATGCAGGCAGCTGACGGGGGACAGATGCATGGCCCTGAGCAGGAAGCTGTCACATTTAGTGGCGGTAGTAATACTCTCACACGTTGTATACTTCCTGCAGTGAACAGGCTACTTAGTTTTCTTGTTTGGCAAATGGTGAACAGACAAAATTTGTGGCGAGCACTGTGCTGCCGGAAACTTGAACATCATCTCCAGAGTCCATAAATCACAGGTTCCTTCGTTGCAGTCACTAGGGACCATAGCTGTAAACTTTATTCACCTGCAACACCAATTACAGTTTTGTACACAGCATCACTATATTGATAACATCTACACAAGGTGTGTGCTACTTAATGATACAAAATAGAATTGATATTAAAGTGAACCTGTGGTCAGGCTTTTGGAATTCAAGTATTAACTTATTGTTTATATTCAGTAAATTTACTTTAAACACTCCCTCATTGACCACTGTAGGAACTCTGTACAGGCACTCTGAAGCAATTTGTCCTCAATTTGCATAGAAGAAGCCCTAAAGTCATTTAAGTTGTTCTGTCAAGCCGCTAAGCTCTAACAAAATGTTATCAATTTCAATAAAGTGGTAAGGGGTTAGAACCCCCCTCCCACAGGAGAGAGTCACCCTCTCTATTCATCTTTGTGACTGTTGTCTCTGTGAAGTTGAGAGAAAAATTCTAAATTTGTTGAAGGAGTTAAATGTTTGCGAAGAGTCCTGAATTTCACATAAATCGAAATCTCTTCCTGAAAAAAAAAAATATTTATTAGAAGAAACAAGAAAGAACATGATTATATCTGTAAGAAAAAAAAAAAACTTAAGGTATTTTCAGATTGAGAAAAGATAGATAGAGAAAAATATCATTTGAGCAACTACCGTATATACTCGAGTATAAGCCGACCCGAGTACAAGCCGAGGTACCTAATATTACCCCAATAAACTGGGAAAACTTATTGACTCGAGTGTAAGCCTAGGGGGGGGAAATGTGCCCATTGCCACCTCACTGTGCCAATTGTCCAACCTTGCTGTGCCCATTGCCACCTCACTGTGCCACCTCACTGTGCCCATTGCCACCTCACTGTGCCCATTGCCACCTCCCTGTGCCCATTACCACCTTACTGTGCCCATACTTACAGTGTCCATTGCAGCCTCCCTGTGCCCTGAGTGTACCTGAAAATCTTCTTATACTGCGGCCGGCGTCCATTGTTTAAATATCGCGCCTTTCTCCTGGTCCCTTCCGTGATAGACGTTTCCAGCAAACACTGTGTTGAGTGTTCCGCCTATCACGGAGATCCTCTCATTCTCGGACTCCGTTTCCCAGCAGGCACTGTGTTCAGTGTTCCGCCTATCACGGACGTCTTTTCATCCTCGGACAAGAGAACATCCATGATAGGCGGAACACTGAACACAGTGTCTGCTGGGAAAGGGAGTCCGAGAATGAGAGGACCTCCGTGATAGGCGGAACACTCAACACAGTGTTTGCTGGAAACGCTTATCACGAAAGGGACCAGGAGAAAGCCGCGAGATTTAAACAATGGACGCCGGCCGCAGTATAAGAAGATTTTCAGGTACTGACTCAAGTATAAGCCGAGGGATGTACTTTCAGCCCTAAAAAAAGGGCTAAAAACTCGGCTTATACTCAAGTATATACGGTACTAGGCTTGTGCAATTCGTTTCGTAACGAATCGAAATTCGTCCGAATTTAGCAACTTTCGGACATTCGGAAGCATTCGAATTTCCAAACAAAGCAATTACAAATAAACCCGAATCCAAAATAAATTATATCGCAAATAGCGAATACCCGAATGTCTTCGGCATAATTCGTTATGAAAAAAGTTACGAATGTACGAATCCATTCGAAGCACAATAACACTCTCTGCTCTGCTCTCTGCTTCTCCCTCACCGTGCTGAACTCCCTCTCCAAATTGGTGTACAGGGGCGGAGGCTATAGCCGCATGTAAAAAACAAACGTAAAATACGAGATTTCGAATCGTTACAAATAACCGCTATGCATTTAGAAAAGTACAAATCCATTCTAGGCACATTAGACATAATAGGCAGCGTCATTGTGAGAGAGACATGGAAAATTACGAATCAACGAACCCAAAAAAAGTTACGAAAGTAGGAGTTGTGTCCAGAATCAACTAAAAACAATGTACGAATTATAAATCAACTAAAAATAAGGCTCACATTAATACGAATCATTCCGATTCAACGAAAAATGTCGCTTGCGAAAATACGAATTAGTCCGAACACGAAAAATCCAGTCTAGCAAAATTACGAACGATTACGAATCAACAGGACCGAAAAGAAACAAACCGAAACTAAACACATTTTTCCGTTGTGCACAAGAAGCGAACCGAAACTAAAGAAATTTTTCCGTTGTGCACAAGTCTATACGGTACATCTATTTCTTTAATAGAATACAATTATATGAACTTTCTCCCAAATTTTCTTCTTGTAATTTGTATCCTCAGTTGAACTTTCATGATATTCCTTTTTACCGCTTTTGTGATGATTCAAGTTTATTAAAACAGCGAGAAGCAGCAAAGTGGTAATGTGTTAAAGAACACAAGATAAAATGAGTGTGGAATAATCATACTAAAAAAATCTTCTCTCTCTTCCTGTGCACAAATGTGCTAATTCATACAGTAGAATTTAATGAAGTGCTTAAATGTAACCAAAAAGCTTTACTGCACCTTTCCGCTCATAGAGGTACCCAGGTGTTTTAGATGTTTATACCTTATTTTACAATATTGTGATTAGCTATATAATATCCATACAATTATTTAATACTGGGCATGGAAATATTTAAACTTAATGGTGTAATGTTAAACATTCAAGTGAAAATATTCATAATTCATAAAGGTAATTATATGTTCGCAAAGTGTCACAAAACAACTGACAGCAAATGGATGGGATGATCCCCTTTAGGAAAGCATCAGAAAACATGATAGGTTCAAACATGTGTAAGCCAAGTTAAACAAATAAGAGGGTGCCCAAAGGCCATTCACCATTTGGACGAATGTCCACCTTGGTACAGTCAGTGCTCTACTGGCTTCCCCTGCAGGATTGATAAAGGTGGGGGAAAGGAAGGCTACACCTTCCTGTCTGAATGAAGGGTAGGCTGCAATGTCCCTGAGGCACAATGAAGAAATCAGTTCTCAGCTTTTCATAAGGTCAGCTTATGATTGGCTGGTTGTTGGTGCCAAATGACTTGAGTCCATGCCCTGCTTCTTTTTCGATAGGGCCACGATCCACCTCCTTGTAGATGAAAGCCTTTGCCATATTGTGCAAAACTCCTGGCCTATTATAAGGCTCTCATATAACTCATTCTATCTACTCACCTTGGGTTGTTATTCCACTTTGGATTGTACCCAGTGAAGTGTTTCACCATATTCAGGGTAATCCCCAGATCAAACTACTCCCACTTCTATTGGTCAGACTGGTAATCCATACTGGCTGTTCTAACTAAGATACTGCATAATAGCAGTAGTAATACTAGGATCATTGGTTCGAATCCCAACCATGGTACTACCTGCACAGAGTTTGCATGTTATTCCTCTCCAGGCACTCCGGTTTTCTCCACACAGACATGCTGGTAGGTTAATTGGCTCCTGTCTAAATTGGCCCTAGTATGTGTATGTATTATTGTGAGTTAGGGACCTTAACCAGTTCAGGTCTGCTCTATAGCAGTTTTACTGCTACAGGGCAGCACCTGTGCACCGGATCATGTACAGTGGGGCAAAAAAGTATTTAGTTAGCCACCAATTGTGCAAGTTCTCCCACTTAAAAAGATGAAAGAGGCCTGTAATTGTCATCATAGATATACCTCAACTATGAGAGACAAAATGTGGAAACAAATCCAGACAATTACATTGTCTGATTTGGAAAGAATTTTTTTTGCAAATTATGGTAGAAAATAAGTATTTGGTCACCTACAAACAAGCAAGATTTCTGGCTCTCACATACCTGTATCTTCTTCTTTAAGAGGCTCCTCTGTCCTCCACTCATTACCTGTATTAATGGCACCTGTTTGAAATTGTTATCAGTATTAAAGACACCTGTCTACAACCTCAAACAGTCACACTCCAAACTCCACTATGGTGAAGACCAAAGAGCTGTCGAAGGACACCAGAAACAAAATTTTAGACCTGCACCAGGCTGGGAAGACTGAATCTGCAATAGGCAAGCAGCTTGGTGTGAAGAAATCAACTGTGGGAGCAATTATTAGAAAATGGAAGACATACAAGACCACTGATAATCTCCCTCGATCTGGGGCTCCACACAAGATCTCACCCCGTGGGGTCAAAATGATCACAAGAATGGTGAGCAAAAATCCCAGAACCAGACGGGGGGGACCTAGTGAATGACCTGCAGGGAGCTGGGACCAACGTAACAAAGGCTACCATCAGTAACACACTACGACGTCAGGGACTCAGATCCTGCAGTGCCAGACGTGTCCTCCTGCTTAAGCCAGTACATGTCTGGGCCCTTCTGAGGTTTGCTAGAGAACATTTGGATGATCCAGAAGAGGATTGGGAGAATGTCATATGGTCAGATGAAACCAAAGTAGAACTGTTTGGTAGAAGCACAACTCGTCATGTTTGGAGGAGAGAGAATGCTGAGTTGTAACCAAAGAACACAATACCTACTGTGAAGCATGGGGGTGGCAACATCATGCTTTGGGGCTGTTTCTCTGCAAAGGGAACAGGACGACTGATCCGTGTACATGAAAGAATGAATGGGGCCATGTAGCATGAGATTTTGAGTGCAAACCTCCTCCCATCAGCAAGGGCATTGAAGATGAAACGTGGCTGGGTCTTTCAGCATTACAATGATCCCAAAGAAACCGCCCAGGCAACGAAGAAATGGCTTCGTAAGAAGCATTTCAAGGTCCTGGAGTGGCCTAGCCAGTCTCCAGATCTCAACCCCATAGAAAACCTTTGGCGGGAGTTGAAAGTCCGTGTTGCCCAGCGACAGCCCCAAAACATCACTGCTCTAGAGGAGATCTGCATGGAGGAATGGGCCAACATACCAGCAACAGTGTGTGACAACCTTGTGAAGACTTACAGAACACGTTTGACCTCTGTCATTGCCAACAAAGGATATATAACAAAGTATTGAGATTAACTTTTGATATTGACCAAATACTTATTTTCCACCATAATTTGCAAAAAAAAATCTTTCCAAATCAGACAACGTGATTGTCTGGATTTGTTTCCACATTTTGTCTCTAATAGTTGAGGTTTACCTATAATGACAATTACAGGCCTCTCTCATCTTTTTAAGTGGGAGAACTTGCACAATTGGTGGCTGACTAAATACTTTTTTGCCCCACTGTATATATATATACGTGATTAGACTTTTCCGGGCAGGGGGCATACATGCGTTCCACAAGTGGCTCGCTCCCGCTGTGATTATACACACGGAAGCTGCTCTGCAGGTAACACTGATCGGGAGGAAGACACAGAACTGCAATCTGCCTATGTAAACAAAGCAGATCACCATTCTGACAGGAAAGAAGGGGTGGAATTTGTGTCCCTGCAAAGCAAGGAATAAATTCCATCCCTGTTTCTACTAGTAAAACCTCCTCCCAAAGTACAGCAAAACACTGGCTAGGCACACAGTTAACTCTTTGATTGTCCCTGATGTTTTACCCCTTCCCAGCCAGTGTCATTAGTACAGTGACAGTGCATATTTTTAGTACTTATCACTGCATTAGTGTCACTGCTCCCCAAAAAGTGTCAGTTAGTGTCAGAATGTCCCCTCACAATATTGCAGTACCATTATAAGTTGCTGATTTCTGCCATTACTAGTAAAAAAAAATCCCATAGTTTGTAGACGCTATAACTCTTGCAACTATAACAAACCAATCAATATACGGTTGGGATTTTTTATCAAAAATATGTAGCAGAATACATATTGGCCTAAATTGATGAAGAAATTCGATTTTTTCCATTTTTTTTATTGGATGTGTATTATAGCAGAAAAAATAGAAAACGCAGGGGTGATCAAATACCACCAAAAGAAAGCTCTATTTGTGGGAAAAAAAGGACATACATTTTATTTGGGTCTAGCATTGCATGACGGCGCAATTGTTAGTTAAAGTAATGCAGTGGCGTAACGCAAAATGGCCTGGTCATGAAGGGGGTAAATCTTACAGAGGTCAAGTGGTTAAATTGTAAACTCCTTGAGGGCAGGGTCTGATGTGAATGTACAATATATGTGTAAAGCACTGTATAAGTACATATAATAAATAAATAATACCACTATTATATATGACGTTCCGCTCCAGCTGAACTAGTAAATGCTTGGGCATTCATCCAAACACCCGCAAAGATAAAGTTGACCTCATCCCTGATCTATAGACACTATTCTGTACTCCTACTTCTGGACCTTTTGGCTGTCTTTCATACGGTTGACCACCCCCTCCTCCTCAAAAAAACTTGACTCCTTTGGTCTCCGTGACTGTCCTATTCTCTGGCTGTCATTCTACCTATCCCACCGCACCTTCACTGTCACTTGCGGTTTTACTTGCTCCATTCCTCTTCCTTTCTCCGTCAGGGTCCAACAAGGTTCTATTCTTGGACCTCTCCTATTTTCGATCTACACCTCCTCCCTGGGTCAGTTGATAGCCTTCCATGGCTTTCAATATAATTTTTACGCTGACAACACTCAAATCTATGTCTCCACCCCTCAGCTCACGCCATCGGTCTCCTCATGCCTAACTTACTAACAGACATATCTGTCTGGGTGTCACACCATTTCTCAAACTTAACTTGTCCAATACAGAGCGTATAATATTTCCTCCCCTACATGCCTCTTCCCCTGACTTCTCTGTCAAGAGCAATGGCACAATCATCCACTGATCGCTGCACGCCAGGGTGCTAGGTGTTATCCTGGACCCTGAACTCACCTTTTAGCCCCCCATCCAATTACTTTCCAAGGCTTGCTGTCTCAACCTCCGCAACATCTCTAAACTACGTCCCTTCCCAACCAATGAAATCACAAAGCTCCTGATTCATACCTCGACTACTGCAACTCCCTCCTCATTGGCTTATCCTTAAATAGGCTATCCCCCCTTTCAGTTCATCATGAATGCTGCTGCCAGACTCATCCACCTTACAAACTGCTCAGCGTCTGCTACCCTCTCTGCCAATCCCTCCATTGGCTTCCACTCACCCAACAAATTAAATTCAAAATACTAACAATAACTTACAAAGCCATCCTCAACTCTGCCCCCAGCTACTTCACTAGCCTAGTCTCAAAATACCAACCAAATCGTCCTCGCGTTCCTCCCAAGACCTTCTGCTCGCTAGCTCCCTCGTTGCCTCCTCCCATACTCACCTCCAGGACTTCTCCTGAGCCTCTCTTATCCTTTGGATTTCCCTACCCCAAACCATCTCACTATCTCCAACTCTATCCACTTTTAGGCAATCCCTGAAAACTTTTCTCTTCAGAGAAGCCTATCCTGCCCTCACCTAACAACTGTACTTTTATTTTCTCCATCAGCTCATCCACCACAGTTATTACCTTTTGTATCACTTAACCCTCCTGCTCAAATGAGCAGGGCCCCCCGATTCTTCCTGTATTGAATTGTATTGTAACTGTACTATCTGCCCTAACGCTGCGCAAATTTTTGGCATTATATAAATCCTGTATAATAATAATAATATAGTAGTATTTGCAAAGGAACTACTGAGTTGCAGATAGGGTGATATTTTCCGTAAACACCACATTATTGATGAGGAACATGGAGGATTCCAGGCGCAATGTGACTTTAATAAAGCAAATAGAACTGTAATGCCCCAAGAAAACAATATTAACAGAGACACTTAAAACAGCTAAATAATTCCGATAATAAAGCTGAACTCTGGCACAAGCAAATACTGTCTAAGTACAAGAGTCATGTGTATTCTTACTTGAATCTTGGTGTGCTTTGTGTATTTCTTCCTGTACCGTGCAATAATCCAGTGTTAAACTTTTCCTTTGTTGTTCTCTCTCCTTGTGCAGGGTGACTGGTCTTATCTCCACCCCTTCCTGTAGTTTCTGAAGGCAGCCAGTACTGGTTGGAGCCTGCTGGGCGCCTCCCAGAAGTTTGTTCTCTGTACAAGCTGTGTACAGCACAGCAATGATGTCACTGCTACATTTACAAGGTAATAACTGTGTTTCCAAAAGCATTTTGGTTTTGGAACACAAAAAGTGGATTTATATCATTGTGGCTATTAAGGAATACAATTCAATGAAAGTTTTGGTACCCAGAGTCCAGCTTTAAATATGGTCTCATCCCATAAACCTGTTGCCAATATCTTATGTAGCGCCCCCCCCAATTTAGGGGGCGCTATGTTCAAATTGAAGGGTTAGTCTGAGCCTATAGTTGGGCCCAGACTATTAATTTCCTAAAAACTTGCTTCTGCTCTGGTGTGATATTGCCTGGCTGCAGTGTTCCCTGTTGCCTGTAGGTGGCACTGTCATCGCCGGCTCAGGTGGAACTATAGGGAGTATCGCAACATCATTGGGTGTCCTCTCTCGGCAGCTTTGCAGTGGGCGTAGTCAACCCAATGTACATGCTGGGAGAGGGTACTTTATGGGCAGACGCAATTGGGCGTAAAGAGATCCAGGGGACCCCTTGGTCCTGTTCGGCACGTACCCTGCCTTCGGTGGCCCTCATGGCCGGGGGTACGTGCATGTCTTTCGGTCTTGGGCACCTTTAGCCCGAGGCTGCATCGCTGCAGGTAGGCCCAGCACCTTTGGCTGAGGCCTACACCTAAAGAGGAGTCCCAGGGTACCCAAGTGAGGGGTTACCCGCTCCGAAGGAGAGGAAGCCAGGGGAGGATCGGTCCCAAGGGGATTGGTGATAGACTCGCTGTCTCGGGAGAGGCCTGGCTACCTGACAGAGGGAAGGATTTCTATCCACCAAAAGCCTGGTAACGTTCCCCATTGGCACCTAAGGTCTTATTGTTACTAGGCCGGGAAGTTCGGGACTTAAGGATTCTGAGGTAGAGGATCTTCTGATCGTATCCCTTGGAAATCGCAAGTAGTTGTTTCGTGCTCCACACCGGCTGCTAGGACAGCTCTCAAGGGGACTATCCGGGTGAGCAAAACCCACTCAGGCTTGAGTGGCGACGAGTGTGGCTAAAGTGTTGCATGCCTGAACCTACCTCCCTGTTCATATTCTCTCATTCTAACTTTCCTGTCAAGTTCCTCAAGCAACGTATAAAAATAAACCTTTTTTATTGGGGTTTAACCTACTGTGTGGACATTGGCCTTCTTAGAGTAAAGAAAGAAAATAGACTTCTTCCTGCACACTAGGGTGAAGACTCCAACGGAGAGAGGTAACTCGCTGCAGGACTCAAGAGAAAGTAATCAGCGGCCCACACTGTCTGAGGAGAGACATAGAGGTTTCGCTACACCTACAAGATATTTACTAAGCATATTAGAACTGTATTGAAATATTGAATATATTGTTATTATTAACAAGAGGATAAAAAAGCGATTTATGCAGAATGTATACAAGCTGCACTGTTAGGAAACTATGACGTTAGCATTTTGGCTAGACATGTGTCATTACAAATAAACCTTCTTTTACCAGCCAATTATTTATTTATTAGAGGTACTTATATAGTACCATCAATTTACATATATATTTTATACATTTATATCAGTTACTGCCCTCAGGAAGCTTAGCTTACAATCTAAGGCCCCTAATTCACATTCAAACAGTTTAGAAAGGATCCATCCAATTAAGCTACCGCCATGTCTTTGGAGTGTGGGAGGAAACCCATGCAGACAAAGGGAGAACATGCACAATCCAGAAAGGTAGTGTTGTGGTTGGGATTTGAACCAGTCACACTGGTGCTGCTAGGAAGTGCTAACCACTACACCACTGTGCATTCAGCTCTATACAACACCTTGTAAGGATACCCACAAAGAGAAAATGTAAGCCAAGAGCATTCAGACTCAATTAGACTAAAGGGTACCAAAATAATCTGACATTTCAGGGTTCAAAATTGCTCCTTTATCACCCCCCCTTGCCCCCCTTTCTGATTGCTTTTTGAAAAAAGTGTTTGGACACCAAAATGTGGCTTATTAAGTGAACTTTTATAGTATCTGTCTGGGTCTGTTAGCTTATTTTTTTTCATTGCACATATTGTTCATTGTTGTTATATATAGGAAACTGTAACAACAAGCTTTATTTTTAATGTACCTCTAAAGCTAATGTCATATTTTTCTAAGAATGAAGCCTGATTCGTTTTTCTATACTGATGAGTAGTGATGTCGCGAACATAAAATTTACCGTTCGCGAACGGCGAACGCGAACTGCCGCAAATGTTCGCGAACGGGCGAACCCGGCGAACCGCCATAGACTTCAATAGGCAGGCGAATTTTAAAACCCACAGGGACTCTTTCTGGCCACAATAGTGATGGAAAAGTTGTTTCAAGGGGACTAACACCTGGACTGTGGCATGCCGGAGGGGGATCCATGGCAAAACTCCCATGGAAAATTACGTAGTTGACGCAGAGTCGGGTTTTAATCCATAAAGAGAATAAATCACCTAACATTCCTAATGTGTTTGGAATAACGTGCTTTAAAACATCAGGTATGATGTTGTATCGATCAGGTAGTGTAAGGGTTACGCCCGCTTCACAGTGACAGACCAAACTCGGACAGACCAAACTCCCCGTTTAACGCACCGCAAACAACTGCAAACAGTCCATTTGCACAACCGCAAGGCTTTAATGATCACCTTAGATGATCACAAAGAAAATTTATGTTTTTTCTATGCAAAATTATCAAGCCGATCGCTTTTGGTCTGTTCACAATGAAGCAATGACCTTACCATCTGGGGTGTGCCAACAACGCCATTGCCAACACACTCATAGAGGTGGTCGCTTCATTGTGATACGCAAGCCCCTTCACCACAACAAGGTAACGATCACGAAGGGGAATTGACACAGGTATGTGTTTTTTTGTTTGTTTTTTTTGCAGCCACAGTGCAGCACCAGAGGCCAGAAAAATTAGGCATGAACACATGCCTGTAAAATTAGGTATTGTTGCAGCCGCTGCTGTAGCAGCGGCCAGAAAAAAATATGTTTTTCAGGCAGAAAGTGCCCTAAAACATTGCGGCTTGTGGACCATTTTTAGCCCAAGGCAGCTCATCTCATCAGGCCTTTTTTAGTCAAATGTATCGCCCACTGTCAGTCCCTTCGGGATCCATGCCTCATTCATCTTAATAAAGGTGAGGTAATCTAGACTTTTTTGACCTAGGCGACTTCTCTTCTCAGTGACAATACCTCCTGCTGCACTGAAGGTCCTTTCTGAAAGGACACTTGAAGCGGGGCAGGCCAGAAGTTCTATCGCAAATTGGGATAGCTCAGGCCACAGGTCAAGCCTGCACACCCAGTAGTCAAGGGGTTCATCGCTCCTCAGAGTGTCGATATCTGCAGTTAAGGCGAGGTAGTCTGCTACCTGTCGGTCGAGTCGTTCTCTGAGGGTGGACCCCGAAGGGCTGTGGCGATGCGTAGGACTTAAAAAGCTCCGCATGTCCTCCATCAACAATACGTCTGTAAAGCGTCCTGTCCTTGCCGGCATGGTCGTGGTAGGAGGAGGATTACTTTCACCTCTTCCCCTGTTAGATTCCCGTTGTGCTGTGACATCACCCTTATACGCTGTGTAAAGCATACTTTTTAATTTATTTTGGAACTGCTGCATCCTTTCCGTCTTCCTGTAATTCGGTAACATTTCTGGCACTTTCTGCTTATACCGGGGGTCTAGTAGCGTGGCCACCCAATACAGGTCGTTCTCCTTCAGCCTTTTTATACAAGGGTCCCTCAACAGGCACGACAGCATGAAAGACCCCATTTGCACAAGGTTGGATGCCGAGCTACTCATGTCCTGTTCCTCGTCCTCACTGATCTCACTGAAGGTCTGTTCTTCCCCCCAGCCACGTACAACACCACGGGTACCAGATAGGTGACAACGAGCACCCTGGGATGCCTGCTGTGGTTGGTCTTCCTCCTCCTCCTCAAAGCCACATTCCTCCTCTGACTCCTCTTCCTCAGACTCCTCTTCCAGCGTTGCCGCAGGTCCAGCAAGCGATGCTGATAAGGCTGTTTCTGGTGGTGGTGATGGTGACCACAACTCTTCCTCTTCCTCTTCACGCTCATCTACGGCCTGATCCAGCACTCTTCGCAGGGCACGCTCCAGGAAGAAAACAAATGGGATGATGTCGCTGATGGTGCCTTCAGTGCGACTGACTAGGTTTGTCACCTCCTCAAAAGGACGCATGAGCCTACAGGCATTGCGCATGAGCGTCCAGTAACGTGGCAAAAAAATTCCCAGCTGCGCAGAGGCTGTCCTAGCACCCCGGTCATACAAATACTCGTTGACGGCTTTTTCTTGTTGGAGCAGGCGGTCGAACATTAGGAGTGTTGAATTCCAACGTGTCGGGCTGTCGCAAATCAAGCGCCTCACTGGCATGTTGTTTCGCCGCTGGATATCTGAAAAGTGCGCCATGGCTGTGTAGGAACGCCTGAAATGGCCACACACCTTCCTGGCCTGCTTGAGGACATCCTGTAAGTCTGGGTACTTATGCACAAAGCGTTGTAAAATCAGATTTAACACATGTGCCATGCACGGCACATGTGTCAACTTGCCCAAATTCAATGCCGCCAACAAATTGCTTCCGTTGTCACACACCACTTTGCCGATCTCCAGTTGGTGCGGAGTCAGCCACTGATCCACCTGTGCGTTCAGGGCGGACAGGAGTGCTGGTCCGGTGTGACTCTCTGCTTTCAGGCAAGTCAACCCCAAGACAGCGTGACACTGTCGTATCCGGGATGTGGAATAGCCCCTGGGGAGCTGGGGGGGTGCTGTTGATGTGGAGCAAGACGCAGCAGCAGAAGAGGACTCAGCCGAGGAGGTTATCGAAGAGGATGGAGTAGGAGGAGTAGAGGAGGTGACAGCAGGTCTGCCTGCAAGTCGTGGTGGTGTCACCACCAACTCCTCTGCAGAGCCACGCATTACATGCTTGGCAGCCGTCAGCAGGTTTACCCAATGAGCAGTGTAGGTGATATACCTGCCCTGACCGTGCTTTGCAGACCAGGTATCAGTGGTCAGATGGACCCTTGCCCCAACACTGTGTGCCAGACATGCCATGACTTCCTTTTGCACAATAGAGTACAGGTTGGGGATTGCCTTTTGTGAAAAGAAATTTCGGCCGGGTACCTTCCACTGCGGTGTCCCAATAGCTACAAATTTTTTGAAGGCCTCAGACTCCACCAGCTTGTATGGTAAAAGCTGGCAGGCTAAGAGTTCCGACAAGCCAGCTGTCAGACGCCGGGCAAGGGGGTGACTCTGTGACATTGGCTTCTTACGCTCAAACATGTCCTTGACAGACACCTGACTGTGGGCAGATGAGCAGGAACTGCTCAAGGCGAGAGACGTAGTGTCAGATGGTTGAGAGGGGGCAAGGAGGACAGCAGTGGTTGACGTGGCTGAAGATGCTGGACCAGGAGGAGGATGGTGGCTTTGAGCTTGTGTGCTGCTTGTACTCGTCATCATGTGTTGATCCCATAGGCGTTTGTGATGTGAGATCATGTGCCTTCGCAAAGCAGTTGTACCTAGGTGGGTGTTGGATTTCCCACGACTCAGTTTCTTTTGGCACAGGTTGCAAATGGCATCGCTGTTATCAGAGGCAGACACACAAAAAAAATGCCACACTGCTGAGCTTTGCAATGGCGGCATTCTGGTGGTGGCAACAGCATGCGTTGATTGGCGTGCTGTCTGGCTGACCCCGGGTGCCGATACATGCTGTCTGACTGTGCCACTAGCTCCTTGCGACGACCTACCCCTCCTTCCAACTCGTCTCCTCCTCCTCTCTGTCTCCCCATCTGAACGTTCCCCCTGTTCTTCTTCTCTTCGAGCGGGCACCCACGTGACATCCACATCGTCATCATCAACCGCTTCACTTGTTTCTGACAACTCAGCAAAGGAAGCAGCAGCGGGTACAACATCATCATCATCACACCGTACATCCATGTGTGTAATGCTGCCTGACTGAGACATATCCCTTTTATCTACATCCTCTGGCAATAATGTTTGTGCATCACTCATTTCTTCCAACTCATGTGTAAATAACTCCTCTGACAGATCAAGTGAAGCAACTGTGGTGCTAGTGTTGGTGGTGGCGGCAGGCGGGCGAGTGGTAACTTGAGAGGTGGCCAAAGCTGAGCTGGAGAAGGATGGTGCGTCAAGGTTCCGAGCGGAAGCTGTAGAAGATTGGCTGTCCTGTGTTAGCCAGTCAACTATGTCCTCAGAACTTTTCGAGTTCAGGGTACGTGGCCCCTGAACACTGGGCATTATTCTTGGGCCAAAGGGAATCACAGCACCACGACCACGACAGCCCCTGCGGGGTGGCCTGCCTCTGCCTGTCATTCTTTTTAGATTAGTTTAGTTGTACTATGCGTGCAAGCTACTGTGACACCAGATATGAGTGGCACTGTGCACTGGCAGAAGTTGGCACAGTAGACACTGTAGGTCTGACACACACGCTGGCAGGCAACTGACTGCTCATCTACTGCAGTCAAAACTGTTGTGTTTTTTTTATGTAAGCTACTGTGCCGGGGAAAAAAAACAAGCAGACTGGTGTTTTACCAGCCCTAAAAAGGGCTTTTTGGGGTGCTGTCAGGACGCTGTGCTTACAGCAGAGATCAGATGAGTCTTTCAGGAGTGGAGTGAACACTGAATACACTGGCCTAGCCTAGCTTTCCCTATAAAATCAGCAGCAGCTAAACTGTCCCTCCTCTGGCTAACACTGCAGCTTAAGTACAGACTGAATCTAAAATAGAGGCTGTCCAGGAAAAAACAAAAAAGCAGACTGGTGTTTTACCAGCCCTAAAAAGGGCTTTTTGGGGTGCTGTCAGGACGCTGTGCTTACAGCAGAGATCAGATGAGTCTTTCAGGAGTGGAGTGAACACTGAATACACTGGCCTAGCCTAGCTTTCGCTATAAAATCAGCAGCAGCTAAACTGTCCCTCCTCTGGCTAACACTGTAGCTTAATTTCAGACTGAATCTAAAATAGATGCTGTCCAGAAAAAAAAACAAGCAGACTGGTGTTTTACCAGCCCTAAAAAGGGCTTTTTGGGGTGCTGTCAGGACGCTGTGCTTACAGCAGAGATCAGATGAGTCTTTCAGGAGTGGAGTGAACACTGAATACACTTGCCTATAGCTTTCCCTATAAAATCAGCAGCAGCTAAACTGTCCCTCCTCTGGCTAACACTGCAGCTTAAGTTCAGACTGAATCTAAAATAGATGCTGTCCAGAAGAAAAAAAAACAAGCAGACTGGTGTTTTACCAGCCCTAAAAAGGGCTTTTTGGGGTGCTGTCAGGACGCTGTGCTTACAGCAGAGATCAGATGAGTCTTTCAGGAGTGGAGTGAACACTGAATACACTGGCCTAGCCTAGCTTTCCCTATAAAATCAGCAGCAGCTAAACTGTCCCTCCTCTGGCTAACACTGCAGCTTAAGTACAGACTGAATCTAAAATAGATGCTGTCCAGGAAAAAACAAAAAAGCAGACTGGTGTTTTACCAGCCCTAAAAAGGGCTTTTTGGGGTGCTGTCAGGACGCTGTGCTTACAGCAGAGATCAGATGAGTCTTTCAGGAGTGGAGTGAACACTGAATACACTGGCCTAGCCTAGCTTTCCCTATAAAATCAGCAGCAGCTAAACTGTCCCTCCTCTGGCTAACACTGCAGCTTAAGTACAGACTGAATCTAAAATAGATGCTGTCCAGGAAAAAACAAAAAAGCAGACTGGTGTTTTACCAGCCCTAAAAAGGGCTTTTTGGGGTGCTGTCAGGACGCTGTGCTTACAGCAGAGATCAGATGAGTCTTTCAGGAGTGGAGTGAACACTGAATACACTGGCCTAGCCTAGCTTTCCCTATAAAATCAGCAGCAGCTAAACTGTCCCTCCTCTGGCTAACACTGCAGCTTAAGTACAGACTGAATCTAAAATAGATGCTGTCCAGGAAAAAACAAAAAAGCAGACTGGTGTTTTACCAGCCCTAAAAAGGGCTTTTTGGGGTGCTGTCAGGACGCTGTGCTTACAGCAGAGATCAGATGAGTCTTTCAGGAGTGGAGTGAACACTGAATACACTGGCCTAGCCTAGCTTTCCCTATAAAATCAGCAGCAGCTAAACTGTCCCTCCTCTGGCTAACACTGCAGCTTAAGTACAGACTGAATCTAAAATAGATGCTGTCCAGGAAAAAACAAAAAAGCAGACTGGTGTTTTACCAGCCCTAAAAAGGGCTTTTTGGGGTGCTGTCAGGATGCTGTGCTTACAGCAGAGATCAGATGAGTCTTTCAGGAGTGGAGTGAACACTGAATACACTGGCCTAGCCTAGCTTTCCCTATAAAATCAGCAGCAGCTAAACTGTCCCTCCTCTGGCTAACACTGCAGCTTAAGTACAGACTGAATCTAAAATAGATGCTGTCCAGGAAAAAACAAAAAAGCAGACTGGTGTTTTACCAGCCCTAAAAAGGGCTTTTTGGGGTGCTGTCAGGACGCTGTGCTTACAGCAGAGATCAGATGAGTCTTTCAGGAGTGAAGTGAACACTGAATACACTGGCCTAGCCTAGCTTTCCCTATAAAATCAGCAGCAGCTAAACTGTCCCTCCTCTGGCTAACACTGTAGCTTAAGTTCAGACTGAATCTAAAATAGATGCTGTCCAGAAAAAAAAACAAGCAGACTGGTGTTTTACCAGCCCTAAAAAGGGCTTTTTGGGGTGCTGTCAGGACGCTGTGCTTACAGCAGAGATCAGATGAGTCTTTCAGGAGTGGAGTGAACACTGAATACACTTGCCTATAGCTTTCCCTATAAAATCAGCAGCAGCTAAACTGTCCCTCCTCTGGCTAACACTGCAGCTTAAGTACAGACTGAATCTAAAATAGATGCTATCCAGGAAAAAACAAAAAAGCAGACTGGTGTTTTACCAGCCCTAAAAAGGGCTTTTTGGGGTGCTGTCAGGACGCTGTGCTTACAGCAGAGATCAGATGAGTCTTTCAGGAGTGGAGTGAACACTGAATACACTGGCCTAGCCTAGCTTTCCCTATAAAATCAGCAGCAGCTAAACTGTCCCTCCTCTGGCTAACACTGTAGCTTAAGTTCAGACTGAATCTAAAATAGATGCTGTCCAGGAAAAAAAAAAAAGCAGACTGGTGTTTTACCAGCCCTAAAAAGGGCTTTTTGGGGTGCTGTCAGGACGCTGTGCTTACAGCAGAGATCAGATGAGTCTTTCAGGAGTGGAGTGAACACTGAATACACTTGCCTATAGCTTTCCCTATAAAATCAGCAGCAGCTAAACTGTCCCTCCTCTGGCTAACACTGTAGCTTAAGTTCAGACTGAATCTAAAATAGATGCTGTCCAGGAAAAAACAAAAAAGCAGACTGGTGTTTTACCAGCCCTAAAAAGGGCTTTTTGGGGTGCTGTCAGGACGCTGTGCTTACAGCAGAGATCAGATGAGTCTTTCAGGAGTGGAGTGAACACTGAATACACTGGCCTAGCCTAGCTTTCCCTATAAAATCAGCAGCAGCTAAACTGTCCCTCCTCTGGCTAACACTGCAGCTTAAGTACAGACTGAATCTAAAATAGATGCTGTCCAGGAAAAAACAAAAAAGCAGACTGGTGTTTTACCAGCCCTAAAAAGGGCTTTTTGGGGTGCTGTCAGGACGCTGTGCTTACAGCAGAGATCAGATGAGTCTTTCAGGAGTGGAGTGAACACTGAATACACTGGCCTAGCCTAGCTTTCCCTATAAAATCAGCAGCAGCTAAACTGTCCCTCCTCTGGCTAACACTGCAGCTTAAGTACAGACTGAATCTAAAATAGATGCTGTCCAGGAAAAAACAAAAAAGCAGACTGGTGTTTTACCAGCCCTAAAAAGGGCTTTTTGGGGTGCTGTCAGGACGCTGTGCTTACAGCAGAGATCAGATGAGTCTTTCAGGAGTGAAGTGAACACTGAATACACTGGCCTAGCCTAGCTTTCCCTATAAAATCAGCAGCAGCTAAACTGTCCCTCCTCTGGCTAACACTGTAGCTTAAGTTCAGACTGAATCTAAAATAGATGCTGTCCAGAAAAAAAAACAAGCAGACTGGTGTTTTACCAGCCCTAAAAAGGGCTTTTTGGGGTTCTGTCAGGACGCTGTGCTTACAGCAGAGATCAGATGAGTCTTTCAGGAGTGGAGTGAACACTGAATACACTTGCCTATAGCTTTCCCTATAAAATCAGCAGCAGCTAAACTGTCCCTCCTCTGGCTAACACTGCAGCTTAAGTACAGACTGAATCTAAAATAGATGCTATCCAGGAAAAAACAAAAAAGCAGACTGGTGTTTTACCAGCCCTAAAAAGGGCTTTTTGGGGTGCTGTCAGGACGCTGTGCTTACAGCAGAGATCAGATGAGTCTTTCAGGAGTGGAGTGAACACTGAATACACTGGCCTAGCCTAGCTTTCCCTATAAAATCAGCAGCAGCTAAACTGTCCCTCCTCTGGCTAACACTGTAGCTTAAGTTCAGACTGAATCTAAAATAGATGCTGTCCAGGAAAAAAAAAAAAGCAGACTGGTGTTTTACCAGCCCTAAAAAGGGCTTTTTGGGGTGCTGTCAGGACGCTGTGCTTACAGCAGAGATCAGATGAGTCTTTCAGGAGTGGAGTGAACACTGAATACACTTGCCTATAGCTTTCCCTATAAAATCAGCAGCAGCTAAACTGTCCCTCCTCTGGCTAACACTGCAGCTTAAGTACAGACTGAATCTAAAATAGATGCTGTCCAGGAAAAAAAAAAAAGCAGACTGGTGTTTTACCAGCCCTAAAAAGGGCTTTTTGGGGTGCTGTCAGGACGCTGTGCTTACAGCAGAGATCAGATGAGTCTTTCAGGAGTGGAGTGAACACTGAATACACTTGCCTATAGCTTTCCCTATAAAATCAGCAGCAGCTAAACTGTCCCTCCTCTGGCTAACACTGCAGCTTAAGTACAGACTGAATCTAAAATAGATGCTGTCCAGGAAAAAAAAAAAAGCAGACTGGTGTTTTACCAGCCCTAAAAAGGGCTTTTTGGGGTGCTGTCAGGACGCTGTGCTTACAGCAGAGATCAGATGAGTCTTTCAGGAGTGGAGTGAACACTGAATACACTTGCCTATAGCTTTCCCTATAAAATCAGCAGCAGCTAAACTGTCCCTCCTCTGGCTAACACTGCAGCTTAACCACTTGACCACTGGGCACTTAAACCCCCTTAATAACCAGACCAATTTTCAGCTTTCGGTGCTCTCACATTTTGAATGACAATTACTCAGTCATACAACACTGTACCCATATGAAATTTTTGTCCTTTTTTTTCACACAAATAGAGCTTTCTTTTGGTGGTATTTAATCACTGTTGGGTTTTTTTTTTTTTTGCGCTATAAGAGAAAAAAGACTGAAAATTCTGTAAAAAAATGATTTTTTTTTTTGTTTCTGTTATAAAATTTTGCAAATTACTATTTTTTCTTCATAAATTTTGGCCAAAATTTATACTGCTACATATCTTTGGTAAAAATAAGTACAAATTGGTGTATATTATTTGGTCTTTGTGAAAGTTACAGAGTCCACAAGCTATGGTGCCAATATCTGAAAATTGATCACACCTGAAGTACTGACGGCCTATCTCAATTCTTGAGACCCTAACATGCCAGAAAAGTACAAATACCCCCCAAATGACCCCTTTTTGGAAAGAAGACATTCCAAGGTATTCAGAAAGAGGCATTGTGAGTTTTTTGAAGTTGTCATTTTTTCCCACAATTCTTTGCAAAATCAAGATTTTTTTTTTCTCTTTTTTTTTTTCACAAAATTGTCATATTAGCAGGTTATTTCTCACACACAGCATATGCATTCCACAAATTACACCCCAAAACACATTCTGCTATTACTCCCGAGTATGGCGATACCACATGTGTGAGACTTTTACACAGCGTGGCCACATACAGAGGCCCGACATGCAGGGAGCACCTTCAGGCGTTCTGGGGCACCCAGGCCAATTCTGACATTTCTCTCCTACATGTAAAAATCATCATTTGTTTGCTAGAAAATTACATAGAACCCCAAAACATTATATATGTTTTTTTAGCAAAGACCTTAGAGAATATAATGGTGGTTGTTGCAACTTTTTATCTCGCACGATATTTGCGCAGCAATTTTTTTAACGCGTTTTTTACGGAAAAAAAATGTTTTGTGCTTAAAAAAAAAAAAAAACAGTAAAGTTAGCCCAATGTTTTTGCATAATGTGAAAGATGAAGTTACGCCGAGTAAATAGATACCTAACATGTCGCCCTTAAAAATTGCACACACTCGTGGAATGGCGCCAAACTTCGCTACTTAAAAAATCCCCATAGGCGACGCTTTAAATATTTTTACTGGTTACATGTTTTGAGTTACAGAGGAGGTCTAGGGCCAAAATGATTGCTCTCGCTCTAACGTTCGCAGAGATACCTCACATGTGTGGTTTGAAAACCGTTTTCATATGTGGGCGGGACTTACGTATGCGTTCGCTTCTGTATGCGAGCTCACGGGGACAGGGGCGCTTTAAAAATAAATAAAAATGTATTCTTCATTTTACTTTATTTATTTTAGTTTGACATGTTTTTCCGCCCTAAACATTTTTTTGATCACTTTTATACCTATTACAAGGAACGTAAACATCCCTTGTAATAGGAATATGGCATGACAGGTCCTCTTTACAGTGAGATATGGGGGGGGGGGGTGTCAATAAGACCCCACATCTCACCTCTAGGCTGGGAAGCCTGAAAAAAATACAAAAAAAAAAAAACAACAATCCTGGCTTTGATCGTAGCGGTGAGTCGGTAGAAGCACCGGAGGGCGGCGGGGGGGGGGGGACATCCCCTCTCGCCTCCCGTAAGAATGATCAAGCGGCGGAACAGCCGCTATGATTGTTCTTATGGTGTAGGGAATCGCCGGCTGAAAAAGATAATATCTGAATGATGCCTGTAGCTGCTCCCATCATTCAGATATCCCCGCACAAAGTCAAGGACGTCATATGACGGCCGGAGGGCGGGAAGTGGTTATTGCGGAGTATTGCCGGGCATTGCGGAGTATTGCCGGGCATTGCGGAGTATTGCCGGGCATTGCGGAGTATTGCCGGGCATTGCGGAGTATTGCAGGGCATTGCGGAGTATTGCGGACTATGGCAGGGTATTGCGGTGTATGGCAGGGTATTGCACGGGTATTGTGGAGGGTATTGCACAGGGTATTGTGGAGGGTATTGCAGAGTATTGTGGAGGGTATTGCAGAGTATTGTGGAGGGTATTGCAGAGTATTGTGGAGGGTATTGCAGAGTATTGTGCAGGGTATTGCAGAGTATTGTGCAGGGTATTGCAGAGTATTGCGTAGGGTATTGCAGAGTATTGCACCTGAGTATTGCAGAGTATTGATCCAGAGTATTGCAGAGTATTTTGCAGAGTATTTTGCAGGGTATTGCGCAGGGTATTGCAGAGTATTTTGCAGGGTATTGCGCAGGGTATTGCAGAGTATTGCGCAGGGTATTGCAGAGTATTGCGCAGGGTATTGCAGAGTATTTTGCAGGGTATTGCAGAGTATTTTGCAGGGTATTGCAGAGTATTGCGCAGGGTATTGCACCAGGGTATTGCAGAGTATTGCACCAGGGTATTGCAGAGTATTGCACCAGGGTATTGCAGAGTATTGCACCAGGGTATTGGCAGGGTATTTTGCAGAGTATTGGCAGGGTATTTTGCAGAGTATTGGCAGGGTGTATTGCAGAGTATTGGCAGGGTATAGCACAGGGATGGCTGAGCAGGGATGGATGGATGGCTGGATCTGTGACTGCAATTGTCACAGATCCAGCCCACAGTGCTGCTGCTGCCATCCGCTCCCTCCCCCTCCCCTCTCACACTGTACCGATCGGTACAGAGAGGGGAGGGAGGAACCGGCATCATCAAATGACGCCGGTCTGTTTACAAGTGATTGCTCCGTCATTTGACGGAGCGATCACGTGGTAAACGGCCGCTATCAGCGGCGATTTACCGCGATTCGTGATCCGCCGGGTCCTCTGGACCCGGCGGTCACGGAGTTTCCCGTGTGCGCGCCCCAGGGGGCGCGCGGGAGCGCGATTCTGGGAGGACGTTATATAACGTCCTCCCAGAGTTAAGCAACCACCTTGTCGACGTTATTTGTCGGCAGGTGGTTGTTAAGTGGTTAAGTACAGACTGAATCTAAAATAGATGCTGTCCAGGAAAAAAAAAAAAAGCAGACTGGTGTTTTACCAGCCCTAAAAAGGGCTTTTTGGGGTGCTGTCAGGACGCTGTGCTTACAGCAGAGATCAGATGAGTCTTTCAGGAGTGGAGTGAACACTGAATACACTTGCCTATAGCTTTCCCTATAAAATCAGCAGCAGCTAAACTGTCCCTCCTCTGGCTAACACTGCAGCTTAAGTTCAGACTGAATCTAAAATAGATGCTGTCCAGGAAAAAAAAAAATGCAGACTGGTGTTTTACCAGCCCTAAAAAGGGCTTTTTGGGGTGCTGTCAGGACGCTGTGCTTACAGCAGAGATCAGATGAGTCTTTCAGGAGTGGAGTGAACACTGAATACACTTGCCTATAGCTTTCCCTATAAAATCAGCAGCAGCTAAACTGTCCCTCCTCTGGCTAACACTGCAGCTTAAGTTCAGACTGAATCTAAAATAGATGCTGTCCAGGAAAAAAAAAAAAGCAGACTGGTGTTTTACCAGCCCTAAAAAGGGCTTTTTGGGGTGCTGTCAGGACGCTGTGCTTACAGCAGAGATCAGATGAGTCTTTCAGGAGTGGAGTGAACACTGAATACACTTGCCTATAGCTTTCCCTATAAAATCAGCAGCAGCTAAACTGTCCCTCCTCTGGCTAACACTGCAGCTTAAGTTCAGACTGAATCTAAAATAGATGCTGTCCAGGAAAAAAAAAAAAGCAGACTTGTGTTTTACCAGCCCTAAAAAGGGCTTTTTGGGGTGCTGTCAGGACGCTGTGCTTACAGCAGAGATCAGATGAGTCTTTCAGGAGTGGAGTGAACACTGAATACACTTGCCTAGCCTAGCTTTCCCTATAAAATAAGCAGCAGCTAAACTGTCCCTCCTCTCGCTAAGACTGCAGCTTGAGAATGAATCTAAAATGGATGCTGTCCAGGAGGTGGGAGGGTCTGGGAGGGAGGGTATGCTGCTGATTGGCTGGAATGTGTCTGCTGACTGTGAGGTACAGGGTCAAAGTTTGCTCAATGATAATGAATAGGGGGCGGACCGAACATCGCATATGTTCGCCGGCCGCGGCGAACGCGAACAAGCTATGTTCGCCGGGACCTGTTCGTCGGCGAATAGTTCTGTACATCTCTACTGATGAGCCAAAGATGGGGGTAGATGGACATTTCCAGTAACACTGTACTGTTGAGTTAGGTGGAGTGATTGGTGTTGGTAAACTTCAATTTTCCTATTTTCCTGTATAAAGACACTGCACTTTGCCCAGTCTTTGTGACTAGTCTGAATGCAGACTTAAGTTCAGGAAGTATTACTAACCCAGGAGGGAATTCAACCCATCACAGATACTGTATTTGGAGCGCAGCAATGAGCCCTGTTGCAAAGCATTGCATCAAAAATTGTAATTACACGCCCCTGTTAAACAGGGGCTGAAAAATTGGGCCTTAGCCACTGGTGCCACAACACTTCAACCCATCACAGATACTGTATTTGGAGGGCAGCAATGAGCCCTGTTGCAAAGCATTGCATCAAAAATTGTAATTACACGCCCCTGTTAAATAGGGGCTGAAAAATTGGGCCTTAGCCACTGGTGCCACAACACTTCAACCCATCACAGATACTGTATTTGGAGCGCAGCACTGAGCCCTGTTGCAAAGCATTGCATCAAAAATTGTAATTACATGCCCCTGTTAAACAGGGGATGAAAAATTGGGCCTTAGCCACTGGTGCCACAACCCTTCAACCCATCACAGATACTGTATTTGGAGCGCAGCAATGAGCCCTATTGCAAAGCATTGCATCAAAAATTGTAATTACACGCCCCTGTTAAACAGGGGCTGAAAAATTGGGCCTTAGCCACTGGTGCCACAACACTTCAACCCAACACAG
Organism: Rana muscosa; assembly: GCA_029206835.1. Classification (NCBI taxonomy): domain Eukaryota; kingdom Metazoa; phylum Chordata; class Amphibia; order Anura; family Ranidae; genus Rana; species Rana muscosa. Next base: position 756,483,012 of record CM055122.1, on the reverse strand, counting down.
ATACTGTATTTGGAGCGCAGCAATGAGCCCTGTTGCAAAGCATTGCATCAAAAATTGTAATTACACGCCCCTGTTAAACAGGGGCTGAAAAATTGGGCCTTAGCCACTGGTGGCGGCACCCAGAACCACAAATGTTCTTCCAAGCTATCGGCAGGATCATTGAGGAGGAAGAGGATAGTCAGTCAACATAACAGGACAGTCACTCAGCATCATCATAAGCAGTCTTGAAGGGATGTGACATTTAAAAAAAAAAAGATTCCGTTACATCAGCTTCAGATGCTTGGTAGCTGGTGGTGATCCAAGACTGGTTCATCTTTATGAAGGTCAGTCGATCAACCGAGTCGGTGGACAGGCGCACCCTGTGATCGGTTACAAAGCCACCAGCAGCACTGAATGTGCGTTCCGAAAGAACGCTGGATGCAGGACAGGCCAGTATCTCAATTGCATACTGTGCAAGCTCTAGGCAGTGATCCATCCTCAAGACCCAGTAAGCCAGAGGATTTTCGGTGGGAAAGGTGTCCAAGTCTGACCTTGCCCCTAGGTATTCCTGGACCATGTAAAGCAGACGCTGGCAATGGTTGCTGGAACCGATCATACCTTGGGGCTGCCGACTAGAAAATTGTCTGAACGCATCGGTCAGACGGCCACCTTCCCCACCGCTCCTTCTTTGACTGACCGAAGCCTCAGCAACTCGTTGTCCAGGACCAGGAGTTTGTAACCTCCCAGTTTCTGGGAACGCCTTGCACAGACCTTTCTGCAAGGCCTCCCGGAGATGTCTCATCCTCTGCTCCCTCTGCGACGGCAAGATAAGGTCCACAACTTTACCCTTGTACCGTGGATCAAGGAGAGTGGCCAGCCAGTAATGGTCCCTCTCCTTGATCCGAAGAATAGGAGGATCCTTCCGCAGGCTTTGCAGGATCAGGGAGGCCATGCAGCGTATGTTAGCTGAGGCATTCGGTCCAGAGTCCTCTGGGTCACTAAGGACGACATGATCCGCAGCCACCTCCTCCCAGCCACGTACAAGTCCACGGGTTTCTTGGGACTGTAAATCATCCCTAAAAGTCTGCTGCTGTTGATGCTGAGTGCCAGGTTCTACCTCCATGCTGACACAATCCTCCTCCTCCTCCTCGTCCTCTTCCTGTGCGATGGGTGGGACAGAAGGAACACTGTCTGGGTAAAGGGGGCCTTGAGAGGCAAGGAAGTCCTCCTCTTCCTGCCTCTGTTCTGCCTCAAGTGCCCTGTCCATTATTCCACGCAGGTGGACAAGAGGTACAGTGTCACTGATGCATGCACTGTCACTGCTCACCATCCTCGTGGCCTCCTCAAATGGTGCCAGGACAGTGCATGCATCCCTGACCATGCCCCACTGGCGTGGTGAAAAAAAACAGAGCTCCCCTGACCCTGTCCTGGTGCCATAGTCCGCACAGGTACTCATTGATGGCCCTCTGCTGCAGCATGACCAACGTTGAGTTCCACCTGGTGGGCATGTCACATATAAGGCGGTCCTTGGGCAGGTTCAACTCCTTTTGTAGCTCAGCCAGCCGAGCACTGGCATTATATGATCTGCGGAAATGCACACAGACTTTCCTGGCCTGCCTCAGGACAACCTGTAAGCCCGGGTACCTGCCCAAGAACCGCTGCACCACCAGGTTAGGGTCGTGAGCCACACAGGGCACATGGGTCAGTTGTCCCTGTCGGAGGGCGGAGAGGAGGTTTGTGCCATTTTCGCAAACCACCATTCCTGGCTTAAGCTGGCCTGGCGTCAACCACCTCTCCGCCTGCCCCTGCAGAGCTGACAGAACCTCTGCCCCAGTGTGGCTCCTGTCCCCCAAACACACCAGCGCAAGCACGGCATGGCATCTTTTTGCCTGCGTACTTGCGTAGCCCCTTGAACACCTACGGAGCACCACTGGTTCCGAGGACAAAGCACAGGAAGAGGCCATGGAGGAAGAAGAAGAGGAGGGGGTGGAGAAGAGAGGTGTGTCACAACCAGTAGTAACATTTTGGAGGCGTGGCGGCGGAACAACCTCCAACACTACTGCACCTTGTCCTGCATCCTTCCCAGCTGCCTAAAGAGTGACCCAATGGGTGTGACACACCTAATTCTACACCTTCATTCCTCTCAGTGCAGGTTTCAGAGAGGACTGAAGGTATAGTGGGGTTGGAGATCCCTGCTGATGAGGAGCAAGGAGAGGTCCGCTTTGTTCTTTGGTGTGGGTCTTTAAGGTACGCTTGCCAACGAGCTGCATGGCAGGTCAACATATGTCTGGTCAAGCATGTGGTGCCCAAGCGGCTGATGTTTTGGCCATGCGAGATACGCTTGAGACATATGTTGCAAACAGCAGCGGTGCGATCTGATGCACTCGACTCAAAAAAGGCCCACACCAAAGAACTTTTGGAATAACGGGCAGAGGCAGCGCCCTGCACAGGCGGAGCTCTGCGGTGTGATTCAGTCGGTGTGCTGCCCTTACGCTGGCCCCCGGAGGGCATCCTGCCTCGTTGGAGATGTGCCTCCTCTTCCTCCTCTCTCCTATCAGGCACCCACGTGTAGTCAGTGACCTCATCATCCCCTCCCTCTTGATCACTGGAGCAAACCTGGCAGTATGCTGCAGCTGCTGGAACATGACTGCCAGATTGCTGTCCTTCTTGAGCATCCCCTCTCTCTGCGCTCACGCTACTGCCTTCCTCTAACTGTGTATCATCATCAGACCCTTCAAAACGCTGAGCATCCTCCTGGAGCATGTACCCAACACTGTGCTCAAACAGTTCGGGGGACTCCTCAGGAGGACATGGTGGGTCTAGGGAAGGAGTGACTGATGACATTGATACAAGGGAAGAGGACGCGTTGGCAGCTGCTTTGCCAGTACCCTGAGCCTGGGTGAGAGAGGATGAGGAGGATGAGGAGGGCTTGGTCATCCACTCTTCCAAGTCTTCGGCATGATGTGGCTCAACACGTCCAGCTGCCGAAAATAAGGACAAGCGTGTCCCATGGCCACGTGCTGATGACAATGCACCGCGTCCACGACCAGCACTGTTGCCCCCAGACACAGAGCCTGCTTGCCCTCTTTTATTGGCTCGTGACTGTCTGCCTCTCCTTGTTGGCCTTCCAGACATTCTAATGGCCTGCAGGGAGATGGGAAAACCAGCAATAAGGGGTAGCTTCAGGTGTATACTGTGCAGGAGGCACACTACGCCCACTGTAAGTGCTGTAGATGCCTGTTACTGTAACAAAAAAGAAAAAAACCATGAGCAATAAGGGGTAGCTTTAGGTGTATACTGTGCAGGAGGCACACTATGCCCACTGTAAGTGCTGCAGATGCCTGTTACTGTAACAAAAAAGAAAAAAACCACGAGCAATAAGGGGTAGCTTTAGGTGTATACTGTGCAGGAGGCACACTACACCCACTGTAACTGCTGCAGATACCTGCCTGTGTTACACAACAGGAAAACACAGCAATAAGGGGTAGCTTCAGGTGTATACTGTGCAGGAGGCACACTACGCCCACTGTAAGTGCTGCAGATGCCTGCCTGTGTTACACAACAGGAAAACACAGCAAAAAGGGGTAGCTTCAGGTGTATACTGTGCAGGAGGCACACTACGCCCACTGTAAGTGCTGCAGATGCCTGCCTGTGTTACACAACAGGAAAACACAGCAATAAGGGGTAGCTTCAGGTGTATACTGTGCAGGAGGCACACTACGCCCACTGTAAGTGCTGCAGATGCCTGCCTGTGTTACACAACAGGAAAACACAGCAATAAGGGGTAGCTTCAGGTGTATACTGTGCAGGAGGCACACTACGTCCACTGTAAGTACTGCAGATGCCTGCCTGTGTTACACAACAGGAAAACACAGCAATAAGGGGTAGCTTCAGGTGTATACTGTGCAGGAGGCACACTATGCCCACTGTAAGTGCTGCAGATGCCTGTTAGTGTAACACAAAAGAAAAAAACCACAAGCAATAAGGGGTAGCTTCAGGTGTATACTGTGCAGGAGGCACACTACGCCCACTGTAAGTGCTGCAGATGCCTGCCTGTGTTACACAACAGGAAAACACAGCAATAAGGGGTAGCTTCAGGTGTATACTGTGCAGGAGGCTTAGCAAAAATGACACTGACACTGTCCCCTGCCTATCCTTCTCTGTCCCAGTATACCAACACACTGTAAATGCACAAGGTTAATGAAAGAATATCACTGACACTGTCCCTGCCTATTCTTCTCTGTCCCTGTATACCAACACACTGTAAATGCACAAGGTTAATGAATAAATATCAAAGACACTGTCCCTGCCTATCCTTCTCTATCCCTGCACGCCAACATATTACACAAGGCCGCCGCGCTGGTGGCCTTTTATAGTGTGGGGCATGTACTAAACCCCCCTGAGCTATAATTGGCCACAGGCATCCTGCCTGTGGCGAGTTATGGCTCTCCTCGCTGCCGGCGCTGTGATTGGCCAAGCATGCGGGTTCACAGTGCATGCTTGGCCAATCACAGCGCCGGCAATGCACTGCAATGGCGCAGTGTATTGTGGGCCGTTCGCGTCACACGAATTTGGCGCGAACAGCCCACAAAGTTCTGGTTTCGCCGAACAGGCGAACAGACGATGTTCGAGTCGAACATGCATTCGACTCGAACACCAAGCTCATCCCTAGTCCCTAAGTGAAGAATTACTTGATTAGCTCCAGAAGGGATCCTAAGAGATAGACCCTAGCTCTGCCACAGCTGGGACCTCAATGAATGGCTGCTGGAACCAGGATAGTTGCTGTAGTTGAGGCTAACCTCCCTATCCAGACAGGTGGATTCTTTCCAACAGAGAGAAGAAATGAGAGCGTCTGGAAGACAGGGCAGAGCAATCAAACCTACAGTCTGTGAGACTCAGCGCAGCCAAAAGCAATCGATAACTGATCCACTAACTTAGGAAGAGCCAAAAAACTCAATTTGCCTAGCTTCCTAGCAACCTAATCAAGGGATGCTATACCGTGAATTTCCTCTTTTCACCTTATTTACTCTTTTATCAGATCCCTATCACCTCGACAGTAAGTGAAGGGAAATTTCCTCAGTATGTAAATAGACAGCAATTTTAACTTTTCCCTACATAAAGCAGAGTTCCACTCAAAAGTGTAACTTCCGCTTATCTGTCTCCTCCCCACCTCTGGTGCCACATTTGGCACCTTTCAGGGGGAGGGGGGCTGGGTACCTGTTTTTGATAGGTCCCCCTCCCCACTTCCGGAGATGGCGCTGCAGATTTGTATATAAGCCCAACTGTGGCTAGCTCTTATTTAACACTTGACAATGGCTTAGTAAATAGGGTGAAGCTCTGCTGACTTCTATCATCCAATCATGTGCAATCAAATATACCGTTTTTTCTTACCTTGCGCATTATTGGTTGTTCAATGGCCAATGATAAATGATTCAGAGAAGGATTGGCAGAAAGTGCTGTGGTCAGATAAGACCAAAATTTAGTTCTTTTGGCATTAACTTGACTCGCCATGTTAGGAGGATGAAAATGCTGACTATGACCCTAAGAACACCATCCCTACAGTCAAACATGGAGGTGTAAACATGATGCTTTGGGGCTGGTTCTCTGTTAAAAGTACAGGCCGACGTAGCCACATTGAGGGGCCATGTATTGTAAAATCCTGGATGAGAACCTTCTTCCCAGAACACTGAAGATGGGTCGTGGATGGGTCTTCCAGCATGACAATGACCCAAAACATTTCATCAAGGTAACAAAGGAGAGGCTCAAGAAGAAGCACATTAGGGTCATGGCTTGGCCTAGCCAGTCTCAAGACCTTAACCCTATAGAAAATTTATGGAGGGAACTAAAACTTCGAGTTGCCAAGAGACAGCCAAGAAACCTTAGTATTTAGAGAAAATCTGTAAAGAAGAGTGGACCAAAATCCCTCCTTAGATGTGTACAAACCTGTTCACCAACTACAAGAAACATCTTACCTCTGTGCTTGCCACTAAGTCAAGTTTTGCTTGGGGATCAAATGCTTATTTTCCTCACTGAACTAGCATTTGTTTTATGTGTTTTTTCTGGTTTTTTAGTTGATATTCAGTCTCTATCATTTAAAATACACCTATGATAACAAATATAGACCCTTCATTTCTTTTGTAAGTGGACAAACATACAAAATCTGCAGGGGATCAAAAAAAAATTTTCCCCACTGTAAATATATATATAATTAGAATACTTTTGACAATATAGTGTATATACCGTGTTTCCCCCGAAAATAAGCCCGAGTCTTATATACATTTTGGCAACAAAGGACACAGTAGGGCTTATTTTCTGGGAAGGTCTTACCATGTAATGTGCTGTCTTCTCCCTGCCTGCTCTCTCTCCCTGCCTGATAGGAATCCCCAGTGTGAACAGAGTTAAAATGTTTGTAAAATCCTATAATCCACTCTATTACAGTAGTATATAATGTACAATGTGTGTGTTACTGTAATATAATTGTGCCAAATATGTTCATTATAGCACCGCTCTGCACTTCTGTGACTTGTCGGAGCTCTCTTCCCCGCAATTATATTACAGAAACACACACATTGTACATTATATACTACTGTAATAGAGTGGATTATAGGATTTTACAAGCATTTTTTTTACTAGGGCTTATTTTCGGGGTAGGGTTTATATTGCTGCCCTCCTGGAAAATAAGGCTAGATCTTATTTTCGGGGTAGGTCTTATTTTCGTGGAAACACGGTATGTATACATATATACACTATATTGTCAAAAGTATTGGGACACCTGCCTTTACACGCACATGAACTTTAATGGCATCCCAGTCTTAGTCTGTAAGGTTCAATAATGAGTTGGCCCACCCTTTGCAGCTATAACAGCTTCAACTCTTCTGGAAAGGCTTGGCCCCTTAGTTCCAGTGAAGGGAACTCTTAAAGCATCAGCATATAAAGACGTTTTGGACAATTTCATGCTGCCAACTTTGTGGGAATAGTTTGGGGATGGCCCCTTCCTGTTCCAAAATGACTACGCATCAGTGCACAAAGCAAGGATAATAAAGACATTGATGAGCGAGTTTGGGGTGGAGGAACTTCACTGGCCTGCACAGAGTCCTGACCTCAACACCTTTGGGATGAATTATAGCGGAGACTGCGAGCCAGACCTTCTCGTCCAACACCAGTGCCTGACCTCACAAATGCGCTTCTGGAAGAATGGTTAAACATTCCCATAGACACACTACGAAACCTTGCGGACAGCCTTCCCAGAAGAGTTGAAGCTGTTATAGCTGCAAAGGGCGGGCCAACTCAATAGTGAACCCTACAGACTAAGACTGGGATGCAATTAAAGTTTCATGCGTGTGATAAGGCAGGGGTCCCAATACTTTTGACAATATAGTGTGTGTATATATATATATATAAATATATATATATATATATATATATATATATATATATATAAATATATATATAGTTTTCAATTCATATAACAAAGAGTCCGAATATTATTTATGATTTTCTAGTTAATCAGTTAATTTTGCTACTTTAAATTAGTTACGTGCTCATCAGTATATTTTTCTATGCTCTTTGTATTAATCTTTTTAAATAAATTGTGATGCAACTTTGACGTAGTTTTATGTCTTTATACGATATGTTATTTGAAATATGTTACCACACATGTGAAACTGAACCTTAAAATAAATCAGAAATAAATGTTACCTGCAACATATTTGGATTCACTGAGCAGCATCAGAAAAACTTATTCTGTATCAGAGGCAAAAACAATTGCATACAGAAAAAGCACTTAGCATTCTCCTCATTTTTAGTGCAGTACCTTTGCCTAGGAATTATAAGCCAGGCTTCTAGGACTGTAATGAAAAGTACATGAATCTCTGCTCAATTTAACATGACAAAATTATGACCACATAAAACATGTTTTATGGCACTGGGGGAAAAAAATATGAATTTCAGATGAAATTCCGTTTATCGCCACTAGATGCCCCACTTACATCTATTTTTGCAAATTCAGACTGCATACATCACAGCTGTGTACAACAAAATGCTAGCAAAAGTTGTAGGTGGTATTCCCAGAAAATAAAGTGCTGTTTTGTACAAGTTATTGAGCATTCTTATATTTTTCAATAAAATGTCTGCTGCTCTTTACCTTTTAGAAGAACTATAAGTCTCAGCTATCCAGGTAAAGATAAAAGTGCTAAAGATGTACAAGGCTCACATCTCTCTAAAATGGGAAATGCCACCTTATGACAGGACCCTTGAGCTACTGGTCATAATTTCCCCACACCATGGGCAAAAAACAGCCACATCCTAAAATCTATATATACAAATGTATATTCTCATGCTGATCTGCGTCCTATCCACATTAACTTCATCTGTAATGGTGTATAGTGTGATATTGCAATGATTGTAAATGTTATGCTGTTATTCTGTCATGTATGTGGAGTAAGTTAGATGAAGGCATCATTCGTTGTTTCCACATCAGTAACAACAAAACATTTTGATACACTGTAGTGCTTTAAAACAAGGGTAAGGTGCAATGTTTAAAAAATAAATATAGCCAAAGCTTTTTGTTGCCCATATTTCTCTTCTGGGTCACCTATTTCTGCACTCCTGTGACACAGATTTGTCACGGAGCCAGTTCAGGATCTGTAGGCACCCCCAACTTTAAAGCGGGGTTCCACCCGCAATTATTTTTTTTTAAAGTCAGCAGCTACAAACACTGTAGCTGCTGACTTTTAATAAGGACACTTACCTGTCCTAGGCGCCCGTGATGTCGGCCCCCCAAGGCCGATCCCTCGATCATGGCAGGTCCTGGCGCCGCCATCCTCACTAAGGGGAACAGGCAGTGGAGCCTTGTGGCTTCACTGCCCTTTCCTACAGCGCATGCGCGAGTCTCGCGGCGCTTTGTGAATGGGCGGCTGCTTTCTGGGATACACACAGTTCCCAGAAGGCAGCGCGCACCATTCCCCAGAAGACAACGTGGGGAGGACGAGGAAGAAGACCTGCCGCGGACTAGGAAGAGGCAGATTAGGAAGATCCGCATAGCAACCGCCATTTATGGTAAGTACATTTTTTTTTTTTTGCAGGATTTTGGTGTCATTTTATTTTTAGGGTGAACCTCCACTTTAAGGTCGGAATTCACCCAGATTCCTGACCAGCACTTGGCATGCTGCTCGAGTCAGCTGCCCCCACCCCTTTCACAGCCCAGCACTGCAGTGAGCACCGGAGGGGTAGAGCAGAGAGCTAATGACTGACAGTCCCACTCTCTGCTCAGTGAAGACTGAGAACTGAGTGATCAGCAGTCATGTGATCACTAAGTTTTTGGTCTCAGAGTTGGCGGGGGACAGCTGCAGTATCAGAGCCATGCTGCACCCATATAACTGAATATGCATGTTCGGTTTTTGCTATCACACACTTCCCCCTTAACAGGTTTGATGCCAGCATACGGATAATATTTAAAGGGGGTAAGGTGCCCTTAAAAAAAGAAAACACAATTGCTCACATTTATAAAAACATGGTATAGTATGTTAAAGGATAACTAAACCCCAAAACAAAAATGTTATAAAATGCAGCTTGCCAGTCTTTAGATGCAGAGGCTGCATTTGTTTTTATTTTTTATTTTTAGCAAATATATAAAATACCTGTTAATCTTGCTGGAAATACATTGTCCCCCTGGCCGTCTTTAATATTTATTGGACCATGGGCAAACATTTACTTCGGGCCCCCCATTCCACTTATCAACTATTTGCAGGCAGCATAGGCCTGCATTAAAGACAACCCTGATCGTCCTTGTCATTTCCAGTGAGATGAACTGAAATCACATACAATGTTATATTCCTTTTGCAAACTAATTATATTCCCCATGTTATGAAGATTGTTGGGTTGATTAACTAAAAGCAAAAAGGCTATTCACTTTGCAAGGGAAGTTGCACTTTGCATGTTAATTTTCCCCAGGGGTTAGTGAATGTGGTAAAATTTCACTTCTCAAAGAAATATCCCATCACATGCAAGGAAAAATGTTTTTGCTTGCATATGATTGCATGATGAAAGTCAGCATAGCTTCACCTCCTTCACTAAGCTCTGGGGAAAAGTCCCTTGCAAAGTGCAACTTTCCTTGCAAAATGAACAGTCTAGTTGTGTTTAGTAAATCAACCCCTAAGGGAGAAAAACATGTTTGGAATTCAGCCTGGCTGGCAACCATGGCTCATTCCATTGATACAGTGCAGCTATCTAGTCTATGAACTGGAAAGCTGCAATACATTTTTGTTTTGGGGTTTATATACACTTTCAACTGGTATATCAATTTACCATTCAGGGATTCTGGGATCAAAAATGATTTTATAATAAATTTGCACATTTTTTTTTTTGGAGTTCAGTGAGTAAAATAAGTGACAAAACATGAAAGGAAAATTGGACGGGACTATAACGGTGCTATTAACGTAGCGCTGAACACAGTGGAAGACTCAATTACCAAATACTAATAATTGAACAAAAAAGAGGGAAAAGAATTACCATAATGGTAATTCTTTTCCCTCTTTTTTGTTCAATTATTAGTTGTTCATCTGTTCGGGTATTTGAGACATACTTCCCCTGACGAAGCCCCGAAGGGCGAAACATGTTGGGACTGTGTATGATTCTCTCAGTTAAACATCATTACAACCACCATTTCTTTGAATTTACCCTACTGTGAAATATGTGATATTACTTATATTTTTACAAATTTTGTACGAATTGTTAATAAAAAGATATATACTTTTTACCATTTGGTAGTTGAGTCTTCCACTGTGTTCAGCGCTACGTTAATAGCACCGTTATAGTCCCGTCCACTTTTCCCTTCACGTTTTGTCATAAAAATTGGGATGAGGTGCGTCAAATTAGGTGTCTACCCATAGTCAGACCACAAAACCATTTATCTGAGTAAAATAAGTATTTAATCACCAAGCAAAACATGACTTAGTCCTTAGTGGAGAACCCCTTGTTGGCAAGCACAGAGGTAAGACGTTTCTTGTAGTTGGTTTCCAGGTTTGCACACATCTCAGGAGGGATTTTGGTCCACTCTTCTTTACACATCTTCTCTAAATCCTTAAGAGCTGGTTCACACAGGGGCAACACGACTTCAACACGACTTCAGACTTCAGACTTCAACACGACTCAGACACGACTTGAGCATGAATCACAGAGCAACTAAGTGGTGATTTACAACACAACTGAAGTTGCCTCCAGGACAGGAGACATTCCAGTGGCCAATAAAACAAGAATCAGCTCTGTGGGAGGGAGGGGGAGGGAGGGGTTTGCCTGAGAAATGTATGTTCTCTTCCTGGAAAGTTGCCTTCAAAATGAACACTGATCAGACTTCTAAGCGACTTCCATTGAAATCAATGGTACAAGTTGCCTACAGGTCGCCTAGAAGTCTGATTGAAGTAGTACAGGAACCTTTTTTGAAGTCGGAGCGACTGCAGTCGTGTGCATTAAAACATCTCCATTCACTTAAATTAGTTTTAAAAATAGCACGACTTGGGGCAACTCGGGGCGACCAGAAGTCGCGTCCGGAGTCGCCCCTGTGTGAACCGGGTCTAAAGGGTAAGTTCACCTTTCTGTAAGGTTAACTTACACAGGACCCCCTCCCCCCGGTCCCGCTGACCTGGAGCCCAGCGATCTCCCGCTAGGAGACACGAGGTTGGCGTCTCACTGGTCTGTGGCTTGGAAAACCCTCTAGGCTTAATCTCCTAAAGGTACCTAGTCAGAAGGTACATTTAGTAGCATTCTAATTGGTTGGTGTCGTCACAATCAGAACCCTCGCATCCTGTCCTATCACTGCAGGCGAAGAGGAGAGAAAGCCGCAGGGATTTCAAATTCCCTCACTGGTAAAGCGGCTATCCAATGTGTCAGAACGGACGATTGCCGAACTCAAGGTTAGCGGGACCAGGTGCGATGGGGACAGGGTCCAGTGAAAGTTCACCTTACAGATTTTCTGTAAAGGTGAACTTACACTTTAAGGTTTCTTAACTGTCGCTTGGGCAACTCGAAGTTTCAGCTCCCTCCATAAATTTTCTAAAGGATTAAAGTCTGCTACTATGTACTATGTAACTATTACATGGACTTGATGAACTTGTGTCTTTTTTCAACCTCACCTACTATAAGACTGGCTAGGCCACTTCATGACCACTCCATTGATACAGTGGAGCCACCTTAGCATAGGAAGTGTGTTATTCACAGGATTACCAAGTGGAAAATAAAAGAAACAAAAGCCTCAATGAAAAAAACAAATGCAGCCATCTAATCTATGAACGGGTAAGCTGCAATATATTTTTGTTTTGGGGTTTATATACACTTTCAACTGATATATCTATTTGCCACTCTGTGATCAAAAATGATTTTAGCCTATTAGATATTTTTTTTTTTTTTTTTATAGTTCCTCTGAAATAATTATGTTTCATATAGGGATCAATTTGAATGACTATTGCACAAGACTGAACTTTATGAATGATAAACACATTTGCAACTTAAATAGTACTTTAATTTATAGAAAACCATACACTGAACCTAAAAGCACAGCTTCATAGGGAAACCTGTAGGGCTGGAATATACCTACCAAATGAGTAAGGATTTAATTATAACTATTGTTTTAGAGACATCAGTACGATATAATGTAAAGATAAAAGTAAATCTTTTTTCTAGAATGTGCAATGAGAAGAAAGGGGTAAAAGCACAGTGCCAAGTGGAGCAGGTCTTAAAAACTCTGCCACCAGGGATTTGCAAATGCACAAAGGAAAGTGGAAAGTAGCTGTCCCCCTCATCAGTATGCTGGAGAAGGCTTCTGAAAAGCTATCTGAGGACATGCTTGACGCATGATCTATTTTCCAAACACAAAAGAAGCACCCTATAGCTCCGACATTCACTCAGCCCTAATTAACTCAAAAGCCGTCAACTGCTGCTGGAAAGGATGTATACTGGGCCTCACGGGTAAAAACAGGAGGGAGGTAAATTGTGTGCCTTGTCCATAGCAACGGGCCAGAATCAAACTGACATTCTCCTGATACAAGTTCAAAGATAAATGCTAGAATCTGGTTGCCATGGGTAACAAGGACACTTTTGTTTTCACCAGTGTATAAATATTAGCCCTATTGTTGGGTTCCAAAAACCATTGTACAAATAAAAGAAGTGAAATCCTCATGTATACTAACACTCTGATCCTTGCAATACAGCTCCGTAGAGAAGGGACGATAATAGTGAACATTTCCATTTCCATGTGCAGACTCAAAATCCAAATAATATCTGTTTTAACATATTAATCCCACTGTCATCCATTGCTTTGCCAGGGAAAGAGCAAGCACACAAAGGATAGTGAAGTCACACACATGGAGAAAATGTATTGATTCCTGGCCAGCGCGTGGCTTGTGACTCATCCGCTGAAGTCTGTAGTAAGGCTTTGTTTTTCTGTCTGCCGTGAAACGTTTCCAGGTGTAATGACTGCTCCGGGGGAACTGATGTCTGTGACAATGATCATAATACCATCTGACTACAATTTCCCTCCCTGTAAAAAATGAATAGGATATCTTCCTCAAAAAATAGCCACCGCAGCTAATTTATTTTAAAAGGATCGTTGCAAATCAATTTTTGCAATTTTATCAGAGGTTGTGATGGAAATGTGCACGTTCCTGCGGCACACAAGAACGCATGTATTTCTCGTAGGTGTGCTATGGTGCCATTCATTCTTAAAGAGGAAGTAAACTCTCTTTTTTTTTTAAAAGAAAAGGCATAATGAGCTAGTATGCATAGCATACTAGCTCATTATTAAGTACTTACCTGAGATCAAAGCCCCCACAGCTGTGCTTGGATACCTCCTCCCTCGGCGCCATCTCTCCAGGACTCACTTCCGCATATCGCGGCTTCGCCGCTGTGACTGGCCGAAGCCGCAATGACGTCACTCTCGCGCCCATCACGACTTCTTCACTCTCTCAGTGCGCCTGCACGCCGTTGTCTAAGGCGCATGCGTCGTAGACAACAGTGCCTTTCTTTTGCAAATATCTCCTAAACCATGTAGGTTTAGGAGATATTTGTTGCACCTACAGGTAAGCCTTAGGCCAGGTAAGCCTTAATCCAGGCTTACCTGTAGGTGAAAGTGTGTTGTAAGGGCTTACAACCACTTTAAGCCTCATGCACACAGGATGTTTATATAACTCTCCAAGGAGCCAGCAGCGTTTTTGCAGAAAAAATGCCTAACGCTTGTAAAAGTGTCTATATCTTTACAAGCTTTTAGGATTTTTTACAGGGGTCAAGCTCTTGGGTGTTAATTTGCTTCATTGAAATTAATTATTGCTCAAACTAAATGCACCTAGCGTTTAGGCATGTTTAGCAGCTTTAAGTAGCGTCAAGTGTTTTTTTCTGCCCAAACTCTGCTGCTCCTGGACGCACTGGCAGTGTTTTTTTTTTCCTGTCTCAAAACTCTCCTGAAACTAAATGCTGCTAAAAGTCTAATGCCCTGTACACACGATCAGTTTTCCCGACAGGAAAACCATGTTTTTTTTTCAGCAGGAAAACGGCTCAAAATTGTCTTGCATGCACACGGTCACCCAAATCTTGTCTGAAATTCCGAACGTCAAGAACACGGTGACGTACAACACGTACAACGAACCGAGATCAATGAAGTTCAATAGGCAGTTCGGCTCTTCTGCTTGATTCTGAGCATGCGTGTTTTTTTTCGCGTCGTAATTGCATACAGACGACAGCGGTTGCCGATAGGAATTTTTCCTGTCACGAAAATTGAGATCCTGCTCTCAATCTTTTCTTGGCTTGAATTCTCACAGAAAAAGTGCGATGGAGCATACACACAGTCAGAATTTGCGACAAAAAGCTCACATCACACTTTTCTCTTCGGGAATCGCGATCGTGTGTACGAGGCATAAGTGTGCTAACATGCAGTTGAGTTTAGAGGCAGGAAAAAAAATGCCAGATGCCCCTAGGAGCAGATGAAAAAACATTCAGTATGCATGAGGTCTAAATGGCACCCCAATGCACCATACTAAAGCATGTTTGTTGTAGCCCATCACAATGCATGGTAACAAAAAAAAAATGGAAATGCACTTGTTTGGTGTGATTCCTCCATATTGGGTAGCCCATGCCAATAAATACACACCCCAATGGACCTTGCTATTACATATTTTTTGTGGTGCATCACAATAAATGGTAACAATACCATGCATTGTGGTGCACTGTGTTAAAAAAAAAAGGTACACACATATCTATGGTGTGGCTAGGGTTACCAACTTCCTGCAGCATTTTGTACTGTCAAACATGGAAAATTGACTGGCAGAGCAAATTTTTTTGCTGGCAACCTGAGAAATTACAGAACTCCTATTGAAAACTAAAACAGTGAATATTTGAACAGTATAAACGTGATATGAAAACACTGACAATACCTATAACAAAGTAATTTGCTTGATTTACACTTAAAAGGTCAACACAGCATGAAATTATCAGCCCCTGATATTTACTGGCAGTTGTAAAAAAAATCACAGATTTTTACAAACTTTCAGTAGATTTACTGACAGTTGGCAACCCTGGGTGTGGCTTCTGTGCATTGGGAAGCCCATTCAAATGAATAGGCTGCCCTAATACAGCACACATTAATGCACAGAAAAATGTGCATCAATGAACATGTGTTACCACAGTACACACGTGTGAACCGGGCCTTGCATTAGACTGTTGGATCAGGTTGGGATCTGCTTTTTTTTTAATAACAACCTAATAGTGTTTTGTTTTATGGTCAAAGAGTTAGGTAAATTCACAGCCCATGTTGTAAGTTCATTACTAAATGAATGGTCAGTCATAGAGGGCAGGAGGCAATATCTGGTCATGTGGTCTGATAATCCAGAATATCCCATATAGCAACTCCCTAATTATTCCTAACTGGGTACAACAGGTACCATAAGGCCTCATGTACACTGTTGCTGGTAAACAGACCTTTAGGAGCAGTTGGGCATTTTTTTCAACTGCTCCTGAACCCTCCTCTGTGTTATCTTATCAGTACATGTACACAGGGTCGTTTATAGTTGTTTCTAGGCAGTTTTGTTTAGAGGCTTTTTCTTGAAACCAAAAAAATGCATTCAGAAGCTGTGTTTAGAGGCAGTTGAAGCGCTAAATGCGGCTAAACGCGGCTAAACCCTTCAACTCGCACTTAGCAGTGTTTCATTTACAGAAGTTTTTCATTTTAACAAAAAAAAAATTCAAATGCTTCTAGACGCAAACGCGTCTAAAAGCGGCATGTAAACAGGGCTAAACGGACGTTTTTAGACACTGGTTTCTAGCTGTCAAGTTAAATCGTTCAGGAGCAGTTGAACAATGTCCTGTGTACACGAACCCTAACATCCCATAGATATGTAATGAAACAGGACAGACAGTGGGCACACTGGGGTTAAATTACTAAAGACAAATAAACTAGGCACTCTGCAAAGTACAGTTGCACTCTGCAAGTGCAGTTGCTCTGGAGATTAGTAAATGAGGTAAAACCTCACTTTGCAATGAGTACCCAATCACGTGCAAGGAAAAAAAAAACAGCATTTTTGCTTGCACATGATTGGAAGATGGAAGTCAGCGGAGCTTCTGCTCATCTACTAAGCTTTGGACTTTGAAAAATTAACAGTCTATTTGCCTTTAGTAAATCAACCCCAGTATACCACAGGTATTATCTTGTTGCTAAGCCTCACAATATCAAAGCTGCCAGAAATGTGAATGAAAGGGTAATTAAGTATCTTAATCAGGGCATATGAATTATATAAAATGTCAGGATTATGCTAGAGGTTTTCATGAACATCAGAAGGTCTAAAGTTCCCAAGGTTAAAGTACACAATTGGGCAAGTAAGCCAAATGTCAGCTGTGTACTCTATGTACTGATGATAGAGATTAAATACCTTCACATAAGTAACATGATACACATGCTAAGTTACCTACACAAAGTATATTAAGCTATTAGTGATAGGAATCTCTGCTGCCTTTGTCCCACATCATGAGGGAATATTTAAAGCTGAAATCCAGGCAACCAACTTATCATGAAGATACAATATTTAATTGCGAACTGTCTTTTCTGTCACAAAGTCAGTTTTTTTTTTCAGCCACATTTTTGGCTCATTTACCTGTGCCAGACATCGTAGCCTGAAAGCCTACATACCTTTACCTGTAAGAATTTAGGAATATTGTGGTGTCACTTAGCTACATGTAGCTTGATGATTGTACATTAATAAGTTGGGATGAGTTCTCGGTTCAGTATGAACATAGGTTCAGATAGTTTGTTCGACGGTAGGCAAACATCATATATAGTATTGTTTTTTTCCCCCCAGTCCCACTCCCAGAACAAAATAGAGTCAGGCTCAGCCATTCACAGGAAGCTTTGTATTCCATGAATGAATACAAATGGAAACAATATACAAAAAATTCTGCGCTGCTTGTGATAATGAGCAGCTACAAAACCAATAG
This sequence comes from Rana muscosa, assembly GCA_029206835.1. Taxonomy (NCBI): domain Eukaryota; kingdom Metazoa; phylum Chordata; class Amphibia; order Anura; family Ranidae; genus Rana; species Rana muscosa. Next base: position 756,465,564 of record CM055122.1, on the reverse strand, counting down.
ACAAAAAGGTGCAAACAGAAAATAAATTGTAGTGCTAGTAAATATATGAGTACAACACCCAGTGATTGAAGTGATGCTAAATCAGAAAAATCAAATAACAATAGTCCATATAAAAATCTGATAATAGAAAAAAGTCTCTTGTGTTGTACTCATATATTTACTAGCGCTACAATTTATTTGTTTTTCATGAATGAATACAAAGTCTCCTATTACTGGCTGAGGCAGGTGGATGACATTAAAAACTCCAATCAGTTCCCGGAAGTTCCCATCCCATTGCTGGAGCACAGTGCTATATACAGTATGTAGCTGAGGCTACATACAGTTTATACAACGCCCACAGCCACTGCATTTGTTAGTTAAGTAAATAGTTTGTTTGGACCAGCTTGGTCCAAACAAACTTTTTTAAGGTTCACCAAAACATTGAAATCGGCTTTAAGGAAGCAGTGGGTGCAAGTACCTAGCCACATCATTAGCAAACCCATGACATCTTCCAGGCCCACTCATTTGCTGCCCGGAAATCCCCAGCCATTTAAACAAAGGGGCACGGATAGTGGCTGATATCAATGCCCAAATATGGCAACGTGGACATATTTGGGCAATTACATCACTGGGTATACCTTGCATCTTTATTTAGATTTAGATTCAGGACAAGAGCTGTCATTTGCAGCATATGTAGCAATTGGATGAGTTTTTTTTTTCTGTAATCAGTGGGTATCGTTCATCCTATTTGTGTGAATGACCTGACTGATGATGAATTTACATTGAGGGTAATTTTTTGTCTCTTTCCTTTAATAAAGGACTTGCCAAATAATGTGCGCCTTTATTTACTTTTAACTTTTTTGTGAATGAGTAGGGGTACTATGTAGCCCTTTCCGGGCCTGCCAGGCTGCATGCTCAGATAAGGGTCTGGTATGAATTTTGGGAGGACCCCCATACATGCTTTTTTGTTTTGGCACTCATACCAGACGCTCATCAAGGATAAATGTCTGAATGTCTGGTATATATTTTATGGTTAACCCCATGCTGTTTTTTTTTTATTTGTTTTGTTTTTTGTGCGCAGTCCCTATTATCATCTATACCAGACACTGATCTAAGATAAGGGTCTGGAACAGATGAAGGGAATCACCAGCCACTTTGTTCACAAACAGAATAAGCATCCAGGTTTTTTTTTTTCTTTTTAAAAAAAAATTCTACTCCCCGCCAAAGTACATTTTTTTTAAAATTATTGTTTTTGCTTTGGTACATGTACCCCGGGCAATTGATTAGCACATTCAAATTTGGTGCCTAAACTTTAGCATGGTATGTTTGTTCACCAAACCCGTGTTGAACTAAAGCCAGGTTCATCCTTATCATTAGGTTATTAGCTTTGCTCACTCTGCTTTCTTCCCCTTTCCATATATTTCCTGAGTACAAAGGCGAACCACAAATACATTTCCATGATTCTGCCTGTGATTCCAAATCACAGTAAGGGCTCTTTCACACGGGACGGATCCGGGAAGATCCGCCCTGTGAAGCTCCGCTTGCTCAGCGGGGATCGCTCCGTTGATCCCCGCTGAGCCGGCGGATGACTGGGCGGTCCCCGCACACTGTGCAGGGACCGCCCTGTCAGAGCACCGCTCTCCCCTATGGGGGATCGGATGACGACGGACCGTAGAGTCCGTTGTCATCCGATCCGATCCGCAGACGGAAGGAAAAATAGGGTTTTCCTCCGTCATACTTTTGCGGATTGGAGCGGGTCGGATGTCAGCGGACATGTCACCACTGACATCCGTGGCTCCATAAAAGGACATGGAGCATCCGTTCAGGTCCGCCTAAAAAACTGACAGGCGGACCTGAATGGACCCTCCGTGTGAAAGAGCCCCAAAACTTATTTTTGTGTCAGTTTCCTATTGCAGTCGGCAGTAGTTATTATAAATTTGAAACCACTAATCAATATCTAAAAAAAGGTCCAGAACCACACTTTCAGTTTACAAACCTTTAGATCCTTGTATCACCTCTTAGTATATATTCATCAATTCAAAGAAGATGCTTTTTCAAGTCTATGAAATGTCAGTCATTCTCATCCAGTTTTATTAGAGAAGCATCTTCATTCTAATATAGCAACCTACTGCAAGGCAGAAAAAGGGAGTGTGGTAGAGATATTTGTTCAGCTATAAACCCCAGAGTCATTTCATGGATATTATTCAACTTAGCAGCACTGAACCTTTTATATAAATGAATGTCAGCTGTGGTTTAACTTGCTTTTTAAAACCATCTCATCTAACGTTAATCCCTGACGTATATATCACAGTATGTAATTGACACCTGTATAATGTTCACACTTTAAATTTCCAATATGTGAATGTGTAATGTTTAATAATCTAGACAACCCTGGATGTACTGTATTTGTCACATGCAAACCCAGTGACTCTTGTTAATTGTTTAAAATGCCTGATGTGTAAATGGGTAGATTATTTTGTCTTTTCTATAAAATGGCCACTTGGCAAAGCAAGCAAGGTTGCTCTCATGCTGCCTCTAATTTACTTATACATGTGATGGCTCCTTGCCCAGAATCCTTTTCCCAATTGGATTAGAACTTGTACCTGGACAATTCCTCCAGCACATGATATCACAAAATGTAAACCCAGGAACATCCTACAGATAATGGACATTTTAAACCACACCCTCAAATCAAACATGCTGCGGCAAACTGTGGGAGTGGAAAAAATGTGGTAACAGTGGCAGGGGCTTAAAGGGTATGGTGAATAAATGTGCCTATGCTTTTGTGGTCCACAAGTAGCTCAAAAAGTGCAGGAGTCAGGCATAAGTAATGCAGAGCTCAGGTGCAAGTAACAGAGAGAAGAAAGGTCAAGTCAGACATAAATTACACAGAAGTCATGTGAGAAGTAAATAATGCAAACAGAGCAGAGGTCAAGTCAGGAGTACGTAAAGTTGAGAGAGCAGAGGTCAGCTCAGAAGTAAGTTTTGGCAAGTGCTTAGCAGGCCAGGAAGAGGCAACTACAGGGAAACCATGCTGCAGATGCTCTATGTGTTCAAACAGCACATATGTGTGCCGATCTAGTCATTGCCGGTCTGCTTCCATCCACTAGAGAGAGCCAGTGGGACATGAAGTATCAGAAAGACTTTAATGCTAGCTTGTGGTAGATCACGGGAGATGTAGTTTAGTAAAAGGATACACCTGTGGATGTGGATGGGTTGAAAGACTACCATCCCCAGTGCAGAGACATATAAGGGGAGGGGCAGAAAGCAGTTTTACCACTCTGTAAAAAAGAACTTCCTTTTTCTGCGAGGGGACTGGTGCTGTGTACATCTCAACTTAGCTGTGTGTAGTCAGCGGAAGGACATCGTCTTTAAGCCTAGTTGGTTGGAAGCCAGTTCCATAGGGAGGAGATTCGCACCAATGATTTTGCCAGAGGAAGTCTAGGCTGCTAAGCATCTGGACAGGAGTTTGCTGAGTGCACAGGACTTGTTGGATTCCCATCACCACTGATAGCAGAGAGAGAGTAAGTTTCCCTTAGGAACACTTAGATGTCGACCGATATATCGGCCGGCCGATATATCGGCCGATTTTTGGCACTTTTTAATTAATCGGCATCGGCCGATAGTGCTGAAAAAAAAAGCCGATTTAAAAAACTTCAGCGCAACTTGCAAATAACTTCTTTCATAGAAGTCAATGCAAGTTGCCTGAAGTTTCCCGTGGAGGTGGAGCGACGTGTCTCTGGGCAGCCTGCCAAGTGAGAGAAAAGAGATACAATGTTTCTTCTTATCAATGAACTGAACTCCGTGTGTAGAAGTTCTCAGTTTAACCATTTAAAGACAAAATCTTTTCTGACACTTGTAGCTTAGTAAAAAGTAAAAATCCTGTATTTTCTGCTAGAAAATCACTTGGAACCCCCAAACATTATATATTTTTTTTAGCAGAGACCCTAGGAAATAAAATGGCGGTTGTTGCAATATTTTATGTCACACGGTATTTGTGCAGTGGTCTTTCAAACGCAATTTTTTGGGAAAAAATACACTTTAATGAATTTTAAATAAAACTAAACAGTAAAGTTAGCCGTTTTTATTTATTTTTTTCGTCTAAAAATTTTGATTACCTGTTTTTGTGCCTGCTTCCTGATTCCCTTACCGAAGATGGCGGCGGCAGCACCCGAGAGCCGAGGGAGGGATCGGCTTCGTGTGCCGACATCGCGGGTGCCCAGGACAGGTAAGTGTCCATATAATTAAAAGTCAGCAGCTGCAGTATTTGAAGCTGCTGACTTTTAATATTTATTTTTTTCGGCGGAACTCTGCTTTTACACTGGAGCGGGTAGGCGTTGATGGTAAAACGCCGCTAGTTTTAGCTGCGCTTTACCATCATTTTAGCAGCGCTATTCGGCTGCTAGCGGGGCACTTATAACCTAGCTAGCGGCCGATGAAGAGGTTAAATGCACCCGTGTAGCACCGCTGCAGAAGCGCTTTGCAGGTGCTTCGGCAGCAGTGCCCATTCATTTCAATGGGCAGGAGTGGTGGAGGAGCGGTATACACCGCTCCAAAGATGCTGCTTGCAGGACTTTTTTTAACGTCCTGCCAGCGCACCGCCTCACTGTGAGACTGCAGGGGAGCTGTTTTGCAGCCACTTTTACAGGTGCTATTTTTAGCCCAAAAGGGCCTGAAAAACACCCCAGTGTGAAAGGGGTCCAACTGTTAGATTTTATGAGATGAAGGGAAAAAAATGAAAAAAATCAGCCTAACATATCGGCCCAAAAAAAATCGGCATCATATATCGGCCATTGGCCGCCGCGATTTCTAAATATCGGCATCGGCATTGGCCAGAGAAAAACCCATATCGGTCGACCTCTAGGAACACTATACTACTGCATGCAGAATCCTTAAAGGGATGGTACTTTAGTGCACACTCGGCCATAAAGACTGGGCCCCAATGCATAGCTAGCAGAAGGTTGAGAGCAAGCAATCGATATACTAATTAATGCTATCAAGGTGATCACCCACAGAGTTTCCTGAAAGCCAGAGACACACATTGAAGGTTAAATACAGAGTGCACTTTTGGGACATTCACTAATTGCTACGAGATAGATTTACTGTCTTGCTATTGTCTTACCATTCTTAATACCGTTTTATTGCTGATATTTTTCTTTGTTTGATGTTCCTTTGTGGTATAACTACCAATTATATGTAGCGGGTATTTAAATTTGGGGGGAGCATCTGGGTGGTAGTATGACCCAGATGCATTGATTGTTAGGGAATTGGGACCCTTTTTGATTCGTGGAGGACTCCAGTGGTGTGTAGTTCCCTGCGGCCTGTGGGTGGCGCTGTCGCCCTGGGCCGGGGTTGAACCATCACTGCAGTGCTGTGCCCTTTTTGTCCTGTTTCGGCAGCGGTACAACGGGGTGGGGAACCTGCTTGACCTACGGAGACGAGGAGATAAAGAGGACAGACGCCCTCAACGTGGGGTCAGTCGTCGGAGGTGAGAGCCGCGCCCAGGCACCTACAGCCTGGGTGCTGGCATTCCAGAGTTCCAGGGCCAGGAGCCTTGACCTGGCCAGAGTGGGAGATGGAGTCCATCCCAGGCACCTTCAGCCTGGGGTGAGGTACTACTGAGAAGGCCCGGGGCCCAGTACCTTTGACTGGGTTCCGCAGGGGTGGAAGAGTCCGAGGGGCCCTAAGGTGTTGGGCCAGGGAGCGTAACCCCTCCGAACAGCCCGGTGCAGCATTGCCAGTGACAGCGGGGCCTCTGGTAACTCTCTTGGAAGGATGTCTTCCCTCTGACAGGGGCTGCACTTAGCGAAGGTAATTCTATTCTTGTTCTACACGGTCGGTGGCAGCGGCTGTGCGCCATAACCGTTGGTGACACTACAATGGTTAGTTCTATTTGAGGATTGTGCCTTGACATACTCCCCACTTATACTGAACTGTTCTTTGGGTCACAACCTGTCTGCTGTTAAAGGACGATTTATTGCTGTCAGAGAATAAATAAGAGTTGGACCTTTTCAGTGGTGTGGAACTTCAGTTACTGGGAGCAAAGGGGGGTCATCTGCAGAACGGACTTGGCTCTGGGTTATGTACACAGCCCGAAGTGTTGGCTTTCACCTCTACACATTAGAGGACATAGGCCGTAGTGTACCACATCCCTCCTCCCTGATCCCCCTAGACAAGACAACAAGCCGAGAAGAAGAAGGGGTGAGAGGGGTGAGGCTGCTACATATATATAATATAATAACTGTTAATTTCTATAGAGTGATAGCCCTTTATTTCACTGATTGATTCATTTTTGTACAGTTGCATACCCTTAACCTGTGACAATATACTCTACTTGCAGTCAACCAGTTTTTGTGTAAAATGTTGGTGCTTTTTCATAGTTGTGTGCAGGATATTTTTATTTGTGCATGCATAGGTTTCTGCAGCAGTCTCTTTCCTAACCAAGTGTGTCAGAGTGTACTGAGCTGTTCACACAAGAACAGAGGTATTGATACATCAAGCAGCTCCTTCAAGGGAAAGAGCTACATAAGTGACACAGAGAAAACAGGGGCCAAGTGACTCAGGTGTAAGTAACGCAGATAGAGCTCAGAGTAGAGGTAAGGCCAGGACTAAGTGACACAGAGAGAGCAAAGGTCAGGTGAGGTATAAGTCATGCAGAAAAAGCAGAGGTTATGTCAGGAGAAAGTAATGCAGAGATATCAAAGGCCAGGTGATGAGTAAGTAACACAGAGAGAACAGGTCAGGCCTTTGGCTTGTTGGCTCACTGGCTGTGTTCTGATTTCCCTCATATGAAGGTCTGCCATCTATCCAAAACCTCTCCCCTTCTATTTCCATGTAAAACAGAATGGGTATACAATAGGTATAAAATAATGGGTAAAACAGAATGGGTATTGCAGGCATTCACAGCATTGCCCCTGGGCACCCAGCAATGTAGTACAAACCCTGAAGTGCACACACTCCAATCCAACAGCGGCACTGCACAAGCATCAGTCAATGATGATGCTGGAATCACCTACTTGTGCTTGGCAATCAAGATGGCCAAACATACACAGATGGCTACATTTTGAACTGAGGTTTGTGCAGTGCGGCTTTTGATTTGGCATTTTCACTCTGCAAGGTTTATGAAACACTGCCAGGCTCCTGGGGACAATTCCAGGGAACAGACCCCTCACAACGGTAACCTTAATCTATACATGGTGAGGGGCTCCAAGATTTGTATCAGTTATGAAGAAAACAAACTGTTTGTTTTCTCCAATTATAATAAATTCTGGTCTAGGTCCTGAAGCTCAGAGGCTTTGTAAATCTTTGGGTGGGAAAAGCCCTAATTTCTACTTTGACGAAACGCGGTATCAGACCCCTGCCCTCCTCACCAACTCATGACAAAGGATTGGCCAATCTCATATCGTGCTGTTACTTGCATAACAATGCCACTCTTAGCTGCACCCGCCACAAAGATTTCCCAGCTTGCGGGACCCAATCTAGGTGCCAGCAGCCCAATAATAATTGTCCTTGGGCTACGTTTATTAAAACAATTAACCCTTTAAGCTACACATCTTTTGACCGAGAAGGAGGAAACTCATAATCCTAGCAATACTAACTATAATTTTAGAATGAACTTCTGTAGCACACACTATCACCACAGACAGGTATATTCAGAGGATTTATACTATACAATAGCACTCTTTTTAGTTTTCAATAAAAGCTTAGGGACAAGATTACCACTTTTCAAAATAAGGTTTAATAATGAAAAGGTCAAATGGTGCAAATAAAATATTTACAGAAAAAGGGTGTTACAAGCAATAAGGTGATAATAAAGCAACAAAGAAATAATAAAAAGTGTTGAAAAGGAAGGACACTTGCAATGTCCTGGTTTCAGCAGAGTTCAGTCAATGAGCAAGGTGTTATTGGTTCTCAAACTTGACAGATGTTCCTTGTTTGATGATACAGGAAACTGGAACCAAACCATATATTTTTTTCCTATAATAAGCATATATATTTAAAGTAAGGTTTATTTACACTGAAACCGAAATCCATCCATACACCAGCAAACAGGTAACATAGGAATATAAGTTAAACAAAAACCCAGTAACAAAATACCTAACTAAACAACTTAACCACTTAACGACCGCTCACTGTATATATACGTCGGCAAAATGGCACGGACAGGAACAATCACGTACCTGTACGTGCCTGCCTTCGTATGGGTGGGGGGTCCGATCGGACCCCCCTCCAGTACAGTGAGCGGTCGGTATCGCTCCGGGAGCGATCCATGATGAGGGGGCGGCCAATGGTTTCTGGCTAGCCCCTCGCGATCGCTCCCAGCGAATCAAATGCTTCCCCTGCCTTTGTAATGTAAACACAGGCAGAGGAAGTGATGTCATCTCTCATGCGGCGCTCACATAGTCCGGAGCGCCGTGGAGAGAAGACATCAAGTAAGTGCACAAACAGTACACTGACACCAGGACACATAGGCACATGATCGCCCACCCAGTCATCCACAGATCACACCCCAGATCACCCCCCAGCCCCCAGTCACAGTGTCACTGATTGCAGTGATCATTTATTTACTGATCACAGCAAACAGTGACATTTGTAACTGTAAAAGTGTCAGGGCAGTTAGTGCTAGGTCCCTTTAGGTCCAGGGTAGCCCCCTAACCCCCCCTAATAAAGGTTTAACCCCTTGATCGCCCCCAGGTAACCCTTTCACCCCCTAGCACCACTGTCACTAAGCGATCGTTTTTCTGATTGCTGTATTAGTGTCGGTGGTGCCGCTAGGTAGTCAGTTATTTTTTTAGGTTCGCCGCCAGGTTTTTATAGCGTCAGGTACCCCCATATATTATCTAATAAAGGTTTAACCCCTTGATCGCCCCCCCAGGTAACCCTTTCACCCCCTTTTGCCAGTGTCACTAAGCAATCGTTTTTCTGATCGCTGTATTAGTTATGCTGATGCCGCTAGGTAGTCAGTTATTTTTTTAGGTTCGCCGCCAGGTTTTTATAGCGTGAGGTACCCCCATATATTATCTAATAAAGGTTTAACCCCTTGATCGCCCCCCAGGTAACCCTTTCACCCCCTTTTGCCAGTGTCACTAAGCAATCGTTTTTCTGATCGCTGTATTAGTTATGCTGGTGCCGCTAGGTAGTCAGTTATTTTTTTAGGTTCGCCGCCAGGTTTTTATAGCATCAGGTACCCCCATATATTACCTAATAAAGTTTTAACCCCTTGATCGCCCCCCAGGTAACCCTTTCACCCCCTTTTGCCAGTGTCACTAAGCGATCGTTTTTCTGATCGCTGTATTCGTTATGCTGGTGCGGCTAGGTAGTCAGTTATTTTTTTAGGTTCGCCGCCAGGTTTTTATAGTGTCAGGTACCCCCATATATTACCTAATAAAGGTTTAACCCCTTGATTGCCCCCAGGTAACCCTTTCACCCTCTTTTGCCAGTGTCACTAAGCGATCGTTTTTCTGATCGCTGTATTAGTTATGCTGGTGCCACTAGGTAGTCAGTTATTTTTTTTAGGTTCGCCGCCAGGTTTTTATAGCGTCAGGTACCCCCATATATTACCTAATAAAGGTTTAACCCCTTGATCGCCCCCCAGGTAACCCTTTCACCCCCTTTTGCCAGTGTCACTAAGCGATCGTTTTTCTGATCGCTGTATTAGTTATGCTGGTGCCGCTAGGTAGTCAGTTATTTTTTTAGGTTCGCCGCCAGGTTTTTATAGCGTCAGGTACCCCCATATATTATCTAATAAAGGTTTTAACCCCCTGATTGCCCCTAGAGTTAACCCTTTCACCTGTGATCACTGTATAAGTGTCACTGGTGACACTGGTTAGCCAGTTAGTTATTTCGTTATTTAGGTTCCCCGACAGGTTTTTATATAGCGTCAGGTACCCCCATATATTACCTAATAAAGGTTTTAACCCCCTGATTGCCCCTAGTTAACCCTTTCACCAGTGATCACCGTATAAGTGTTACGGGTGACGCTGGTCAGTTAGTTTGCATTTTATAGTGTCAGGGCACCCGCGGTAAATTACCCAATGAATGTTTAACCCCCTGATCGCCCGGCGGGTGATATAAATTAGGTTTTAGCGTCAGAGAGGGTCTGCGTCGCCCCAGGCAGCGTCAGGTTAGTGCCAGTAGCGCTAACACCCACGCGTGGAGCATACACCTCCCTTAGTGGTATAGTATCTGAACAGATTCCCAGCAGTTTAGGGTTCCTAAAAACGCAGTGTTAGCGGGATCAGCCCAGATACCTGCTAGCACCTGCGTTTTGCCCCTCCGTCCAGCCCAGGCCACCCAAGTGCAGTATCGATCGATCACTGTCACTTACAAAACACAACACACATAACTTCAGCGTTCGCAGAGACAGGCCTGATCCCTGCGACTCCAGTGCTGTAGAAGGTGATTTAACCACCACAGTTAAAAAAAGAGCATATATGCCGAAGCATGGGGGCAGCAGGGGCGGAGGAGCGATTTTGCTCCTAATGCCGTGTACATACGGTCGAAATTCCGACGGAGGCTTGCCCGTGGAAAAGTTTGACCGTGTGTACGCGGCATAACTTTTGCGGGAGGATGCCCCCATGCTTTGGCATATATAAATGGTGCATGTATGCCCATCATTAGAAGTGGGTGAATGAAGGGAGGTATTCTAATGGTGGGCATACCCACCGATCAATCTCTTTTTTTCGTTCAGCCAACAGGCTGCATGAAAAAAAAGATTACAATACATGTCCAACAAGGACCAGCAACATACTGGTATGTTGCTGGACTTTGAATGGTTATACCAGAATGATGCCTGCGGGTTTAGGTATAAATTCGGTATCATTATTTTCAGCCAGCGGCCGGCTTTCATGTAAAAGCAATCCTAGCGGCTAATTAGCCTCTGGACTGCTTTTACAAGCAGTGGGAGGGAATGTCCCCCCCACCCGGATATAAAAAGCGCCATTGGGAAATTGTCCCTGTCCCGCCCTGCTCTTGCACAAAGGTGAACGCAAGCGTCGGTCTGGTGTCATATGTAAACAGCAATTGCATCATGCATGTGAGGTATCACCGCAAAGGTCAGATCGAGGGCAGTAATTTTAGCAGTAGACCTCCTCTGTAAATCTAATGTGGTAACCTGTAAAGGCTTTTAAAGGCTTTTAAAAGTGTATGTAGTTTGTCGCCACTGCGCATTTGTGCGAAATTTTAAAGCATGTCGTGTTTGGTATCCATGTACTCGGCCTAAGATCATCTTTTTTATTTCATCAAACATTAGGGCAATATAGTGTGTTTTAGTGCATTAAAATTTTAAAAAGTGTCTTTTTTCTTCAAAAAATGCGTTTGAAAAATCGCTGCGCAAATACTGTGTGGAAAAAAAAAATGCAACACCCACCATTTTAATCTGTAGGGCCTTTGCTTTAAAAAAATATATAATGTTTGGGGGTTCAACGTAATTTTCTTGCAAAAAAAATAAAATGTTTTCATGTAAACAAAAAGTGTCAGAAAGGGCTTTGTCTTCAAGTGGTTAGAAGAGTGGATGATGTGTGACATAAGCTTCCTAATGTTGTGTATAAAATGCCAGGACAGTTCAAAACCCCCCCAAATGACCCCATTTTGGAAAGTAGACACCCCAAGCTATTTGCTAAGAGGCATGTCGAGTCCATGGAATATTTTATATGTTGACACAAGTTGCAGAAAAAAAAAAATATATATATTTTTTTGCACACAGTTGTCACTAAATGATATATTGCTTAAAGATGCCATAGGCATATGTGGCATTACACCCCAAAATACATTCTGTTGCTTCTCCTGAATACGGGGATACCACATGTGTGAGACTTTTTGGGAGTCTAGCCGCGTACAGGACTCCAAATACCAAGCACCGCCTTTAGGCTTTCTAAGGGTGTAAATTTTTGATTTCACTCCTTACTGCCTATCACAGTTTCAGCGTCCATGGAATGCCCAGATGGCACAACCCCCCCCCCAAATGACCCCATTTTGGAAAGTAGACACCCCAAGCTATTTGCTGAGAGCTATAGTGAGTATTTTGCCGATCTTGCTTTTTGTCACAAAGTTTTGAAAATTGAAAAAAGAAAAAAAATATATATATTTCTTTCTTCATTTTCAAAAACAAATGAGAGCTGCAACATACTCACCATGCCTCTCAGCAAATAGCTTGGGGTGTCTACTTTCCAAAATGGGGTCGTTTGTGGGGGTTTTGTGCTATTTTGGCATTTTATGGCCTTCGAAACTGTGATAGGTAGTGAGGAGTGAAATCAAAAATTTGTGCCCTTAGAAATCCTGAAGGCCGTGCTTGGTTTTCGGGGTCCCGTACGCGGCTAGGCTCCTAAAAAGTCCCACACATGTGGTATCCACATGGGAAAGCAGGCAGGAACTTAATATTTATTAAATTACCTAAAATAACTACAAACACAGTGAATTTGGATAAATAAGGCCGTGGCTGCTTTATTATTGGATTTAATAAATTAATAATTATATAAATAAATAAATAACACTTAAAATTAGCTTAGCCACTACGGCTCAAGCTTATATCATATTTCACAAACTTAAAATATCCACACTATATGATAATAAATATTTCAAACAAAACTGTCCCCCTTTTGTATTTTCAACAAAGGTGACCTTCCCACATAATTAGCAGCCACGACAAGTAAGGAGTATATGTAATTGGGGGGGGGGGGTAGGGGAACACCACAGATCCTGTCTTCTGAGGCGAATGACTCCTCTAACGGAACCCTGCTTATATAGCCCTATCCTAGCTAGTTCAAACTGGTACCACCCGCCCAGGACCACTCTTCCTTTAAGAAAACCCGGGAAAACATGCTTTGAGCATCCCCAGGCCACGTGATCACCAGGTGTTTCAAACAAAAACCCGGGAAATACATATGAGTCACAGCTGTTTCCCCTGAGAGACCTAGCAGGCTCATCAGGGGAAATTGAAACTGCTCGTCCTGCCGCCTTCCCATGAGAAAAGGGGGAATTGAAACCGTCTCCCCCTTTTCTATCATGGGAAAGCAGGCAGGAACTTAATATTTATTAAATTACCTAAAATAACTACAAACACAGTGAATTTGGATAAATAAGGCCGTGGCTGCTTTATTATTGGATTTAATAAATTAATAATTATATAAATAAATAAATAACACTTAAAATTAGCTTAGCCACTACGGCTCAAGCTTATATCATATTTCACAAACTTAAAATATCCACAAGACAGGTGGATTTAACCAAATCTACCTGTCACCACTCCCCACAACCACGGCCAACTCAACGCACGTACCCAAGTCAGCGTTGAAAATATCCAAACCCACATCAGACAGATGAATCCCATCATCTCTATATAAACCATTTATCATACCCTCTAATTCCGTATGCCGGAAGGATAGCATACCTAAATTAAATAATAACCTAGAAACTGCTCTATTTATCCGACGCCGTATTTTTTCCAATGGGCGCATGGCAGGCAAGGACAGCCATTTCAGCCTTTGCACTATTTCTGAAAAAATAATAATGGTATTCGGCAATAAAATTTGAATTCTCAGCAAGTCATCCCTTATTGTGAAAATGAGATCTAAAGTCTTGAACTTCCCCAGGTCATTGCCCCCCAGATGAATAATTAAAACATCTGGAAGGGGAAATTCCATAAGAAGCCTATGCATTTCCAACATCAAGCTAGACCACACCATACCCCTTTTACCGAACCAGAATACTCTAAACCTGGATAGATCCAAACCCAAGTTATCAGAATAACACCTTTCTGATGCTCTCCGCTGTGCCCAAAAAACATACGAATGTCCGATAATCCATACCGTTTTGCGTTGACCTATGAAATCAAACAGATTGATTAGGACGAATATACAACAGATAACGGTCCGACTTCCACCTACCCACCTTTTTAATAACGTCAGTATCAAGACCCAACCTAGAAGCCTCAGTAGCTGCACCGATCCTAAAGGAGTGTGATGTTAGATGACACTCCTGAAGATTCAGTTTCCTTAAACACTTTTTAAATACACAAAGGAATTGATATTTACTTAATGGAGAACCAGATTCATGTAAGAAAAATTTTCCATTTAGTGGGGGCCTAATAATAATATATTGAGATACTAACGATACTGGGCAGATATTAGGATTATGACTAGAAAATAAAGTTATCCAACTGCCCACACCTAACTGGTCCGCTTTCGACTGACGAATAAAAATTTTTAAGGAACCGTCCGCAATTCGGACATCAGAGGCTTGCAGGAAATGTAACTCCGATATCCTTAGTGCTGCGAAAAAAGCTAAAGAAAAAACTGCACGAAAAAGAACTGCTTCAAAATCAGAAAAACAAATAAGGGAAGTAACTGAGCAAAGATTTTGTAAAATCACTGGGGTAATTGGTAAACGTTGGTCTTTCTTGAAATTAATTCTTTTATATCCTTTCATGGCTTGTTGTACTGAAAAGAATGACAAGCAAGATAAAAACCCATTAAGTTTAAGAAAAAATGAAACACCAGATAAAGTCTTCTGGACATATGCCCAGGAATACTTCTTATTAAATAAAAACTCTAAAAACAATAAAACCAGATGCTCAGAAAATGACCCGGCGGGTCTTCCAATTGAATTTAAAAACATCAACCACATCAACCAGGCTGATCGATATCCAGCTAAGGTTGATGGTGCAATGGAATGCTGGATATATTCAGCAATGGGCTTCAAACCAGGTCCCATAAATTTTGAGGGCACTTCATCCCTACAGGATCCGCATCTGGATATAGTTGAAAAAATCGATCCATCTGAAAGCGAGACAGAGAGTCCGCCATGTCATTGTCCTTTCCCGCCACATGCGTTGCTTTTAACCAAATATTCAAACTCAAGCATTTAAAAACCATATGGCGAAGAAGGACAACAACCGGCGGGGACTTAGATGATAAACAGTTTATTGCAAACATAACACCTTTGTTATCAGTCCTAACCAAAATGCGTTTATTCTGAAAGTACTGTCCCCAAACCTCCAAAGCTACGACAATTGGGAAAAGCTCCAATAGTACAATATTTTTAAGCAATCCTCTGGCCTGCCATCTAGGATCCCAACTATCTGCACACCACTGTGTTTGCCAAATGGCAGCAAAACCGCAGGACCCAGCAGCGTCAGTAAACAGGAACAAATCCTTGTCTAAAACGAATTGCTCCTGCCATACCGCTTTCCCATTAAAAAATGTAAGAAATTGAAGCCATACTAACAGGTCTTCCCTCAGATCATTAGTAATCCTTACATGAGAAAATGGGGATTTTAAACCAGAGATTGCAAGGTACAATCTCCGAGAAAAAACCTTCCCAACTGGCATAATCCTAGAAGCAAAAGCTAACAAACCCAGTAAGGACTGCATTTCTTTTAGGCAAACCTTTTTCTTTCTAATGATGGACAGTAAAGTAGCTCTAATTTTAATTATTTTGATTTTGGGTAATCGAAACTCCATCAAATCTGAATCGATCGTGATACCCAGAAATTCAATACAAGTCGAAGGCCAGGATGTTTTTTCGATGGCCAAAGGAACACCCAAATAGCTGCAGATTTTGAAAAAAGAATTCAAAAGTAAGTCACAATCCGAAGAACAAGGGGGACCTAAAAATAAAAAATCATCTAAATAATGTATCAAAAAAGTTGAATCAGAAACCTTGCTAACCACCCATTCTAAAAAGGAAGAAAAAGTTTCAAAATAAAAACAAGATAGAGAACAACCCATTGGTAAACATTTATCGAAGAAAAATTCACCGTTAAAGAAAAAACCTAGCGAATTAAAACAAATTGGGTTAATCGGAAGGAGACGGAAAGCAGATTTAATATCAGCTTTAGCCATAAGGGCCCCTTTTCCCAAAATCCTAAGTTTATTTAAAGCATCCTCAAAAGATGCATAGGAAACTGAGGAGATACTATCATCAATTTGGTCATTTAATGATTGGCCCCTAGGAAACGACAAGTGGTGGATTAAACGAAAAGAATTATTTTCTTTTTTGGGAACGATTCCCAAAGGGGAAATCCGAAAATCCATAAATGGAGGAGAACTGAAAGGACCAGCTACCCTCCCTTCCACAACCTCTTTAGCGATTTTCTCTAAAACAATCTCAAAAAATTGATCTACAGATTTCAAATTTTTTACCACTGTGCAACCTTTACCACAAAAGGAAGGAAGCTTAAAGCCATCTCTAAAGCCCTCCAGAAGTAGACGGGCCCTCGACTTGTCTGGGTAAATTTGAAGCCAAGGGAGCATATTTCGCCAGTTCACTGGCGTGCAAGCCTTTCTGAACAGATCCCTGTTGATTGGCAATAGCCATTCTTTTGAAACATTTTGACACGGAATGTGTTCCTGAACAAAAAGCACACTCGTGTCGGTACCTACAAGAGGTAAGCCATTTACATTGTCCATCATTGTAGTTAAAACAAATGCCTTTTTTATATCCGGAAGGCTGGGTTGTAGTTTGCTGTGTGTACACTGAATTCTGTCTAGCAACGTTTTGTCGCTGGGGAAGAAAAAGATTGAGCCACAGGCCCACATCTTTTACTCCCCATTTTAAAGATTTATGGACCGCCAATTTTTGACGAAAAGCTTCATCGTATGAAAACCAAGATGTACTACCGAAGCTTCTATAAGCTTCCAAAATTATATCCAAATGTTGAAAAAGCCCCGGACTCTTGTCCGGAAATTTTTCACAAAGGATACCTGAAAAAATGCAGAAAGCCTGCAACCAGTTATTAAAAGACCTGGTCACAGGCCTCCTCCTATCTTCATCTTCTTTTTTATCCTTTAAAATAAAATCTTTAACTGAAGGCAGTAATGATAATAAATCTAAAAATTCACCTCTCCATATCTTTTCTTTTATCGACAAAGATAAGTGAAAACCTAAAGGAGATGACTCGCAAGAAATAGTTTCTTTTAAACATGTTTCCGGTAAATTCTGATTTTTAGCAATATGATAAGCAGAGGACATATTACCCTCAATAGAATGTAATACTTGCTCGTCATTTGCTATTTGTCCACAAGATGGCGTAAACACATCTACTATAGGATTGACAGAGACTGAAACAGGATTTTTTAATAACTGTACTTCCTTAGCTAAACTAGCTATGGATTCAAGAATAACCTGTAAAGCAATGTCATTATTAGACTCACCATGCAGTGAAACCCCAGGCTCCTCCATTCCTTCATAAGGAGCTGATCTGACAGCCGGCCTAGTACTGACCTCAGACCGCTGGTCTTGTCTCCATGGAGATGAATTTTGTTGTAGGGGGCGTGGCGACTGTGTTGACGAACCGCTCACCGCTCCGCCTACATTACCGGGTACGCCCCTTACCGAGCCTCTTCCAGCTGCCGCCGCTATTGGTGCAGTATGCCTGCTTACCGCTGCTCCTGCCGACTCCGGCCTGCTTCTTCTCGCCGTCTGACTGGTTCTTTTGGCTGCCGGAGCTCTGGGCGGGGAGGGAGAGAGTCGCTGACATGGGCCCCGCCTCCTCTTCGCGGAACCACTCCCCTTTGCTGACGCGGCAGTGATCCTCTTACGATGGGGAACTCCTTCCTGTGGCGCCGCTCCTTCCTCTTCCGGGCGCATCATGGATTCCGCGCCGGGCAGCACACCCACAGACGGACCTCCATCCTCCGTCAGGATTCGGGCTTCTACTGCTGCTGTAGCAGCTCCCACCGGAGCCTCTTGACACGACGCTGCAGGTAAGTCGAGGCATCGCCGAATCCAATCCTCGCCGCCTTCTTCTCCCGCCCGCTCAATTAGCCGCCGCAGGAGACTCATCTTCCGGCCTCAGAAGACCCCTGTTTGCTCAATGGAGTAACACTCCTAGAACACCACAGATCCTGTCTTCTGAGGCGAATGACTCCTCTAACGGAACCCTGCTTATATAGCCCTATCCTAGCTAGTTCAAACTGGTACCACCCGCCCAGGACCACTCTTCCTTTAAGAAAACCCGGGAAAACATGCTTTGAGCATCCCCAGGCCACGTGATCACCAGGTGTTTCAAACAAAAACCCGGGAAATACATATGAGTCACAGCTGTTTCCCCTGAGAGACCTAGCAGGCTCATCAGGGGAAATTGAAACTGCTCGTCCTGCCGCCTTCCCATGAGAAAAGGGGGAATTGAAACCGTCTCCCCCTTTTCTATCATACTCAGGAGAAGCAGCAAAATGTATTTTGTGGTGCAATTCCACATATAACCATGGCATGTGTGAGCAATATATCATTTAGTGACAACTTTTTGTAATTTTTTTTTGTCATTATTCAATCACTTGGGACAAAAAAAAATATTCAATGGGCTCAACATGCCTCTCAGCAATTTCCTTGGGGTGTCTACTTTCCAAAATGGGGTCATTTGGGGGGGTTTTGTGCTATTTTGGCATTTTATGGCCTTCAAAACTGTGATAGGTAGTGAGGAGTGAAATCAAAAATTTGCGCCCTTAGAAATCCTGAAGGCGGTGCTTGGTTTTCGGGGTCCCGTACGTGGCTAGGATCCTAAAAAGTCTCACACATGTGGTATCCCCGTACTCAGGAAAAGCAGAAAAATGTATTTTGGGGTGCAATTCCAAATATAACCATGGCATGTGTGAGCAATATATCATTTAGTGACAACCTTTTGTATTTTTTTTTTGTCATTATTCAATCACTTGGGACAAAAAAAAAGAAATATTCAATGGGCTCAACATGCCTCTCAGCAATTTCCTTGGGGTGTCTACTTTCCAAAATGGGGTCATTTGGGGGGTTTTGTACTGCCATGCCATTTTAGCACCTCAAGAAATGAGATAGGCAGTCATAAATTAAAAGCTGTGTAAATTCCAGAAAATGTACCCTAGTTTGTAGACGCTATAACTTTTGCGCAAACCAATAAATATACGCTTATTGACATTTTTTTACTAAAGACATATGGCTGAATACATTTTGGCCTAAATGTATGACTAAAATTTAGTTTATTCGATTTTTCTTATAACAAAAATTAGAAAATATCATATTTTTTCAACATTTTAGTTTTTTTCGTTTATATTGCAAAAAAAAAAAAAACGCAGAGGCAATCAAATACTATTAAAAGAAAGCTCTATTTGTGGGAAGAAAAGGACGCAAATTTCGTTTGGGTACAACATTGCATGTCCGCACAATTTTGAGTTAAAGCAGCACAGTGCCAAATTGTAAAATCACCTCTGGTCTTTATGCTGCGTATTGGTCCGGGGCTTAAGTGGTTAACAGGGTAACAGAAAGCCTAACTAGCAAACTAACTATATACAATATATACAAATGAGTAACACAGAACAGCAGGGTAAAACTGGAGGTGCAGGGAACATATAGAAAGGGAGGACCAAAACTAGGATCAGGAACAAGAGGGAGTAAGAACAAAGCAGCAGGGTTCAGAGTATAGGTACAAGCAGTGGCAGCTGGTGCTTAAAATTTGAGGGGGTGCAAACAAACTGAAAAATTCTGAAAAAAAAACATCAATTGCAGCCTCACTGTGCCCATCAACCGCAGCCACTGTGCCATCAAACGCAGCCACTGTGCTCATCAAACCCAGCTACTGTGCCCATCAAACGCAGCCACTGGGCCCATCAATTTCAGCCACTGTGCCCATCAAACACAGCCACTGTGCCCATCAATTGCAGCCACTGTGCCCATCAAACACAGCCACTGTGCCATCAAATACAGCCACTGTGCCCATCAAATGCAGCCACTGTGCCATTAAATGCAGCCACTGTGCCCCTAAAATGCTGCCACTCTGCCCCATCAAATGCTGCCACTGTGCCCCATCAAATGCTGCCACTGTGCTCATTAAATAGTGCCATTGTGCCCCATCAAATCCTGCCACTGTGCCCATCAAATGCTACCACTGTGCCCTATAAAATGCCGCCACTGAGCCCATCAAATAGTGCCACTGCACCAATCAAATAGTGCCACTATGCCCCATCAAATGCTGCCACTGTGCCCATCAAATGCTGCCACTGTGCCCCATCAAATGCTGCCACTGTGCCCATCAAATGCTGCCACTGTGCCCATCAAATGCCGCCACTGTGCCCATGGAAATTACCACTGTGACCCCCCGTGCCTGCTTGCCGTCTGCCTGGCACTTACCCTGTCTCGTGGCGTGTCAAGCAGTGGGTGACGGCGGCGAGCGGCGGGACCTTGTAGCGGATCAGACAGCGGCTCCTGTGTCCTCCATGCATCTCCTCCTGATAGGCATCCAATCGCAGCGCCTGTCCTTTCAGCCTGTCAGGTGATGGGTAACAGACCCACGCACCTGATTGGTGGAGAGGCGGTTCAGTGTTAGGAAAGTGAATATTCATTAATTTTTCTAACACACCTGGGTGGACTGCGAGCACAGTTCACCTTTTTTGAAGCCTATTAGAGCCTATGGCTCTAATCAGGTGTTTCAAAAATACACCCCGGCAGCTGGAATTCAGGCTCCCGGCATCCAAAAAGGGATGCCTGAATAGGGGGTGCATGAATCTATCCATTATACACAGAGGAGGGTGGCTGGAGAGAGGGGGCAGCTCCTGTGTGCCCTTAATGGACTTACCACCACTGGATATAAGGCAAAGAACATGATCAAGAGCAGGAACAGGCTAAACAGCTAGCAGTATCTGTCAGCAAAGCAAAACACTGAAGTGACAGGAAAATGTAAAGAAGGAACTAAATACCCTCCCATCAGCCAGCATCAGGTGGAAACTGTTTACTGGGATCTACTAGAGACACTTCCTAGTGGACACTGAAATTACAACCTTCTGCTCTAGGAAACACAGTTCACCCAGCAGGTGGTCCAAGTTCTGACAGGACCCAGATGGCCTACATTCAAGACCCCCTAAATCTGTAAAAATGTATGGTCCACTTATTAGGTCTGGAATCCCTCCCTTGTAAAAATCCGGCATGTTAGTACTTTAAAAAAATGAGTAAAGACTATACTTTCAGGAATCATTTGTATAGTTCTTGACTGTCAAAGTGTGCTTGGGAGTGATCAGAAAATTTGTTTATAGACTTACCTTCCCTATCCGTCCACCTGCAGCACCTGTTTGAGCACTAATAATAAGAAAAAGTGTCCTTAGCAACGACAATGATAAATTATTTAATAACATATAGGATATACTCTCTCATTGATGTAACCTTGTATTTTCCTAGAAGTGCTATTACTTGTATATGAAAGGCTTCCTTAAGAAATCCACAATTACAGTGATATAAGATGGTTTACTAAAAGAGCTCACTTCCCTTAGGTCAGTGTAGTTTCAATCACTTCAGTCATCCAACCATGTGCCAAGGAAATTCCTAAGTCTCAGAATTTCTCTGCACGTGACTGGGAGTTTAGTATAAACACAGGTCCACTTGGCTAAGTGAAAAATGTAGTCTTTTAGTAAATTACCCCATAGCACACTGTCACAATGAGGAAAACAGATGAGTGAAGTGGGGGAAATACTATTTAGGGAGGAATTCCTTCCAGCCTCTGGCAATTAGTAAAAGCTGTCAGTAAAAATCCAATAATTACAACTTAAAGCTGTTTTCTGCCCCAAAATCAAATAAGTGAAGAACCAGCGCAGCAAAACCAACAAGATGATTGCTCAATGTTATGTTTCCATGGAAACAAGTTGTGGCTTTTAGCATTATCTTGTCAAATTATTTAATGCTGCACATTCTTCACCTGCATTTTAAGAATACTTGTGAAAGAGTTATAATTAGTATCTTTAGTTTTGATTATAGGTTTCTCTTACATCAGTAACATCCATGGAAGTTTGTTTAACAATATTTGGCAGGTTGAATGTTGTCAAATAATGTATGAACACATATGTGCTGAGATTGTTGCCTGTGTGGTTTATTTATGTGCAGCTAGTAAACACGGGTTTGTCATCCAGACTCTTGTAATAACAGAACTTCATGAATAGGAGTTATTATCCTTATGTTTTGTGGATATTGAGTTTCTCTATTCCACCTGGAGCTACAATGTCACATGGTATTCTGTGCGAAATATGCGTTTATTAGTTCTGCTTTTTTAACACTTCTTCATGTGCTCTTGCATATGAAAGACGAGAATATACATGCTGTAAAAATTTAAGTAACATAAAACTATTGCCATTTTATGCAGCTCTTTTCACTTTGTCAAAATGCTGTATCCATGACTTTTAAAGAAGTGTTCCACCCCTTATGGCGGCTAAACTTTCTATTACCAGATGTTGGAATACAGTAGATCTCCCTTCCATTGGTGACACTGTAAATATCCTTAAAAACCAGTGTGAAATGGAACTGCTCATATCTATTACCAATCTAACAACCTCAACATTTTTCAAACAATGGTGTATATGGTTATGTAATCCCACAATCATGATTTGATGATGAACATTCTATAAGATAGTGTAGTCCCTATGTGGATATGTCCTCTGTCAAGTTTTGCTGACTGGGTATTTCTGTTTCTGTGTTTGTATTACTTCCTCACCTTATCCCAATCCCCCCCCCCCATTCCCCTTTCCCTACTCCCCTTTCCCTGGTTAAGAGGTGACCTTATAAACCCTAATGCTGTATAGCAGGGGTGTCCAAAGTTTTTCAAAGAGGGCCAGATTTGATGAAGTGAACATGTGTGAGGGCCGACCATTTTGCCTGACAGTCTTTAAACCATTAAAATTCGGTCTAAGTGTGTTCATTCGAGCACTACTGCCCAAAAAGAATTCTCTTGCCTTTGTGGCTGTGTGTGGTGAAGAGATGAGCTTGTGCATGTTATTTGTATATATATATATATATATATATATATATATATATATATATATATATCTTTTGTGGCCCCCAACAAATCCCAGAGCGACGCTCAGGACTAAGGATGAGCTTGGACGTGTTATTTGGATATGGGAAGTTTCAGGAAAAACTTTTAAATAAATAACTGTGAAGCAAAATAAGAGTCAGTGCCTATCAACGCAGCCTAATCAGTGTCCATATGCAGCCTCACCATTGCCATGAAGGCAGCCTCACCATTTACATGAATTCAGCCTCACCATTGACATGAATGCAGCCTCACCATTGCATTGAATGCAGCCTCTCCATTGCCCTGAATTCAGCCTCACTATTGCCATGAATTTCAGCCTTACCATTGCAATCAATGCAGTCTTACCATTGCCATGAATGCAGCCTCACCATTGCCATGAATACAGCCATACCATTGCAATCAATGCAGCCTTACCATTGTCATGAATGCAGCCTTACCATTGCCATGAATGCAGCCTTACACGTGCCATGAATGCAGCCTCACATGTGCCATGAATGCAGCCTCACCATTGCCATGAATGCAGCCTCACCATTGCCCTGAATGCAGCCTCACATGTGCCATTAATGCAGCCTCACATGTGCCATGAATGCAGCCTCACATGTGTCATGAAGGCAGCCTTACCATTGCCATGAATGCAGCCTCACATGTGCCATGAATGCAGCCTTACCATTGGCATCAGTGCAACCTGATCCATGCCCATCTGCAGCCTCGGAGGGGACAGGGAGGGGGGTGGGACAAGCACCAACAGATATCATACAGGAGAATCTACTGTTTACTCAGCGGCCTCTTCAATACAAAGTTCCGCCTCCTATGATAGACGGAACAGTCATCCAATGGCAGCCCAGGAGACTTCCTATTACAGAGGCCGCCGAGTAAACAGGATATTCTCCTGTATGTAGTCTGACGGCACTCGTCCGGCCCCCTCCCTGTCCCCTCCAAGGCCGCGCCGATAAATACGGAATATTTAGGGGGCCACAAAAGATATATATATCCAAATTACCAGGGGGGCCATATTAAACCGGAACACGAGCCGCAATTGGCCCACGGGCTGGACATTCCTGCTGTATAGGATATGTCTGTTTTTATGAAAATTGTGCTTTTTATTATACATCATGTACTGTATGTACTCTTCATGTACTGTATTTGGTATACACCACTATTCCAGTGATTCCCATTTGCTTCCTGGTCCTGTTCCAAGCAGCTGAACCGCTGCACTCCAGTCCATACATTGGAGTTCAGCTGGCTGCTCAGCTGTACATTTTCTGAAGAAGTGCAAAAATATTCTCTGATTGGACAAGGTGGAGAGCGTTATATCACAACCCCACCTCTCCACCTCGTCCAATGCTTTTCATTTGGATAATTCAAAGCTTTCTCTGAATGACACTCATGCTAATCAGCCAACTTCCTGTGTTAAGAATGCATCAGGCCAGCCACTCAACACAGGACCTGGAAGCAAGTGGATCACCTAGGTATCGTTTATGCATAGTGACATTGGTCCAAGCTGGATGTCCCGTATTTTTCGCACCATAAGACGCACCTGACCATAAGACGCACCTGGGTTTTAAAGGAGGAAAAACAAGGGAAAAAAAATCTGAACCAAATGGTGTACTCAAATATTTTCCAGTGCCCATGAAATGCAGCCTGACCATTGCCATAGGAAATGCAGAGTGACCATTGCCATAGGAAATGCAGAGTGACAATTGCCCATAGAAAATGCAGAGTGACCATTGCCCATAGAAAATGCAGAGTGACCATTGCCCATTGCCTGTCATCTATTCGCACCATAAGACACAGGGCCTTTTTTCACCATGTTTCTGGGGGAAAATAGTCCGAAAAATACGGTAACTATTTATAAAATATCCAACTTGCTTTATGCACTGGCCATATTGGAACTGGAAGGGGCCACCCCAAAACTGTTCCCGCAAAGTTGGGAGCATGAAATTGTCCAAAATGGTATGCTGACGTCTTAAGAGTTTCCTTCACTGAAACTAAGGGGCCAAGCCCAACCCCTGAAAAACAACCCCACACCATAATCCCTCCTCCACCAAATGATTTGGACCAGTGCACACAGCAAGGTCCATAAAGACATGGATGAGTGAGTTTGGGGTGGAGGAACTTGAGTAGCCTGCACAGAGTCCTATCCCAATACTTTTGGTAATATAGTGTATATTGTCAGAAAGGATTATCAGAAACCTTTGAACCTATGACATTTAATTTTGGCTCCAAAAATGTTCCTTGCTACTACTACTTATGTATCCGTATATGATTTTATGTAAATGTGTATGTTTAATTTGGAACACTTGAAGCAAATATAGCTGAACACAGTATATTTCATACGGCATGCCCAGTTTGTATATTTGAGTTTAAATGACTACATCAGCTCGAATTTGCACTTCAAAAACATTACACGATCTGTACAGCAAAATACCATGCTTTTAACTTGATAAACACACATTTATTAAACAGTCAACTGGGAGTTTTACATTTGCTGGTAATTAATGATTATGATTTTGTTGCCTCAAAGAATGCTTGTAAATTGCAGTGTTAAGCATGGTGAATTTCAGGCCTTTTGCATATTTGGATTGGATGAATGTATAAATAACATTGTTAGAAATTCACTTAGCTGCATTTACTTCAGCACAAAGGAAAGCATTCAGGATAGGATAGTTGAGTGGTTTTAGGTCAAGTGTTAATACTATGGATGTAGCTGTTTTGATAACATTAAATTTGCAAAGCATTTTACAGCTAGTAGCATGATCACGTCACATAACTGTCTTTACACATGAAAGGACTCTACTGCTGTAATGGTAATGCAACTGGTACATTCCTTTTTTATGTGTTCTTGTGTATTTAGGATGGTGTCTAGTGGAATGTACAAAGTTCTACTCCATTAGGAAATGGTCGATTAGGAATGATTTACACAGTAAAAGCGAGTGTAATAAAATAACAATCAAATAATATGGACCATAGGAAAGATCAGTGGCACCACATGCCAATAATCAAATACAAAAATGTTGTTGTTGTTTTTTTTTTTGTGTAAAAAAAATAGCGTTGCCTGTTTTACAAGATACGGTCAAAAAAATGTGAAAAGACCTGGGAACCATGGGCTAGCTATATGCATGTCTCATTTGTAACTTAATGTTTTTTTCTTGAACATGAGGTATAAGTGTCTCCTCTGGTCCCCGTCCAGATCTGTTATTCTTTCTTCCTTTTCTCCTTTTTTCTCATTTCTTTTCTTTGTCCCTCTGATCGCCCTGACGCTCTAGGTCTTTGAGTGCTCTTTAAAATAGCTTTTGACAGACATGTGGTCTCTCATGATTGTACATTTGTCTATTACTTGCTTTGGGAAGTGGGTAAACTGGATGTTTGGAGGTAGATCATGGCTCATCATCCCAGAATAACTATCAACTGTATTCTGTTATTTTTGACTTTGTAGACTGGGAGTTGTATTCCCTTTATTTCCATTCTTTTTGTATATTTGAAACTGATGATTAATGTACTTTTGTAGTATTGTTGGCTTTACGTTTACACAATATCAATAAAAAATATTGAAAGTAAAATAAAGTTGCCTGCACTGTTTTTCCTGAACCATTCAGGTGCTGTCATTTTATAACTTGCACTGGAAAATAATAATCAAAATATTATTTGGTTGTGACTGACATCTCACTTTTGCTTTATTTCTGAACAAATTATATATAGCGCTACCCCAAAGAGGCCGCTGAACATTAAACAGGATTTTTTTTTAACCCAAACCAGTGCAGAAGCAGCCAGGCATGCAGCAACAGTTCACTCATCCTGGCTCAGAAATCAGTCTCAGGGATGTCTCGTTGAAATTTATAGCAGACGCTTGTAACTAGGGAGGATAGCGGGACATGGGATGCTCCAAAACGTATAGGCACAAAGCTGCAGAAGATACTTCACTAGGCCATAGTCTTTCACAGTCTTTCACGCCCAGCTATGGACCTGCAGAATATTAGTCACGGAATTAGCAGAGGCACCTCTCCACTAGGTAGTAGCACTTTCACTAGGTCTTTTACTCCCAGCTGTAGACCAGAAAAACAGTGTTATGCCGCGTACACACGACCGTTTTTCATGCCGAGAAAAATGCAATTTTTAAAAATGGTCGTGAAAAATGGTGATGTGTATGCTCCAGAGCATTTTCTCGACGAGAAAAATGCCCGAAAAAAAATTAGAACCAGCTCTATTTTTTCTCGTCGTTTTTCACGTCGTTCTTTTTAACGTCGTGAAAAACGGTCGTGTGTATGATTTTACGAGGGGAAAAAAATGCGCATGCTCAGAATCAAGTATGAGACGGGAGCGCTCGTTCTGGTAAAACTAGCATTCATAATGGAGATAGCACATTCGTCACGCTGTAACGGACTGAAAAGCACGAAGACTGAAAACTTTATTAACACGAGGATCAGCGAAAGCGTTCCAAAGGGTGGCGCCATTCAAATGGAACTTCCCCTTTATAGTGCCGTCGTATGTGTTGTACGTCACCGCGCTTTGCTCGAGCATTTTTTTTCATGAACGTGTGTATGCAAGGCAGGCTTGAGAGGAAACACGAAAAATCACGTTGAGAAAAACGTCGTTTTTTTCCATGACATGAATAACTGTCGTGTGTACACGGCATTAGAGTTTGTGTAGGACAGTGTTTCTCAACTCCAGTCCTCAAGGCGCACCAACAGGTCATGTTTTTGGGATTTCCATTGATTTTCACAGGTGATTTGAGCAATTTCACTGCCTTAGTAATTATCACAGCTGTTTTATCTGCAGGAAATCCCAAAAACATGACCTGTTGGTGCGCCTTGAGGACTGGAGTTGAGAAACACTGGTGTAGGACATGAAAGTAGACTGGAACAAGTCTAAGTTTCCTGCAGTTCACAACCACAATATACAGTTATTAGAAGCAGGCTGGAGCAGTCCGGGCCCTTGCGGCTGAAGACCAGAAGATAGAATAGCACAGTAGGCACACTGGAGCAATTTTTAACATCCACAAATTGGGACCACAGATAAAGTGCAGCTCAGAAGATTGGGCTCTGCTCACAAATCCCAGTAGAAGCAAGCCATGGGCTCCATCCAAGGGAGGGAGTAGTCCAGCAGCCAATCGGGAAGGCCTTAGGGATTCTCAGCCCACTGAAGCACACAGCCCCCCTTTTCTCCAGGGGAAAAACCCTACGGTTCCCCTTCCTCCAGGGGAAGAACAAGTCTGAACAAGTTCTAGCCTATTTACCCTCCTTCTCTAACCACCTACTGGGTGCACCTCCCCAGGGATTGGCTAGAGCAGTGGCGGCCTGTCCATTAGGGGCATACGAGCGTTTCCCCCCATCCATACGTCCGGCCCCCTAATTTACATGCTGGGCGCTGGACACATGGATTCCAATGGGGGGGTGTCTTTTTTTGAAGCACGTGATTAGAGCCAGAGGCTCTAATAGGCTTAAAAAAAGGGTGGGCTCAGAGCACAGATCATTGCGCTCCGAGCCCACCCAGTTGTGTGAGAATAGCAAATAAATTTTCGCTATTCTCACACTGATCCTCCTCCCAGCCAATCAGGAAGCAGGCCTGAGACCTATCACTCAATTGGCTGAGAGGACAGGCGATCCTATTGGATGCCTAGGAGGAGGAGGGAGGAGACGCACGGCGGAAGCCGCCTTGAAACGAAGGATGAGGAATGATGAAGGCCTTTGATGAGGCCTTTGTTATCTCGATAATTTATGATCATAACGAGATTTTACAAAACTCCTTTCTTATATTTTATTCTAAATTATATGAATCACAGGTATCTTATGATGAGACAGATTTGCTTAATTATCTGCAGGTATTCTCCTTACCCATTTTGACTATCTCTCAAATAAGATTCTAGATGCTCCTTGTACTGGTGAGGAGATATGGGGTATCCTGTCCACATATACTAAAAATATACACCTGAATTGGATGGGTTCCACATCGAATGGTATCTAACACACAAAGCTGCTACCACGTCTACTGGCAATGATGCTATCATGGAGAATAAAGTACTCCCAACATCCACGAGAGGGGCTCTCTAACAAAAACCATGGCTATTTTGAGTCATATAGGCCAAATTTTATTAATAAATACAGATCTTAAAATTCTCTAAAAATTATTAGCTTGTCGACTTACTTCTGTTATCTCTGAGCTTGTGCCGTTTGACTAACCGGGGTTTATACTGGGAAGATCTACCTCTATCAATATATATAGTATTTTTACAAATTTACAAATTACTAATGATTCTACATCCCACCTAGCCATTGTTGTGCTGGATGTGCGCAAGGCATTCAAAAGAATGGCCCTATTTGTTTGAAATTCTGTGCACGTTCGAATTTAGCAATTTATAACTTGGATTCAGATTCTCTGTTTGCAAACCCTGAGGCAAATCCGAGTCAATGAATGCAATACAGGAGGAATCAGAGGGCCCTGCTCATTCTAGGAGGGAGGGTCAAGTGAAACAAAAGGTAATAACTGTGGGGGATGAACTGATGGAGAAAATGAAAATGCAGGTGTCTGTAGGATAGGCTTCTCTGAAGAAGAGGGTTTTCAGGGATCGTCTAAAAACTATTAGAGTAGGAGATAATTGGAAAGGTTGGGGTAAGGAGTTTCATAGAATTGGAGAGGCGCTGTAAAAGTCCCGGAGGTGAGCAAAGGAGGAGGTGACGAGGGAGCTAGAGAGCCGGAGGTCTTGAGAGGAACGAAGAGAACGATTAGGTTGGTATTTTGAGACTAGGCTAGTGATGTAGCTGGGGTCGATATTGTGGATGCTTTGTAAGTTGTTGTTAGTATTTTGAATTTAATTCATTGGGTGAGTGGGAGCCATTGGAGGGATTGAAAGAGAGGCATAGCAGACACAGAGCGATTGGTAAGGTGGACGAGTCTGGCAGCAACATTCATGGTGGACTGAAGGGGGGATAGCCTATGTAGAGGTAAGCCAATGAGTAGGGAGTTGCAGTAGTCGAGGGGAGAGATGACCAGGGAGTGAATTAAGAGCTTTGTTGTGTCATTGGTTAGAAAGGGGCGTATTTTGGAGATGTTGCAGAGGTTAAGACGGCAAGATTTGGACAGTGATTGGACATGGGGCTTAAAGGAGAGTTCAGAGTCCAGGACTACACCTAGGACCTTGGCATGCGGTGATGAGCTGATAGTTGTGCCATCGATTTTGACAGAGCGATCAGAGGAAGGGGCACGTGGTGGAGGAAAAAGTTCGGTTTAGGATAGGTTGAGTTTGAGGAAGTGGTGTGACATCCAGACTGATATATCTGTTTGTAAATTAGATACCAAACTCACTGTGTGGTCAAAATTTCCTCTTACTTTAATATGTAGAATAAATCTATTTAAGATGGTATATTTACCAAAATTGATATACTCCTTAGCCAATTCCCCCATCTATATCTTAAATAAAGTATTTGGAGAAATAGACTCTATACTTTTGGTATTTTTTGTGGCACCCCCAATCTCCCAGGATCTGTTTAGCATCATTGCAGCTACTAGCTACTAGGTGGATTAGCCTTATCAAACCTACGCATATATTTGTTTGGTATATGTACATTGGTGGCTGTTCCCCCAATTGAATAATGTTGCCACTGCTGTAGAAGCTGCAGTAGTATCTTCATATGAAGCATTATGAAACCTAGTATATCAATATTGTCTACACACTTTGGAGGGTACTACTATTTTAGGTATACCCTTAAGGATTTATAGATTTCGTATCTCTCTGATGTCAGATGGGGACCAAAACATCTTCCCAAATTGCTCATTATGCATTAATCCCATGTTACCACACTTTCAAGCCCTACTTGATGGCTTGCTGTGGGTACAACAAGGTTTGAAATATGTACATCAGTTATATGCTTGAGACTGCTTTAAGTCCTTTCCATACTGCAACATGAACTAGGGGTCAAGAAGGGCTGGTTTTATAGATACCTCCAACTTTGCAATGCAGCTAAAATTCAATTGGGACTCTTTGATGTTTGCTGGGTCCAGCTTAGTCGCCTCTAATTCTTACTATACTACATCTGGAGGGTTGCTGGAATAATAAAAATCTTAGTGTTATGCCACATAGCTGCTTTGATCTTCTGGCTGAGCTGCTGTAAAGACCACCACTGATTATAGGGGGTCACTTGGTCTTCAACTCTTCCATTCAGAAAACATCCTGTGTTCTTTTCACTTAATACATAGCTTTTTCTAAATGGACAGGGTGGGATCTTGACATACATCAGCCCCTCCCCTCCTCTTGTCAATTCAGGGAAAGCCTTGTATTTTGTAAAAAGAATACAAGACTTTTTCTGAAAGGAGTAATTTGAGTCTCCCTATCTTCTCAGTAAGAACAGTGGACCACACAGTAGATGAGCAGGAATATCATAGCAGACAATGATATACAGTAAAAGTGAAATTCAACAATCACGCTTAATATAAGCTGTACAGTGCAAGTACAGTACTGCAGAGTGTAGAGAAATTTCTGGTTTCCTATCATCTTCAAGAGTTACATCTCAATATTAAAACTGGGACAACACAAATAATAACAATTAACTGGTCCAAGAAAATAAACATTACAAGGCTGGTCTACATCTACATTTGTTATTATAGCTTTCTCATTTTGTAGAAGGCTTATTAAGTTAATAAGCTAAAATAACGATATATTATGTAGAATATACTACAATAATATAGGAACAACATTCTATCATGTATTCTACTAGAATTGTAAAATCATGAAAGAAGCCAATATTTTTTACTCTTATACACCAGGCACTTGTTATTTCTCAAATGCTTCCTGTCTTTATACACATTTAACAAAAGGAAGTTTCAGTTTTCCCATTTGGCATTTTATGTGGTTGTTTGTTATTTAGACTTACTGTAGATGGTGACTCAATCAATACAAGCTAGCCTGTAGGCACCAAGAGACCCAGGAAAGTGCAGAATCATTAAACTGAATTACACAGAAGCAGTTGAGGAAAAAAAATACAGATTTCGTTACTATAAAGTGTCAGCTATTTTCTTTATAGCTTTGACAATTGAAAATGTTACAAAAGTAACAAACTCCTGTCTGGCACAATCAAGTCAAATGGATTTACTACTGTCATTTTATCACTTCAGCCTACAAAAGGGATGGCATTTTAGCACTATTTTCTCCGTCATGTTTCAATTTGAAGTCTATCTTTTAAAAATGTATAAATACTATGTACTGTAAAGTATGGGAATCTTATGTAGCACCCTCTAGTGTGCTAGAACTGTAAATAGATTTTTGTTTAGTGTAGGTAAATTTGTTCAGGCTTGGCTGGCAGCCAAGCCTGTGTGTTTTTTTCCTGGGCTTGGCAGAGATCCAGGGAGAGCTGGGTGACTCACAGACAGCATCACTGAGACCTGCCCCCTACTTCTCAAACTTACTAGAAACTTCCAGAAGGGTGGGAGGGGAAGTAAGGTGGAGCTGCCTGGAGTATTCATGAGGGCCCTGACCAATCTCCAACAGATGGGTTGGCAGGGGGCAGGCCCCCTCAAATACTCTGGGTCAGCCCAGCGGGGGGCAGTGGAGTTTGTGTGGAAGATGGAGATGGAGTGTTAGGCTGTTTGTGGCCCTTGAGGGAGCCCCTAGTCTGGGGGGGGTGACCTCGGGCCTGGGCTCAGGTGTGGAAGGGACCCTTCTCATGACACATGGAGGGATCATGACCAGAAGGCATGGGAGCAGGGTTAAGGACAGCAGGAGAACACTGCCGGGCAATTCTCCAAGAAAGAATACAGCCGGGAGGGCTGGTAAGTGTACAGTCAAAAGACTGAGAGGCAGGCCTAAGAGGACTGGGTGGAAGTAGTCTGGGATGGATGCAGAGTCAGTCTGGGAGGACTATGAAGTCTTAGCCGGGAGGGCTAGTGAAAGAGGCATCTGCAGCCAGCTGGGCTGGCAGTGCCTGAAGAGGTGGTGCTGGGATCCGTAGCTATGGGAGTAGAACAGCTGGGCACTGGGACTACTTTTTGCTACACTACCATAGGGACCCACGGTCCCTGCCTGCAAAGGGAATTTGCTATGGTCTGATTGCACTCTTGTCAGACCATCCTTACAGTGACAGCTGGTCCTGGAAGTTGTTCCTCTACAAGAACGATTGTGCTGGAAGTAGGTGGAGAAGTGTATATACAGGCTGTATATAGTTTGTGTCCCTGAAGAGTTCTGAGTTTGGTCAAGTGGGCATCCCATAATACCCTCAACCCTATCCAAGTTCAATTCCCCTAATAAAATTCAAAAGCAAAGCTGCAAGGATTGTTTCCTGACTTTGTGTGCCTGGCTGTGAGGGGTGGGAGATATTTCATTTAAAAACGGCTCCTGCGTGGGTAGTGCTACACTTAAAAGATGTCTGTCATTTACAAAATGACAAAAAGGTTGCCATTCCATGTAACATCATAAAGATAGTGTGAACCCAGCCATACTCAACCAAACTGCATCTACAGAGAAACATCATTGTCATCCTAGGACAGGACTACAAGACACCTCCCCTTTTTCTAAAACATAGGTGGGGTTGTAGTCCACAGAAGCAATGAGAACAATGTAACTGATAAAACTGAAGAACAGGCAGCGAACACAGGATGTTATTAGGTGACAAGTGTTAGGTGTTTCTTGCACTTAGTTAACTGATTTGACAAAATGCTTTCAATGGAACATTTAACCACTTCCCGCCCGGCCTATAGAAGATTGATGGCCGGGAAGTGGTTCTGTTATCCTGACTGGGCGTCATATGACGTCCAGCAGGACAACATGAAAACATGACAGGACAACATGACACGCCGCATTTCCGATCGTGGTAAGAAGCCTCTGACAAAGACTTCTTACCACGTGATCAGCTGTAACCAATCACAGCTGATCATCGCGTGAACCAGTAAATGCCGGTAAAAGACATTCCTAGGTTCATGCTGATTGGGAGAGCCGATCGGTGGCTCTCCCTAACAGAGAGGGGGTCTGTGCTGATCATCAGCACATTGATTATAAGCACAGCCCCCATCAAATGTACCCATCAGCTGCCAATTGGTGCCCAGTAGCTGTCAGTCAGTGCCCCATCATAACCTCTTGTCAGTGCCTAATAAAGTGCCAATCAGTGCCCACCACAGTGCAAATCAGTGCCCACCATAGTGCCAGTGTCCATCACAGTGCCAATCAGTGCCCAGCATTAACACCTGTCAGTACCTGCCCAATCAGTGCTGCCCATCAGTGCTATCTATTAGTGTCCATCAATGCCACCTGTCAGTGCCAATCAGTGCCGCCTATCAGTGCCAATCAGTGCCACTGGTCAGTGCCCATCAGTGCTGCCGGTCAGTGCCCATCAATGCCACCTGTCAGTGCCCATCAATGCCACCTGTCAGTGCCATCAATGCCTCCTCATCAGTGCCCATCAGTGCCACCTTATCAGTGCCAACTCATCAGTGCCCATCAGTACCGCCTCATCAGTGCCACCTCATTAGTGCTCGTCAGTGAAGGAGAAAACTAAATTTTATAACCGAAACAAAGAAAAACATATTTTTTTTGTTTGTTTATCAAAAAATAAAAACCCCAGTGGTGATCAAATACCACCAAAGGAAAGCTCTATTTGTGGAAGGAAAAAAATAAAAATGTTGTTTGGGTATAGTGTTACATGACTGCGCAATTGTCATTCAAAGTGCGACAGCGCTGACAGCTCAAAATTGTCCTCGGCAGGAAGGGGCGAAAGTGCCTGGTATTGAAGTGGTTAACAAACCAAAAAAGAGCAAAACATATCAAATGCATTGCAGTCCAACAATGCAACTGTAGGCTTGCAATCTGTACCTCCACTCCCATCCCAAAATTATTTGTAATATACAGTATCTGAAGCAGTGCTTCTATAGCAAATTGCCATTCACAAATTTATGTTAAAGCAATATTCTGGGATAACCCTAACTAATCTTACCTTCCTCTCCCCTCCTAACACCTATTCTTGCTAACCTTTGCAAGAGAGATGCATATATTTACCTATTCTCAGGCCACTCTGGTAATAAAAAACACATTTATTTTTTTAATTCTCAAAAAATTGCAGAAACCGTAAACTTAAAATGCTAAAATTAGCTACTTTTCCACATTTGGCATTGAAATGAATTGGCTGCCCTATGCAGGTGGTGTGACAATGTGTCATAGTGTGAACAGGGCCTAGAGAGTTGATCCCCTTCATAAACAGATTTTATAAATAAAAAGGACCTTAGAAACACAATCCAACCTTTTAGAAATTATTATTTTACATAAAAAACAAACAAAAAAAAACAGTATATCCATTAGGTTGACATTCAGAATACATGAAAAAAGTATAGCCATCCTTAATCAATCTCTGCAAGCAATCAGCCCTCATCCATAAGGTAAGATTAAAATACTGTTCAAATATGTTCTATTTTTTTCCTTTTCATCTCCTCTTCAGTCTTCATTCCGTATTTCTTCTTAGCTATTCTTTATCTTGGATGTAAAAAATGTCATGTTTAATTTATTTTTACTGCACCTGGTGATGACTGGGTGTTCGAGGAAGACACGCTTGTATTACTTTTTTCCTGCAGCTCAGATACTAAAAAACTCTGATCTAACTAGGGACACAATGATCTTTTTTATTGTAGTTCAATATAATATAACAACCAATAAGTCAACAGCAGGTTGGTTGAAACACAATGAAACAACCTCATACTGTGATTATCCCTATGATCTAACGACTCCCTCTCGATTCACATCTATGAATGTTGGTTTTGAGCATTTCTGCAGTGCTTTTTTCGGTTCTTGCTGCGTTTTTGGAAACGCGATTTTACGGCAATTTGCGTTTTTTTTTTCTTTTTACATTGTATATAGCTGGTTGCTAAGGAGGGGGCCGGGAAGCTGGCTGCCGCATCCTAAACAACCCATGAGCCATCAGCTGTCAGCGGACTTCCCCACTGACAGCTGAATGTATAAAAAAAAAAATTGCCGGCTAAAAAAAAATCAGGAAAAAAAATGGTGTGGGGTCCCCCCAAGGCCCTTAGGTCTAGTATGGATTCGGAGGGCACCCCATACTCATTTACATAGTGGGGGAGGCCAGGATCTGGGCGCCCCCTTGTTAAAGGGGGCTTCCAGATTCCGATAAGCCCCCCACCCGCAGATCCCGACGACCACCGGGCAAGGGTTGTCAGAAAGAGGCCCTTGTCCCCATCAACATAGGGGCAAGGTTCTTTGGGGTGGGGGTGCCCCTGCCCCAAAGCACCCACCTCCCCATGTTGAGAGCATGTGGTCTGGTATGGTTCAAAAGGGGGGGCGCCTCTCCCTTTCCTGACTTGCTAGGCTGCATGCTCGGATAAGGGTCTGGTATGGATTTTGGGGGGGATCCAAATCCAGATTTTTGGTTGATATTCTGTCTCTATCATTTAAAATACATCTATGATAAAAATTATAGATTCTTAATTTCTTTGTAGGTGGACAAACTTACAAAATCTTCAGGGGATCAAATAATTATTTTCCCCACTGTATATACAGTGTACATACAGCAAAAAAAAAAAAGAAAACGCAAATCGCAGCAAAATTGCATCAAAATCACGGTAAAAAAACGCGGTACTTGCGTTTTGGACGTGGGTCTATTGAAGTCTATTACATGCAAAACTCTGCATTTTGCGGGAAAAAAGTCCCGACACATTCCAAAAACGCAGAGGCGCAAAAATGCATTGATGTGAACATGTTCCATAGAAACCCATGTTAAAAAAATTCCATGCATTTCTGCAAAATGCTAAATGCATCAAAAAAGTAGGATTTTTAAAACAGCTTACCTGTAAAATCCTTTTCTTGGAGTACATCACGGGACACAGAGCAGCATAGTCATTACTATGTGGGTTATATAGAATTACCTTCAGGTGCTGGCACTGGCAACTTCCAAAACAGGAAGTACCCTCCCCTATATAAGCCCCTCCCATCCGGGAGTACCTCAGTTTTGTAGCAAAGCAATACGTGTCCCCAAAAGAGGGGTGGGAGCTCTGTGTCCCGTGATGTACTCCAAGAAAAGGATTTTACAGGTAAGCTGTTTTAAAAATCCTACTTTCTTGTTCATACATCACGGGACACAGAGCAGCATAGTCATTACTATGTGGGACGTCCCAAAGCAATGCCAAATGAGGGGGGGGGATACACCATACATAAGCTGGGCGCCATCAGGCATGAGGATCTTTTGCGGCCTGCAACACACTGCGCCCAAAGGCGACATCCTCCTGACTTCTAACGTCCACCTGGTAGAACCTAGTAAACGTGTGTACTGAAGACCATGTTGCGGCCTTGCAAATTTGAGCCAGGGAGGCGTGGTGATGCACTGCCCATGAAGTTCCAACTGCTCTCGTGGAGTGCGCCCTAACTAGTGATGAGCCGAACACCCCCGGGTTCGGTTCGCACCAGAACCCGCGAACGGACCGAAAGTTCGAACGAACATTAGAACCCTATTAAATACAATGGATGCGAACGTTCGAATTCTAAAGTGCTAATTATAACAACTATTATGCATGTTATTGTCATAAATAGGGTTTGGGAACCCGGGTTCTGCACCAGGGGACATGTATCAATGCAAAAAGAAGTTTTAAAAACGGTCGTTTTTCGGGAGCAGTCATTTTAATGATGCATAAAGTGAAAAAAAAAAAGTCAAATATTCCTTTAAATATCGTACCTGGGGGGTGTCTAAAGTATGCCTGTGAAGTGCCACGTGTTTCCCGTGTTTAGAACTGTCCCTGCACAAAATGACACTTCTAAAGGAAAAAAAAGCCATTTAAAACTGCTTGCGGCTTTAATGTAATGTCTGGTCCCGGTAATATGGATGAAATTCTTTAAGAAAAATGGCATAGCTACCCCATGACCCCCCCCCCTACCCCAGCCCATTACCAGCCCCTTTGGGTCTTGTATGGATATTAAGGGGAACCCCGCACACAAAATAAAAAAGGCCCTATATACGCTGAACAGCCGTATACAGGCGGTGCATACAAGACAGGGACTGTAGGTTTGTTCTTATGTAGAATCTGTTTGTAATTTTGAACAGGTACATTGTTGAAGTGTAGCTCCAGCCCAAAAATCTATTTTTAAACTTTTTGGGAAACATAGGTAAGGGTTATCACCCCTGTAACATTTGTTTTGCTGTCTGTGCCCCTGTTCAGAACATTTCACCTCACTTTCCGTCCCAATGACAACTGTTTTTGAAATGTGGTGTTTTTCTTGAAACAAGGATTGCTGATAAAGCATCAGTACAGATGAGACCCCTTTCTCCCATATTTATTCTTACAGGAGAGAATTTTCCTTTCTAGGGGTAGATTTCCTCTCACTTCCTGTTGTCTTCTTTCGTTTGCAAGTAGGAGTCGTTTGTAAGTTGGATGTTTGAAAGTAGGGACCTGCCGTATATACTCTGCAGAAATAGGCCCCTTAGTTGTTGGTGTTGGCACAACACTGTAAGCACTCAGTTACTCTTGGTTGGTGCTGGAACGCCCTGCTGTCAACTATTATATCAGGAATTTTAATTACATATAATTGTTGAACAGTGGTAGTAAAAATTGGGGCTTTGATGGGGGTGCTGGTGCCACAACACTGTAAGCCCTGACAGTTACTCTTGGTGGGTGCAGCAATGGGCCCTGCTGTGAATTATTAGATCAAGAATTGTAATTACATGCCCCTTTTGAACAGGGGCTGAAAAATTGGGCCTTTCGTGGTGGTGGTGGTGGTGGCGTTGCCACAAGACTGTAAGCCCTCAGAGTTACTCTTGGTGGGTGCAGCAATGGACCCTGCTGTGAATTATTAGATCAAGAATTGTAATTGCATGCCCCTGTTGAACAGGGGCTGAAAAATTGGGCCTTAGGCACTGGTGGCACAACACTACAACCCCTCACAGATACTGTACTTGGAGCACAGCAATGAGCCCTGTTGCAAAGTATTGCTTCAAAAATTGTAATGACACGCCCCTGTTAAACAGGGGCTGAAAAATTGGGCCTTAGGCACTGGTGCCACAACACTCCAACCCCTCACAGATACTGTACTTGGA
Organism: Rana muscosa; assembly: GCA_029206835.1. Lineage (NCBI taxonomy): Eukaryota > Metazoa > Chordata > Amphibia > Anura > Ranidae > Rana > Rana muscosa. The sequence goes on along the minus strand of CM055122.1, from coordinate 756,426,819 downwards.
GCACAGCAATGAGCCCTATGGCAAATTATTGCTAAAAAAATTGTAATTACACGCCCCTGTAAAACAGGGGCTGAAAAATTGGGCCTTAGCCACTGGTGGCGGCACCCATAAACAAAAATGATCTTCCAAGCTATCATCATCAATCGTATCATTGAGGACTCGGAGGAGGAGGATAGCCAGTCAACATAACAGCACAGGCACTCAGCATCAGCATCAGTCTTGAAGGGATGTGACATGTTAAAATCAATTAGTCTGTTATATCAGCATCAGGTGTGTGGTAGCTGGTGGTGATCCAAGACTGGTTCATCTTGATGAAAGTCAGTCGATCAACCGAGTCGGTGGACAGGCGCACCCTGTGATCCGTGACAAATCCTCCAGCAGCACTGAATGTGCGTTCCGAAAGAACGCTGGATGCAGGACAGGCCAGTAGCTCAATTGCATACTGTGCAAGCTCTGGCCAGTGATCCATCCTCAAGACCCAGTAAGCCAGAGGATTTTCGGTGGGGAAGGTGTCCAAGTCTGACCTTGCCCCTAGATATTCCTGCACCATGTTTATCAGACGCTGGCGATGGTTGCTGGAACCGATCATACTTTGGGGCTGCGGACTAAAGAATTGTCTGAACGCATCGGTCAGACGGCCACCTTCCCCATCGCTCCTTCTTTGACTGGCCGAAGCCTCAGCAACTCGTTGTCCAGGACCAGGAGTTTGTAACCTCCCAGTCTCTGGGAACGCGTTGCACAGACCTTTCTGCAAGGCCTCCCGGAGTTGTCTCATCCTCTGCTCCCTCTGCGACGGTAACATAAGGTCCGCAACCTTACCCTTGTACCGTGGATCAAGGAGAGTGGCCAGCCAGTAATGGTCCCTCTCCTTGATCCGAAGAATACGAGGATCCTTCCGCAGACTTTGCAGGATCAGGGAGGCCATGCAGCGTAGGTTTGCTGAGGCATTCGCTCCGGAGTCCTCTGGGTCACTAAGGACGACATGATCCGCAGCCACCTCCTCCCAGCCACGTACAAGTCCACTGGTTTCTTGGGACTGTAAATCATCCCTAAAAGACTGCTGCTGATGATGCTGAGTGCCAGCCTCCACCTCCATGCTGACACAATCCTCCTCCTCCTCCTCCTCCTCCTCCTCCTCTTCCTGTGCGATGGGTGGGACAGAAGGAACACTGTCTGGGTAAAGGGGGCCTTGAGAGGCAAGGAAGTCCTCCTCTTCCTGCCTCTGTTCTGCCTCAAGTGCCCTGTCCATTATTCCACGCAGCGTGTGCTCCAACAGGTGGACAAGAGGTACAGTGTCACTGATGCATGCACTGTCACTGCTCACCATCCTCGTGGCCTCCTCAAATGGTGCCAGGACAGTGCATGCATCCCTGATCATGCCCCACTGGCGTGGAGAAAAAAAACCAAGCTCCCCTGACCCTGTCCTGGTGCCGTAGTCGCACAGGTACTCATTGATGGCCCTCTGCTGCGTGTGCAGCCGCTGCAGCATGGCCAACGTTGAGTTCCACCTGGTGGGCATGTCACATATAAGGCGGTTCTTGGGCAGGTTCAACTCCTTTTGCAGCTCAGCCAGGCGAGCACTGGCATTATAAGATCTGCGGAAATGCACACAGACTTTCCTGGCCTGCCTCAGGACATCCTGTAAGCCCGGGTACCTGCCCAAGAACCGCTGCACCACCAGGTTAAGGACGTGAGCCACACAGGGCACATGGGTCAGTTGTCCCTGTCGGAGGGCGGAGAGGAGGTTGGTGCCATTGTCGCAAACCACCATTCCTGGCTTAAGCTGGCGTGGCGTCAACCACCTCTCGGCCTGGCCCTGCAGAGCAGACAGGACCTCTGCCCCAGTGTGGCTTCTGTCCCCCAAACACACCAGCGCAAGCACGGCATGGCATCTTTTTGCCTGCGTACTTGCGTAGCCCCGTGAACGGCTACGGAGCACCGCTGGTTCATAGGACAAACCACAGGAAGAGGCCATGGAGGAAGAAGAAGAGGAGGGGGTGGAGGAGAGAGGTGTGTCACAACCAGTAGTAGCATTTTGGAGGCGTGGCGGTGGGACAACCTCCAACACTACTGCACCTTGTCCTGCATCCTTCCCAGCTGCCAAAAGAGTGACCCAATGGGCCGTGAAAGAAAGGTAACATCCCTGTCCATGCCTGCTGGACCATGAGTCAGCGGTAATATGCACCTTACCGCTGACCGCCCTGTCCAGCGAGGCCAAGACATTGCCTTCCACATGCCGGTAGAGAGCCGGAATAGCCTTCCGTGAGAAAAAGTGGCGTTTGGGAACCTGCCACTGAGGAACCGCACATTGCACAAACTCACGGAAGGGGGCCGAGTCTACCAACTGAAAAGGCAGCAGTTGAAGCGCTAGCAATTTAGCCAAGCTAGCATTCAACCGCTGGGCATGTGGATGGCTGGGAGTGAACTTCTTTCGACGGTCCAGCAGCTGGGGCAGGGAAATTTGCCTGCTAGAATCGGACGTCGGTGTACTGCTAGCAGAGTGGCCGCAAGTACTTGGCTGTGACACACCTAATTCTACACCTTCATTCCTCTCAGTGCATGTTTCAGAGAGGACTGAAGTTATAGTGGGGTTGGAGATCCCAGCTGATGCGGTGCAAGGAGAGGTCCGCTTTGTTCTTTGGTGTGGGTCTTTCAGGTAGGCTTGCCAACGAGCTGCATGGCAGGTCAACATATGTCTGGTCAGGCATGTGGTACCCAAGCGGCTGATGTTTTGGCCACGCGATATACGCTTGAGACATATGTTGCAAACAGCAGCTGTGCGATCTGATGCACTAGCCTCAAAAAAGGCCCACACCAAAGAACTTTTTGAATGACGGGCAGAGGCAGCGCCCTGCACAGGCGGAGCTCTGCGGTGTGATTCCGTCGGTGTACTGCCCTTACGCTGGCCACCAAAGGGCATCCTGCCTCGTTGGAGATGTGCCTCCTCCTCATCCTCCTCCTCCTCCTCTCTCCTATTAGGCACCCACGTGGAGTCAGTGACCTCATCATCACCTCCCTCCTCATCACTGGAGCCAATCTGGCAGTATGCTGCAGCTGCTGGAACATGACTGCCAGATTGGTGTCCTTCTTGAGCATCCCCTCTGTCTGCTCTCACGCTACTGCCTTCCTCTAGCTGGGTTTCATCATCAGACCCTTCGAAACGCTGGGCATCCTCCTGGAGCATGTACCCAACACTGTGCTGAAACAGTTCGGGGGACTCCTCAGGAGGAGGACATGGTGGGTCTAGGGAAGGAGTGACTGATGATGAGTCTGACATTGATACCAGGGAAGAGGACGCTTTGGCAGCTGCTTTTCCAGTACCCTGAGCCTGGGTGAGAGAGGATGAGGAGGAGGAGGAGGGCTTGGTCATCCACTGTACCAAGTCTTCGGCATGATGTGGCTCAACATGTCCAGCTGCCGAAAAGAAGGACAAGCGTGTCCCATGGCCATGTGCTGATGACAATGCACCGCGTCCACGACCAGCACTGTTGCCCCCAGACACAGAGCCTGCTTGCCCTCTTTTATTGCCTCCTGACTGTCTGCCTCTCCTTGTTTGCCTTCCAGACATTCTAATAGATGGCCTGCAGGGAGATGGGAAAAAAGCAATAAGGGCTACCTTCAGGTGTCCTTCTCTGTCCCTTGAAACAAGGACTTTGACAGTGAAAGAAACTGACACACTCTCCCTACCTACAGTTTTCTGTCCCTAGAAAAAAGTTTTTTTAAGCACAATTTAGCACAAGGAGAATTCACTCACTGTCCTTCCAGGTCCCTGGAAACAAGGACTTTGACAGTGAAAGAAACTGACACACTCTCCCTACCTACAGTTTTCTGTCCCTAGAAAAAATGTTTTTTTTAAGCACAATTTAGCACAAGGAGAATTCACTCACTGTCCTTCCAGGTCCCTGGAAACAAGGACTTTGACAGTGAAAGAAACTGACACACTCTCCCTACCTACAGTTTTCTGTCCCTAGAAAAAAAGTTTTTTTTAAGCACAATTTAGCACAAGGAGAATTCACTCACTGTCCTTCCAGGTCCCTGGAAACAAGGACTTTGACAGTGAAAGAAACTGACACACTCTCCCTACCTACAGTTTTCTGTCCCTAGAAAAAATGTTTTTTTTAAGCACAATTTAGCACAAGGAGAATTCACTCACTGTCCTTCCAGGTCCCTGGAAACAAGGACTTTGACAGTGAAAGAAACTGACACACTCTCCCTACCTACAGTTTTCTGTCCCTAGAAAAAATGTTTTTTTTAAGCACAATTTAGCACAAGGAGAATTCACTCACTGTCCTTCCAGGTCCCTGGAAACAAGGACTTTGACAGTGAAAGAAACTGACACACTCTCCCTACCTACAGTTTTCTGTCCCTAGAAAAAATGTTTTTTTTAAGCACAATTTAGCACAAGGAGAATTCACTCACTGTCCTTCCAGGTCCCTGGAAACAAGGACTTTGACAGTGAAAGAAACTGACACACTCTCCCTACCTACAGTTTTCTGTCCCTAGAAAAAATGTTTTTTTTAAGCACAATTTAGCACAAGGAGAATTCACTCACTGTCCTTCCAGGTCCCTGGAAACAAGGACTTTGACAGTGAAAGAAACTGACACACTCTCCCTACCTACAGTTTTCTGTCCCTAGAAAAAATGTTTTTTTTAAGCACAATTTAGCACAAGGAGAATTCACTCACTGTCCTTCCAGGTCCCTGGAAACAAGGACTTTGACAGTGAAAGAAACTGACACACTCTCCCTACCTACAGTTTTCTGTCCCTAGAAAAAATGTTTTTTTTAAGCACAATTTAGCACAAGGAGAATTCACTCACTGTCCTTCCAGGTCCCTGGAAACAAGGACTTTGACAGTGAAAGAAACTGACACACTCTCCCTACCTACAGTTTTCTGTCCCTAGAAAAAATGTTTTTTTTAAGCACAATTTAGCACAAGGAGAATTACCTCACTGTCCTTCCAGGTCCCTGGAAACAAGGACTTTGACAGTGAAAGAAACTGACACACTCTCCCTACCTACAGTTTTCTGTCCCTAGAAAAAAAGTTTTTTTTAAGCACAATTTAGCACAAGGAGAATTCACTCACTGTCCTTCCAGGTCCCTGGAAACAAGGACTTTGACAGTGAAAGAAACTGACACACTCTCCCTACCTACAGTTTTCTGTCCCTAGAAAAAATGTTTTTTTTAAGCACAATTTAGCACAAGGAGAATTCACTCACTGTCCTTCCAGGTCCCTGGAAACAAGGACTTTGACAGTGAAAGAAACTGACACACTCTCCCTACCTACAGTTTTCTGTCCCTATAAAAAATGTTTTTTTTAAGCACAATTTAGCACAAGGAGAATTCACTCACTGTCCTTCCAGGTCCCTGGAAACAAGGACTTTGACAGTGAAAGAAACTGACACACTCTCCCTACCTACAGTTTTCTGTCCCTAGAAAAAAAGTTTTTTTTAAGCACAATTTAGCACAAGGAGAATTCACTCACTGTCCTTCCAGGTCCCTGGAAACAAGGACTTTGACAGTGAAAGAAACTGACACACTCTCCCTACCTACAGTTTTCTGTCCCTAGAAAAAATGTTTTTTTTAAGCACAATTTAGCACAAGGAGAATTCACTCACTGTCCTTCCAGGTCCCTGGAAACAAGGACTTTGACAGTGAAAGAAACTGACACACTCTCCCTACCTACAGTTTTCTGTCCCTAGAAAAAATGTTTTTTTTAAGCACAATTTAGCACAAGGAGAATTCACTCACTGTCCTTCCAGGTCCCTGGAAACAAGGACTTTGACAGTGAAAGAAACTGACACACTCTCCCTACCTACAGTTTTCTGTCCCTAGAAAAAATGTTTTTTTTAAGCACAATTTAGCACAAGGAGAATTCACTCACTGTCCTTCCAGGTCCCTGGAAACAAGGACTTTGACAGTGAAAGAAACTGACACACTCTCCCTACCTACAGTTTTCTGTCCCTAGAAAAAAAGTTTTTTTTAAGCACAATTTAGCACAAGGAGAATTCACTCACTGTCCTTCCAGGTCCCTGGAAACAAGGACTTTGACAGTGAAAGAAACTGACACACTCTCCCTACCTACAGTTTTCTGTCCCTAGAAAAAATGTTTTTTTTAAGCACAATTTAGCACAAGGAGAATTCACTCACTGTCCTTCCAGGTCCCTGGAAACAAGGACTTTGACAGTGAAAGAAACTGACACACTCTCCCTACCTACAGTTTTCTGTCCCTAGAAAAAATGTTTTTTTTAAGCACAATTTAGCACAAGGAGAATTCACTCACTGTCCTTCCAGGTCCCTGGAAACAAGGACTTTGACAGTGAAAGAAACTGACACACTCTCCCTACCTACAGTTTTCTGTCCCTATAAAAAATGTTTTTTTTAAGCACAATTTAGCACAAGGAGAATTCACTCACTGTCCTTCCAGGTCCCTGGAAACAAGGACTTTGACAGTGAAAGAAACTGACACACTCTCCCTACCTACAGTTTTCTGTCCCTAGAAAAAATGTTTTTTTTAAGCACAATTTAGCACAAGGAGAATTCACTCACTGTCCTTCCAGGTCCCTGGAAACAAGGACTTTGACAGTGAAAGAAACTGACACACTCTCCCTACCTACAGTTTTCTGTCCCTAGAAAAAATGTTTTTTTTAAGCACAATTTAGCACAAGGAGAATTCACTCACTGTCCTTCCAGGTCCCTGGAAACAAGGACTTTGACAGTGAAAGAAACTGACACACTCTCCCTACCTACAGTTTTCTGTCCCTAGAAAAAATGTTTTTTTTAAGCACAATTTAGCATAAGGAGAATTCACTCACTGTCCTTCCAGGTCCCTGGAAACAAGGACTTTGACAGTGAAAGAAACTGACACACTCTCCCTACCTACAGTTTTCTGTCCCTAGAAAAAATGTTTTTTTTAAGCACAATTTAGCACAAGGAGAATTCACTCACTGTCCTTCCAGGTCCCTGGAAACAAGGACTTTGACAGTAAAAGAAACTGACACACTCTCCCTACCTACAGTTTTCTGTCCCTATAAAAAATGTTTTTTTTAAGCACAATTTAGCACAAGGAGAATTCACTCACTGTCCTTCCAGGTCCCTGGAAACAAGGACTTTGACAGTGAAAGAAACTGACACACTCTCCCTACCTACAGTTTTCTGTCCCTAGAAAAAATGTTTTTTTTAAGCACAATTTAGCACAAGGAGAATTCACTCACTGTCCTTCCAGGTCCCTGGAAACAAGGACTTTGACAGTGAAAGAAACTGACACACTCTCCCTACCTACAGTTTTCTGTCCCTAGAAAAAATGTTTTTTTTAAGCACAATTTAGCACAAGGAGAATTCACTCACTGTCCTTCCAGGTCCCTGGAAACAAGGACTTTGACAGTGAAAGAAACTGACACACTCTCCCTACCTACAGTTTTCTGTCCCTAGAAAAAATGTTTTTTTTAAGCACAATTTAGCACAAGGAGAATTCACTCACTGTCCTTCCAGGTCCCTGGAAACAAGGACTTTGACAGTGAAAGAAACTGACACACTCTCCCTACCTACAGTTTTCTGTCCCTAGAAAAAATGTTTTTTTTAAGCACAATTTAGCACAAGGAGAATTCACTCACTGTCCTTCCAGGTCCCTGGAAACAAGGACTTTGACAGTGAAAGAAACTGACACACTCTCCCTACCTACAGTTTTCTGTCCCTAGAAAAAATGTTTTTTTTAAGCACAATTTAGCACAAGGAGAATTCACTCACTGTCCTTCCAGGTCCCTGGAAACAAGGACTTTGACAGTGAAAGAAACTGACACACTCTCCCTACCTACAGTTTTCTGTCCCTAGAAAAAATGTTTTTTTTAAGCACAATTTAGCACAAGGAGAATTCACTCACTGTCCTTCCAGGTCCCTGGAAACAAGGACTTTGACAGTGAAAGAAACTGACACACTCTCCCTACCTACAGTTTTCTGTCCCTAGAAAAAATGTTTTTTTTAAGCACAATTTAGCACAAGGAGAATTCACTCACTGTCCTTCCAGGTCCCTGGAAACAAGGACTTTGACAATGAAAGAAACTGACACACTCTCCCTACCTACAGTTTTCTGTCCCTAGAAAAAATGTTTTTTTTAAGCACAATTTAGCACAAGGAGAATTCACTCACTGTCCTTCCAGGTCCCTGGAAACAAGGACTTTGACAGTGAAAGAAACTGACACACTCTCCCTACCTACAGTTTTCTGTCCCTAGAAAAAATGTTTTTTTTAAGCACAATTTAGCACAAGGAGAATTCACTCACTGTCCTTCCAGGTCCCTGGAAACAAGGACTTTGACAGTGAAAGAAACTGACACACTCTCCCTACCTACAGTTTTCTGTCCCTAGAAAAAATGTTTTTTTTAAGCACAATTTAGCACAAGGAGAATTCACTCACTGTCCTTCCAGGTCCCTGGAAACAAGGACTTTGACAGTGAAAGAAACTGACACACTCTCCCTACCTACAGTTTTCTGTCCCTAGAAAAAATGTTTTTTTTAAGCACAATTTAGCACAAGGAGAATTCACTCACTGTCCTTCCAGGTCCCTGGAAACAAGGACTTTGACAGTGAAAGAAACTGACACACTCTCCCTACCTACAGTTTTCTGTCCCTAGAAAAAAAGTTTTTTTTAAGCACAATTTAGCACAAGGAGAATTCACTCACTGTCCTTCCAGGTCCCTGGAAACAAGGACTTTGACAGTGAAAGAAACTGACACACTCTCCCTACCTACAGTTTTCTGTCCCTAGAAAAAATGTTTTTTTTAAGCACAATTTAGCACAAGGAGAATTCACTCACTGTCCTTCCAGGTCCCTGGAAACAAGGACTTTGACAGTGAAAGAAACTGACACACTCTCCCTACCTACAGTTTTCTGTCCCTAGAAAAAATGTTTTTTTTAAGCACAATTTAGCACAAGGAGAATTCACTCACTGTCCTTCCAGGTCCCTGGAAACAAGGACTTTGACAGTGAAAGAAACTGACACACTCTCCCTACCTACAGTTTTCTGTCCCTAGAAAAAAAGTTTTTTTTAAGCACAATTTAGCACAAGGAGATTTCACTCACTGTCCTTCCAGGTCCCTGGAAACAAGGACTTTGACAGTGAAAGAAACTGACACACTCTCCCTACCTACAGTTTTCTGTCCCTAGAAAAAATGTTTTTTTTAAGCACAATTTAGCACAAGGAGAATTCACTCACTGTCCTTCCAGGTCCCTGGAAACAAGGACTTTGACAGTGAAAGAAACTGACACACTCTCCCTACCTACAGTTTTCTGTCCCTAGAAAAAATGTTTTTTTTAAGCACAATTTAGCACAAGGAGAATTCACTCACTGTCCTTCCAGGTCCCTGGAAACAAGGACTTTGACAGTGAAAGAAACTGACACACTCTCCCTACCTACAGTTTTCTGTCCCTAGAAAAAATGTTTTTTTTAAGCACAATTTAGCACAAGGAGAATTCACTCACTGTCCTTCCAGGTCCCTGGAAACAAGGACTTTGACAGTGAAAGAAACTGACACACTCTCCCTACCTACAGTTTTCTGTCCCTAGAAAAAATGTTTTTTTTAAGCACAATTTAGCACAAGGAGAATTCACTCACTGTCCTTCCAGGTCCCTGGAAACAAGGACTTTGACAGTGAAAGAAACTGACACACTCTCCCTACCTACAGTTTTCTGTCCCTAGAAAAAATGTTTTTTTTAAGCACAATTTAGCACAAGGAGAATTCACTCACTGTCCTTCCAGGTCCCTGGAAACAAGGACTTTGACAGTGAAAGAAACTGACACACTCTCCCTACCTACAGTTTTCTGTCCCTAGAAAAAATGTTTTTTTTAAGCACAATATAGCACAAGCACAAAACACACTGACACTCTCCCTACCTATCCTTCTCTTTCCCTAAACTAAAGGAATCCAGGTTAAGCAAGAAAGAAATAAAAGTCACTGTCCCTGCCTATGCTGCTCTATCCCTGCTCCGGAACACACTACACTAGGCCGCCGTGCTGGCGGCCTTTTATAGTGTGGGGCGTGTACTAAACACCCTCAGCAATAATTGGCCACAGGCATCCTGCCTGTGGCCAATCATTGCTCTCCTCGCTGCCGGCGCTGTGATTGGCCAAGCATGCGGGGTCACAGTGCATGCTTGGCCAATCACAGCGCCTGGATGACACTGCGATGGCGTAGTGCATTGTGGGCCGTTCGCGTCACTCGAATTTGGCGCGAACGGCCCAAATCGTTCGATCTTCGTCGAACGATCGAACAGCCGATGTTCGAGTCGAACGTATGTTCGACTCGAACACGAAGCTCATCCCTAGCCCTAACTTTGAACGGAGGCGGTCTACTTCTCAAGCCATAGGCTTGTATTATGACCTGTCGAATCCACTTGGCTAAAGTAGATTTTGATGCTGCCTGACCCTTTCTGGGGCCTTCCGGCAGAATAAACAAAGTATCCGTTCTGCGAATCTGAGCAGTGGCTTTTAGATAAGCTTTAACTGCTCTTACTACATCCAAAGAATGCAATAACTTTTCCTCTACCGAGCTTGGTTTGGGGAAAAAAGAAGGAAGAACCACATCTTGGTTCAAATGAAACCTCGATACCACCTTAGGAAGAAAGGCTGGATGAGGACGTAATACTACTCTGTCCTTATGAATAACCAGATATGGCTCCTTACAGGACATGGCGGCTAATTCCGACACTCTTCTAGCCGAGCATATGGCTACTAAAAATATCAATTTTCTGGTGAGTAGAACCAAGGAAATGTGCCGCAAAGGTTCAAACGGCTGCTTCTGCAGAACCGACAGAACCAAATTTAGATCCCATGGGCATATGGGAGCTTTAATCGGTGGAATAATACGAGTCACCCCTTGCATAAAGGATTTGACAAGTGAATGCATAGCCAGGGGCCTTTGAAATAGTATTGATAAGGCCGAAACCTGGCCCTTGATAGTACTTAAGGCAAACTTCCTGTCTACAGCCCACTGCAGGAAGTCCAGAATTCTGCCTATAACGTACTTACGTGGATGCCATTTTCTGGCCTCGCACCAAGTGATGTACGCCTTCCAAACTCTATAGTAGATCTGCCTGGATACAGGCTTCCTGGCATTGATTATAGTTGATACCACAGAGTTAGAGAGACCTCTTTTCTTTAGGATGTGGGATTCAATAGCCAGGCCGTTAAACTTAGAGTTAGTAAGGAAGGGTGGTATATCGGTCCTTGCGAAAGCAGGTCCGGACGACGTGGAAGGGTCCAAGGACTCCCCACAGACATTTTGATGATCTCCGCGTACCAGGCCCTTCGGGGCCACGCTGGAGCCACCAGGATCACCGGCTTCTTTTCCAACCTGACTCTGCGAAGGAGTCGAGGCAACAATTGTAGCGGAGGGAATGCATATATCAGTCTGAACTGATCCCAAGGGAACACCAGAGCATCCGAGCCGCAAGCGAGGGGATCCCTTGTCCGGGAGACAAATCTGTCCACCTTTGCGTTGAATCTGGATGCTAGCAGATCTATATCCGGTGTTCCCCACCGCTGACATATTGCTCGGAAGACCTCGGGATGAAGGGACCATTCCCCTGGGCATAACTGTTGGCGACTCAGAAAGTCCGCCTTCCAATTCTCCACCCCTGGAATGAAGACAGCTGATATACATGGGACATGCTTTTCTGCCCATTCCAGGATGTGACTTACTTCCCTCTGGGCTGCACGACTCCTGGTGCCTCCCTGATGATTGATATATGCCACTGCTGTGGCATTGTCTGATTGAATTCTGACAGGGGACCCTTGGAGTCTGGATGTCCAGGCTACTAGGGCATACCGGGCTGCTCATATCTCTAAGAGATTGATGGGCAGGGTTTTTACTACATTTGACCATCTGCCCTGGAGAGACCATTGCTCCAGTACTGCCCCCCAGCCTATAAGGCTGGCATCTGTAGTGACCACCTTCCACGATATCGGACTGAAGGGTTTTCCCTTCTGGAGATTCTGGGGGATCAACCACCAGCAGAGACTCTTCCGAACGGAAGGGGACAAAGCCATCGGGAAGTCTAGAGCCTGAATTTTTCCGTTCCAGGCTGACAATATGGCCCTCTGTAAATTCCTTGAGTGGAATTGGGCGTATGGCACAGCTTCGAATGATGCTACCATCTTTCCTAGCAGCCTCATGCACAGGCGTATGGACGCTGTCTTTTTGCACAAAGCAGACGGACCAAGCCCCTCAAAGAGGATACCTTGTCTAGAGGTAAGAAAATCTTCCTCTGGTCTGAATCCAGCCGTAGCCCTAGATATACCAGGTTTTTCACTGGCTGTAGGGCTGACTTGTCCAGGTTGATGACCCAACCGTGGGATTCTAGATACTTGATTGTATCGACAATTACCACTTCTAGTTTGGCAACTGAGTGGTCCATCAACAACAGGTCGTCTAGGTATGCCATTATCGTTACACCTCGTGTTCTTAGATCGGCCAACAGTGGGGCCAGAATTTTTGTGAACACTCGTGGTGCTGTGGCCAGACCGAATGGTAAGGCTCTGAACTGAAAATGGCGCCCTTCTACTGCAAAGCGTAGAAATTTTTGATGACCTGGAAAGATGGGAACATGCAAGTAAGCATCTTTGATGTCGATCGGGGCTAACCATTCCTCCCCCTGTAGGGCAGCGGTGACCGATCGGATCGACTCCATCCGGAAAGACCGGACGTTTAGAAATTTGTTTAGACTCTTTAGGTCCAATATGGGTCTTATGTCCCCGTTTGGCTTCGGGACTGTGAAAAGGTTTGAGTAGAAACCCAACCCCCACTCTTCCATAGGAACCTCCATAATTACTCCTTGGAGCAATAGTTGTTCTAACGCCAATAGGAGAGACCCTCTTTTCAGAGGGTCTCTTGGCATGCCTGACCACATAAAATGGGAAGGAGGAGACTCTTTTAACTCCGACTTGTATCCCAGAGTTACTGCGGAGAGCACCCATCTGTCTTTGATCGTCTCCCGCCAGGTCTCTGCGAACAACTGAAGTCTTCCCCCCACCCGTTTGAGTGGGGGCAGCCCTTCATAGGCTTGACTTGGAGGCTGGTTTAGTACCCCTTCGGATCCAGGGTTTCTTATTACCCAGTGACTGTCCCTGATTTTTACCCCCTGAGTTTGACCGAGGAGGCCGTCGGAACTGCTTCGTAGCAGACGTCGCAGGGATAGGAGAGGTAGTCCTCTTAAAAGATGGACCCCTAGACCTCTTCTTACTCGGTAAGAGAGTACTTTTACCACTGGAAATCTTCTGGATATACTTATCCAGGTCCTCGCCAAAAAGGCGTTCCCCATGAAATGGGAAGCTAACTAAGAGCTTCTTACAGGGAGCTTCAGCAGACCAGTTTTTGAGCCACAGAAGCCAACGCATATGTACCAAAGACAGCGTGAGGCGGGAGGCCTGATGGATATAATCCTTGATGGCGTCAACCGCAAAGCATAATGCTCTAGGCAGATCAGCCAGAGCCTGGGCCTGCTGGTCTGGCAAATCCCTCAGGACCATTTTCATCTGATCCTTTAAAGCTTGGCAGACCCCAATAGCTGCCACTGCTGGCTGTGTAACAGACCCTGCTGTGGAAAAAGCAGATTTTAATAAAGATTCCAATTTTTTATCTACTGGATCTTTGAACATTTGAACATTATCTACTGGACATGTCAGTGATTTGTTCACAGAAGAGATGGCTGCATCCACCGTAGGAACATTCCATCTCTGGGTGAACTTTTCCTCCATGGGATAGATCACCGGAAATTTCTTAGGCGGAACAAATAGTTTATCAGGATGTTCCCAGTCCTGGTATATAAGTCCTTCCAATAATGGATGTATTGGAAAGGAGCAATTAACCTGGGGAGCTTTTAGCGACCCCAATGAGGAGACAGCAGTAGTTGATGGTTCAACAAGAGGCATTTTAAATGCAGATCGAACCATGTCAGTTAGGGTCTGGACCCACAATCTTTCAGTCTGTGATGCTGAAAATGGTTCATCTACTGTCGATTCCTCAAAAACAGAGTTAACCTCCTCCTGATCCCCTTCAGGTAGGTCGGTCCCTTCCTAGGACTGTTGCTCTGCCAACAGGCACTCTAATGGAGGTGATGGAGATCTGGCGCGCTTTCTTTCCTGCAGAGAAGAAGCGATCAATGCTGCCAATCTCTGCTCCAATCCCTCCAGAGTTGAGGCAAAAACCTCCTCTGTTATATATGCAGGAGCAGGTGGACTGAGGACAGCCGCAGTACCTGGCACTCCCGGGGGTTCCTTATGGGTATTAACCTCTGATTTCTCAGGGGAGGAGGGTGCAGATGACTGCTCCAGATCCTCAGAGCCCGATGGAGACCCCCTACACTTCCTGAGAGGTATATCTCGGAGTTTTTTAGGCGGCATATTCCTTAGTTCAAAGCTGAGGTATTCCAGCCGCAATACACCCCTTTACTGAAATAGTCTAATGCAATTTGCTGCTATGTACATCAGTGGGTGTCTACTAATGCGTCTTTCTGGGGATGCCTGTATCAACCGCCCGCTGTAAGCCCCTATACCATGCTACCAGCTCCTTTTCATGCTCTGTGTCCATAGCAAGCAGCGTGGACTGAGTCCTTTTATCTTGCTGGGACGCCCGCACATGCACAGAAGCGCTGGGCGCACAGAGCGCGTCATCCGCCAGGCTCCGCCCACTTTTTTGAAGCTAAATCTATAAAAAGAAAGCGTGTGTGTGCGCGCGCGCACGTGTGCGCTCTTGGCGCCCTGTAGGGAGAGGAGCCAGGGTCCTTGTTTCACCAGGACTCGGGGATGGAAGGAAACTACTTGGCAGCATGACAGAGGAATGCAGCTTCCCTGATAGAGAGCTCACTCATCTGCCTGGACTTTCACCATGGAAGGAATAGTCCCAAGAAAAAAAGACGTTCCACAGCGGCCTCTAGTGGACAAACACAGGTACCGCACTTTTGTCTTTTTTTTTTTTTTTTAAAACCTCCTTTATGAAAAATATTTCCAGGTTTACAGTTTTTAAAATTTCCTTTATGAAAAGACATTTCTAGGATTTCTTAGGCATATACAGCTATTAGCGGGAATACCTTTAGGTAACAGGCAGAAAGACATATTAGGCTTGGGGGTCCCCTCAATAGAACCAAGTTCCTGAGGGGCCCCCACTTACCTTTTCCCCGCCGCAGGACTTTGTTTGGTCCACAGAAGCCCAAACTTCACCTCTCACGGCAGGCATTGTACTAGACCTTCAGGGACCGGGTTCCCAAGGATTCCACTCCCCTGGACCTGTATAGCACCCTGCACAGATAGCCTCTTGGTTTTGGGTATGACCAGAGCTCTGGATCCCAGGGTCCAGCCCTCCTAAGAGAGGCATTACAGGCAAAACCCTGCTCTTCTCTGCAAGGCCCGGGTACCGACCGTTTAGCTATGAAGCTTTTTTGGTCGGATCCGGAATAGCTTGCTAAGGCCCAGAGAACCTGTACACAAGCCCAGACGAATACATGTTAACCTTGGCCAACACCTTAGACACTGGCAAAAAACTGAGGTACTCCCGGATGGGAGGGGCTTATATAGGGGAGGGTACTTCCTGTTTTGGAAGTTGCCAGTGCCAGCACCTGAAGGTAATTCTATATAACCCACATAGTAATGACTATGCTGCTCTGTGTCCCGTGATGTATGAACAAGAAATGCATTAGTGTGAATGGAGCCTAACAGTCTGCCAAATCATTCTCAAGTCATTGAAAAAAAATATATTTTTTTGGAACCTTGTTAAGAATATATCAAATTTCTTTATACGATTGTCAATCTTCTCATGTTTACTTTGAAAAAATAAAGAAATTCTTCAACAAAACAGTATTAAAATATAACTACGGACACAACTTTTGTTTTGGTTTTGTATAGAGTGGAGATGGATTAGAACACTTGTCAGGTCTCTATTGCTGTCTGTGCCCCCTTTTAGGGAGATTTACCTTAATTCCCCTGTTTAACATTAACAGCAAGAGTGAAAGAAATCTCCAGGTTTGTGTTGTCACCAGAACATACATACAGCAGATGGGATATAATATTCCAACAGGGTGACTAGAGTTGATGGCCATGGTGACGACTAGAAATTCCCTCACTTTGGAGGGATTTCCTCTCACTTCCTTATTTGGCGTTGGGACATGAATTAAAAGGAAATGTCTCAAAAATAAACACAGGTGGCAAAAAAAAAACCTGACAGGTGTTATAACCCTCTCTTATTCTATCCGGATTGAAGAAAATCCTGAATATCTCCCTGCTTGATCTTTTTAAAGCTGAAAGCCAGAAATTTAGCCACTTTCTAAAATGTTCTGGATCACTAGCGGTTAGTTCCCACGAGGTGCTTGTCACCTTTTGGACTTGTTTCTTTCATTTAGAATTTTTATTTTTTACTAAACACTAGGAATAAAGCTAGTACTATGCTTCTGGTGCTCTGATGTTAAGCCTTCTGTTCTCAGCTACTGAAGCTGCAGAGTTGTATGCAGCCGTTCTGCCTGCCCCTCTCCTCCTCCTGCCCAATCACAGAGGGCTTTGTATTATGTTAACCCATTTACAAAATACAAAGCCTTCTGTAAATGGGTAAGCAGAGGAGAGGGGCAGGCAGAGGTCCTTCTGTATTGCTGCGTACACACGGTCAGAATTTCCGACAACAAATGTTCGATGTGAGCTTTTCGTCTGAAATTCCGACCGTGTGTAGGCTCCATCGGACATTTGCTGTCGGAATTTCCGACAACAAATGATTGAGAGCAGGTTCTCTATTTTTCCGACGGCAAAAGTTCTTGTCGGAAATTCTGACCGTGTGTAGCCATTTCCGACGCACAAAAGTGCTGCGCATGCTCGGAATCAATTCAACGCATGCTCGGAATCATTGTACTTAATTTTTCTCGGATCATCGTAGTGTTGTACGTCTCCGCGTTCTTGACCATTGGAGTTTCCGAGCAAAATTTGTGCGACTGTGTGTGTGCAAGACAAGTTGGAGCCAACGTCCGACGGAAAAAAAACCACAGTTTTGTTGTCGGAAATTCCGATCGTGTGTACACGGCATTAGAGTAAGCAGTGTCTGCTGTATCAGAGCACCAGGAGTATAGTGATAGCTGTACTCTTGTTTTTCAGTAAAACAGTCAGTTTTAAATAAAAGAGGTAAGTCCACAATGTAGCAAGCACCCTTTTGGACTTAACCCGTAAGCAAGCAAATTTTAGACAGTGGCTGAATTTCTGGAATTTAGCCTTAAGCCATGCCTTGTGCTTCATGTTTGCCAGATTATTGTGCCTATACTAATATCTCTTTTTTTTTTTTGTCATATGCTTCACTATTATCCTATCTACTCCTACTTGACTTACTTACCAATTACTCTTTGTTGTTCTCCACTTCTTTCTGATAACACTAGCTACCAACACCAGCTTGACTACTGACTACATATCTCCCTCTCTCCATCTCTTCTGCTGCCATCTGTGAACTAAACCCAGCCTGCCTATGACCTGGAATGTTTCTGCTGCTTCAGAACCTCAACTCCCAGATCCCAAGTCGAGAGAGTACATGTGCATAGAGGTTGTTGTATTGCTCTCTCTGTCTTGTCAGAGCTCTAGCCATACCTACTATAGATAGCAGCAGTAAAAAAAATCTAATTTGCCACCTTTCACTTTCTTCAGCCCTCCTTTTCACATTCAATAAAATTATATATTGTTATCTATCGCCAATCGGGAAACCAGATAATGTTATATCCAAATAAACTGAATACAGGCTACATACAGTATAGACAGACCTTTGAAGGTAAAGACAATTTTACACAGAGTTTTCACAGCTGGTAATTAGGAACTGCTTGAGACCTGTGAGACACAGGTGCACCTAGAAAAGAAAGTGAGTCACTTTCAATATTTTTGGAAATATTTGTTAGAATAGTTGGAAACGTTTCTGGTTTATTATGTCTAATTGGCTCTATGAGGCCATATTTATGTTGTTGTACTCAAAGATATCTCTCATGGTTGGTATAAGTAGATCAAAGCTGAGGGATGTTTTGTATATTACTTTTTACTTTAAATATATATTTTCCTCAAACTGAATTACAAATCCAAATTACAAACATCTTAGTAATGATTATATAATCAGCATTTTAGTCAAGACATAATACGCAACTGCCTATAAGTTATTTATATCACCACAAATATAATCCTATAAAAAACATATTTACAGACAATGTCATCCTACTAAGAAATATAAATATTTTAAATAATATTTGTGCCAAAATAAAAATAAAAATTGTGCTGTACAAACAAACAAAAATCTAATTGCTGTTATATAACTCCACTTTCCATATAAATATACCATAGTTCATATTAACAAACAAATTCCAAGTTAGTGCACACTAGTGATGAGCCGAACACCAACGGGTTCGGTTCGCACCAGAACCGGCGAACGGACCGAAAGTTCGCACGAACGTTAGAACCCTATTAAATACAATGGATGCGAACGTTTGAAATCTAAAGTGCTAATTATAACGACTATTATGCATGTTATTGTCCTAAAAAGGGTTTGGGAACCCGGGTTCTGCACCAGGGGACATGTATCAATGCAAAAAGAAGTTTTAAAAACGGCCGTTTTTCGGGAGCAGTCATTTTAATGATGCATAAAGTGAAAAAAAAAAGTCAAATATTCCTTTAAATATCGTACCTGGGGGGTGTCTAAAGTATGCCTGTGAAGTGCCACGTGTTTCCCGTGTTTAGAACTGTCCCTGCACAAAATTACATTTCTAAAGGAAAGAAAGCCATTTAAAACTGCTTGCGGCTTTAATGTAATGTCTGGTCCCGGTAATATGGATGAAAATCTTTAAGAAAAATGGCATAGCTACCCCATCACCCCCCCCCCCCCTACCCCAGCCCATTACCAGCCCCTTTGGGTCTTGTATGGATATTAAGGGGAACCCCGCACACAAAATAAAAAAGGCCCTATATACTCTGAACAGCCGTATACAGGCGGTGCATACAAGACAGGGACTGTAGGTTTGTTCTTATGTAGAATCTGTTTGTAATTTTGAACAGGTACATTGTTTAAGTGTAGCTCCAGCCAAAAAATCTATTTTTAAGCTTTTTGGAAAACATAGGGAAGAGTTATCACCCCTGTAACATTTGTTTTGCTGTCTGTGCAGTGTGCACCTGTTCAGAACAGTTCACCTCACTTTCCATCCTAATGACAAATGTTTTTTGAAAATGTGGGGTTTTTATTGAAACAAGAATTGGTGATAAAGCATCAGTGGAGAGGAGACACTTTTTTTCCCATATTAACTCTTACAGGAGAGAATTTGCCTTCCTAGGGGTAGATTTCCTCTCACTTCCTGTTGTATCCTTCCGTTTGCAAGGAGGAGTCGTTTGTAAGTTGGATGTTTGAAAGTAGGGGCCTGCCGTATATACTCTGCTGAAATTTGCCCCTTACATGTTGGTGTTGCCACAACACTGTGAGCCCTCACAGTTACTCTTGGTGGGCGCATGAATGGGCCCTGCTGTGAATTATTAGATCAAGAATTGTAATTGCATGCCCCTGTTGAACAGGGGCTGAAAAATTGGGCCTTTGGTGGTGGTGGTGGTGGTGTTGACACAACACTGTAAGGCCTCACAGTTACTCTTGGTGGGCACAGGAATGGGCCCTGCTGTGAATTATTAGATCAAGAATTGTAATTACATGCCCCTGTTAAACAGGGGCAGAAAAATTGGGCCTTAGGCACTGGTGCCACAACACTGCAACCCCTCACAGATACTGTACTTGGAGCACAGCAATGAGCCCTGTTGCAAAGTATTGCATCAAAAATTGTAATTACACGCCCCTGTTAAACAGGGGCTGAAAAATTGAGCCTTAGGCACTGGTGCCACGACACTGCAACCTCTCCCAGATACTCTAGTTGGAGTGCAGGAATGAGCCCTGCTGCAAAGCATTGCATAAAAAAATTGTAATTACATGCCCCTGTTAAACAGGGGCTGAAAAATTGGGCCTTAGCCACTGGTGCTGGTGCCACGACACTGCAACTTCTCCCAGATACTCTAGTTGGAGTGCAGGAATGAGCCCTGCTGCAAAGCATTGCATAAAAAATTGTAATTACATGCCCCTGTTAAACAGGGGCTGAAAAACTGGGCCTTAGCCACTGGTGGCGGCACCCAGAAACAAAAATGTTCTTCCAAGCTATCATCATCAATCGGATCATTGAGGAGGAGGAGGATAGTCAGTCAACATAACAGGACAGTCACTCAGCATCAGCATCAGTCTTGAAGGGATGTGACATTTGAAAGTAAATTAGTCTGTTATATCAGCTTCAGGTGTTTGGTAGCTGGTGGTGATCCAAGACTGGTTCATCTTTATGAAGGTCAGTCGATCAACCGAGTCGGTGGACAGGCGCACCCTGTGATCCGTGACAAATCCTCCAGCAGCACTGAATGCGCATTCTGAAAGAACGCTGGATGCAGGACAGGCCAGTAGCTCAATTGCATACTGTGCAAGCTCTGGCCAGTGATCCATCCTCAAGACCCAGTAAGCCAGAGGATTTTCGGTGAGGAAGGTGTCCAAGTCTGACCTTGCCCCTAGGTATTCCTGCACCATGTATATCAGACGCTGGCGATGGTTGCTGGAACCGATCATACCTTAGGGCTGCGGACTAAAGAATTGTCTGAACGCATCGGTCAGACGGCCACCTTCCCCACCACTCCTTCTTTGACTGACCGAAGCCTCAGCAACTCTGCGATGGTAAGATAAGGTCCGCAACCTTACCCTTGTACCATGGATCAAGGAGAGTGGCCAGCCAGTAATGGTCCCTCTCCTTGATCCGAAGAATACGAGGATCCTTCCGCAGACTTTGCAGGATCAGGGAGGCCATGCAGCGTAGGTTAGCTGAGGCATTCGGTCCGGAGTCCTCTGGGTCACTAAGGACGACATGATCCGCAGCCACCTTCTCCCAGCCACGTACAAGTCCACGGGTTTCTTGGGACTGTAAATCATTCCTAAAAGACTGCTGCTGATGATGCTGAGTGCCAGGCTCCAACTCCATGCTGACACAATCCTCCTCCTCCTCCTCCTCTTCCTGTGCGATGGGTGGGACAGAAGGAACACTGTCTGGGTAAAGGGGACCTTGAGAGGCAAGGAATTCCTCCTCTTCCTGCCTCTGTTCTGCCTCAAGTGCCCTGTCCATTATTCCACGCAGCGTATGTTCCAACAGGTGGACAATAGGTACAGTGTCACTGATGCATGCACTGTCACTGCTCACCATCCTCGTGGCCTCCTCAAATGGTGCCAGGACAGTGCATGCATCCCTGATCATGCCCCACTGGCGTGGTGAAAAAAACTCCCCTGACTCTGTCCTGGTGCCGTAGTCGCACAGGTACTCATTGATGGCCCTCTGCTGCGTGTGCAGCCGCTGCAGCATGGCCAATGTTGAGTTCCACCTGGTGGGCATGTCACATATAAGGCGGTTCTTGGGCAGGTTCAACTCCTTTTGCAGCTCAGCCAGGCGAGCACTGGCATTATAAGATCTGCGGAAATGCACACAGACTTTCCTGGCCTGCCTCAGGACATCCTGTAAGCCCGGGTACCTGCCGAAGAACCGCTGCACCACCAGGTTAAGGACGTGAGCCACACAGGGCACATGGGTCAGTTGTCCCTGTCAGAGGGTGGAGACGAGGTTGGTGCCATTGTCGCAAACCACCATTCCTGGCTTAAGCTGGCGTGGCGTCAACCACCTCTCGGCCTGCCCCTGCAGAGCAGACAGAACCTCTGCCCCAGTGTGGCTCCTGTCCCCCAAACACACCAGCGCAAGCACGGCATGGCATCTTTTTGCCTGCGTACTTGCGTAGCCCCTTGAACGCCTACGAAGCACCGCTGGTTCCGAGGACAAAGCACAGGAAGAGGCCATGGAGGAAGAAGAAGAGGAGGGGGTGGAGGAGAGAGGAGAGAGGTGTGTCACAACCAGTAGTAGCATTTTGGAGGTTTGGCGGCGGAACAACCTCCAACACTACTGCACCTTGTCCTGCATCCTTCCCAGCTGCCAAAAGAGTGACCAAATGGGCCGTGAAAGAAAGGTAACGTCCCTGTCCATGCCTGCTGGACCATGAGTCAGCGGTAATATGCACCTTACCGCTGACCGCCCTGTCCAGCGAGGCCAAGACATTGCCTTCCACATGCCGGTAGAGAGCCGGAATCGCCTTCCGTGAGAAAAAGTGGCGTTTGGGAACCTGCCACTGAGGAACCGCACATTGCACAAACTCACGGAAGGGGGCCGAGTCTACCAACTGAAAAGGCAGCAGTTGAAGCGCTAGCAATTTAGCCAAGCTAGCATTCAACCGCTGGGCATGTGGATGAAGAGATTTTTACTGCTCCAGGTGAACACGCTCCAGCAATTTGTAGTATCAGGACTACCGTGGGTGCCAGCAATGCACGTAGCATATAGAGAAAAAAATAAAAAATATGGACAGCCGCACTCCAAAAAACCTTTGACGGTCGCCTTTATTGTAAAAAATGGAAGATCACACCAAAAGTCATCACAGCATAGCCGGGGTAACAGCTTACATGTTTCACACTGAAGGTCAGTGCTTAATCATAGCTGGGCATGTGGATGGCTGGGAGTGAACTTCTTTTGACGGTCCAGCAGCTGGGGCAGGGAAATTTGCCTGATAGAATCGGACGTCGGTGTACTGCTAGCAGAGTGCCCGCAAGTACTTGGCTGTGACACACCTAATTCTACACCTTCATTCCTCTTAGTGCAGGTTTCAGAGAGGACTGAAGGTATAGTGGGGTTGGAGATCCCAGCTGATGCGGTGCAAGGAGAGGTCCACTTTGTTCTGTGGTGTGGGTCTTTAAGGTAGGCTTGCCAACGAGCTGCATGGCAGGTCAACATATGTCTGGTCAAGCATGTGGTGCCCAAGCGGCTGATGTTTTGGCCACGCGATATACGCTTGAGACATATGTTGCAAACAGCAGCTGTGCGATCTGATGCACTCGACTCAAAAAAGGCCCACACCAAATAACTTTTTGAATAACGGGCAGAGGCAGCGCCCTGCACAGGCGGAGCTCTGTGGTGTGATTCCGTCGGTGTGCTGCCCTTACGCTGACCCCCCGAGGGCATCCTGCCTCGTTGGAGATGTGCCTCCTCCTCATCCTCCTCCTCCTCCTCCACTCTCCTATTAGGCACCCACGTGGAGTCAGTGACCTCGTCATCCCCTCCCTCCTCATCACTGGAGCCAATCTGGCAGTATGCTGAAGCTGCTGGAACATGACTGCCAGATTGGTGTCCTTCTTGAGCATCCCCTCTCTCTGCTCTCACGCTACTGCCTTCCTCTAGCTGGGTATCATCATCAGACCCTTCGAAACGCTGGGCATCCTCCTGGAGCATGTACCCAACACTGTGCTCAAACAGTTCGGGGGACTCCTCAGGAGGACATGGTGGGTCTAGGGAAGGAGTGACTGATGATGACATTGATACCAGGGAAGAGGACGCTTTGGCAGCTGCTTTGCCAGTACTCTGAGCCTGGGTGAGAGAGGATGAGGAGGATGAGGAGGGCTTGGTCATCCACTCTACCAAGTCTTCGGCATGATGCGGCTCAACACGTCCAGCTGCCGAAAAGAAGGACAAGCGTGTCCCTTGGCCACGTGCTGATGGCGATGCACCGCGTCCACGACCAGCACTGTTGTCTCTAGACACAGAGCCTGCTTGCCCTCTTTTATTGGCTCCTGACTGTCTGCCTCTCCTTGTTTGCCTTCCAGACATTCTAATGGCCTGCAGGGAGATGGGAAAACCAGCAATAAGGCCGAGCTTCAGGAGAATATTTTGCAGGAAGCACAGTACGCCCGCTGTAAGTGCTGCAAATGCCTGTTGGTGTAACACACCAGGAAAACACAGCAATACGGGCTAGCTTCAGGTGTATAATGTGCAGGAGGCACACTCCGCCCACTGTAAGTGCTGCAAATGCCTGTTAGTGTAGCACACCAGGAAAACACAGCAATACGGGCTAGCTTCAGGAGTATACTTTGCAGGAATCACACTACGCCTGCTGTAAGTGCTGCAAATGCCTGTTGGTGTAACACACTAGGAAAACACAGCAATACGGGCTAGCTTCAGGAGTATATTTTGCAGGAATCACACTACGCCTGCTGTAAGTGCTGCAAATGCCTGTTGGTGTAACACACCAGGAAAACACAGCAATACGGGCTAGCTTCAGGTGTATACTGTGTAGGAGGCTTAGCAACAATGACACTGTTCTCTCTCCCTGCACACAAGGTTTATCAAAGAATATGACACTGACACTCTCCCTGCCTATCCTTCTCTCTCCCTGCACACAAGGTTTAGTAAAGAATATGACACTGACACTGTCCCCTGCCTATCCTTCTCTCTCCCTGCACACAAGGTTTATCAAAGAATATGACACTGACACTCTCCCTGACTATCCTTCTCTCTCCCTGCACACAAGGTTTATCAAAGAATATGACACTGACACTTTCCCCTGCCTATCCTTCTCTCTCTCTGCACACAAGGTTTAGCAAAGAATATGACACTGACACTCTCCCTGCCTATCCTTCTCTCTCCATGCACACAAGAATAGCACAAAGAATATCAACACTGTCCCTGCCTATCCTTCTCTTTCCCTGCGCCGGAACACACTACACAAGGCCACCGCGCTGGCGGCCTTTTATAGTGTGGGGCGTGTGCTAAACCCCCTGAGCTATAATTGGCCACAGGCAACCTGCCTGTGGCCAATTATGGCTCTCCTAGCTGCCGGCGCTTTGATTGGCCAAGCATGCGGGGTCACAGTGCATGCTTGGCCAATCACAGCGCCGGGATTGCACTGCGATGGCGCAGTGTATTGTGGGCCGTTCTCGTCACTCGAATTTGGCGCGAACGGCCCAAATCGTTCGATGTTCGCCGAACGATCGAACAGCCGATGTTCGAGTCGAACATATGTTCGACTCGAACACCGAGCTCATCCCTAGTGCACACTTTATGCTCTCTAGTTGGTTCCACACCACAGTCTTTCTATAATATAAAACACACACAGTGCTAAGTTCCACTTCCCCCTCAGTGTATGTACTCCCTCTTTCAGGGATGGACCTCATATGGCTAATAAGGTCAAAACCAGCTTGCACCCTCTCAGGGGTAAATAATATATTTGAAATAAAAAAGTATGTGTTGTGAGACCAGCTCGAGAGCAGTACTTGTACACTGGCTAAAGGAATGCAAGGAAAGGAAAGGATCTTCCAAAAAAATATATATTTGTTTATTCATATGGACAATATGTATACTTATTAATTGCACTATTACACTTTACAGATACAGTGGAGTTATTGCTATGAGGTTATTACCAAAAGCACTTTAATTGTTTGCACATAGAAATTTCCTTTAGATTTTGGTAAAAAATATCATCTGACATAGAGTATATTTTAATTTGCTTAGTGGTATGACATATGAATATAAATACATGTTTTTATATTTATATTTTTTTGTGATATGAATAACTTATAGGTAGCTAGGTGTTTCAAGCCCTGCACTTATGTACTCACAACATCTGCAATTTATTGTTTGCTCCCAGAAAATAACATCTTGGTTCTTTTACATTCATATGATCTCAATGAAGAAGATTTATGTAGTTCATATTTGCGGTGCTAAATGTAATATTTTATCAAACTCCTGAGCTATACTCCAATGATTAGCTTTCCGGGAAATCAGAAAGGTCATTCTGATTGCTTCAGAACTTTTTGGGGTTAAAATTGCAAAAAATGTACCAGAATGTACCATATTCTGTTTTATTAAATTAAATGCAGCCACGTCTAGCAAGTTATTACAAAGGTTCTGGGAAAAATTGCACCCTTGTGATAGACAATTCTGCACAGTCTAATTTTCTGCTAAGTGGTTGAGGTGAAAATTATAGAACTACATGGGAAAAATTGAGAATTTTTAAACTGTCAGATAAATATGTTCAGGGAATGACAGGAAAAGATGAGGAATAAGATAGGAGGGGGACAGATCAGGGAGGGAGGGGAGGGAGGAGGAGGTGGGGGGAGGGGGGGGAGAAGATAGGGAGGGAAATAGGTAAAAGGGAAAGTAAGGAAATATGTAAAGTTATTTTTGTACGCAAAAAATTTTTCCACACTAATGTGGGTGTATGTAATTACATGTTGAATAATTTTCCAATAAATAATAAAAAAATTAAAAAAGTGGTTGAGGTTTCAGTGAGCAAGCTAAGAGCCAAGGAACTAAACTCGCATATCAAATTTTAGCATGTTAATGGCAATTCAAATGTAATTTTAAATCTTTTTAAATCACTGGTGATCCTGCCATGAAGTCCTTGTTATAAAACGTCTGTGATCCCATTATGGACAGTCACCCTCTCTGTTTATTTTACCGTTATCATCGAAAATTAAAGTAAAAGACTATCCCAAATTTTGGGTTGACATTGAAGCAGTATTAGAGTGGAAATCTCCCAATGGGAACACTAGTACTGGTGACCCTGGTGACAACCTGAGATTTTTCTCTTCTTTGGCTCTTGTTTTGGCTATGGGACATGAAGTAAAGGGAAATCTCCCCGATGGGACACAGACAGCAAATACCCCCCTTGATGACTAGGCCATTTTTTGTAATACGGCACTGCATTACTTTAACTGACAATTGCGTGGGCGTGTAAAGTTGTAACCAAATAAAATTTATGTTTTTTTCCCCACAAATAGAGATTTCTTTTGGTGGTATTTGATCACCTCTGCAGTTTTTATTTTTTGCGCTATATACAAAAAAAGGGCGACAATCTTGAAAAAAAATAGTTTTACTTTATGCTATAAAACATTCCCAATAAAAAAAATTTAAAAATCACATTTTGTCGTCATCAGTTTAGGCCAATATTTATTCTAGACATGTGCAGAATGAAAAAAATATGTTTTGTTTAGTTTCGATTAGTTGTTTACATAAATTTGTTTAGTTAAATTTGTTTAACCCGTTTAATTTGCTTTCGCAATTTGTTTTGTTTATTCATATTCGAATTGATTCAAATTTTCGGAATTCTAATAGATTTGAATCGTTTTCAAATTCGAATAGTTTTCGAATTCAAAATGTTTTCAAATTCAAAAAGTTTTCAATTTTGAATAGTTTTCTAATTTCCAAAGAAAATAAAATAGAATAGAAAATAAAGCAATAGAATATAAAAAATATAATATAATATAATATAAAAGAATATAACAGAAAAATAAAATAATAGAATATTATAGAGTAAAACAGGACAAAATAGAATAGAAAAAAAAGAACAGAATAATAAAATAGAAAGCATATAACATCTGCTGAAATTTGAATAGAAAATAATAGAATAGAAAAGAATATAATAAAAAAAACTGTAGAATAGAATAGAAATTCAAATTTGAATAGAAAAGAATAGATTAGAATAGAATCGAAAATAACAGAATAGTATAGAAAAAAAAACAACAGAATAGAAAGAATATAACTGTCTTCCTATTCTAATCTATTCTTTTCTATCCTATTCAAATTTGAATTGATTCTATTTGAATTTTGGGAAATGGTTATATTCTTTCTATTCTATTCTATTGTTTTTTTAATTCTATTTGTAGCGGGGTGTTCCCCTTTAATGCAGAGAGACAAGAAGTTCCAGGTGAGAGGTGAGTCGGGAGGAAGTAAAGAGACATTATGGAAGTGAAAGCAGAGGAGAGAGAGACTACATCTCCCAGTACATCTTGCAGCACCCAGGGTGCATTGCTCCAGAACAGAGACTGCTGGGGCAGACTTTATAAAGGGGAGGCGGAGTTTTGGTCGGCCTCTTTGGACACCCCTCTCCTAGCAAGAGGATGTCTGTGCTGAACTGCTGTGTGCACAAGGCCTGAAGCCTGGGCCGTGTGCTCCTTTCCAAAGAGCCCTCTGCCAGCCTAGCAGAGCCTTAGAGACATCTAATCCTCCTTGCTGCAGTACACCAGAAGGATTGAAGACTTGGATGTCGGTGGATTCCTGTTCCCAGACGAATCGATGGAGGAAACGGATTTGGACTTGTCCGGGTGGTGAGAGCTGTTTAAAGACAGATCCTTTATCTTTACTATTCGTTGGGATTACAAAGTTGTTCTTCAAGTGCACCACCGAAAAGATTGCTAGCGAATATTGTTTCACTGAACTTCCATTTAGATCAGTCAGGCCTGACTGCATAGGTAGACATTGCTGGGTGTTAGTCTACCCATGAGGGGAAGTAGCTGTAAAAGGGCAGCGCTAGAGTTGCATAGCAATACTTTATTATTCTGATTACTCTGTTTATCTTTATTACTGTTTATTGCAGGGATCTGCAACTTGTTATACTGTTGTTTATTACTTGCCCATTAGCCTCAGTAAAATATCTGGGTAAAGTACATTTGGTGTCAGTTCCGCTTACTTTAATAGGAGTTTTAAAGTATATTCTGTGTATGTTTGTTATAGGACTGCGTCACCAACAGTTGCGATCACGCGGTCCTATCTCTCTATCACCAGCTGTGCCACGGGAGGTTAGAGCCGATTGCCGGGGGTTGACAGCGGTGCACTGCAGGGCCCAAATCAATATCAGCGGCTCTCTTAACTGGGGGTAGCGCTACACGTGGGGGCTCGAGTCCGGGATTCTTGTACGTTGCACGCTGCAATCAAGCCGGTCAGAAGTACCAGCATGGACCCGCTGGCAATGTCACAGTGGTGCGCAGCGATTGGCGCCGATCCAACCGCGGCGGTAGTCATTGTACTCCCGGGGGAAAGACGGAAGGAAGAGGAGATAAAACAGCTCGTATTGTTACTGTCTCCGAGCCACAAAGCATGGGTGATGGATTTTAGGCCAGATCCAGTGATCTCGTTTACATACGCACTGGTAGAATGGAAAAACGAAATCCCAGAGCATTTTAAAAGTCAGAGTATACAAGCCATAGATAATCAGATCTATCACTTGATACATACGCTGCCAGTGAAGGAAGAATGGCTTCAGACACCAAAGCCATCACTCCCACAATTATCTCCACCACTATCCCCTAAAGCAGAAAAGCTTAAGGAACTATTAAGCCCGGGATCACCGCTGGCCGCTATAGGGCCTGAATTGTTGAATGCTCTAGGAGACCTTGTAATTAAGTGCCAGAAAAGCAGTACGGTGCATGTGGAGGCCGGTTACCGGAAGCTTAGCACCTTCTCAGGGAAGCTCCCCGTCCCTGCGGGGGAGGAAGATTTTGACACTTGGGTGGAACAGGCATTGCAGGCAGTAGAAGCATGGGAGGTGCCTGAGGCACAGAAGAGACAGCGAGTCTTAGAAAGTCTGAAAGGTGCCGCGGCAGAAGCGGTGAAGAGCTTCCGGTTTGGAAATGAAAACTGTACAGCTCAAGATTGCCTGGCCATGCTGCAGGAAGAGTTTGGTCAGTTGGAGAAGGTGTCAGAGATGATTTATCAAATTGAACACACTCTCCAGCAGCCGAATGAGAAACTGTCAGAATATGTTAGAAGGCTGAACAGGCAGTTATGCAAGATTGTACTGAAGAAGGGAATGCTGCCCAAAGATGCAGATGAAGCACGCATGAAGCAGATCATGAGGGGAGCGCGGCGCTCAGACCCGGTCTGGCTGCACCTGAAAACCTCAGGAGGAGGAATGTCACTAACCTACTCTGATCTAATAAAAATTATTAGGGACGAAGAGGCGCTGCAGGAAGATCAGCAGGTGGCCAAGGCGAATGTCACACCTGTACCAGTGTTGGTCCATTCGGTCAAGAGCCCAGAAAGAGATGCGGAGGTTGACACTCTGAAATCGCAAATGGCCCAAGTGTTGGAGATGCTGACCTCTTTGATGGAGAAAGATCAGAGAAGACGAGAGAAACCAAGCCCAAGAAAGGAGTTGTTCCCGAACACCTCAGCACCGGCCTCCCTACAGGACCGAGAAGAGGTGATTTGCTATAACTGCGGAGGGAGTGGCCACTTTGCTAACGTATGCTCCAGCCCAAAGAAGAAGAGAACAGATAATTGCAAGCCGGCGGGAAACTCCAAAGGGCCCCGGTGAAGGAGTCAACCGGGTGCCCATCATCTTCAGTGCGCTCCAAACTAAAAAAAAAGGCCAAGAATGGAGGAGACAAAACTCCTAGGAGGAGGTATAGTACACCCCCACCAAGATGTACCCCAGAGGGAGGGGGCAAGACCCCTCAGTGGAAGTACAGCACCCCAAAGAAGGAACATCCACCTAAAAGGAACAATAACATCCCTCAGCGGGTTTGTGCCCCCATTGAGAGGGAAAAAGTCAATGCATGCCAGGCTCAGGAAAAATTAAAGTCCAAAAGGAGCAGGGCAAGGGTCGAAAGCCAAAAAAAGAGGTGACCCCAGTCCAGCCATACCCAAAGGAACTGGTGGGCCCGTCTCCTACTGTGCCCATTCAAGTGGAAGGAGTCTATACTAAAGCTCTTTTGGACACCGGAGCACAGGTGACTTTACTATACCGGGACTTCTATGATAGGCACTTGAGTCATCTGCCTATCCAGAAGATAGAAGAGCTGGAGATATGGGGACTTGGAACCCAGAGTTTCCCTTATGATGGGTACCTGCCCATAAAGATGACTTTCGACCCATCCGTGGCTGGGAAGGCTGAAGTGTTTGACACCCTGGCAGTTGTGTGTCCCCGGCCGCCTGGAGCCAGCAAGATTTCCCTGATCATTGGGACAAACACGGATCTAGTCAGGAGACTCCTGACCCCTCTAGTGAAAGAGAGAAACCATTCAGCCACCAAAATCCATCCCATGCTAAAGACGGCCTACCAACGACTGGTCTTAGAGCAGAAGACCCCGGGAGAGGGGATAGGGAAGGTGTGGAGACTTGGCAGAGAAGGAGTAGTGCTACAGCCCGGAGAAGTAACCTGTCTTAGGGCCACTGTGAAGCTTTCGTGGGAACTACCTGGCCCCTTTGTCATGCTGGAATCAGACCCAAGGGAAGAGTCCTCAGGCCTGGAAGTGATACCAGAAGTGATTCCGTTCAAGGCCCTGAAGAAGGCCAATGGCAGAGTTCCGGTGAGTGTTAGGAACACTACGGGAGGACCCATGGAGATCCCTGCCAGAGTGTTGCTTGGTCAGGTGAGCCCTGCTGCCCCGGTCACTTGGTCCGAAGTCAAGGGGACGGGTGACGGAGAAGATGTTTGGGAGAAACTGTCCGTGGAAAACCCGAACCTACCCAGGGCTTGGAAAGAAAGAGCCAAGGCCCAGCTGACCAGGTGGGAGAAGATCTTTTCCGAAGATGAATTCGATGTGGGGTGTGCAAGAAGTGCTACCCATCGGATCCGCCTCCAAGAAGATAAGCCCTTCCGAGAGAGGGTCAGGCGGGTCCCCCTGGCAGATCTGGAGGATCTGAGGGAACAACTTGTAGAACTAAAGAAGACTGGTGTGATCCGGGAGTCTAGAAGTCCCTATGCCTCCCCAATCGTGGTGGTCAGAAAGAAGAATGGGTCGTTGAGGCTTTGTATCGATTACAGGACTCTCAACAGGAGAACCATCCCTGACCAATGCACCACGCCAAGGATAGAAGATGCCCTACAAAGTTTGTCTGGAGCCAAATGGTTCAGTGTGATGGACCTCAAGAGTGGGTACTATCAAATCCCTATGCATCCAGAAGACAGGGAGAAGACAGCCTTCATAACCCCGGTGGGATTCTTCGAATTCAATAGGATGCCTCAGGGTCTGTCTGGAGCTCCTGCTACCTTTCAACGCCTTATGGAGAAGACTGTTGGAGACATGAATCTTATAGAAGTCCTTGTGTACTTGGACGATGTCATTGTCTTTGGAAGAACCTTGGAAGAACATGAAGCCAGGTTGGAGAAAGTATTGAGAAGACTCAGCGAAGAGGGACTTAAGCTTTCCCCCGAGAAGTGTCGGTTCTACCAGTCTTCTGTGAACTATCTGGGGCACATAGTGTCTGAAGAAGGGGTGGCCACAGATCCTGAGAAGTTGGAAGCAGTCACTTCCTGGCCACGACCCACCACAGTAACAGAGCTCAGATCCTTCCTGGGGTTCTGCTCCTATTATAGGAGGTTTGTGGAGGGGTTTGCTCGGATTGCCCGCCCGTTGAATGAATTGCTAAAGGCAGAAGGGGAAGAGGATGACTCAGGGCCCAGGAGGCCTGGTGAGTCAGTTCAAGATCAGTGGAACCCAAGGTGTGAAGAGGCCTTTCATGCTCTGAAGAGGAGCTTAACCACTGCCCCAGTCCTGGCCTACGCCGACCCTACCAGACCTTATGAATTACATGTGGATGCCAGCCATGAGGGTCTAGGTGGTGTACTCTACCAAGAACATTAAGGACAACTGCGACCAGTGGCCTATGTGAGCAGGAGCCTGACCCCCTCAGAAAAGAATGACCCCACTCATAAGCTGGAATTCCTGGCCCTCAAATGGGCGGTAGTAGACAAGCTAAAAGACTACTTGTATGGGGCAGAGTTTACTGTGAAGACAGACAACAACCCCCTGACCTACCTCTTCACCACCGCAAAACTAGATGCCACCGGACACAGGTGGTTGGCCGCATTGTCTGGATTCAACTTCAGTCTGAAGTACAGACCAGGAGCCGGAAATAGGGATGCAGATGCCCTGTCCCGGAGGTCTCATGCCACGACAAATGACTGGGAAGATTGGACCCAAGTGGCACCGGACGGGGTGCTGGCCCTTTGTCAAGGGGCTGAATTCCAAGCCAGAGGAGGCTCCAGAGCAGAAGAAATAGGGGTTACCATGGTAGGAGTCCCCAAACACTATTGTGGGGTAACTCAACTGGAGGAAGACAACCTACCGAGACTGTCCAAGAAGGAGTTGAGGTGTGACCAATTGGAAGACCCCATGGGGAGATTGGTCCTCGAAGCCCTGGAGAATCAGGATCCCAACAAATTCCTACATCACCCCTCAAAGGAGGCTCGCCTGTTGAGGAAGGAATTGGACAGGCTACAGGTACATCAGGGAGTGGTCTACCGAAGGGGCCCCTCTGATGACTCAGAAGATAAGTGGCAGTTATTTCTTCCAGAGAAGCACCGAGAGACTGTACTAATTGCCCTGCATGACCATCATGGTCACCTAGGGGCAGAAAGGACCTTCCAGCTTGTCAGAAATCGGTTCTATTGGCCCTGCATGAGGGCAGAAGTAGAGGAGTATTGCCATTCCTGTGCACGATGCATTCAGAGAAAGACCCTACCCCATCAAGCTGCCCCAATGGGCCACTTACAGAGTCAAGGCCCAATGGATCTGGTATGCATTGACTTTCTCTGCCTCGAACCCGACCTGAGTGGATTGGGGAATGTTCTGGTAATAACCGACCATTTCACCCGCTATGCTCAAGCTTTCCCAACCAAAGACCAGAAGGCATCCACCGTGGCCAAGATACTTATGGAGAAGTATTTTGTCCATTACGGACTACCACAGAGACTCCACTCAGATCAAGGAAGGGACTTTGAGAGTCGGTTGATCCGAAGACTTTTGGATTCATTAGGAATAAAGAAGACCAGAACCACGCCTTACCACCCACAAGGAGATGCTCAGCCGGAGAGATTTAACCGGACCCTGCTCAACATGTTGGGAACCTTAGAAACAGAGAAGAAGCAACACTGGAGTCAGCACATATCAGCCCTAGTACATGCCTATAACTGTACCACAAGTGACGCCACTGGCTACTCCCCTTATCGACTTATGTTTGGGAGAGAAGCAAGGCTACCTGTGGACCTGGCCTTTGGCACTTCTATAGACAATACCTCAGCTACATCCCACAAGAGATACGTGGACAGACTTAGACGTAGCTTGCAGGTGGCCTATGAACAAGCCCAGGCGGCTTCGGATCAAAGGGGGGCCCGCAACAAGAGAAATTTTGATCTGAAGGTTCGAGTGCAAGATCTGCAGCCCGGGGACCGAGTACTGCTACGCAATCTGGGGGTCCCTGGAAAACACAAGCTTGCCGACAGGTGGAGATCTGAGCCCTATGTTGTCTGTAGGAAGTTGCCCGGTTTGCCTGTCTACAAACTAAAGCCAGAAGGAAAGGTGGGTCCACTGAAGACGTGGCATCGGAACCACCTGCTCCCACTTGCTGAGGCAGTCAGAATACCTCCCGTGAGAGACTCCCCTGAACCGGCCTCTATCCTGGATATTCCTAGGCCGAACACTCGGTCCCAGACCTCTCGAGCCAAAGATGGGGAGGCCTCCCAATTGAGTACAGAAGAAGGTGGAGAACTGGACTGGCTGTGGCCTCCCTCGACTCTGGGAACGTCCGCCATAGATCTCCCAAATGGAGGGGATACCCCAGATGCAACGCTGAATCCGGAGGCTACTGAATTCATACCCTTCAGTCCCTCAGCTGATTACTGGGAAGATGTTCCTGACACTTGCGCAGAGGAGGACTCTAGAGATTCCATACGTCAGTCGACTTCTGAATCAGAGGTTCCAGAACCAGCAATGTTACCTGAACTTACTCCTGAAGAAGAGCCTGTGGTGCCAGAGTCAGAAGCACCAAGAGAGCAGAGGGCTCGCAGAGTCATCAGGCCTCCCAAGAAACTAACTTACCCCCAAATGGGGACGAGCTCAGAGGACTCTGTTGTAACGGCTAGGAGAAGTGTTGAACAACCTGATCCTTCCACCGTCCATTTGGTGGAGGGCAACCCCAGCTCACTCTCTGGCACAGTTAGGCAGGCCACTCATGGTAGTGTGACCTGTGGGCAAGAGAGTTCCATCCCAAAGTTTTGGTGGGAATTCCCTATGCCAACATCATGCTCGACATTGTCCAAAATGGTAAACAGTATTTGTTGAAGTTTATCTTTGGGGACCAAAGAGTTCAAGTGGGGGGAGTGTGTAGCGGGGTGTTCCCCTTTAATGCAGAGAGACAAGAAGTTCCAGGTGAGAGGTGAGTCGGGAGGAAGTAAAGAGACATTATGGAAGTGAAAGCAGAGGAGAGAGAGACTACATCTCCCAGTACATCTTGCAGCACCCAGGGTGCATTGCTCCAGAACAGAGACTGCTGGGGCAGACTTTATAAAGGGGAGGCGGAGTTTTGGTCGGCCTCTTTGGACACCCCTCTCCTAGCAAGAGGATCTCTGTGCTGAACTGCTGTGTGCACAAGGCCTGAAGCCTGGGCCGTGTGCTCCTTTCCAAAGAGCCCTCTGCCAGCCTAGCAGAGCCTTAGAGACATCTAATCCTCCTTGCTGCAGTACACCAGAAGGATTGAAGACTTGGATGTCGGTGGATTCCTGTTCCCAGACGAATCGATGGAGGAAACGGATTTGGACTTGTCCGGGTGGTGAGAGCTGTTTAAAGACAGATCCTTTATCTTTACTATTCGTTGGGATTACAAAGTTGTTCTTCAAGTGCACCACCGAAAAGATTGCTAGCGAATATTGTTTCACTGAACTTCCATTTAGATCAGTCAGGCCTGACTGCATAGGTAGACATTGCTGGGTGTTAGTCTACCCATGAGGGGAAGTAGCTGTAAAAGGGCAGCGCTAGAGTTGCATAGCAATACTTTATTATTCTGATTACTCTGTTTATCTTTATTACTGTTTATTGCAGGGATCTGCAACTTGTTATACTGTTGTTTATTACTTGCCCATTAGCCTCAGTAAAATATCTGGGTAAAGTACATTTGGTGTCAGTTCCGCTTACTTTAATAGGAGTTTTAAAGTATATTCTGTGTATGTTTGTTATAGGACTGCGTCACCAACAGTTGCGATCATGCGGTCCTATCTCTCTATCACCAGCTGTGCCACGGGAGGTTAGAGCCGATTGCCGGGGGTTGACAGCGGTGCACTGCAGGGCCCAAATCAATATCAGCGGCTCTCTTAACTGGGGGTAGCGCTACATATTATTTTTCAATTTTTTTATTCTATTCTATTATTTTCTATTCTATTATTTTATTTTCTATTCTTTTCTTTTCCATCCTGTTTTATTCTATTCTTTTCTATTCAAATTCAAATTTATTCTATTCCAAATTCGAATTTCGGAAGATGGTTATATTCTTTCTATTCTATTCTATTCTGTTCTGATGTTTTTTTCTATACTAATCTGTTAATTTCTAATCTATTCTTTTCTATTCAATTAAAATTAAAATTGATTCTATTTGAATTTTGGGAAATGGTTATATTCTTTCTATTCTATATATTTTTTTTTAATTGTATTCTTTTCCATTCTACTCTTTTCTATTCTTTATTTGTTTTACTCTATTATATTATATTCTTTTAATTTCTGTTATATTATTTTCGATTCTATTTTTTCTATTTTATTCCTTTATTTTCTATTCTATTTTATTCTCTTTGGAAATTAGAAAACTATTCGAATTCGAAAACTTTTCGACTTAGAATTTGAAAACTATTCAAAATAGATTCGAAAGCTATTCAAATTGATTTGAATTCCATACAAATGTTTATTTTCGTTATTTTGGATTTGTTTAAATTTGGTACTATTGTATTGAATACATCCGAATTTCTGAAAAAAAATAAATGAACTGCACATGTCTAATGTATTCTGCTACATATTTTTGATTAAAAAAATAAATCCCAATATGTGTATATTGATTGCTTTGGGCAAAAGTTATAGCAGCTACAAACTATGGTATATTTGTATTTATTTATATTTTTATTTTTACTGGTAATGGTGGTGATCCACGACTTATAGCGGGACTGCAATATTGTGGAGGACAAATCAGTTGCTATTTGCTATTTCCTTTACAAATGTGTTTTGATGTAAATTTTAAAATGCCACTATTTCTGTACCACTTTTTGAAATTTTCTAATAAAAGTTTATAAACAGGGAATCTTATAGTCAAAGATAAAGATTTTGGTATTCTAACTTTGTAGAAGTACTGTGTCAGCTACAGTACAAGCAACAATGCCCCTATTATACATTTAACTACTTGGACCAATAGGCAAGAACTAAAATGAGCAATTACGCAGACAGGTAAAAATAAGTGTTTACTATAATTGTACTAATTTGTCTTCCAAGCCTGTCAGTAAAATTGATAAACATGACCTCAAAGGAGTCATATAGCATATATACTTGTTTCATCTTTCTTTCTGAACTGGTGGATGACCACATGGCTAGTGATCGGAGTCAGCTGTTCTGAAATATCCAGGAACCATGGAGCCATTATATGATTCAGTGCTGTATTTTTAGTCATGGTGTATGACCTGAAAATCGCCACAGCATATCTGAGGTGTTATTAGGCTCCACCAGTCCCTGGTATGTAGCCATTGAATGACTTGTATACATATGAAGAATCAAGCTGAAAATCATTTTTCTACACTTCATGGCTCACTCATAGTACAAACGAAAAAAAAAAAAAGCTCAATTGTCAGAGATACACATGTCAGTGTGCTTATTCCAAATGCCAAAGCTTTGTATGTGTCATATTTCTGCTAGATAACCTAATAAAATATTTTACAGATCACGCAAAGAACACAAATAACAAGATTGATGTTATCGGGGAAACTGATACATTCTAAGAAGCGGTCAAGCAATATAAAATTGTATACTAGTAGGTATTTATTTGAATCTTTGTAACAAAGATTTAGAAAGTGTATATATCACGGACAGTACTCAATTTTCTCTGTAACAAAGCTTTAGAAAGTGTATATGACATGCTATGGTTACCTTTAATAAAGTTGAATTGTTACAAGTATTATAACACAATTAAACCTGGCAAAAAAAATATATAACTCCAAAAGGACTTTGTAGGCAAATTTTTTTTAACAAATTGTTGCCTATAATGTCCCATTGGAGTTACATCAATTTTTTGCTGGAGTTATATAGGGATGTTGACAACACATGGTTCTGTCTACGATCCTTTTTTCTTACTAACACACCTAATGCTTTCATATACTTAAACGGATAATGCTCCGCAGCAGGCTGCACTCCCCTTTCGTGTCTCCCGGCTGCTAGAGCAAGTTATCTTCTGTCGTGAGCTGGTGGACATGTAGCATTTCAATAATCCAAAAAGAGGAAGGGAGAGCCACTCACCATAACAGCCATCTTTAGTTTATTGAAGCAAAGTGATGCGCCGACAGTCTACAAGGTGACAAAACAGTCTCAGTCCTCAAAGGAGTGTAAAGTGTTACTAAACCCACAACAGTAAAATCAGTCTGTATATGCAGTAAAGCATGCTTGTTTAACTCGCTGTGGAACCTTAGGCGGTTAAAGAAAAACTTCACCTTTGGGAACTTGTTCCACCCCTTTTAAGGTTGGAACGTGTAACATGTTCCCAATGCTGCAGCCGTTGCCCGCTGCCCCTCCTCCCTGTTGCAGCAGTATGGGAAGAAGTTTCCCATGCTAGCTGTCACATTGTAAAATCAGCACGGCCGTGTGGGGCTCAGTCCACGCAGCCGCGTCATTCATTTACACAGCTGTTGTGTAAAAAGTCTGTTTGATCCTATCTTCTCTGATCTTCTCTCTCTTCCACTGTCCCCAATCGATTTCCTGACAATACAGAGACTTTGCAGTCACTCTGCACATGCTCCGTTTGGTGTGTATTGCTAGAGAGTTTTTTTTTTCATGGGAAGGTGCATATGATCAGCACAGGGCCATTTAGCACTGTCCAGACAGAAGGTCAGGGGTCCTGCAGCCTCATAGGATAGTCAGGGTAAAATGAAAAATCCTCCTACAAGCTTTAACCAGACATTAATTGAAGTCACAAGACTGCTATATACCACTAATGAGAAAAGGTATTTAGCAGTTTATATTTACAAAATAATTGCATTTGCATGGTCTGTGTACTGTGGGAGAGCAAATATAGTGAATACAGGGTCCTGGGTTTAGTATCACTTTAATCATTGATGCGTGTCCTACTGGTGACCTATGTTCATCAAATGTGGTAAAACCCAGGTCAACACACTAGTGTATGTGAACAGGGTGTTAGTCAATCACTGGGGCTAGCTGCTTTTGGTC
Source organism: Rana muscosa (assembly GCA_029206835.1). Taxonomy (NCBI): domain Eukaryota; kingdom Metazoa; phylum Chordata; class Amphibia; order Anura; family Ranidae; genus Rana; species Rana muscosa. The sequence continues at coordinate 756,387,938 of CM055122.1, read as the reverse complement.
TCTAAAGCATTGAATAATGCTGTTATACTAAGATGTTGGAGGTTTTGGAGGCTGGGGAAGATGCTTAAAAATGTGGAAAAGGAGGGTAATGACCACATCAGTTCATGTAGCCATGGGTATGAGAGGCTGCAAAGTTTAAATTCAGAATTAAAGTCAAATTCCTGTATTTTTTTTTGCCTGTTTTGTCCCGTTATGCTTGTACATGCTTCTAAATTATCCACTGTAGACTATGGGAAATGTACACATTTTACTGTCAGCTACTGTCAGGGTCACCTGTGGCCAGGTGACAGATGCACACCGTAGGGGGACAGGAGTGCACCGCGAGGTAGTGAACCCTATGGCTGGCTTCTGCGGATAGGAAACTGGGTGGTTGTGGAAAGCGGGACCAGAGGAGCACAACCGGGATCCAAACGGAAGCTAGAGCCAAGATTCCCCAGGGCGCGGAGTCTAAGACCCAGCTGGTCTTCTCCAGGGCCTCTAGTGGTGAGGATGTTATCTGCAGGCTGGGACCAGGTCGCGGCCCCTGGAGTTTCCTAGCTCACGCCCCGTAGGATAAGGGGAAAAGAGGGGAAGCAGCAGCACACGATAAGAGAGAACCGAATAACAAGCTGAAGGTCAGGGGCCACAAGCAGACAAGGATAACAAAGAACGAGCCGAAGGTCAAGGGTCACGAGCAGACAGGGATAGTTGGGGACAAGCCAATAACGTAACAGAGAGACAGACGTAGCACACGGCAGGCAGGAACCCAAACACACAATGCCTAACAAACACGTTGATCAGCAAAGCAGGCTTGCAGTGCACAGGTTAATATAGTGTTCAGTGATAGGGCCTGGGGTGGAGTCAGGCTGGGAGGAGATTATAAAGGAAGCCAGGTGAAAGAGCTCAGGCCTCTAAGATGAACACATGGGAAGGAAGGTAAGCTGACAGACAAACACTACTGCATATCCATGACAGTACCCTCCCTCTTATGGGCCCTCCCCCGCCTGGACCCAGGCTTAAAGGGAAATCTCTGATGAAACCTTCTCAACAGATGAGGTGCAGCGACATCAGATGCAGCGATCCAAGACGCTTCCTCAGGACCAAAACCTCTCCAATGCACAAGGTACTGAAGAATGCCTCTGCAGAGCCGAGAATCCAGAACTTGTCTAACCTCGTACTTAAGATTATCCTCAGAGACCGAAAACGAGGTAGGGAGATGACAAGAAGATCTATTGAGGACCAAAGGCTCTCTAGGAATAAGCAAGGGCATGAGAGGATCAACAGGAATCTGAGGAGGGTCCCCTAGACCCTTAAAGGGGAACTGGTCATCTTGCACAGGACCATCAGACTGGGCAGATGTCAGTGGAACCCTGAAGTCAGGTTGGTTAGAAGGTGACATGTCGCCGGAGTCAAGCTGAATAGCTGAAGGACAAGCAGAATGTCCCAAACAAGAAAAAGTAGGAGGCTCACTGGGCATGGGCTGGACTGGCATAACTAGTACAGAGGCAGAGTGAATAGCTGAGTCAGGTGTAGCGACTACCTGAATCGCATCGCAAGACGTAGCGACTGCAGGACTTGTAGACAAGCTAGCCTGGCTGTGCGTCCAAGGGTGGTTAGGGACAGAGAAATGTAAATGGTTATGCAACCTGGAATGAATGACCGGCTCAGATTCACAGGGGGCAACCTTGGGTAGGCAGGACAAGGAACAGGAGGGACCCCAAGCCAGGATCTGTCCAGTAGTCCAGTCCACATGAGGAGAATGGAGCTGTAACCATGGGAGACCCAAAATTATAGGCGTTGAGGCCTTGGGTAAGATAAGGAAGGATATCCACTCCTGGTAGAGTGTCCCTACCGACATCTTAACAGGGAGGGTCTGGAAGCGGATAGGTCCCCCTGGGAGAACAGTACCATCAATCGCCAAGACCACCAATGGCGTGGTGAGGGGCAAAAGAGTAAGTCTCATGGACGATGCGATTTCCCAGTCCATGAAATTACCAGCGGCTCCGGAATCCAGATATGCTGAGACCGAATGAGAAGAAGCACCAACATGAAGGAACACAGAAAGCAGAAGACGAGAAGGGGAAGGTGATATTTCTGGGTCCAATACTCCACTTTCCAGATGAAGTGGACCCGAACGTTTTTCTGGACAAAGAGAGCAAGTGTCACGAAAATGACCTTTGCCCCCACAGTAAAGACACAGACCAAGAGTTCTGCGCCTAGCACGTTCCTCGGGGGATAGCCTGGTCCGACCCAGCTGCATGGGTTCCTCAGCTGGTAGGAGATGCTCTACGGGTCGAAGAGAGGGGAGCTCAGGCTGACTAAGAACCAAGGAGTGCTGGCGTTGCTTTTCTAAGGTCCTCTCCTGAAAGCGAATATCGATCTGGTTACACAAGGAGATAACGCCGACCAGATCAGTGGGGATGGTTCTTCCTGCTAATTCATCCTTCACTCTATCAGACAGGCCATGCAAAAAGGTTGCGACTAAGGCCTCATTGTTCCAGCTCAACTCAGCCGACAGTATGCGGAAATGAAGGGCATACTGTCCCACAGAAGCAGACTCTTGGCAGAGATGTAAAAGGGCGCTGGCCGCTGAAGAGACACGAGCCGGTTCTTCGAAGATATTCCAAAAAAGTTTCAAGAAGCCAGACAGGCTAGAAACCACTGGATCATTCAGTTCCCACAGAGGGGCTGCCCAGGCTAAAGCTTCACCAGAGAGGAGGGAAATGATATAGGCTACCTTAGCCCGATCAGACAGGGAGTTTTGGGGCTGGAGCTCAAAATGAATCGTGCATTGGCTAAGGAACCCCCTGCAAGCCTTGGAGTCCCCAGAGAAACGGGACGGAGCTGGCAGTTGTAGCGAGTGTCTGGCTGCGACTGGTGCAATAGGTGCAGCCGCTGATTGTATTTGAGGTTGCGGATTCGGGGTTCCCAAGGAGACCTGAAGCTGCTCGAAGCGAGAAGCCAGATCCTGGAGGAATCACATCACCTGAGTCTGATTCGATTCCTGGGTTTCAAGTCTGCAAACTATGCCCTGCAATGGATCATCCGCGGGTAGTGGGATGTCAGCCGGGTTCATGGCTGATCAAACTGTCAGGGTCACCTGTGGCCAGGTGACAGATGCACACCGTAGGGGGACAGGAGTGCACCGCGAGGTAGTGAACCCTATGGCTGGCTTCTGCGGATAGGAAACTGGGTGGTTGTGGAAAGCGGGACCAGAGGAGCACAACCGGGATCCAAACGGAAGCTAGAGCCAAGATTCCCCAGGGCGCGGAGTCTAAGACCCAGCTGGTCTTCTCCAGGGCCTCTAGTGGTGAGGATGTTAGCTGCAGGCTGGGACCAGGTCGCGGCCCCTGGAGTTTCCTAGCTCACGCCCCGTAGTATAAGGGGAAAAGAGGGGAAGCAGCAGCACACGATAAGAGAGAACCGAATAACAAGCTGAAGGTCAGGGGCCACAAGCAGACAAGGATAACGAAGAACGAGCCGAAGGTCAAGGGTCACGAGCAGACAGGGATAGTCGGGGACAAGCCAATAACGTAACAGAGAGACAGACGTAGCACACGGCAGGCAGGAACCCAAACACACAATGCCTAACAAACACGTTGATCAGCAAAGCAGGCTTGCAGTGCACAGGTTAATATAGTGTTCAGTGATAGGGCCTGGGGTGGAGTCAGGCTGGGAGGAGATTATAAAGGAAGCCAGGTGAAAGGGCTCAGGCCTCTAAGATGAACACATGGGAAGGAAGGTAAGCTGACAGACAAACACTACTGCATATCCATGACAGCTACATTGTGTCTTCAGTCATACACCCATATAATTGTTAGTGGGATGCTTATCTGAAAACAAGGAGGGTCATCTTTCTTAGCAAGGTAACTAATCGTGTTATTTTTTTCATGTTTTCAGTGTAGTAGGGCACAATCTGGTTTTTAATGACAATGACACTTTCTATTTGAGACATAGGATATATAATATAATAATCATATCTGTATGAATAAATGTCTAACATGTCACAATAAACAGAAGAAGCACATTTACAATACCCCACCTTTTAACACTAAAAAACAGTCCTCTGGGTGAGTTTTCCTTGACTAAGATGAAGTCATTAATCTGCTGCAGGCTGAAGAAACCCCATGCTCAGTCTTTTCTACATCAGTGATCAGGTTGTAACATTCAAACTTTGCAGTCTCAAGGCAAGAAGCTGCATCAAGGGGGTGACCTGTGTTAGACATTTGTTAACAAAACTGAATGGAGAGGATATGGAAGTCATATTGCACACACAGTGCCATACTCATTTCTCCAAAATGCAGAAGTAGGTTAGAGTGAATACTTATACTTATGTTAGACATTTAAAGATGGAGACCATGCCCCCATCCCACACACACATCAGAACACTACTCAGCTCCAGACACAAAGCAGAGCCATCATAGATCCCTTTAAAGCAGCTCAAGCTAGAACAGAGCAGGTCGTTGGAAACGTTCATTAGTCAAAATCCTTGAAAGGCCCTTAACTAAGTCATGTTGGACTTCTAAATGAGTATTGTAAATAGTCTGCCAGAGAAGTTTAAAACAATCTACATATTGTGTTTGTTTTTAATAAGATTAAACTACCAGGAGCCAAAACGCATGCATAATCGAAAATTCCTGCCGTGATAAAGTTACATTCATAACCAAGAATTTTGTCAAATGTACAAAAAAATTACTTCATACATGTTAAAGGGTGCAGAAAGCTGATGGGACACATTACCCCTTTTGAAGAACGTATTGACAGGATTTATATCATATTTGGTTTCTACTGAATCACGTGTTCATTCTGTTGAATTATATGTTTAATTCTGAAACCTTGTCATCTGAATCTGATCAGATATTGCTAGAAAGGATGACATTAAGGAAGTCTCAGTTTGAACATCATAAAACACTTCAGCACATCCCTCAGGCCCTTTGATTGGCTTTGTATCTCTGTAAACACCCTCTTCAGGGGCCAAAAAAAGATGGCTTCATCTGCTACTCAGTAGTTATCAATTTCGATTAGAATTTTAATCTATTATTAAAAAAAAAATGCTTTGCAAATGCCTCATTATTCATGCAAAAGAAATAATAAAGAAAAAAAAATAAAGAAAATAATAATACCTGTAATGTTTGTAATATGTGAATAATGTCAGTTCCTATTTGTTGCCTTTTGCTGGGCGAAAGTAACGTTTTCTAACATTTGATCCAATGGAGTAAAAAGCAATAAAAACATTGGACAATATGAGTTAATGAACATTCACCATTTGAAAAAATAGCCTAAATAAGCCAAAAACATTTGACGAGCATGGGAAATAATATGATGAGGCCTCAGCACTGTATACAGTCTACGAAGATTCCTGTGTGAATGAGCAAATGAATGAATGAGTTCAGCCGAGTGAACCTCCAGCTGCAGTGTGAAGAGAATTGTTTAGCTGTGGTATTACTTCCACAAATATATAATTTATAGGTTTCCGCGCTTAGGTATAGGCTGGGCTGTTGGGCTTGGTATAAGCTGGGCTTACTTCCACTGAGCTTCCTGCTCAGGACTCCTGGTTAGTAGGGAATTGGCAACCGCCAATGTTCACAGCCAATGTTCACAGCCAGTGATTTAACCCCACCAGACACATTCAACTGTAATTGTTACACATACACAATATGTGTATGCGTACACTTAGCATGAATTAACATACCTGATACTTGGTCCAATTTAGTGTTATATAAAGACATGGACAGAACCAGTAGTTCTTTATGATGGGGCTTGATTATATGACCTTGAGGCTCCTTGAGGGCATGGACTGATGTGAGTGCACAATGTATATGTAAAGCGCTGCATAAATTGATGGCGCTATATAAGTACCTGAAATAAATAAATAAATGACTGTCACTTAAAAAAAAATCATCAAACCAGAATACAGAGTCCTAAAAATGTTACAAACTGTGCTTAGCTGTATGGCTTAAACAAATCCATAAGCTTGATAAATTATCTGAACCAATGTTTAGTTAAAATACGTGCCCTGAATTTTTTCACAACTATCACTGTTTGCCACAATAATTACAGCCATTTAATTACATAGGCAATTATGTGACAGTAGCATGATTATGCCACATAGACTTTGTGTGGTTCACATGACTAAAAAAACACCTGCATACATATTGTCCCAACACATTATAAGGAATAGTAGTCACCACAATAAATACCATGCTTGAAAAGGCATGTGACCTTCTTTCTTTTTTCCAATTACAGTAAAGTAGTACAGGCAACTATTCACAGAAAAACTAAACAAAAGACTAAAGAAAAAATGGATGAATGTAAATAAATAATTGTGAAGAATAGCACTAGTAATTAATGCAATGAGCAATTAGAAAATAAGCTCACCTGGTAATGGATAAAATGGAAGTAAATTACTTCTCTGCTGTGATGACATAACAGAAGGTGTGAATTCACACCTTTTATAATCACTACTCCCCCTAAATCAAAGATGCATCACCATCAGAGGCCAGGAAGTAAAATAAGGAAGCCCAAGATCTATAATAAACAACTGACTCCCAAAGTATATTTGTAAACAGTCAGTCATAATAGGACTTTTTAAAGTTCATGTAACAAGCCTGAGGCCTCATGCCCACGGGCGTTTTTTCAGCCGCGTTTTTGAGCGTTTTTTACAGCTTAAAAACGCCTGTCCATGTTAGTCTATAGCTTCATGCCCACCTAGGCGTTTTTGAGCTGTAAAGAGCATAGGCGTTTGTAAGCTGTAAAAAAAACCCAGGACCAGTGCGTTCCTCAGCGTCAGAATTAGGCAGAAAAAAACGCGAGCGTCAAAAAACGCGCAAAAAATGAGCACTAACGCGCAAAAAACGCGCACTAACGCGCGGTCGCGTTTTTAGCTCCGACGTTTTTTTTTTTTCAAAAAAAATAAAATAAAAATATTTACAATAACATGGACAGGCGTTTTTAAGCTGCAAAAAACGCAGCTGTAAAAACGCCAGTGGGCATGAGGGATAGTTATCACATACCCCCCAACACCTGAGAAGCACCAAGGCTGCATTCTATGTGTTTGGCATGCTCCTAATGAGACGACAGATGGTGTCCTGAGGTATTTCCTCCCAGAATTGGACCAGGGCATCACTGAGCTCCTGAACAGACTGAGATGTAACCTGGAGGCGTTGGATGGACCAAGACATAATGTCTCAGAGGTGTTCTATTGGATTTGGGTCAGGCGAGCGTGGGTGTCACTCAATGGTATCAATTCCTTCATCCTCCAGAAACTGGCTGCATACTCTTGCCACATGAGGCCGGCCATTGTCATGCACCAGGAGGAACCCAGAACCCACTGCACCAGTGTGGAGTCTGACAATGGGTTTAAGGATTTCTTCCCTCATACCTAATGGCAGTCAGGGTGCCATTGCCTAGCCTGTAGAGGTCTGTGCGTTTCTCCATGGATATGCCTCTCAGACCATCACTGCCCCAAAACCAAACCGATCATGCTGAACGATGTTTCAGGCAGCATAACATTCTCCAGGGCTTCTCCAGACCCTATCACGTATGTCACATGTGCTCAGGGTGAACCTGCTCTCATTTGTGAAAAGCACAGGGTGTCAGTGACGGACCTGCCAATTCTGGTGTTCAATCAAGCTCCACGGTGCCGGGCAGTGAGGGTTAAGGCAGTGCTGGAAAATAATGGTGGCCACACAAACTATTGACACTTTGGGCCCAATTTGGACATTTTCACTTAGGGGTGTACTCACTTTTGTTGCCAGTGACTTAGACATTAATAGCTGTGTGTTGAGTTATTTTGAGGGGACAGCAAATGTACACCTATACACAAGCTGTACACTTACTACTTTACATTGTAGCAAAGTGTCACTTCTTCAGTGTTGTCACATGAAAAGTTATAATAAAATATTTACAAAAATGTGAAGGGTGTACTTTCTTTTGTGAGATACTGTATATATATTTTAATTATTAAGGTTCACTTTGAGAAATTGTTGTTATGATATTTTGTTTAATGTTTTTCAGAGTTTGTGTGGTGACAAACTTGGCAGTTGTTATAGGTACATTTTTGGCCAGTAATTAACCAGTTAATTTTTCCATTCTGCCTGTATTGATCGCCTACACACACTCTCTCTTTGTTCATACAGACCACACCCGATTGCATTTAGAACGACTTAATTGATCATGTGATCAGTATTCTATGTGTATAAATCTAAGATTGGGGTCTGTGGTCTTTCAGCTATGACTAAGCACCAGTAAGGGTGTGAAACGCGTCAGTGGTATCTGTACCTCTATGGCTGTATTGATCTTTATTCACTCCAATAAAGGTGTTTGAATTGGCCGTCCATACCTTCTTTTTCCCATAGACCATAAATGCAGAGCGAGCACCCTTTAACTCTTGTGCAAGGATGGTGTAATCACGGTTTTACCACCTGGAGTGGTACAAATCATTTTAATATCTCTCTATATACTGTATGTGAGCCTGCTGAGATGCAACAATAATAATAACAACATAACAGATAGCATTATAATCAGTTATGAGTTAAAGCAGAGCTCCAGCCAAATATAAGAAGATAAAAACAAATAAAAATAAATAGCCTATTAAAAGATTTAAAAAATCAGTTTTCTACAATATTAACTTTCAATCTAGAAATTTGTCTTGCGTTACATTTTTTCTGGATGTCCTCACGTTGATGGCCAGAATCATTCCACCCACTTCCTTTGAGCCCAGGTCACCCTGGACAGTGAAAGCAGAAGCAGTACAGTGATGACCTCATCCCTTTGTCACTCCTCTTTCTCTTCCTATTAACATGCTTCCTGTAAGCGCAGGTGATTTGTTCCCTGTACTTCTTCTTCAGCTCTTTCTCTAGCTCTGATTTACAGGGAGTACACAGATAACAGCAATCAGGTACTTACACTATTTGCATAGATCGGTTTTACCGATGAAAACAGTCAGATGGACTTTTCTCATCGGACAAACTGATTGTGTGTGGGCCCTATCTGTCTTTTTTCCATCGGTGAGAAAAAATAGAACATGTTTTAAATTTATCCAATGGGAAAAAAAACGATAGCAAATTCCGATCGTCTGTGTGGAACTCCATCGGACAAAAAACCCACGCATGCTCAGAATCAAGTCAACACATGCTCAGAAGTAGGGTTGTCCCGATACCACTTTTTTAAGACTGAGTACAAGTACCGATACTTTTTTCAAGTGCTCGCCGATACCGAATACCGATACTTTTTTTTAATCTCATGTGTCAGTATCTTTTTTTTAAATTTATTTTACAATTTTTTTTTTTTTTACAATTTATTTTATTTATTTATTTTTTACAATGCTTTATTTTTTTAAGGGGGGGGGGGGGGGTGGACAGTGTCAGTGTGCGTGTGTGTTTTCTTTTATTTATTATTTTTTACAATTAATTTTTCTTTTATTTTTCTTTTATTCTTTTTTTTTATCAGCCCTGTTGGGGGGGCTTTGGTGAGATATCAGGGGTCTTAACAGACCTCTGACATCTCCCCTTTGAGACAGAGAAAGGGACTAGGGACACATATTCCCCAGTCCCTTTCTCAGCAGCCTCAGCTGCGCTGAAAATGAATGGAGAGAAGACAACGGCTTCTTTCCATTCATAAACTGAAACATTGTAAACACAGTTTAAGATGTTTCAGTTCTGTGAATGGACAGAATCAGTGATGACTCTGTACATTCCAACAAGTAAGGAGCCGGATTTACCGGCTCCTACCTCCGCTCTCCATCCTGAGATGCCGAGGGGGTGGAGGAGGAGCACGAAGGGGGACGGCAGCACGGAGGGGGAGGGGAACAGCGGCATGAAGGTGAAGGGAAACAGCGGTATGGAGGTGAAGGGGAACAGCGGCATGGAGGTGAAGGGGAACAGCGGCATGGAGGGGAACATGGAGGGAGAGAGACAGCAGCAGAATGGAGGGGGGCTGGAGGAGGATATGGGGACAATCAGCGGTGATCGTGTGTGGGGGAGTTACAAGCACCGATCACCGCTGATTTTAAAGCAACTGAAAGCCGTGCGGGGGGGGGGAGAGAAGCGGAGAAACAGCTGTCAATCTTTTAAATCTATACAGCGGTGATCGGTGCTTGTAACACCCCCACACACGGTCACAGCTTACTGTCCAGGTATCGGATCAGGCATCGGGAACATTTGCCCGAGTACAAGTACTCAGGCAAATGCTCGGTATCGGTACCGATACTAGTATCGGTATCGGGACAACCCTATTCAGAAGCATTGAACTTCATTTTTCTCGGGTTGTCGGAGTGTTTTACGTCAAGGCGTTTGGGACAGTCGGATTTTTGACTGATGGTGTGTAGGCAAGACTGATGGAAGTCAGCTTCATCGGATTTCCGATGGAAAAATTAATCGGATTAGAATCCATAGGAAATCCAATCGTGTGTACAGGGCTTTAGAGTTTAGTTTTAAGTGATCTAATCTAATGAAAGTTAATGATAAGTGAGAGTGATATCAACTTTTTTCATTAATGTTTTTTGTCACACATTTTTCAGAATCTTTTAGCAAAACATATTTTAACAAAAGTTTACAAAAGTCACCCACAGTGAGCTTAGGGACTAATATGCACAGTGTACTATGGATCTCAGGGGTAAAAAAAAATAAGAGGAAATTGAAATATCTCAGTTTAATCCTCCAACGTGTTCAATCATATTCCTTTTTTTTTCTCTTTGGAACGAAGAACAAAAATCTCCACTGCACAAAAGAAGACTGTTAAACAAAAATGCTAATTCCTCGAATGCCTGTTGGAGGTAAAAAGCTTGGATGTTAAAAGAAAAACAGGTTTCATTCATGTTTTCTTTCTGTTGGTCAATGTAGACAGGAATTTGAGTCAAGGTCATGGGAAAGGGCAGTGCCCTAGATTTTCTGCTGTCAGATCTATGACACTTCATGAAACCCCTACAGAACATGAGTTGTTCTGGTAATAGTATCCTGCGCTTATGTAGAAGAAAACATGCTCTGGAATCTTCAACAAGTAATATCCACAGAAGAATAGCAATGCTTATGATGAGTGCCAGATGACAAAAGCAATCTCTGACTGATCTTTTATAAAATTACATGCAGCCTTATTCAAGACAATTAAGTATTGGAAACTGCTATATTTGGAGACTTACAAGAAATGTGTCCTAATGGGGAAGATGCAAATACACAAATCTATAAATGTAAAAATTAAAATGTCTGGATACACTTAAAAAGAAGCAGGCTGGTGACTTAATTAAATAACTTTTCCTATAAACTTTATTAATATCAAGTTATAAAGTATGCTATTACTATTACATAATGTATTAATTATGATATAGTGTGTAGGATAATGAGGGAAGGCAGGTGTGTCTACCATTGAGGAAAAATAGCGCTAGACCCATAGAGTTATCACACTGGTTTTGCTATCTTAAAGTGATTGTAAAGGTTTGTTCTTTATTTGTTTGTTTTTTAAATAACAAACATGTCATACTACTGTGTAGCCCCAATCCTCTTCTTCTGGGGTGCTGCGGCGGTGCTCCTGACCCCTCCTCTTCATTGGGTGCCCCCACGGAGAGCCGCTTTCCATTGGGGCTCCTGTGCGGGCATGCTCCAGAGTCCCGCAGCTGCATCCATTGACACAGAAAGCAGGACCTGGCCCCGTCCCCCGCTCTCGTGTCACTGGATTTGATTGACATCAGCAGGAGCCAATGGCTCCTGCTGCTATCAATCTATCCCATGATGACAGAGATAGAGGCTGGTGCTGCTGGGCTCATGCTCATCGCTGGAACGAACGGGTTCAGATAAGAAAAAGGGGGGCTCTGGGGGCAGCTGCAGCACAGACGGTTTTTCATCGTAATGCATAGAACGCATTAAGGTGAAAAACCTTGAGACTTTACAACCCCTTTAAAGTATTGATGTTGATGTAAATGATCTGGTTCCCGGGTAGGCAGCTTCTATACCCCAGAGGATATGCATAATTTCCTTGGCTTGTAGTACAATCTACCAAAAATCAAAACTGAAGTGCCACACCACCGCTAGGAGATCAGAATAGAAGTTTAATCCATTAAAAGTTAGGAGGACAATCCAAACAGTTGCCAACGCATTTTGGGGGAACAAGAGCACTCCCTTTATCAGGGCTTGATTGCCAACAATGTGAATATCCTAAAAGTGATCTGGACCTGTAATGTTATTTTTTTCCAGTGTGATTGCAAGCACAGGCACTCTCAGCAGCTGGAGTATTGTACTTAGCAGTGGTGTGGCCCTTCAATTTCCATTTTTTATTACATATCAGCCATTTTGTGCCATGTGGAAAACGAATCCCAATGAACTTTCCTTTCCAAATCCTTTTTTTTTCCCCTTCTAGTGTTATAGTTTGTTCTCTTTGCTCCTCCCAAGACCTCCTGCTCTCAAACTCCCTTGTCACCTCATCCCATGCTCGCCTTCGGGACTTCTCCAGAGCCTCTCCCATTCTCTGGAATGCTCTACCCCAATCTGTCTGATTTTCTCCAACTTAATCCACTTTCAGACGATCCATGAAAACTCATCTAACAACTGTCCGTTTATCTTCTCCATCAGCACATCCCCCACACATCCCCCACAGTTATTACCTCTTGTATCTCTTGACCTTCCCTCTTAGATTGTAAGCTCTAAGAGGGAAGGTAAGCTCTGATTTCTATCGTATTAAAGTGTATTGTATTTGTACTGTCTACCTTCAAGTTGTATATATGTATAATCTTGTATAATAATAATAATAATAATAATAATAATAATAATATTAATAAATAATTTGCATAGTATCACTTAGCAGGCTTTTATACTAGTAAAATGCTGTTTTAATTGGTTTGTAGTAGCTTTACACTTTTACTAAATAGTATTTGACTATTTAACTACATTTTAAGGGACATTAGGTAGATCATGCCAAATTTGCTAGGCACCATTAAGTAAATAACAACTGTATGTGTGAGTAAATGAGTAACCAAATTAAAATGTAAAAGTTCCCTGTAACAGAAGAATGTCTTCACTGACCCGTTCCATTGCCAGTTCGTAGAGTATTTGCTCTAAAGCTAGAGCTATGGTTGCCCAAAGAATGCTTACATTTGACACCTCCATCCACTGTCCCTTAAAGTGGTTGTAAACCCTTCCATATACCCAGTGAAGTGACTGGCCTCAGGCGATACACAGAGGAGATATAACAAATACTCTTACATACATTGCACCTGTTTATCTGCAGTCCTCTCTTCTCCACATCTGTTCAAAGCCTAGAATATATCAGCTTGTCTGAGTTGTGAGAAAAAAGAGGGCAGAGAGCAGAAATTACTTTCTGCAAAGCTCCGTGAGGAGAGTTAATTAAAAGGAAATGTCACAACCCCTTCGTACAGCCCACAGGAACAGTCAGTCAGTCAATCAGCTGAAGCTCCCTCCCCGTCACCTTTTTTCTCTTTGTGTCAGGAAACTTGTCAGAAGTAGCAGCAGAACAAAGCAGCAGACAGAAATTACACTTAGGCCGATCCGATCAGGTCCGCCTGTCAGTTTTTCATGCAGACCTGATCGGACCCTCCAGTCTCTTCTATGGAGCGACGGATGTCAGCAGACACATGTCTGCTGACACCAGCCACCATCCGATTTGATTCTGTCCGCCAAAAACAAGCAACAGACAGGCAGTTTGTTTCCATCCGATTGCCCCACAAAGGAGAGGGGGATTGTGTCCGTGTCCACTCTGCGTAATTGAGTGGACATGGATCTGTTATACGCCTGTTCAGCAGAGATCAGAGGAAGGATCCCCTGCTAAGCAAGTGGATTTCGCTTCACGGAGGCATCCATGTGAAAGGGGTCTTAGTGCTCTCAACTGAGACAAATACACACTATAGAGCAGTGATGGCAAATCTTGACACCCCAGATGTTTTGGAACTACATTTCCCATGATGCTCAACTACACTGAGGAGTGCATAGGCATCATGGGAAATGTAGTTCCAAAACATCTGGGGTGCCAAGGTTCGCCATCACTGCTATAAAGGAATATACTTTGTTCATATTCCATGTCTGAGGTTTACAACCACTTTAAGTCATAACTGGGTTATGAGTTCTGACACCCCTCAGTCCGGAATATCAAAAAGCATACATGATCTTAAACCGTTTTAAAAGCAGGAATGAATCAAAATGCATCTCTGCACATGTGTAGACCTTATCATGAACTAAGGGAATTCTACTAGTTACAAAATATAATTTACCTTTTCATCCGTGACCTTAAAGTGTGTTTAATGGCAGCTTTTTTTGTGTAGATTTGTTTGTGGAAGGGTGAAAATCATTGTCATGTTTCGGGAGAATTACCTTTTGTATCTGTCCTGGTGACCATTGTCACTGCAACAGAAAGTGATGGAAACACCATTCACCAACCATTTATTTTACTATGGTTGTCACAAGAACAGGACATGAAATGAAATCTTCCAATAAGGAGAACTGTTCCCATTACACCTGTCTAAAATGGTATTTGCCCTCATTTTAGAAACATTTCATTTTATTGCTTTGTTGTGTCTCCTGGACAGGAAGTGAAGCAAAATCTCACCAACAAGACGTAGACAGAAAAAAAAAAATAACTGACATAGCTTGGAATTACTCCCTACTCAAATTTTTTTTTTTTAAAAAAGTCTTTAGGAATATTAAAAAAAACAGCACCTAGCATTTACATTTATTTTTATGATCCAGATGGCAATCAGGTCACATAGCAGATTATGAGCCTTTAATTAAAAACTAAGGTAATTCCTTGATTGCTCCTAATAAAATAAAAACACATAAAGATTTCCCTTTAAAGCTGTATAACATCAAATGTGACAATGAAAAAAAAGCATGCCCTGTACTGGGTTGTAGAGACTTTTTAAGACACATGGGTGACCTAACATAGATCTCCAAATTAATCCGTGGCTGGCAGAATGGTCAAGAATCCATAGTGGTGACATATCAGCACAGTAGTACAGTATGCTAACATGCTGTCCTAGCATTCTGATCCTGACCTTCTGCTTCCTGGCACTGCTTGTGGAAGGGAATCTATGTTGGACAGGTGCATTAAGTCACTTACACACAAACTGTCTGACAGGTGCGTGCATATTCTTTAACTAAGTTTGCACATAACTGCTGCAAATGAAATGCTAATCTTTTAAGGAGGCTTGTTCACTAAACGACATTAGTACTAGTTAACAGCTATTCAGGTTTCATTGGAGCTTAGCATTTTCATTAGTGAATAGTTATTCAATTTACCATCTGTATACTGAAGTAACGGGGCAATGACTATAAGCCTACAATGAAATAAAGAAGAAGAGATGAACAGTATAGTATACTTTAAAAAATAAAACATGCAATAGCGGGACCATTTATTTTCCAATCAGTTTAGCAAACTTAGGGGTTGATTTACTAAAAACAAATATGCTGTGCACTTTGCAAAGTGCAATTGCACTCTGCAAGCGCAATTGCTCTAGAACAGTGATGGCGAACCTTGACACCCCAGATGTTCTGGAACTACATTTCCCATGATGCTCAACCACATTGAAAAGTGCATGAGCATCATGGGAAATGTAGTTCCAAAACATCTGGGGTGCCAAGATTCGCCATCACTGCTCTAGAACTTAGTAAATAAGCAGAAGCTCTGCTGACTTCCATCATCCAATCATGTGCAAGCAAAAATGCTTGTTTTTATTTTCCTTGCCCCTGATTGGGTATTCTTTGCAACGTGAAGCTTTATCTCATTGACTAAGCTCTGGAGCAACTGCATTTTGCAAAGTGCACAGTCTATTTGCCTTCAGTAAATCAACAACTTAGTGCCTGGTAAAAGCAATAAAATTAAACAGTGTGTATTGCATATATCTTAAACTTCACCACACACTTCCTTGATGATGCCCTGGAGGAGGGGCGAAATGCATTGACGAATTTCCGGTCAACACTAAGAACCAGTGACGCTGCTTCTGGTTCTTGTGGAACGCACACCGTTGTGAACCCGGAACACACTGACGCTCGGTTATCATTGAAGGCTTGTGAGTTTTCCCAATAACAGCGTATTGTTAATCTGTTCCTAAGCGGTACTTCACAAGTTGCTTTTTCTTTTTATTCCCCACATGGTCCTCTGATCTCTGCTGTTATTGAGCCAACTGTTGAATTTCACCGAACATTATCGGTCCTAGATGTCGGATGTTGTGTGACTTTTATTTTATTTTATTTTAAATCAATTTTTTTCCTTCCTTCTATATTGCAACCACTGTTGCATATGGGACATTATTTCTTTGATGTTGAAAACCATCTGTAGTACTGTGAATTTACTCCTAGAGCTATTTGCCTGGTTGTTCAGTTCATTTAATGTTTTGCACAGTATATTTTCTGGTTTTATTTAGTTGATCACTTTTTAGTGGTAACATTTAGTATTACACCTACTGCATTTCTGGTGACACCAATCACTGGTGTATAATCTTTTCACTAATAGTGTGTACCATCATCCCGAAAGGTTTAGATGGTTGACATTCACACATACTTTTGTATTGAGCACATTTATATTCGCTAGCGCTGCATTTTATAATTTTTTTATCTCTCAAGGTGTTAGTGCCTTATGCTGTAGCAGCTGCGCATATAATAATTTATTTTCATTTGTCATTTATTTTTGTATGTCTCCATAAGCGCGAGTTTTAGTTTTTTTTTATTCGCCACACACTGTTAAAGGCTTATGAGTGTATATAAGACCCTTAACCACTTGCCGACCGCCGCCTGTACATGAACAGTACGTCGGCAGAATGGCACGGCTGCGCAAAGCAATGTACCTGTACGCTGCTTTGAATTTCCCTGCCGCACACTCCGTGAGCATGCCCGCTGGTCCCGTGAACTCGATGTCCGCCGGGTGCCCGCGATCGTCTCACGGAGAGGCAGAACGGGGAGATGCCTATGTAAATAAGGCATTTCCCTGTTCTGCCTAGTGACAGGACAGTGATCTACTGCTCCCGATGACACTGGTAGCCCAGCCCCCCCCCCACAGTTAGAATCACTCCCTAAGACACACTTAACCCCTTTATCGCCCCATAGTGTTTAACCCCTTCCCTGCCAGTGTCATTTACACAGGGCATTTTTATAGCACTGATCGCTGTATAAATGACAATGGTCGCAAAATAGTGTCAAAAGTGTCCGATGTGTCCGCCATAATGTCGCAGTCCCAATAAAATTTGCAGATCGCCGCCATTACGAGTAAAAAAAAATTATAACAATAAAAATGCTATAAAACTATCCCCTATTTTGTAGACGCTATAACTTTTGCACAAACCAATCAATATACGTTTATTGCGATTTTTTTTACCAAAAATATGTATAAAAATACATATCGGCCTAAACTGAGGAAAAAAACGTTTTTTTAAAAAAAAAAATTTGGGATATTTATTATAGCAAAAAGTAAAAGATATTGTGTCTTTTTCAAAATTGTTGCTTTTTTCGTTTATAGCCCAAAAAATAAAAACTGCAGAGGTGATCAAATACCAACAAAAGAAAGCTCTATTTGTGGGAAAAAAAGGACGTCAATTTTGTTTGGGTGCCACGTCGCACAACCACGCAATTGTCAGTTAAAGCGACAGTGCCGAATCGCAAAAAGTTCTCTGGTCAGGAAGGGGGTAAATTCTTCAGAGGCTGAAGTGGTTAAGCATGGTTACAAAAACTATTATGGTTTAGCTGTCTGCCACACTGCTAGCAGATGACGCAGTCTAGCTGGATAGACATGGCAATTTGCCATGCATGTAAAAACTTGGTATGAAAATTTGCATCCTGAAATCTATTTATCTACCATTCATCAAACAAGATACCACAAAGAACCATGACAGCAGTAATGGTGTCACCTTAAAATAAACCAACATTTCTCCAAAACCAGCCATGGAAATGATGTGACCTTGGCCATATTAAATATGTGTTATCACAATCTATGCAACATACTAAACACGCCACCTATTTTAGCCACAAATTTACAGATGGAACTATTGGCAGATTTAAAAGCAACTATTGCAACTAATACAGTAGTTATCCTTTTTCTTCAACTAGTCATAGTCTTTAGATGCTTCCCAAAGAATAACTGTCAGGCCTCGTACACACGGCCGAGATTCTCGTTGAAAAAAACATGTTGTTTTTTTCGACGAGATTCTTGGACAAGAAACTTGTCCCGGCCGAGTGTACACACGCTCGTTTCAAAGAACCCGCGGTTCTTTGAATGGAGCGTACGCGGTGACGTCATCGACTACGACGAGCATGTGCTCGTCACATTCGATGCCGTCGCCGCCATCTTGGTATACCCTACGTATGCCTAGGAAGCTACCGCGCATGCGTCGAATTCATTTCGAACATGCGCAGGCTTCCCGGCGGACAGGTAAGTGTACACACACTCACTTTTCTCGTCGAGAAACAGGCTGACGAGAATCTCGACGAGAAAATAGAGAGCAGGTTCTCTATTTTCTCGTCGAGGTTACTTGTCAGTTTTCTCGACGAGAAACCCGATAGCCGCGTACACACGACCGATTTACTCGGCAAGACATCTCTGCCAGCAAGTTTCTTGCTGGTTCTTGCAGAGAAAATCGGTCGTGTGTACGAGGCCTCAGGCTATCTATTGTAGTACCTGGACCTGATACTTTTTCTTGTATGACTTGACTTGTGGATTGAAGTAATGCATGCTTTGAGTAGAAATAAATAAACAGAAAGTTGTCAATAGGTGAAAGCTTGGGTAGCTCTGAAACTCAGTCCTCAGAATATGTCTGAAACATAGTGATAACTTCACTAGGGTTGGATTAATGTTGCAGAATTAAATTAATCTACCATATAACACTAACTTCAATGTCACCTTTCTGATGGTATAACATGTTCCCATACTTACAAAGTATGATTCTTTCTTTTCAGCACTTTGATAACGCTGGGCCAAAAATATATATTTTGTAATTATGGTCTAAATGTAACCATTTAACCACACCCTCCTGTCCAGAATAGGCCTTTGGTAGAGCTATACCATACAGGAGTCCCTCTATGTGTATTCTCGCCCGGAAACCTTTTGGATTCTTCTACTTGAATTAATAATCAAAGCACAAATGGCATTTGAACATATAACATAAAGAATTATGAACAAGTGGACTCAGAATTACCAGGAGAAGAACATTAAATTAATGATTTCTTGGTACACTATGGGGTTTATTTACTAAAGCTAGAGAGTGCAAAATCAGGCTTATTTCTGCATAGAAACCAATCAGCATCCAGGTTTTATTACCGAAGCTTAATTAAACATCCTGAGGTTAGAAGCTGATTGGTTTCTATGCAGAAGTGAGCCTTATTTTGCACTCTTCAGCTTTAGTAAATAAACTTCCATATCTCCCTTACCTCTCTACGTACTTGTGTGATCATTGAGACAGAAAGCAAGCACAAATACGTAAAATTATTTTGTGGTTCAGCCAACAAAACATGTTCCTCACTTGTAAATCAGTTAGTTACAATGTTGCTTTAAATCGCCATACCATAATATTTTTAAAATTAATAGGTAATATAGCATTCAGCAAAAATGTTTACAAAAGTGTTTTAATGTAAAGGTAGCCTTAGGATCAGCTAACAGAATCCCCGTTGTTAATTAAGGACTTGCTGTCTCTTCTGTAACATCTGGATAGCTGATAACTTCATAGCTATTTACACCTACATAAAAAAAATCTCAATATGTAAAACATTCCAGCATGTACATGTTTCAACTTCGATGAAGGTCATACAGATGCTTAGAAGTACAAGGCTTGTTACAAAGTGCAAACTTAATGCAAAGAAATTAAAGATTAATTAGATGAGCCAATCCATCTGTTATAACAATTCCCTGCAGTCTATACTACAAAGTGTTAGACAGCTTTTAACATGTGAGAGCTCTAACCAGCTCTTAAACATTCTGTACAGATCTATTTGAGGACTAAATACAAATGGCTATTTAAGAAATATCCATTCAGCTTGCTTTAAGAGCCTTTAGTAGAATCTAAACCCAATGGGTTGACCCTTAAAGAGTTTGATGAGTTCACAAAAGCAGAAAAATCTTTCCAGTATAAATTAAAGAGGATTTATGGCTTTTTAAATATATATACATAAATGTGAATGTGATCAAGTCTGTACTTTAATTAAAGGCAAAGCTTTGTTTAGCTTTGGGTAGAATGGCGAGGGGTTAGAACCAATGTCAGATTTTATTGCTACACTTGGGACTTTTGTGGACACACTTTGGAGACTTATGTACTTTCTTACATAGCATATGGTGGTTGGCTGGTAAGTGAACTGGCAATGTGTACCTAGCTTTAAAAAAGCTAGTTATTTATTGCTGAGATTCACTAGAAAGAATTCAGCTGCATTTTTGCTGTGTTGGGCTTCTGGTAATGTTTCTACACTAGTTACCTCCAGTCAGATCTGCTTTTAATATGTTTATTGCTGTGTATGTCCCAGGATGGGAACTCTGTTAGCTCATAGTAGTAACCACACAACACAGAGGGGTCTTGACGAGGTAGCGTGGTTTTCACATAGATTTGCAAATATTTGCTACTAGCACCTTATTCTCACAGCAACATAGGGGATGCTCAGATGCTCAGGACATCATATAAACTCTAGTATGCCAGACAGCAATTTTCTATAGCACTCCTCCTTAAGCCTAAACCACTGACGACAAAAGCAGAGGAAAGATAAAAATATTCATAACCCGAGTTCACTGTGTATTCTCTCTCTATTGCCAGAGGTACCAGTGACACCTACTTTTAGCAGGTAGAACGAACAGCCAAGCTGAAGTTAGGGGTGCTGCGTCAAGACAGACAAAAAAATAAGAAAATAGACTGATTGCAGCCAAGCAGTGTAAATTTGGGAAGACATCCATGCTTATGGCAGATTAGGATTACGAGTTAGGATTAAAAAACCCATTTAATTCAGTTGTGTATTCTCTTAAAATGAACAGCACCTGGAAACAGTGAGCCAGCACTAAGAGCCAGTCATGCACATATGCTGACAGGGAACAGTCAGTCAGAAGCAGTGGTCGGCTGGTGTTCAAATTTTTTTGGGGGGGGGCACAAACAAACTGAAAAATTCAGAAAAAAAAACATCAATTGCAGCCACTGTGCCATCAAACACAGCCACTGTGCCCATCAATTGCAGCCACTGTGCCATCAAACGCAGCCACTGTGCCCATCAAACGCAGCCACTGTGCCATCAAACACAGCCACTGTGCCCATCAAACACAGCCACTCTGCCATCAAATGCTCCCACTGTGCCCATCAATTGCAGCCACTGTGCCATCAAACTCAGCCACTGTGACCATCAATTGCAGCCACTGTGCCATCAAACGCTGCCACTGTGCCATCAAATGCAGCCACTGTGCCATCAAACACAGCCACTGTGCCCATCAAACGGTGCCACTGTGCCATCAAATGCTCCCACTGTGCCCATCAATTGCAGCCACTGTGCCATTAAACGGTGCCACTGTGCCATCAAACAGTGCCACTGTGCCATCAATTGCCACCACTGTGCCATCAAATGCTGCCACTGTGTCATCAAATGCTTCCACTGTGCCATCAAATGCTCCAACTGTGCCATCCAATGCTGCCACTGTGCTATCCAATGCTCCCACTGTGCCATCCAATGCTCCCACTGTGCCATCCAATGCTGCCACTGTGCCATCCAATGCTCCCACTGTGATCCCCCCCCGCTCGCTATCTGCCCGGTACTTACCCTGTCTCAGTGGGGCAGCGGGTGACGGCGAGCGGTGTCTTCCATGTGTCTTCTTCCATCCTCCTCTCCTCCCGTCCTCTTGTATGATTGGATGCCTGATAGGCTTCCAATCACAGTGCCTGACATTTCAGCCAATCAGGTGATGGATAAGAGACCCGAGCACATGATTAGCAGAGAGGCGGGTTTAGTGTTAGAACAGCGAATATTCATTTGCTGTTCTAACACAGCTGGGTAAACTGTGAGCGCCAAGCATACACCCCTTCAAAATTAAGTCCTAATGGTATTCTCGTATGCAAAGAAAAAATCCAAAAAAACTCACGTTTACACAACGTTCTAAACCTGTCACCCCCTCTAATAGGAACCTTGATGTTTTCTATGCCTTGGATCAAAAGGCTGGAGGTATTCTTAAGGTGTATGGAATTCCAGTGTTTGGTGACATTAGTGTTCATCGTGTCAAGGCGGTGGGGCCTATCATGTCCAAAGATGCGGGACGTCTCCCACCAACCCATAAAGAGGTTGGCCAGGGAAGGTGAAAATTTTGCGCCCATGGAGGCCCCGCATCTTTGGAGATAGTAGCCCCCGTCAAACATTTTGTCAAACAAGTTGTGTGTTAACAGGTACTCCAAAGACTGCAAAATGAAGTCCTGAAGGACCAATGAGAATGTCCCTGATTCCCAAAGGAACATGGCTACCGCTTGTATGCCTAAATGGTGTGGAATACTGGAATACAGGCTGGTGACATCAAAGCTGATCCATCTGTAATTCTCTTTCCATTGGAATTTGTTTAATTTAATGAGAAGCTGTTTTGTGTCTGTACGACATTCAAACCAATAAGAACACAAATGTCGCCAAACACTGGAATTCCATACACCTTAAGAATACCTCCAGCCTTTTGATCCAAGGCATAGAAAACGTCAAGGTTCCTATTATAGGGGGTGACAGGTTTAGAACGTTGTGTAAACGTGAGTTTTTTTGTATTTTTTCTTTGAATACGAAAATACCATTAGGACTTCATTTTGAATGGGATGTATCCCACTACTATGAATAACATGATTATACAACCTGATTGCTTTGGATTTGGCTTTTAAAGGTTTTCCGTGAATCTCATTACATCTATTGAACTCCCATCCACTCCCTTCATTCTATTGGGGTTGGCTGGGGTTCAGTTATTGATCGGTCTCTGTGTTAGTCTCATCTGGTTCCAGTGATGCTTGTGCCCCTTGCGTTTGCTCTCGATTGAGGGCGATCGCGATCGACACAACAATTTGAATGGCCGATGTCTCCATTATGTATTCATTATTCAGTTATCTGTTCATATTCATTGTCTAATTCGTTTGTGTATAGAAGCGTGTGTTGTTACAGTCCAATATGCATAGTCTATATCTTAACATTTACCATGCAAATGGACTGTCAGATGGATGTCCACATTTGCTGAGATGTATTGTTTCATGGCCTTGACCAAGACAAGTTATCTTGGATTTTACTATAAGCACATCGGCCATGGAGAGCACACCTCACATTTGCAGGTGTTCGATATGGCATCGCATCATGTGTGGTGGTTCTGCTTTTCTCGGGTTGCTCACCCTGTCTTCATTTCTATCCCCGTTTATATTAGTTATCATAACAACGTTTATTTCTCGGTCATTTACCGAGACGGGGATCATGAGACACGAAGTGTACATCTGAATCATCATAATAGGGTGTGTACTTCTCTGTTTAGTGTTCAATGCTTAATGGAGTTTGTGTTATACTCATGTTATGCTTAGAACATCACACATGATATATGTTTTAATTAATTAATTTTATTTTTACTTATTTATCTCAGCTAGTTTGATAGCGATCTTTATGTGTAACATTTTCCCATATGGTCCTTTATATATGGCTACACAGTGATATTATAAATTTTTCTCTCCTTTTTTATATGTGTTTTTTTATACATAGGATTTAACAACCGATATGTACAATGTGTATACAGTAATTCATGGGTGCATACCCAGTATAATGGTATATTTGACAATTGCTCTTTGGAGTCCAGTCCATACATGTGGTTGGGAGTTCTTTTAGTACACGGGAGCACAACTTCCATGCACATGCTTCTTTGTAGCTGATACGGTGCGATTTGGGTTTCTAATTGCATTTATTTATATACACAGAAGAAGCATGTGGGAATTTATATTTCTCTAATTTTTTTACATATTTCGAAATTTTTTGACACTTTTGCGCTCCTTTCATTTTATGGATGGAACAAAACAAAATATAATGTCATAAGATACAACTAAAAACAAACATATATGTATGTACATCCCCTGGTCTCTGGGTTCATCTACACAATATACCGCATTACGTCATCATACATCTTTTTATCCTATACTTTTTTATATATATTTAACATTAAAACATTTTTTATGGATGATGGATACATAAAAATAGCACATAGGATACACAAGTATGTATAAGACTGATTTTCTACTTCTACCTACATGAATCGGGCATTATTTGCTATAGTAGTATTGGCCAAATTGCTTGTTAGATATTTAAAAATATTATTTATTTATGCACACATCACTTTAATTATGTTCACATATGTCTAACACATAGGATTTCAATCATTCCAATTTTTGAAATCTTTTCCCTCCATATATGTGTTGTTCACCTATAGATATTATTATTAGAATTTTTATTTTTATTATCTTCAAACAAGAAAAAGTATATGTGTTTTGTGGTTTTCTTGATTTCACTTTTGTATAGGTGTGCATGTTTTCCTAACCACATGATTTGGGTTTGCCTGTGTTCACAGGAGACACCTATCAGCAATTTGTTAATTGGACTTTCAATCAATATTCCTCTGGCCATGTGACCTGCAGGAAAGAGTATATATTTGACATTCATTTTTATGTGTGTTAGCTATGATTAAGCACTAAGTTTTAGTGCGAAACGCATCAGCTTGTACCCTGTTTGCTGTGGCATGTATCCTGTGTTTTTTTATTTACAATAAAAGCAACAAGTTTTGGAGTGCGGCTGTCCAGAAATCCTTCCTTCATTTTGCATTACCCTTTCACACTGAGACGTTTTACAGGCGTTTTTGCACTAAAAATAGCACCTGAAAAACACCTGTAAACTGCCTCACACACGGGGGCGGTGCACTTGCAGGACAGGAAAAAAAGTCCTGCAAGCAGCATCTTTGGGGCGGTGTGGGAGCGGTGTATACACCGCTTCTCCAGCGCCCCTGCCCATTGAAACGAATGGGCACTGCTGCCTAAGCCCTTTCCTTGGCCACTAGCAGGTGTCATGTACCTGGGTGTATTCAAACCGGGATGTTCCTGGTCCCACAGCTGCAGTCTTACTTGTTGTGCCACAGAGGAGCTCTGGAGTTATGGCTATGTTCTCTCAGTTTGATGCATTACCTTGGACTCACTAGCCCCACCTGCTGCCAGCTGTGGACAATCTACAATCAAAGGAGCCCATAAATAGCAGCACTTCCTGTCCCTCAGTGCATGTTTGTGTGGACTAGCTCCCTGGGTGTTGTGACTGCTTTGTGACTCTGAATACTGTATATGAACTTCTGCCTGAATTCCTGACTACTCTCTAGCCTGCTGATTTTGTACTTCACTGCCAGCTCGTGTATGACCTTTGCCTGCCTGACCACTCTCTGGATTTTGATTGTGTACCGCTTTGCCTGATCTGTTGCTGACCTGATCTGCCTGACTACGTTTTTGCCTGAATCCTCAGCACACAAGCTCCACTTCGGACAGTACCTATCACAGGTACCTTACAGCGGGGGTAAAAGCGTCCCGCTAATGGTGCTTTACCGCTAATGCCCGCATCGTCCCAGTGTGAAAGGAGTCTAACTGAGATCATTTGCAGATCAAAGGTCACCCTTTGATCTGTTATGGATGAACCAGAATTGTTACAATGAAACAATATGAACATTGCTTCACTTTAATTCTTCCTGATACTGCAAATTGGGTGTCAGGTTTTACAGCAGCAGAAAGATCTTCTCCCGTATAAACAAAACAAATTGGGCTGTCAAAATGACAGCCAGCAGTTGTCATTAAATGAAGCTGGAGCTCTGCAGGAAAGGAGGAATTGGGCATACTATACTTATCATGAGCTGAACTCAAATATCTACAACTTTTTCGATGTACACAAAAGGCCTATTTCTCTCAAATATTGTTCACAAATCTGTCTAAATCTGTGTTAGTGAGCACTTCTCCTTTGCCAAGATAATCCATCCACCTCACAGGTGTGGCATATCAAGATGCTGATTAGACAGCATGATTATTGCACAGGTGTGCCTTAGGCTGGCCACAATAAAAGGCCACTCTAAAATGTGCAGTTTTATCACACAGCACAATGCCACAAATGTCGCAAGTTTTGAGGGAGTGTGCAATTGGCATGCTGACTACAGGAATATCCACCAAAGCTGTTTCCCTTGAACTTAATGTTCATTTCTTTACTGTAAGCCATCTGCAGAGGCGTTTAAGAGAATTAGGCAGTACATCCAACCGGTCACACAACCACAGACCAGGTGTAACCACACTAGCCCAGGACCTCCACATCCAGCATCTTCACCTCCAAGATCGTCTGAGACCAGCCACCCGGATAGCTGCTGCAACAATCGGTTTGCATAACCAAATAATTTCTGTACAAACTGTCAGAAACCTTCTCAGGGAAGCTCATCTGCATGCTCTTCGTCCTCAATAGGGTTTCGACCTGACTGCAGTCCATCGCCGTAAACGACTTGAGTGGGCAAATGCTCACATTCAATAGCATATGACACTTTGGAGAGGTGTTCTCTTCATGGATGAATCCCGGTTTTCACTGTACAGAGCAGATGGCAGACAGCGTGTATGGCATTGTGTGGGTGAGTGGTTTTCTGATGTCAACGTTTTGGATCGAGTGGCCCATGGTGGCGGTGGAGTTATAGTATGGGCAGGCGTATGCTATGGACAATGATCACAGGTGCATTTTATTAATGGCATTTTGAATGCACAGAGATACCGTGACGAGATCCTGAGGCCCATTGTTGTGCCATTCATCCACGACCATCGCCTCATGTTGCAGCATCATAATGCACATCCCCATGTTGCAAGGATCTGTACACAATTCCTGTAAGCTGAAAACATCCCAGTTCTTGCATGGCCAGCATACTCACCGGACATGTCACCCATTGAGCATGTTTGGGATGCTCTGGATCAGCGTATACGACAGCGTGTTCCAGTTCCTGCCAATATCCAGCAACTTTGCACAGCCATTGAAGAACATTACAACATTCCACAGACCACATTCAACAACTTGATCAACTCTATGCGAAGGAGATGTGCTGCACTGCGTGAGGCAAATGGTGGTCACACCATATACTGACTGGTCTTCGGAAACCCTGACCCCCAATACAGTAAAACTGCACATTTTAGAGTGGCCTTTTATTGTGGCCAGCCTAAGGCACACCTGTGCAATAATCATGCTGTCTAATCAGCATCTTGATATGCCACACCTGTGAGGTGGATGGGTTATCTTGGCAAAGGAGAAGTGCTCACTAACACAGATTTAGACAGATTTGTGAACAATATTTGAGAGAAATAGGCCTTTTGCGTACATAGATAAAGTCATAGATCTTTGAGTTAAGCTCATGATAAATAGGGGCAAACACAAAAGTGTTGCGTTTATAATTTTGCTCAGTGTATATAATGAGGGAGAGAAAGAGAGAGAAAATCAGTATAATGTTCTTGTAGAGATTATCAGACTGGATCAAACAAATCAAGATTCCTATACAGACAAGATCACACTGGTTAATATACATGGACTAACATTGATTAATTGCACCCCATCCTTAAATACAAATAGAGCACAAAACCAGTAGTGAGCAAATTGGACTTTTAAAGTGCAACCTCAATTAGATTCACGCAACCATTGTTTTAAATTAATACATTTTTTTATAATATTGTGCATACAAAAAAATATAAAACACAAATGTAAAATGCATGCTTTGCATTTGTCTTGATATTCATTTATAAAACTATACATCAAATTCTTCCACATATGATTGCCCTATCTCCCCCCACCAGTCTCACTCAATTCTATACTATAAAGTAAAAATTGTTCCCAATTTTTATTGACTGTGTCCTCCCACGGTGGATTTGCATACCGTAGTTCAATGATTTTTGCAGTATTAGTTGGAAGATAAGACTGCAGAGCTATTTCACAAAGTATATATTCAATATAGTTATCAAACCATAAAACATATTGTAGACTTAGACCCCATACACACTATACAACTTTTGCTGTTTGATTTCCTTTAGATTTACCAAAATCATGTAGTGCAAGGGCATGCCTGATTGCATACAAATTGAAACTCTTAAGATTTGACCTCATAATATATATGGTTTTGGTAAATCTGAAGGAAAAAATCTACAGAAAATTGTATAGCGTGTATCCAGTTTTACACGTGTACATATCTGTAACTGATTGCCCAATGCTTACCCGACAGCTGTAGGGAGCTAGAAAGGACAGAAAAAGAAAAGTCACCTACAGAGCCAGCAAGATATAATTGTTCTGTTCTGAACTGTTTCTGCCTTTTTTTGTTTTTATTATTGTTTTTTTTTTTGCTTCAAGACTTCCCTTGATCCCTTGGGTACCAATGTATGTCTAATAGACCCCTGAAATCTCCATGAAGAGGACCTGTCACTGGCCCAATGCTATCACATGGAGGGTCTGTTAGCCCCCTTGTGATAGCAATAAAGGTAAATGAAGTAAACAAATGAAAAAAGTGTTATACCCATTCGAGTACCAACATCGTTCTTTATGACACGCCTGCTCAATCTTCATCTGGAGGGGAAAACAACCCAGAATTAAATTTACAAGACTAAATCTACCTAAAACCAAAGGAGGAATAACTCTCCTGACTTACGCAAATATTACCAGGCATCTCATCTAGCAAGAATAGTGGATTGGAATATTCACCAATCAGTCAAAGATTGGGTAACATTAGAACATTTACAAATTTGTAAGATCCTTACCGTATATACATCCTAATCATCACCCTACCACTATTATCTCACCCTCTCATAGGCCCCACACTAGAAACCTTTCACAATATCTTTAAACTCAATAACCTGTCACCCTGGCAGGGTCTGCTCACCCCATTAAGAGACAAATTCAGACTTCCGCCAGGACAAAAACAACATTTTCAAAATTTTCTTTCAAGAATTTGGCCCCACAAAGACGCCTTGACCAAACACTTCTTTAAGAGAGGATTCCTTTTATCTAGGGATGAAATAAACAAAGATTTTAACCCAAACTCGATTCCATAATGGAAATACATGCAAATTAGACATTACTTGACCAGAAGAGAAACCACTCACACTTGGATAAAACCTCCTACAATCCTAGAAAACCTATGCACAAAAAAAAATCCACAAAGACATCTCATTTCTATCTTATACACTTCACTCTTTGAGGATAAAACAGACTTCTCCAGTATTTCATGCCAGGCATTGCAACAAGACCTTAATACAAACCTATCAGAAACTGAATGGGAAACCATATATATGTATGCACACAAAGGCTTCTTTTTTTTTTTTTTTTTTTTAATTCAATAATGTTTATTGAAGATTTTAAATTTTAACAACATATGTAGTATAAGATAATATACACAGTATCCGATATACACGTTCATATTTTGTAAATGTTCAGTGCCTTGAAGTATCTATTTAATATGTCAAAAGTTTTTGGGCCAGATAGACCAACAATTGTCAAATTTTGAGCATTTCAAAGAATTGATAGCAATCAGTCTTTCAAATGTGTAATTCCTGTGCACCGCTGTTGTTACATCAGATAGGTTTATGGCCTTGCTAGATTTCCAGTTACGTAGGATCAGTGAACGTGTTTCTAATAGAATGTGTGTTATGACTGGTCTGAAGCTATGGTGGAAGTGATCTATGTTTAAGTGTAAGAGTGCTAAGGCGGGGTCTGGTGCCGTGATTATGCCTGTCAGAGATGAGATTAATTGGAAAACTTGGTTCCATAGGCTTTTAATATTTGGGCAGTTCCAGAACATATGTAGTAGATTCCCCGTTTGACCACATTCTCTCCAACAGCTAGGTGATGTTCCTGGAAAATACTTTGCTATCCTGAACGGAGTATAGTGCCACCTGTTTGCCATTTTAATAGCCAATTCCCAGTGTTTTACGCAGTGGGAAGCTTTGTGTACTTCTTTGAATGTGTGTTTCCATTGATCTCCTGAGAATGAGGTACCCAGATCTACCTCCCACTTTGTCATTGCTACAGTTTTGTGAAAGGTTAGTTTATCTTGTAGTATGTTGTAGAAGAGTGATATGCCTTTCGTATCTAATTTGGCTGTGGAGAAGAATTGCCAGACTTTGCTCGGAAGTGCTACGGTTGGTGTTTCCGTGGAGTGTAGGAGATGTGTGATTTGCAGACATTTGAACAACTTGTCGTTTGTGAGGTGGTATTGTGTCATAATTTGGTTCACAGATTTGTGTCTTGTACCTTCATATAGGTCTAATATGTGTGTTATACCCTGGTCAGTCAGGTCTGTCACTTTCAACAATGGTATTTTGGCTTCTAACAGCTTCAAGGGTAGTTTGAAGTCAATGTCCTGGCTATCTTGGTGATTTCGTTCTAGGAATAACCTCCATGTCTTAATGGAAGTCTGCATTGGAGGTGATAGGATAGTCGTGTCCCATCGAGCCCATCTGTCTCCAAGAAGTAATAGCTTTAAGTCTTTTGTCGGTGAGTAAGCTTTTTCTATCTCTATCCATAGTGGTGCGTCGGCATTCTGTAGCCAATATTTGAGTTGATCTAGTCTTACCGCCCATAGGTAGTCATAAATGTCTACTAAGCCCGCCCCCCCTATTAGTTTGTGGGATAACAAATTGTTTCGTGAACATCTAGCTTTCTTGCCATTCCAGATATATTTCCAACCTAGATCTGATAGGTTCTTAAGCTAATGGAAAGGAATATGCAGTGACATGGTGCGGAACACATATAATATTTGCGGCAGTATCAACATTTTGTAAGCAGAGATTCTACCCATCCATGATATTTCCTTTTTCGACAAATCCCTGAGTTGAGCTTCCAGCTTGGCTATCAGCGGGGACATATTGGCTTTGGCGAGTGCGGAAATCTTATTTGTGATTATAATACCTAGGTAGGTGATGCCTCCCGTGCTCCATGTGTATGGAAGCAGCTTTTGAAGAGCACGTTTTGCGTGGGGTTGCACTCCTAAGTCCAGTATTAGGGATTTAGTGAAGTTAACTTTATAGTAGGAGATCTCCCCAAAGGTAGTGAGGATTTTGTGTGCTTCTGGTAGGGATGTTAGCGGAGTGGTCAAGAGTAGGATTACGTCATCCGCAAATAAATTGATGGTGTGATTGCCAGAGCCAAGCCGGAAGCCTGTAATCAGGGGATGTGAGCGGATAGCTTCAGCCAGAGGTTCAATCATTAGGTTAAAAATGGTCGGAGACAGGGGGCAACCCTGTCTGGTCCCGTTCGAAATTTTAAATGGTGTAGACAGAAGGCCTGCAGAGTATACCTGTGCAGACGGTGAGGAATAGAGCGCTAAGACAGCATTTAGTATGTTCCCTTTGAAGCCAAACTTATTCAATACAATTTCCATATAAGTCCAATGGATTCTGTCGAACGCCTTCTCTGCATCTATAGAAAGCAGCAGAGAAGGCGTTCGGGTTTTTTCAGCATAGTGCATCACATTGATAATTCTCCTTGTTGCATCAGAAGTTTGTCTCCCCTTCACAAATCCCATCTGGTCACGCTGAATGAGTAAAGGTAAGATATTCATCAGTCTTTTTGCTAACAGTTTTGCATAGACTTTGGTATCAGTATTGAGAAGGGATATAGGCCTAAAGTTTGCCGGAGTGTTGGGGTCTTTACCCGGTTTTGGTAGTGTCACTATATGTGCTCTCAGCATCTCTTGTGGCAGAGTTGCAGAGTCTGCAGCTTTGTTGAAGACCCTGGACAAGTGGGGCGATAGGGTAGATTTAAATGTTTTGAAATATTCGTTAGAGAATCCATCGGGGCCAGGTGACTTTCCATTTGGTAGGGAGTGTATAGTTTTTTCCACCTCTTGGGGTATGATTGGTGCATTTAGATCAGAAAGCTGTTGTTCTGATAGGGAGGGGAGATGTAGCTTCTGTAGAAACGTTTGGATTTTGTCTATATTAGGTTGTGGGGTATTGGGATCCTTATGCAAGTTGTATAATGAGCTGTAATATTCTGCGAATTGGTTCGCTATATCTTGGGGGTTGACAATTTTGTGTGGTGAGGTGGGGTGATTCAGATAAGCTATTCTAGTTTTTGTACGAGCTGCTTTTAGTCTGTTCGCTAGGTACTTGCCTGCTCTATTGGCATTAGAATAATAGTTAAGTTTTAAACGGCTAAGGTGTTAATTGTACTGTTGGGTCATGAGCTCTCTGAGGGTTTCTCCGAGGGAGGAACGTTTGTTAGCTAATGGTGCCGATGGTGAGTTCTTGTTTTGGGATTCTATAACACGCAGGTCTGCGAGGACTTTATTAAATAGTTGTGCTTTCCTCTTTTTTTCTTTGGCACCTAATTGAATTAGTATACCTCTCATGTACGCCTTGTGTGCGTTCCATATGATATATGGATCCTCGACCGATCCCGTGTTTTCTTGGAAGTAGTTCTTAAGGTGTAAGGAGATGAGTTTTTGGAATTGTTGTTCCTGGATAAGTTTGGTGTTGCAGCGCCAGATGGGGGGTGAAAAGGAGACATCTTTTTCCGCAATAGATATAGAGATGGCAGCATGGTCTGACCATGTAATAGCATGAATTTTTGTTATTTCTACATTTTGCAATAGCCATTTGTCCGTTAGGAACATGTCTATACGAGAGTAAGAGCCATGTCTGTTTGAGAAAAAGGTGTAGTCTTTTTCGTTTGCGTGGAGGCATCTCCAGGCGTCAAATAGTTCCTCATTGTGGAGCAATGATTGGAGAGACAGAGTACCTTTAGGTTTACCTGAGGAGGTGTCCATTCTAGGGTCAGAGGTGATGTTAAAGTCCCCGCAAATCAGAAGGTTGCCATATTTAATGGAGTTTGCCTTTTTAATGACCTTGTTTAGAAAGCGGAGTTGGTGAGAGTTAGGGGCGTACACCGTGACGATTGTGTAAGGTTTAGAGTTAATATCCCCTGTGACAATTATGTATCTGCCACTAACGTCAAGCACAGCGTTTCTGGGTTGAAAGGAGATAGAATTCTTGATGGCGAGCATGACACCTCTAGTTTTACTGTTAGGTGTACAGGCCATGTACACATGTGGAAAATCTTTGTGCGAACAGTACGGGATTTTGTTTAGCTGAAAGTGTGTTTCCTGTACACATAGAATGTCAGCCCCGTGTTTAGTGGCTTCAGCCCACATGGCGAATCGCTTAGCAGGATGGTTCAATCCCCGGGTATTAATGGATATCAGTTTGATCGTCATTGTAACAGATGTAGGGGAGTTATTGTGGAGATGTTGTGCGGGTACTTACTGTTCCCATATGATTCGTTTTCAGATACTGTAAAGCTGTGCTGGCCAGGTAGTTGAATTGTAACTTCTTTGACACTTGTAGTCATTTCGATTCCTATGGATCTGTGTATAACAAGTAAACAGTAGAAAGAACAATAGAAAACAAAAAAAGTCAACTGGGTTATACTAAGAACCGGATCCATAAACTGATCCTCGTGCAGTCGTAGCTGCTATTGATAGAGGAGGGGTGTAAGGGAGATTCAAATAGAGAAATCTCAACCCCGGAGATATTTGTGCATATTCAGATATCAGAATTGTGCGTTTCCACCTGTCTTCTTCTTAGATGAGCGCCTGTGGGACACCACCTGCCAATCATTTTGCAGTGGTTGCAAGCCTGAGGGGGGTGGTTGTTGTTGGCGTAGTACACCTATCCCTTTTTCCAGTTTGGAAATAGAAATGGTATTACCGTTGTGGGTTATGGTGAGGGTAGCAGGGTACTTCCATTTGTGGAGTATGTTATGATTCCTCAGAGCTTTTGTAATAGTCAGTAGGTTGCGGCGGCGTTGTAGTGTGTGCCTGGATAGGTCCGGCAGTAGTCTGATCGTTGCATACTGCTGAGGGATGCCCCCTGGCTTGCGGGACGCTTGCATTATTTGGTCCTTGATGTGGTAAAAATGAACCCTCATCAGAACATCTCTGGGGGTGTCATCGGGGAGAAATGATGGCTTGGGGATTCTGTGAATCCTGTCCACAAGGAGATCTTGCGCTGATGCCCCTGGTAACAGAGTGGAGAACAGGGTCTGGACATATTGCAGGAGCTGGTTAGGGGGAACAGATTCAGGTATGCCTCTGAGTTTGATATTATTTCTCCTGGATCTGTCCTCGAGGTCACTCAGTTTGTCCTTTATCCATTCTATGTCTTCTCCCTGTGCTGTATGGGACTCCACCATTGTGTTGTATGATGAGGTAAATTCCTCCATTTTGTTTTCTACCTGGTGAACTCTATGTCCCATTGCTTGGACTTCTCTCTGGCATTCATTTAACCCTTTGAGCATATCTGTTTGTAGGGAGGACCTCAGGGACAGCAGCATGTCCTTTAACATCGTGTCAGACACTGGCCTGTCAGCTGTGGGGAAGTCTGCTATGGGGTCCCCTCCCTGTATGTGTTGGCCTGTGGTGACTGTATGAGGCTCGCTTACCTCCATGCTCGAGTTAGCCTGGGCCTGAGCGGGGAGTCTCTCCTGGGTCTGGACTTGGCTGGGCTCCTTGTAGAAGGGCTAGATGTCCCAGAGGAGGCCTCGCTGAGCGGTGTGGCGTCCGATGGCAAGCTACGGCCGTTGTGCTGTGCTCCGGACTTGTGTGACTGCTGCGAGTCCCGGGCGCCGCCGCCGCCATTTTGTTGAGGGCCGCGCGAGGTTATAGCGAAGAAGCCGTCCAGTTTCCGCGGCTGTTGTGGCTTCTTTCGGTTCCTCGCCATCCTCGTTCCGATCAGCGGGGAATAGCTGACTGGATGGTGGTGTGTGAGGCCTTGGATTGCACCGGTGGACGCTGATGGCTGCGGATTATCTCCGGTGGACAAGCAGAGCTCCTAGGTTAAGCATCCATCTTGGAGTCCGGTCGCCACGCCCCCCCACACATAGGCTTCTTGATAGTAGCCATCCAAGAGTGCAGGTTCAAGATCTTTACAAGATGGTATAGAACGCCCACCTTACTAATCACATTTTCACCCCAGACATCTGACAGATGCTGGCTATGCGAACAGGAGGAAGGCTCGATGTTACATATCTAGTGGTCGTGTCCCATGATTCAGAGGTTCTGGGAAATGGTTCATCAAACCATTACCGCAATCGCCTCTGAAAATTTAAGGTTCACTCCAGCACAATACCTTCTACACCACAACATGATTCCTAAGAAGCAATATCTCAAATCCTTATCTATGTGTTCATGACAAATGCAGCAAGACTTTGCATTTCTTTCCACTTGCAATGAAGTAATACTCCAATGAAAAATGTATGGTTTCGTAGAATAAATAACATAGAGAAAATAGAAGAACTCATTAGCATATTGCAGGAAAAAATATTCAATTTCATGTTAACATGGTACAATTGGATAGAATTCAAACATTCCCTTGCCTATGAAGCAGTAAATGTATAAAAATAGATTACATACCCTATTGATAGAACACTCCAGATACTAGAGGGTAATTAAAATACAATTTACCCATCCTTACCTACCCCAACAGCCATATTTATATATATACTGTATATATATATATATATATATATATATATATATATATATATATAAAACAAAAATATTATTTTTTATTTTATTTTACAACTAAGTTCAGATGCAAACTAGAGCTCACTATAACCATACTATTATGGACTAATTAAAACAAATATCACAAACTTCATTCAGATCACAAACTTCATTCAGGGTTGGTTAATACAATTATATACATAATATGCAAATCTCTGTAATGTTTAAAATATATCTCTATTTTACTAAAAACTTATTTTCCAGATGAAAAAAGCATTACATTTCCTATCCTATGTGAATGGTAATGTTCTAATACTACAATGGAATGTTGTATTATATTTTTATGTTCCCTCAATAAAATTTGTGAAAAAAAAGCAATAAAAATGAATTATAATAAAATAATTTGAAAATAATAAAACACATTTTTGAGCCATTATTCATGGTTAACTTTAAATTGATAAACAATTAACTATTTTAAAGCATTGCCTATAGAGAATTTGGGCTAGCAAAGTTTTTGCAAATTAATGGGCACATGCAATTTTAAGGCTTGACATATTTGGTATGTATTTATTCAATGGGACCCTATTTTTTTATATTTTACAAAAACAAAGCAAAATTGGGTATTAAATTGTATTTGCATAATGCATGTATGTATATTTTTTTATAATAATGTGTGTATAAACAACTTCACAAGTACTGTGAAAGACAAAAAAAAATGCAACTACCACTTTTTTTTCAGCAAGGTCTCTACTTTCAAAAATAATATACTTGCAGAATTTGAATAGATGTATTGGTAGACAAGGGCTAAAAATTAGGCTCATGTTTCAGGGGTGGTAATTTGGGGGTTTTATTCATTTTAGGGGTATATTGGTTATTTTATGTTGATAGGACCTTTATTTTAGGTTAAGCGTTTCCTTAAAAGAAAGTTGACTTCTGTTTCATTGGTGCTTTATGTTGATAGGGCCTATTTTAACTTTGGGGTGCTTAAAGTGGAGCAATCACTTGCTTTGAACATCTGTTCTTAAGGTAGCCTTTTGTTTATGCAGCATATCCCTGCATCTTTTGAAAGGAAAAAAAGTACAAAAAAAGTGTGCATCTAAGCCAACTCACAATATATTATTACCATTCAATGTACCCCCAACCCCCATAACAGTTAGGCAACATCAATCTTAATTCATTTTGTAAAATTATTCTGTGCTCCTTGTCTCTAGCAAATTTGGGCTTAGCCTTTTGATCAAACTTGTCCTGCTGCTGAACAATTTTGCAACATTACATCATATGTGGTTTAATAATACCTTTTTCTTCTCTCTAGTACATTTTGACCTGTTATTTCAGTTGAAAATTGTCCTGCTCCTAGACAATTTTCTATAGCTCTATCATGTGCAGTATCTTACTTCTTAAAGAGAGCTTGTTAGAAATTAGCCAGGAGCAGGACAGTTTTGTATCAGCAAGTACAAGGTCAGCCACAATAAAGAACTGGTCAATTTCTGTCAGTCAAAGTGACCCTATTACTGTTTGATGAAAAAACCTAAGCCGCTGCTAAAGCTACCTGAAAAAAAATGCCTTTTTTTTTTTCAAATTGAACTGAATCAGTTTGGTGTAATGTTGCCATATGTAATCCAAGTTAATTGTACAATAAAAATAAATCAATTCCACAGCCAAATATGCCCTTCCAGGGTTATGCTGAGACTGTGAAAATGGCATTACTTGGTTGGACCATGGTGCTCCATTAAATGGCTCCCCAAAGGAAAGTTGGCTAAAACAAAAACACATTTGCATTCTGCCCCTTTAATTATTTATGAGTAGAGAAAGGTTACAGAATGGCTGGGAACTAAATATGTTTCCTAAACAACATTCTTTGTCCCCTGAAAAAGTGATAAAACCACAAAAAGTATTTTTAGTGAAACCTGCAATTTTAGGGTAATTATCTACCCGCTAAGCAAACTTTGCATCCAATTCATGTGAACTTATGGTGGAATGTGAGGAAAAGGGGTTCCAAGGCCCCCCTCTTCCTCATGGGTGCACAGCAGCAGGAGTTTCACGTCCCCCCTCATGTCAGGGGCTCGTGGTTTTGGGGGAGCCTTGTAAATGCTAGGGGGGGAGCCTTGAAATGGGTAGAATGTTCTGGAACCCTTTGGGGCCCTATGTAAAGGGGTATAAAGGGGGTACAGACAGGGTCTGGTGCCAGTTGCCGGTGGACGGTATAGCTGCAGGAGCTCAGGCAAAAGAACTTCCCCTCTGAGCCTGCAGCATAATACCTCCTAAGGCACCATGAAGACCATGCTTTGGCAGCGTCTGGAGCGGGCAGAGGCTGAAGTCGACGAGGGCTGGATCAGAAGATGCCTTGCCCTACCTGCAGGTGAAGAGGCTCTGGGAGATGGCGGCAGGGGACCCATCGCAGGAACAAGCGGCGGCCGAAGAAGGAGAAGAGGATGATGGCAGCGCGGTGGAGTCCCTTCAGGAAGAGCAGGAAGAGACATCAGAGTTTCTGGTTCCAGGTCGACACGAAGGAACTGCTAGAGGAGGTGCTTTTGAGGTTGCGAGGTGGGAACGGAGAAGGAAGAGCCAGAAGAGGCAGTACTGTCCTCAAGCTCCCCCCAGGATAAGGGGAGGGAGTAAAGACATGGCTGTCTCCACCCACCAGAAGAGAGTCAGCAACAAAAGCCAAGAGAGGGCAGATTTTGATCAGAGCCGTCCCTGCCCGGCGGCATGGATTGGTCGACCGTCATCTGGACAACCTGGGATCCCGGCACAGCTGTCATAAGTGCCTGGAGTGGCTGTGGGTTCTAACCCAGGCTTGGGCAAAGCAGTGCATTAAATATCCTCAGTACCAGATGCTGCAGAGCAGGGCCCGGCGACATCCAGTGTGCGGAATGCCAGTGTTGCTGGTGAGTCTGATCAATTTAGCCGATTATCCTCTTTGTCTTCTACTTTTTTGCAGTTTCTAATCTATCTGCAGCTACACCTCAAAGTCAAATGATGTTGGACAAAGATGCGGCAGCTTCTGCGTAGGCAGGTAACTCGGGTGCTGCTTGATTTGGAAATATTGCTAATTTAACTATGATTGATTCTTCCCCAGCACAGGTTCCTTCTCAGAGTAATTCTGCATTGAACAAGGTGCCTGAGAGCTTTGGGAAAGAGTCTATGCCTTGCATATTGCTCCCATTGGGTTTTTATTTGCCAGCCAGCACTATATGGACATTTTATCATTACTTCCTTCGCAAAAACAATATTAATCTAGGTTGGATAAGGATAAAGGAGAGGATGACAAAAATAAGCCAGTTGCTAGAACATTTATTAATTGGCTTCAAGCATTTTCTACTTATGCAAGTATTTTGTGTGAAAGGTTTCCAGAGCGTAGTTCTGGCCTCTTTCAGCACATAGATGTAATTTTGGAGGCGTATCGGAATCTTGGAGGTTTATCGTGGTATTTCTGATGAATTTTTTAGACAAAAGATGGCGGTGCATTCTAATATTCAGTGGGGTAATAAGGATATAGGGCTCTGGTTAAATTTATTTTTTCCCCAGAAACCTCCAGTGCCTCGCCAAAACAACACATTACCTTCAAATCCATTAGGTACATATAAGAAAGGCATTTGCTTTTCTTTTAATGACACACAGTGTAAATGGCCGAATTATTGTAGATTCCGGCATGAGTGCCCCTTTTGTTCAGGCCCTCATCCGGTCAGTACTGTAAATGTTTTAAAAAATCATCAATGAATACGCATGAGTAAGAACAAGAAAAGGAGAGATGGCGCAAGGATCAACTTAGTACTGTCTATAATGAGTCCCAAAGATGAAAATAGAGGGGCAGGTAATCAGTTTAAGTTAACACTGGTGGCTGCGACCTTGAGAGTGAAGCACAACTCTGTGACGCAAAATGGAAAAGGACAGGGTGCGCCAGACTCAGTGTATTATTATAATATTCTTTTAATGGAACAAACAAATAAAGCCAAATGGCTATTCACAAAGGCAGATAATGAGCAGGCATATAGAAAGTGGGGTTCCGGGGGCACTATGCATTTCACGGTGGGCGGTGTGGATATCCATGATCGTTGTGACCAGCCACAGGATGGTGGGGTAGCGGTGGTAGCTCTGTCTGTGTCCGGAGAGCTGGAAAGGCGATCACAATGATCACGGATATCCATTTGGCTTTATTTGTTTGTTCCATTAAAAGAATATTATAATACTACACTGAGTCTGGCGAACCCTGTCCTTTTCCAATCAGCTGAGTAAGGCTTCCTTTCTTAAGAGCCAGCACCCCAATGATTTTGTCAAACATGGAGCCATGGTTGCATCTGTATCCAGACAAAATGACGGCCCAATTTATCACTGAGGGATTTCAAGAGTGTTTTGAATTGCCTAAATTTAGTGGTTCTGGTTGTGCATTTGTTAAAAATTTAAAATCTGTTGATGAGTTGTCAGTTGTTGTTAGGGAGAAAATTGGTAAAGAGCTACAGGAGAGTAGATTATCTGGCCCTTTTGATGACCCTCCATTTGATGATTGTCATCTATCTCCACTGGGCATTGTTCCTAAAAAGACTTATACATCATTTGTCATACCCTCGTGATCATTCTCTTAATGATCAGATTGGAGATGATTTATGTTCAGTCTCTTATACATCATTTGAGGAATCTATTATTAAATTACAGAAGCTCGGGCGTGCAGCTTTAATTGCGAAAGCTGATATAAAATCAGCCTTTAGACTCCTTCCCATTCACCCAGATAGCTTCAGCTTCCTAGATTTCCTTTTTGAGGGTCAATATTTTTTCGATAGATGTTTGCCGATAGGATGCTCACTTTCTTGTTTCTATTTTGAGAGCTTTTCATCCTTTATCGAATGGGCGGTGTCAAAAGTAACACATACAGACAATATATTACACAACCTGGATGATTATTTTTTTTAGGTCCAGCAGATTTGGCTAATTGTGAGAATTTATTACATACCTTTTTTGTTATATGCAAGAATTTTGGCATCCCATTGGCGTGCGACAAAACAGTTTCTCCCACTACATGCCTCAAATTTTTAGGTATAACCATAGATACCATGGAGTTT
The DNA here is from genome assembly GCA_029206835.1 of Rana muscosa. Classification (NCBI taxonomy): domain Eukaryota; kingdom Metazoa; phylum Chordata; class Amphibia; order Anura; family Ranidae; genus Rana; species Rana muscosa. The sequence continues at coordinate 756,347,436 of CM055122.1, read as the reverse complement.
AGGCTCCCTCAGAAAAGCATTGATAAAATCTGCATGTTAATATCTAGTATTCTTTGCTCAAAAATAAGTTTATCTGAAAGTTAGGCAGAACTTATTAGGCCTCCTCACATTTGCAACTAAGGTACTTCCAATGGGTCATATTTTTTCGAGAAGGCTTTACCTGGCTATTTCGGGTTTTAAGAATTCTTACTGTCATATAAGGGTGTCACAAGACATGGAGGAAGATTTATAGGTCTGGCAGAAGTTTTATTGGATTTTAATGGGAGATCGGTTTGGCAAGACGATTTCATTTTAGATTTAGATTTTTAATTATTTACGGATTCTGCAGGATCTTTGAGTTTTGCCATGATTTGGCAAACATGCTGGTGTGCATAAAAATGGCCATTGGACTGGAATATTAAGGGCTTACTTAAAAATATAATTTTATTGGAATTATTTCCCATAATTGTATCTATTGAAATCTGGGGGGTCACTTTTGGAATAAAAGACTCTTATGCAGTACGGATAATAAGTGTGTTCTATATGACAAAAGCTGCCTTTCTTCAAGACCTAGACCAGTCATAGTTTTGTTACATTATTTAGTTAATAAATGCCTGAGTTTGAATTTGTGGGTTAAAGCACAATATTTTCCTGGTAAAGACAATCTGATAGCGGATGCTCTTTCTAGATTTCCAATGAATCGTTTTCCCCAGCTATTCCAAGAAACAGACGTGAGAGGAACTTCATGCCCCCAGCAGCTTTGGAAAATAGTTGAGTCACGGACAACATTATCAATTCTTTGGCACTCTCTACGTGGTCGGGTTATACTACAGCATGGTGGCTATGGCTATCTTTTCTTATTTCACACCAACCAGAGTTTACTAGAGTTTTTAGAAAATTTTGTGTTATTATTTTTGAATGACTTAATGACTAAGAAATATGCTTGGTCTCACATAAATAAAATCTTATCTGGAGTGTAATTTTTTCTTAAATTGCATTCTATACCATCCTGTTTTAGTTTATTCTCAATGTGTCAAGCAATGAAGGGTTATAGGAAATCTCATTATTCTTTGGATAGGTTTAATATCTCAATTTTGGTCTGCACCTCTCCTTATGAGGCATTTTTATTTAGAGCTGCATTTTATCTTTGTTTCTTTACTGCTCTGGGAGTTTCCGAGCTAGTTCCAAATAGTTCTAAGAGCAGAAAAGGCCTTAGAATTAATGATGACATTGCTAACTCCAAAAATATTAAGATATTTATTTGTCAGTCAAAAACTAATCAGCTTGGAAAAGGCTTGAAAAAGGCTCTTGGATCACACTTGCAGCATGTTCCAACAGGCTAATCTGTCCAGTTTTCTTGTTGAATTCTTATCTTGAAATTAGACCATCTGTGGGTAAGTTTTTCTTCTTACATCAAAATGGTTTTCCTTAGACAGTTTTTCAATTTCAGGCTGTTCTTCGTAAATCTTTGTGCCGCCTTAATTTAGGTGATGTCGCTATATCATTTCTTTGCAGCCAAACTGGGATCACAACCACACCTACTATTTGTTATGTGTTCCCATTCACACAGCATGACTTAAAAAAAATTCAATTGCTGCTTTTGTTTTTACATGCCCTCCAAAACCGAACAAAATCCTACTTAGCTGTCCCTTTCTATGTATTGTTTATGAAGGGGCTGAGGAGTTATGTTTACCATAAATAACCCATCTGTACTGTGCTAGCAGATCTTCATTATCCGTTGTGAACTACATAGATAGGTAGGTATGTTAATGCATGCTTAGTTCAATCTGTCCCTGAAGTTTCCTTAGGGGTCCATTCACACTATGTGAATAGCTCCCAACTGTCCCTTGGTTTGAGGGACTGTTCCTAATTTGTAACAAAGTCCCTCTGTATACACTTTCCTCCTCATTTGTCCCTTGTTTTGGTCTGATCTATATAGCTGTATATAAAATGCACTTTTTATCTATCAACATTTTTTTTACAGTGCTGAACCTTTAATCCAGTTTCTAAATTACTGCATTTTCACATTTCAGAAGCCAATATGAAGGAAAAATAGTGCTAAAAAAACACTTGTCGGTTGAATATTTTTTTTGTATAATTCTCCTTTAAGGGGAGTGGCAGGGGCTGTTTACTATGCTTACATCTTTTTGCTAATAGGTGTCCCTCGTATACACCGCTCCTCCACCATCCCTGCCCATTGAAATGAATAGGAGCCGCTTTCAAAGGACCTTAAAAGCGCTTTGAAAGCAGTGCTAAGCGGGTGCTTTAACCACTTTTTAACCCCTTCTGGGGGGTTAAAAGTACCCCACTAGCGACACCAAAGCACCACTATTACCGCCAACACCCGCACCGCCCCAGTGTGAAAGGGGTCTAAATGAGCACATTGCAAATTTTTCTGAACAATACAAGTTGTAAATGGTGTTAAAAGTATATTCCTGCTCCAAAAAGCAGCTAGAAAGGTAAGACATATACATGTTTTAACCACTTAAGCCCCGGACCATTTTGTAGCTAAAGGACCAGAGGTGTTTTCAGAATTTTGCACTGCGCTGCTTTAACTGTAAATTGTGCGGACATGCAATGTTGTACCCAAACAAAATTTGTGTCCTTTTCTTCCCACAAATAGAGCTTTCTTTTAATGGTATTTGATTGCCTCTGCGATTTTTATTTTTTGCGATATAAATGGAAAAAGACCGAAAATTTTGAAACAAAATGATATTTTCTACTTTTTGTTATAAGAGAAATCGAATAAACTCAATTTTAGTCATACATTTAGGCCAAAATGTATTCAGCCACATGTCTTTAGTAAAAAAAATGTCAATAAGCGTATATTTATTGGTTTGCGCAAAAGTTATAGCGTTTACAAACTAGGGTACATTTTCTGGAATTTACACTGCTTTAAATTTATGACTGCCTATCTCATTTCTTGAGGTGCTAAAATGGTAGGGCAGTACAAACCCCCACAAAATGACCCCATTTTGGAAAGTAGACACCCCAAGGAAATTGCTGAGAGGCATGTTGAGCCCATTGAATATTTTTTTTTTGTCCCAAGTGATTGAATAATGACAAAAAAAAATTACAAAAAGTTGTCACTAAATGATATATTGCTGACACATGCCATGGTTATATGTGGATTTGCACCCCAAAATACATTCTGCTGCTTCTCCTGAGTATGGGGATACCACATGTGTGGGACTTTTTAGGAGCCTAGCCACGTACGGGACCCCGGAATCCAAGCACCGCCTTCAGGATTTCTAAGGGCGCAAATTTTTGATTTCACTCCTCACTACCTATCACAGTTTCAAAATGCCAAAATAGCACAAACCCCCCAAATGACCCCATTTTGGAAAGTAGACACCCCAAGCTATTTACTGAGAGGCATGTTCAGTCCATGGAATATTTTATATTTTGCCACAAGTTGCGGGAATATGACAAACTTTTTTTTTTTTGCACAAAGTTGTCACTAAATGATATATTGCTCACACATGCCATGGGCATATGTGAAATTACACCCCAGAATACATTCTGCTGCTTCTCCTGAGTACGGGGATACCACATGTGTGGGACTTTTTTGGGAGCCTAGCCGCGTACGGGACCCCAAAACCAAGCACCGCCTTCAAGATTTCTAAGGGCATAAATTTTTGATTTCACTCCTCACTACCTATCACTACCTATCACAGTTTTGAAGGCCATAAAATGCCAAGATGGCACAAAACCCCCCTAAATGACCCCATTTTGGAAAGTAGACACCTCAAGCTATTTGCTGAGAGGCATGTTGAGCCCATTGAATATTTTTTTTTGCCCCAAATGATTGAATAATGACAAAAAGAAAAAAAAATGTACAAAAAGTTGTCACTAAATGATATATTGCTCACACATGCCATGGGCATATGTGAAATTACACCCCAAAATACATTCTGCTGCTTCTCCTGAGTACGGGGATACCACATGTGTGGGACATTTTGGGAGCCTAGCCGCGTACGGGACCCCAAAAACCAAGCACCGCCTTCAAGGTTTCTAAGGACATACATTTTTGATTTCACTCCTCACTACCTATCACAGTTTTGAAGGCCATAAAATGCCAAGATAGCACAAAACCCCCCCAAAATGACACCATTTTGGAAAGTAGACACCCCAAGGAAATTGCTGAGAGGCATGTTGAGCCCATTGAATATTTTTTTTTTGTCCCAAGTGATTGAATAATGACAAAAAGAAAAAAAAAATTACAAAAAGTTGTCACTAAATGATATATTGCTCAAACATGCCATGGTTATATGTGGAATCACACCCCAAAATAAATTTTGCTGCTTCTCCTGAGTACGGGGATACCACATGTGTGGGACTTTTTGAGAGCCTAGCCGCGTACGGGGCCCCGAAAACCAAGCACCGCCTTCAGGATTTCTAAGGGCACAAATTTTTGATTTCACTCCTCACTACCTATCACAGTTTTGAAGGCCATAAAATGCCAAGATAGCACAAAAACCCCACAAATGACCCCATTTTGGAAAGTAGACACCCCAAGCTATTTGATGAGAGGCATGGTGAGTATTTTACAGCTCTCATTTGTTTTTGAAAATGAAGAAAGACATTTTTTTTTCTTTTTTCAATTTTCAAAACTTTGTGACAAAAAGCGAGATCTGCAAAATACTCAACATACCTCTCAGCAAATAGCTTGGGGTGTCTAATTTCCAAAATGGGGTCATTTGGGGGGGTTTTGTGCCATCTGGGCATTCCATGGCCTCCGAAACTGTGATAGGCAGTGAGGAGTGAAATCAAAAATTTACACCCATAGAAATCCTGAAGGCGGTGCTTGGTTTTCGGGGTCCTGTACGCGGCTAGGCTCCCAAAATGTCTCACACATGTGGTATCCCCGTACTCAGGAGAAGCAACAGAATGTATTTTGGGATGCAATTCCACATATAACCATGGCATGTTTGAGCAATATATCATTTAGTGACAACTTTTTGTACATTTTTTTTCTTTTTGTCATTATTCAATCACTTGGGACAAAAAAAAAAAAATTCAATGGGCTCAACATGCCTCTCAGCAAATAGCTTGAGGTGTCTACTTTCCAAAATGGGGTCATTTGGGGGGGTTTTGAACTGTCCTGGCATTTTATGCACAACATTAGGAAGCTTATGTCACACATCATCCACTCTTCTAACCACTTGAAGACAAAGCCCTTTCTGACACTTTTTGTTTAAATGAAAAAAAATTTTTTTGCAAGAAAATTATGTTGAACCCCCAAGCATTATATATTTTTTTAAAGCAAAGGCCCTACAGATTAAAATAGTGGGTGTTGCATTTTTTTTCCACACAGTATTTGGGCACAGATTTTTCAAACGCATTTTTTGGGGAAAAAACACACTTTTTTTATTTTTAATGCACTAAAAAACACTATATTGCCCAAATGTTTGATGAAATAAAAAAGATGATCTTAGGCCAAATACATGGATACCAAACACGACATGCTTTAAAATTGCGCATAAACGCGCAGCGGCGACAAACTACATTCATTTTTAAAAGCATTTAAAAGCCTTTACAGGTTACTACGTTAGATTTACAGAGGAGGTCTACTGCTAAAATTACTGCCCTCGATCTGACCTTCGCGGTGATACCTCACATGCATGATGCAATTGCTGTTTACATATGACGCTAGACCGACGCTTGCGTTCGCCTTTGCGCAAGAGCAGGGGGGACAGCGGTGCTTTTTTTTTTTTTTATTATTTATTTTGCTTTTTTATTTTATTTTTAAACTGTTCCTTCCATATTTATTTATTTTTTACCATTTTTATTGTTATCTCAGGGAATGTAAATATCCCCTGTGATAGCAATAGGTAGTGACAGGTACTCTTTTTTTGAAAAAAATTGGGAGGTTAGACCCTAGATCTTTCCTTTGCCCTCAAAGCATCTGACCACACCAAGATCGGTGTGATAAAATGCTTTTCCAATTTCCCAATGGCGCTGTTTATATCCGGGGGGGGGGTCATTCCCTCCCACTGCTTGTAAAAGCAGTCTAGAGGCTAATTATCTGCTAGAATTGCTTTTACATGAAAGCCGGCCACTGGCTGAAAAGAATGATACCAAGATGATACCTAAACCTGCAGGTATCATTCTGGTATAAACATTCAAAGTCCAGCAATATACCAGTACGTTGCTGGTCCTTGTTGGACATGTATTGTAATCTTTTTTTTTCATGCAGCCTGTTGGCTGAACGAAAAAAAGAGATTGATCGGTGGGTATGCCCACCATTAGAATACCTCCCTTCATCCACCCACTTCTAATGATGGGCATACATGCACCACTTATATATGCCGAAGCATGGGGGCATCCTCCCGCAAAAAAGTTATGCCGCGTACACACGGTCAGACTTTTCCATGGGCAAGCCTCTGTCGGAATTTCGACCGTATGTACGCGGCATTAGGAGCAAAATCGCACCTCCGCCCCTGCTGCCCCCATGCTTCGGCATATATGCTCTTTTTTTTTAACTGTGGTGGTGAAATCACCTCCTACAGCGTTGGAGTCACGGTTTTATGTATCGTGGGAGCAAACGCTGTTGCCGTCAAGATAAATAAATCCGCGCTGCAACTGAATGGCGTACCTGCTAAGCAAATGATGGTTAACATTAAAATAAAGTAACATTACAGTATAACAGTAAGACCTTACCCTACCATACCTGCAAAGCAAATACCAAAAAAAAAAAAACTATTATAAAATAAAAACATTTTTTAACGCAACCTGTGCCTAAAATATATATATGCCGAAGCATGGGGGCATCCTCCCGCAAAAAAGTTATGCCGCGTACACACGGTCGGACTTTTCCACGGGCAAGCCTCCGTCGGAATTTCGACCGTATGTACGCGGCATTAGGAGCAAAATCGCTCCTCCGCCCCTGCTGCCCCCATGCTTCGGCATATATGCTCTTTTTTTTAACTGTGGTGGTGAAATCACCTCCTACAGCGTTGGAGTCACGGCTTTATGTATCGTGGGAGCAAACGCTGTTGCTGTCAAGGTAAATAGATCCACGCTGCAACTGAATGGCGTACCTGCTAAGCAAATGATGGTTAACATTAAAACAAAGTAACATTACAGTACAACAGTAAGACCTTACCATAACATACCTGCAAAGCAAATACCAAAACAAAACCTAGTAAAAAATAAAACATTTTTTTTAACGCAACCTGTGCCTAAAATATATATATGCCGAAGCATGGGGGCATCCTCCCGCAAAAAAGTTATGCCGCGTACACACGGTCGGTCTTTTCCACGGGCAAGCTCCGTCGGAATTTCGAACATATGTACGCGGCATTAGGAGCAAAATCGCTCCTCCGCCCCTGCTGCCCCCATGCTTCGGCATATATGCTCTTTTTTTTTTTAACTGTGGTGGTGAAATCACCTCCTACAGCACTGGAGTCACGGCTTTATGTATCGTGGGAGCAAACGCTGTTGCTGTCAAGATAAATAATTCCGCGCTGCAGTTGAATGGTGCACCTGAAAACAAAAAAATACATACCTGAAAAGCAGGCATGATAAAACATTGCAGAATAGAATACAGTAAAAAAGAGCAGAACAATAGAGAGAAAATAGAGAGAGAGAGAGAGAGAACAATAAAACGAAAACAATTTATTTTTATTTTTTTTATATATTTTTTGTGTTTTGTTTTTTACGTTTTCTTTTTTACACTTTTTTTTGTAACTTTAACAACTGTAATGGTTCGGGTCTCTCAAAATGCGATGGCATCTTGGGAGATCCTGTGTAAGTGTGTCCTAGTATGTGAAATGCTGTACCCTACGCTAAAACTTCACTTTTGAGTGGTAGCGTTCAAAACATTCACCAAGGCAAAGACCAGGTTTGTCAGGACAGAGTGGACAAAAACAACGGGTGTCACGCCTAAATCCGCGCTTGCTACAGACACGACATCTTTTTTGGGGGGTTCGTTGGGTAGGGGTACTCTGGAGGGCATACGGATAATGCCTCTCATGCAGCCGGCTTACTGCATTTGGTAGGGGATGGTGAGGTGCAGAACCGCCTGGATACAGGAGTTCTGTGACTATCTCATTCTGGAATTTTAGAAGAGATAAAGTCCCGCCTGAAGCTCTGTATAGCACATGAGCGTTCAGCAAAGCCAATTGGAATAAGGATAGAGACACTTTTTTGTACCAGCGTCTCGCCTTACGGTCAATTAGTTACAGCGCCAACAACTGGTCGTTGAGGTCCACCCCTCCCATATTTTTGGGTTTCTCCACAACACCAGTCGCCGTACGAATTTGGACTGTCGTGTCTGCATGAAGGGAGGTAAGAAGGAAAACATTCTTATTGTCCCTCCAGTTCATAGTGAGCAAGTTATTACACTTCACGCAGGCTCTCTCCCCCAGCCTAAGACGAGCATCTAGAAGCCACTGGGGAAAGCCCCGGCGATTAGGTCGCACGGTGCCACGTGCTCCAATCTGATGATCAAACAAGTGACTAAACAGTGGCACGCTCGTGTAATAATTGTCCACATACAAGTCCACACTATCTTGCCAGCGCTCCCTATGTAATCCGGGCAGTTGACCGGCTCAACCTGACTGTCTTTTCCCTCATAAACCGTAAAGCTCCATACATAGCCTGTTGCCCTGTCACAGAACTTATAGAGCTTGACCCCGTATCTGGCACGCTTGCTGGGAAGGTACTGCTTGAAAGACAAGCGGCCAGAAAATTTAATCAGGGACTCATCATCGCAGACAACTTGATCGGGAATAAACAAGGCTGCAAAACGTTCGTTGAAGTGGTTTATGAGGGGCCGAATTTTGTAGAGCCGGTCGTATTCAGGGTCTCCACGTGGACGACAAAGTTCATTGTCGTTGAAGTGCATGAACCGCAAAATCTGCTCGTATCGTTTCCTGGGCATGGAGGCAGAGAACACGGGCATGTGGTCAATTGGGTGCGTGGACCAATAAGCATGCAATGACGGGAATTTATGTGTGCCCATGTTGAGGGAAAGGCCCAGAAAGGTCTTAAATTCGGAAACCGTAATTGGTTTCCAATCTTTGGCAATGGAAGGAACTGGGGGCTAGCGGCGATGAATTGACCAGCATATAAATTACTCTGGTCCACAATAGATCTATAGAGATCTTCCGTGAAAAACAGTGAATAAAAATCAATTGGCATAAAATCAGCTGTTTCCACCTGAATACCGGGTTCTGCAGAAGTGGTGGGGACCCAATCAGGATAGGCGAATTCTGCAGGAAGGGCACTATGGGCACGATGGGCCTGCCTTTGTCTTCTTGGTGGCAGCGGGACACTACTTGTGCTTGCCACCTTGCCAGCTTGAACTGCACTTATGGGACTCGCCACGTCACCACGTGATACTGCAGTGCTGGATGTGCGCCCAGGCTGTACTAGGCCGCTGGTGCTTGCCAATTCACCAGAAGGAATAGCGGCGCTAGTACTACTCTGCTCCATGATACGAGAGACCTGCGGTTCTTGCTCCTCAACAACCTCAGAAGATCGGGATCGGGTACGCCTGACCTTAGCAGGGACCTCACCTTTGTCATCAGAGCTATCTGACGTAGAGCCGCTGACTTCACTGTCTTCTATGGGAAGATATTCTGAGCCTGAATCTGACAGATGCGTGACCTCCTCTTCACTATCTGTCATGCTCAGAATCTCGTAGGCCTCTTTACTAGTGTACCTTCGTCTTGCCATTTTGGGCTCTAAATTTAGGGGTACACTAGTAAGATTCACAGGTAAAAAAAGCACCTGACTGTCAGCAAATGTATCAAACGCTTAAAAAAAAAACTGTTAGTGATCGCAGGGATCAGGACTGTCTCTGCGAACGCTGCAGTTATGTGTGTTGTGTTTGGTAAATGACAGTGATCGATCGATACTGCACTTGGTTGGGCTGGGCTGGGCGGAGGGGCTAAACGCAGGTGCTAGCAGGTATCTGGGCTGATCCCGCTAACACTGTGTTTTTGGGAACCCTAAACCGCTGGGGACGCTAGTATAGATCTGATCAGATCAGATATTGATCTGTTCAGATACTATACCACTAAGGGAGGTGTATGCTTTGCGCGTGGCTGTTAGCGTTACTGGCACTAACCTAACGCTGCCTGGGGCGACGCAGACCCTCTCTGGCGCTAAAACCTAATTGATATCAGCCGCCGGGCGATCAGGGGGTTAAACCTTTATTGGGTTATATACGGCTGGTGCCCTGATGCTATAAAAAGCAAACTAACCAACCAGCATCACCCGTAAAACTTATATGGTGATCACTGGTGAAAGGGTTAACTAGGGGCAATCAGGGGGTTAAAACCTTTATTAGGTTATATATGGGGGTACCTGACGCTATATAAAAACCTGACGGGTAACCTAAATAACTAAATAACTAACTGGCTAACCAGTGTCACCAGTAAAACTTATACGGTGATCACTGGTGAAAGGGTTAACTCTGGGGGCAATCAGGGGGTTAAAATAATATATGAGGGTACCTGACGCTATAAAAACCTGCGGCGAAACTAAAAATAAATAACTGGCTATCTAGGGCACCACCGGCACTAAATACAGCGATCGGAAATACGATCGCTTAGTGACGCTGGCGTTAGGGGTTGAAAGGGTTACCTGGGGGGCGATCAAGGGGTTAAACCTTTATTGGGGGGGGGGTTAGGGGGCTACCCTGGACCTAAAGGGGCCTAAATCTAACTGCCCTGCAACTTTTTACTGTCACAAATGACACTGATTGCAGTGATCAGTAAAAAAATGACCACTGCAAATGGTGCACTGTGACTGGGGGTACTGGGGGTGATCTGGGGGGTGATCTGGTGGTGACTGGGGGGTGAAAAGTGTGCCTACGTGTACTGGTGTCAGTGGGCTGTTGGTGCACTTACTGTGAGATGTCTTCTCTCCTCGCGCTGGATCGAAAAGACCGACATGAGGAGAGATGACATCACTTCCTCTGCCTGTGTTTACATTACACAGGCAGAGGAAGGTTTTCATTCGCCGGGAGCGATCGCAAGGGGGTGGCCGGAATCCAACAGCTGTCCCCTCATCCCGGATCGCTCCCGAACAAATAACCACCGCTCACTGTATAGAAGGGGGGTCCGATTTGACCTCCCAACTATACGAAGGCAGTCACGTACCGGCACGTGATTGTGCCTGTCCGTACCATTCTGCCGACGTATAATTACAGTGGGCGGTCGTTAAGTGGTTAATAATTTTTAGGTATGCTATATGAATTGGAACACATACCAAACATATGGTGAAGGCTTCTTAATTTTGGCTGCAAAGGTGGAAATACACTTAGAGGAGAAAGCTAAATTACAGTACATTATGTACATTTTCCTTGTCTTGTCTAAAAAAGAGAACAAAGTGAGGTTATAGTGAAGTTTTGTGGTTGACCAACATACTATATATCCTACATTCTGTTTTATTTTGGGTAAGCATTCCTTTCTCACTACTGTATCAGTCAGGAACAAATCCTTAGTATGTATTATTATGTGTTCTGTCTTATTATGACATTATGTATGTAGAATTTAATTTAATTTAATTTCAGTTATGCTATTGATATATAAACAAGATGGCTTGAGTGCCCAATAGTAAAAAAAATGCTTATATATATATATAGATATATATATAGATATATATATATCTATATATATATATATATATATATATATATATATATATACAGTATATATATATATATATAGATATAGATATAGATATATATATATATATATGAATGAAATATTGTTTTAGGCAATATTTGGTTATGCACATGTTGCATACAATTTTGGATATATTTAAATTGCAATTGTACATTAAAGGTAAAGTGGTTCTAAAGCCTAAACATTTTCACTTTGATGTTAAGGTGAAAAATGTCCCAATACCTGTGTATTCCCCTCACCCCTCCCCCCATATACTTACCTGGGCCCCCACACTGTCTGTGTCTATGGAAACAGGAACTGCAGCTCAGGATTGAGCCCGCATGTGTGATACCCTAGGAAGAAGCTTTCTATGGTGGCATACCAAGAAAAGGAGGAGCCAGGAGCGCCGGAGGAGGATCCCAGAAAAGAAGGCTCAGGGCCGCAATTCTATAACATGTTTGTTATTAACAAATAAAAATGTTATATATACTGTATATATACACTATATTACCAAAAGTATTGGGACACCTGCCTTTACACGCACATGAACTTTAATGGCATCCCAGTCTTAGTTTGTAGGGTTGAATATTGAGCTGGCCCACCCTTTGCGGCTATAACAGCTTCAACTCTTCTGGAAAGGCCGTTCACAAGGTTTCGTAGTGTGTCTATGGGAATATTTGACCATTCTTCCAGAAGCGCATTTGTGAGGTCAGGCACTGATGTGGGTGAATTGAATAAAGGGGGCGCTCTAACACCTCATGAAATATTAACTGTGTAATAAGTGAACATAAAAAACATATCTAATAAATCACACATTAGATATTAGTAATCAAAGTGGCACATACAACTTACCAAGACCTGCCTCTTTTTATTGTTAATGTTAACCACTTGCCGCCCGCCCTATAGCGGATTGACGGCGGCAAAGTGGTTTTAAAATCCTGACTGGACGTCATATGACGTCCTCAGGATTTTAAGCCGCGGGGCGGTCGTTGTTGCAGGGTGTCAGTCTGACACCACGTAACTCCGATCTAGGTAAAGAGTCTCCGACGGAGACTCTTTACCACGTGATCAGCCGTGTCCACATGTAAACAGGAAAAGCCGGTAATCGGCTTTTCCTCACTCGCGTCTGTCAGACGCGAGTAGAGGAGAGCCGATTGGCTGCTCCTCTGACAGGGGGGGTTTGTGCTGATCAATTATCAGTACAGCCCCCCCCGAGGATGCCCACACTGGACCACCAGGGATGCCACTGGACCACCAGGGATGTCCATTACAAGGTATGCCTCCCTAGACCACCAGGGATTGAAATCAGTGCCCCCTAATGGATGCCAATTAGTGCACCTAATGGATGCCAATCAGTGCCCACAATGGGCATCACTGATTGGCAGGCATTATTGTTTGGCACTGATTGGCATCCATTAACACATTACAGTGCCATCTATCAGTGCCCATCCATGCCACCTATCAGTGCCCATCCATGTCCATCCGTGCCACCTATCAGTGCCCATCCGTGCCGCCTATCAGTGCCCATCCGTGCCGCCTATCGGTGCCCATCCGTGCCACCTATCTGTGCCCATCCGTGCCGCTTATCTGTGCCCATCTGTGCCCATTCGTGCCGCCTATCTGTGCCAATCCGTACCGCCTATCTGTGCCCATTCGTGCCGCTTACCGGTGCCCATCCGCGCTGCCTATCGGTGCCCATCCGCGCTGCCTATCGGTGCCCATCCGGGCCGCCTCATTGGTGCCCATCAGTGCCGCCTTATCAGTGCCCGTCAGTGCAGCCCCATCAGTGAAGGAGAAAACTTACTAATTTACAACGTTTTGTAACTGAAACAAAAAAATTTCGGTCTTTTTAAAAAATTTTGGCAGAAAATAAAAATCGCAGAGGTGATCAAATACCACCAAAAGAAAGCTCTATGTGTGGGAACAAAATGATAAAAATTTAGTTTGGGTACAGTGTAGCATGACCGCGCAATTGTCATTCAAAGTGCAACAGCGCCGAAAGCTGAAAATTGGTCTGGGCAGGAAGCTGTATAAGTGCCCTGTATGGAAGTGGTTAAACCTAATGTTAATATTATTATTGTCATTCAAGATTTATATTGCTCTAACAGTTAGCATAGCACTTTTCCAAATAAAGGGAGATAGTACAGTTACAATACAGTTTAATACAAAAAGCTTAGCGAGGCCTAACTAGTGAGAGCTTACAATCTAAAAGGAAGGGGCAACCCGGGCAAGTAATACAAAAGGTACGGTATATTTGCTGCCTCCACAGTATGTTTTCTAGTTAATTGTTTTTGGGTTAAAGGGGTTGTAAAGGTTTGTTTTTTATTTTCTAAATAGGTTCCTTTAAGCTAGTGCATTGTTGGTTCACTTACCTTTTCCTTTGATTTACCTTCTAAATGTTTTTTTTCTTTGTCTGAATTTCTCACTTCCTGTTTCTCCTCACTGAACTTCACACCATCATCCGAGTGGTGTGGAGTCAGCCAGAACAGCTTACTGAACAGTTTACTGAGGAGGAACAGGAAGTGAGAAATTCAGACAAAGAAATCAAATATTTAGAAGGGAAGTCTAAGGAAAAGTTAAGTGAACCAACAATGCACTAGCTTAAAGGAACCTAATTAGAAAATAAAAAACAAACCTTTACAACCCCTTTAAGCTTCCTTGTGACTGCTTTTTAATCTTAAAAAGATACATTTCGTTGAGAAGAATTCCAGAATTACAATCCAGAGCAGTCAGTATGCAATATGACACATACAAACATGCTATATTAGTAAACACTCATATGAGAGTGGCATAACACCGCACGGCAAACCTGTATATACATTCATACATAATATCAGAATAATTCAAATACCAATGCAGTATTTTCTCAAACATCTATCTAAGTTCCAGGTATAGATAACCTTTTAACTGAATTCTGTCAATAATTAAATTAGTGGGACTGAGGTCTAAAGTGTCCAACCGTTGAGCCCCATAGTTTTTCAAATTTATTGGGGCACCTTCTGTGCTGGTAAATAAATTGCTTCGCCCATTTCGAATGTGTGGATGGATCAGTTGATTTTCAGTAAATTAGTAAAAGGCCTACATGCTTAAAACAGGGCCCTTGTTATGGCCTCCCAAGTACTGATTTGCAATTATCAAGTATCTAAAATACTGTATATACTCGAGTATAAGCCGAGTTTTTCAGCACATTTTTTTGTGCTGAAAATGCCCCCCTCGGCCTATACTCGAGTCTGTGTCCGTCTTCAACTTTGTGCGCCTGTTCCCGACCCCAAACTTGGCACATATGTAGCTGCGCTCTTCCTCTATAAGTGTGCAAAGATTGTTGTCCGGGGGACCTATGGCCGGGGAGCACCGATTTTTCAAAGCCGGGCACTCCTTATATAGACTCCCATGTTAAATGGTAATTTCTCCGGTGATTTTGGGGACCCAGTACCAGCCGGCTCTAGATCCCCTGGACCCCAAACTTGGCACACATGTAGCCCCACTCTAAAATCTACAAGTGTGCAAAGTCTGTTGTCAAGGGGACCTACAGCCGGGGAGCACCGATTTTTCAAACCCGGGCACCCCTTCCATAGACTCCCATGTTAAACGTCAGTCTAGTCACACAGTGCCGGAGATCAGGTAGGGAGATTGGGCACAGTGAGGCATGGACACAGTGAGGCATGGGCACAGTGACAGTGAGGCATGGGCACAGTGAGGCATTGGCACATTGAGGCATGGACACAGTGAGGCATGGACACAGTGAGGCATGGACACAGTGAGGCACAGTGAGGCATGGACACAGTGAGGCACAGTGAGGCATGGACACATTGAGGCATGGACACAGTGAGGCACAGTGAGGCATGGACTCAGTGAGGCACAGTGAGGCATGCACATGGACACAGTGAGGCAAAGTGAGGCACAGAGAGGCATGCAAATGGACACCCTAGGCTTATACTCGAATCAATACCTTTTTCCCAGTTTTCTGTGGTAAAATTAGGTGCCTCTGCTTATATTCGGTTCGGCTTATACTCGAGTATATACGGTACCTAAAATGCATTGTTTGGGGTCCAATTGTACTGATACTTGGAACACCCTATTAGGGGTCAGAACAAACCACAGGGAAATGTTCTGCACTATGGACGAATATGTGAGAATGGTTATTAAGCTGCTGCCCCCACTGAGACTACCACCGAGATAGAGTCAGCAAATAATTATTTAAGAGGAATGGTTATGGTGCTGCTTGTGATGTGTATCCCTTTGAATGTGCCTGCAAGTCGTGTGCTAGGTGAAGTGTTTTGGTGTGCAATTTGGCAATTAAAATGTGATGGCACAGAAATATGTCAAAAACATCTTTAATAAATGTATGATTGCAGTACCTTAATGGTGAACAAATTCATAAATCACTGAGATTATCAAACTGTGCATCACATACAATATATAGTAAAGTGACTGTGCTGTGCTTACAATATTCCTTAGCTCCCGTGAAAAGTGATATGTGCTATGATCCAATAAAAAGTCCATAAAGTGACATGTGCTAAAAAAAGAAAAATAAATCCATAATGCAATATTGATTGAATTTCATAAATCTTGTATATCGAAACCATAGTAACATGTGGGACTTTTGAAGTTTTAGTAAGATTTATAACATTTTATTTAATTTCTTTTTTTTAAAAAAATCTATATCTAGTAGACATATAATAACATACAGTTATAAAATGATCATTTTTTACCACTGCAGTGATTTATAACAAGTCTTTCTGCTGAACACATTTCATGGACATGGTCCTCTTCATCGAGAGATAGCAAACTTGAATTACTGCCATCTAAATAGAGTGACAAAATTGATCTTAAGTAATCATATCAATATAATACAGTTTCATACATCATGTCATAACTCCTCCCTAAGGACTGCAACATGTATCCAGATATTCCTCATGGTTCAACTATATATGGCACAGGGGTCCCAAGGGGGTGGGATCTCCCTCCCCCTTCTCCTCCAACCTCCAACTTAATTAATTATATTTAATGTTTCACTAATTCTTTCAATTGGTGGGTGCTAGAGATACCACCCAAACCTTTACTTATTTAATTATTTATTTATATTTTATTAAAAATAGGCTGTGTGTACCCTCCTCCCAGGGGACTCCATCAGGGATTAAGTCATACATACCTTGATACCTTGATTTTAAAAATATCGTTCATAAGTCTTGTGGTGTGCTGGTGATTTTCACATGTGCTCCCCCTTCTCCACCTCACTCATTAGAATTTCTCCCCTGTTAAGGGGTAAAACAGCATTCACAGCACTTTGTGGCTGTACACAATTTCCAGATGTAGGGCTACCTCGGCTTCTCCTACGATCTCCTATCCCTCCAGACTCCTGTTGCCGTAGATCTAAACAAATCTTGTTTCTTACGTTGTTTTTTTACTGGCCCAGCATGGCAAGCATCTTTGGCATCTATAGAAAACCTTAAAGTGGATGTTTTAATTAAGGCTTGTACCTTTTAGAGTATAGCATGTCATTTCATTTGTGCCCAGTCTTGCTACGAAGAGTTAATCCAGCTCTGAGCAATCCTCTTTTCTTTTTTCAGTAAGGTAAAAATGGACACACAGAGAAATAGGTGTCTGTTCTCCCCCCTTGCCGTGAGTGACAAGTGATTTCCTTATCTCATGCACCAGTGTGAGAGAGGCATTCTGTGTTCTTCACACCCCTCCTTTCTTCTCCAGCTCTCCCAGGATTGGCTGCTCCACACCTCAGCATGATTGGGCATGCTAAAGTCATGTGGTGACTTTCCTGGGTTATGACTGGATGTTAGTGATCATGGGGCATAATCCACGAGACCAGCAGAAGTTCAGTGTAATAAATACATAGGAGAAAATGTATGTTGCCAAGGGGAGTATAGAGGTGGGTGGGGAGTCTACTGATGTCACGACTCTGCCCACCGAGTGCCAGACAACAGACCCACCCACGGAATACGGAGTTTTGTGGGGCTACAAACAGAAAAAGGGGAGATATTTGACAGATAAGGATACATGCAGGAGGCATGTATATCCTTAGAGATAAGCACTATGGCAGTAGTTTAGCAATGATGAGAGTGGGTTTACATCCACTTTAAGGTTTGAAAAGAGGTTGACTGTTTTGGGTGTGTCCAGTGCATTATGGGCAAGTTTGTTCCAGGGTATGGGAGCTCTCCTATATATAAACTTAGGTCTTGATGGAAGTATTTTGCCTTGGGACAGCTTTCTTCAAGTGTTTCTCCCTCATTCGTCTGTATGGGAAAGAAAAATTGGTGTGCAAAATGGTGCAGAATCACACGCAGATATTGTCTCTCTCACCAGCTCTGTGTGTGACAACAGCCAGCAAGCTGAAAGGGTCAGTGTACAGAGCAAGATAAAAGCTCTTTGTAAAAAATTGTAGCTGGTTCTTTTTCATGAAAGGGTCCCAACAAATGTATCCACCTGAGTAAATCTCCACCAACTCCACGCACCCCCTGATTGACTGCACCACAACCTGCTCTGCCCTCTGGCAGTAATGCCACCCTGGTGTCAAGGGCATCATTAAATATTTTCAGTAGAAAGGGCTATCAACATAATCTTGCTTTAATTGTTGTAACAGTGTCTCCACCCGACTAACCTGAAACCATGTGGCCCTCTTGACCCCTGAGATTTTAGAAATGTTGGCTTACATCTGGATGGTCATCATAGTGATTAAAATAATCTGAACTTCAGGTTCCGGTGCCGCATGGAGTAGCTGACTCCTCTCACGGCTCCCGCAGTCCTCACCTACAAGCCGGCAAACAAAGCCGCCCGAACCATCGGCACAGCCCGCTGTCTCACAGCCCCGCTCCTCTTTATCCATGGATCGCTTCCTGGATAAAATCAGCGCCCGTTCTCATTCTGCACAGCATCCGCCCAACACAGCAGACACGGCCCTGCTCTCACATATGGCGGAGCCGCGGGCCATGGAGGTGAGTGCAGTCTCAACCCCTCCTCCTCTGCAGCCTGAGGACAATCACACTGAGTGTATCGCTCAGGCAGTGGCTGCTCTCAAAGCCCCAACCGTTCCTGCTTCACTAGAAAAAGAAGTTCATGCAGGCATATCACAAATAAAAAAAGAACTGGAGAAACATAATACCAGACTTAATGAAGCATTGGGGATGAGCTCTATAAAGCTCAAGCTACAGAAGAGTCACAAGATAAAACTAACCAATTCATTATCCAGAAGCTGGAAGATTTAGAAAATAGGTCATAGGCAATAATCTGCGCATTATAGGAGTTTCGGAATCATTACAATCATCTGCAATTTCAGAATACTGTGCATCTCACATCCCAGAAGCCTTGGGTTGCTCTGCCCCCTGCATAGTAGAACGAGCACATCGTCTGGATGCCCCTACCACTGACCACACCTCTCCTCACCCGATCATTGCCAAATATCTTAATTATGCGGAAAAGGCTACCAAGTCCAAGGAAGGACCCCCTGAAACGCCTCAAATCCTCAGGTTTTGACAATCATTCAGGACATCACTGACTCTATCCCCACCAGGGCCTCATCCTCTTTTAAGATGTTTGGGTAAATTACTTCTTACTAGGTACCCTAGTTGTTGCTATTATGTTATGGTTCTAATATGTTTTAGGTACAGATAAAAACATCTACCCCCTATGGGCACCTTGGAGACCCCTGTAATTTGCATGCCCACTGTTTTAATCCACTTCTCTAAAGCACCTTCATGAAAATAACATCATGGAATGTGAAAGGCCTTAGATCCCCCATCAAAAGACTCAAGATCGTCCTTCACCTCACGTCTACCAACTTCTACCGTATAAAAAAGCTTTGGGTTGGCGCGGTTCTGGGACAACATACCCCACATAGTAGGAGGCGACTTCAATACTGTAATGCACTCAACTGATGACAGGTCCACTCCCAAACATTCCCAAAAACCACCAGATAAGTCTAACCCGACTTCCTTAGCAACCCCCATGGAATCTTCACACCTCACTGACATTTGGAGACTATTCCATCCTGTAGATAGGGTATTTACTTTTTATTCTCCCCCTACAATGTATTTACCAGGATTGACTATATATTTGGTACTGACAATATTATACCCACAATCACCGAGGCAGAAATTCATGAGATAGCTATCTCAGACCATGCACCAATATCAGTTTCACTGCTAGACCCTGTTTCTTCAACCTAATCCTCGCTTGTAGTGCTTCCCATTCTTCTTATACAAAAACGCTAATTTCCAGGCCTCTATGGGAGCCGGCTGGGAAGAATATCTCTCCCCAAAATCCCCACACATGGCTAATCCTAATTTGCTTTGGGAATCCGTTAAGGCTTTTATTAGGGGTCGGATCATCTTATATGCCGCCTCTTTCAAGAAACATGCTATATCCAAATATCGGGAAGCAAGCTCTCGTTCTAAGTCTGCTCAACGGTCCTCAACTGCACAAAACATCCCAGAACACAGGACAGAATGGCACGCAGTTAAATAAGCCTTTGACTCCTGGACCAATAATCTAGAACTGACCAAAGGAGTATTCAGTGACGCCACATTCCACAGATTTGGTAAACTCTTATCGAGACTCTGTAAAGGCCCATACCGCCCTACGCATATAACTTCCCTACGGAACTCCTTGTTATATGCATCTGAACCTATAGATAAAAAGTTTTCTTGATAAGATCCATCTAGCTCCAAACAATGCCCCAGGCCCAGATGGATTCACAAATGAATTCTATAAGACTCTTCAGGACATAGTCACGCCTACCCTTCTTAAAGTATACCAGGGAATATGGCAAGGGGGTCCCTATTTGCCAACAGGAAATCAGGCCATTATCAAATTACTCTCCAAAAAAGGAAAAGACCCCTTAGAACCTGGCTCCTACAGACCCTTCTAAACCTAGATGTCAAGATCATCTCAAAAATTGTAGCGACCAGACTACCCAACACCAAATTTACCCCGCTCAATCTGGGGTAGTTAAGGGACGAACAGCCACACTAAACATCTGCAGGTAATGATGGTTTTGGAGCATGCTAGAATAAACTCAGGGGGGGACATCGCCATCATCACTCTGGGTGCGGAAAAAACCTTTGACCCTGTCAGTTTTGATTGGCTTTCTCTGGTTTTGGCCAAAATGGGTTTTCCAGTCCCTTTAGACACCTGATTAAATCGATGTACACTTCTCCTACAGCCAGACTGGTAGCGGCGGGTCTCTTTACTGAGGATTTTAGGCTCTACAAAGGCACCAGGCAGGGGTGTCCACTCTCGCTGCTATTATTCAACTTAGCCTTGGAACCCCTATCCAAATTCCTAACGGATAAAGCTCCCCTACATGGCATACGCATAGGAGACCTGGAATTACGCACAGCGCTATTTGTGGACGACGTACTCATCTTCACAGCAGACCCCCTCTCAGATTAGACCTCCATTAAGGACATCTTTGACAAATTCAGACAGTGTTCAGGCCTTCACATTAACTATAATAAGAGCGAAATTCTACCCCTCAGTATATCTCCAAATCCTATCTGGACACATCGCTCTCCCTTCACAGTAGCCAAATCTCACATAACCTATCTAGGTATTAAGGTAGGCAAGTTTCCTTCTTCCCTCTATACTTTGAACTACCCTCCTTTAATGAAGAGAATCGTACAGGAGCTTGAAAAATGGATGGATCTACCTTTATCGCTTCTGGGGAGATGCCACTTATTTGAAATGGTCTGTTTTGCTAGATTGTTATATCCCTTACAAATCATGGCAATTCTACTAAAACATAAAGACATTACAATTTTGAACAAAGCAATATCCCTACTCATTTGACGTAGAAAGCGCCCTTGTATTGCACTCTCCAAACTCTATCTCTGTAGAAGCAAAGGGGAAGTAAATCTCCCCAATATTAGGGTTTACAATCTAGCATGTTTGCTTTGCACGGGTTTAGACTGGTTATTAAAAGCCTCATGATACTCCAACTACTATATGGAATCTGAGATGATACACCCTTATTCCTTGAGGCCCTCCTTCATTTTAAATTGAAATCGGTTCGTCCAGATCTACAACACAATCTTTTACTACGGGACACTGTGATAGCTTAGAGGGAAATCTGGAAAAAAATCAACCTTTCGCCTTACATCTCCAGACAGCTTCCTATTCATGACAATCCCAGGTTCCCATTTGGAATGGAACACAAGGCCTTTTCCTTTTGTTTACAAAATTTTTTATTAGGAAGTTCAGATGTACAGTTACATAGAGTGTTTATAAAGGTAATCAATAGTAAAAAAATCAAAAGAAGAGGAGATAATCGAGCTCATACATGAAGATAGTGAATATATAAAAAGTTTTCTGGTACAAAAATGTCTTACATGGGTGTATGTTACATATATAAAGGGTAGGCATTATAGGTCAAGATTGCATGAATTTGCTAGAGTGTGTGGGTGGAAATTCAGGTTCTAAGTTAATGAGTTATGTTGTAGGCCAATATGACCATTTCCTTACAAAAACCTGGAAGGTATCGTGAAGTGTGTGATAGATTATTTCCGAAAGTTTTATCGTCTCCATCCGAGCTAGCACCTGCGCCCAAGGCAGATTGTTTGATCTCCAGTTGGAGGCAATCATCCATTGGATGGAGCTACATAAAGTATGGAAAAGTCTTTTGCAAGGGATGGGAACATTGGGTATATCAGCATATAGAAGGCAGATCTGTGGGGATATTGGGATTTTCTGTTTCAAGGTATTTTCAAAAATTTCTGCAGCATTGCGCCATGTATGATGCAGGTGTTTGCAGCTCCAGAATGTGTGTAGGATAGTGCCTGGTTCTGAACAGCCCCTGAAACAGTATGGAGAAATAGAAGGATAAAAGGTGTTGAGCTTGGACAGGGTGAGATACCATCTAGAGTATATTTTAATGGGAGTTTCTCTGGAAGAGATAGCTATGTTACTCCTCCGGAGATTATCCAACATTCCATGCCATTCATCTACTGTGAAGGTGTTATTTAGGTCGGTTTCCCAATGGAGCATCTGACCGGACTTGTCGAGTGAATGAAAAGTGTTTAGATAGCTATATAGATGGGATATGATACCTTTATCTCTAGAAGAAGAGATGCAAATCCGTTCAAATACTGTAACAGGGGGCTTGGTGGTGAGAGAGTAATGTTCTGCGTAAAAGGCTTTGATTTGGTTATAGTGTTGAAGTTCGGATGTAGGGATACTATATTTATCTTGCAGAGCGGTGAATGAGGAGAACTCCCCATTTATTTGTAAAGATTTAAGTGAAGTGAGCTTATTATGGGTCCAATAGGTGAAGGAGTGGTGATCTCCGTGAGTACGGGTAAATCTCAGGTCGCCTAGAAAGGAAGCAAGGGGAGGAGTGAGTGAAGACAATTCAAAAGTGTGTTGTGCTTTGAGCCACAATTGGTAGAAGTGTGCCACAATTATGTTGTATTTTGAGAGTTTGCTGTATGAGGTTGTTTTGGACCAAAGGATCCCCTGTAAATACAAAGGGGAAATTGAGGACTCCTCAAATTTTTTCCATGGGATATTTTGATTGGGCGCGAACCATTGTGCTAATTGGGCAAGTCTGGCGGCCAGAAAATAATGCCATAGGTTAGGGAGACCCATCCCGCCCATGGATTGAGGTCTGTGCATATATGCATAGCTGCATCTGGGTTTCTTGTTGAACCATATAAATTTGTTGATTTCCCTTTGGAGCGAAGCTAGTTTGGATTTGGGGATGTTAATGGGGAGGGAACGGAAGTAGTATAGCAGTTTGGGGAGGATTGTCATTTTAATAGCGCAAATTCTGCCTAGGAATGATATATGGAAGGTTGACCAGGTCTTAAGGAGTGAGGATATATTATTGAATAAGGGAATATAATTGGTTTTGAAAAGTAGGTTGTGTGCTAGGGTGATAGAGATGCCCAGATATTTAAAAGATTGAGAGCACCATATAAATGGGAAATTGTTTTTCAACATGGTCTTTAGGTGATCGGGGAGATTGATGGGTAGAGCCGAGCATTTGTTCATGTTAATTTTTAGACCTGATATGTCGTGAAACAGTTTTAGTTCCTTGAGAAGGGAGGGAATGGAAACGTGAGGTTCGGTGAGAAAAATTAACGCATCATCTGCGTAGAGGCTTATCTTAAACTCATCTTCACCTTTGACAACTCCCTTTATATCCGGGCTGTTCCTAATTTTGTGGGCAAGAGGTTCCATTGCTAGTGCGAACATTAGTGGGGATAGTGGGCAGCCTTGTCTAGTACCCCTACTTAGAGGAAAGAATTCCGAGTTATGACCTGGAATTTTTATACGGGTCTGGGGGGAGTGGTATAGAGCATTAAAGCCACACATGAATTTATTAAGGATGCCAAATTTAGGTAGGATGTGATTGAGGTAAGACCAGGATACACTATCAAAAGCTTTATGAATATCCAGACTGAGGAGGCATAGCTCTTTGGAGTGTATGTTGGCATCCTGTACGATATTGGTTACCAGCCTAATATTGTCAGTTATTTGGCGTCCAGGTATGAATCCTGTTTGATCTATGTGCACTATATTAGTAATAACTGCTGCTAACCTATCAGCAAGAAGTCTCCCAAAGATCTTTAAGTCATTGTTAAGAACTGAAATGGGGCGGAAATTTTGTGGAAGAGAATGGTCCTTGAGTGGCTTAGGTATTAACGATAAGTTCGCTAGGAGCATTTCTTCTGGGAATTGATGACCATCTAGCACATAATTGAAGAGTTTAGATAGGTTGGGGGCTAAAAGAGACACAAATGTTTTATAGTATGCAGAGGAGAACCCGTCCGGGCCTGGGGCTGTAGAGGTCTTCAGGGATTTAATTATGTTAATTATTTCTAAATCTGTACATGGTGCGCTAAGAGATTCTATCTGTTGGGAGTTGAGGGAGGGTAATGGGATATCATCCAGCCAAATTTGGGAGGGCTGTTTAGGTTGGGGTTGAGGCCCCGAAAGGAGGTCTTTGTAAAAGGAGGAGAAGATGTTCAACACCTCTTGTGGATGAGTGACAGTGTTCCCCGCATTATCTCTAAGTTTATAGACATGGGGTGGGTTATTAGCTTGATTTAGTTTTCTGGCAAACATGGCGGAGGTGGAATTGCTATGGAGGAAGAATTTAGCCTTAGAAAATCTGAGGGATTTCTCAGTGTTGGCTGATAAAATTTGGTCTAAGGCCAGGCGTTTGGATTTGATTTGATCAGTTAAGGCCTGGGAAGGGGCTTGTTGAAGTTTATTGTACAGTCTATTTAGGTCCTTAGTGAGACATCTAGTGTCTGAGAGCCTGTCTTTGTTTCTCTTTGCAGCGAGAGAAATTAGTTGCCCACGTAAGACTGCTTTATGGGCAACCCAGACGAGACGGAGGAGGGAGGGGTTTCGTCATTAATATTTTCCTTGAAATAGTTCTCTATATGAGTGGAGACAGATTGAGTGATTGTGGGATCAGAGAGTAAGGAGTCGTTTAGCCTCCAGTTGAAGGGGGATGGTTTAAGACCAATATATGCTGTCTCAAGAGATGTGATATCATGATCCGACCATGGACAGGGGCGAATGATCGCTTTAAAGGAGTTCGCCAACAGGATAGGGGTGCAGTAGATATAGTCTAATCTGGCATAAACATTATGGGGATGTGAATAGTGAGTGTAAGCTTTGACGCTGACATTGTGGGCCCTCCATGAGTCTATAAGTTGAAAGTGATTGAGGGAACGGTTCAGGGACTTCGGAAATGCCTTAGAAGATGGTGCGACCCTGCTCCTATCCAGGGCCGGATGTGAGGTTAGATTGAAATCCCCTCCCAGGATAATGTGGGGGGAGGCATATCGGTCTAGAGTCTCAAAAAAGTTAATGAAAAAAGAGGACTGAGATTCATTGGGAGCGTATACGGATGCTATTGTTATGGCCCTATTATCAATAGTGCCTTTTAACATAATATATCGGCTTTCAGTATCTCTGAAAATACTTTGTACATCGAATATAATCGAATTGCGTATGAAGACTGCGACTCCTCTTGTCTTATTGTTGTATGTTGTATAGAATACTTGGTTGTATGTCTTATTGAAGTATTTAGGGTGGTTGGATGCGCAAAAGTGGGATTCCTGGATGAGTATGATATCAGCCCCTATTCTCTTATAGTGCTCAAAAGCTTTTTTACGTTTGTGGGGGGAATTAAATCCCTGCACATTGTGCGATATTATTTTAATACCCATTGGTGGGGTCTAGGGTGTGGGGGTTAATATTGTCGTGATGGGGGAAAAATAGGCAAGGATCAGAAGTATACAATACGTTATGGATAGAGTTAGTGATTAAGTCTGATGCTAAGATTATGATCAGCGGCGTTGAAAGAACGGGGATTGGTATACAAGCAGGGAGATGGGCATTGTATCTTATGCAGTTACCAGAGTAGTCTAGAGCTATGAAATCTATGTCAAACAACGTTTTTTGTATGTAGTTAACATTACTTCCTTTTTGTACAATGAACACAGTAGAAGCCTTATGGGCTAGAATTTCAAAAATGAGAAACAAAAACAAAAATAACAATGGGACAGGATAAAACCTGTCAAGAAAACTTGAATAAACATCATTAGGACAAATAAGTCCAAATCCTGCAAACCTGGAGGGGCACCACGTCTCTAAAGATGAGAGCTGTGGTTCCATCCCGGAGGGCAGGTCTGAGGAATAAACTAAGCAACAATGGATGTAGCAGGCATCCTAGAAAAACTTGTAAGTGCGTGTCTACCAATCGGGGGGTAGAGAGGTATTGCGTCATATAAAAAGCTCGCTATGTAAGGGAGACAATAACAGCAATCCGCAGTGGGGAGAAACTTTTCTGAAGTTATGGAGGTAAAGGTAAATGATAATACTTAGACGTTCAGTATAGCTACCACATTGCTCCAAAAGACAGATCTCCAGATAACCTATGAAAAGGGGGATAGTAATAAAAAAAATAAAAAAATAAAAATTTAATTTTTTACTTTTCCTATTATGAAAGTTCAGACTGCTAGGAGAGCTGAATAGGATGATAACAGAACCACGAAATTAAGTCCCCTAGGTCTTCTTTGAGGAGTATATTACCGTACTGTTCAGATATTCTGCTGATTCTTCTATCCGCCGAACCTCTGGAATTATGTGGAGAAGGGAGTTGTGTAGAATGTAAAGTCTATGGAGAGAATGTTTCGGGTTGTTTGATTCTCTTATCATTCCCACAAATACACAGAGAACTGGAGTGAAAGCGTAGATGGGAAGTTCTATTCTTGGTGTGATTGCCTCCAGCGTCTTTGATCTCTTTGGTCTCTCTGGTTGCGGCGTGAAGATGGTGTGGACCATATCGGGGAAGAACTGGGGGTTGCTGGTGGTCGGCCAGGAGGTTCCGGTTCCAGCAGGCCCAATTTCACCAGTAGTTCTTTTCCTTCTATTACGTTATAAATCGTATATGTGGAGCCATTATGTGGAACGGTGAGTTTGAAAGGAAAGCCCCATCTGTATCTAATCCTTGCTTCCTATAGAACTTTAGTGACTTCCTTCATCCTTCGTCTCCTGTCCAATGTGGCTGGGGAGATGTCAGGGAATATTTGAAGTCTTTTACCATCTAGGTCAATATTAGGAGAGTTCCTGGCCGCCCGCATGATGTCTTCCTTAACGAGGAAATCCTTCATACACATGATGATATCTCTAGGCGGTTTATCAGGTGTAGGTTTGGGGCGGAGGGCTCTATGGATTCTGTCACAGGTGAAAGCTGACGGGGGTCTGTCAGGAAGGAGATTATGAAAGACCCTCGATATAGTAGGCATAAGATCGGTGACCGATTCCGGTACTCCGCATACTCTGATGTTCTGTCTACGATTTCTATTATCAAGGTCTTCCACTTGTGCCTGCATAAACGCAAAACTATCCGCCAATGTTTCATAGTCCTTTCTTAAGTCATTATGGGCTAGTGAAAGTTCGTCATGTTTTGTTTCTAATAGATCAGTTCTGTTGCCTATGCAAGCAATCTCCTGAGATAGAGCGGTAGTGGACTTATGCACTTCTCTTTCTATTTTATCAACCAATTTGTCAAACATGGATGTTAGACTTGCATCTAAATCGGCTTTAGAGAGGGGTAAAGTGTACTCACAGTTAGGTTCCGAGGGGGGGGGTCCAGTGATTTCTTCCCCGAGGCCGCTTGTTTGTTGGTGTCAGTGCCGCTCTGAGACATCATGTGGTATTTATTCTCGGCTTCTAGAAGAAAGTTTGTTAGGTTGTGGATAGATCGTCCGGAGCGAGTATTCTTTCTCGTCGGCATGCACGGACTGTTCCCACGGGGGTTTAAAGTATTTGTGCTGATAATCAAGTGATATAGCCGTGGGTATCTGGCCTGCTTTATATGGGTGTGGTAAGGCTTTGGTCACTTACATCCTATTAGCAAAGCGTAGGTTAGTGGAGTGCCAGTCTATCTTGAATGAGTGTAGTCACTCTGGGGGAGCTGATGGGCTGTGTGCACGGCGAGATCTTGTGTACTGTACCGGTTCAGTAAGGGAGGAAGCCGTGTGAGCTGACGTACCCCAAAAACAGAAAGGGGGGAGACATATATGTCAAATAGGGAGGAGGTACTGAGGCTATAGTAGTCCACTGGTTGTGTACAGCAACGACCAGTAATGGGGACCTCTGTGCTTGCTGTGGGGGGGAGGTTAAAATTGCAGAAATCTTGTTATAATGGAAGGGAGGCCAGGTTCTAGTAGGGTTGGGATGTTATGGCTTTTGGGTGTAGCAAGATGGCCGCCGATCTATGAGGGTAGGACAGACTGTGGACTTTAACAGGTGATCCTTACAGGTCAGGACTCCTCTCCCCCTCCCAGGGAGGTATACACAGCCCAGTCAGCGTCCAGATGGGGTTATTGTGCCGGGAATCTGCTTGGAGGAGAGCACAAAGGGGTCTCCAGGTGTACCAAGATGGCCGCCGTCCTCCCGGAGTAGGCCGAAGCCGCGGCCTCGAGTGCTGGGGAAGGAGGTGATCAACACCGAAGGCTATAGGTGGCTTGGCGGGTGCTTAGTGGCCGGACAGGTAGTGACCAGGCCTGGAGGTAAGCAGTCTGGGGGGGTATCTTGGAGCGGGCGGCGCGGTACTCACTGTGAATTGAGTTGAGGCCGCGTCCGCAAATGTAGGCCGCAGGACGACCGATCGCTTCGCCCGGAGCCCACCGAAGGATCCCTGCAGGGTAGCTTCCGCCTGGTGTCCCACGGGTGTCGGGGGACGGAGGATGTCCCAGTTCGCGGATGCTGGAGACTGGAGAGGCCGCGGATGCGCAGGCCCCAAGATGGCGGCGGGCCTCAGTGTTGTGGATCCAGTCACAGGCCCATCGCGGATTTCTCTGCGCTATTTTCTTGAAGATCCCCGGGGCAGCTATAGAGTGCGTCCAGGGGTTAGTGTAGTTGAATCCGGGCCTCAAAACGGCGATGCCTGCGAAGGATGGCTGTGGATTCACGGAGGATCCCTGGAGCTCTGCAGAAATACGTCCTCCCTGTTTCTCTTCCGGCCACGCCCCCGCAAGGCCTTTTCCTTATGGTGTCAACAAGGTCTCACCAAGTTTTCTTCCCTGTATTACTTAAGCACTGGCATACTTTATGCCTTCTCAGAAATAGCAAAATAATACTCCCTTCCAAGGGCCCACTCTTTCTACTATGGCCAATGTGTCAGTTTAGTGCACTCCCACTATAGAAATAGTGACAAGAGGTTTCAACCAGTAACAAACAAAAGGCCACTGCCACCACCTGTACAGTAAATGCTGGTCCGACGCATTTCGACACAAGGGGTCTTCAACTGGGGCATATAACTGGGGAGATATGCCCCAGTTGAAGACCCCTTGTGTCGAAACGCATTGGGCCAGCATTTACTGCACCCCACATTGGTTTTTATACATTTTTATACCTGTGATCACCTTTTATCATGTCATTTGATGTATGACTTGTTCTAAATAAAACCAATTTTTGGTTGACCTGCACCATCTGGAGCCCCTTTTTTTCTATTTTTTCCATTGGAGCCTTTGAGGAATCACCCCGGTGTGTATCCAGCCTGACCTGACCCTGAAGGGACCTTGCTGCATTTGCGGTATTTGTCAGCTGAGAACTGGGGATTCTATATCCTGATCCATCCGGACCGTCTTCCATACCCAACAGTTGACCCAGGCCACCCAGGATCCTAAGCTCGTTTGACCCACTGTCGTAAGGCATGTGTGTCCACCCCAGCCGGTAAGAGTACCTCATTCATTTATTTCAGAGGAGACTTAAAGGGGTTGTAAAGGTTCGTTTTTTATTTTCTAAATAGGTTCCTTTAAGCTAGTGCATTGTTGGTTCACTTAACTTTTCCTTATTTTTCCCTTCTAAATATTTTTTTTCTTTGTTTTCTTTGTCTGAATTTCTCACTTCCTGTTTCTCCTCAGTAAGCTGTTCAGTAAGCTGTTCTGGCTGACTCCACACCACTCGGATGATGGTGTGAAGTTTAGTGGGGAGAAACAGGAAGTGAGAAATTCAGACAAAGAAAAAAAACATTTAGAAGGTAAATCAAAGGAAAAGGTAAGTGAACCAACAATGCACTAGCTTAAAGGAACCTATTTAGAATATAAAAATGAACCTTTACAACCCCTTTAAGAATGACTACAGGCAACTTTTACCTTCATTCCTACTATTTGGTGTCACTTCAATAGGTAGAAGCTTCATCTGTTTCCTTCCTTATTTTCTCGTGGACTCCATCTGTTTATTCCATATCACATTGTTGGAAGTTTATACCTACCTATTTGGGACTGTATATCTCATTGGTTCATATTATGTTATGCGCATATGTTTATTCAACACTTTATTTGATGTTCACTCACATAGGTTGTTAGTATTTTGAGTTTTCACACCATCCAGGAGAAATCCTTACACATTCACATTATTAGCGCTACACTATACAATATATATATATATTCTAAACTGACTGCACTGTGTGTATATATATATATATATATATATATATATATATATATATATAATTATATATATATTTAGATATATACTAAACTGCCTGCACGCCACTAACTAACCTGCCTAATCTAGCTCAAGTTCTCCCAATCACTCCACGTTATCACACTACATACGCCCACCGTGTAAGCAGCCTCATATAGTGTGGGGCATGGACTTAACCCCCTGAGTCATGATTGGTCAAAGGCACCCTGCCTTTGGCCAATCATGGCTCTCACAGCAGATTGCACTGTGATTGGCCAAAGCATGCAGGTCAGGTGCATACTTTGGCCAATCAGCATTCGTCAATACACTGCAATCTAGCAGTGCATTATGGGGCACTCCGCGGTGCTCGAATTTGCCACGAAAGCCCCATATGTTCGGTTCCTTTGCGGACAAAGGAACACTGATGTTCGAGTTGAACTTACGTTCGAGTCGAACATTGGGACCATCGCTATCCAGGACTATTTGTCTGACAATGTCTGTATAATGGGTTTTCAATCCTGCTCATTATTCCCACATAAACAGTTCATAGGAGATAATGATAGGCATCACACATAGAAT
The DNA here is from genome assembly GCA_029206835.1 of Rana muscosa. Classification (NCBI taxonomy): domain Eukaryota; kingdom Metazoa; phylum Chordata; class Amphibia; order Anura; family Ranidae; genus Rana; species Rana muscosa. The sequence continues at coordinate 756,316,315 of CM055122.1, read as the reverse complement.
ACTGGACTCTAGGTTGATGAACTTGAATTCCACAAAGTTTACTCATGAAACTTGAATTACCTTCCTGCAGAAGTATCTGCTATAATCAGTTCAAGATCCCATGTTCCAGTGTCTACTGATCAAGAGTTCCCAGCTAGTCTTACTCCAGCAACACTTCTTACACAGAATCTTGTGACTGTTCCTTTGCCACCTAGAGACTTTACAGGAAACCTGTACCACAGTCAATGAAAGCGTGTACAACACACAGACAATTTTATCTGGAACCAATGGAAGAAGGAATATTTTATCATTCTGCAAGGACAAAGAAAATGGCATTGTCCCAACCCTTAATTGCAAGTTGGAGATCTTGTCTTGTTGAAGGACTAACAAGCTGAGAGAATTGACTGGCTCATGGGACTTATCATTAAGAGCATTCCTAGTGAAGACAGTAAGGTACGCAAGGTGGAGGTGAAGATCACAAGACAAGGTAATGTAAAGACTTTAATCAAAACTATCATATACTGTATTGTATTGCTCTTGTCTTTTGGAGACTGAACTTTATGCACTTGATGGATAGGTTTTTGACATCCAGCAGGTGAATGTGTCAAGAGCATTCAGCCCATTATGTGTTGGGCTACATGACACTCTCTTGCATTTAATAGTGTATTACGTTGTTGCATTATATTCTTGTTTTTTTCTCTTTTGTCTTTCAGATTTTCAAGATTGACAAAGCAAATTGCACTTTGTTTATTTGCACTTTCATAACTTCTGTTATGGTATTATTATATAGAGTGGTATTTAAAAATACCAGACATGTGCTGCCTCCGCAGTATATGGGTAATGCAGTTGTATTTGTGTATATAGCCTAAGCTCTTTTTTAGTTGAAAAGCAACTCCAGGTAAACCTGCTAAATTTAAAAAAATACACATTTTAAATGAGAGTTTATGTCATTTGGCAAGTTTGATTTTAATAATCTCGATTATTTACAGTTTAAAATGTGGGTGTTTTTGTACTCTTTTCCTGCATGTGACCATCTTCATTGCGGGCAAGTGAAGCCCTGACCACTCAAATCCGCCCTGTATTCAATGTAAAATATTAAACATGTGTACTAGGTCCACATGTCAGCCACACCTGTGAACTACAAGTTGTGGACCTCGTGCGCATGTGCAATATTTTACATTGAATTCAGTGTGGTTTCGCGCGGCCATGGCTTCACTTGCCCACAGTGAAGATGGCCACATGTAGGAAAAGTAAGGGCACAGTGTGTCTTTGCCCATTCCCATCCATCTCCAACCTCATCCGACCCTCCTTCAGCCCTCTTTCACTCTCTTCTGCCTTCCTCCCCTCGCTGCAACTCACACAGGTAAAAACAACCCTTGACTTCTGGGATTAATGATGATAATATCCCAGGAGTCAAAGGGACTAACTGCGGTGTCAGTTAGTAAATTAGTGATGTGTGAAGAGACTCAAATAGTGAGCTGACTATAAGATTGGGTTCACATATGTGCGGTGCAAATTCAAGCTCCATTTTCACAGCTAATTGACAAAGTAGTTGTTCAGAGTTTCGGGTCAGTTTTTGGTCAGGATCAGGTTAGGTTTTCATCAGTATCAGATCAGGCTTGCTTTAGGATCAGGTCACAATTGTATACTGTTCACAACTGAATGACATATGTGATTCAGAAGTGTTCCCATAGAAGCCAATGAGCCTGAGTTCAGACCTGAGCCGGACCGTACTGCTCAGAAAACTGACAGGACACTTTTCAATAGCATAGAGATGGCATTGAAATCTGTAGGGCTCATGGAGGAGGTATAGATAAGGAATAGAAGGGACCTAAGGGCAGATCATTGGGGGACCCCTACTGAAAGAAGAAGTGGAGAATAGAGAGTTGTAGGTGACACTGAAAGTGCACTGAGATAGGTAGAGGATAAACCAGCAAAATGGGAAGAGTCCTAGGAGGCCTGTGAATTTTTTTGAGAAGGAGTTCAACTTTGTCAAAGAGAGCAGAGAGTCTGGAGTAGAGGCATTTGGTTTTAGCAGTTTGTATGTTTCTTTGGAGTGTTGGAGGCAAAAGCCAGACTAAAAGGGGCAAAGAAGGTCATTATCAGTGACGTGATAGTTTAAATGGTTGTATACTAGGAATTCTAGAAGTCTAGAGGTAAACAAGAGCAAGGATATGGGTCTTAGGTCATTCAGACTAGTGTGGTACAGCGAGGAGTGGGAAAAATCCCAGTAGAGATGGAGGAATAATAAGAGCAACCAGTTGTAGATAGAAGTGACCAGGTCAGAACGGGATTGAGGTGATATTTTGTTATAGAGGTAGTCTGTTGCAGAATAGAGAAAAATAAGGTTTAAGTGGCAAAGGTTTCTATGGTTTCTATGGTTTCTATTTGCTGATTAAAGAAATAGGGAGTTGAAGACAGGGAGAGCATGAAACGGAAAAGGTTGTGATAAGAGAGAAGAAAAGAGTTGTTGGAAATGTTAGTGCAGAGGTGGGAAAATGCACAGCTTAAGTAGAATTGTGTGTCAATTTCATTAGGTCAGAAGGAGAAGCTACAATAAATAGTAAAAGTATGATTTACACTGTTCTTTCTCAATTAGACAGTTATACAACGGAAGAACATACACTGCTAAACTTACAACTCTCCTGACATGTACTTTCTACTGGATGTGCATGCCAGATGTAAAAAAAACTAAAAACTTTTAAGGTCCTTACTGTAAAGCCCTGTACACACGATCGGTTTTACCGATGAATACAGTCCGATGGACTTTTTTCATCGGACAAACCGATCGTGTATGGGACCCATCAGTCTTTTTTCCATCGGTTTTAAAAAATAGAACATGTTTTAAATTTTTCCGATGGATCAAAAACCGATAGCAAATTCAGATCGTCTATGGGCAAGTCCATCGGATAAAAAACCCATGCATGCTCAGAATCAAGTCGACGCATGCTCAGAAGCATTGAACTTAATTTTTCTCGGCTCATCGGAGTGTTTTACGTCACCGCGTTTGGAACGGTCGGTTTTTTGACTGATGGTGTGTAGGCAAGACTGATGGAAGTCAGCTTCATCGGATTTCCGATGGACAAAACCATCGGATTAGAATCCATAGGATATCCGATCGTGTGTACAGGGCTTTAATGGTGAGACAATGAGTAGCCCTTGTGTCTTCTATATTAATGCAGGGAACAGACATTAGCAGGAAAACTCAATAAGAGATTGTGACATGTTAAAGCAAGCTTAGCATATGAAGTAACAAGACTTGATTCTCTTACTGATAGCATAATCTATTAGGTAGTGCCAGTAAGCAAACTAAAGATGGTATTCAGAGTGGTCTCAGAGATTTTATAAAAATCCTCTGTATGAGGATGTTTTATCAAATGATGTACTAGGCATATATCAGGATATCCATATTAGTAGAGCATGTTTATTTACTCAGTAAACATTAACCAGAAAATCTCAAGAAAAAAAAAAAAAAAAAAAACCTTAAATCCAGGAGAGTATGTTATGATCTGATGATGCACATAGAAATAATGAGTGTCAACCTGATACAGCTTAAATGCTTTTTGCACAGAAATTACATTTTCTTTTCATAATATTGTCTTTTTGCCTTTCAAAGAAGGCTGTAAAGAGTTTGAATTAAAATTACAGGCAACCTGGCAATCTATGGTAAAGATACTTTCTAAAATCTTTTTTGTGTAACGGAACTCAGAGGCTCATCCTTTTCTTATTGCAACACTGAAACTGAACAGGTTAGAATGAAGAGTGACCATATAGAAGGTACTTTTAGAAACAGCATAGTAATGCCGCGTACACACGATCGGAAATTCCGACAAGAAAAGTTTGATGTGAGCTTTTGGTCGGAAATTCCGACCGTGTGTAGGCTCCATCGGACAACAAAAATTTGAGAGCTGGTTCTCAAATTTTCCGACAAGAAAAGTTCTGCTCGGAAATTCCGATCGTGTGTAGTCAATTCCGACGCACAAAAATCCTACGCATGCTCGGAATCAATTTGACGCATGCTCGGAATCATTTAACTTCATTGATCTCGGCTTGTTGTAGTGTTGTACGTCACCGCGTTCTTGACGGTCGGAATTTCCAACAACATTTGTGTGACCGTGTGTATGCAACACAAGTTTGAGCCAACATTCCGTCGGAAAAAAAATCCACGTTTTTCTTGTCAGAATTTTCGATCGTGTGTACACGGCATAAGAGCCTTTTTCAGCAGACTTTAGCTTGTGTTAAAGTGGTTGTAAAGGCTCAAGGTTTTTTACCTTCATGCATTCTATGCATAGAATGCATGAGGTAAATACCCTTCTGTGTGCAGCAGCCCCATCTAGATCCAGCAATGTGCACAAGACCAGCGGCTCTCCTGGGTCTCTTCTTCTTCATTGGCTGAGACAGCAGCAAGAGCCATTGACTCCTGCTACTAGCAATCACAGCCAGTGAGCCAGTGAGGAGAGAGCCAGAGTGAGCCTGCTCCGGTCCCCCCCATAGCAAGCTTCTTGCTATGGGGGCACTCAGCAGGAGGGAGGGGCCAGGAGCAGAGGAGGATGGGGACTGCTCTGTGCAAAACCACTGCACAGAGCAGGTAAGTATGACATGTTTGTTATTTAGAAAAAAAATCTGCCATTATTATTACTTGAATAAGCAAATGCAGATTGCTTTCAAGTGCATTCAGATTGTAATTGAGATCAGTTTGGGGCTGTTTTTTGCATGCACAGGATATACAGATGTTCTGTGCATCTGCATGCAGGCAATCTCATCCATGTCAATGGTGACCCAGCGGCTGCACAGACACAGCCACTGCTCCCAATTTAACAAATGTGTGGGTGTGCGTGCGTGTCCCCGAATGCAGACAGTGCAAATTCAGGGACATGCACCCACACCGAACACTTGAAATGTATATAGATCACCTAAAGGGAATTTCTTGAATTTCATTCAACCAAAAATGTATTTTAAAGTGGATGTAAACCCACTCTCATCCTTTCTAAACTACTGCCATAGTGGTTATCTATAAGGATATCCATGCCTTTCCTGTCAAATGTCTCCCCTCTGTCTGTTATGAGACCCGAAAAACTGCAGATTCTGTGGGTGGGTCTGTTGTCCAGAGCTCGTGGGTGGAGTCGTGATGTCAGTAGACTCCCCGCCCACCTCTACACTGCCTTTGTCAACATGAATTTTCTCCTGTGTATTTCTCACACTGAACCATCCTGAGGTGTGGTGCAGCTAAATCCTGGGAGAGATGGAGAAGATAGGAGGAGGGGATCTGAAGTACACAGAATGCCTGTCTCACACTCGTGCATGAGATATGTAAATCACCTGTCACAGCAAGGGGGAAGAACTGACTCCTATTTCTCTGTCTGTCTGTTTTTTATCTCACTGAAAAAAAATAAGACTAATCAGAGCTGGATTACAACTGTTTGTGGCAAGACTTTGCACAGATGACATGAAACCCTACACTGTACAAGGTGCAAGCCTTAATTAAAACTTTTTTTTTCAGGTTTACATCCACTTTATAGATTCCTCACATTTACTGCACTTTCCTACCACTTCACTGGCACCTTGGGGAAATATCTAGTGCTTCCAGGTATGGGGGAGAATGTGATCTCTTTCCCTGTCTTCCAACCAGTGCAAAGAATAGTCAGGCCCAACACTTTCAATTTAGAAAGTCATTACATTACTCCTGTGTAAGCTTCAACACCATCTAACATGGAGATAAGAGCTGTACATGTTCAATTCAACAGTCTTTTTAATATCCCAACTCCAGACATAGCTTATATATATATATATATATATATATATATATATATATATATATATGTATATATATTTTTATAATTATTTCTGGAGCTGTCTAAGCTCTGATGAGCAATTCCAATAATTACGGTATACAAAAGTACAGCTCCCGGTTACATCAGAACAGTGTGTATGATCAACACCAGTTGTGGTGTTGTGCCTCCGCCCCCCTAATTTTGCTCTGCCATTCACAAAGTACAGCGTAGTAATTATTAAAAATAAAGCATAAAATAGTTCCTGGAGTGAGAGGCCCCTGACACACAACAGCAACAATGTGACAATGCTCCTGAGCCAAACTTTATACAATTTCTTGCTGTATTCAAGCAGAATGTTATAATAGCAGTCAGCATGTATAAAATTGCAAAATGTTCAGGCAACGGCATTCATATCTCATAACCAGTGTTTAAATATATTAATCAGCACCATAAAAATAAAACATGAAATAACTCCGCTCCATTTGTCTCTATTAAAATAAAATAGGTAGCTTTCTTGCAGCGGGCGATCTTGACACATCATTTTACAACTCTCATGGAAATCTTATTTCTGATGTAGATCGAGCCTCTTAATCCTCCTCTCCGCTGCTGGGGATAATCATTTTTATGACATGAGATCACTAACAGCACATAGCACATTTAACACCAGCTCCTTCTTTATCCACATGAAGCGATGATTCTAATAGAATCCCAGCAGTGTCTTTAAACTTTATATCTTAGGTTAATCAGGCTAAAAGACAGTTAACTAGGTTCTCATGAGGGCACTTGCTCACTTTCAAAAAGTGCAATAGTTCATCATCTGAAACTCCACGTAGTCCAGACACAGGCCATAGTCAGAGAAAGAAATGCTATGAAGGAGTTCGCTGCACCCACCCAAAAAATATAATAATACATTCCGCCTCACAATGGAAGTTGAGACATTCCAATGCTTTTCTGATCTTTAATCCTTCTTTCCTTATTAGAATAGCAAAGGATCCCTCCTCTTATTCTAATAAATAGCGAAGAGAGCAAGGCATTCAATATGCTGATCCTTTGATCAGCACAATCTGTCAGCCCTTCTTTTTTTTTTCTTTAGCAGCTCTTGTTCTGAGCTAAAAGTAGAAGCAATGCAACTGAAAGAAATTCCCTAGGTGTCCTGCAAATCATCAATCGGTTTCTTTTTTTTTGTTTTTTTTCCCCCTCTCTTAGAGAAGCCCACACTCACTGTCTACTAAACTCCCTCCCTCCTACCCTTTCTCTCCAATCCTACTTTCATTTGATACACAATACAACGTGTCTGTCTGACCTACTGGGACCTAGCTGTCTGAGAATCTACCACTGCATGCAGACAGGGGTAGCCTTGGTTTCCATTGAGGGCCTCCACGTTCCCTGACACCATGCTGTTCACTTGAAGGCATCGCCATACCCTTTACTATTGTAGAATATTAGTATTCACATAACAGGAAAGAATAACGAAGTGTAAAGCTGCAGGTTGCTATATTATCGAAATTCATTATTTTTTTCTGCCGTAAGTGGGATAGTCCCAAGTTCCAGTGCATGGGGAGAGCAGAACAACAGTTAGACAGAGTCACAGTTTGCTAATGTGCTGCCTATAGACAGTCAGTCCCCTTTCTTTGTAAAAGCTGATGTTTTGATAATACACCTGTCTGTATTTGAAGCTCCATTCTGTTTATTTACACTAGCTTGTCCGCTATAGGCTTACGCTGTACGTAGCGTTTTGTGCCGAAATGGTGATAAATAAATAACAGTAAACAAGGACTGAGATCTAATAATTCTTAGTGTCCTGAAAAGATATCTCCACAACTATATTTATAAGGGCGTATTGTAAATAACTAAATCTTAAGAGTACCTATGGGGAGGTATGATTGCAAAAATAAGAAACAATGAATTTTCGTATTTTTATCTGATTAATGTTTGTTTTCAGCCATATGATTTTGGGAAATGATCTCTTATTCTAAAACTGAGGATAGGTAATGTGTGACACCACAAAACGGTCTTATCTTTCAATCATATTTCTAGAACAAAGAACTGATAAAACGAACAGACTTTGCTCGGTGGGTGACCTTGTCAGCCGCCTCCCACCCAACATTCCTCAATTTTAAAAATCAAAGAAGCCAGGACAAACACTATCAGCCAAACTGTATCTGCATTATTATTATTATCATACAGGATTTATATAGCGCCAACAGTTTGCGCAGTGCTTAATAAAAAGAAGGCAATAGCTGTGGGGATGAGCTGATGGATAAAGTAAAACAGTGTATTTGTTAGAAGCAGCATAAGCTTCTTTAAAGAGAAGGGTTTTAAGGGATCGTCTAAATATGGATAGATTAGGGGACAGTCGGACAGATTGGGGTAGGGAGTTCCAAAGGATGGGAGAAGCTCTGGAGAAATGTAGGCGAGCATGGAAGGAACTGACAAGGGAGCTAGAGAGCAGGAGGTCTTGGGAGGACAGATGAGAGCAGCTTGGTTGGTATTTTGAGACTAGGTTAGTGATGGAGCTGGGGGCAGAGTTGTGGATGGCTTTGTAAATTATTGTTAGTACTTAGAATTTTATTAGTTGGGTGAGTGGAAGCCAGTGCAGGAATTAGTAGAGAGGGCTGGAGGACACTGAACGGTTGGTAAGGTGGATGAGTCTTGCAGCAGCATTCATTATGGACTGAAGGGGGGATAGTGTATGTAAAGTTAATCCAATGAGGAGTGAGTTGCAGTAGTCGAGGCGAGAGATAACCAGAGAGTGTGAATTAGAAGCGTGGTGGTGTCATTGGCTAAAAAGGGGTGTATTCTAGAGATGTTGCGGAGGCTGAGGCGGCATGATTTGGACAGGGATTGGATGTGGGCCTTAAATGACAGTTCAGAGTCCAGGGTTACCCCTAGCACCCTGGCATGTGGGGACAGACTGATAGTTGTGCCATTGATCTTGACAGAGAACTCAGGGGAAGGGGCACGTGGGGGAGGAAATATTATGAGCTTGGTTTTAGATAGATTCAGTTTGAGGAAGTGGTGTGACATCCAGGCTGATATGTCTGTTAGTAAATCAGTGATGTGTGAGGAGACTGATGGGGTGAGCTGAGGGGTAATCCAATCAGATGCAGCCACTATTCAGACATTTTGACAGCTGTTGGAGACCAGCTGTCAAAATACAATAGCAGCCGCAGGCTGTTTAGCGTGGATGGAGGAATCTGTTAGGCTGAACCGAAAAAAATAAATAAAAAATGTATATGTTTAGGCCAGCTTCATATAAAAAGTGTAAGGCCTCATTTACACGTGGTGTATCAATGTGCATATCCATGTAAATCCGTGTTTACTTGCACCTGTGACCTGCATCCCATGCAGGCAGTCCCATTGAAGTCAATTGGGACACAGTGGCTGCATGGGCACAGCCACTGCTTTCAATTTGGCATTGGTGTAGGTGCAGTGGCATGTAGTTGTGTGTCCCTGAACACAGTGTGCATCAGACGTTGTGCACCTGCAAACTGGGTTCAGCGGCTGTGTCCATGTGGCTGCTGTGTCCCGACTGACTACACAGGTATGCACATAAAACCTGTGCATCCCTATGCAGGTAAACAGAACCTTGCACAGGAATACGCATTGATACGTCCTATGTGAATGAGGCCTAAAGAGCCATCACTATATACTAAGTGCAGTAATCCATAGCTATCAATCAGACTTAATCAGACATTACTTGCACCTAGTAAGACTTAAAAAAATACTCCTGAAGCCACATCTGTATTAAGAGGTAAATATTAGAAAAAAGGAGGGGCCAAAATGGCCCTAGATCGGGCTATAGAGGCAAGATGGATGATAGTATAATAAAAATATATTTTATTGGTAACAATTAATCGCGGACAGAGCGAGTATCAAAAGATTAAAAAACAATTAACACACAATAGACATAAGTGTATGGCGTGAACAAAATGTTAACACCATATAGACAGCAGTGAGCCCCTGTGCATCAACGCATTTCGCAGTTCGTCGGGACACACTTAGGGGTTGTTGGAAGGAACAGGTCTCACTATCTTCTCAGCATAAAAATATCCACAGATGGAAATCTCCCTAATAAGCGTCAAACATCACAGTGTAGATAAGGTATCATAAGCTAGCCTTCAGGGGGAAGTTGAGAGCGAACTCCAAAATATGCAGAGAAAACAGAAAAGGCGCCTCCAGGTTAGGAACAGTAAATTTTTAATCAACAACAGGTGCATTTATCCACTTACATCAATAGTAGTGTAAATCCGGCACATGTCCTTTATCAGGCCCTTCAGTGGCGTCAGTCCGTGGCTGTGAAGCTATTATAGCTCTCCTGCAGCTGTCTGTGAGCTATAATAGCTTCACAGCCACAGACAGACGCCACTGAAGGGCCTGATAAAGGACATGTGCCGGATTTACACTACTATAGATGTAAGTGTATGAATGCACCTGTTGTTGATTAAAAATTTACTGTTCCTAACCTGGAGGCGCATTTTCTGTTTTCTCTTGATGTGTTACATGCATGCAGTTAAAGACCAATTGTAGCGTTCATTAAAACTGTAAGTGGAATGCCAGGCTAGAACTAGCTAAGCTTAAAACTGCTTCCACCTACCTTCTAACACCTATTCTAACTACCCTGTAACAAGAAGTTTCATATACTTACCTATTCTTAGTGCGCTACAATCTGGTCACATGATCTCCTTAGTGGCCGACTTCCACTTTAATATATCAAAGCAGGGTGCAAAAATAAACTGTGCTACAGAACTGGTCCAGAACTGAAAATGCCCATTGCAGGGTGAAAATTGAGAACCCTGTAATGGAAGTGTAACGGCACCCCAAGCATGAAAGGGGTTAACGCTGTTTATGATTTTCCCTCTCTGGACACACATCCACTGCCGATCCTCCACAGTCAGGCGACCGCTTCCCATAGGATTAATCCTTCCAAACATACGAGACAAGCGCTCTGTGTTGAAGTTCCAAAAAACAGGGAATGAATTCATTACAAGCACATGGTAACACATTTCTCTTCAAAACCCTTCCCTCCCAACCTTGGGGAACAGGGCGGGTTAAAATGTCCAATGACAATGGTCATACAGGTCAGGTGTGTTCAAACTTCTCTTTCAGTAAACAGTCTTAGCAGGAGGGGTGATTCCCACCCTCTCCTCACAGAAAGACACTTAAACATCCCATAATAGGCAGCCAGACGGTCTACCAGCTCCAATCCACATCATCACAGTACCAGACTTAATTACCACAAGCCACAATAGACAATAGAATGCAATCACACCCCATCACAGCAAATATTACACAACAGCCCACACACAATATACACCCAATATATACCATGTATATACAGCATTGAATATGACTATCACAGATCATGGTGGGGTTCTCATTCCCCCTGTGCCCCAAGTGACCCCTGTCACACATCTCCCCTTTCGGCAGGAGACTAACACAGGAGGAGACCTCAGATGGGTTGACTCAGAGGTTAGTCCATAGTTCCATTCCTCTAATGCCTGGACAACCCATCAGCATTGCCATTTTGCTTACCGGGTCAGTAGCTGATGGTGCAGTTGTAAGGTTGCAGGACGAATAATGGAATTCAGTTCTGGAACAGTCACTTGCTTTGCTCTCTCAATGGCTCCCAAAACTTGTTGCTGGTGCTCTTGGGAAAGGTAAGGCAAAACCTGTGCGCAAATCCCATTTAACCTTTTGACAATTTCAGCCTGTTTTTGCATTTCAATGTTCAAGCCATGGGACATCTCATAATACATGACGTAGTGTCGTTGCATCTCTGATTTCTCACTGGCCAACTTGTCACATTCCAATTTTAGACTGTGATATTGTGCCTGATCTAAGGTACATGTCGGGGAAGATAATCTTACCCCATTCTCAGCCGCAATCGGGCCGGTTCCAGCAGCATGGGTCTGGGCACAGGTAGTCACTGGGTTGGCTTCAGTGGGGCCCATCGGGGCGTAAGCAGAAACGAGGGGGGCCAAATCATTCCCCAGTAGTACATCCGCGGGCAAGTCCTTCATCACCCCCACATTCACGTGTCCCGAACCAACCCCCCAATACAGGTGAACACGGGCAACGGGTAGCCAGAAGATGGTACCTCCCGCTACTCTTACGGCTACAGTGTCTCTGGTATGTTGGCTCTCTGGGATGACGTTCTTCTGTAGTAGGGTCATGGTGGCACCAGAATCACGTAGGCCATTGGCTACATTTGCATTGACCCAGACAGTCTGCCTGTGTTGCTGCCGGTTGTCCCGTTTAGCTGCTTGTATGGGATCAGCCTCGTGCAAGACGCCCCAATGTTCTTCCTCCTCAACGCAGTGGGCCGCAGGCATGGATGTGCGTGGGTTCCCCCCTGCTGGCTGTCTCCACGACTGGGACTGCCTGGCTGAATTCAATGGACAGTCTGGCTTTTTGTGCCCTAGCTGTTTACATCCGAAACACCTGATGGGTTGTACGTAGTCCTGGGAGTTGAACCTGGGCTGCTGAGGATAAGTGGCCGCTGGGGTTGGTGCTGAAGTTGGGTTAGAGGCTGATAAACTGGGCCGAGATAGTGGATAGCGCTCGCTTCCGCCTGACCTTCGAGAGTCCAGATATTCATCGGACAAAGTAGCCGCTTGCTGTACAGTCCGTGGTCGCTTATCTCGCACCCAATCGCGTAGTACCGGAGGGGTGTGGTTAAAGAACTGTTCTAAGAGTACTAGCTGGGTGATGTCCTCTATGGTATGAGCGTGGCTTCCTTGGAACCAGCCCTTAAGGTTTCACCGCAGACGATGTGCCCACTCCATATATGTTATGTGGGTTTGTTTCCAGGATTCTCGAAACTTAATCCGGCTGGCTTCGGGTGTAATGGCAAATCGGGCTAGCAGAGCTTCTTTTAACCGGTCATAGTCTTTAGCGTCCTCATCCTCCAGGGCCCGATACGCATCCGCCGCTCTGCCCGTTAAATTACTTGCCAGTAAGGCGACCCAATCTTGGGGCAGAACTTCATGTATCTGGCATAGTCTCTCAAAGTCCTGCAGGAACGCTTCAATTTCCTCCTCTCCTTCCTTAAATAGTTTGAACGCCCAAAAGGGCAACTTACGGAAAGGCGCTGCATCTTTAGGTGTTGTCTCTGATTGCCGTATTTCCGCCATTCTCCGCTCATGTTGCCGCTCTAGTTCTCTCTCTTGTCGTTCTCGTTCTCTCTCTTGTCGCTCATCCTGCAGCTGGATGTCTTTAATGGCTTCCTGTATGGCGGTCTATGATGGGTTAGCACCATATAATGCCAACCGCTGTCGAACTCGTTGCTGAAACAAGTCTTCAACTGACCGGGGTCCTGCATCACCATCCCTCTGATCCATCTCAGCTAGCTCCCTGATCAAGGTGGCCTTGTTCTTTGTCCCACCGGTCCCTCCACGGCTCTCAAGTAAGTCTTTCAGCGTGGCTTTCCTGCCTGCTGCATAGCTGGTCATTCACTGTGGTGGTTTGGAGTGTCCCAGTAACTGGAGGGAAAATCCCACTGCTGCCAACCAATGTAACGGCACCCCAAGCATGAAAGGGGTTAACGCCATTTATGATATTCCCTCTCTGGACACACATCCACTGCCGATCCTCCACAGTCTGGCGACTGCTTCCCATAGGATTAATCCTTCCAAACATACGAGACAAGTGCTCTGTGTTGAAATTCCAAAAAACAGGGAATGAATTTATTACAAGCACATGGTAACACATTTCTCTTCAAAACCCTTCCCTCCCATCCTTGGGGAACAGGGCGGGTTAAACTGTCCAATGACAATGGTCATACAGGTCAGGTGTGTTCAAACTTCTCTTTCAGTAAACAGTCTTAGCAGGAGGGGTGATCCCCCCCCCCTCATCACAGAAAGACACTTAAACATCCCATAATAGGCAGCCAGACGGTCTACCAGCTCCAATCCACATCATCACAGTAGCAGACTTAATTACCACAAGCCACAATAGACAATAGAATGCAATCACACCCCATCACAGCAAATATTACACAACAGCCCACACACAATATACACCCAATATATACCATGTATATACAGAATTGAATATGACTATCACAGATCATGGTGGGGTTCTCATTCCCCCTGTGCCCCAAGTGACCCCTGTCACAGGAAGTGACTAAGGTATTATAGCAAAATGCCTATTTTCAATGTGTAATATATATGGTATGTTATCACTGTTTGCTTAAGTCGCTTAGCTTATTGAGCCTTAACTTCAGATCATAAGATGGATGCTGGCTGCTCTCCTACCCCTCCCTTATTGCGAAACTGAACTGCGAAGAGTTACCAAGATATTGTGCCTCCTTCAATATGACTGTCACAAAGACTTTAAAGGAAGATGACTATTACCATATATAGTTATACATTTTGCTACCCAACTCTTACCCCCATATATGGACAAAAGTCTCCCAAAAGCTTATGGGTGTCACTCACCTAATTGTCATAATTGTCATAAGATTATGTTTTGCATATGTCTCGCCCTATCTGAATAGCATACTATATAAATAGCGAAAAGGGGAGCAATAAACAGAAGAATGTTCACTCTGTGCTCGTGTGTGTCAGTGTGACGTTTCTTTATTTCTTTAAGTGTGCACACTTTACATTTAATTTGGACACGGACAGATATAATAATTCGGATGGTTCTGATCAAATCCAAAACAGTTGGTGCCAAAACTCGGGACTCTGGGTTCTGATCCAAAGGATAGCCGTTCAAGAGGAGACCAAGGCGAACCCAGCACGACCAGGATGGAGATTGATCACCTCTGGAAAACGGTAAGATATCTTTTAATATCATGTCTGCCGTTTATCCTGTGACCGCGCTCGGCTAGTCTCTGCGCCTCCGTATCGGCTTCCCACGGGCAGCAAAAGCAGGTAATATACCTTGCCCAGAGTCTATTGATTATTGATTAATAAGAACCTGCATTAATTATATCTGCCACCTGTATTTGTATGTCCTTGGTGTCAGTCAATTCTGTTTCTGTTGTTCGTGATGACTGTTGAGAAATGGATTGGTTTATGAAGTCTCCCGGCCGGGAATAGAATTATTGACATGGTTAAAACTCCTCCGGGGGGGAATATATGTATATAATTGTGCGGTAAAGCACGAGTACCCAGGAGGAGGCGTCGGACACGCATTTTGTGGGAGATCCTGTGAGGATCTGGAAAAATCCATTTCACGGTCATCACCTTGTTATATGTACTCGTGACGGGGTGGTGAGATAAGAGGTGTAGTTGTCACAAACTGAATAATTTACTGACGTGGAAAACTCCTCTTGGAAGAACTAACAGTGCGGTATTGCACGGGTGTGGTGACTGAGAGGAGGCGTTAGGGGAAACGCGCTGGATGCAGTGTTTCCTGTGACAGATACTCTGAATCCCACTCACTTTTTGTCACATTATCAAACGAATCAGTTTTGTCATGTCCTAAGTGTGTTTCTGGATTGCTTTTTGGTATACACGAAGAAGGCTGGGGGTTAATTAAGGTGGTAGTGGGGGGATTTAAGAAAGAGACTCTTGGTCACAAACTCTTGCTACCAGAGACCCCAGATGTGTTGGTATTTAGACTAAATGTACATTATCATTCTGTGTGTGAGCATGGGTTTATCTCCAGATGTCTGGCCCACCTTCTGCACAGTCTAAACTACTTCTCTTCAATCAGCAGAATTGGTTAGTCTGATTGGAGCCCAGTAGAAAACAGGAAAATAATTCTGTGCCTGGAAGCAGAAGAGAAAGGAACAGCTACAGGGTGAGGCACTCTTATTGTAGAGCTGTGTACCGCCAGTGTTCAGTCTACCGAACAGGAAGGCACACAGGATGTGGACTGCAGGGATTTTGGGAGGTTTAGTTCTGAAAAAGTAAACTGAAAATCCCACAAGACGCTGGGTCAAGGAGGAGAGGTGGTTCCCTGCGGTTTTCCTAGGCTAAGGAGAAGAAATGGGGAGGCCCTGCATTCTGGAACATTAGAGAGCACCACTGATACTGATAAAACTCACTCCATGATCAAGGGGGAAGGACGCTGCAGGCTGTGTTTCCCAGTATACGGAGGGAGATCACCTACTAACACAAGAAGTTGGTGAGAGGCCGCTGACCAAATTCAAATTCAAATTTGAAAAAGAGGAACAAGGGACCCAATAAATTCAGCAGCTCATTTGGGGTTAACCGATACATAGTTGTGATTGTGCAAGGGGTCTGGAGATGGAGACAGATACCTGTTTTCACACAGAGGGCCACTATCATCAACTTCACCCTGAGATGGGAATTTTTGTTTTTGGGCCATTACCAGAGCACAGTTAAAAAAACAACAAATGTAAAGCATTTAAAAAAATCAATATGTGTACGCACACTTTTTTGAGAAATAAAATTAGGTTTGAGGCTGCGTTCATACTTATGCGAATTGGATGCCGGTTTCCCCGCATCCAATTCGCATGACAGGAGACTGTGACCGGCTCTCAATGGAGCCGGTTCACATATCTCCGGGGCAGCTGCAGAGCAGATTGCACAGGGGATCCATTTCAGGTCCAACATTTGGGCCTGATTCGTCCCTGAAATGGAGAACAGGGGCACACTGGACCCCTGCTGTAAGCCGCATCCGATTTAAGTGTGAACCCAGCCTTATGGACTACTGACTTTCCCAGACAGATTACCATACTTATTTCAAACCCTTGACTCAGAAAATATTGGAATTGGTAGGTCAGCATAACAACCTGGCAGCTGCCATTTTCAGAAGGAATCCAACAATGGTAACTTATATCTATCTCATTATACTGGATCTAATTCCAGTGAGGGATTCTGACTGCAAGCTATGCATTAATGTATTAATGTATTTTTTTGGTCACATTAATAAATGTAGTGTAACGGGTGTTAAATTTAGTGGGGTGTATCTGGGCAGTAGATGGCCCAGATACATTGATTTTAGGGATTTATGGACATTTTGGAGTGTGGGAGGTATGAATGGTGTCATGTTCCCTGTGGTCCCTGGGTGGCGCTGTCACCCGAGACCAGGGTTGAACTACCATTCTAGAGCCATGCCCTTTTTGTCCTCTTTCGGCAGTAGTACGGCGGGGCGGGGAACCCGCTGTGCCTGCTGGGAGAGGATATAAAAGGGGGTGGACATCTTGCGCACGAGGTCCATTCCCCAGGCACCTTCGGCCTGGGGGCTGCTGCGGTTCGTTTGTGCCCAGGCACCCTTGGCCTGGGTGCGTGGAGTTGAGTTCCATCCCAGGCACCTTCAGCCTGGGGTGAGGTACTACATCAGGAGGCCTGGGGCCCAGTACCTTTGACTGGGTCCCGCGAGGGCGAAGCATTCCTAAGGTGCCCCTGGTATTGGGTGCCTGAATCGTGGGCGTAAGGGACCGGAGACGTGACCTCCCCATAGAGCCAGCGCAGCATTTGCTGGTGCCGGTGGAGGCCTCTGGTGACTGTCCGGATGGATGTCTTCCTCTGACAGGGGTCGTTTGTTCTAAAGGAGGTACTTAATGTTCTCATGGTCCGTGGCAGGGACCCATCTTTCCCAGGTCAGTGGCAGGCCTCATCCAAGGCCTGTGGCAGGGGCCTCAACGTTCACCCAGGTCAGTGGCAGTGACCAAACTCACGGTCGGTGGCAGCGACTGTGCGCCAAGCCTGTTTGCACTAAACAGAACAGGAGAAACTTCATTCATTAGTTGGGCCTGGACCTACTCTTCCCTACACCTTGTCTGTTCTTTTAAAAGTCAACCGGTTCAAGTCAATAAAACAGTGTTGGACTTTTCTTGGTGTGGAACTCGTGTTACTGGAAGCTAAGTGTCCCTGTCAGTGACAGTGACAATCATCCTCCATAGGAGAAGCTGAGGTTCTGGCCTAAAGCGCAGACCCAATGGTAAACGGTTTAGCTCATATCTCTGCATCCTACATCAGAGAGCCGAGCTGGTGGTGTGCATCTTTCCCCCTTCTCCCACATACCCCTAGACAAATATAACCAGCCGTGAAGAGAGGGGAGAAGCTGGGGGAGGACCGCTACAGTAGTATTAATGTATTTTTTAGTAACGTGTTTATCATGTGATTAGCTTTAGGCTGGCCATATATTGGCTGCTCTGCGCTTTCCGAAATTAGCTCACCCTCATTCCTATGGTACCCTTTCTCCTGAAAAAAAAACAAAGATCTTTCCAGCATGCAGGAAAATCTCTGTGACCAGCAGTGAATATATCTGTCATTGTTGCTTTTACTCATTTTTTTCTCAATTATTAACCCCTTCATTGCCCAGCTACCACAGTCCAATCAGTAGCATAACATTGTCCGCAGCCAGGAAGAACTTTACTTTTAAACAGCGACGCACAGTTAATTATCCCAAGCATCCATAATGCGGTATTGTTACGAGAGCGGTGGAAAGTGTATGCCTTTAAGACAGAGGGTGACTGAATACACATCCTTGTGCTTGCCTGCTAAATGTCAGGCTGCAGTGGAAAGAAATACAGCATTGCAGTGGTGGTGCTCAGAGGCACCCGCTAGGAAAGCAGGAGCTATTAAGTGGAAAATTCCTGCAGAGGACGTGTTTCTATTTCCAATGTGAAGAAAGAGACTGTTGTTTAAGGCTGACAGGTTTGTGGAACATTCAGAAAAACACAAGGAAGATGAGAAAATGACCTCATTGAACTCTGAGAGCTTGTGCAAACAAATATCCGCAGCCAGCACACCACACTTGTGTAGTGCTTGCGTCCAAACAACCACCTGACTTGGATGTACCACATAGAGCTCTGGGGCTTGTGTTGTGTTTTTTGCCCTCATTTAACATGTTTTTGGGAAAGGTGGAATCACTGTGAAGTAAATAAAACAGCACAGGCGTCTACTGTAACAAAATTTTCCAATTTTTTTTTTTTAGCTTTGGCTGAAATGCACTATTATACGACTTCTTGAGAATTTACCAGCATTCGCTGAATCTGTGTTTATTACTAGGTGGGTAAATTTTTTTTTTTTTTACATAAGGCTGATGTTTGGGATCTTCACATGCTGAAGGATCAACTCAATTTAATAATTTGTCTTTTTCTCTGAAAGTTTGTCATCCTAAATGATTTAATCTTTGGCATAAGCGCTGACCGATAGTAGTAATCCAGAGAGTGTCCTGTCTCATTATTTACTGAAAAGATCCACAGATCTATAGGCTTGTTTCACTTGTGGCCCTGTGAAAAGACAGCCATGAAGGAGTTTTGGACATTAGCAGAAAAATTTCATGAATCCATAATTAAAAAATAAATAAAAATGTTCATGTTTCTAGAATCTAGGCTAACAATTACTGTGAATTTTATCTACAACATTCTAGTATTTCTTAAAGCGGAGTTCCACTCAAAAATGGAACTTCAGCTTTTCGGAACCCTCCCCCCCTCCGGTGTCACATTTGGCACCTTTCAGGGGGGAGGGGGTGCAGATACCTGTCTAAGACAGGTATTTGCACCACTTCCAGGTATTGGATCCCACGGGAGTCACGCCCCTTGGCGTCACCCCCCCCCCTCGCTGTCTTCTGGGAAACACACTATTCCCAGGAGAGAGCTGGGACCAGTGACGGCCCGCCGCACTACTTGCGCATGCGCAGTAGGGAACTGTACAGTGAAGCCACAAGGCTTCACTTCCTGATTCTCTCACTGAGAATGGCGGCGGCAGCATCCGAGGACCGAGCGACCGTTTGACCTCGTCTGCCGACATTGCGGGCGCGCTGGACAGGTAAGTGTCCATTTTTTTTAAGTCAGCAGCTGCAGTATTTGTAGCTGCTGGCTTTTCACAAAAAAAAAACGGCGGAACCTCCGCTTTAACTTCAAATCATAAATTTTCAGAGGATTTTTTCCATTTACTTTCACCTGGTGATGCTGACAATAACACAATTCTAGTCCTATAACAATATTCGCTCACACTTCTGTATGAGGGGAACTGAAACTAGATAGGACTACAGAACCTTTTCTTTATAAGCATCATTCATCAGTCACAACAAATGATAAAACAAAAATAATCCTTATTTCAGTTTGTACATCCGTTTTCATCCTTTTTCAGTTCAGATCAGTGCAGTTTACATCAGACTACATCCATTTTTCACATGTTTATTATTTTCTTCTAACAAACAACAAACAAAGGTGGACAAAAGAAAAGAATAAACTAAAACCTATGTTTCTTGCTTAAAAATGGACATAATTCTAATGAAAGTAAATCTGCAACCATGTAAGTCTGCAAAAACAGAAAAGGATGCAAACTTTTTTTTTTTGTGTGGATATAAACACACTTGGATGTAGGCAGATATAAGTGGATGTATGTCTATTTATATCCACAAACCAGAATTGCCAATTGTCCATTTATTTACAAAAATTGAAAACACAAATAGTAAAATATGGGTGTCTTACTCTTGTTTGTAAAAGTCCATAGATTATTATTATTATACAGGATTTATATAGCGCCAACAGTTTATCCAGCGCTTTACAATATAAAAGGGAGACAATACAGTTATAATACAATAAAATACAAGAGGATTAGATAGAAACAATGTTCCCCTATGCCCATACATAAACACTGAGCATGTGCAGTTCTGGAGCCAGTCGATTCAAGTTTGGCTGGGCTTGGGCAATGCATGAGTCACGCTATACCCAAGCTCAGTCAAAATTAAATTGGTTGGCTGTGACGTCACAGGAAGCAGGGAAATCTATTGAGTGGAGTAGGTCTTTGAAAGTCCGCTGCTGCAGCCACAGCTGCACTGTGCTTTCATAGCAGCTACATGCTGCTGTAATATAATGGCTTTTGCATAGCCATTACCCATGACCCTGCTGCTCTTCAGATTGGGATCCCTTTTGAACCCCTTTAGATGTTCCTGTCTACTTGGGTAAGCTGCCCTGCCTCTCTCCCCCCTTCCCCCTTCACTCCTTCTATGCCTCCCCACCCTGACTTCTGCACTCCATATGCTCATAGTTGCCAACTGTCTTTCTGAATTTCCCAGGACATTCCTGGGATTTAGACCTCTGTTCTGGTCTTACCGTTTCCCGGGATATTTCCCAGGGAATCATAGTTTTCCAGTTTTTCCCGCCGACGCTAAAGGTCCAAATGTCTCCACCGGCCACCATTTTACTGAAGACCAGCTATTGTGAGGAAGAAAGAAGAGGCGGAACACAGGCTCCGCCTCCTGGGTCTTCCCTTCGGCCTCCACGAGCTGGTCTTCTGTAATGACGCAGAGGCCAAATCACCAGCGGCCTACAACCCGGTGAAGAGGGGACACCTGATATAAGGAGATATTTAAGGAAAGAAAAAGTTCGGGACTTTAGATGAGGCATATGACAGACCATAAATGTAAAAAAGTATAGAAGTATTTATTAACACAGAGTATATTTGTACGTGATACATACATGCAGGGTAAAATTGTATACATAACATAGATACATTAAATATATGTTAAAACATATATTGCATTGGTGTCAAGACACAAGCTGGTAGCTGGTATAAGGTAGTCCATGTAGTGGGTATAAAAGTAAAAACATGAGGATATGAAGAGAAACATGATATTTTGGAGGTCATGACTGCATTTAATGAAGCCTGACGCGTTTCATGGTATAAAACCATTCTTCAAGGGGTGAATGCGTCAATCTGTCTATAAAAGACAAAAAGATAAAATAGAAAACACGAGAAAGTAATATCTGTATATATAGGTATATGGTGGGTGGAATTGGAATATTAAATCCCGCATGACTTACATGGAGCCAGTAAATAGGGCATATGTTGTGGTCCAACCAGGATGCCGTATGATAGCCTGTCCCGGGAGCTGAGGCGGGCAAGCTGCAGAGGGCGCGCAAGCGCACACAGATCCCAGTAAAAGAAAACCTCCATGAATATTGAGTAAAAGTGCATGACTCCAGAGTCTGTAAAAAAATATATGTATACAGTGTGTGAGGGGGTTAGCTCGGCAGCGGGTGTGTGTGACCCCCGGGATGGGCTCCCCACACAAAACAGGCCCAGCAAACGGAGGTTGTGGTTTTCAAAATCAAAAAGGTGCGGTTTATTTTCTATTTACAGTGACAAAACACAGCAAAGCAAAAGAAACATAAACAAAATAAATCCTGGTCAACTTGACCTCTGACTAAACATACAGGTTTCCTAACTAACAACTGGGATCAGCCTAGTGCTGTCCTAGTCCCTAAGTCCCTGGTTTTAAATGTCCAAGCAAATAGCCACACAGGCTTTGTCTCACCGCACAGGGGTTCACTCTCCCTAGACAGTCCACACAGGTCTGGTTCCAGGCATGAGCTAACATCTAATGAAGCTGGGAGTTCTTATAGAGGCCTAAATGAGCTGACAAGCTTCAGCTGGTCTCATCAACTCCCTGTCTGCACGACGCCCCACACTCTCCCTAGAGGTATGAGTCATCCATGAGCCTACTAGCCTCAGCTGGGCTTATACAACTCTCCACCTAGTTGTATAAGTCGGCGTAAAGCCTGAATCTGGGCGAAATATATCTACCCCCCTGGATGCAACCAGGTGACTTTACCTTCCTGCTGTCACATACCCCCCCCTCTTGTTTTAACCTCGGGGTTGGAACACCAGCAATCAGGCATTCATGTACTCGAGACAAAGCATCCACATTCCCCATTTGAACGCCAGGGCGATGCTTTACTGTGAAGTTGAATTCCTGGAGGGCCAGGAACCACCTATTCACTCTTCTATTTGTTTCCTTGTTTTGAGCCATCCACTTTAACGGAGCGTGATCCGTAACCATGTCAAAGTGCCTACCTAGCAGGTAGTACCGAAGGGAATCTAGAGCCCACTTCACCGCTAAACACTCCTTTTCAACGGTGGCGTAATTTACCTCATGGGACTTCAACTTCCTGCTGAGGTAAATGACTGGGTGCTCTTCCCCGTTCCAGACCTGGGACAATAATGCTCCTAACCCCACATCTGACGCATCACTTTGTACGACAAAGTCTTTAGAGAAGTCGGGTGAGTACAACACTGGCTGGCTACATAAGGCTTGTTTCAAGAATTGGAATGCTGCCTCAGCCTCGGGGGTCCATTTAATCATGACCGACCCTTTCCCCTTCGTCAGGTTGGTTAGGGGCACAGCCTTAGAAGCAAAGTGGGGAATGAATCGCCGATAATACCCAGCGATTCCCAGAAAGGCTCGTACCTGCTTCTTGCTGTTGGGACGTGGCCAACTCTGGATGGCCTCGACTTTGTTGAGTTGGGGTTTTATTACTCCCCTCCCAATGGTGTACCCAAGATATTTGGCCTCCTCCTGCCCAATGGTACACTTCTTGGGGTTAGCCGTAAACCCCGCTTCCCGAACAGAGTCCAGGACTGCTTGCACTTTTGGCAGATGTGAGGCCCAATCTGTGCTATGGACAATTACGTCATCCAGGTAAGCCGCAGCATACTTCCGATGGGGCCTCAGCATCTGGTCCATTTTCCGCTGGAATGTGGCCGGCGCATTCTGTAACCCGAACGGCATTCTTTTATATTGGAACGCCCCGTCTGGGGTTACAAATGCGGTTTTCTCTTTGGCCGACTTGGCCAGGGGGATTTGCCAATACCCTTTTGTGAGGTCAAGAGTCGTCATGTATCGGGCTGTTCCCAGCCGGTCGATCAACTCATCTATACGTGGCATGGGGTAGGTGTCAAATTTTGTAACTTTGTTCAACTGACGAAAATCGTTACAAAATCGCCAGCTCCCATCCGGTTTAGGCACCAACACGATGGGACTAGACCAATCACTTTGGGACTCCTCTATCACCCCTAAGTTCAGCATTTTCTGTACTTCCTCCCGTATTGCCTCCGGTCGGGCCTCTGGGATCCGATAGGGTTTTAACTTCACCCTTTCACCGGGCGGGGTAATGATGTCATGCTCTACCCCAGATGTTTGTCCCGGCAGCTCAGAGAATACCTCCTTGTTGCGAAGCACAAACTCCTTAACCTCCTGTTGTTGGGGTTGTGACAAGGTGGCTGCTATTCCAACCTCAGGAATCACGCAACCAGTTTGAGCTGGTGACCAAGTGTCTGCGACTAGGGACTCTCTATCCCTCCAGGCTTTCAACAGATTAACGTGATAGATCTGTTCGGGCTTTCGCCTTCCTGGTTGTCTGACCTTGTAATTCACTTCGCTCACTTTTTCCATTATCTCGTAGGGGCCTTGCCATTTGGCAAGGAATTTACTTTCAACCGTAGGGACAAGTACCAGTATCCTATCCCCCGGGGAAAAGGTACGGGTCTTGGCTCCACGGTTGTACACTCTCTGCTGTGCTAACTGCGCTTGGGCCAAATGTTCCTTCACGATGGGCATTACTTGTGCAATTCGGTCTTGCATCAGGGCGACATGCTCAATCACACTCCTGTGGGGAGAACTCTCACTTTCCCAAGTTTCCTTGGCAATATCCAACAGCCCTCTTGGGTGTCTCCCATACAGTAACTCAAAGGGGGAGAATCCCGTAGAGGATTGGGGCACCTCCCTAATAGCAAACATCAGATAAGGAAGTAGACAGTCCCAATCCTTTCCATCTCTATCCACCACTTTCTTCAACATTTGTTTTAGGGTTTTGTTGAATCTTTCAACCAGCCCATCGGTTTGGGGGTGATACACAGATGTACGTAATTGCGTCACTTTGAACAATTTACACAGCTCCTTCATAACCCGGGACATAAAGGGTGTACCTTGGTCCGTAAGCAGTTCTTTACAAATACCCACCCGGCTAAACACAAGAGATAGCTCTTTGGCTATGGTTTTGGCCGAGGTATTTCGGAGAGGGATCGCTTCTGGATAACGGGTGGCATAGTCCATTATAACTAATATGTACTGGTGCCCCCTAGCGGACTTGATTATAGGACCTACCAAATCCATGGCGATCCTCTCAAACGGGACCTCAATGATGGGTAGAGGGACCAGCGGGCTACGGAAATGTGGCATCGGGGCCGACCTCTGACACACAGGGCAGGAGGAACAATAATTTTCTATGTCCTTCATCACCCCCGGCCAATAGAATCTCTGTAATACCCTCTCTCGGGTTTTCTCTGTCCCCAGATGACCTCCAAGAATGTGCCCATGGGCCAACTCCAACACCAACTTCCTGTAAGGTTTGGGCACCACAAGCTGCTCAACGGTTTCTTCTGCCCTTTTTGCCACCCGATACAGTAGGTCCTTCTCTACGCTGAAGTATGGGTAAGTGCAGGTATTATCTGGGTTCACTAACTCGCCATCTATTTTCACTACATTTTCCCGTGCCTTTATTAGGGCGGGGTCTTTCAACTGTTCTGTGGCAAAGTTTTCCCTGTGAACCTCAAGATCAGAAAACTCCACAGACGGTAGGTTTTCGTCTGAGGAGGTGGGCTCCTCTCCAGTTTCTTGAGTCTCCCCTGCCAATACTGATAAGGGAAATTCCGGAGAGTCCTCACCACTCTCAGGGGAGTTCTGGCTATCACATTCCTGGTACATAGGGGCACCAGTGGGGGGCTCAGGATCATCCCACAGTTCCCAGAACTTCGGAAAATCCCTTCCCACAATGGCGTCATGCGGTAACTGAGATACTAAGCCCACTGGATGAGAGAGGGTACCTTTGGGGGTCTCAAAACACACTGTAGTCACTGGATACTCTCGGGTGTCCCCATGCACACAAATAACAGCTACCTTGCTATTCCCAGAGACCTCTGTTTTAACTAACTCAGCCTTTATCAGGGTCACAAGGCTACCTGAATCCAGCAATACCACAACATTTCTACCATTAACACACATTTTGCATAAATGTTTCTCAGTTCCTCGAATGGCAGTGCATGCGACTGTCGCACACAGCGACTGACGTCTGCCCGTCAGAAAGTCACACTGCATGGGTTCCTCCACAACCGGGCAATTGGCTGCAATATGTCCCGCTTGCCGGCAGCGGTAGCAAACAATCCTTCTTGCCGCCTCTTGAGCCGCTGATTTCCCAGGCTGTTCT
Source organism: Rana muscosa (assembly GCA_029206835.1). Classification (NCBI taxonomy): domain Eukaryota; kingdom Metazoa; phylum Chordata; class Amphibia; order Anura; family Ranidae; genus Rana; species Rana muscosa. Next base: position 756,290,644 of record CM055122.1, on the reverse strand, counting down.
CGCCAAACTTGGGGTAGAGCTCCCACCCTCTCACTCTCTCCACCCTCACCCCTTGGAATCCTCTTATCCGCCCCTGGGGATGGTCTGGTCTTAGGGTGGAAAGTCCGAGTGTCTCTGGAAGAGGCCGTCAGGTTCTCTGTAGCCAAGTATTTCTCCACACGATCCACAAGACCATCGGCCGTCTCTGGGTCTCCATGGCTTACCCACTTTTGGATGGCAGTAGGAAGAGCTCTCAAAAACCGATCCATTACAACACGTTCCACAATCTTTGGTGCGGACAAAGTCTCTGGCTGTAGCCACTTTCTGCTCAGGTGAATGAGATCATACATTTGAGACCTGGGGGGTTTTCCAAGCTGGAAAGTCCAGTTATGCACACGCTGAGCCCGGACAGCCTGGGTGACACCCAGCCTTGCCAATATTTCAGCTTTTAGCATCACATAGTCTTTTGCTTGGTTAGGCTCTAGGTCATAGTAAGCTTTCTGCGATTCACCAGTTAACAGAGGAGCCACCAGTCCAGCCCACTGCTCCTCAGGCCACTTTTCTCTTTCAGCGGTCCTTTCAAATGTGGTCAAAAATACCTCTGGGTCATCCTCTCCAGTCATTTTTGTCAATAAACGACTCACCCCAAAGGACGCGGTATTAGTGGGACGGCTTTCCTCACTGGTCTGCGGACGTTGCTGCATTACTGCTTCCATCTGTTGTTGTAGTCTCTGCTCTTGCTTCTGCAACAGGTCTATGAAGCGGGCCTCAGATTGCTGCTGGGCTCGTTGCTGAGCCTCCAGACTCTGTTGCAAAGTTGCGTTTGTCTGCTGCTGGGCTGCAAGGCTCTGTTGATGAGCTTGCTGCTGGGCTGCGAAGTTCTGTTGTTGAGCTGCAAGGCTCTGTTGATGAGCTGCAAGGCTCTTTTGCAAACCTGCATTTGTCTGCTGTTGATTGGCATTTGCTAGAGCCAGCTGCTTCAGTATCTCCTCCATGCTGGCTTAAAAAAAAACTGCCACTGGTTCTCCACCAACTGTGAGGGGGTTAGCTCGGCAGCGGGTGTGTGTGACCCCCAGGATGGGCTCCCCACACAAAACAGGCCCAGCAAACGGAGGTTGTGGTTTTCAAAATCAAAAAGGTGCGGTTTATTTTCTATTTACAGTGACAAAACACAGCAAAGCAAAAGAAACATAAACAAAATAAATCCTGGTCAACTTGACCTCTGACTAAACATACAGGTTTCCTAACTAACAACTGGGATCAGCCTAGTGCTGTCCTAGTCCCTAAGTCCCTGGTTTTAAATGTCCAAGCAAATAGCCACACAGGCTTTGTCTCACCGCACAGGGGTTCACTCTCCCTAGACAGTCCACACAGGTCTGGTTCCAGGCATGAGCTAACATCTAATGAAGCTGGGAGTTCTTATAGAGGCCTAAATGAGCTGACAAGCTTCAGCTGGTCTCATCAACTCCCTGTCTGCACGACGCCCCACACTCTCCCTAGAGGTATGAGTCATCCATGAGCCTACTAGCCTCAGCTGGGCTTATACAACTCTCCACCTAGTTGTATAAGTCGGCGTAAAGCCTGAATCTGGGCGAAATATATCTACCCCCCTGGATGCAACCAGGTGACTTTACCTTCCTGCTGTCACAAGTGTGAAAATCTCACATGTAGCGTAGAGATATAAAAAATGGAGATGAGCACCTGACACCGTAGAGGTGGTGAAGATTATGTGTGCAGGAGTGTGGGATGTGGAGGTGGGAGGAATGGAGGACTAGCAGGTCAGTTGGGATAAAGCAATAGCAGCAGAGGTGCAAAGGTAAAGGGTGTCCCATGTTAAATGACCATGGAGACAAAGGAGTGTGAGAGAAGTAATAGGTACACCAGCCGCTGTGACTAAACAGACAAACATTACCTTGTGGTGATGATTAAATGAATGTGAGGGCTATCCGCAGAGTGATGTGCAGCCTACAAAGGTGTGCAAGTGAATGGATGTGACCGTGAGATCTATTTGTGTGCGCGGGCGCCCAATGCGCGCACAGCCCAACCAACGTCACGTGGGCATGACGAAGGGGGAGGGGCAGCCACAGGTGGGCGGTAAACTACCGCCCACACTTGGCGCCAAAACATCTCTCCACATGGGTCAGCCAAGATGGATGGGATGCACATGTGGTGGCGCCAATGAATGACGTCACACATGAGCGTCAGGACGTGACGTCAATGCGCGGTGATCGAACCGCCCAGCCACCCACGCGCCACCTCTGGTGTGAGTATGGGAGGGGGAGACAGGGCAGGCACACATCGCGCATCGCAGCTCCCGGGACCAGACATAAAGACGGCTCAGGTAGACCAATCAATGCGAGTTTAAAACATAGCAGCCACAAGGGCAAACAGGAGCAAGTGCTATGACACCAGATGGAAAAATCTGCATATCGCTACACACAGATCTATGGCCTATGGAACCTACAGGACTCTGTAGGTGTCAGATGCATGAAAAATTATGACATCTGTGTGTCATATGCCTCCATCCCATTTGTATTGCTTGAAAACAAAGAATATGGGTGGGACTTTAAATGAGACACAAAGGACATGTATCCATCCCTATTTGGGTTATATAAGGAAAGAAAAAGTTCGGGACTTTAGATGAGGCATATGACAGACCATAAATGTAAAAAAGTATAGAAGTATTTATTAACACAGAGTATATTTGTACGTGATACATACATGCAGGGTAAAATTGTATACATAACATAGATACATTAAATATATGTTAAAACATATATTGCATTGGTGTCAAGACACAAGCTGGTAGCTGGTATAAGGTAGTCCATGTAGTGGGTATAAAAGTAAAAACATGAGGATATGAAGAGAAACATGATATTTTGGAGGTCATGACTGCATTTAATGAAGCCCGATCGCGTTTCATGGTATAAAACCATTCTTCAGGTGTGAATGCGTCAATCTGTCTATAAAAGACAAAAAGATAAAATAGAAAACACGAGAAAGTAATATCTGCATATATAGGTATATGGTGGGTGGAATTGGAATATTAAATCCCGCATGACTTACATGGAGCCAGTAAACAGGGCATATGTTGTGGTCCAACCAGGATGCCGTATGATAGCCTGTCCCGGGAGCTGAGGCGGGCAAGCTGCAGAGGGCGCGCAAGCGCACACAGATCCCAGTAAAAGAAAACCTCCATGAATATTGAGTAAAAGTGCATGACTCCAGAGTCTGTAAAAAAATATATGTATACAGTGTGAAAATTTCACATGTAGCGTAGAGATATAAAAAATGGAGATGAGCACCTGACACCGTAGAGGTGGTGAAGATTATGTGTGCAGGAGTGTGGGATGTGGAGGTGGGAGGAATGGAGGACTAGCAGGTCAGTGGGGATAAAGCAATAGCAGCAGAGGTGCAAAGGTAAAGGGTGTCGCATGTTAAATGACCATGGAGACAAAGGAGTGTGAGAGAAGTAATAGGTACACCAGCCACTGTGACTAAACAGACAAACATTACCTTGTGGTGATGATTAAATGATGTAAGGAGATATTTGCCATTACACCATCGATCGACACAAAGTAGGGTCTTAACAGATTATTTATAGCATGATCACAACAGAGAGTGCAATGTTTCGGAGTCACGCAGGACCCTTTGGTCAGGCATGGCATCCATTATGTGCTGGCAAAAATCTACTTTGTGACTTGAACCAGAATCCAGCTGGTCGTTGCTGCAGCATCCAAACTTTGAGAGCTTATCCAGGAACGTGTGCGATGGGAATATAATGTATTACCTGATGTAAGGAGGGACTCCGCTGGCTGGGGACACCTGATGTAAGGAGGGACTCCGCTGGCTGGGGATACCTGACTAAAGGAGGGACTCCGCTGGCTGGGGACACCTGATGTAAGGAGGGACTTCGCTTGCTGGGGACACCTGTTGTAAGGAGGGACTCCGCTGGTGGCACCTGATGTAAGGTGGGATTCCGCTGGGGGCACCTGGTGAAAGGAGCGACTCCACTGGGGACACCTGATGTAAGGAGAGACTACACTGGGGACACCTGATGTAAGGAGGGACTCCGCTGGTGGGACCTGATGTAATACGGGACTCCGCTGGGGATACCTGATGTAAGGGGGGACTCCGCTAGTGACACCTGATGTAAGGAGGGACTCCGCTGGGGACACCTGATGTAATGAGAGACTCCACCAGTGGCCCCTGATGTAAGGAGAGACTCCGCCGGAGGCACCTGATGAAAGGAGGGACTCCGCTGGGGGCACCTGTTGTAAGGAGGGTCTCCGCTGGGGTCACCTCATGTAAGGAGGGACTAAGCTGGTGGCACCTGATGTAAGGAGAGACTCTGCTGGGGACACCTGATGTAAGCAGAGACTCTGCTGGGGACACCTGATGTAAGGAGGGACACTCTGATGGGGACACCTGATGTAAGGAGAGACTCTGCTGGGGCACCTGATGTAAGGAGAGACTCTGCTGGGGACACCTGATGTAAGGAGGGACTCTACTGGAAATGGCTGATGTAAGGAGGGACTCTGCTGGGAATGCCTAATGTAAGGAGGGACGCTACTGGGCACACCTGATGGCATCTGGTGGCAGGCGACGTGGCAAGTGACACACTCAGGGCTCCCACTGATTCTGCATTATGGTGAGTTGAACTATTTAATTTTATATTACAATGTAATAATAGAAATAATGCACTTTAATCATTTTGACACCATAACAACCATGGTGCCGTGATGATTGAAGCGCTAACACCGGGTGTTTGTAGTATCTTTATCTGCTGATTGTTATACTTTATGGAATATACATATTACTATTGTGGTGTAGGATCTGGGCCTTCTGTCCCTCCACCCCTCTTTTTTTCCTTCTTCCTCTCTCCTTCCCTCCCTATTTCTTTATTTTGTTCTTTCTTTCTCTCTCCCTTACTTTCTCCCTCCATCCCTCATTCATCTCAGACTCTAACCACCCCGCCTTTGAGCCACGCCCCATTTAAGACGCGCCCAATTTTCCATTTAAACCACGCCCATTTTTGCCACGGCGTGCTTTGCAATTTTCTTTCCTTGCTGTGCCCCGCCTTCAAACAAATGCCCCGCCCGCCCCCTAATTATAGCAAGACTCCGCCTACAGACAAAAAAGTGTTACTATAAATTATTTTACAATGTTGGCAACTATGTACGCTACGTTGTATAATACTCCAAATCAGGGATGAACTCAGGCGGCTTCAGACATGAGTCCAAACCCACCTGGCGCAGAGTTCTCCCACTGGGAAGCTGTCAAAGTGGACAGACAGTCATAGGTAGAAGAGGCATTCATGCGGCTACAGGGGGCTGCGTCTATGATTGGCTGTCAGCTTTGACAGCTTCCCGGTGGGATAGCTCAGCAGATTCGGACTCAAGACTAAACACACCTCCCTTCTCCTGATGCCTGACTGCTGCAATCTATAAATTATGTTGTATGTTAGATAGTCGTGAACAAAGCATTCATCTCAACAGTTGCTGCTTTTAATGAAGCTCTTCTTTAAGGCAGGCTCAGTCAGACAAAATAAATTTTTGTGTGCAGAAAAGCATGTGTAATTGAAAAATGTATATTTAAAAAAATGATTCTTTGTCTTGAGATTTATGTGGGTCTGTGAGACTTGTGGCACAGTACGTAGGAGTAGGGATGAGCTTCGTGTTCGAGTCGAACATACGTTCGACTCGAACATTGGCTGTTCGATCGTTCGACGAAGATCGAACGATTTGGGCCGTTCGCGCCAAATTCGAGTGACGCGAACGGCCCACAATGCACTACGCCATCGCAGTGTCATCCAGGCGCTGTGATTGGCCAAGCATGCACTGTGACCCCGCATGCTTGGCCAATCACAGCGCCGGCAGCGAGGAGAGCAATGATTGGCCACAGGCAGGATGCCTGTGGCCAATTATTGCTGAGGGTGTTTAGTACACGCCCCACACTATAAAAGGCCGCCAGCACGGCGGCCTAGTGTAGTGTGTTCCGGAGCAGGGATAGAGTAGCATAGGCAGGGACAGTGACTGTTATTTCTTTCTTGCTTAACCTGGATTCCTTTAGTTTAGGGAAAGAGAAGGATAGGTAGGGAGAGTGTCAGTGTGTTTTGTGCTTCTGCTATAGTGTGCTTAAAAAAACATTTATTCTAGGGACAGAAAACTCTAGGTAGGGACAGTGTCAGTTTCTTTCACTCTGCAAGTCCTTGTTTCCAGGGACCTGTAAGGACAGTGAGTTAATTGTCCTTGTGCTATATTGTGCTTAAAAAAAACATTTATTCTAGGGACAGAAAACTCTAGGTAGGGACAGTGTCAGTTTCTTTCACTCTGCAAGTCCTTGTTTCCAGGGACCTGTAAGGACAGTGAGTTAATTGTCCTTGTGCTATATTGTGATTAAAAAAAACATTTATTCTAGGGACAGAAAACTCTAGGTAGGGACAGTGTCAGTTTCTTTCACTCTGCAAGTCCTTGTTTCCAGGGACCTGTAAGGACAGTGAGTTAATTTTCCTTGTGCTATATTGTGATTAAAAAAAACATTTTTTCTAGGGACAGAAAACTGTAGGTAGGGAGAGTGTTTTTTTTCTTTCACTCTGCAAGTCCTTGTTTCCAGGGACCTGTAAGGACAGTGAGTTAATTGTCCTTGTGCTATATTGTGCTTAAAAAAAACATTTATTCTAGGGACAGAAAACTCTAGGTAGGGACAGTGTCAGTTTCTTTCACTCTGCAAGTCCTTGTTTCCAGGGACCTGTAAGGACAGTGAGTGAATTGTCCTTGTGCTATATTGTGCTTAAAAAAAACATTTATTCTAGGGACAGAAAACTCTAGGTAGGGACAGTGTCAGTTTCTTTCACTCTGCAAGTCCTTGTTTCCAGGGACCTGTAAGGACAGTGAGTTAATTGTCCTTGTGCTATATTGTGATTAAAAAAAACATTTATTCTAGGGACAGAAAACTCTAGGTAGGGACAGTGTCAGTTTCTTTCACTCTGCAAGTCCTTGTTTCCAGGGACCTGTAAGGACAGTGAGTTAATTTTCCTTGTGCTATATTGTGATTAAAAAAAACATTTTTTCTAGGGACAGAAAACTGTAGGTAGGGAGAGTGTTTTTTTTCTTTCACTCTGCAAGTCCTTGTTTCCAGGGACCTGTAAGGACAGTGAGTTAATTTTACTTGTGCTATATTGTGCTTAAAAAAAACATTTTTTCTAGGGACAGAAAACTGTAGGTAGGGAGAGTGTTTTTTTTCTTTCACTCTGCAAGTCCTTGTTTCCAGGGACCTGTAAGGACAGTGAGTTAATTGTCCTTGTGCTATATTGTGCTTAAAAAAAACATTTATTCTAGGGACAGAAAACTCTAGGTAGGGACAGTGTCAGTTTCTTTCACTCTGCAAGTCCTTGTTTCCAGGGACCTGTAAGGACAGTGAGTTAATTGTCCTTGTGCTATATTGTGATTAAAAAAAACATTTATTCTAGGGACAGAAAACTCTAGGTAGGGACAGTGTCAGTTTCTTTCACTCTGCAAGTCCTTGTTTCCAGGGACCTGTAAGGACAGTGAGTTAATTTTCCTTGTGCTATATTGTGATTAAAAAAAACATTTTTTCTAGGGACAGAAAACTGTAGGTAGGGAGAGTGTTTTTTTTCTTTCACTCTGCAAGTCCTTGTTTCCAGGGACCTGTAAGGACAGTGAGTTAATTGTCCTTGTGCTATATTGTGCTTAAAAAAAACATTTATTCTAGGGACAGAAAACTCTAGGTAGGGACAGTGTCAGTTTCTTTCACTCTGCAAGTCCTTGTTTCCAGGGACCTGTAAGGACAGTGAGTTAATTTTCCTTGTGCTATATTGTGATTAAAAAAAACATTTATTCTAGGGACAGAAAACTCTAGGTAGGGACAGTGTCAGTTTCTTTCACTCTGCAAGTCCTTGTTTCCAGGGACCTGTAAGGACAGTGAGTTAATTTTCCTTGTGCTATATTGTGATTAAAAAAAACATTTTTTCTAGGGACAGAAAACTGTAGGTAGGGAGAGTGTTTTTTTTCTTTCACTCTGCAAGTCCTTGTTTCCAGGGACCTGTAAGGACAGTGAGTTAATTTTACTTGTGCTATATTGTGCTTAAAAAAAACATTTTTTCTAGGGACAGAAAACTGTAGGTAGGGAGAGTGTTTTTTTTCTTTCACTCTGCAAGTCCTTGTTTCCAGGGACCTGTAAGGACAGTGAGTTAATTGTCCTTGTGCTATATTGTGCTTAAAAAAAACATTTTTTCTAGGGACAGAAAACTGTAGGTAGGGAGAGTGTTTTTTTTTTTTCACTCTGCAAGTCCTTGTTTCCAGGGACCTGTAAGGACAGTGAGTTAATTGTCCTTGTGCTATATTGTGCTTAAAAAAAACATTTATTCTAGGGACAGAAAACTCTAGGTAGGGACAGTGTCAGTTTCTTTCACTCTGCAAGTCCTTGTTTCCAGGGACCTGGAGAGACATTGAGTGAATTGTCCTTGTGCTATATTGTGATTAAAAAAACATTTATTCTAGGGACAGAAAACTCTAGGTAGGGACAGTGTCAGTTTCTTTCACTGTGAAAGTCCTTGTTTCAAGGGACAGAGAAGGACACCTCAAGGTAGCCCTTATTGCTTTTTTCCCATCTCCCTGCAGGCCATCTATTAGAATGTCTGGAAGGCAAACAAGGAGAGGCAGACAGTCAGGAGGCAATAAAAGAGGGCAAGCAGGCTCTGTGTCTGGGGGCAACAGTGCTGGTCGTGGACGCGGTGCATTGTCATCAGCACATGGCCATGGGACACGCTTGTCCTTCTTTTCGGCAGCTGGACATGTTGAGCCACATCATGCCGAAGACTTGGTAGAGTGGATGACCAAGCCCTCCTCCTCCTCCTCATCCTCTCTCACCCAGGCTCAGGGTACTGGAAAAGCAGCTGCCAAAGCGTCGTCTTCCCTGGTATCAATGTCAGACAAATCATCAGTCACTCCTTCCCTAGACCCACCATGTCCTCCTCCTGAGGAGTCCCCCGAACTGTTTCAGCACAGTGTTGGGTACATGCTCCAGGAGGATGCCCAGCGTTTCGAAGGGTCTGATGATGAAACCCAGCTAGAGGAAGGCAGTAGCGTGAGAGCAGACAGAGGGGATGCTCAAGAAGGACACCAATCTGGCAGTCATGTTCCAGCAGCTGCAGCATACTGCCAGATTGGCTCCAGTGATGAGGAGGGAGGGGATGATGAGGTCAATGACTCCACGTGGGTGCCTAATAGGAGAGAGGAGGAGGAGGAGGATGAGGAGGAGGCACATCTCCAACGAGGCAGGATGCCCTTTGGTGGCCAGCGTAAGGGCAGTACACCGACGGAATCACACCGCAGAGCTCCGCCTGTGCAGGGCGCTGCCTCTGCCCGTCATTCAAAAAGTTCTTTGGTGTGGGCCTTTTTTGAGGCTAGTGCATCAGATCGCACAGCTGCTGTTTGCAACATATGTCTCAAGCGTATATCGCGTGGCCAAAACATCAGCCGCTTGGGTACCACATGCCTGACCAGACATATGTTGACCTGCCATGCAGCTCGTTGGCAAGCCTACCTCAAAGACCCACACCAAAGAACAAAGCGGACCTCTCCTTGCACCGCATCAGCTGGGATCTCCAACCCCACTATAACTTCAGTCCTCTCTGAAACATGCACTGAGAGGAATGAAGGTGTAGAATTAGGTGTGTCACAGCCAAGTACTTGCGCCCACTCTGCTAGCAGTACACCGACGTCCGATTCTAGCAGGCAAATTTCCCTGCCCCAGCTGCTGGACCGTCGAAAGAAGTTCACTCCCAGCCATCCACATGCCCAGCGGTTGAATGCTAGCTTGGCTAAATTGCTAGCGCTTCAACTGCTGCCTTTTCAGTTGGTAGACTCGGCCCCCTTCCGTGAGTTTGTGCAATGTGCGGTTCCTCAGTGGCAGGTTCCCAAACGCCACTTTTTCTCACGGAAGGCTATTCCGGCTCTCTACCGGCATGTGGAAGGCAATGTCTTGGCCTCGCTGGACAGGGCGGTCAGCGGTAAGGTGCATATTACCGCTGACTCATGGTCCAGCAGGCATGGACAGGGACGTTACCTTTCTTTCACGGCCCATTGGGTCACTCTTTTGGCAGCTGGGAAGGATTCAGGACAAGGTGCAGTAGTGTTGGAGGTTGTCCCACCGCCACGCCTCCAAAATGCTACTACTGGTTGTGACACACCTCTCTCCTCCACCCCCTCCTCTTCTTCTTCCTCCATGGCCTCTTCCTGTGGTTTGTCCTATGAACCAGCGGTGCTCCGTAGCCGTTCACGGGGCTACGCAAGTACGCAGGCAAAAAGATGCCATGCCGTGCTTGCGCTGGTGTGTTTGGGGGACAGAAGCCACACTGGGGCAGAGGTCCTGTCTGCTCTGCAGGGCCAGGCCGAGAGGTGGTTGACGCCACGCCAGCTTAAGCCAGGAATGGTGGTTTGCGACAATGGCACCAACCTCCTCTCCGCCCTCCGACAGGGACAACTGACCCATGTGCCCTGTGTGGCTCACGTCCTTAACCTGGTGGTGCAGCGCTTCTTGGGCAGGTACCCGGGCTTACAGGATGTCCTGAGGCAGGCCAGGAAAGTCTGTGTGCATTTCCGCAGATCTTATAATGCCAGTGCTCGCCTGGCTGAGCTGCAAAAGGAGTTGAACCTGCCCAAGAACCGCCTTATATGTGACATGCCCACCAGGTGGAACTCAACGTTGGCCATGCTGCAGCGGCTGCACACGCAGCAGAGGGCCATCAATGAGTACCTGTGCGACTACGGCACCAGGACAGGGTCAGGGGAGCTTGGTTTTTTTTCTCCACGCCAGTGGGGCATGATCAGGGATGCATGCACTGTCCTGGCACCATTTGAGGAGGCCACGAGGATGGTGAGCAGTGACAGTGCATGCATCAGTGACACTGTACCTCTTGTCCACCTGTTGGAGCACACGCTGCGTGGAATAATGGACAGGGCACTTGAGGCAGAACAGAGGCAGGAAGAGGAGGACTTCCTTGCCTCTCAAGGCCCCCTTTACCCAGACAGTGTTCCTTCTGTCCCACCCATCGCACAGGAAGAGGAGGAGGAGGAGGAGGAGGAGGAGGAGGATTGTGTCAGCATGGAGGTGGAGGCTGGCACTCAGCATCATCAGCAGCAGTCTTTTAGGGATGATTTACAGTCCCAAGAAACCAGTGGACTTGTACGTGGCTGGGAGGAGGTGGCTGCGGATCATGTCGTCCTTAGTGACCCAGAGGACTCCGGAGCGAATGCCTCAGCAAACCTACGCTGCATGGCCTCCCTGATCCTGCAAAGTCTGCGGAAGGATCCTCGTATTCTTCGGATCAAGGAGAGGGACCATTACTGGCTGGCCACTCTCCTTGATCCACGGTACAAGGGTAAGGTTGCGGACCTTATGTTACCGTCGCAGAGGGAGCAGAGGATGAGACAACTCCGGGAGGCCTTGCAGAAAGGTCTGTGCAACGCGTTCCCAGAGACTGGGAGGTTGCAAACTCCTGGTCCTGGACAACGAGTTGCTGAGGCTTCGGCCAGTCAAAGAAGGAGCGGTGGGGAAGGTGGCCGTCTGACCGATGCGTTCAGACAATTCTTTAGTCCGCAGCCCCAAAGTATGATCGGTTCCAGCAACCATCGCCAGCGTCTGATAAACATGGTGCAGGAATATCTAGGGGCAAGGTCAGACTTGGACACCTTCCCCACCGAAAATCCTCTGGCTTACTGGGTCTTGAGGATGGATCACTGGCCAGAGCTTGCACAGTATGCAATTGAGCTACTGGCCTGTCCTGCATCCAGCGTTCTTTCGGAACGCACATTCAGTGCTGCTGGAGGATTTGTCACGGATCACAGGGTGCGCCTGTCCACCGACTCGGTTGATCGACTGACTTTCATCAAGATGAACCAGTCTTGGATCACCACCAGCTACCACACACCTGATGCTGATATAACAGACTAATTGATTTTAAAATGTCACATCCCTTCAAGACTGATGCTGATGCTGAGTGCCTGTGCTGTTATGTTGACTGGCTATCCTCCTCCTCCGAGTCCTCAATGATACGATTGATGATGATAGCTTGGAAGATCATTTTTGTTTATGGGTGCCGCCACCAGTGCCTAACGCCCAATTTTTCAGCCCCTGTTTAACAGGGGCGTGTAATTACAATTTTTGAAGCAATACTTTGCAACAGGGCTCATTGCTGTGCTCCAAGTACAGTATCTGTGAGGAGTTGCAGTGTTGTGCCACCAGTGCCTAAGGCCCAATTTTTCAGCCCCTGTTTAACAGGGGCGTGTCATTACAATTTTTGAAGCAATACTTTGCAACAGGGCTCATTGCTGTGCTCCAAGTACAGTATCTGTGAAGGGTTGCAGTGTTGTGCCACCAGTGCCTAAGGCCCAATTTTTCAGCCCCTGTTCAACAGGGGCATGTAATTACAATTCTTGATCTAATAATTCACAGCAGGGCCCATTGCTGCACCCACCAAGAGTAACTGTCAGGGCTTACAGTGTTGTGGCACCAGCACCACCATCAAAGGCCCAATTTTTACTACCACTGTTCAACAATTATATGTAATTAAAATTCCTGATATAATAGTTGACAGCAGGGCGTTCCAGCACCAACCAAGAGTAACTGTGAGTGCTTACAGTGTTGTGCCAACACCAACAACTAAGGGGCCTATTTCTGCAGAGTATATACGGCAGGTCCCTACTTTCAAACATCCAACTTACAAACGACTCCTACTTGCAAACGCAAGAAGACAACAGGAAGTGAGAGGAAATCTACCACTAGGAAGGAAAATTCTCTCCTGTAAGAATAAATATGGGAGAAAGGTGTCTCCTCTGTACTGATGCTTTATCAGCAATCCTTGTTTCAAGAAAAACACCACATTTCAAAAACAGTTGTCATTAGGACGGAAAGTGAGGTGAAATGTTCTGAACAGGGGCACAGACAGCAAAACAAATGTTACAGGGGTGATAACCCTTACCTATGTTTTCCAAAAAGTTTAAAAATAGATTTTTGGTCTGGAGCTACACTTCAACAATGTACCTGTTCAAAATTACAAACAGATTCTACATAAGAACAAACCTACAGTCCCTGTCTTGTATGCACCGCCTGTATACGGCTGTTCAGAGTATATAGGGCCTTTTTTATTTTATGTGCGGGGTTCCCCTTAATATCCATACAAGACCCAAAGGGGCTGGTAATGGGCTGGGGTAGGGGGGGGGTCATGGGGTAGCTATGCCATTTTTCTTAAAGATTTTCATCCATATTACCGGGACCAGACATTACATTAAAGCCGCAAGCAGTTTTAAATGGCTTTTTTTTCCTTTAGAAGTGTCATTTTGTGCAGGGACAGTTCTAAACACGGGAAACACGTGGCACTTCACAGGCATACTTTAGACACCCCCCAGGTACGATATTTAAAGGAATATTTGACTTTTTTTTTTCACTTTATGCATCATTAAAATGACTGCTCCCGGAAAACGACCGTTTTTAAAACTTATTTTTGCATTGATACATGTCCCCTGGTGCAGAACCCGGGTTCCCAAACCCTTTTTAGGACAATAACATGCATAATAGTTTTTATAATTAGCACTTTAGAATTCGAACGTTCGCATCCATTGTATTTAATAGGGTTCTAATGTTCGTTCGAACTTTCGGTCCGTTCGCGGGTTCTGGTGCGAACCGAACCCGGGGGTGTTCGGCTCATCACTACGTAGGAGTATTTTGTGGGTACAAGGACTGTGGCAAAGGCTTGCAGTTTATAAAGTGACTAGGCCCAAGTTCTGTTTAATCATCCCTCTTTAAACCACTCCCACTGTTAGGTACAACCTAACCATAAAAACATACAAACATACTACTAAAAGAGAACATAAAAAAGAAAACAAAGGAACGTAATGCACCAACCTTAACATGTAATTAAAAGATATACATTTATTCAGGGCTTTTTTTGTCATTGCCACCAGAGTGGCGATGTGGTGCATGAAATGATGGGTGCAGCCAAACTGTACTGGCAGTGGGAGGGACTTAAAGGGCCATTGGTAAAAAAAATAAAAAATAAAAATAGAAACAGGAGTGTGTAACAGGGTGGTAAGGTTCATGTAGATACGGTGCAGGGTTCAGGAGTGTGCTACACAGAGAGTGCAGGATTTAGGAGTGCGGTACGCACATAATGCAGACTATGGAGTACATAGCTCACAGGTCAGTTTACAACCAAAAATGGCCTTCTCCCAAATTTCACCACTACAAAATCCTAACTGCTGCATTACATACTCTAGACCACTCAACTCTGAATGCTGTGCTGTCTCTCCCAATCAGGTAAAGGGTTTCCCCCCTAAAAAAGCACCACCCATAATTCACCTCTGTACCCTCTTTCCACAGCTCATCTCTGCAACCTTAGTCCACGGATCACCTTCACACCTCCCATCACAACCCACTTCTGTCCCCCGTCCAAAGCTCATCTCTGCACCTCCTGTCCACAATTCTCCTCTGCACTTCCATCCAAAGCTTAACTTTACACCCCTGTCCGCTGCTTCCCTCTCCACTTCTGTCCACAGCTTACCTCCTTCCCTTCCCCACTGCCCTCACCTCTCCAAACCCCCCCTCCACTGCCTTCATTACCCCCTCCCTTTCCCCCGCCACTATCTTTTAGGCACTTACCTTTGAAAAATGCATCTCTCAGTAGCTGTTCAGCTCTCTGCCCATACAGTGCACACGCATTTGTGGCTCCACCTCTCTCACTTGCAGCAGCAGCAGCTAGATCTTCCAGTGGGGGTGTTGTTAGCTGGGAGAGCCAGGCTTTTGTTTTTACAAGTGGTGAGAGGCCAGTGCTTGAGGTGGCAGAACTGAGTTCGGCCACATTCTGGATCTAAAAAAGCCCTGTGTTTATTATTTAAAATAAAAGCCTATTACACTAACAAACAGTTGCAAAATGACCACCATTGCGGGGCCTCAGGTATAATGAGCAGTGGGTGACTCTGCAATTAAAATGGGCACAGCATGCTGTGACACCTCACCCAATTGCCATCATCACTTGTAAACAGAGAGCGGGCAGAGGATACCTTCTACTGCTCACTTCCTGTGGCAGGCTCTAAGAGATGACATCATCTAATGTACAGCTCATACGAAGTAAGTAGTCCTCTGCTACTCTGTATTTTCAAGTGACAGTGGAAACGGAGTGAGCTGTCACAGCATGGGCAGGTCCTACTGATGGAGGTCTAAATGGGGCTGGGATCATCCATTTCTGATTGACTTGCAGGCAGCATCAGAGAGGTGAACAGAGCAAAGCACTGAGTATGAGCAACAGCATAGTCAAGTCATATTAGTGTAGCGATACCCCCAGCTAAGAGGGCCGCTGGTATGATTTGTTTCGGGCCCTGTAACACTCACTGTCAACCCCCAGCAATTTGCTCCCACCTCCCTTGGCACAGTTAGTAGGGGATTATAGGATTGTGTAACCTGTGACTCTTGGCAGCACAATCCCACAAGAAAGACACACAGCAGTATGGTACAACTATCACTAACCGTTTCTTCTGCACAGTAAATGACACAAACGACTGCTATACTTAACCCTGGCACTTTACTGAGAATAATGGTTAAGCAGGTAAAACAGTATACATAAACATATGCAGAGCCCTGCAGTGAAAGAGTATTTTAGCAAACAGACAGATATACAATCCAGTGACAAGAAACTAACGGACCCCGCTGCAGCTCTTCTCCCTCGTGGGCAAAATGGCGCCCAGCAATGTCTACACTGCTAAGTCAGGCCTGACTGTACTATGTAAAAGTTCTGCAGAGAAAGATCTTCGCTAGCAAACGATGGTGCACTTCTGGAACAATTTCTAGTCCATAAGAATAAAGGGGGTTTGATAACTTGGTGAACACAGAATAAGTCTACTAGCGTTATTCAATGCACTGTCCCTCTGGCGTGCAACTGCAAACGCTAACGTTAGTTCCGAAAAACAGTTACTGGGTCTAAAGATCCTATATTATTCTCTGAGAAGGTGCTCTCTCACCCAACCGGACCAGTCCGTGTCCGTATTTTCCGTTGCTGTGTCTTGGTACACAGATTCCACGACACCCGGGTCTTTGGTCCTCCTTGTAGTAGCAGAACAGCAGCAGGATGATACATCCCACAGGCTCCTCAGTGGATACGGAAGGCTCTTTGGAAAAATACAGGCCTAGGGTTCAGGCTCTGTATTTTCAGCAGACTCAGCACAGAGTTCCACTTGCTGGGTGGGCGGTGTCCAAAGAGACCGTACTCCGGTCCGCCCCCTTGTTAAATACCCCGCCCCAGCAGTCCTTACGCGGGGAAATGCATCCTGGGTATGGTAGTCTCTGGGCCTTAAAACAAACACCCGCTACATTAGGGTAATACAATAACTCTGCTGGTTCCCCAAGCAACAGACTAGCTGGCGACTGCACTGTCCACTGTTAACTCTTTCCAATGAAGACCGGAAGTTCAGGGTAGCAGCAATGAGTGATCAGGAAACAGCAGCATTAAAAGGTGTGTTGCGGGTGGTTACATTTAGAGGGAAGCATCTGAGTGGTAACTAGGCTCAGATGCACTAATTGTTAGGTCTCATGGACCATTTCTATCCCTCGGAAATAGCACTGGTGTGTAAGTTCACTGGGGCCTATGGGTGGCGCTGTTGCCATGGGCCCGGGTTGAACTGCAGTACGAGGTTGTGTCCTTTTTGTCCCCTCTCGGCAGCAGTACGGCGGGGCGGGGAACCTGCTGTGCCTGTCGGGAGAGGATATAAAAGGGGGCGGCCATCTTCCAGGGGGGTCGTCGGTTCCGTGCTCAGGCACCTTAAGCCTAGGTGCGTGTGTGTCGCCTCTGGGTGCCCTAGGCCCGGAGGCCTGGTCGGGTTGTCTCTGGGTGCCCTAGGAACAGAGACAGAGCTGCTTTTCCATCTCAGACACCTTCAGTCTGGGGTGAGGTACTTTGGAGAAAGGCCCGGAGCCCAGCCGCGTTTGGCTGGGATCCGCCGGGGACCGAGACTCTCAGGGATCTGCCTTGCGAGGGGACCCGTATCCAGGACGAGGAGGCCAGGGAGGTGACCCTTTCTGAAGACCCAGCACAGAGTCGTGGTGACAGATGGGGCCTCTGGTAACTCTCCGGAGGGATGTTGTTGTCCTATAAGGGCTAGTTCACTAACGGAAGGAAGTGCGTGTTCTTTAAATCACAGTGGCAGTGATACTACGCACCCAAGGTCAGTAGCAGTGACTTTCATATATTTTCACCCGGTCAGTGGCAGTGACCAACCTCATGGTCTGTGGAAGAGACCGTGCGCCAAGCCTGTTCGTGCGGATCAGAGCAGGAGAAACCCAAATTCAAGTTTGTGCCTAGACCTCCTCCCACCTTATCTGACCTGTGTTTGTCCCAACCCGTCTGCTCTCAAAGAGACTGTTTATTGTGCAAAAAGGAATAAATAAGTGTTGGATCTTTCAGTTGGAGTGGACAGTTGCTTACTGGGGAGAATTAATGACTTGATTCTGACTACTGCAGAAACAAGGTCAGCACTGGAGGCTTTTTGACACTGGCTGCAGGCAGGCCTGAGAAACTAACACTGCTCAACCTCCCTATTCAGGAGGGTACGGGCTTGTGGTGCGGTGTGCCTCATTCTTTTCCTGCGGAGGAGCCAAGCAGAAGTAAAGAAGGTAAACTCTGGGGTTGGTGCGCTACACGTGTGAACTGCTTAGAGTGGTTGACTGGTATCACAGCCAATCTACTAATCTGTGGACCCATCTAGAGAATGACCTTATCTCTCTGGACCTTGCCTCCTTACTTTGGCTAAAGCCTGATCAGTGACCCCAAAAGAGTTACTGCCCACTAGGGATGAGCCGAACACCCCCCGTTTCGGTTCACAGCAGAACATGCGAACAGGCAAAAAATTTGTTCGAACACGCAAACACCGTTAAACTGACGGCTATTAAATAGATGAGGGCGGGGCCACCAGTCTCATGCGCGGGTGACCCTGCCCCCCTCTGATGCAACGGGGAAATGCCGGGGTTACCCAGTGACATGTACGAGTGACCCGCCCCCTCTGACGCCACGGGTAAACCGCCAGAAACCCCGTTGCGTCAGAGGGGGCGGGGTCACCCCCGTATGTCACGGGTGGCCCCGACCTCAGCTATTTAAGAGCTTTCAAGCGGGTCTCGTGTCCTTCGGCGGCCGCCTCCCATGGAGGCGGAATCGATCGCGGCGGCGTGTATCGTCGGGTCATAGAAGAATTACATCACTGGAATTTTTTTTTCTTTTTTATTAAAGGACTTGTCCACTTTTTTGGGTGAAAATGGTAGGGGTACAATGTACCCGTTACCAATTCACATAGGGGGGGCTGGGATGTGGGGGTTCCCTTTGTTAAAGGGGGCTTCCAGATTCCGATAAGCCCCCCGCCCGCAGACCCCCACAACCACCGGTTACGGTTCAGGAGGGGGGCACTCTCTCGCCCCCCCTCTTTTCCTGCGGCCTGCCAAGTTGCGTGCTGGGATAAGTGTCAGGTATGGATTTTTGGGGTGAACCCCACACCATTTTTTTTATTTTGGCGCGGGGTTCCCCTTAAAATCCATACCAGACCTGAAGGGTCTGGTATGGATTTTAAGGGGGGCCCCTACGCCATTTTTTTTTAAATTGGCGCAGGGTTCCCCTTAATATCCATACCAGACCTGAAGGGCCTGGAATTAAATTTGGGGTGACCCCCTTGCATTTAAAAAAAAAAATTGGTTCGGGGTTCCCCTTAATATTCATACCAGACTCAAAGTGCCTGGTAATGGACTGGGGGGGGGGGGACCCATGACATTTTTTTCAATGACTTTTATCTGTATTGCCGGGACCCGACAATTCATTATAGCCGTGAGTAGTTTTAAGTTACTTTTTTTCCTTTAGAAATGACATTTTGTGCAGGGACTGTTCTAAACACGGGAAACATGCGCAACTTTACAGGCATACTATAGACACCCCCAGGTACGAAATTGAAAGGAATATTTCACTTTTATTGTTTCACTTTAAGAATTATTAAAATCACTGCTCCCGAAAAAACTGAAGTTTTTAAAACTTTCTTTGCATTGATACATGTCCCCTGGGGCAGGACCCAGGTCCCCAAACACTTTTTATGACAATAACTTGCATATTAACCTTTAAAATTAGCACTTTTGATTTCTCCCATAGACTTTTAAAGGGTGTTCCGCGGCTTCCGAATTTGCTGCGAACACCCCAAATTGTTCGCTATTCGAACAGCCAATGTTCGAGTCTAATTCATGTTCGACCCAAACATAAAGCTCATCCCTACTGCCCACTACGGTACTCACTATGTTGCAGACGTGGTATGGTTACCTATGTAAGAGCTTACTCTCTTCTAGACAAAGTCCTTTAACCCCATTGTTTGGATTATCTTCTCCCCCCCACTGCAAATAGCTTTCAATTGCTCCACTGGCATCGCCAAGACAGTCCTCTTTTGAGCCAAACCCTCTGTGGCCCTCTCGTCTCCCTATCCCAGATACTCTCATCTTGCCATAACTCATCACACGCATGGATGGAATATACACAACTGAAACATTATTTGAATACAAAGCCCTGTATTTATAGACCTTCTGACGTGATCCTATACTGCTTTTGAATCACTGCTATCCCATCTCTCTAGACCGGACCACACACTTTCGCAGATTTATCAGATCCTGTTAAAGGAGTCCTACCCGAACCCACCACCATTTCTTTATAAATGGGAACAGGAACTGCAAATGTCAGTGGACGATATGGATTCGGACAAAATCCTGGCTGTGCCATACAAACTTTCTATTTCTTCGTACGCACAGGAACGTAATTATCTGAACTTGTCTAGATGGTAGACATGTGCAATTAGTTTCCAAATTCGTTTTTTAACGAATTTCCACAAATTCGTTAATTCGGAAATATCCGAATTAACGAAAACTCGTCTAACGAATTTTAACGAATATTCGTAAATTCGAATACTCAAAAATTCGTAGATTCGTAGATTCATAAATTTGTACATTCGCACATTCGTAAATTCGTACATTCGTAAATGCTTAAATTCATACATTCGTAAATTTGTAAATTCGGAAATCTGAAATAATAATTAACTAATAATAACTTAACTATTACTAACTATTAAATTATAGGTATTGGAATTTCCTTTCAAATTTGGCTGTTAGTGAACTTAACGAAGTTACGAATTGTTTTCCGAAATAATGAATGCCGTATCTAAACGAATGGAACGTAATGAATTAATAATAATAATAATAAAAAAGTTTTATTATTATTTATTATTAATTTGTTCCGTTCCATTTGTTTAGATGTGGCATTTGTTATTTCAGGTTATGCGTAACTTCGGATAAATTTGTATTCGTTACGTTCGCTAACAGCCAAATTTGAAAGGAAATTACAATACCTAAAATTTAATAGTTATTTTTTCAGATTTTCGAATTTTCGGGTTTTCGAATATCGAATTTCCAAATTTCCAAATTTCCGAATGTACGAATTTACAAATTTCCGAATGTATGAATTTGCGAAAGTATATATTTACGAAAGTACGAATTTACGAATGTATAAATTTACGAATTTACGAATGTACGAATTTACTAATTGCGATCATAACGAATGACCCGAAAAACGAAAAAAAAAAAAAATGAATGAAACGAAAACTAACTAAACTAACAAATTTTTTGGCAGTGCACATGTCTACTAGATGGTATCGCTGCCCTACACTTTTACACAAAATACTTGTTGGCGATGTCAAGGGGAGCCTGGCACCATGACTCACATTTGGGGCACCTGCTCAAAAATTCTCCCATTTTGGGACAAAATCCTACACATATTTAGTAAACTGGTGGGAGATCATATCTCTAATGAATCTCGGATTACAGTGCTATCCATGTTGCCAGGCTCTTATAGCCAAATTAAAAGAAATTTAGTAAGACACGTTATCACAGCAGATTGTTCTGTGATTGGTGCCAGGCAGAGGCTCCATCAATGGCTGAATGGACTTGTGAGTTGGACAAGATTGAGCTTGTGGAATATATGATCGCATGGGATGAGGAAAAATCTGAGTCACATAAACTCATGTGGATGGTTTGATCTCATTTTAGACATTCCTCTGAGTTTGACTCCTTTATCTCCACTACTGTCTGGGATCATCCCATGGTAGCCCTCTCCCCAGTTTCCCTTTTACTTCCTCCCCTTCTTTTTTATGCTCTCCTCTTTCTCTCCTCTACTTCTCTTTTATTTTCTTAATTTTTTTCTGTACCTGTTCATCAATATTTGGTATCAATGCACTACCTGCTAACCTGGGTTTGATGCCCTTAGCTAAAATGATATTAATGTTTTGTACTCTTCTTGGGGCATGCCCCCGTTTTTTTTTCTTGTTTTTTTTCTGATAGATTATTTCTGATATTGGTTCTGTGTAACCACTGTTTACAAATTAAACCCCCTATTTTATGTTTTGAATTCTGTTCTATATGGTTGGTTGTCCATTACGAGTTGGATGTACCATTCTGGATACAGGCGGTCCCCTACTTACAAACATCCGACTTACAAATGACTCCTACTTACAAATGTAGGGAGACAACAGGAGGTGAGAGGAAATCTACCCCATGGAAGGGAAATTCTCTCCTGTAAGAGTTAATATGGGAAAAAGGTGTCTCCTCTCCACTGATGCTTTATCACCAATCCTTGTTTCCCTAATAACCCCAAATTTGCAATATCGAATTGTCGTTGGGACAGAAAGTGAGGTGACATCTTCTGAACAGGTGCACAGACAGCAAAATTAATGTTACAGGTGTAATAACCCTTCCCTAGATTCGATTTTTTTTAAATATGTACCTGTTCCAAATTACAAACAGATTCAACTTAAGAACAAACCTACAATCCCTATCTTGTTTGTAACCCGGGGACCGCCTGTACATTTATTTAGACACAGCCTTATATTTGTCTTGCAAACCTGTATTGTCTGCAAATACTTAATGAAAATAGATTAAACATAAAAGGTGTATCTCTATTGTTCCATCTATTGTTCTATTGTTCCAATCCCAAGAATATGCTTGCTGGGCTTGGTGGAGGACCTGGTGCCCAGGGTGGCCGAGAGAACCTTGTTGGGTCTCTTGCTATTCTTGTTAAACACTTGTAAATAATGTGATACCGTTATACAAGGACACCTATATACATAGAGGCTGTCCAAAAAAAATAGAGTATGGACTAAGTGGTTAGCAGAACCCTCTACCGCTGCAGCGGATTAGGAAACCTTCCTAATATCTGACGGCATCCCTTGAGGTCCTAATAGATCAGTCCTTGATAGCACAATAATTCAGGTGAGCTAGATCAATATCAGCCCACCCTTGGAGCATGAGCCAGGCCAGCCCATTGATGATGGTATACTATGGTATTCGTAAATAATCTAACATTTCTTGGTACCGCAATGCTTCCTTGAGGCCCCTTACGCGGGTCCCTTCCCTTGATAAAAGCCAGATGTTGGCTGTGCTGTTGTACGTTTGTATTGTCTGTTTGTTTATTACGAAAAATAAAAAGATTAAAAAAAAAACATAAATGGTGTAAACTGTAATGCCGCGTACACACAACCGTTTTTAATGTCATGGAAAAAAACAAAGTTTTTCTCAAAATTAATCTTCTCAAGCCTGCCTTGCATACACACTATCGTGAAAAAAAATGCTTGAGCAAAGCGCGGTGACGTACAACGGGTACGACAACACATACAATGGCACTATAAAGGGGAAGTTCCATTCGGATGGCGCCACCGTTTGGGCTGCTTTTGCTGATTTTGTGTTACCGCGTGTTAGTAAAAGTTTGGTGAGAGGGACGATTCGCGCTTTTCAGTCTCCGTGCTTTTCAGTCCGTTACAGCATGACGAATGTGCTATCTCCATTACGAATGCTAGTTTTACCAGAACGAGCGCTCCCATCTCATAACTTTCTTCTGAGCATGTGCTTTTTTTCCCGTTGTTAAAGCGTACACACAACCGTTTTTCACGACGAGCAAAACAACAACGTGAAAAACGACGAGAAAAAATAGAGCAGGTTCTAAATTTTTAATGCCCATTTTTCTCGCTCTTTGCTCTGGAGCCTACACACGACCGTTTTTCACGACCAATTTAAAAAATGGCATGTTTCTCGTCATGAAAAACGGTCGCGTGTACGCGGCATAAGTGCTGAGATAATCATTTTAACAGTTTAACTTATTTTATTTTGCTCAGTGGGGGTTATTTACTAAAGCTAGCGAGTGCAAAATCTGGTGCAATTCTGCACAGAAACTAATCAGCTTCCAGGTTTACTTGACAAAGTTTAATTGAACAAGCTGAAGTTAGAAACTGATTGGCTGCCATGCACAGCTACACCAAATTCTGAGTGCACCAGTTTTAGTAAATCACCACAAATGTGTTAAGCTGAAAAAAAACTGATGGTTTATGCTACTTCAATAAACCTAAGCAACACATAGCCTTTTTTTCCCCAGGTGCCAAATATATGCTGTTTTATCCTAGAGTGCTGCTCAAAGCTGTTTTGTAGTACATTCTGCTTAGAGAACTGAATTTAAAGCTTATCTTATGAAAAATAGAACAGTACTGTTTAGTGTGGCTGAAAGAACAGTATATTTTGTTGAAATTTCTATATTGCACAAAAAAATCTTTTTGTGTAACTTCTAGTCTGTGAATACTTTGTTCTGGTCAAGAATAACAAATACGTACAGCATATTTAAAGGCTACATTTTCACACACAGTAGACCAGTTTTATATTTATTTTTCTTGTTCATGATATACTAAAAGTATATAGCTATAATAGCTAGCTAGCTAGCTAGCTAGCTAGCTAGATAGATAGATAGATAGATAGATAGATAGATAGATAGATAGATAGATAGATAGATAGATAGATAGATAGATAGATAGATAGATAGATAGATAGTAAAACTGTCCATTTTGTAGCATTAAAACTAAAATTTAAACTAGATATCGCTAAATGGCGGACAATGGTCCAAACCCAGACCCAGTGACAGTTCTATCTGGACCACTAGGTAACTCAAGGTCCTCCTCTCCTTTGCAGCGATTGGTTGTTAGGACAGCTGGCATCCTAACAAACAATGACATCCTACGCATGTCCCACGATCAACATCACAGGAGAATGGAAGTGTGACCTTCTCCATCCAGACCTGTAGCCTTCTTTGCCTCTCAACTCCCATTCTATGTCTGCCTGGAACTAAAAAGTATAGGGGCATTCTGGTGGGGACACCTGATGATAAGGGATCTCTTGGATGGGACACCTGATTGTAAGGAGGCACCCTGATGAAGACACCTGATGTTAAGGGAGCATTCTGATGCCCCTGTACACTGTCCTACATACTACTGACCTCTGTATGCTGCTTAACATTCTACTGACCTCTTACACTGCCCTACTTACTGCTGACCTCTCTACACTGCCCTACCTACTATTGAGCTCTGTACACTGCCTTATTTACTACTGACCCCTGTAAACTGCCCTACATACTACTGAGCCCTGGACACCACCCTACAAACTACTTGCACTGGCCAGAAATCAGAGTAGATAGCCAGGCCTAAAATTTGTCAAGAAAATCAGCCTGCAGTACCAGATGTTCTGCTTTCATGATGAACTCTGGCATCAGACTTGTGGGGGTAATCAATTGCTCCCCAGACTTGAAAACAATTCAGTTTCTCACTGAAGCTTACTTTTAAGGTAGGCTAAGTTTATATTTTTACAGTGACATTAGTTTTAGTACATTTTTCTAGGTTTTTTAATGCTGTCTTTACTTTATTGGGGAATTGCTAGTTAATTTCTTTAAAAAAAGGGGGCGCTGCACCCACAGTGATCTTTGATCTCTTCAATGTTGTCCAGGTAGATCTCCATCTCGGTTGCCTACTCCTGCTGTACAGCATATGCATTTCAATTGTGTATTTGGAGTTCTGCTTTATGTGAGGATCCCCCCAGTGGTAATGTAGACAGCATAAAAAATTATATCCATTTGAATTCCAAATGAATCCAAAGTTGAAAAACGTTTTTACGGGAGTTAACCGCTTAAAGCGGAGCTCCGCTGTAAAAAAAATATTAAAAAGCAGCAGCTACTGTACAAATACTGCAGATGCTGACTTTTAATATTAGGACACTTACCTGTCCTGGAGTCCAGCGACGTCGGCAGCAGAAGACGAGCAAACACTCGTCTCTCGGCTGCCCCCACCGCCATCATGGGTGAGGGAATCAGGAAGTGAAGCATTGCGGCTTCACTTCCCGGTTCCCTACTGCGCATGCGCAAACATTGCTGCGCGTCTTTCACTGGTCCCCGCTGTGTTCTGGGAGCCGTGTGTTTCCCAGAACACAATGGGGGGGGGGGGACCGGGAAGTGACGCACTGCCCGCAGTCTACCCGCAGTGTGTATTCCTGGAAGTGGTAGCGGAGGGGGGGAGGAATCCGATGAGCGGAAGTTCCACTTTAGGGTGGAGCCCCGCTTTAAGGACCAGCACACGCACATTTACATCGACAGAATGGCACGGACAGGCATATGGGCATATGGGCGTACAGGTACGTCCCCTTTAAATTGCCGCCGTGTGGACCCTGTCGCGAGCTCCGTGACCACGCCCGCGGGAACCGTGGACCCGATTGCCGCCGGATTCCCACGATCGGGTCGTGTTCCCTATCATCGGGAACAACGATTAGTGACGTGTCTCGTGTAGCCATGCCCCCCTACAGTAAGAATCACTCCCCAGGGCACACTTAACCCTTACAGCACCACCTAGTGGTTAACCCCTTCACTGCCAGTGTCATTTTTACAGTAATCAGTGCATTTTTATAGCACTGATCGCTGTAAAAATTACAATGGTCCCAAAATGGTGTCAAAAGTGTCCAATGTGTCCGCCATAATGTCGTAGTCACGATTAAAAAATGCTGATCGCCGCCATTACTAGTAAAAAAAAATATTAATAAAAATGCCATAAAACTATCCCCTATTTTTTAGATGCTATAACTTTTGCGCAAACCAATCAATAAACGCTTATTGAGATTTTATTTACCAAAAACATGTAGAAGAATACGTATCGGCCTAAACTGAGGAAAACATTTTTTTTTTATATATTTTTGGGGGATATTTATTATAGCAAAAAGTAAAAAATATTGAATTTTTTTCAAAATTGTCGCTCTGTGTTTGTTCATAGCGCAAAAAAAAATAAAAACAAATACCACCAAAAGAAAGCTCTATTTGTGGGGAAAAAAAGGATGTAAATTTTGTTTGGGAGCCACGTCGCATGACCGCGCAATTGTCAGTTAAAGCGACGCAGTGCCGAATCGCAAAAAGTGGCCTGGTCATTAAGCAGCAATATGGTCCGGGGCTTAAGTGGTTAAAAAATAAAAAACTTGGCTCATTGGTAGGTTTTTTCTTTCACCTATTGTTCTTTGCATTCATTTGATATGTTCACAAAAATGAAAAAAAAATGGCTCCTTGTAGCATGTTATTATTTGCACTTAAGATGAGTTGTCATGTTTGAATTCTTCATCTTTCTAAATTGGTATATCACATTGAGACTGTTACACGTGACTACAGGCAAGCATCTTATCTGATCTAGCCTTATAAGCCCTACCACATAGTAGCTAATTGCATGGATTAAAGCACACCAAGGCTCTCTAACTACACTCCTGTGGGTTTGCAGTGAAACAACACTTTTTAACATTCCAGTAATAGTTTCCCTAGCAACCTTCATAACAACAGCACTGCAAAACTATGTGTTTCTGTTTTTTTAACCCTTCAGGTCACCAACTGAGGAAATACTTCCCAAAGGAAATATTCCAGGACAGAAAATAGATACACTGGAGCTTGACTAGTCCAAGTTGGTCTCCCCTTGAGAGAAAATCTTTTTGCAGTTGTGAAATGAATTTATTTCCTGCCTTAGGAACATACATGACTACTTTGTACACCATAAAATTTCAGAAGACAAGTTTACGAGCTATTTTGCAGAGGCAAGGCAAATGGAATCCATCACATACCGATATCTGGCTTGTTATGACAAATCCAGGTTTCCCACTTGTTGGGATGCTGAGGAGTGGGTGACAAGAGTATTTAAAGGACTGAAAGATGAAAACATTCCAAATGTCAGTAACGACAGAGGTGTTGCCTCTTAGCAAAGCCTGAGATTTGACAGTAATGTGATTCTTTCAGCGCTGAGCGGTGACATTGTAGTAAATAGCTAAATCAAAATGCTTTCCCTGAAAAGTAAAAAATGCAGTCATCTTAGTTGAATTAAAAAATGCAATACAATGTTAGCTGTATGTGCATAATAACCTCAGATAGGAACTCAGACAAAAATGAAATCCTACTCTTTAATCCATCCCTGTACTCATACAAAAATCATGAAATATATTTAACCACTTCACCACCGGAAATGGTCGTGGAGGTTGTACCCAAACAAAATTGATGTCCTTTTCCCCCACAAATAGAGCTTTCTTTTGGTGGTATTTGATCACCTCTGCGCTTTTTATTTTTTGCGCTATAAACAAAAAAAGACTGACCATTTTGAAAACAAAACAATCTTTTTTACTTTCAGCTATAATAAATATCCCCCCCAAAAAAAGTAAAAAAAAATGAATTTTTTCAAAAATATAGGCCTATTTCTATTCTTCTACATATTTTTGGCAAAAATAATCCGTAAAGCGTAAATTGATTGGTTTGCGCAAAAGGTATAGCGTCTACAAAATAGGGGATAGATTTAGGGACTTTAAATTATTTTCATTGTTTTTACTGGTAATGGCTGTGATGTGCGATTTTTTGCGGGACTGTGCCATTGTGGCGGACAAATCTGACCGTAAGTGACACTTTTTGGGGACCAGTGACACTTGGGTAGAGTATGTGAGTGCTTTCTCTATCCTGGGTGTTTGTTTTGATCTGATACAGGAGCTTGGGTCTTTCTTTTCCAACAGAGCTTCCTCTTTCCTCACAGTAGGGAACCCTATTAAACACAATGGACACGAACGTTCAAAATCTAAAGTGCTAATTATAACGGCTAATATGCATGTTATTGTCCTAAAAAGGGTTTGGGGACCCGGGTCCTGCCCCAGGGGACATGTATCAATGCAAAAAGAAGTTTTAAAAACTGTCGTTTTTTCGGGAGCAGTGATTTTAATGATGCATAAAGTGAAAACAAAAAAGTGAAATATTCCT
This sequence comes from Rana muscosa, assembly GCA_029206835.1. Lineage (NCBI taxonomy): Eukaryota > Metazoa > Chordata > Amphibia > Anura > Ranidae > Rana > Rana muscosa. The sequence continues at coordinate 756,262,467 of CM055122.1, read as the reverse complement.
TTAAATATCGTACCTGGGGGGTGTCTTAAGTATACTTGTGAAGTGGCACGTGTTTCCCGTGTTTAGAACTGTCCCTGCACAAAATGTCATTTCTAAAGGAAAAAAAAAACATTTAAAGCTGCTTGCGGCTTTAATGTAATGTCTGGTCCCGGCAATATGGATGAAAATCATTGAGAAAAACGGCATGGCTTGTTATTACATGCCCCTGTTGAACAGGGGCAGAAAAATTGGGCCTTAGGCACTGGTGCTGGAGCCACAACACTGCAACCCCTCACAGATACTATAGTTAGAGCGCAGCAATGAGCCCTGTTGCAAAGTATTAGATCAAGAATTGTAATTACATGCCCCTGTTAAACCAGGGCAGAAAAATTGGGCCTTAGGCACTGGTGCCGAAACACTGCAACCCCTCACAGATACTGTACTTGGAGCGCAGCAATGAGCCCTGCTGCAAAGCATTGCATAAAAAATTGTAAATACACGCCCCTGTTAAACAGGGGCTGAAAAATTGGGCCTTAGGCACTGGTGCTGGTGCCACGACACTGCAACCTCTCCCAGATACTCTAGTTGGAGTGCAGGAATGAGCCCTGCTGCAAAGCATTGCATCAAAAATTGTAATTACATGCCCCTGTTAAATAGGGGCTGAAAAATTGGGCCTTAGCCACTGGTGGCGGCACCCAGAACCAAAAATGTTCTTCCAAGCTATCAGCAGGATCATTGAGGAGGAAGAGGATAGTCAGTCAACATAACAGGACAGTCACTAAGCATCAGCATAGGCAGTCTTGAAGGGATGTGACATTTATAAAAAAAAATTCGGTTACATCAGCTTCAGGTGCTTGGTAGCTGGTGGTGATCCAAGACTGATTCATCTTTATGAAGGTCAGTCGATCAACCGAGTCGGTGGACAGACGCACCCTGTGATTGGTTACAAAGCCTCCAGCAGCACTGAATGTGCGTTCCGAAAGAACACTGGATGCAGGACAGGCCAGTAGCTCAATTCAATTGCATACTGTGCAAGCTCTGGCCAGTGATCCATCCTCAAGACCCAGTAAGCCAGAGGATTTTCGGTGGGAAAGGTGTCCAAGTCTGACCTTGCCCCTAGGTATTCCTGGACCATGTAAATCAGACGCTGGCGATGGTTGCTGGAACCGATCATACCTTGGGGATGCGGACTAAAAAATTGTCTGAACGCAACTCGTTGTCCAGGACCAGGAGTTTGTAACCTCCCAGTCTCTGGGAACGCGTTGCACAGACCTTTCTGCAAGGCCTCCCGGAGATGTTTCATCCACTGCTCCCTCTGCGACGGCAAGATAAGGTCCACAACCTTACCCTTGTACCGTGGATCAAGGAGAGTGGCCAGCCAGTAATGGTCCCTCTCCTTGATCCGAAGAATACGAGGATCCTTCCGCAGGCTTTGCAGGATCAGGGAGGCCATGCAGTGTAGGTTAGCTGAGGCATTCGGTCCGGAGTCCTCTGGGTCATTAAGGACGACATGATCCGCAGCCACCTCCTCCCAGTCCCACGGGTTTCTTGGGACTGTAAATCATCCCTAAAAGACTGCTGCTGCTGATGCTGAGTGCCAGGCTCCACCTCCATGCTGACAGAATTCTCCTCCTCCTCCTCGTCCTCTTCCTGTGTGATGGGTGGGACAGAAGGAACACTGTCTGGATAAAGGGGGCCTTGAGAGGAGAGGAAGTCCTCCTCTTCCAGCCTCTATTCTGCCTCAAGTGCCCTGTCCATTATTCCACGTAGCGTATGCTCCAACAAGTGGACAAGAGGTACAGTGTCACTGATGCATGCACTGTCACTGATCATCATCCTCGTGGCCTCCGCAAATGGTGCCAGGACAGTGCATGCATCCCTGACCATGCCCCACTGGCGTGGTGAAAAAAAAACAATCTCCCTTGACCCGGTCCTGGTGCCGTAGTCGCACAGGTAGGTACTCATTGATGGCCCTCTGCTGCGTGTGCAGCTGCTGCACCATGGCCAACGTTGAGTTCCCCCTGGTGGGCATGTCACATATAAGGCGGTTCTTGGGCAGGTTCAACTTCTTTTGCAGCTCAGCCAGCCGAGCACTGGCATTATATGATTGGCGGAAATGCACACAGACTTTCCTGGCCTGCCTCATGACATCCTGTAAGCCCGGGTACCTGCCCAAGAACCACCAGGTTAAGGACGTGAGCCACACAGGGCACATGGGTCAGTTGTCCCTGTCGGAGGGCGGAGAGGAGGTTGGTGTCATTGTCGCAAACCACCATTCCTGGCTTAAGCTGTCGTGGCGTCAACCACCTCTTGGCCTGTCCCTGCAGAGCTGACAGAACCTCTGCCCCAGTGTGGCTCCTGTCCCCCAAACACACCAGCGCAAGCACGGCATGGCATCTTTTTGCCTGCGTACTTGCGTAGCCCCTTGAACACTTACGGAGCACCGCTGGTTCCGAGGACAAAGCACAGGAAGAGGCCATGGAGGAAGAATAAGAGGAGGGGGTGGGGGAGAGAGGTGTGTCACAACCAGTAGTAGCATTTTGGAGGCGTGGTGGCGAAACAACTTCCAACACTACTGCACCTTGTCCTGCATCCTTCCCAGCTGCCAAAAGAGTGACCCAATGGGCTGTGAAAGATAGGTAACGTCCCTGTCCATGCCTGCTGGACCATGAGTCAGCGGTAATATGCACCTTACCGCTGACCGCCCTGTCCAGCGAGGCATGGACATTGCCTTCCACATGCTGGTAGAGAGCCGGAATCGCCTTCCGTGAGAAAAAGTGGCATTTGGGAACCTGCCACTGAGGAACCGCACATTGCACAATCTCACAGAAGGGGGCCGAGTCTACCAACTGAAAACACAGCAGTTGAAGTGCTAGCAATTTAGCCAAGCTAGCATTCAACCGCTGGGCATGTGGATGGCTGGGAGTGAACTTCTTTCGATGGTCCAACAACTGGGGCAGGGAAATTTGCCTGCTACAATCGGACGTTGGTGTACTGCTAGCAGAGTGCCCGCAAGTACTTGGCTGTGACACACCTAATTCTACACCTTCATTCCTCTCAGTGCAGGTTTCAGAGAGGACTGAAGGTATAGTGGGGTTGGAGATCCCACCTGATGAAGAGCAAGGAGAGGTCCACTTTGTTCTTTGGTGTGGGTCTTTAAGGTAGGCTTGCCAACGAGCTGCATGGCAGGTCAACCTATGTCTGGTCAAGCATGTGGTGCCCAAGCGGCTGATATTTTGGCCACGCGAGATACGCTTCAGACATATGTTGCAAATAGCAGCAGTGCGATCTGATGCACTCGACTCAAAAAAGGCCCACACCAAAGAACTTTTGGAATAATGCGCAGAGGCAGCGCCCTGCACAGGCGGAGCTCTGCGGTGTGATTCAGTCGGTGTGCTGCCCTTAAGCTGGCCCCCGGAGGGCATTCTGTCTCGTTGGAGATGTGCCTCCTCCTCCTTTCTCCTATCAGGCACCCACGTGGGGTCAGTGACCTCATCATCCCCTCCCTCTTGATCACTGGAGCAAACCTGGCAGTATGCTGCAGCTGGTGGAACATGACTGCCAGATTGCTGTCCTTCTTGAGCATCCCCTCTCTCTGCGCTCACTCTACTGCCTTCCTCTAGCTGGGTATCATCATCAGAGCCTTCAAAACGCTGGGCATCCTCCTGGAGCATGTACCCAACACTCTGGTCAAACAGTTCGGGGGACTCCTCAGGAGGACATGGTGGGTCTAGGGAAGGAGTGACTGATGACATTGATACAAGGGAAGAGAACGCGTTGGCAGCTGCTTTGCCAGTACCCTGAGCCTGGGTGAGAGAGGATGAGGAGGATGAGGAGGGCTTGCTCATCCACTCTACCAAGTCTTCGGCATGATGTGGCTCAACACGTCCAGCTGCCGAAAATAAGGACAAGCGTGTCCCATGGCCATGTGCATATGACGATGCACCGCGTCTACGACCAGCACTGTTGCCCCTAGACACAGAGCCTGCTTGCCCTCTTTTATTGGCTTGTGACTGTCTGCCTCTTCTTGTTGGCCTTCCAGACATACTAATGGCCTGCAAGGAGATGGGAAAACCAGCAATAAGGGGTAGCTTCAGGTGTATACTGTGCAGGAGGCACACTACACCCACTGTAACTGCTTGAAGATGCCTGTGTTAGACAACAGAACAACACCAACACCAGCAATAAGGGGTAGCTTCAGGTGTATACTGTGCAGGAGGCACACTACACCCACTGTAACTGCTTGCAGATGCCTGTGTTACACAACAGAACAACACCAACACCAGCAATAAGGGGTAGCTTCAGGTGTATACTGTGCAGGAGGCACACTACACCCACTGTAACTGCTGCAGATGCCTGTGTTACACAACAGAGCAACACCAGCAATAAGGGGTAGCTTTAGGTGTATACTGTGCAGGAGGCAGACTACACCCACTGTAACTGCTTGCAGATGCCTGTGTTACACAACAGAACAACACCAACACCAGCAATAAGGGGTAGCTTCAGGTGTATACTGTGCAGGAGGCACACTACACCCACCGTAACTGCTGCAGGTTAACAAGCAAAGATGACACTGACACTGTCCCTGCCTATCCTGCTCTCTCCCTGCACGCCAACACACTACACTCACTGTAACTGCGCTAGGTTAAGCAAAGATGACACTGACACTGTCCCTGCCTATCCTGCTCTCTCCCTGCACGCCAACACACTACACAAGGCCGCATAGTGTGGGGCGTGTACTAAACCCCCCTGAGCTATAATTGGCCACAGGCATCCTGCCTGTGGCCAATTATGGCTCTCCTCGCTGCCGGCGCTGTGATTGGCCAAGCATGCGGGGTCACAGTGCATGCTTGGCCAATCATGGCGCAGTGCATTGTGGCCCGTTCGCGCCACACGAATATGGCCGAACAGGTGAACAGCCGATGTTCGAGTCGAACATGCGTTCGACTCGAACAGCGAGCTCATCCCTACCTCACAGTCCTAATAAGCTCCAGGTATGTTAAGAATTTGCATTGCTCAGAGGTTTTTAACTGGATCCATCAGGTATCAGAGTGTAGAGCACCTCTCAAGATCTGTTTCATCCTGGCTTGGTCTAAAGCTGAAGAGTCCATTCCATTCCTTAATACAATTTGATACAATATCTTGTTTAACCTTCTAATGTACTCAGACAAAGATTCACCTTGGTGTTGAAAGGTGTGCTCGAATGGATGAATTAGATCAGAAGCCTTTTCTGTTTGACCAAACTCTTCTTGCAACCAAATTAGATAGTAGGGTTTCTGTTTTATGATAAAGGTTGAACAACATAAACTTACACTTTAGAATAATATTTCAGGTTGAATGTCACCAATAGTAAAATGGCAATCACAATGGAAGAATACCAAATATAATGAATACCTGAACATAAATAGCTCTTATACACACATATGCATATACCCGGCCTATGTGAACAGGCAGCAGAACGGCAGAGAAGTGTCTTTCAGCCTCCAGACTGCTGCAAGATAGGGAAGTGATGCTGTTCGCAGATGTCTCTATGGTCGCCGCTTGATAACTCTTTCTTGTGCAGGCTGTGACACGGCCGCAGCACACACAGGCACAGAGTTCCTGCTGGCAGATCCAGCGATCTAGGCCTAGACCAGCCTTTTTATATCCTCTCCCAGCAGTCTGTTCTTTTCTCCTCAGCAGTCTGGAAGTTGTTGTCCTAAAACAGTGAAACCTCAATGTGAAACTTGAGTCGTGGAACTACAATTCCCTATATGTTTTGCTTCCTGGTGTTAATCACTCTGCTGGCAGGATGTGATGACACAGTCTTTGCTGCCACTAGAGGGAAACAGTCTCACTGCAGCAATGTTGCATAGAGTCTTCTGATACTGCAAGTAAGATAGCTAGATCCCTGCTACATAGTGTATATACAGTATATATATTATATATTTATTTATTTTCTTTTTTGTAGGATAGTTTGGAGACAGATTCTACCCCCAATGTTGCAAGTCAGGATTCTCTAAAATGTGTCTAAAGAGCAGGTATGAGTCATAATCTATGCTGGGATATAAATCATGGGTCATAATCTATACTAGAGTTCTTAGTGAACAGTTATGAATCATAGTCTATGTTAGGATACGGTATATGTCATAGTTTATTCAGAGACATCAAAGGGTCATATAAAGCCTCCTCCCTTGGTACAGCTATATAGACCTTACAGGAGTGCATCACATCACTAGCAAATCACAGCATATGAGGTACCCAATCATATCTATAAAAAAAAAATCAAAAATATTCAACCTATATTTGAATGACTTTATCAGACATATAAGCTCAAAAGCAAAAAGTGCCCAAAAAGTGCTCAGTGGCTCCCCATTATATAAAAAAATCTAATTAAAATTAAAACAGCATGGCTGCCATCATCTGCCATTTGGTCAGGCCCTTCCATATATACCCTCTAATTTGGAGGCAATTGATGATATCACTGTGCGACGTCACATGCAACATCATTGCATCAATAGCGCTATTATAGGACGTCATCAGGTCCAACGTCACCTGTCTTTGATATGGGAATCTTTACCAGTGCCATCTAGTGTTAAAGCAAAGGATGGCAACTTAATAACGTGGCTATTTTGTATTGTGTTCATATATTCACACTTGCTGTACTTTATATATCCCGTTTTAATTAATTAATCGTTAATAATATTTTTATGGCAATAGTATGTATTTTTACATAATTATTTACAAGGTAAAATTGAAAAACTTGCAACCAATTTAAATGAAAGGGAGCTATGTAAACCTTTCATTCAAACCCGGTGAGCTCAATTAATCAAGTCTGAATATCCACGTGGCCTTCATAAGTAAGAGAAGAGCATCCACATTGCCCTTTCTAAGGCCCAATTTTCCGAATTGTAGCCTACAAAAATGAAGGTCATCTGCCTTTCTACCATGTTTAGCCACATGTGATGTGGGATTGGTTTATCCTTTTTGAGGGTTATGTCACCAATATGTTCCAAAGCCAGTCTCCTACATTGTCTTGTTTTGCCTACATAAAGCAAATTACATAAACTACAATTCAAAAATTATTCTATGATTATCTTTTCCTCGTCCTTCAGGTTTATGAATTCTTTCAAGTGTAGGAATGTATTGACAGGCCTTACAATGACCACACTTATATTAACCTTTAGGAGGTTTAGGAATCCAATTACCCTTTCTCTTTCCCTTCTTTTCCTTACAATTTTTTTTGTAGGTGGCTATGCACTAGATGATCTCGTAAATTCTTACCTTTCCAGTATGTTATTTTAGGTCTATCTTCCAAGAATCCTACCAAATCCTTATAGCCAATGATTTTTAAAAATTGTTGTCGTGGAGCTGTTTCTTTTTGTCCTCACAAACTGGTCCACTGGGATTCAGCTGGAAGGTGACGTTCCAAGTGTAAAAGGTGTTGTTTTTTTTTTGCTTCTTGAAGGATCTTTGTAGAGTGTCATTGCAATCCATATACTAGCAGAAGGGTTTGGGACTTTAGATGAGGCAGATGATCAATAGTCAATTACAGAGTAAAATGTATTCAAATAAATATATAAACACATTACAGAAATGTAAAAATGTTAGAAGCAATTTCATATATGTACATGGCATAGGTACTTGAACATGTGCATGCATGCATCAACATAAAAGCAAACCATCCCAATGACCCATCCCTATTATGGTAGATACAATAGCAATAGGTATGCTTGTATCTTGTTTGACATTGTAGGTTTATAATACTTATATCATTAGCGTATCATACTGGGGTGATTAATGATAGTCATATATTAGCATCCTGTAGAGCTCGACGCATTCGTGGTTCAGACCAGTCATCAGGAGCAGATGCCTTGGTATGTCTAAAAAGAACATGGTAGTAGGTCAAGTATACGGCATGAAAAAACACAGCAAGGGATATTTAAAGGAGAGGGATGTCCAATCTCAGTCACATAACATTGAAATGGGAAAGATATGCAGCATGATGGAATGGAGACCGCTGGGTAGGTCTATCACGGAAACTGAGGTGGAAAAACCAACACACGAAGCGGACACGCACACAATGTCCCCTAAGAGGAAAAGGATGTCATGAAGTAACAATAGGTAGTGTAGGTGTCCATAAACTATCTTTGGTGCAGATAGATGGTAGGAAGTATAATGGTGAGAAGTAATGAATACACCATTGTACCCAAGAGAGTAAAAGAAATGATCCTAGAGAGTGTGAAAATAAATCAAGGCTGAATGTGGTACACAAACACCAGGAAGTAGAGAAACCTGAGGGTGAAGTAGCCAAATTGAAGTAGCCAAGGAGAAAGCATATACTTGTTTATTTATGATATGTTCATGCATTTACATTATTGAGCACATCGGATGTTATGTATTAGTATTCATTGGCATCATATAGACAAGTATATGCACTAGAGCACTTTATACAGTGCTGTGGATCTCACATATATTTACATCGGTACTTTTATGTTTATCTATGACATGTGTCATACATTCACATTTTGAGCACATCGGATGTTATGTATTAGAAAATTTGTGGTTTTGCACGGTCTGGGTGCATTCATACACATTTTCTAGCACAGCGTTTCTTTGGTTTAAATACATTTTTTATGCTTTCCCTGCATTTTTAGCAAATGTTTTCAATGTAATAACTCAGGAGGTATAAGTAGCCACGCCCACAACAACATTCAGATTGGCCGAAACGCATAGGGTGGAGCCCATCTATCACACGTCACGCCGTAGCACATGCAGACCGTGGCCATCTCGTTGGTTGGAATCCATTCGGCATTTTGTTATATGACATGCTTATTTTTATTTTGGGCTACTTTTTAAATAAATCTTTGAGCCCTTTGACTTATTACACTATAAGGCGGTGTTTGTTCTCATTTTGACATATGTGACCTGTGCAGAGATTTTCGAAGAGGGGCCAACAGGATCAAATCTGGTGTTATTATTGATGAACAAGGACAAGCCAGAGGATTGTTGGAGCGCATGTAGACCACCTATAATTTAGTGGCCCACATCTCAGAGTAAGAGGCCCGGTGTGCTATGGTGTCAGTGGAGGATCACTATTTCACCTATAGTATATTTGCAACACACTTTGGGTGTCCCCCAGGATTTATGGACTTTCATACTTATGAAAATATATCAGTTGTTTGAACCACATGCTCTGGAATTTCCTAGAGATTGTGAGCTTTTCATTAAATTTTGCTAGGTACAAAATATAGATTAGATACCAGTTACTCCATGTTTCTGCTTACATCCAGTTGTGTTTTTATGACAGTGTAAGGCAAACGTGTGTATACATCTCCAAACAAAAAATGTCACATTCTTGTGTCATCTTCTGTTCCTTATTCAACAATATAGCAATTTGATTCTCAGAATTCTGCATAATTTGAATTCCCAGAATTCTTTAAAAGGCTTCATGCTGTCAGTTTAACATTTCTAGGCTAGTAGGAGGAAAATGTTTCTGCTATCACCAAACAATGACAAGATCAAAGCATACTCCTGCTCAAGAAGATTACAAGAGTGATAGTTTAGGCTTTGTAAACAAAGACCTATTGCTTAATGTCTCAGATACTATAGATTTGCATAGTGTATTCTTCTTCATGATATAGCAATATAGCCATGGGGCATGTACTGTGTGTAGGTAGATGTAAAAAAAAGTTGCAATGAAATAAGAGTAATATGTATCACTAAATGCTATAGGCAAAAAACACAGGAAAGATTATAAAAAATGGGTGAAATCGGTTGATTTAGTTTCAAATATTTGAAATAACTTATTTAAATGTTGGGTCATAACAGTTTGGGAGTAGGAGTGGAATCACATATTTATTTTAGATGGCATTGCAGTAATCTGCTTTCAACTGTGGACAGTGCTAGTGCTATCATATTTAGTTAAATGTTGGTAGGCTCCAAATAAGGTCCTATTTACTTTAGTTTGATGCAAACATACAGTTATGTGTTGGCATCACTTCAGTTTTGAGGGAAACAATTCACATAATCTTCGCTCAGTGTCTGACAAGCTCCCATAAATTATTTCAAACACCCCAGTCCATTTAACAAATGTTGGATCTACCAGACTGCTAGCCTAAACTTGACTTAAATTAGATTAAAGTTAATGGTGTCTAGGTTACTAAATACCTCTGTATCATAAACAATGCCCATTTTCTAAAATTAAAAAATACTTGTTTTCACTTTTTTCATCCTTAGAATCTTAACAGTGCTGCTAATCTCCTGCTTCCTCTTTCAGGTCACTTCCTCTCACGCTGTCTGGCATTTCTAAAGGCAGGGCTCTTGAAGGTGACAGCAACAGACCTTGCTTGCATAATGCTTACTAAAACAGCCACTTGAAGTCCCCATCAGAAGTCCTTGTGACTGAGTGACAATGCAGGAGCACAACTGAGAGACAGGAGCAGAGCCTTGTCATTCTATAACTGGAATTGCCTGTACAAGGATATTTATGGCAGGATCACCAGGTATTTTGTAATGAAAGCTTCAGATTTTAAATGTTAAAATTTCCTTTTGAAATTACATTCACTTTGAAATTTTAGATCTAGAAAGTGATAATATTATAGATATTTTGACAAATCCTTCCAAGTGGACAAATACTCATAGTTTAGAACAGGTCTGTACCCTTGTGTTCTCCGTGAATGCTGTGGGTGGTTGACAGAGAATGAGACCACCAGTCTGACTGCATACAGGTAAGTGTCAATGTGTGGAAAGTCTATTACACATGGGCCGAATGTCCATAGAAACCGGCCGACATTCTGCAGTCAGACCAATAGAAGCCAGCCCTCAGCATGTTCTAAGTCTCGTCCATCCCTGCACTGTGCTGATCTACTCACTCTCTCTCCTTGCTCTTTCCACTGCCTCTCAGGCTTGATCAGGGATCGTCTGAAAGCTAATAGATTTGGAGATAATCGGACAGATAGGGGTAAGGAGTTCCATAGGATTGGAGAGGCTCTGGAAAAGTCCTGGAGGCGAGCATAGGAGGATGTAATGCGGGAGCTAGAGAGCCGGAGGTCTTGAGAAGAACAAAGAGAATGATTAGAATGGTATTTAGAGATTAGGTCAGTGATGTAGCTGGGGGCAGAGTTGTGGATGGCTTTGTAAGTAGTTGTTAGTATTTTGAATTTAATTTGTTGGGTGAGTGGGAGTGTAACGTACCTTAGGTGTGAGCCTGACGTGCGGAGAGGGACCTCCCGTACAACCCCGGCTCAGAGACCACTGGAGTGGGGACAGTGGTGGTAAGAGCATGGTGAGGTAAGGGTGCCTGTCTGATCCTCACTGCTTGGAGTGGTGGAGCCGAGTGGAGTCTGGAACGGCTGGTACAGGAAGCAGCGGATGCAGGTCAGCAGGTTGCAGAGCAGAGGATGCAGGTCAGTTTGTGCAGCTTGCAGAGCAGAGGATGCAGGTCAGCGTGTGCAGCTGGCAGAGCAGAGGATGCAGGTCAGCTGGTGCAGGTTTTGCAGAGTCAGACAAGCCGGGTCATACACATCCAGGTAAACATCATAAGTGACAGGCAGAGAGTAGTCAAAGTCCAGGCTGGGTTTTGGCAACAGGCAGGCAGGCAGATAACTGAACAGGGTCAAACGAGCCGAGGTCAGGACTGGAGACAGAAGCGTGGACAGGAAGCCAGGTCAAACAGTGGAACAGGATACAGGCACAGAATCAGGAACTCAGGGAACAGAAGCACATCAGACCGCAAGGGGCAACATCTCTGGAGTGTCTTTTATAGGCCGTTGGGCGCCAAAGCGCGTCTAACGCACGTGCCTTCTGAAGCGCCCAGTACGTCCCTGACAGTGCCCCCCCTTAAGGGAAACCTCCGGGTGCCCAAGAGAGCTCTTTTCTGGGGGTGACTGCGAAAAAAGGCCTGGATTAACTCTCGGGCGTGGATGTTCTGTTGGGGTTCCCAGGAGTTCTCCTCCAGACCGTACCCCTTCCACTTGATCAGGAATTGAAGCTGGATCCCTCTTCTTTGGCAGTCCAAGATGGCCTCGAACTCCTCATCACCATCAATGATTACAGGCTCGGGTGGTCCCGATCCCCTGTCTGGGAATGGGTCGTGCACTGCAGGTTTCAGCAAGGATACATTAAAGACTGGGTGAATCTTCAACAACTCCGGTAAGGCAAGTTCATAGGAGACCTCATTTAATTTCCGTTTTACTGGGAAAGGGCCGATGAACTTGGGTGCCAGTTTCCTTGCGGGGCAGGCCATCTTAAGGTTGGTGGTAGATAACCATACTTGGTCACCCTGTTGCAGGCATATTTCCCCTCTCCTTTTCCTGTCAAAGATTATTTTATTTGCTGCTTGTGCCTTAGTCATGGCTTCCTGCAATATCTTGCTGTTACGGGTCAGAAAATCAGCAATACTCTGGACCGCCGGGACTGTTGAATCAGGGATGAGATCAGGTAAGAAGGTCGGGTGAAACCTGTAATTGGCAAAAAATGACGACTGATCTGTAGCCGAATGACTGGTGTTGTTAAAGGCAAACTCTGCCAGGGGTAGTAAAGCTACCCAGTCATCATGAACGAAGGTGGTAAAGCATCGGAGGTACTGTTCGAGCGTCTGGTTCGTTCTTTTGGTTTGCCCGTTAGTTTGGGGGTGGTAGGCCGAGGACATGGACAACTCAATCTTCAGGATCTTGCACAAAGCCCTCCAGAAGCGAGAGGTGAACTGCACCCCTCTATCCGAAACGATGTCCGCAGGGACCCCATGTAGCCTTACTACTTCCCTAATGAAGACCTGGGCAGTTTCTATGGCAGAGGGCATGCCCTTGAGAGGCACGAAGTGGGCCATCTTGGATAAACGGTCAACCACTACAAAGATGGCTGAGCAACCTTCAGACGGGGGAAGTTCCACTATGAAGTCCATGGCAATCATTTTCCAGGGACGGTCCGGGACCAGGGATGAGCCGAACACCCCCCTGTTCGGTTCGCACCAGAACCTGCGAACAGACAGAATGTTCGTGTGAACTTTAGAACCCTATTAAATACAATGGACTCGAACGTTCAAAATCTAAAGTGCTAATTATAAAGGCTAATATGCAATTTATTGTCCTAAAAAGTGTATGGGGACCCGGGTCCTGCCCCAGGGGACATGTATCAATGCAAAAAAAGGTTTAAAAAATAGACGTTTTTACGGGAGCGGTGATTTTAATAATGCTTAAAATGAAAAAATAAAAGTGAAATTTTCCTTTGAATTTCGTACCTGGGGGTGTGTATGATATGCATGTAAAGTCGCGCATGTTTCCCGTGCTTAGAACTGTCTCTGCACAAAGTGTCATTTTTGAAGGAAAAAAAGTCATTTAAAACTCACTCGTGGCTATTAATGAATTGTCGGCTTTTATCAATACATAGAAAAGTCATTGATAAAAAAAAAAAAAAGCGTGGGGGTTCCCCCAAATTCAATTACCAGGCCCTTTAGGTCTGGAATGGATATTAAGGGGAACCCCGTCGCAAATTTAAAAAAAAAATGGCGTGGGGTTCCCCCTAAATATCCATACCAGGCCCTTCAGATCTGGCATGGATTTTAAGGGGAACTCCACCCCAAATTTAAAAAAAATGGCGTGGAGTCCCCCCAAAAATCCATACCAGACCCTTATCCGAGCACGCAACCTGGCCGGCCGGAGGGGAAGAGGCAGGGACGAGAGAGCGCCCCCCCTCCCTCCTGAGCCGTACCAGGCCACATGCCCTCAACATGGGGAGGATGTCCCCATGTTGATGGGGACAAGGGCCTCATCCCCACAACCCTTGTCCGGTGGTTGTGGGGGTCTGCGGGCGGGGGCTTATCGGAATCTGGAAGACCCCTTTAACAAAGGGGACCCCCAGATCCTGCCCCCCCTATGTGAATTGGTAAGGGGTACATTGTACCCCTACCATTTCACGAAGAAAGTGTCAAAAAATGTAAATATAAACACACACACCTTGGAAAAGTCCTTTATTAAAAAATAAAAAAATAATAAAAAAAACAAAACATTCCAGCGATGAAATCCAGTGTCCCACGGCGATCCCGATGTCCAGCGCTGTCCGTCATTGGTTGTGCCTGTGCGGACCTGATGGGGAACTTCCTCCGCTGTGTTTTAAATGTATAGACCCGCCCCTTCTAAAGTTCCCCATCAGGTCCGCTCAGCGGACCAGATGCGGAACATGAGAAGGGGCGGGTCTATACATGTATTACACAGCGAATGAAGTTCCCCATCAGGTCCGCCCCCTCGGTATGTCTGACCCCGCCTACGTCATTGGCCTGAGCGGGGAACTTCCTTCACTGTGTAATTTAAATTTACACAGTGAAGGAAGTTTCCTGCTCAGGCCAATGAGGTAGGCGGGGTCCGACATACCGAGGGGGCGGACCTGATGGGGAACTTCGTTCGCTGTGTAATACATGAATAGACCCGCCCCTTATCTCGTTCCCCATCAGGTCCGCTCAGCGGACCAGATGCGGAACATGAGAAGGGGCGGGTCTATACATGTATTACAAAGTGAGAGAAGTTCCCCATCAGGTCCGCCCCCTTGGTATGTCGGACCCCGCCTACGTCATTGGCCTGAGCGGGCCTTGTTTCTAGTGGTTTTGCTACAGATACAGGTGGCACATGAACCTACATATTCCCTGCAGTTTTTTTCAAGATCAGGCCACCAAAACGTGCGTTGAATCAGTTCCAGGGTCTTATGCATTCCGAAATGGCCTGCCAGGGGGTGATCATGACACAAGTTTAACACTGTGACTCGAACCTCTTCTGGCACAAAGATCTTGTCATTCTTCCAAAGTAACCCGTCCTTGGGTACCAGAGTGACTCCAAAGGGACCGGACACACCTGTAGAAGCTTCCTTTAAGCCAGACATCAGGCTAGTTTGTAAAAGTAAGAAGTTGCCTTCTGAAAGAATGGTATCTGGAGCTGACACCTCTTTCGGATCATCAAACATGCGGGAAAGAGCGTCTGGTTTGGTGTTCTTGGAGCCTGGCCAGTAAGTTATGTGGAATGAGAACCTAGAGAAAAATAGTGCCCAATGTGCCTGGCGTGGTCTCAGACGTTTGGCAGCTCTCAGATACTCTAGGTTCTTGTGGTCTGTGTAAATGAGTATAGGATGCGCTGCTCCCTCCAAAAAGTACCTCCACTCCTCAAGGGCAGATTTAATGGCCAGGAGCTCCCGGTCTCCAACATCATAATTCCTCTCGGACTGGGTGAGCTTACGGGAGAAGAAGGCTACTGGGTGCATCAAGTCCTAGAGACCTTGGCGCTGGGAGATAACAGCTCCAACCGCTGTCTCTGAGGCGTCTACCTCAAGTAGATACGGTAGGGCAGGATCGGGATGACTTAGGATAGGAGCAGACATAAAAAGTCTCTTTAGGTTTGTGAAAGCAGCCTGTGCTTCAGATGTCCACTGGAATCGAGCATTTTGCTTCGTTAGCTGCGTAATCGGGGACATAATAGTGGAGAATCCCTTGATAAACCTTGGTTAAAATTGGCGAAGCCAATGAAGCGCTGCACCCCCTTTTTGTCTGAAGGTGCAGGCCAATCCAGAATGGCTGAAACCTTCTGTGGGTCCATCTTAAACCCTTCTGTAGAGATAACTAGGCCAAGGAACTGGATACTCTGTCGCTCGAATTCGCACTTTTCTGGTTTTGCGTACAGTCCATGCTGGCGGAGACGACAGAGTACACTCTTGACGTTTTCCTGGTGCTGCGAGAGAGGAGGAAAAAATTAAAATATCATCAAGATAGACAACTACATAAATGTCCAGACAGTCTCTGAAAACATCATTGACTAGATGTTGAAAGGTGGCAGGGGCGTTACATAGGCCGAAGGGCATTACTAGGTATTCGTAATGTCCGAATCTGGTACGAAAGGCAGTCTTCCATTTATCCCCTGCTCAGATGCGTACCAGGTTGTACGCCCCCTGCAGGTCTAATTTGGTAAACACAGAGGAAGTCCTGAGTCTTTGAAAAAGTTCAGGTACGAGAGGCAGAGGGTACCGGTTCTTGACCGTGATTTCATTTAATTCCCGGTAATCTACACAGGGCCAAAGAGAATGGTCTTTTTTCTCCACAAAGAAGATACCTAGCCCCTGCTGGAGAAGTGGAAGGACGGATGAATCCCCTCTTAAGGTTCTCATCAACGTATTATTTCAGTATCTCAAGCTCCCATTCAGAAAAGGGCAAGATCCGTCCGAAAGGAATTTCAGCAGAAGAGGCTTGATTGGACAATCGTAAGGACGATGAGGTGGGAGGACTTCGGCCCCCCCGCTTGCTGACGTCCAGGAATTCATGATATTGTTTGGGTACAGAAGCTTGTATCTCTGGATCTGGATCCAAGCATAACAGAGGAGCCGAGGTGCTGGGACGTGGAAGCATGCAGTGGCGTTGACAATACGGTGATTGGAACTTAATACTTCCGGTTCCCCAATCAATCTGTGGATTGTGTGCCTGAAGCCAGGGTAGACCCAGGATAACTGGAAACATGGGAGATGCAATAGCAAGTCAATAGTTCCTTATGGTCCGTGGAGGTGATAACAGGCAAAGGAGGGGTCTCCTGGGTCACTACTCCGGACTTGATGCGAGACCCATCTGCCAGGAAGATGGAAAGTCCCAGAGTCTTAGGTTGGAGTGGGATGTGTTGTTGTGCTGCAAAGTCTAGATCAACAAAACAACTACATGCCCCTGAGTCGATTATTGCAGTTACTGGTATAGTCCTCCCTGGAAGTTGGAAGGAGATAGGAAGAGCAAGGTGAGTAGCATTGGAAGATGAAGGTGAGTAGTTGGGCGAAGAGGTAGCCAGGACCTTGCGCAGCTTAGCGGGACACGAAGAGACATAATGACCGGGTTCCCCGCAATACAGGCATAGATAATTCTGCAGCCGTTGAAGTCGTTCTTTGGCAGATAGGGAGTTTTTCATCAGTCCAAGCTGCCCTGGCTTGACGGTACCGGTCTGGTTGAGAGATAAGGGTTCAGTTGGAACTGTACTGGCACTGGCAGGGTACACAGGGGCTGGTATCTGGGGTAGCATCCAAGTTGGGCGGAGCTGCTGGGTAGACCTTTCTGCTCTGCACTCCCGGAGTCGTCAGTCTATCTGGATAGACAAAGTTATTAAAGTCTCTAGAACATCAGGAACACCGACCTGTGCTAACTTGTCCTTCAAACTTTCAGAGAGACCAAGATGGAACTGATGCCGCAGAGCTGCCTCATTCCACTGGGTATCCGCGCTCCAGTGTCTGAAATCAGTCAAATAGTCCTCAACCGCTCGGCGGCCTTGCTGGAGCACGTGGAGAGCAGCCTCGGCAGTGGAAGTCCGCTGTGGATCATCATAAAGTCGGGTCATGGCATCAAGAAAAGAGGGCAGAGAGTCTAGAACTACATGGCGGACTTCAAGTAGGTGATGGGCCCAAGCTTGAGGTTCCCCCTGCAGCAGAGCGCTAACGAAGCCCACCTTGGTGGCTTCAGATGAAAAAGTCAGAGGTAGCAAGGAAAAGTAAAGTTCACATGCGCTGCGAAACGCCCGGAATTTACTCCGATCCCCAGGAAACTTCTCAGGAACAGGGACCCTGTGCTCAGGAGATGGTATCATTCCAATAGAGGAAGTTGGGGTTGGAGGTGAATCTGCAGAGGTGGCTTGAGTTTGTGTCTGCTTATCCACTTGAACGTGGCTGCCCTCCCTGCAGAGACTTCACGATCTGAGTGAGAGCTGTAAGGTGTTGATAGACATTGTCCATAGGCGAGATATTTCCTGCAGGCTCAGGCATGGCGGTCTGATACTGTAACGTACCTTAGGTGTGAGCCTGACGTGCGGAGAGGGACCTCCCATACAACCACGGCTCGGAGACCACTGGAGTGGGGACAGTGGTGGTAAAAGCACGGTGAGGTAAAGGTACCTGTCTGATCCTCACTGCTTGGAGTGGTGGAGCCGAGTGGAGACTGGAACGGCTGGTACAGGAAGCAGCGGATGCAGGTCAGCAGGTTGCAGAGCAGAGGATGCAGGTCAGTGTGTGCAGCTTGCAGAGCAGAGGATGCAGGTCAGCGTGTGCAGCTTGCAGAGCAGAGGATGCAGGTCAGCTGGTGCAGCTTGCAGAGCAGAGGATGCAGGTCATCTGGTGCAGCTTTTGCAGAGTCAGACAAGCCGGGTCATACACATCCAGGTAAACATCATTAGTGACAGGCAGAGAGTAGTCAAAGTCTAGGCTGGGTTTTGGCAACAGGCAGGCAGGCAGATAACTGAACAGGGTCAAACGAGCCGAGGTCAGGACTGGAGACAGAAGCGTGGTCAGGAAGCCGGGTCAAACACAGGAACAGGATACAGGCACAGCATCAGGAACTCAGGGAACAGAAGCAGATCAGACCGCAAGGGGCAACACCTCTGGAGTGTCTTTTATAGGCCGTTGGGCGCCAAAGCGCGTCTAACGCATGCGCATGCGCATATGCGTGGGCGAAGTCCGCGATTCGCACATGCTCATAGGCGCACACCTTCTGAAGCGCCCAGTACGTCCCTGACAGGGAGCCAGTGGAAGGATTGACAGAGAGGAGTAGCAGAGATGGAGCGGTTGGTAAGGTGGATGAGTCTGGCAGCAGCATTCATGATGGATTGAAGGGGGGATAGACTATGTAGAGGTAAACCAATGAGGAGGGAGTTGCAGTAGTCGAGGCAAGAGATGAGCAGGGAGTGAATTAAGAGCTCTGTTGTGTGATTGGTTAGAAAAGGGCGTATTTTAGAGATGTTGCGGTGGTTGAGGCGGCAAGATTTTGGCAGTGATGGACGTGAGGCTTAAAGGAGAATTCAGAGTCCAGGATTACACCTAGGACCTTAGCATGTGGGGATGGGCTTATAGTTGTGCCATCGATTTTGACAAAGGGATCAGGGGAAGAGGCACGTGGGGGAGGAAAAATAATAAATTCAGTTTTGGATAGATTAAGTTTGATTGTATACTATGTTCACTCCCAATAAACTTTGATTGTGAAAATAAAAATAAAATATTAAGTTTGAGGAAGTGGTGCGACATCCAGACTGATATATACAATAGTAAATTAGTGATACGTGAGGAGACTGAAGGGGTAGGGGTTGAGGGGGTAGAGAAATAGATTTAAGTGTTGTCAGCGTTGAGATGGTATTGGAAGCCGTGGGAGTCTATCAGCTGACCCAGGGAGGAGGTGTAGATTGAAAATAGGAGAAGCCCAAGAACAGAACCTTGGGGGACTCCAACAGGGAAAGGAAGAGGAGAGGAGTAGTTAGAATTGTAAGTAACGCTAAAGGTGCGATTGAATAAGTAGGAAAAGAACCAGAGAAGAGTACAGTCACAGAGACCAATGGCGTAGAGTTTTTTGAGGAGAAGGGGGTGGTACCCAATTCAAAGGCAGCAGAGAGGTCCAGGAGTAGGAGTACAGAATAGTGTCCATTGGTTTTGCTCGTTAGTAGATTGTTTGTTAGTTTTAGCTGTATTTCATGTATTGGAAAAAATTGAAAATCAACACACACAAGGCATTTGCCATACTTCATTAAAGCTTCAAAAAATCATCAAAAACACATAAAAATGCTTGTAAAAGAGGTAGGGGCTTTAATGTATGTTACTAATCAATGCAAGTGTAAACAAGCCCTAAATGTTGCTGCAGTTTGCACTTTAGTCCTTTAGGTTACCTTATTAAATAACCATGTCCAGTCTTCAACTTGGTCCATTACCAATAAATGTATATCTTCAGGTTCCTTTATTGTATGGTATTCTCCTCAGTTCAGCTGCAAAACGTTATATGCGTTATTGCTCCCTATCCTAGGAATTTACAACTTGTTAGTGAACATATCACACTCATTATCTCTAAAAGTGAACTGAGCAAGTGAGTGGAGAAGTGTGACATTCCAGAAAAGGGTAACACGCTGTTTAAGAAAGGGAAGTGCTGACAAGCTTACTACAATTAGGTAAAAATGACTGCTGACATGTAAAATCTGTACTGCGAGGAAACCCATATAAATTAATTATGTCTTCACTGGCATGGATGAAATGCTTCCCAATATTTTTCTGCTGAAAATGAAGGGTGTGATTTATCTTAACACAGAGACGTCAAAGAGTAGCCAGATGTCTTTCCCCAACTCTGTATTCTTTAGAACATACGTCATTTCTTGTGTCGCTATATCGTTTATTTTCTATTTACGTCTGCTACGCATAGCGTAATAAAATGTATTTTAAATCCTACAAAGGTCAGATGTCCAAATTTACAAGAAACATATAAGCCACTCCAGGTTTCACATCATCTCTATTGCCCCTCCAGTACTGTAATGCCCCGTACACACGGTCCGGGTATTCTCCGGCCAAAAGCACATTGGAATTCCGACGGAATTCCATCGGAGAAAAATAGAACATGTTCTATTTTTAAACTCTGATGGAATTCATCGGAATTACTCCGATGGGGCACACACACGGTAGGAATTTCCGATGGAAAAAGTTTGTCGGACTTTTTCCATCGGAAATTCCTATCGTGTGTACAAGGCATTAGAGAGTAAAGCCCTGTACACACGATAGGTTTTACCGATGAAAACAGTCCGATGGACTTTTTTCATCGGACAAACCGATCGTGTATGGGCCCCATCGGTCTTTTTTCCATCGGTGTTTAAAAATAGAACATGTTTTAAATTTATCCGATGGTTAAAAAACCGATAGCAAATTACTATCTTCTGTGGGTAACGCCATCGGATAAAAAACCCACGCATGCTCAGAATCAAGTCGACGCATGCTCAGAAGCATTGAACTTAATTTTTCTTGGCTCATCGGAGTCTTTTACATCACCGCGTTTGGAACAGTCGGTTTTTTGACTGATGGTGTGTAGGCAAGACTGATGAAAGTCAGCTTCATCGGTTTTCCGATGGAAAAATCCATCGGTTAAAAAACCATAGGAAATCCGATCGTGTGTACAGGGCTTTAAACACAACCTGCAATCAGCTGGAAAAGTCCATCATATGTTAAACACTTACAGACCGGAAGATTTGGTTGCCTAATGAACAGACCATTTCTTGCGACGCTTTACCCAAACAAAATTGACATCCTTTTTTTTTCCACAAATAGAGTTTTCTTTCTATTTGATCACCTCTGCGGTTTATATTTTTTGCGCTATATACAAAAAAAGATGTAAATTTTGAAAAAAAAACTAAATTTTTTACTTTTTGCTATAATAAACATCCCCAAAATGTTTTTAAAAAAACAAATTTCTTCCTCAGTTTAGGCCAATATATATTCTTCTACATATTTTTGGTAAAAAAAATCGCAACATGCACATATTGATTGGTTTGCGCAAAAGTTAGAACGTATAAAAACTATGGGAAAAATTCTTGGCATTTTTATGGCATTTATATGCCTTTTTTTTTTTTTACTAGTAATGACGTTGATCTGCGATTTTTAGCGGTACTGTGACTTTGTGGTGGACAGATCGGACACTTTTAACACATTTTTTGGACCATTATAAAAATACACTGATTACTGTATGAATGTCACTGGCAGGGAAGGGGTTAACACTAGGGGGTTATCAAGGGGTTAAATGTGTTCCCTAGTTAGTGTTTCTAACTGTATGGGGATAGGACTGACTGGGGGAGGAGACATATTGTTGTTCCTACTTAGTAGGAACAAACAATATGTCTCCTCTCCCCTGACAGAACAGGGATTTGTGCTTACACACACAAATCCCTGTTCCTGCTCTCATGCACGCGATCGCGGGTGGCCGGCGGTGTGCATATGCCTGCTATCTCCCTCCTAGACTGTAAGCTCTAACGAGCAGGGCCCTCTGATCCCTCTGTTTTGAATTGTATTGTGATTGTACTGTCTTCCCTGATGTTGTAAAGCGCTGCGCAAACTGTTGGCGCTATATAAATCCTGTATAATAATAATAATAATAATAATGGTACAGACGTACCCATACGGCGATTCGTGGGAACAAACCCCTTTGCCGACATATACCAGCGTGAGCTGGTCAGCAAGTGGTTAAAGACCATATAAATCCAAAAACAAAAAAAATAATACATTACATCTTGCCAATCCTAAAATGTGATGGCTGCATTAGATTACATTTTTTAAGCTTGTTTTCCTTTATTTCTACCTGGTGATGCAGCCACTAACAACCTTCCTGTCTTAAGGTAACTCCTGTCTGTGAAGGAGCACCTTGGACAGCAGCCTTGCCAACTGGTGGAGAGGGAAGTGTTATATACACTAGCAAACCCAGATGGACTTGACTAACAAATTAAGTATCCTCCTAACACTTTTTATACAGTTAGAGCAACAGTTTTTTTTTTTCTTTTTGGGATAAAGCTTTTACATAAATGTTTATTCATAACCATTGTAAGCACTCCTGTCAATGATTTGTCTCAACCCATTAACTGACACTTTTACTGGGAGGTTTGATCTGTTAACCACTTCAATACTGGGCACTTTCACCCCCTTCCTTCCCAGGCCAATTTTCAGCTTTCAGCTCTCTCGCACTTTCAATGACAATTGCGCTGTCATGCTACGCTGTACCCAAATGAAATTTTTATCATTTTGTTCGCACAAATAGAGATTTATTTTGGTGGTATTTATTCATGACTTTGTTTTTTTATTTTTTGCAAAATAAGCGAAAAAAGAGCGGAAGATTGGAAAAAATTAATATTTTCTTCTTTCTATTTAAAAAAAAATCCATTAAAATCGAATTTTGTCATAAATTTAAGCCAAAATGTATTCTGCTACAGGTCTTTGGTAAAAAAAATCCCGTTAAGTGTCTAATAATTGGTTTGTGTGATCACAGACATATGTACGCAAATGATCATGTGCAGATGTGCGCAGGTGATCACGGACATATGTATGCAGATGATCATTGGGACATATGATTTTACTGTTACATATGTGGGGGGACAGGTGTTTTTACTATGTGGGGACATGTGTGAGGACCTGTGTGTGGGGACATGTGTGCGGGGACATGTGTGTGGGGACATTGTGTGGGGACATGTGTGTTTTACATTGTGATTGGACACGGCCGTCATGTGATCAGGAGGGCCAATCACAGAGCTCTCCTGCCGATCGATGATGCGCCGTGTCCTGAACGTCCACTCAGAAAGAGAGAGAGCGCCCACCCGGCCGTATATATGCAGTGGCCGGGTGGGATGTGGTTAAAGAAGCTGAAAAATTACAGACTTACTGGCTGGATCACCAGGTGAAAACAAAGAAAAAAAGACTGAAAGCAGAAAACAAATGCAGCCACCACATTTATGGATAGGTAAGCCACAATGTATTATAGTCTTGCTATAGTTTTTTGTTTAAATGCCTTAAAGTGGTCCTAAAGGATGAAGGTTTTTTTTTTTTTTTTTTCTTTGCATTAAGGTAAAAAACCTTGTAGGTGCAGCTCCCCCCTCATACTTACCTGAGCCTGATCTCAGTCCAGCGCTGTGCACAAGAGCAGCATCTCTCTCTCTCTGCACTCTCTCATGAAATTGGCTCGGAGACAGCAACGGGAACTATTGGCTCATTTTGCTGTCAATCACAAGCAGGGAGGAGGGAGTGGGGTGGGATGGGGCCAGGCCACACTCTGTGAGTCAATGGACACAGGGAATGCAGCTTAGGTGTGAGAATGGACAAGTGCATCCATAGAAAGTGACTTGCTATAGTGGGCACTCTGTGGGGGGGAGCAGCCAGGAGCGCTGCCCGGGGACCCAAGAAGAGGGGGATGCAGGCTGCTCTGTGCAAAACCATTGCACAGAGCAGGTAAGTATAACATGTTTGTTATTTTCAAAAAAATATCAGTTTACAATTTCTTTAAAATGGTTGTAAACCCTTTACAACCACTTTTACCTACAGGTAAGCCTAGATTGAGGCTTGCCTGTAGGTGCTCCACAGTTTAGAGGATATTTACAAAAATGACGGGCGCCAATGTCTACGGCGCATGCGGCGTAAACAACGGCGCAGGCGCACTTTAGCAACGCCGATCGTGCCGTTCCTAAAGGAGGCCGTGCCGTGACTGGCGGCACCCGCGTGCATGGGCGGAAGTGATGTCATCGCGGCTCCGGCCAATCACAGCGCCGGTGCCGCGATACCCGGAAGTAACCCCAGGGAGAGATGTCGGCCGCCCGAGCAGTGTATGAGGACGGCTGCGGGGGCTTCGATCTGAGGTGAGAATTATGCTATGCATACTAGCTCATTATGCCTTTGTCTTGCAGGTGGTGTTTTTTTTTTTAAGTGGGTTTACTTCCTCTTTAACCACTTAACGACCGCCCACCGCCGATTTACGTCGGCAGAATGGCACGGACAGGCAGAATCACGTAGATCTACGTGACTGCCTTTGTACAGTTGGGGGGTCCATCCGGACCCCCCTTCTGTGCCGTGAGCGGTCGTTACTTCACCGGGAGCGATCCCAGATGAGGGGGCGGCCTTTCGATTCCGGCCCCCCCCTCGCGATCGCTCCCGGCGAATGGAAATGCCTCCTCTGTCTGTTTCAGACAGAGGAAGCAGGAGGAAGTGATGTCATCTCTGGTGCGGTGCTCACATATACCGAGCGCCGTACAAGAGAAGACATCAGGTCAGTGAGCACAACACTACACTGACACCAGGACACATAGGAACACTAATCGCCCCCCCCAGGACCCCCAGACCCCACCAGATCACCCCCCAGATCACCCCCCAGCCCCCAGTCACAGTGTCACTGATTGCAGTGACCATTTATTTAGTGATCACTGCAATCAGTGACATTTGTGACTGTGAAAGTGTCACTAAAGTTTAGTTTTAGGTCCAGTGTAGCCCCCTAACCCCCCCTAATAAAGGTTTAACCCCCTGATCACCCCCCAGATAACCCTTTCACCCCCTATCACCGCTGTCGCTATGCGATCATTTTTCTGATGGCTGTCTTAGCATCAGTGATGGCGATCGGTAGCCAGTAATTTTTTTTAGGTTCGCCGCAGGTTTTTATAGCGTCGGGTACCCCAATATATTATCTAATAAAAGTTCAACCCCCTTGATCGCCCCCCAGGTAACCCTTTCACCCCCTATCACCGCTGTCGCTAATCGATCGTTTTTCTGATGCTGTCTTAGCATCAGTGATGGCGATCGGTAGCCAGTAATTTTT
The DNA here is from genome assembly GCA_029206835.1 of Rana muscosa. Taxonomy (NCBI): domain Eukaryota; kingdom Metazoa; phylum Chordata; class Amphibia; order Anura; family Ranidae; genus Rana; species Rana muscosa. Next base: position 756,237,431 of record CM055122.1, on the reverse strand, counting down.
TTTAGGTTCGCCGCAGGTTTTTATAGCGTCAGGTACCCCAATATATTATCTAATAAAGGTTAAACCCCCTTGATCGCCCCCCAGGTAACCCTTTCACCCCCTATCACCGCTGTCGCTATGCGATCATTTTTCTGATGGCTGTCTTAGCATCAGTGATGGCGATCGGTAGCCAGTAATTTTTTTTAGGTTCGCCGCAGGTTTTTATAGCGTCGGGTACCCCAATATATTATCTAATAAAGGTTTAACCCCCTTGATCGCCCCCCAGGTAACCCTTTCACCCCCTATCACCGCTGTCGCTAATCGATCGTTTTTCTGATGCTGTCTTAGCATCAGTGATGGCGATCGGTAGCCAGTAATTTTTTTTAGGTTCGCCGCAGGTTTTTATAGCGTCAGGTACCCCAATATATTATCTAATAAAGGTTAAACCCCCTTGATCGCCCCCCAGGTAACCCTTTCACCCCCTATCACCGCTGTCGCTATGCGATCATTTTTCTGATGGCTGTCTTAGCATCAGTGATGGCGATCGGTAGCCAGTAATTTTTTTTAGGTTCGCCGCAGGTTTTTATAGCGTCGGGTACCCCAATATATTATCTAATAAAGGTTTAACCCCCTTGATCGCCCCCCAGGTAACCCTTTCACCCCCTATCACCGCTGTCACTAAGCGATCGTTTTTCTGATCGCTGTCTTCGTGTCGGTGATGCCAATCGGTAGCCAGTCATTTTTTTTAGGTTCGCCGCAGGTTTTTATAGCGTCAGGTACCCCCAAATATGATCTAATAAAGGTTTTAACCCCCTAATTGCCCCTAGTTAACCCTTTCACCAGTAATCACCATATAAGTGTTACGGGTGACGCTGGTTAGTTAGTTTGCTTTTTATAGTGTCAGGGCACCCGCCGTATATAACCCAATAAAGGTTTAACCCCCTGATCGCCCGGTGGGTGATATCAATTAGGTTTTAGCGTCAGAGAGGGTCTGCGTCACACCCCAGGCAGCGTCAGGTTAGTGCCAGTAACGCTAACACCCACGCGTAAAGCATACACCCCCCTTAGTGGTATAGTATCTGAACAGATCAATATCTGATCTGATCAGATCTATACCAGCGGTTTAGGGTTCCCAAAAACGCAGTGTTAGCGGGATCAGCCCAGATACCTGCTGGCACCTGCGTTTTGCCCCTCCGTCCAGCCCAGGCCACCCAAGTGCAGTATCGATCGATCACTGTCACTTCCAAAACACAACACACATAACTGCAGCGTTCGCAGAGACAGGCCTGATCCCTGCGACTCCAGTGCTGTAGGAGGTGATTTCACCACCACAGTTAAAAAAAAAAAAAGCATATATGCCGAAGCATGGGGGCAGCAGGGCGGAGGAGCAATTTTGCTCCTAATGCCGCATACATACGGTCGAAATTCCGACGGAGGCTTGCCCGTGGAAACGTTTGACCATGTGTGTGCGGCATAACTTTTTTGCGGGAGGATGCCCCCATGCTTCGGCATATATAAATGGTGCATGTATGCCCATCATTAGAAGTGGGTGGATGAAGGGCGGTATTCTAATGGTGGGCATACCCACCGATCAATCTCTTTTTTCGTTCAGCCAACAGGATGCATGAAAAAAAAAGATTACAATACATGTCCAACAAGGACCAGCAACGTACTGGTATGTTGCTGGACTTTGAATGGTTATACCAGATTGATGCCTGCGGGTTTAGGCATCATCTTGGTATCATTCTTTTCAGCCAGCGGCCGGCTTTCATGTAAAAGCAATCACAGCGGCTAATTAGCCTCTGGACTGCTTTTACAAGCAGTGGGAGGGAATGTCCCCCCCCCCGGATATAAAAAGCGCCATTGGGAAATTGGGAAAGCATTTTATCACACCGATCTTGGTGTGGTCAGATGCTTTGAGGGCAGAGGAAAGATCTAGGGTCTAGAAGACCCCAGTTTTTTCAAAAAAAGAGTACCTGTCACTACCTATTGCTATCATAGGGGATATTTACATTCCCTGAGATAACAATAAAAATTATAAAAAAAAAAAATATATGTAAGGAACAATTTAAAAATAAAATAAAAAAGCAAAATTAATAATAAAAAAAAAAAAGCACCCCTGTCCTGCCCTGCTCTTGCCCAATGGCGAACGCAAGCGTCGGTCTGGCGTCATATGTAAACAGCAATTGCACCATGCATGTGAGGTATCACCGCGAAGGTCAGATCGAGGGCAGTCATTTTAGCAGTAGACCTCCTCTGTAAATCTAACGTGGTAATCTGTAAAGGCTTTTAAAGGCTTTTAAAAATGTATGTAGTTTGTCGCCAATGCGCGTTTGTGCGAAATTTTAAAGCATGTCGTGTTTGGTATCTATGTACTCGGCCTAAGATCATCTTTATTATTTCATCAAACATTTGGGCAATATAGTGTGTTTTAGTGCATTAAAATTAAAAAAAGTGTATTTTTTCCCCAAAAAATGCGTTTGAAAAATCGCTGCGCAAATACTGTGTAGAAAAAAAAAATGCAACACCCACCATTTTAATCTGTAGGGCCGTTGCTTTAAAAATATATATAATGTTTGGGGGTTCAACATAATTTTCTTGCAAAAAAAAAATATGTTTTCATGTAAACAAAAAGTGTCAAAAAGGGCTTTGTCTTCAAGTGGTTAGAAGAGTGGATGTAAGCTTCCTAATGTTGTGTATAAAATGCCAGAACAGTTCAAAACCCCCCCAAATGACCCCATTTTGGAAAGTAGACACCCCAAGCTATATACTGAGAGGCATGTCGAGTCCATGGAATATTTTATATGTTGACACAAGTTGCGGAAAAAAGACAATTTTTTTTTTTTAATTTTTTTTTTGCACAAAGTTGTCACTAAATGATATATTGCTCAAACATGCCATGGGCATATGTGGAATTACACCCCAAAATAAATTCTGTTGCTTCTCCTGAGTACAGGGATACCACATGTGTGAGACTTTTTGGGAGCCTAGCCGCGTACGGGACCCCAAAAACAAAGCACCGCCTTCAGGCTTTCTAAGGGTGTAAATTTTTGATTTTACTTCTCACTGCCTATCACAGTTTCGGAGGCCATGGAATGCCCAGATGGCACAAAACCCCCCCAAATGACCCCATTTTGGAAAGTAGACACCCCAAGCTATTTGCTGAGAGGTATTGTGAGTATTTTGCAGATCTCGCTTTTTGTCACAAAGTTTTGAAAATTGAAAAAAAAAAAAAAAAAAAAAAAATTTTCTTTCTTCATTTTCAAAAACAAATGAGAGCTGTAAAATACTCACCATGCCTCCTCAGCAAATAGCTTGGGGTGTCTACTTTCCAAAATGGGGTCATTTGGGGGGGTTTTGTGCTATTTTGGCATTTTATGGCCTTAGAAACTGTGATAGGTAGTGAGGAGTGAAATCAAAAATTTGTGCCTAGAAATCCTGAAGGCGGTGCTTGGTTTTCGGGGTCCCGTACGCGGCTAGGCTCCTAAAAAGTCCCACACATGTGGTATCCCCGTACTCAGGAGAAGCAGCAAAATGTATTTTGGGGTGCAATTCCACATATAACCATGGCATGTGTGAGCAATATATCATTTAGTGACAACTTTTTGTAATTTTTTTTTTATTTTTATTTTTTGTCATTATTCAATCACTTGGGACAAAAAAAAAAAATATTCAACGGGCTCAACAGGCCTCTCAGCAATTTCCTTGGGGTGTCTACTTTCTAAAATGGGGTCATTTGGGGGGGTTTTGTGCTATTTTGGCATTTTATGGCCTTCGAAACTGTGATAGGTAGTGAGGAATGAAATCAAAAATTTAAGCCCTTAGAAATCCTGAAGGCGGTGCTTGGTTTCCGGGGTCCCGTACGTGGCCAGGCTCCTAAAAAGTCCCACACATGTGGTATCCCCGTACTCAGGAGAAGCAGCAAAATGTATTTTGGGGTGCAATTCCACATATAACCATGGCATGTGTGAGCAATATATCATTTAGTGACAACTTTTTGTAATTTTTTTTTTTTTTTTTTTTTTTTTGTCATTATTCAATCACTTGGGACAAAAAAAAAAAATATTCAATGGGCTCAACATGCCTCTCAGCAATTTCCTTGGGGTGTCTACTTTCCAAAATGGGGTCATTTGGGGGGGTTTTGTACTGCCCTGCCATTTTAGCACCTCAAGAAATGAGATAGGCAGTCATAAATTTAAAGCTGTGTAAATTTCAGAAAATGTACCCTAGTTTGTAAACGCTATAACTTTTGCGCAAACCAATAAATATACGTTTATTGACATTTTTTTTACTAAAGACATGTGGCTGAATACATTTTGGCCTAAATGTCTGACTAAAATTGAGTTTATTCGATTTTTCTTATAACAAAAAGTAGAAAATATCATTTTTTTTCAAAATTTTCGGTCTTTTTCCGTTTATATCGCAAAAAATAAAAATCGCAGAGGCAATCAAATACCATTAAAAGAAAGCTCTATTTGTGGGAAGAAAAGGACGCAAATTTCATTTGGGTACAACATTGCATGTCCGCACAATTTACAGTTAAAGCAGCGCAGTGCCGAATCCCAAAAACAGGCCTGGTCCTAATGGCCCGAAATGGTCCGGGGCTTAAGTGGTTAAGGTACCACATAACCACTGTTACTTCAATAATAAATTTGAATATAAACTGAATATCATCATGACAGCCCAGAGCTTCTAACAGTAGGACCGTCCATTACGGGTGCCCGAGCACTGCCCCCTTTATCCACGGCCGCCACCCCCTCACCTTCTAGCGATGCGGTTATCTATCCATCGCTGCCTCTACCCCCTATTTATGCTTCCGGCCCCATTCAGGATGCCAGGCCCCTGAATTACAGCGGCAGGGGTGTTTTTTTGAAGCACCTGATTAGAGCCAAAGGCTCTAATAGGCTTCAAAATAGGGTGGGCTTGGGGAGCAGAGCATTGCCCTACAAGCCCACCCAGGTGTTACAACAGAGATTTAATATTCGCTGTTGCAACACTGATCGTCCTCCCGGCCAATCAGGAAGCGGGTCTGATACCCCTCACCTGATTGGCTGAAAGGACAGGCGATCCTATTGGATGCCTAGGAGGAGGGGAGAAGACGCACGGCGGAAGCGAGGAGGAGGGAGGAGGAGAAGACACAGGAGCCGCTACCCGATGCCCGCCGCAGCCTGATGTCTGCTGATTCCCCGATCCCATCGCTCCTTGATGTCCGCCGCTGCCCAATGCCTAGATGGGGTAAGTGGACAGGCGTGGTGTGGGGGGCTTTGCTTAAAATAAGGAAAGTCAGATGGCGAAGTCAAAACGTCTAATCTAAATCCTTGTTATAGGTTAAAAGGTATAAAAGTCAATGGATCATCATAATAAGCTAGGATTTAGGATTTTCAAAAAAGGATACCAGCAATGGCATCCTCCAAGCATCCAACGGACAGGATTGTTGTCAAATTTAAATATCCACTAGTAATGGACATCGTATGCTCTAGACTTCATTTTGTAGAAGAGTGACATGTAATTTTCTGCTTCTGCTTACAATCTGTATTTGAAATTCCTGATGTTACATAGAGTAAAATGTGCAGCAGCAAGCCATAAATAATGGGAGTTCCCCATACAAAAGACATGCATTCAGATAACATATTCTGTGGAGGCATATTTTAGCATTCTTATTCCCTTTAACCAGTATAAATCAGTTTGTACTGGAATGTAGAGCAGGCATTTTATATACCAGTCTGTGCAATTTTAGAATGCAGAATTTCACCTCCATGGTTAGTTATACTTGTTAATGGGATGAACTTGTATGTATATTGTGTTCGGACATTTGTTTTGGGGTAAATGCACTTCTTTTTTCAGCATAATGTTTTTATTTTAATGGATTAGAAATTGATCCTGGAGCTGGTCTGTAAAGATGTTTTGTTGTATTTTTGGCAAAGTATATAAAGTGAAACTCTTTGTTCTGCAAAAAATTAGGCGAGCCATATAAGTGCTGGGTGCACTCGCCAATAAATTAATTATTGAAAAAGCAAGTGATGAAGATAACAGAAACTCAACAAAAATTATTGTGCCAAACAAACCAATGTGACAAAAATGGTTGAATCAATAAAGCCTGAAAAGGAAAAAAGTGAACACGTCCTTTGTAGTGACGAAACACGCAGGGAAAAACTACGTTTTGTATACTGGAAGTATACGGGTTGCTAGCGAGAGCCGGCCGGCTCGATTCTTTACAAGCTGTTTTTTACCTACTTAAATGTAAGTGTCCACTCGTCTTTTTTATTGAATAAAAGTAAAAGGTTTTACACTATATAAGCCTTTGTTTTTTATGGGGATACCTTTGATCATGTTAACTTCTCACAAGGGTTACCACCATTGAAGTTGGGACGTCCGGTGTATGCCACAGAGACCCCAGGCTGGGTTATTAGCCACATGCGCCCAATGATCCCCTGTTATAAGGGATCATATCATTGCAGTAAGCGGCAGTGTTTGCTTAGGTGGAGGCACTTTCCTATCCTCACTTCCTCCTGGGTAGGGATGAGCTTCGCGTTCGCGTCGAACACACGTTCGACTTGAACATCGGCCGTTCGATCGTTCAACGAAGAACAAACTTTATGGTCCGTTCGCGTTAAATTCGTGTTGCGCGACACGGCCCATAATTCACTGTGGCATCGCAGTGCATTGCTGACTGATGATTGGCCAATCACAGCACGGAAAAAACGAAGAGCCGTAATTGGCCAAAGCCAGGGTGGCTTTGGCCAATTATGGCTCAGGGGGTTTAGTACACGCCCCACACTATATAAGGCCGCCTGGAAGTCGGCCTTGTGTAGTGTGTTGGCGTTTGTGAAAGAGGCAGTTTCAGAGAGATAGACAGTGTCATTTATATTGAGTTAGATAGAGCAGGCAGGCGAGTCAGTTAGCTGCTGTTACAGTGTGTAGAGGATATATATGCATCCTAGGTGTTGTATATATATTTATACACTGTATTGAGTTTAGATAGATCCGTTCCTGTTAGTCTCTATACTGTGACAGGCAGGCAGGCGATTGTGCTAGCTGCAGACAGTCAGGCCCCTTTCACACTGGGGCGGTTTGCAGGCGCTATTGTGCTAAAAATAGCGCCTGCAAACCGAGCCTAAACAGCGGCTGCTGTCTCTCCAATGTGAAAGCCCGAGGGCTTTCACACTGGAGCGGTGCGCTAACAGGACATGAAAAAAAGTCCTGCTAGCCGCATCTTTGGAGCGGTGAGAGGAGCAGTGTGTTTGCCGCTCCTTCCCATTGAAAGCAATGGGAAACCGCGGTAATACCGCCGGCAATGCGCCTCTACAGAGGCGCATTACCGGCGGTATCAACCCTTTTTCGGCCGCTAGCAGCCAAATACCTCCGCAATTCCGATGGTATAGTGCCGCTAAAAATAGCGGCGCTATACCGCCACCGCACCCACCGCCCCAGTGTGAAACCACCCTCAGTGTTTCACTTAGGCTGGTTTCACACTGGGGCGGTGGGTGCGGTGGTGGTATAGCGTCGCTATTTTTAGCGGCGCTATACCGTTGGAATTGCAGAGGTATTCGGCCGCTAGCGGTGCGGTTTTAACCCCCGCTAGCGGCCAGAAAAGGGTTAATACCGCCGGCAATGCTCCTCTGTAGAGGCGCATTGCCGGCGGTATTACTGCGGTTTCCCATTGCTTTCAATGGGAAGGAGCGATGTAGGAGCGGTAAACACACCGCTCCTCTCACCACTCCAAAGATGCGGCTAGCAGGACTTTTTTTCACGTCCTGTTAGCGCACCGCTCCAGTGTGAAAGCTCTCGGGCTTTCACATTGGAGAGACAGCAGCCGCTGTTTAGGCTTGGTTTGCAGGCGCTATTTTTAGCACAATAGCGCCTGCAAACCGCCCCAGTGTGAAAGGGGCCTAAGGCTTACAGTAGTGTACTACTGTGTCCTTTGCATAGCGATCACCTAAAGCTCACCTGGATACAGTTATTCTCTATACTGTGACAGGCAGGCCGGTGATTGTGCTAGCTGCAGACAGTCAGTGTTTCACTTAGTGTACTACTGTGTCCTTTGCATAGCATTCACCTAAAGCCTAAATTTTTGATGCAATACTTTGCAACAGGGCTCATTGCTGCGCTCTAAGTACAATATCTGTGAGGGGTTGCAGTGTTGTGGCACCAGCACCAGTGCCTAAGGCCCAATTTTTCAGCCCCTGTTCAACATGGTCATGCAATTACAATTCTTGATCTAATATTTCACAGCAGGGCCCATTCCTGCACCCACCAAGAGTAACTGTGAGGGCTTACAGTGTTGTGGCACCAGCACCACCACCAAAGGCCCAATTTTTCCTACCACTGTTCAACAGTGGCATGTAAATACAATTCCTGATATAATAGTTGACAGCAGGGCGTTCCAGCGCCCACCAAGAGTAACTGTGAGGGCTCACAGTGTTGTGGCAACACCAACACCTAAGGGCCAAATTTCTGCAGACTATATATGGCAGGCCCCTACTTTCAAACATCCAACTTACAAACGACTACTACTTGAAAACGGAAGGAGACAACAGGAAGTGAGAGGAAATCTACCCCTAGGAAGGGAAATTCTCTCCTGTAAGAGTTAATATGTGAAAAAGGTGTCTCCTCTCCACTGATGCTTTATCACCAATCCTTGTTTCAATTAAAAAAACAAATTTTCCAAAAACATTTGTCATTGGGATGGAAAGTGAGGTGAAATGTTCTGAACAGGTGCGCAGACAGCAAAATAAATGTTACAGGGGTGATAACCCTTCCCTATGTTCTCCAAAAAGCTTAAAAATAGATTTTTGGGCTGGAGCTACACTTAAAAAATGTACCTGTTCCAATTTACAAACAGATTGTACTTAAGAACAAACCTACAGTCCGTGTCTTTTTTGCACCGCCTGTATACTGCTGTTCAGAGTATATAGGGCCTTTTTTTATTTTGGGTGCGGGGTTTCCGTTAATATCTATACAAGACCCAAAGGGGCTGGTAATGGGCTGAGGTAGGTGTGGGTGATGGGGTAGCCATGCCATTTTTCTCAATGATTTTCATCCATATTGCCGGGACCAGACATGACATTAAAGCCGCAAGCAGTTTTAAATGGCTTTTTTTCCGTTAGAAATGTAATTTTGTGCAGGGACAGTTCTAAACAAGAAAAACACGTGCCACTTCACCGGCATACTTTAGACACCCCCCAGGTACGATATTTAAAGGAATATTTCACTTTTTTTTTTCACTTTATGCATCATTAAAATGACTGCTCCCGAAAAAACGACCGTTTTAAAAGATTATTTTTACATTGATACATTTCCCCTCAGGCAGGACCCGGGTCCCCAAACCCTTTTTAGGACAATAACATGCATATTAGGCATTATAATTAGCACTTTAGATTTCGAACGTTCGCGTCCATTGTATTTAATAGGGTTCTAAAGTTCGTGCGAACGGGGGGGGTGTTCGGCTCATCCCTACTCCTGGGTGTTTTTTGGATTATGTGTCACTGTGGATGATTCATCAACACATCTTGTATGAATTATTAATTTTTTGTTTTCATCAACTAAAGACTTTTTGTGTTTATCCTTCCAAGTGCCACCCTTGGGAGTTTCATCAACTTCATTGTGCATGTTAATCTTTCAAACTGTTAGTCTACTCACATTATACACAGTTGGACTCAAACGCCTTTTTTCCTTTTCAGGCTTTATTGATTCCACCATTTTTGTCACATTGGTTTGTTTGGCACAATAATTTTTATTGAGTTTTTGTTATCTTCATCACTTGCTTTTTCAATAATTAATTTTTTGGCGAGTGCACCCACATTCGCACTAGTGGACTAGTGCTTCACAGGTCAATTTTTTTAGCGCAGCTTTTCTCTTTTCTAATTTCTATTTGGTGTTGTATAACATGTGAGCTGCAGCTTGATACACTTATTCTAAATAGCGCAGTTTTTTCTTTATTTAGCCATATAAGTGACCTAGCTAACTTTACTATAGCTTATGTTTATATAAGAAAATCAGCACAAGGGATATTTTCCAACTTCAGTTTGCTGTGTCCCTTGCTCTGCCGTAATGGTTTAGAAGAAGTTTTACTCCTTCAATGCTCCTGCTTGATCCTTTTTCTCATCCTGTAGCCTTACTAACTGATGTTTTTTTTATAAACTCACTCCCAACAACTCCTATAAAAGGTACTGATGCCCCCACTTTGGAAGGTTCCAGAATCAGTGTCCAAACTGGATAAATGCCACCGACAAGACAAAATAGTCACGTGGGAAAGATGGTGGGCACTCCTCTGATGTGGAGAAGGTTTCAGTTGACATGACTAATGTGCTTGAGTCGATTTTAGCATGTCAAACTACCCTGACTACTAAAATCGAGGAGGTAAAGGTGGACATTTTTCTAATCTGCCAGGACCTACACAAATTGTGGAACCAAGTGACTGAATCTGAACCCAAGCTGAACAGAGTAGAAGATGTGCTCCCCTATCTGCAGCACACTACTTGGCAGATGCAGCAGCTGCTCAAGTGCTCACAGAAACAAGATGATCTTGAAAACTCTCTGCGCCACAACAATTTTAGATTTATAAGATCCTCAGAGGGAGCTGAAGGCTCAGGTCCTACAGCATTTCCAGAATGTCTACTCATGGTCACCTATGGATGGACAAGTTCTCCTCTACTTTTGTGGCCAAGCGTGCTCACCACATGGAAGCCAAGATACCCCTGTGTGCATCACCTCGCATGTTAATAGCAATATTACTTAACTACTAAGACAGCGATGCAGTACTCTGCCATTAATAAAGGTAATATCTCATTCTGTGACACCAAACTGGCAGTTTTTCCAGACTTCTCAGTGGAAATCCAGAGCCAATGCATGACTAAAATGGCATAAGGCTTTTGACTCAATGGAGTGATGTTTCCTATAGCAGTGCTTGACAGTGCTTTTGGCATATGTTTATTAAATGGCTCCAATTATTATGCCAAGACACTACTGCCAGAGTTTCAAAAACAGATGTATTTATGAACCTTTCCCCCTTTACAGGGATAAATGCCAAGAATGCCCCATTTCCCCCTAGCTTTATGCGCTGGCAGTGAAGCCATTTGCTATTTCTTTATATTCTAACCTTTCTGTGAAATATTTGACTTAGTAGAAGTGCCTGTTTTTTATTTATTTTTTATTTATTTTTCTTTAGTTCTTTTAGAAAATCATAGCTGGTTGTGGACTGAAATGAAATGGATTTAGTAACATAATATACAAAATGGCTTTTGTAGCAGTTATACATTGTAGAAGACATGGAGAATAACCAGGATACTTGCTGATGGTACTGTGTTTCCTGAAATAAATTGGTGCAACTCTAGTATCTACCAGCTGGTGTCTCCCATCAGCCAAAAAAGCTTAGTAATTAGTCACCACATAATGCTGGCTACTGGGAGACAATTAAGCTCCGCCTGGCTGTATACTCATTGCCTTGGCATTTTTCCCAAATGCCTGCAATACTTTGTACTTGCACTATTCTGTTCCTATCCAAGCATACAACAATCTGCTGCTCACCTGAGTCTGGTACCCATGTCTGCAAGTGTGGTGCAGCAGGAAGCTCCAAGCATGTATGAAAGAACTAGTGTGTCCAGCACCTGCTGTAGCTCATATAATACTTTATTTCACTAGAAGGAATACAACATATACTGTAGTCCCCAAGCCTCACGCGTTCTGACCCTTAGTGGGTCTTAATCAAGTCTTAATCAAGTCTGTGACACCTGGATAGAAGAGCAGATCTGGCAAGCAGTGAAAGCATGGTTCCTGATCAGAGAGTGTTCATACTGGACTTGAACACGGATCAAGTGACCTCCCACAATAATGTGCTGTTGGAGTGGAGTAAAGACATTCTGATTGTTTCTAAGACGCTCGCCTTCACTTGACCAGTGAAGTTGAAGATTACCTGATCCAACTGCAAGTACCAGAAATCAGTCCAGGCTTCTGTGGGGGCAGTGCTAAACATACAAAAATTTAGATGTCTGATTTGATTTGACTATCACTTTAGGATTTGACGATAGTAAGGATTCTTTATACATCTGTAGTCACTAATTCAATCCCTTATATAATTTATTCACAATGTTAGACAAAAAGCAGTCCTGTTATTGTACATTGACAGCTTTATCTTCTGGAAATTCCAGTGGGTGACTCAATCCATTGATACCCCCATCGTAAAATTCAGCTCTTCTTCAAACTAAGATAAACTTCTTATTTGAAAATACCCAATTTGCATGTTGTCGCTTCTTTCATCTCTCCATTTGGTTCTTCTGCTGTCTTGTTGATGCTGAAAATGAAAATCAATAAACTATGTCCAGCAACTGGTTGTAACTGCTAGTGAAAGGGTGTAATGTTCAAAAAGCATTGAAGTGTTTTTAAGTCATCCTCTCAATAAAGCTACTTTTTTACATGAAACATAAGTTATTGGACCTACTTAATTGAGCATATACATTGGTGCCTAACAAGCTGTCTGTGCACCAGTTGTAGGTAGGTGAGTTGTAATATTTTTTCATCATAAAAGTAAAAACTGGCATTGTGGGATGGCGGCAGGTGATTTATTTATTTACAGTATGTTGCTATACATAAGGATCTAAAATATAAGGTCTGGTCTGCGTATATAATGTAAACAATTAAAATAACTTAAATTGTAACTAAAGGCAAAACTTTTTTTTCGTTTTGGATAGAGTGGAGAGGGATTAGAAAATCTGTCAGTTTTTATTGTTGTCTGGACCCCCCATTGAGGATATTCATCCTCTCAATTTGTCCTGTTTACAGTTTACCACTATTATCAAATGAGAAAGAAAAAGAAGATCCCAAATTTTGGGTTGACATCAAAACACTGATAGAGGGAAAACTTCCAATGGAGATTTTTGTTCTAGTGACCCTAGTGACACACCAGAATCGCCTCAGTTTGGAGGGATTTCCTCTTCCTGTTTTGACTATAGGATACAAATGAGAAAACAAAACTGACAGGGATTATAATCTTCCCTTACTCTACCCTAAATTAATTAAAGCACATAAAATAATTTGGACCTCAAAAGTAAGAAAGATTTTTCTAGGCTGCAACCTAACACCTCATGACAAATACAAACAAATAGCCTTTGTTGGAAACAAACTAAATTTTATAACCATTGGTATATTAATACGTACACCCCGTGCATGTATGGTGGGGGCGCTACCCACAGTACTGAATACAAAACTGTGATAACAAAAATTAAAAAACCTACTTAGTGCACCTATCAATATAAGTGTAAATTAGGAAATAATAAAATAATGAATTAGTAACACCAACCCAAATAGCAATCGATTATCTGCTAGCTCAAGCTGCTTGAACTAAGCTAGGTTGTGATGAAAAAACACCTATGTGAGTTGACACACCTAATGTTTGGTGTCAAATTCAAACAAAGAGACAACAAAAAAAACACACACAATGACATGAGTGTCCTTAGTATTGTCCAAAAAAATATAGTGAACGATGACAGTCCGTTTTCTCTCTTTTGTGTCCCGCAAACGCTTGATCGAGCCTCCAGAAGGCAGAGATTCTCAGTTCCATCTATGATCTCTCTATCCATACTAGCAAGTGCTACTTGCAACAAGCGATATTGACTCCTTTTTAATTAAATGAGTCAACATGATCTGGTAAGCGGCCAATCTTCTTTGAGCACTATTGGGTGTTACACATTAAGCTGGTGAAGGCTATCACATCAAGTATATTTCTGATTTTGGATCAAGTATATTCAAGTTTCATCAAACCACTGAATGTTATTAATTGTTGGACTGTCATCGTTCACTATATTTTTTTGGACAATACTAAGGACACTCATGTCATTGTGTGTGTTTATTTTTTTGTTGTCTCTTTGTTTGAATTTGACACCAAACATTAGGTGTGTCAACTCACATAGGTGTTTTTTCATCACAACCTAGCTTGGTTCAAGCAGCTTGAGCTAGCAGATAATCGATTGCTATTTGGGTTGGTGTTACTAATTCATTATTTTATTATTTCCTAATTTACACTTATATTGATAATTGCACTAAGTACAGTAGGTTTTTTAATTTTTGTTATCACAGTTTTGTATTCAGTACTGTGGGTAGCGCCCCCACCATACATGCACGGGGTGTATGTATTAATATACCAATGTTTGTTTCGAGATCTATTTAATTTTGTAATCTGGGGTTAGCAGCTGTTATTTAGAGGCATTGATTTAAAGCGCGAGATTGCCCATTTACCAAATTTTATAACCAAGCTGATTGTTCGCGCTTAATGCTCACCAAAAAACTCATCCCCTGCCCCCCACACACTGTAAACCTCATGATTACAGAACCTGATGGGTCATACTTATTATTCAAATTTTTAGGCTCAAGTCAAGACAAAACACACGTAAGTTCTTTACAAATCTGCCAATTCTCATCTCTATCACAGATTCATGAGCGAATCATAGAGAGGAAAATTATCACTGAAGAAATTCTACTCACCATGAAACAGGCTAAATCCTCTAAAACCCCAAGCCCAGATGGCTTCACTGACAAGTACTACAAAAATTTAGCACTAAATCTAGTCAAATTTTGGAACCACTTTCCCAAGATATGCCCCTGGATGCAGACTCACATCTGTATGGTCCATAAACATAATAAAGACTTCCCTATTTAATATGACATTAAAAAGAACTTGTTTGGGCCGAGTTGGCCCAAACAATTTCCATTATATAACTATTCGGCTACTATGTGCATTTTAATACACTGTAGTATCATTAGCTACATACAGTAATCTGTGTTCCAGTACGAATACAGACTCTCCTCACTTAATGACCAGGTTCCGTTCCAGAGACGAGGTCTTTAAACTAATTGGTTGTTAAATGAGGAGCCACAAGAAATCTTTTTTTTTAGCATTCTTATCTACTGTACTGTACTGTATTCTGAAAAAAAGGTCCAAACAGAAAACTCCAATTCAATAACGTTGTTTTACTTTGCATAAGTACATAACACAAAAATATTAACAACAACAATCCTGTACTGTACTGTACAATACAATGATGTACAGTACGGAAAAAGTAAATGTATACAATACTGTATGAGAAGACATTTAGAGTACAGTAACATTTTAGTCATCAAATCCTTCAAAGGGTTCTAGTGGTTCGGAGTCATCAGTGTCATCATTGGAGTTAACAGTACCTGTAAAACCGCAGTCAGGAGTGAGAGCGAGGCTGATTCAGAGACACTGCATTAGTGTGCATCGATCGGGTCGGGGGAGCTGGTCGTAAGTCTGAGCGATCGTTAAACAGGTAAGTCATTAAATGAGGAGAGTCTAGGTGATTTTCTGTTTGCTGCCAGAATTAAATCTGGGCTAAATGATGCTCCACCATTCGGGAGAAGCATTGTATTTTTAGCAATGGATAGAAGGCTTCCTCTGATTAACGAAGATGGAAATTGTGACATCATCCACCTGCCTCTGCAGCTCTGACAATCAGAGAAAGCATTGTATTCATTGATAAAAATACAATATCAATATCAAAACTCAAGTGAGTTCTGCTGACCCCATAGATCTCCTTATGTGGCTACCACCCAAAAATCATCATCCTCTTCCATTTATTACAGTCAATGTAATATTTGCAAATTATCCATTCTTAGGTCTCTACACACCCCCAGCAGCTTCACATTTTAGTAATTCTGCATTTCTTTCTACAGCCCCAACAGTTTAAATAGTGGTTAGACAAAGGCTTTTATTCTATTGTATATTTTCTTAATTACAAAGGAGTGCGGAACTCAGAGTACTTGTTCTCGAGCACCTGAAATGCGTACACCCTCGGGGACCTATTGAATGTATCAAATCCTCTTACAATCCATCAAGAAGGAGATAAGTGTTTGAGAATAGATACTGGCCAGAAGGGTGTAATTTCAGAGTTGTACCAAATATTCTCCGCAATCTAAATGATCAATTTTTTTGCGTGGGATACAGATTTTGACTTATGGATTAGTGAAATGGACTGGACCTCTTGGACTACAAAATACATAATATAACTCCAAACAAAGCTCACTAGTCACTACAAAGTCCTCTTTTGCTGGTACCTTGTACCTGCTGGGATTATTCAGATCTACCCTTGTGCCTCCCTGGCTTGTTTCAGAGGATGCGAAAAAATATCAACAATGTTTCACGCCTTGTTCTAAAACTAAACAATATTGGACAAGAATATACGCAATGATCCACTCTGTTACTGTAACTTTCCATCAGCAAAAATGTCCATAGCTAAAGCATGGATATTGACAGTGGTTAATATTTCAATAACTAAAAATAATATCTGGATAATGCTCCACGAATAGTTAACAAGAATCATGCAGGACAAACGAGAAGTTTCAAAAAGGTTTGTAAAATGTGGATATGCTTTTAACAATTTTCTTTTTGAATGAGGGCGGACAGAGGCAGGATGAAATAAGTTCTACCATGAGGAAAGTTTCTCAGTTTTGTTTCTGTTCTCTTTTGTTTGTTTTTTTTACTATCACTTGTCCTATTAAAGCCCCTCTTTTTGTGAGTCATTTGTTGCACTTTACTATTCTGGTTCATTCAGGATTGACATTTTGATGGCTCTGGAGACTTGAATGTTCAGAATAGGATTCCAAGTGTATGGCAAGACCAGGGCTTTTTTTCAGGGGGAACTTGGTGGAACTCAGTTCCACCACCTCTGGCTCAGACCCTTTGGTGCCTGCTCACCACATTCACTTGTAAACACAGAAGTCCGGTTTCTGTGTTTACAAGTGACAGCTCTGCACTCTGTGTGTAACCCCCATGAACTTTGCACTCTGTATGTAATGAAATCCTGGTATTTAATGCCCCTTTAAGACCCTTCTACTGTTTGTGAAATCTGACCACACCCACTATTTGATAGGATTTGGCAGGAGTGTGTGAGGGAGGGGTTTTGGGGGGTCGTGGTTGAGTTCCAGCACCTATTGTTTGAGAAAAAAAGCCCTGGGCAAGACTGTTGGAAAAAATCTGCTATAACCTTACCTCTGCTTTTCATGCTGCAGACAGATGTGTCAGGACCTAAAACCTGCCCCTTGAACTGAGGTTTAGTCTACTGGACTCCCATTGTGCCTTCTTAGTCATATTTGTATCTCCTATTATCTTGTTGACAGTTTGTCCTGACTGAACAACCACCACACATACATGTAAAACCTCTTTATTGCACTCAATTAAAATATTGAAACAGGGAATAAAATACTTCTAGAAATTTTTATTATAATACATCATTGAAATAAAATGAATACTGTAAATAACACAACACAAATCCTACAGAATAAGGACATCATGCAGCTAAACATAGAGCACAGTTAATAAATCAATATTCCATACCACCATGGACATAACTGCTTTCTAGTTTAATCAGTGTCTTCAAAAGTAATCAGTTAAAGCATAAGTCCAAGGATAAAACATTTTTTTGACACTTACAAACCTTTTAGATATAAACTGCCAGGGAAGCAGTAAATGCCATATGACATTATGCTTATTCAGTTGAATATTCTCTCTAGGCCCCTAAGCAGAACATGCAGTTATTTCCAGAGGATTTGAACTTTCAACCTAATCATGGAACAGAGGAAAAAATAACCATGTTTGGAAGCAACATGCTTACTTGTTCCAGTATAAACTAAAACACAATACAAATGCATGTAGAACAGAGGAATTTCCATATAAATAATCATAATAGCAAAGGACAGAAATGTTCATCTTTTTCTATTTCACCCAATACTCAGATAATTTATACAAACATTTTCACATAATGGCTTTAAGGATAAGTCTGTTAGACTGTGGCCTGCCCATGTGGGGAATTTAGGCAATAGGTTATTTTACTTATAGATTTATTTTTACTTAAACCACAGCTCATTGGAGATCTTTGCTGTGCTCCCTGAACTGATTGACATGGCTTCTCTACAGGATCTTCCCAGTCTTGTATCATGCCACCTGTGCATGCAAAGCCCAGATAGGTTTGTATTCAGTGGAAGACCTGTTAACCTGTTTATGAACATTAGACATGTGCACAACATAAAAATTCATTTGGTTTGGTTTTGTTTCTGTTAGTTTCCGTTGATTCGTAATGATTCATAATTTCGTAAGACGTGGGTTATCGTATTCGGACTCTTTCGTATTTCCGTAAGGGTTATATTTCCGTTGATTCGTTTTTCCATTAGTCTAATTTTCGTTGAATAGAAATTCGTATTTTTCGTTATATTTTATATTCGGCCGCATTCGTATTTTCGTAAGAACCATATTTTCGTTGATTTGCAATGATTCGTATTTCCGTGTCTAATTTCCATTGATTGGAAAATTGTACTTTTGTAGATTTAATTACATTCCTACTTTCGTTAGAATACATTTTCCGTTTATTCGTAACACTACTTGTCGTAATTTTGTAATTCGTACTTTCGTGAGATTGACCGGCTCATTTATTCGTACTTTCGTATCATTGTTTTCGTAGATTCGTAATCGGGGCATAATTCGTAATATAGAAACTAGATTCTAGACAGAGTATGCTTAAGAAACAAAGAATTTCTCTCTCACAAGTCACAACTTAACTCACAAATCCACCAAAACAGTGCCACCTACCCAACCACACCCTATCTGGACTCTGGATGGAATGCACTGCAGTCTAACACAGAAAAACACACAAGGGAATAAGAAACAAGCTCACTGGGGGAAGGGACAACCTCTTCAGGGGAAGGGACAAGCTTATTGGCCAACGTCCAGAAATATTTCAGAACTAACGTATTTGTTGTTTTGATTTCCGTTTTACGAATATTCGTAATTCAGTTATTTTTTTTCGTTCATTTTGATTTTCGTTATTTTGAATCTTTGTTCGGTATTTTCGTTGTTTTGATTTCCGTTTTCCGAATATTCGTAATTTCGAGTTTTCGTTCATTTTGATTTTCATTATTTTGAATCTTTGTTCGGTATTTTCGTTGTTTCTATGTTTTCGGTTTTTCACTCTTTCGTATTTTTGCTGTTTATAATTTAATAATTTCGTATTTTCGTTGTTTTCCATATGCGTTCTTTTCGATAATTCGTTTTTCGTTGGTAATTTTAGTAAACTGTTCGTTCATTCGTATGTTTACGAATTAACGAATATAACTAATTTTGACGAATAACGAATTCATAACTAAACAAATTGCACATGTCTAATGAACATCCTATTTACATCTATGCAGGTCAGGCTGGGAAATTCCATCCTTTGGCATTGGGAGTACATGCAACTGAAATTCTTTAATTCGTTCTTTTTTTTAGGTTTGAAAAGAATGGGGGAGAATACATTTTTTATCACGTTTTTATTTTATTTTGTTGTGTGGCCACATGGGCAAAAATAAACATGGTAGGGGACTCTACCCCATTCCCCTCTTTATCCCAAATGAAATAAAATATTTTAGCTGGAACTGGGCTTTATGTAGCTTGGGAAGACACATCTGCTAGGTTGAATTTCTTGAGTTTAGAGAAGTTCATTGTGTAGTGCTTATGTAAACAAAACTCAAGTTTCATGCTCATTTCTCTCATTTCTTTCACATGTTGTCAAAGCCTAAATAAAGCACAAGAGGATGTATATTCTACATGGCTCATTACCAACTACTAAGACAAATTTCAGACAATTATTTTGTATTTGTTAAACAACAATATGATTTTTTCAGTTAGCCATGGAAAAAAAGAAATCTGGTACCTTGTAAAATATTTGCTGATTTCTTCTACCATGAAGGGTTATAGACCATACAAATCCATTCATGAAAAACATGTAAAATGTTTAGGAAAGTTCAACTGTGCATGTATAGGCAATGACGTATGATAGTGACTTTGAATAATGACTCAGCAGAGAAAAAAGAATTACGGTAGTTAAAATATGCCAGTTTTATATTTGTATTGACCACCATCTACTAAGAAGAGGAAAGGCGTGCAATGCTACCTATTTCCTAACCACTTACTGTTGAGACAAACCCTAATACTCCAAAGTATGTAACATTTTGACATTATTGGGAAGTTTTGCAGGTTCACATATTCATCCCAAGCTCTCCTTTGGGTAGCCATTCATGACAGTTTTTACATTACATACAACTCACACATCAAGGGTACAGCTCAGCAAAGGAGTCACCTTATTCCAAAATGCACTGCTAATCACTATTGCTTAATTTCTCATAATCACATAGCTGCACAGATAAGTAAAGTAAAGGGATAAGAGGACCATAGCTAGAGAAAGAAGAAATGATATTCAGAAACAGAATTCTGGATATATGGCATCTTGTTTGCACTGTTTAGTGATGATCATCATCTAAGTACAATTAAATATGCAATGTAGAATAGACAGGCAGATGCAGTGCCTACCAATAAGAGTAACTGCATATTAATAACTATACATCTTTCATTTTTGTTGTAGTATTAGACTATTACTGGTATCTGATGGTGCACTTGTGAATCTAGCATTTCCAATAGATTGATTTTCTTTACTATACATAACTTATGTATAACTACCTCACTTGCCTATGAACTGAAAGCAGTAATGTTTGTGGTTTAATTAACTTTGACCTACTCCAGGATCTGGACACTACTGCATCTCGCCTGTTTCAAGCTACTAGTCAGATGAATACATTTAAAGCAACCCTGGATAAATATCAATTGGTGGACATATGAAGGGTCCTTCACCCGACAGATAGACACTACTCATTTTACTCAAAGGTCCATGGTACTTACCACAGACTGGATTTATTTCTTATAAGTCAAATGGGAATGACAATGGCATCTTTCCTTGGAAGTTCATCAGAAGTTTTATCTGGTCTGATCATGCTCCAGTGTTCTGGATATGGCTGTACCAAGCAGGGTTACAACAAAATGATCATGGAGATTAAATGATAATATACTGAAAAATGAGGTATGTATGTCAGAAATCCGGAAGGCAATTAATAATTTTGTGATAGATCAAACAAAAGATACAACCTCTCTTCACCTACAATGGGAAACTTTAAAATGTGTAATACGTGGTCTTTTTATAAGAAATTACATAAACAAAACTCAACTTCAGAAAACTTAATAAAATTAACAGACAAACAAATAGAAATACAGACGTTATTAAATGAACAAACTTTAAGGCTAAGAGACAAGAGTCATGTATTGTTCTATTAATATGGGAATAAACCAATTTGATTCCTGGCAGGGGCATTGCGCAAAAGAGCACCTATGACTCCTATAGTAAAGATCCAAAAACCATCGGGAGAAACTATTTATGACCCTAAACAAATTTTAAAAACATTTCATTCCTTCTATTCTAAGCTGTATAACGTTCCAAATCAACAAACGGGAATGGACCCAGAAATATTCCAACAAAAAGTATGTCAATATATATGGGAAACAGCAATTCCCTCTTTGTCGGATATAGAAGTAGAGGAATTAGAAAGAGAGTTTTTGGTAGTCGAGTTATAAAAAACAATAGAGTCACTGGTACTGGGCAAAAGCCCAGGCCCAGATAGATTTACTCTGCGTTTTTATAAAGCATTTAAGGACCTTTTGATCCCTATTATGAAGAGGACCTTCAATTCAGTCTCTGCCTCCCAACCCCTTGTCCCACAGGGGAAGGAAGCATACATCTCTATGATCCCCAAGCCAGAGAAAGATCATACGTTATTTGGAAATTATCGTCCGATCTCCTTAACAAATATAGATCTATTTACCAACATATATTCATATGGACTAAGTGGGATTCACGAAGGGTCGGGATGCTAGAGACAATACATTGAAGACTCTTACACTGATAGAATTTGCCCAGAGACAATCCATCACATCCTGTCTGCTGGCTATAGATGCCGAAAAAGCATTTGACAAGGTGGGATGGTGCTTCTTTGAAGAAACCCTGAAGCAATGGGGAATAGGCCCTCAACTTTTGGAGAAAAAAATGGTTCTTTTAATAAAATCCAGGACCTAGAATACGGATGAATGGAGCCCTCTCGGATCCTGTGACTATCTTAAACGGAACCCGACAGGGGTGTCCTTTATCCCCTCTGATATATGTATTGGTAATGGAACAATTGACCACCGCTATCCGCAATAATTCCAGACATTCAAGGGATCAAGGTTAAGAAAACAGAATATAAAATGTCAGTATACGCAGATGATTTATTATTATACATCACTAATCCAGTAGTAACTATACCAAATGTAATCCAGGAATTTAACAGTTTTGGAACAATGAGTAATTTAAAGTTAACTATGATAAATCAGAAGCTCTAAATATTACACTACCAAATAAAATTCAAGATTTGCTCCAAAGGAATTTTTAAGTAGCAAAAAACTGCTGTTAAATATCTGGGAATATACATTCCTAGAGATTTAACAAAACTACAAGAACTTAATTATCTCCCGAAGATCCAAAATATAATGAAATTGCTCCAAAAATATGATAGAAAGGTCTTTTCCTGGATTGGAAGGATTAATATAGTAAAAATGGATATATTACCAAAACTATTATATATATTTCAGACAATTCCAATATTTTTTCCAACAAACTTATTGGGTCAACTACGCAAAGCGGTAGGGAGATTTATATGAGCACATAAAGAAAAAAAGGTGCTTGTGCGCTTACCACTCAGTAAAAATAAAAACACTAAAGTGCAAATATTGCTGAACAAATTAAATATTAAGAGACAACTAGCAGCTAACTTCTATAATGTGACCAACATACAATAAAATAGTTTATATAGTGAAGCAGCGCTAAATGTCAATAGAAAGTGCTAATATTAAAAGTGCTATTAATAAAGTCTAACTTCTCATAAATTAAATAAATGGGGTGACAAAATCAACAATAATAAAATAAAATTAAAACGTCCAAACAGTGACTATGTAAATAAAGTGCTAAATAGCCAAAATGGCAGTCCAAATAGCAACAGCTAATTGCAGGGAGAGAAGCAAGGATGGGTGTGGGAATACACCTTGTCTCATCAGAAACACACTGGATCAGATGAACAAATGATGCATAAATAATCCTCCCCCATAGACACCAGCCTCTCACCTCTCTGGTGGACCCCACAGGGTCAGTAATAACCACAAAGATCTCCACTGCTCACAATGAGAACTTCCAGTCCTTTTGCGTGACCCGAAACCACTGTAGGGATCTCCACAGCTTACCAGTGTTCTTCCTTAAAGCGAATCTTCCTGATGGACCCCACGAGGTCAATAATGGCCACAAAGATCTCCACTGCTCACAATGAGAACTTCCAGTCCTTTTGAGTGACCCGGAACCACTGTAAGAATCTCCACAGCTGAGCTGGAATATAGATGAAGTAAAAATTAATTTTTTGGACTTGGAAATTTGGAAAGAAGACACAACCATTAAAACCAGAACCTTCTTCAAAACAGTTGACAGGAATAGTTACCTCCCCACTGATAGCTGTCATCATGCACCTTGGCTAATGAATATTCCTAAGGGACAGCTAGTGAGGTTGAGAAGGAATTGCACTATTGAGTCTGAGTTTAGACAAATTCATTGGGGAACGTTTTTGTGATAAAGGATATGATCAGGGGTTCCTCCAAAAGAAGATCGACGAAGTAGGTAGCTTGGAACGAATTAATCTCCTTCGAGACAGAGAAAAAGAAAAGGTCAATTATGTAGAGGTTCCATTGATCCTCGATTACAATATGCAGTTCAAAAAATTAGAATCCATCATCCGGAAACATTGGAATGTCTTAAAAGCAGACCGCCACTTGTCTCAAGTATTACCTCCATTTCCTAAATTCATTTATAGAAGGGCTCCTACCCTTCGCAATATACTAGCCAAGAATGTTTTGGATCCTCCAACTAAGAAGCCTTTTTGAAGGAAAGGGCTTCTACCCGTGCAAGTATTGTTATGCGTGTAGGCATACTAAGTTTAAGAAGTCCAAAAAAGATGATTTTGTAGCCACCTCCACAGGAAAAAATTATGTTATCAAAGAGTTTATTTCCTGTAGGACTGAAGGGGCTGTCTACGTACTGGAGTGCTCATGCAAACTCCAGTATGTGGGCAGAACGAAAAGGCCCCTCTGGAAACGGTTGAGGGAACATGTTCAAAATATTAAATCTGGCTTTCCCAAGCATAGTGTATCTAGGCACTTTGCTGAAGTTCATGGGAAAGATCCCAGTTCCCTTTCCTTTTGGGGTATTGAAAAGTATAGACCCCATTGGAGAGGAAGTAACAAGGTCATCACTCTCAGTCAAGCTGAGTCTCGTTGGATTTTTGAGTTACAGTCGCTTACCCCTCTAGGTTTAAATATTGAGTTTGATCTTAATTGTTTTATTTCCAATTATTAGATGTAAGAGAAGAGTTGAGTATAGCCTCAATTATAAAAAAATAAACTAACAATATATTGTGCCCTCATCCGTAGTAATGTTTGAGGAGGGAATCCATCAGACATAGGGTAGTGGTTGCTAGGGTCATCTTCCCCTAATAGTCACTCAGGATTAAAGGTTTAATGGACTTTCTCAGGCACTGATATGACAACATACAAATATTACATAAAAAATATTTATTGATGTGTATAAACAAAAAAAGACAATAATATTTAAAAAACAAAGACCAAACCCCACAGTATAGAACAGCATGAGTCGGTGACAAAACAGCCGTATACAATCTATCAAAGTGGAGCAGGCCAAGCCTCAACCGGTTTCGCGGCAGAAAAACCGCTTCTTCAGGAGGGTCTGTACAAAACATAATATACATAATAAATACTCTAGCAATGTGTTAATACAATTATAGAACGTATTTAATATCGACAATATAATCAAAAAGTCAAGGTCTGTGGACTGCTCACCGTGGAGACGTTCAGAGGTGCAGCGACTGCCCAGGTAAACCCCCCGCAGCGGATGAGGGGGAAAAAACGTATATGGTGCAGATTGATACAATCTAATAGTAATGATTAAAATAATATTGAATTAGATAATTTATATTTGAGCCAATTTAACATGGGACACCCAGTGCTGATAGTGGGGGGGAGGGGGGAAGGGGAAAAAAGGGGGGGGAGAGAGGGGAGGGGAGGGGAGAGGAATGGAAGGGGAGGGAGAGGGAGAAGGAGGAAACGAAGGTGGGGAAGGAAGGGGATAACGAGGGAAGGGAAGGGGCGAAAAGGGAGGGAAAAGGGGGGGGGAGAGGGGAAGTGATGGAGCATAGGGAGAGGGGGGGGGAAAGAGGGGGGGGAAGAGAGAAAGAGGGAAGGGAGAGGGAGGGAAGGGGGGAGAGGGAGGGAAAGAAATTATTGGAGGAAGGGGAAACGATTGAGAGGGAGAGGGAGAGGGGAGGTGAAGAAAAAAGGGGGGGAAAGGGAAGGGGGGGTAAGGAAGGGGGAGAGAGGGGGGGGGAAGGAGGGAAGGGAAAGGAAATGTAGGGGGGGAAGGAAGGGGGGGAGGGCGGGGGAAGGGGGGAGGGGGGGGAGGGGGGAAAAAGTTCTAATACGGAAGGAGCCGACCTCGACCCCCAATGTACTGGAAACACCAACAGACACCAGACCACTGTGCCCAGCAGATACAAACCAGGGAGGGAGGGGAGACAGACCAAGGAACCCAGAGGGGAAGGGGAGGGAAGGGGGGGGAGGGGGGGAGGGAAGGGAAAAAATTAGGGCACTTGGGGTAAAGACTGGACTATATAGCCAGCACATGTAATAGGCTCTTACCAATATTCAAACATATTGCAGTGATGAGGAAAACCTAAGGAGGATCTAGACAGCCAGAGGGTTATGATAGACCAGATTTAGAGCCCAAAGTCCGGCGAGGTGGAGGGACAAGGTTATAGGCTGTATATGAAACCAAAAAGTTGCATATAAAAAAAACAGCAATTTTAAACAGATTGAAAGGCAACTAAGCGCCTTGTTGCTATATAGAGCACTCACCTCGGCATGTCTGTTCCTCACATATGGTTTTCCAGGGGGAGTGTGCATGCACCACTCACACCAAGGGCTTGCGAACAAGCCGCTTATGTGTGTTCCCCGACCCCGCCGTCAGACGCGCCGCAAGTGACGTGCGGCGCGTGACGTCACGGGGTCATCCCTTCCGCACTGTGCACACCTGACGTGCAAGTGCGCGTCAATTAACCCAAGGCCGTGGGGCCAGGTCAAACGACGCAAGTACGGGATGACATAATTATTAGATGTGTATTTTAGTAGTTACGTCAATTTTTTTTTTTTTTTTTTCTTATTTTAATTTTAACTTTAATTTTTTTTTTTCTATTTTTTTTTTTTTTTATGTTTGTGCAATATTTAGTTTTAATGTTTTAATGTTTTGACGTTAGCAACTTTAATGTATATCTTTTTATCTATTTGCTAGTTTATCTAGTTTGTATTTATACCTTGTTCTGGGCAGTAGTTGTCAAGGTCATGGAGACCAAGAATGACCTGACTGATCTCCCAGAATCCATTGCTTGGTATTAATTTGCATATGATGATCAGAAGTGTATATAAGCTCCTATTAGTCACTTGGCCCCTATGCCCTTGATGAAGTCACGTGTGTAGTGACGCAACGCGTCGGGAGGAGGAGCCTAAGTGACGTCCACTTCCGGTTTGCGGCCGTAAACCGGAAGTTAGTATTTTATGAACATTTTGTTTGGCGTTTTTTACCCCTTGGTTTTTAACGTGTTTTTTAGCTGTTTTTATTTGAATAAACGCCTTTTCTTGGGGCTTTCCTTTACATGCTTCACTATGGAGTCCCTTTTTGTTTTTTTCTGAATATTATGGAGTAAGATTCGTTTTAAGGAAGAACATTGGTAAGCTGTGGAGATTCTTACAGTGGTTCCGGGTCACTCAAAAGGACTGGAAGTTCTCATTGTGAGCAGTGGAGATCTTTGTGGCCATTATTGACCTTGTGGGGTCCATCAGGAAGATTCGCTTTAAGGAAGAACACTGGTAAGCTGTGGAGATCCCTACAGTGGTTTCGGGTCACGCAAAAGGACTGGAAGTTCTCATTGTGAGCAGTGGAGATCTTTGTGGTTATTACTGACCCTGTGGGGTCCACCAGAGAGGTGAGAGGCTGGTGTCTATGGGGGAGGATTATTTATGCATCATTTGTTCATCTGATCCAGTGTGTTTCTGATGAGACAAGGTGTATTCCCACACCCATCCTTGCTTCTCTCCCTGCAATTAGCTGTTGCTATTTGGACTGCCATTTTGGCTATTTAGCACTTTATTTACATAGTCACTGTTTGGACGTTTTAATTTTATTTTATTATTGTTGATTTTGTCACCCCATTTATTTAATTTATGAGAAGTTAGACTTTATTAATAGCACTTTTAATATTAGCACTTTCTATTGACATTTAGCGCTGCTTCACTATATAAACTATATGGGCACATAAATCACCTTGAATCAGAATAGTAGACTGGTTCCATAATGAAAAAAACAAACAATGGGTGAAATTAGAAGAAGATGTTACTAAAATGAAATTAAAATCACTACCATGGATCGACAGTGAGGTTGATGCCGTTGTTGGTCTCTTCAACATTGAAAGTGTGGGATGTACTGTTGAAGCAAAAGTCTTGGTCTACACGGACTGGGCTTATGACACCTTTGTTTTGCAATAGGGAATTTCCACCAGCAAGAGAAGCTTTGGTGTTTTTAAAATGGTATATACAGGAGGACGTGAGAATTGCCCAGATCCTGGTAGATAACAAAATTCCTCCATTGTATTCTTTGGGTCTAGAGCCCAGGACCAATTGGATGCAATACCAACAACTTCAAACATATATTCAATCTTTAACACAAATATTTTTAATAGATAGACCATTAACAGAATTTGAATAATTATTATTACAAGAACAAAGACCAGATCACGTTCTATCTATCATCTCTAAATATTTGCTCCCTAAAAATACAACAGAAGAACAAACATATTTGAGTAAATGGGAGGAAGAACTGGAGATGACTATTCCCAGCACAGAATGGGAAAAGTAATTTCTTTAACACACAAACTATCTTTATCAACTAGACATCAAGAAAGAAATGACAAAATCTTAGCAAGATGGTATAGATGTCCGATAGACCTGCATAAAATGAATGTTGAAAACCAAGAGACATGCTGGAGATGCCTTAATGCAAGAGGCACAATGTCACACATATGGTATTATAGTCTAAAGGTTTTTTCATTCTGGTTAAAGGTGTATAATATATATCAGAAAATTACAGGATTAAATAAACAACCAGATGTGCTGGTCTCTGTGTTATCAATTATCCCTGGCCCAATTAAACGTATAAAAAAATATATTTTGCGGCATATGCTTACAGCAGCATGCACGGATATAGCTCGGAACTGGCGGAAGGCAGCGGTTCCCTCAGTGGGGGAATGGATATGTGAGATGAACGAGATGCAGTCCATGGAATTGACAATAATGATAGAAATGGTTCTAAAGTAACAAGTTTTAAGAATATGGCAATAATGGGAGGAGTTTAGATCCTCCGCAAAACTATGTAAATATATATAGAGCAAAATGACAAAGCCCCCCTCCTTCCTTTCCTCTTTTTTTATTTTCCTCTCTTTTAGTGGAAAGCAAGGGTTTATGCGGATAGAGTGTTTGTCCTGTATGTGTCTTGGTGAAATTAATTTAAGGATATGGCTAATACTCACGAATGGTAAATAGATACTAATATTTATTTATAATGACATAGAAAATGATAGTTCTTACTGAGGGTTTGAGGGGAGGTAAGGGGGAGAGAGGATGTTGTTTGCCAGAAGGCTCTCACTACTCTGGGATAATGGCTACAATGACCATTGTGTGTGAGGTCCATTCCCCGCTAAAATCATCCTATGGATGGATGCTGGATCAGTGTATGGATGGATGCTAGTAGGGTTCGTCAGCGTGTTACAGCAGCAGTCTGGTGTAGAGTGTCTGTAGTCTAAACATCCGGTCAAATGTCAGGTACGATGGCTACGGTGGCCCATAGATAAATGCAAAGCAGGCTTGTCCAGTCAGTCCTGTGGAGATGACGGTACGAGTTACCTCACACATTTGCTGGGAGGCATGATAGAGCATGGGGCGTTGATAGCGCTGGGTACACTGGGAGATGTTTCCACTACAATGTCGTTATGACACCAGAGAGGTAGAACCAAAAATAACTGGTTTACCTTCTTTCAGCAACATGGCCCCAAGTCCATGTTTGGAGACATTACCCTGATCTGTTAGGGCAGTTTATGATTGCATTTAACACCTGTCACTGTCACTTTTCTAATAAATTTACTGCGGTTCCTATTTCAATTGATGAGTCACCTGAATCAATTGTAGGTGCTGCATCAGTCCTGCACATCTTAGGAGCATATTTTATATTTTTCCATACTGTTTAGCATAGGTATATTTTAGCATACTGTTTACACGTTTTTACATTTGTGATGCATCTGACCTTTTGCATGTTTTCTGAACATATGGACTAGGATTCATTAAATGTATCATCTTACTGATGGCTAACTAAGTAGGAGGACCAACAGTTTGCAGTGGTGTAATTCCCACCAGTATCTACATGAAGTTTGTACATTGTTAGACCCGTATAGCGGACTCCGCCTGTCCGTTTTCATCTGATCCCATCCGATCCACCAGACAGGATCAGATCGGATAGCAGTGGATGCCAGCGGACATGTCACCTCTGACATCCGCCACTCCATAGGGTGAATAGATGACCCAATCAGGTGAAAAACTGACAGGCGGACCTGATCAGACAGCCCATGTGAAAGGGCCCTTAGAGTGTTTTTTTGTTATTCTTTATTTTGGATTTTTAAAAGAAGATACTGGTGGCGTAATCTCAAAAGGTGGGTACAAAACCAACAGTGAACAAATAACCTGTACAAAGTATCCTAGTACACCCCATGACAGCATCCACTCCAATCATATTGTCGTAATAAACTTGATGGCGTTCCGAGGGAAGTTATGTTAAAGTGATTTTAAATGATCACTTTGTAAAACAATCCATTCAGTTTAAAATAGAAATAATTTGCAAAACATTTGTGTATAGATATTAAAATGAAGAAATGTTGTTACGCTCCCGATGACGTCAATCTGACGAAACGCGTAGGGAGCAGTCACGTCGCTTCATCACTTCCCACATCTTGGATCGCTCTTCACTGGCCAAGCGCCATTTTAAATGCTTTTATTTGTCTAATATTGTGTGAGTACCCTTTTTCCCAATTACATTAATAAACCAATTTTATACGGGTTCACACTATGGGCATCCTTTTTCCTTTCCATAACCCTCACCTTCTCGGAGAACCACAAAGTACCATAGGAGCCACCCCAGATTCCCGAGACTGCTACACAGTGGCATATACTGTGACTGCATCATACCCCTTGAGGGTATGAAGGATCTGGTGAGTGCAACATCCTAAACAGTCACGGATAATCACATTCACGGCACAGGCTACTAGAACAAGCACTGCAGTAAAGTCACCAATTTATCGTGTCACCATTTTCTGGATTTTCACCATTGGACTTTATTTTTATTTTATCTTTATCAGTTTCAATGTCATGTTGAATATATTATGTTCATTGTCAGAGTGTACCACGGATCACTTAAACACTCTTTTCAACTGCTCAATCACCTGGGACTAAGCAAAATCCCAGCTGGGTTTAGTAAACACCCGGCCGAGACAATATTCTAATTCATTGTAATTTATTGTATTTTATTGATTCACACCGCATCTCTTGCAGCACCATATTGGTAGCATCAATTTGCTCCACAGCACTTCCAATAGCTTGTCCTCAGTTAGCAAACACCCGGCCGAGACGGAATTGGAATATTCACACCACTTATTTATTTCTTCACCCACTTGTACATTCATTAACACTATCACCTTCTGAAGGCCATCGCTAAGGTTAAGCAAACACCTGGCAGAGACACTCCAATTTATTTGTATCTGTTTTATTTTGATTGGATTTACATTTTATTTGAGGTCTCACTCAACACAAGTTCTGAACACACCTCCACAACAGTAAACACCAGGCAAAGCCCACTTCGTTGCTCATTTGTACACATTTTTTATTATTACCATTATCTGTCTTCCAGCAGATCTTTCTTTCTTCATATAGATATTAAAAACCATCATCATAACTTTTTTTTCTGTTTTTTATAAGTGATCACATTCCCTCTGTTCCCTGTATTCTCAGCTGCATAAGAGCTGGAGGGAGGAGCAGCAAAAGTACACTGAGCTTCTCAGTGAAAGGCTGTGCAGGGGAGGCGTGTCAGGAAAAGTCTGATCATTGGAGGAGAGAAGGCTGAGTTACCAGCACAGCTAGAGAACTGTCAGTTTTTCATAGGAAAGCAGAGGCACTGGCAGGAACACCAGGGATTTCACGCAAAGGAAGCAATGCAAAGAGGGATTTCACGCAAAGGAAGCAATGCAAAGAGAACAGGATAATTTTTCATACAAGTACATGGTACAGTAGGCACATATTAGGAATATGAAATGTTGGGGTAACAAACACTTTAAAGGAAGACAAAAAAAAACAGATTACTATAAAGCGCTCATTTAGAAGACCCACACAATTAACGGAAACCACCCCAGATGTAATAAGGAAAAACCAGAGTAGTTTTGGCCAAAATGGGGCTATCCCCAACAAAAATAAAAATACCGGGGATAATTTAAAAAAAAGGGAGAAAAAACACAATACAACAAAATAAGAGGGAAGGAGAGATACAGAGAGAGAGAGAGAGAGAGAGAGAGAGAGAGGATATCAAGAAACAGCATAGAAACAACATTGAATATCCAACCAACTGTGTGATAGAGATTATCTTGAATACCTTGCAGTAGGCCAGTGGGTTAAGTTAAAGCAGTGGAGGCAGGGGGCTTAGAAGTGCATGAAGGCTCTTTACTTGGGGGAATACATGAACTCCCTCCAGTAGAACCATGTTTTAGTGCAGCGTTCCTCACTGTTAGTGGCTGAGGCTATCAAAATCTGAATTTGGTGAGTCTCGTTAACCCTGGCGAACCATAAATGGATTGACAGAACAGTGGGCTGCTTCCAACACAAAGCGATGCAAGCCTTCGCTGCATTTAACAGATAACAGGGAGAATTTGTAGCGCTTCAGGGATATCAGAGTTAGATGAAATAGGAAGGCTGTCACTTCCATTGGCATCTTGACATTCATTAATTTGAAAATCCAGTGGCGAACCTGGACCCAAAAGGTTGAACGTCTGGGGCAGGACCAGAAGATATGAAACATGGTGCCCTGCTCTTCCTGACATCTCCAGCACATTGGTGAACTCTGTGGGAACAACCAGTGTAAGATCGATGGGACATGGTGCCATCTAGTGAGGATCTTATAGCCCATCTCTTAAGTTTTGCAGTAGATCGAGGCTTTGTGTGTCATCTGAATAATTCTTTATCATTTCTGGTCAGTGAAAGTGGTGTGTAAATCCTGTTCCCACTTAGCCATGTAGGATGGAGGTGGGAGATCAGAAGGATGAGTCAATATGCGGTATGCCTGTGAAAGACCATGTGTCACCATGTCCTCCAAAAGGCTTTCAAAATATGTAGGAGCGGTAAGGGATCACACCTTACCCCAGTTGTGAGTTAAAAAAATACCTCAGCTGCATTGTTTTCCACAAGTGGAGTGGAGGATCAGACTTGCTTTGGATGGCCTACAGAGACTGCCATTTGTTTCCAGAGTGGTGGGAGTGTCATGGTCTGGGGCTGCAAAAGTGGTGTGCCCAGAATTGCTGTTCTCTAGGTGTGTAAGAAAGGACCTGTCTGTCAGGAAAGGCTTCACCCGCTGGTGGCGCTGTTGGTCCTATGGATTGCAGTACTAATGTCCACCAGCAGGTGTCCTCTTGCAGCCAGTATCTTTGATGGAGGATCTCACCTGCTGGTGGTAATGCCTGATCCATGGGCTGTAGTACCGGCGTCCACCAGCGGGTGTATTCCGGCAGTATGGGGCAGGCAGCACTTCCTCCGCTCAGCTGTCACATGGGGACAATCATAGCAGTCCTATAAATACCCTGCGAGCCCTTACATGCGCGCCCTGGTATCTTTCTCCGTGAGCCCTGACCTCGCTGCTTGTATCCAGACCTTGAACCTGTACCCCACCTCTCCTGACCTGGCCTGATCTGATCCCCATCCTGAGCCCCATCCTGGGCCTATCCATCCATCCTCTCCCTGTCTTGTTTGTTCCCTGTTCCCATCTGCTGACTCCCCGTGTATGACCTTGGCCTGGCTACGTTTAAGCTTCTGGAACACCCCTTTGTCAATCTCCTGATCTGCTGTGTATGACCCTGGCCCGGCTTACGTTCAAGATTCTGGTACTGCCCTTTGCTGTATATATTATTTGTTGTTGTGGGTTGTTTGGTTGGTTTGCACTGTTTGTATTTATTTATATCACCTATCTCAATAAACCTCATTATATTTCACTTTACATACGTTTTGGTTCTCTCTGTGCAGTCCACACAGTCTGGTCAACTAATTCACTGACGCTGTCTGTAACTCCTGGGTCAAATGACGGGTAGGATATGATTAGAGTCATATGTGATGGACTCAAGCCAGCGAGGGATATGGAATATGGATTGTCAGAGTCTGGAACAGGTAAAGTAGGCGGGGAAGTACTGTCATTTTTAAAGCACTACACTGTCCAAACTAAGGCTGCAGCTTGGAGGACAAGTTAACAAGGGTTGTGTCTGACATGGGAGAGAAAAGGCAGAAAGTTTGCAGAATAGATATTTTGTATTTTGGGCGTGAGAAAGACACCCAAGTATTTAAGGCAGTGTGTAGTCCATTTAAATATGCTGAAAAGGTCAACAGTTAAACTGGGTAGGGTGACATTTAAAGCCTTAGACTTAGAAAATGTTACTTTAAAGTAAAAGACCCCACTGAATGTCCGAAGTTCACTCATAAAGTTGGGCAAAGAGGTTAAGGGCTGGGTTGGGTTGTTTTTGATTGCTCCAATTTCCACCCACAATCCAAAACATGCAGGTAGGCTGAAACTGGATGGTTGTATAGACCAGTGTTTCTCAACTCCAGTCCTCAAGGCGCCCCAACAGGTCATGTTTTCAGGCTTTCCATTATTTTGCACAAGTGAGTTGATCAGTTTCACTGGCTTAGTAATTACCACAGCTGTTTCATCTGAGGGAAATCCTGAAAACATGACCTGTTGGGGCGCCTTGAGGACTGGAGTTGAGAAACACTGGTATAGACAATGGAACGATAGTGGTGCTATTACAGTAACTGATGTGAAAGGTAACATAAAGTCTGTAAAATATGTAGGCACTAAGGGAAAAACAAATGCATAAATAGAATCATTCACAGCCCTAGATTTCATAATCAGGATCTTAATGTCTATGGATAATCTTTCAGGCTTTTAAAAACAATTTTTACCTAGGAACATTTTCCTTGTCAAAATATTTTATTAAGGCATACAGAGGGTATCGTACATACAATCTTGATTATGCTTGTATAAACAAACGTTATAATTCTTATATATTCCAAAAGCTAGATTTTGTTAATTTTAAAGGAGGTTGCTTAACAAACTAAACATGTAATATATCAATCTTTTAGCTCTTCTAAGTGGTTTGTAAGTAGTATATGATTCCTTAAAACATTCTAAATGTCATTAAATTCATAACGTCTATAAGATTTAAGTTATGATGAAGATATGGAATATAAATTCAAACAATGTTCTTATGCATACCCGATGAAATATTTATAAAAAGGAAGGAAAGTGAAACGAATATATACATAATAAAGAGAGAGAAAAAAAAAAGTGGTGAAAGAAAGATAGAAAAGGAGAAGAGAGGAGAGTAGAATAGTGTAGGAGTCCGTGGGGTTAGACCCAGAGCCGCCGCCGCTACCACCGATAATTCATTTAAATCCTTTGTATCAGTTACCATGGTAAGAGAACTTTGGTGTCAAAGGTTGATGGACTAATGTAATTGATCCAGGGTTGCCACAATTTTTCAAATTTGGGGATCGTGTCCATATCTATCGCAGTCATTTTAGCATATGTCATCGCACCATTCATTCTGGTCTTTGATTCGTGTATATTTAATTGGGTTGATTTCCATGCTTTTGCTAATGTTTGTTTAGCTGCTGTAAAAAGTTGTACTAATAATTTGAATTGCATATGTGTTATGCTTTCTGGTTTCAGGTTAAGTAAAGCTATTCCCGGGTCAAATGGGATTGTCTTATTAAGCATTTCAGATGCCATTTTAAAGAGTTCTTTCCAGAATTTTTGTGCTGTTGGACACGACCACCAAACATGAAACTGTGTCCCTGTCTCTATGCATCCCCGAAAACATTGTGCTGAATAATTTGGACCATATTTCGCTACTCTTGCAGGCACAAGGTACCATCTAGTTAGTAGTTTATAATTAGCCTCAACCGCTAATATATTAGGGGAGGCCGA
The DNA here is from genome assembly GCA_029206835.1 of Rana muscosa. NCBI lineage: Eukaryota > Metazoa > Chordata > Amphibia > Anura > Ranidae > Rana > Rana muscosa. Next base: position 756,202,110 of record CM055122.1, on the reverse strand, counting down.
TTTAGTTGTTAACCATATTTGATTCCATTCTGAGATTTCTAATTCTCTTTGTAAGTCTCCTTCCCATTTTCGAGCGTATTGTGGTTTGCCCCCATCTGCTTGTATTAGTAATTGAGAATATAAGGCAGATATAGCCCCCTTCGCATGTGGATCTTTCTTACATAATGTTTCAAATTTAGTCATTTGGGATGTTTGAGTAGAAGAATTTAAAAATGGTGTGAAGAAGTTTTTTATTTGAAGATATCTGAATAGTTCTGATTGTGGTAAGCCGTAAGTTTTACATAGGGTCGGAAATGGGATAAACGATGATGTTGACACAAAATTATACATATAAAGAATGTCTCTAGATGTCCATTCTCTAAAAGTTTTGGGGTAGACCCATGCTGGATAGAACGCAGGATTTTTGTAAAATGAGAGTAACGGATTATGTAAAGATTGTAGTTGATATTTAATTTTCGACCTATCCCAAAGGGAGATAAAATGTTTGGTGATAGGATTTTGTATATTTTTGCGGTGTTTTGGGGGGATCCAAAGTAAGTTCGAGACCGAAATTGGATCACTCTCAGCAGCTTCTATTAATATCCATAATGGGATTTCTTTTTTTGCATGGTATTTACTGAGGCTAGCGACATGTGCTGCCTTATAATAACTTGCAAAGTTGGGACAGCCTAAACCCCCTTGTAATTTGGGTAAGAAAAGTGTGCTTTGTTGTATTCTCGGTTTGGTAGAACCCCAAATGAACTTTGATACTTTTTTCTGTAGTATCCTTAGATAATATGCTGGTATCGGGATTGGCAGGACTCTGAATAAGTATAGAATTTTCGGCAGTATCGTCATTTTTACCGCATTTATCCTTCCCATCCATGATATTGGGAGGTGTGACCAAGAGTTCATTAAGTTTGTTAGGTGTTTCAATATCTGTGGATAGTTATGAGAGAATAAATCCGAGAAAGATGCTGTCAGTTTAATACCTAGGTATGATAATGCTCCCTCAGTCCATGCATATGGGAGACCTATTTTGGCGGCCGACAATTCAATACTTGATAGAGATATGTTCATTATTGAACTCTTCTTGGAATTGATAACTAGGCCTGAAAGAGTGGCAAAGTTATTAAGAATTGGGGTTAGGTTAGGACCGGATATTTGTGGGGATGAAAGAAATAGGAGGATATCATCTGCAAATAAGCATAATTTGTGCTGATAACCCCCCACCTCTATTCCTGTTATTGTGGGTTCTATTCTAATTAGTTGTGCAAGTGGTTCTATAAGTAAAGCGAATAGTAATGGTGAGAGTGGACAGCCTTGTCTTGTACCCCTCTCAATATCAAATGGTTCCGATCTATATCCCACATATCTTACGTACGCTTTTGGCTTATCATAAAGTGCTCTGATCCAAGTCATAAAATTCGGACCAAAACCCCATTTTTGTAAAGTATAGGTCATGTAATTCCAGGATACTGAATCAAAGGCCTTTCTGATATCGAGAGAGAGAAAGCAGGCAGGAATTTTACGTTTTTTGGCTATTTGTGCTAAGAGAACTGCTCTTCTAACATTATCTCCTGCTTGGCGTGAGGGCATGAATCCTACCTGATCACGATGTACTAGTGTTCCTATAATTGAGTTTAAACGTGTTGCTAGTATTTTTGTCAATATTTTAATATCAACATTTAACATTGAAATGGGACGGTAGTTACTGCTGTGTGTATCATCCGTGTATGGTTTTGGAATCATACATATAATTGCTGTCAATGATTCTTGCCTAAATGATTTGTTTCTCAATATTTCATTGTAAGCTTCTACCAGCATGGGGGAAAGAATATCCCTGTATGTTTTATAGTATAATGATGAGTAACCATCTGGCCCAGGTCTTTTATTTACTTTTAATTAGGGATGAGCTTCGTGTTCGAGTCGAACATACGTTCGACTCGAACATCGGCTGTTCGATCGTTCGACGAAGATCGAACGATTTGGGCCGTTCGCGCCAAATTCGAGTGACGCGAACGGCCCACAATGCACTACGCCATCGCAGTGTCATCCAGGCGCTGTGATTGGCCAAGCATGCACTGTGACCCCGCATGCTTGGCCAATCACAGCGCCGGCAGCGAGGAGAGCAATGATTGGCCACAGGCAGGATGCCTGTGGCCAATTATTGCTGAGGGTGTTTAGTACACGCCCCACACTATAAAAGGCCGCCAGCACGGCGGCCTAGTGTAGTGTGTTCCGGAGCAGGGATAGAGCAGCATAGGCAGGGACAGTGACTGTTATTTCTTTCTTGCTTAACCTGGATTCCTTTAGTTTAGGGAAAGAGAAGGATAGGTAGGGAGAGTGTCAGTGTGTTTTGTGCTTGTGCTATAGTGTGCTTAAAAAAAACATTTATTCTAGGGACAGAAAACTGTAGGTAGGGACAGTGTCAGTTTCTTTCACTCTGCAAGTCCTTGTTTCCAGGGACCTGGAAGGACAGTGAGTGAATTGTCCTTGTGCTATATTGTGCTTAAAAAAACATTTATTCTAGGGACAGAAAACTGTAGGTAGGGAGAGTGTCAGTTTCTTTCACTCTGCAAGTCCTTGTTTCCAGGGACCTGTAAGGACAGTGAGTGAATTGTCCTTGTGCTATATTGTGATTAAAAAAAACATTTTTTCTAGGGACAGAAAACTGTAGGTAGGGAGAGTGTCAGTTTCTTTCACTCTGCAAGTCCTTGTTTCCAGGGACCTGTAAGGACAGTGAGTGAATTGTCCTTGTGCTATATTGTGATTAAAAAAAACATTTTTTCTAGGGACAGAAAACTGTAGGTAGGGAGAGTGTTTTTTTTCTTTCACTCTGCAAGTCCTTGTTTCCAGGGACCTGGAAGGACAGTGAGTGAATTCTCCTTGTGCTATATTGTGCTTAAAAAAAACATTTATTCTAGGGACAGAAAACTGTAGGTAGGGAGAGTGTCAGTTTATTTCACTCTGCAAGTCCTTGTTTCCAGGGACCTGGAAGGACAGTGAGTGAATTGTCCTTGTGCTATATTGTGATTAAAAAAAACATTTTTTCTAGGGACAGAAAACTGTAGGTAGGGAGAGTGTTTTTTTTCTTTCACTCTGCAAGTCCTTGTTTCCAGGGACCTGGAAGGACAGTGAGTGAATTCTCCTTGTGCTATATTGTGCTTAAAAAAAACATTTATTCTAGGGACAGAAAACTGTAGGTAGGGAGAGTGTCAGTTTATTTCACTCTGCAAGTCCTTGTTTCCAGGGACCTGGAAGGACAGTGAGTGAATTGTCCTTGTGCTATATTGTGATTAAAAAAAACATTTTTTCTAGGGACAGAAAACTGTAGGTAGGGAGAGTGTTTTTTTTCTTTCACTCTGCAAGTCCTTGTTTCCAGGGACCTGGAAGGACAGTGAGTGAATTCTCCTTGTGCTATATTGTGCTTAAAAAAAACATTTATTCTAGGGACAGAAAACTGTAGGTAGGGAGAGTGTCAGTTTATTTCACTCTGCAAGTCCTTGTTTCCAGGGACCTGGAAGGACAGTGAGTGAATTGTCCTTGTGCTATATTGTGATTAAAAAAAACATTTTTTCTAGGGACAGAAAACTGTAGGTAGGGAGAGTGTTTTTTTTCTTTCACTCTGCAAGTCCTTGTTTCCATAGACCTGGAAGGACAGTGAGTGAATTCTCCTTGTGCTATATTGTGCTTAAAAAAAACATTTATTCTAGGGACAGAAAACTGTAGGTAGGGAGAGTGTCAGTTTATTTCACTCTGCAAGTCCTTGTTTCCAGGGACCTGGAAGGACAGTGAGTGAATTGTCCTTGTGCTATATTGTGATTAAAAAAAACATTTTTTCTAGGGACAGAAAACTGTAGGTAGGGAGAGTGTTTTTTTTCTTTCACTCTGCAAGTCCTTGTTTCCAGGGACCTGGAAGGACAGTGAGTGAATTCTCCTTGTGCTATATTGTGCTTAAAAAAAACATTTATTCTAGGGACAGAAAACTGTAGGTAGGGAGAGTGTCAGTTTATTTCACTCTGCAAGTCCTTGTTTCCAGGGACCTGTAAGGACAGTGAGTGAATTGTCCTTGTGCTATATTGTGATTAAAAAAAACATTTTTTCTAGGGACAGAAAACTGTAGGTAGGGAGAGTGTTTTTTTTCTTTCACTCTGCAAGTCCTTGTTTCCAGGGACCTGTAAGGACAGTGAGTGAATTGTCCTTGTGCTATATTGTGCTTAAAAAAAACATTTATTCTAGGGACAGAAAACTGTAGGTAGGGAGAGTGTCAGTTTATTTCACTCTGCAAGTCCTTGTTTCCAGGGACCTGTAAGGACAGTGAGTGAATTGTCCTTGTGCTATATTGTGATTAAAAAAAACATTTTTTCTAGGGACAGAAAACTGTAGGTAGGGAGAGTGTTTTTTTTCTTTCACTCTGCAAGTCCTTGTTTCCAGGGACCTGTAAGGACAGTGAGTGAATTGTCCTTGTGCTATATTGTGCTTAAAAAAAACATTTATTCTAGGGACAGAAAACTGTAGGTAGGGAGAGTGTCAGTTTATTTCACTCTGCAAGTCCTTGTTTCCAGGGACCTGTAAGGACAGTGAGTGAATTGTCCTTGTGCTATATTGTGATTAAAAAAAACATTTTTTCTAGGGACAGAAAACTGTAGGTAGGGAGAGTGTTTTTTTTCTTTCACTCTGCAAGTCCTTGTTTCCAGGGACCTGTAAGGACAGTGAGTGAATTGTCCTTGTGCTATATTGTGATTAAAAAAAACATTTTTTCTAGGGACAGAAAACTGTAGGTAGGGAGAGTGTTTTTTTTCTTTCACTCTGCAAGTCCTTGTTTCCAGGGACCTGTAAGGACAGTGAGTGAATTGTCCTTGTGCTATAGTGTGCTTAAAAAAAACATTTATTCTAGGGACAGAAAACTGTAGGTAGGGAGAGTGTCAGTTTATTTCACTCTGCAAGTCCTTGTTTCCAGGGACCTGTAAGGACAGTGAGTGAATTGTCCTTGTGCTATATTGTGATTAAAAAAAACATTTTTTCTAGGGACAGAAAACTGTAGGTAGGGAGAGTGTTTTTTTTCTTTCACTCTGCAAGTCCTTGTTTCCAGGGACCTGTAAGGACAGTGAGTGAATTGTCCTTGTGCTATATTGTGCTTAAAAAAAACATTTATTCTAGGGACAGAAAACTGTAGGTAGGGAGAGTGTCAGTTTATTTCACTCTGCAAGTCCTTGTTTCCAGGGACCTGTAAGGACAGTGAGTGAATTGTCCTTGTGCTATATTGTGATTAAAAAAAACATTTTTTCTAGGGACAGAAAACTGTAGGTAGGGAGAGTGTTTTTTTTCTTTCACTCTGCAAGTCCTTGTTTCCAGGGACCTGTAAGGACAGTGAGTGAATTGTCCTTGTGCTATATTGTGCTTAAAAAAAACATTTATTCTAGGGACAGAAAACTGTAGGTAGGGAGAGTGTCAGTTTATTTCACTCTGCAAGTCCTTGTTTCCAGGGACCTGTAAGGACAGTGAGTGAATTGTCCTTGTGCTATATTGTGATTAAAAAAAACATTTTTTCTAGGGACAGAAAACTGTAGGTAGGGAGAGTGTTTTTTTTCTTTCACTCTGCAAGTCCTTGTTTCCAGGGACCTGTAAGGACAGTGAGTGAATTGTCCTTGTGCTATATTGTGATTAAAAAAAACATTTTTTCTAGGGACAGAAAACTGTAGGTAGGGAGAGTGTTTTTTTTCTTTCACTCTGCAAGTCCTTGTTTCCAGGGACCTGTAAGGACAGTGAGTGAATTGTCCTTGTGCTATAGTGTGCTTAAAAAAAACATTTATTCTAGGGACAGAAAACTGTAGGTAGGGAGAGTGTCAGTTTATTTCACTCTGCAAGTCCTTGTTTCCAGGGACCTGTAAGGACAGTGAGTGAATTGTCCTTGTGCTATATTGTGATTAAAAAAAACATTTTTTCTAGGGACAGAAAACTGTAGGTAGGGAGAGTGTTTTTTTTCTTTCACTCTGCAAGTCCTTGTTTCCAGGGACCTGTAAGGACAGTGAGTGAATTGTCCTTGTGCTATATTGTGCTTAAAAAAAACATTTATTCTAGGGACAGAAAACTGTAGGTAGGGAGAGTGTCAGTTTATTTCACTCTGCAAGTCCTTGTTTCCAGGGACCTGTAAGGACAGTGAGTGAATTGTCCTTGTGCTATATTGTGATTAAAAAAAACATTTTTTCTAGGGACAGAAAACTGTAGGTAGGGAGAGTGTTTTTTTTCTTTCACTCTGCAAGTCCTTGTTTCCAGGGACCTGTAAGGACAGTGAGTGAATTGTCCTTGTGCTATATTGTGCTTAAAAAAAATATTTTTTCTAGGGACAGAAAACTGTAGGTAGGGAGAGTGTCAGTTTCTTTCACTGTGAAAGTCCTTGTTTCAAGGGACAGAGAAGGACACCTGAAGGTAGCCCTTATTGCTTTTTTCCCATCTCCCTGCAGGCCATCTATTAGAATGTCTGGAAGGCAAACAAGGAGAGGCAGACAGTCAGGAGGCAATAAAAGAGGGCAAGCAGGCTCTGTGTCTGGGGGCAACAGTGCTGGTCGTGGACGCGGTGCATTGTCATCAGCACATGGCCATGGGACACGCTTGTCCTTCTTTTCGGCAGCTGGACATGTTGAGCCACATCATGCCGAAGACTTGGTAGAGTGGATGACCAAGCCCTCCTCCTCCTCCTCATCCTCTCTCACCCAGGCTCAGGGTACTGGAAAAGCAGCTGCCAAAGCGTCGTCTTCCCTGGTATCAATGTCAGACAAATCATCAGTCACTCCTTCCCTAGACCCACCATGTCCTCCTCCTGAGGAGTCCCCCGAACTGTTTCAGCACAGTGTTGGGTACATGCTCCAGGAGGATGCCCAGCGTTTCGAAGGGTCTGATGATGAAACCCAGCTAGAGGAAGGCAGTAGCGTGAGAGCAGACAGAGGGGATGCTCAAGAAGGACACCAATCTGGCAGTCATGTTCCAGCAGCTGCAGCATACTGCCAGATTGGCTCCAGTGATGAGGAGGGAGGGGATGATGAGGTCACTGACTCCACGTGGGTGCCTAATAGGAGAGAGGAGGAGGAGGAGGATGAGGAGGAGGCACATCTCCAACGAGGCAGGATGCCCTTTGGTGGCCAGCGTAAGGGCAGTACACCGACGGAATCACACCGCAGAGCTCCGCCTGTGCAGGGCGCTGCCTCTGCCCGTCATTCAAAAAGTTCTTTGGTGTGGGCCTTTTTTGAGGCTAGTGCATCAGATCGCACAGCTGCTGTTTGCAACATATGTCTCAAGCGTATATCGCGTGGCCAAAACATCAGCCGCTTGGGTACCACATGCCTGACCAGACATATGTTGACCTGCCATGCAGCTCGTTGGCAAGCCTACCTCAAAGACCCACACCAAAGAACAAAGCGGACCTCTCCTTGCACCGCATCAGCTGGGATCTCCAACCCCACTATAACTTCAGTCCTCTCTGAAACATGCACTGAGAGGAATGAAGGTGTAGAATTAGGTGTGTCACAGCCAAGTACTTGCGCCCACTCTGCTAGCAGTACATCGACGTCCGATTCTAGCAGGCAAATTTCCCTGCCCCAGCTGCTGGACCGTCGAAAGAAGTTCACTCCCAGCCATCCACATGCCCAGCGGTTGAATGCTAGCTTGGCTAAATTGCTAGCGCTTCAACTGCTGCCTTTTCAGTTGGTAGACTCGGCCCCCTTCCGTGAGTTTGTGCAATGTGCGGTTCCTCAGTGGCAGGTTCCCAAACGCCACTTTTTCTCACGGAAGGCTATTCCGGCTCTCTACCGGCATGTGGAAGGCAATGTCTTGGCCTCGCTGGACAGGGCGGTCAGCGGTAAGGTGCATATTACCGCTGACTCATGGTCCAGCAGGCATGGACAGGGACGTTACCTTTCTTTCACGGCCCATTGGGTCACTCTTTTGGCAGCTGGGAAGGATTCAGGACAAGGTGCAGTAGTGTTGGAGGTTGTCCCACCGCCACGCCTCCAAAATGCTACTACTGGTTGTGACACACCTCTCTCCTCCACCCCCTCCTCTTCTTCTTCCTCCATGGCCTCTTCCTGTGGTTTGTCCTATGAACCAGCGGTGCTCCGTAGCCGTTCACGGGGCTACGCAAGTACGCAGGCAAAAAGATGCCATGCCGTGCTTGCGCTGGTGTGTTTGGGGGACAGAAGCCACACTGGGGCAGAGGTCCTGTCTGCTCTGCAGGGCCAGGCCGAGAGGTGGTTGACGCCACGCCAGCTTAAGCCAGGAATGGTGGTTTGCGACAATGGCACCAACCTCCTCTCCGCCCTCCGACAGGGACAACTGACCCATGTGCCCTGTGTGGCTCACGTCCTTAACCTGGTGGTGCAGCGCTTCTTGGGCAGGTACCCGGGCTTACAGGATGTCCTGAGGCAGGCCAGGAAAGTCTGTGTGCATTTCCGCAGATCTTATAATGCCAGTGCTCGCCTGGCTGAGCTGCAAAAGGAGTTGAACCTGCCCAAGAACCGCCTTATATGTGACATGCCCACCAGGTGGAACTCAACGTTGGCCATGCTGCAGCGGCTGCACACGCAGCAGAGGGCCATCAATGAGTACCTGTGCGACTACGGCACCAGGACAGGGTCAGGGGAGCTTGGTTTTTTTTCTCCACGCCAGTGGGGCATGATCAGGGATGCATGCACTGTCCTGGCACCATTTGAGGAGGCCACGAGGATGGTGAGCAGTGACAGTGCATGCATCAGTGACACTGTACCTCTTGTCCACCTGTTGGAGCACACGCTGCGTGGAATAATGGACAGGGCACTTGAGGCAGAACAGAGGCAGGAAGAGGAGGACTTCCTTGCCTCTCAAGGCCCCCTTTACCCAGACAGTGTTCCTTCTGTCCCACCCATCGCACAGGAAGAGGAGGAGGAGGAGGAGGAGGAGGAGGAGGATTGTGTCAGCATGGAGGTGGAGGCTGGCACTCAGCATCATCAGCAGCAGTCTTTTAGGGATGATTTACAGTCCCAAGAAACCAGTGGACTTGTACGTGGCTGGGAGGAGGTGGCTGCGGATCATGTCGTCCTTAGTGACCCAGAGGACTCCGGAGCGAATGCCTCAGCAAACCTACGCTGCATGGCCTCCCTGATCCTGCAAAGTCTGCGGAAGGATCCTCGTATTCTTCGGATCAAGGAGAGGGACCATTACTGGCTGGCCACTCTCCTTGATCCACGGTACAAGGGTAAGGTTGCGGACCTTATGTTACCGTCGCAGAGGGAGCAGAGGATGAGACAACTCCGGGAGGCCTTGCAGAAAGGTCTGTGCAACGCGTTCCCAGAGACTGGGAGGTTGCAAACTCCTGGTCCTGGACAACGAGTTGCTGAGGCTTCGGCCAGTCAAAGAAGGAGCGGTGGGGAAGGTGGCCGTCTGACCGATGCGTTCAGACAATTCTTTAGTCCGCAGCCCCAAAGTATGATCGGTTCCAGCAACCATCGCCAGCGTCTGATAAACATGGTGCAGGAATATCTAGGGGAAAGGTCAGACTTGGACACCTTCCCCACCGAAAATCCTCTGGCTTACTGGGTCTTGAGGATGGATCACTGGCCAGAGCTTGCACAGTATGCAATTGAGCTACTGGCCTGTCCTGCATCCAGCGTTCTTTCGGAACGCACATTCAGTGCTGCTGGAGGATTTGTCACGGATCACAGGGTGCGCCTGTCCACCGACTTGGTTGATCGACTGACTTTCATCAAGATGAACCAGTCTTGGATCACCACCAGCTACCACACACCTGATGCTGATATAACAGACTAATTGATTTTAACATGTCACATCCCTTCAAGACTGATGCTGATGCTGAGTGCCTGTGCTGTTATGTTGACTGGCTATCCTCCTCCTCCGAGTCCTCAATGATACGATTGATGATGATAGCTTGTAAGATCATTTTTGTTTATGGGTGCCGCCACCAGTGCCTAACGCCCAATTTTTCAGCCCCTGTTTAACAGGGGCGTGTAATTACAATTTTTGAAGCAATACTTTGCAACAGGGCTCATTGCTGTGCTCCAAGTACAGTATCTGTGAGGAGTTGCAGTGTTGTGCCACCAGTGCCTAAGGCCCAATTTTTCAGCCCCTGTTTAACAGGGGCGTGTCATTACAATTTTTGAAGCAATACTTTGCAACAGGGCTCATTGCTGTGCTCCAAGTACAGTATCTGTGAGGAGTTGCAGTGTTGTGCCACCAGTGCCTAAGGCCCAATTTTTCAGCCCCTGTTTAACAGGGGCGTGTCATTACAATTTTTGAAGCAATACTTTGCAACAGGGCTCATTGCTGTGCTCCAAGTACAGTATCTGTGAGGGGTTGCAGTGTTGTGCCACCAGTGCCTAAGGCCCAATTTTTCAGCCCCTGTTCAACAGGGGCATGTAATTACAATTCTTGATCTAATAATTCACAGCAGGGCCCATTGCTGCACCCACCAAGAGTAACTGTCAGGGCTTACAGTGTTGTGGCACCAGCACCACCATCAAAGGCCCAATTTTTACTACCACTGTTCAACAATTATATGTAATTAAAATTCCTGATATAATAGTTGACAGCAGGGCGTTCCAGCACCAACCAAGAGTAACTGTGAGTGCTTACAGTGTTGTGCCAACACCAACAACTAAGGGGCCTATTTCTGCAGAGTATATACGGCAGGTCCCTACTTTCAAACATCCAACTTACAAACGACTCCTACTTGCAAACGCAAGAAGACAACAGGAAGTGAGAGGAAATCTACCACTAGGAAGGAAAATTCTCTCCTGTAAGAATAAATATGGGAGAAAGGTGTCTCCTCTGTACTGATGCTTTATCAGCAATCCTTGTTTCAAGAAAAAGACCACATTTCAAAAAGAGTTGTCATTGGGACGGAAAGTGAGGTGAAATGTTCTGAACAGGGGCACAGACAGCAAAACAAATGTTACAGGGGTGATAACCCTTACCTATGTTTTCCAAAAAGTTTAAAAATAGATTTTTGGTCTGGAGCTACACTTCAACAATGTACCTGTTCAAAATTACAAACAGACTCTACATAAGAACAAACCTACAGTCCCTGTCTTGTATGCACCGCCTGTATAGGGCTGTTCAGAGTATATAGGGCCTTTTTTATTTTATGTGCGGGGTTCCCCTTAATATCCATACAAGACCCAAAGGGGCTGGTAATGGGCTGGGGTAGGGGGGGGGCATGGGGTAGCTATGCCATTTTTCTTAAAGAATTTCATCCATATTACCGGGACCAGACATTACATTAAAGCCGCAAGCAGTTTTAAATGGCTTTTTTTTCCTTTAGAAGTGTCATTTTGTGCAGGGACAGTTCTAAACACGGGAAACACGTGGCACTTCACAGGCATACTTTAGACACCCCCCAGGTGCGATATTTAAAGGAATATTTGACTTTTTTTTTTTCACTTTATGCATCATTAAAATGACTGCTCCCGAAAAACGACCGTTTTTAAAACTTCTTTTTGCATTGATACATGTCCCCTGGTGCAGAACCCGGGTTCCCAAACCCTTTTTAGGACAATAACATGCATAATAGTTGTTATAATTAGCACTTTAGAATTCGAACGTTCGCATCCATTGTATTTAATAGGGTTCTAATGTTCGTTCGAACTTTCGGTCCGTTCGCGGGTTCTGGTGCGAACCGAACCCGGGGGTGTTCGGCTCATCACTACTTTTAATTCCTTTATGGCTGCGATGACTTCATCCTTTGATACTGTTTTTTCTAGCAATGTTTTTTGAGATTCTGTCATTTGTGGGAGGTTAATTCGTGAGAAAAATGAATCCGCTTCAGAGGTGTTGAATGAATTTGTTTCCTTGTATTGAGTTTTTAGATATGTGCTGAATTTTTGGACTATTTTTTGTGGATTGCAAGTGTATATATTATTGGCTATTTTGAGCTTGATAGGTTTATAAGATCTATTGATGGATTTTAGAGCTTTCGCTAGGAGTGTACCTGGTTTATTAGATTTCATATAAAATGAATGATTAGTTTTACGTAACATTTTTTCTGCTGAATCTGTGAGGAAGAGATCATATTCTAAGCGAGTTTTCTCGAGATGTGTTTTTGCTGTGGGGGTAGGATTATTCTGAAAGGCCATAAATGCAGTGTTAAATTCTTTTTCTAATTTATGTGCGAGTGTTTTACGTTCTCTTTTCAGGATCCCTAATTGTTGTTGACAAATCCCTCTGAGTACTGGTTTATGTGCTTCCCAAAGTGTGAGTGAAGAGATTTCTGGGCTAGTGTTATGCTTCAAGTAAGTTATAAGCTCACGTTCTATATGTGTGCGGTAAGAAGGGTGTTTAAGTAGCACACCTGGAAGGTACCATGATGGATCATGCGATTTTGGCAGAATAGAGGCTATGGTGGTATATACCGCATCATGGTCTGACCATGGGATGGGGAGAATGGTTGAGGATCTTATCTCTGGGGCCATTCCTATTGTTGTGAAAATATGGTCTATTCTGCTGAATGTTTGATGAGGATTAGAGTAGTAGGAATAGTTCCTTTTCGTTGGGTTAGATTCTCTCCAAGTGTCAATCAAATTGTACTTAGACAGAAGCTGAGAGAGTGACCATTTGGAATGGTTATTTGTTGGGGTATAATGTGATCTATCGAGAAATGGTAGAAGGACAGTATTTGAATCCCCACATACAAAAAGTGTTCCTATCTTATGTGTGTTAATAACTTGAAAAAGATGAGATAAAAATGGTAAGGGTTTAAGGTTAGGAGCGTAGTAGGAGACAATAGTTACTGCTGTGTCCATGATATGTCCCGTTAGGATAAGATAACGACCTTCTGGGTCTTTTATTTCAGATTACAACGTAAATGGAGTGGTGCGGTGAAATGCTATAAGCGTACCTCTCTGTTTTGTGTTGGCTGAGGCTGTGTATACTTGTGGGTAGGAGTTACTGAAAATTTTTGGAGTAAGGGTTGGTGTAAAATGTGTTTCTTGCAAGCACACAATGTGGGCTTTCTTACATTGGAATGACCTAAAGGCTTTAGTGCGTTTTTGTGGCACATTAAGACCTTGGACGTTCAATGAGATAATATTTAATGGGGCCATGGCAAGTGATACAACAAGCTAATCTTACCTGTAGCCTTACTGCAACGGTCTCCGGGTCCAACCCGCACGGATAAGAGAGAAAGAAAGTAAAGAGAGGATCTCGAGTGATCCGACTTAAATGAAAAATAAGATTTAGATATAATTATATAACATATAAACATTTTAAATATGTTAATGCATTCAATGTTTGCCCGGGAACGGGGGTAAAGCCCCCCCTCAGGGGACAAGGAGCTTTTGTCGAACCCCCGCATATTAGTGCGAGGACCCGAGGAAAGCTTGGTGGGGCACATGTGGTTTCCGTGCTATGGGGTGCCGCCCTATATATAATTAAATATAGACTAAAATGAAAAAATAAAAAATTGTATATATATATACATCGTAGTGATGTATGATTCTAAGCCCTAATTATACTTGTATAAGTTGTCTAAAACTAGTACTTAGTCAAACGGATGGGGAGAAAAATTAAAACCTATGATAGTTTACCTAGGAGTTACAACCTATTAATTTTAACTAAGCTGATTCTAAAAGATTACCTTAGTGTGTAAATGCATATCTATATGAAGAGAATCTGTTTGTTAAATAAGAACTATTTTCCTATTCACTTCAATCTTTAACAATTAAGTAGTTACTCAGAACCAATAATTTATAACTGATGAATTTTCTATTCATATTGAGACCTGTATTGCGTAGTAACTATAAATGAAATATAATTAAAGATGCTAAAAAAAAAAAAAAAATGTTCTTTTAAGTAGAGATAAGAGAGATGTCTCTGTAAAATGTCTCAAATTAGGTTTTCAAAGTTCTTCAATCTAAAAAAAAAAAAAAAAAATTGTTCTTTTAAGTAGAGATAAGAGAGATGTCTCTGTAAAATGTCTCAAATTAGGTTTTCAAAGTTCTTCCGTCTTATGGTTTGGCTTGTATGCGTTGAAGCAGGGGTTTTTGAGTAATCAAGGTGTTTCTAATACTGGTGTTCTTTGGTGGATTTGCCACTTTCATATATTATATTTCTTTCAGTCCATTGTGTCTTCTTGGCCTTGGGAAGAGGGTGTGAAGCGTCCTCTCTTGTGCACTTGGGTGCTTCCATTTTGGGATTCTAAGTGGGATGCTTTGTGCTTGGAGGGGCTTGAGGCTAATCTTCTCTGTGATGCCGTTGATGTGTGTCTTTCACTCAAATTAAGGTCTTGGAGTGCTTGTTGCAGTTCTTCTGGTGTTCTACATGTGATTTTAGTACCTTGGTAGGTGAAACGTAGGGCAAAAGGAAAGCTCCATTGGTATTTCACATTGTGACGCTGTAGTTCCTGAATTTGCGGTTTCATTGCCCTTCTTTTGGATATTGTCACTTGAGATAAATCTGCAAATATTTGGTAATTGTGTCCTTGAAAGACTAAATTATTTTGTTCCCTTGCAGCATTCATTATCTGTTCTTTAGTTTTATAATAATGAAATTTTGCTATCACATCTCGCGGTGGTCCTTCAGATTTTTTGGGCATCAGAGCTCTGTGCACTCTATCCAATTCCATTCTTTCTAATGGTATGCTTGGCATTAATTCTTGGCATAGTGCTGTTATTGTTGATTGCAAATCTGTTATAGATTCAGGTAATCCTCTAAAGCGCAGGTTAGACCTTCTTGCACGGTTCTCAAAATCCTCCAGCTTATTTTGGAGAGTAATATTATCTTCCTTCAAATTCTTTATTTCAGTTTGGTGGTCTATTATAGCATTTTCCATCTCCTCAGCTTTAATTTCTAGTGCTGCAGTGCGGTGTCCCAATTCTCTGATTTCTTTAGTTAAGTTATTGGTAATTTGTTCTGATGTCTGCCTCAGTGCTTTGTGAAGCATTTTTTCAAATTGTTTTAAAATATTCGGGGGAGTAGTAATTTCTTTTGTTAATGGTTGTGACTGATAAACTTCAGCCTCTGAGTCAGAGTCACCTGAGAATATGTGCTGTGCCTTTGTATGCTTGCCTTTCTTCCCTGAGGTAAGCGTGTCTGAGGTGATAGGCGCCTTTTTCTGTGAGGAATTCCTCACTAGTGCTCCGCTAATGGGGTTCATTTTTGTCTTATTGCGGGCTCCTTCATAAACCATTCTCCTTCCAAAATGTACCCCTCACCTCTATGAATCTTTAGACAGCTTTTCCCGTTATTTTGGAATGTCGGGCTGTTTCTATCTTGCGGCTTTATCCCCCTCACGGAGCGGAGCTCTAGTCAGGCATTACCGTCCCGCTGGCCTCCGCGCATGCGCCTACCTAGGAACATTTTATCTTTAGTTCTTTCACAAATTTTTCAAACAGCTCACACATAAGTAAAGACACACAGATATTATATTGATATATGTTGGTGCCAACTAACACAAAAAAACTGTATACTGTATATACAGTATCTCACAGAAGTGAGTACACCCGTCAAATTTATGTAAATATTTTATTATATCTTTTCATGTGACAACACTGAAGAAATTACACTTTGCTACACTGTAAAGTAGTGAGTGTACAGCTTGTATAACAGTGTAAATTTGCTGTCCACTCAAAATAACTCACCACACAGCCATTAATGTCTAAACCACTGGCAACAAAAGTGAGTACACCCCTAAGTGAAAATGTCCAAATTGGCCCTAAAGTATCAATATTTTGTGTATCCATAATTATTTTCCAGTATTGCCTTAACCCTCTTGGGCATGGAGTTCACCAGAGCTCCACAGGTTGCCACTGGAGTCCTCTTCCACTCCTCCATGATGACATCATGGAGCTGGTGGATGTTAGAGACCTTGCGCTTCTCCGCCTTCCATTTGAGGATGACAGGCTGACTCCACACCCCTTCAACCTCTACAGCAATGCTGGCAGCACTCATGCGTCTATTTCCCAACGACAACCTCTGGATATGACGCTGAGCACGTGCACTCAACTTCTTTGGTCGATCATGGCGAGGCCTGTTCTGAGTGGAACCTGTCCTGTTAAGCTGCTGTATGGTCTTAGCCACCATGCTGCAGCTCAGTTTCAGGGTCTTGGCAATCTATGTAGAGCAACATTTTTTTTTCAGACCCTCAGAGATTTCTTTGCCATGAGGTGCCATGTTAAACTTCCAGTGACCAGTATGAGAGTGAGAGCGAGTGAGATTGAGAGCAATAACACCAAATTTAACACACCGGTTCCCCATTCACATTTGTTGCCAGCAGTTTAGGCAAATAATGGCTGTGTGTTGAGTTATTTTGAGGGGACAGCAAATTTACACTGTTATACAAGCTGTACACTCAATACTTTACATTGTAGCAAAGTGTGATTTCTTCAGTGCTGTCACATTAAAAGATATAATAAAATATCTACAAAAATCTGACGGGTGTACTCACTTTTGTGAGATACTGTATATATATATATATATATATATATATATATATATATATATATATAATTATTATTTATTGGCACCAGTGAAAATGATCATTGGCTCACAGTTGTGATATTTACGGTACATTACAATCAGGAAAATATGCCTAGATTTCCTATCTTTGTCCTTAAAGGTGAAGTCTAACTGGTTTGCTTACTCTTCTCAGCCTGCAACCGAGTTAAAGGCTTTTTGGGAGAGGCGAGTATAACTTTTTATTGGAACATACTCTCACTTTCGCAATCTTTACTAGGTGAGAATGTCCTTTTTGCCCACCCTCCTCTCCCGCATGCTCCCAGGACATGACACATGGTGGCTGCAGGACCATTTACAAAGTGTTGTATGAGCTCATACATACACAGTGGGGTTCCAGCTCTGGAAAGACAGCACTGGACCCTAGGCACTGATAAGTGTCTGGTTTTTAAAAGTCAGTAGCCACAGTATTTGTAGCTGCTGACTTAAAAAAAATAATCAAACTGAAGTTTATTTTTAACATTTCAGGTTAACTCCCTACTTTGACCTTCAGCAGCTCACAGACTGTATCTAAGGGTAGCCTTAATGGGGAAGAGATCTCCTTGAGAACATTTGGCTGAAAGATAAGCCATCTATGGTACATAGTGGTACATAGTGGTATATACTCACATAGTGGTAGATACTCATACTAATATTGGTACATGTGGTACATAGTGTGGCACCTAAAAGCTGAAATATAATGTGGCAATTTTTACATTGGTTCATTAGTCCAGCCAAGACCAATATCAGTATGAATGCACCATACCTGTGGAATCCCTATAAAACATGGAAATCAATAAGCAGCAGGACAGCCTCTTGGAACAGGGCCCGTTAGCTAGTGGAGATCACTATATTAGAGGATCCTACTACAGAGATTTCTAACTTTCACAGGATCCCATAGATATGGCACATGCATGCTTACAATGGTCCAAGTTGGACCTATGTAACTATGCAAAAAATTACCATACCTAAAATACAGCTTTAACGCTTTCTGCTGCTCCATTGAAAAGCAAAGAATAGGAAATTTCTGACATGTGTCTGAAGCATCCATTATCACTCTCCAAGGCATAAAAAGGGCCAATGATCTAGTGGTGTTTCAATGTAGGGTTCCTTTTAATCCATCTGCCGTTGTGTATGGTCTTGTTACCAACTGGAAGAATAGAAAAATAGAAAAAGCCAATGGTCAAATAATATTAATGGTAAATGATTGATAATTGACTGATGACAATGTGTTCATATGAAGATGTTTCAGCTGAGAGAGCATAGCACAGAATTAGCTTTATTAACCTGTCAATTAAAATGTGTTCAAGTCAGTTTATTTTGAGTTTGTCAATCATCATTTGGCAAGCGCTTACAGCTACACCTGTTCTAGTGCTACCTGACTAGACCTATCTGTCATTGCTATTATAACAAGTGCAGTTATTCAGGTGAACTAGCAGGATGTACACTGCAACACTAATGAAATATGACAACAAAAGCAAAGGCTTCAGGGTCTAAAACTTTATTTGAGTCATCTGGTTTTTCAACCTTCTTTTTAGAAACATGCTTATTTTTATAAGATAAAGAATGCATTGTTTAAAAAAAAAAAATCTAGATAAACTGTATATGC
Source organism: Rana muscosa (assembly GCA_029206835.1). Taxonomy (NCBI): domain Eukaryota; kingdom Metazoa; phylum Chordata; class Amphibia; order Anura; family Ranidae; genus Rana; species Rana muscosa. The sequence goes on along the minus strand of CM055122.1, from coordinate 756,184,046 downwards.
CTATTAGAAATAGACAACCGTTTGTTAACGTATATCTATAGCCAAACTTTTTTTTTTTTTTTTAGATCAATGGTAAAACCACTGCTGGTCTTTTTTTTTTTTTTTCGCTGTGTCCCATTGGAGAAAGTTACCTTCACTTCTGATCCTATAGACACAAGAAGAGATACCTCCAAAGTAAGGAAAATCCCCTTTTAGACAGTTGTCACTATAACAAGTGTCTGCATTCAAAGATTTTCCCTTTACAGTATTTCTGCTTAAATGGTAAAAAAAAGAATATAAGATTTTTCCATCAATTTCAGTCCCAATCAAGATGGTCACTATGACAAATATAGAGCGCGACTGGCTTTCAATAAACTCAAAAGGTTTTGTAACGGTTTTGTTTTTATAACATCTCTATTACTGTATGCATGCCACATTTACATCACATTAAAAATAAGTATCAGTTTACAAACCAGGGCAAAGTTAATAGTGGAAGACAAAATACACAATGCTATAACAAGAGTACATGTCATGTGATATGTCATACAAATCAGCCTGGATGTCACACCACTTAATCTAAAATGGAGCTCATAATATTACCTTCCCCACGTGCCCCTTCCCATTACTTCTCGGTCAATATCAATGGCACAACTCTCAGTCAATCCCCACATGCCAGGGTGCTAGAGGTAACCCTGGACTCTGAACTGTCCTTTCAGGCCCATATCCAATCCCTGTCCAAATCATGCCGCCTTAGCCTCCGCAACATTTCCAGAATATGTTCCTTTTTAACTAATGATACCACAAGCTTCTAATTTACTCCCTGGTTATCTCTCGCCTCGACTACTGCAACGCCCTCCTCTTTGGATTACCTTTACATAGGCTATCCCCCCTTTAGTCCATCATGAATGCTGCAGCAAGACTCATCCACCTTACCAAGTTTTCATTTTTTGCTATTCACTTTTGTGTCCAGCGGTTTAGACATTAATGGCTGTGTGTTGAGCTATTTAAGGGGACAGCAAATTTATACTGTTATACAAGCTGTACACTCACTACTTTACATTGTAGCAAAGTGTAATTTCTTCAGTGCTGTCACATAAAAAGTTATATTAAAATATTTACAAAAATGTGAGGGGTGTACTCACTTTTACTCACTTTTGTGAGATACTGTACCAGGTTGGTACATAAGGAAAATCATTTCTGCACACAAAGGAAACATGGGGAGGAATGCTGAATGTTCCATGATGCTAAGTGAGTATGGTTTTTAAATCTTGTGGTTTTTATAGCCTTGATGACCTTGGCAATTGCTCAGACCTCACACATTCTGTCCCAAAATTAAAACACTAGATCACACATTGGGTCAAAAATAAACCTAATTCTATCATGAAAGCAATGTACTGTATTTATGATATATTTCTACAGGGATAATTATTTTCTTAAAAAAAAAAAAAAAACATTTTCTACCTGCAGTTGATAAGCTGTAAGAGTCAACATACATTACATTAAAATGCTTTAAAACACTATTTGGCTAAGTAATTGTTTACAGTTGCTACCTCAATCACTCCTCATCCACCTGACCTTTGAAAGATTTTACCCATTTCATGACCAGGGCATTTTTTGCTATTTAGCACTGCGCTATTTAAATTGGCAATTGCGCAGTCATGCAACACGTGGTCATATGTACGCAAATACGTTTTATAATTTTCTTTCACACTAATAGAGCTTTCTTGTAGTGGTATTTAATTACCACTGTTTTTTGTTTTTTTTGCTATGTAAAAAGACGGACAATTTTAAAAGAAAAAACAATATTTTCTACTTTCTGTTATAAAACATATCCAACAAAATTAAATCTCAATACATGTATATTAATTGGCTCCATTTTGGAAACTAGACAGTCCAAGGTATTCGGTAAAAGGCATGGCAAGTTTTTTAAAGTTGTAATTTTTTGTCAGAATTGCTTGCAATTTGAAGATTTTTTATTTATTTTTTTATTTTTTTATTTTTTTTACATACTGTCACCAGTGCAATACAGCATCATTATATGATTGATGTGGCAGTGATCAGGGATACTGACTGGTAAAATTATGCAAAACAATAATAATAATAATTCTTATTCAATTTTTGAAACATTTGTTTTCTTGTTTTTAAGTTTTTTTTTAACACCCTGTAATCAGTTTTTCCCAGTATTGTGGGGCATACAAAATCACACTACCATCTTTTTATTCAATTGTTCCTCCAATTTAAACCATATGTGGGGATTGAGGGGGAAGGTTTTTTAAGTGAATTTTCAATTTCATGATGTGTATTTTAGCATATGTTTTAGAAAAGGAACAACTGGTTGGCAGCAAAAGGGTTAAAATTATCCAGAGGGAATAATAAAATGAAGTGGACAAAGAGTACTGCAATTTAAAAATGACTGTAAATACCATTCTACATTGTATCACTGGGAACACTTACATGCCAAAAGCTATAAAAGTCATATGCTATTTAAAGGTCATGATAATAGAATGTGATTATTAAAGCAATCTAGTAAAATAAAAACACAAATGGTTAACTGATAGTGTTCATCCATCTGAATTGTTTCCTCAGGGTGGAATTTGAGGAAACATGGCACATCATAAAATGTTCTGCAGCTACTGTATTCATGTTTACATTAAATATGCTGTATATACATTCAGCTTCCTATCTGCATTTTATATTTTATGCATTTGATGATTATTATCTCATATTTAGGGACGAAGCTTGGGTTTGCCACTACCATGGATTCAGGGTGAATTCTGTGGGTTTGGAATTCGTGGTCCCTGCAGATTAATTTGTGGTCTATGTGCATTGTGCAGATTCACCTGGGATACATTTTTTGAACCATAACAGGGGTTATGGCCTTTAAACCATGGCCAGCAGACTTAGAAAGGCCAATTCGGTGGCTTTTGCCCTTCACTATAAAGAGGGGGGGGGGGGGCTCAGTAAAGTCAATGTATTGGAAGTTGCTTTTGGGGAGAGTACAGAGAAAGCTGACAATCTGCATTGAGAGAGATTAGGGTAATTTAGAAAATTGTACTTTAATTCTGATTGCTAGCTCTTTAGGCAATCAACCCCTTTGCTGATTATTTTTTTTTTTTACTATTATTGATTTTTTGACAATTATTTTATTTTTTGGGTTGATTTGAGACCAGCTGTTACTTTTAGCTGCTATGCTATCAATAGAATTGGGAGAACAGTTCGAGCCAAGGAAAAGTTCGGCCCAAACATTGCCTGTTTGTCTGGTCAGCGAACACCTGAATTTGCGTTCGCCCGACAGTCGCCCCACAATGCCCTGCACACTGCACAGTGCATTCTAGTGCCCTAATTGGATGAAGTAATGCATCTGACCGCTGGTCAGGTGCAAGGCTTTGCCCAATAAGGGCACAAAGCACAGTCAGAGCCACGATTGGACAAAGTCATGATGACTTTGCCCAATCTCATGGCTCAGTGCTCATAGTCCCACTCCACACTATAAAAGGTTCCTTCCCACAGGAACCTTTTGAAATGTGTTATTGGAGTGGAGATAAATAGAGCAGGGCTCTATTTGCTACTAGCGAGTTAGTGTGTTATTGTGACTCTGAGTGTAGAGTGTCAGTGTAGTGTTAGTGTAGTCTGAGTATAGTGTGAGTATAGTGTAGTGTCATGTAGTGAGTCAGTGCAGTGTTAGTGTAGTGTGAGTATAGTGTAAGTATAGTGTAGTGTGAGTATAGTGTAGTGTGTCAGTGTGGTGTGAGTATAGTGTGTCAGTATAGTGTGAGTAAAGTGTAGTGTCAGTGTAGTGTGAGTGTAGTGTCATGCCGCGTACACACGGCCGGACTTTCCAGCGGGAAAAGCTCAGTCGGAATTTCCGACAGAAAAATAGAGAACCTGCTCTCTATCTAAGTTCGTCAGAAATTCCGACAGAAAAAGTCTGATGGGGCATACACACGGTCTGAATATCCGTCCAAAAGCTCCCATCAGACTTTTTCTGTCGGAAATTCCGACCGTGTGTACGCGGCATTAGTGTAGACCAGTAAAGTGTTTAACACAGCATTACATAAAATGTAGTGCTGTCTATTGTGCTGTATTCCCCCTTTTTTTTGGTTGCTGCATTTTTTATTTTGTTTTGTTTTGTTTGTTTTTCCTGTGCCTGCCCCCTTTTTTTAAATTGTCAGCCACAGTTTCTCTGACTGCGACACCGTTCCCCCTTTTTATTTTTTTTATCGTTTTTGAATTTCTGTTGTCAATTTAACCACTTGCCGACCGCGCCATGTACAAAAGACGTCCACAGCGCGGTCGAGTTATCCTGAGTGGACGTCTCAGGGATGTCCTCACAGAATCTTGCTCCCGCGCGCCCCCCTCCGGAAGACCCGGCGCATCATGGATCACGGTAGATGGCCGCTAATCGCGGCCGTTTATCACGTGATCGCTCCGTCAAATGACGGAGCGATCACTTGTAAACAGACCGGCGTCATGTGATGACGCCGGTTCCTCCCTCCCCTCTCTGTACCGATCGGTACAGTGTGAGAGGAGAGGGGAGGGAGCGGATCATGTCCGCTCCCTCCCCCATGTCAGCTGTGGGCTGGATCTGTGACAATTGCAGTCACAGATCCAGCCATCCATCCATCCCTGCTCAGCCATCCCTGTGCAATACTCTGCCAATACTCTGCAATACACCCTGCCAATACTCTGCAATACCCTGTGCAATACTCTGCAATACCCTGTGCAATACTCTGCAATACCCTGTGCAATACCCTGTGCAATACCCTGTGCAATACCCTGTGCAATACTCTGTGCAATACTCTGTGCAATACCCTGTGCAATACCCTGCCCATACTGTGCAATACCCTGCCCATACTCTGCCCATACTGTGCAATACCCTGCCATACTGTGCAATACTCTGCCATATTCCGCAATACCCTGCAATACTCCTCAATACCCTGCAATACCCCTCAATACCCGGCAATACTCCACAATACCCGGCAATACTCCACAATACCCGGCAATACTCCTCAATACCCGGCAATTCTCCTCAATACCCGGCAATACCCTGCAATACCCGGCAATACCCCGCAATACCCCGCAATACTCCGCAATACTCCGCAATACCCGGCAATACTCCTCAATACCCGGCAATACTCCTCAATACCCGGCAATACTCCTCAATACCCTGCAATACTCCGCAATACCCGGCAATACTCCGCAATACCCGGCAATACTCTGCAATAACCACTTCCCACCCGCCGGCCGTCATATGACGTCCTTAACTTTATGCGGGGATATCTGAATGATGGGAGCAGCTACAGGCATCATTCAGATATTCACTTTTTCAGCTGGCGATTCCCTGCACCATAAGAATGATCATAGCGGCTGTTCCACCGCTTGATCGCTCTTACGGAAGGTGAGAGGGGATGCCCCCCCTCCCGCTGCCCTCCGGTGCTTCTACCGACACACCGCTATGATCAAAGCCAAGATTGTTTGTTTTTTTTGTTTTTTTTTCAGGCTTCCCAGCCTAGAGGTGAGATGTGGGGTCTTATTGACCCCATATCTCACTGTAAAGAGGACCTGTCATGCCATATTCCTATTACAAGGGATGTTTACATTCCTTGTATTAGGAATAAAAGTGATCAAAAAAAAATTTGGGGCGGAAAAACATGTCAAACTAAAATAAATAAAGTAAAATAAACAATAAAATATATATATTTTTTTTAAAGCGCCCCTGCCCCCGCGAGCTCGCATGCAGAAGTGAACGCATACGTAAGCCCCGCCCACATATGAAAACGGTGTTCAAACCACACATGTGAGGTATCGTTGCGAACGTTAGAGCGAGAGCAATAATTTTGGCCCTAGACCTCCTCTGTAACTCAAAACATGTAACCAGTAAAAATATTTAAAGCGTTGCCTATGGGGATTTTTAAGTAGCGAAGTTTGGCGCCATTCCACGAGCGTGTGCAATTTTGAAGGGTGACATGTTAGGTATCTATTTACTCGGCGTAACTTCATCTTTCACATTATGCAAAAACATTGGGCTAACTTTACTGTTTTTTTTTCTTTTAAGCACAAAACAGTTTTTTTCCGTAAAAAACGCGTTAGAAAAATTTCTGCACAAATACCGTGCAAGATAAAACGTTGCAATGACCACCATTATATTCTTTAAGGTCTTTGCTAAAAAAACATATAGAATGTTTTGGGGTTCTATGTAATTTTCTAGCAAACAAATGATGATTTTTACATGTAGGAGAGAAATGTCAGAATTGGCCTGGGTGCTCCAGAACGCCTGAAGGTGCTCCCTGCCAGGGATGAGCCGAACACCCCCCTGTTCGGTTCGCACCAGAACCTGCGAACAGACAAAATGTTTGTGTAAACTTTAGAACCCTATTAAATACAATGGACTCGAACGTTCGAAATCTAAAGTGTTAATTATAAAGGCTGATATGCAAGTTATTGTCCTAAAAAGTGTTTGGGGACCCGGGTCCTGCCCCAGGGGACATGTATCAATGCAAAAAAAAGTTTTAAAAACGGCCGTTTTTTCGGGAGCAGCGATTTTAATAATGCTTAAAATGAAAAAATAAAAGTGAAATATTCCTTTAAATTTCGTACCTGGGGGGTGTGTATGATATGCATGTGAAGTGGCGCATGTTTCCCGTGCTTAGAACTGTCCCTGCAAAAAATGTCATTTTTGAAAGAAAAAAAGTAATTTAAAACTGACTTGCGGCTATTAATGAATTGTCGGCTCCCGGCAATACATTCAAAAGTCATTGATAAAAAAAAAAAAAAAAAAAGCGTGGGGGTTCCCCAGAATTCAATTACCAGGCCCTTCAGGTCTGGAATGGATATTAAGGGGAACCCTGCCGCAAATTTAAAAAACAATTGACGTGGGGTTCCCCCACATATCCATTCCAGGCCCTTCAGATCTGGCATGGATTTTAAGGGGAACTCCACCCCAAATTTAAAAAAAAAATGGCGTGGAGTCCCCCTAAAAATCCATACCAGACCCCTTATCCGAGCACGCAACCTGGCCGGCCACAGGGGAAAAGGGGGGGACGAGAGAGCGGCCCCCCTCCCTCCTGAACCATACCAGGCCACATGCCCTCAACATGGGGAGGATGTCCCCATGTTGATGGGGACAAGGGCCTCATCCCCACAACCCTTGCCCGGTGGTTGTGGGGGTCTGCGGGCGGGGGGCTTATCGGAATCTGGAAGACCCCTTTAACAAAGGGGACCCCCAGATCCCGCCCCCCCCTATGTGAATTGGTAAGGGGTACATTGTACCCCTACCATTTCACGAAGAAAGCGTAAAAAAATGTTTAAAAAAACACACAAACACCTTGAAAAAGTCCTTTATTTAAAAAAAAAAAAAAAAACATTCCAGCGGTGAAATCCAGTGTCCCGCGGCGATCCCGATGTCCAGCGCTGTCCTTTATTGGTTGTGCCTGAGCGGACCTGATGGGGAACTCCCTCTCAGTATTTTAAATGTATAGACCCGCCCCTTCTAAAGTTCCCCATCAGGTCCGCTCAGCGGACCAGATGCGGAACATGAGAAGGGGCGGGTCTATACATGTATTACCAAAGTGAGAGCAGTTCCCCATCAGGTCCGCCCCCTCGGTATGTCGGACCCGCCTACGTCATTGGCTTGAGCGGGGAACTTCCTTCACTATGTAAATTTAAATCACACAGTGAAGGAAGTTCCCCGCTCAAGCCAATGACGTAGGCGGGTCCGACATACCGAGGGAGAGGACCTGATGGGGAACTTTAGAAGGGGCGGGTCTATACATTTAAAATACTGAGAGGGAGTTCCCCATCAGGTCCGCTCAGGCACAACCAATGAAGGACAGCGCTGGACATCGGGATCGCCGCGGGACACTGGATTTCACCGCTGGAATGTTTTTTTTTTATTATTATTATTTTAAATAAAGGACTTTTTCAAGGTGTTTGTGTGTTTTTTTTAAACATTTTTTTACGCTTTCTTCGTGAAATGGTAGGGGTACAATGTACCCCTTACCAATTCACATAGGGGGGGCCGGGATCTGGGGGTCCCCTTTGTTAAAGGGGTCTTCCAGATTCCGATAAGCCCCCCGCCCGCAGACCCCCACAACCACCGGGCAAGGGTTGTGGGGATGAGGCCCTTGTCCCCATCAACATGGGGACATCCTCCCCATGTTGAGGGCATGTGGCCTGGTACGGTTCAGGAGGGAGGAGGGCCGCTCTCTCGTCCCCTCCTTTTCCCCTGCGGCCGGCCAGGTTGCGTGCTCGGATAAGGGGTCTGGTATGGATTTTTTGGGGGACTCCACGCCATTTTTTTAAAATTTGGGGTGGAGTTCCCCTTAAAATCCATGCCAGATCTGAAGGGCCTGGAATGGATATTTGGGGGAACCCCACGTCAATTTTTTTTTTAATTTGCGGCGGGGTTCCCCTTAATATCCATTCCAGACCTGAAGGGCCAGGTAATTGAATTCTGGGGAACCCCCACGCTTTTTTTTTTTTATCAATGACTTTTGTATGTATTGCCGGGAGCCGACAATTCATTAATAGCCGCGAGTCAGTTTTAAAAGACTTTTTTTCTTTCAAAAATGAAATTTTTTGCAGGGACAGTTGTAAGCACGGGAAACATGCGCCACTTCACATGCATATCATACACACCCCCCAGGTACGAAATTTAAAGGAATATTTCACTTTTATTTTTTCATTTCAAGCATTATTAAAATCACTGCTCCCGAAAAAACGGCCATTTTTAAAACTTCTTTTTGCATTGATACATGTCCCCTGGGGCAGGACCCGGGTCCCCAAACACTTTTTAGGACAATAGCTTGCATATAAGCCTTTATAATTAGCACTTTAGATTTCTCCCATAGATTTTTCGAATTTGCCGCGAACACCCCAATTTGTTCGCTGTTCGGCGAACGGGCGAACAGGCAATGTTCGAGTCGAACATGAGTTCGACTCGAACTCGAAGCTCATCCCTACTCCCTGCATGTTGGGCCTCTGTATGTGGCCACGCTGTGTAAAAGTCTCACACATGTGGTATCGCCATACTCGGGAGGAATAGCAGAATGTGTTTTGGGGTGTAATTTGTGGTATGCATATGCTGTGTGTGAGAAATAACCTGCTAATATGACAATTTTGTGGAAAAAAAAAAAAGAAAAAAAAATCTTGATTTTTGCAAAGAATTGTGGGAAAAAATGACAACTTCAAAAAACTCACAATGACTCTTTCTAAATACCTTGGAATGTCTTCTTTCCAAAAAGGGGTCATTTGGGGGGTATTTGTACTTTTCTGGCATGTTAGGGTCTCAAGAAATTAGATAGGCCGTCAGTATTTCAGGTGTGATCAATTTTCAGATATTGGCACCATAGCTTGTGGACTCTATAACTTTCACAAAGACCAAAAAATATGCACCAATTTGTACTTATTTTTACCAAAGATATGTAGCAGTATAAATTTTGGCCAAAATTTGTGAAGAAAAAATACTAATTTGCAAAATTTTATAACGGAAACAAAGAAAAATTCATTTTTTTACAAAATTTTCAGTCTTTTTTTCTCTTATAGCGAGCGCAAAAAATAAAAAACCCAACAGTGATTAAATACCACCAAAAGAAAGCTCTATTTGTGTGAAAAAAAGGACAAAAATTTCATATGGGTACAGTGTTGTATGACTGAGTAATTGTCATTCAAATTGTGAGAGCACCGAAAGCTGAAAATTCGTCTGGTTAGGAAGGGGGTTTAAGTGCCCAGTTGTCAAGTGGTTAAAGTACACCAAACACCACTTTTCATTGAATAAAGTGCATCCAATTACACATTTCCCAGTATCTATTAAATTTGGGTAGCCCACCCCATCATGTCTGGGAGGCCAACAAGGAGAGGCAGACATTCCCATGCCACTATGAGGGGGCCAACAGCGTCTGTGTCCACAGGCAAAGGTGGACGTAGTCCATCCTCTGGCAGGACATGTTTTTCTCTGTTTAGTGATGTCGCCTGTGCCATCCAGCCACAGCATGCAGAGGAGATGGCGGACTGGCATACTAAACCATCCTCATCCACTATTACCCAAGCTGAGACTATATGTACCCTCCAGAGTTCAATAAATGCTAAACCAAATTTTTAAAAATAAATTAAAATCTAAAAAAAAAAATATTCTTAATTTTTTTATTTTTAATCATTTGGTTTAGCATTTATTAAACCCGGGAGGGTACATGTCTCACAAATTTCAATGTATTGTCTTACATGTATCGTATGGGATGGTACCCCCAGGGTTATACTTATCTCACACTTATCCCCCGAATCTCTTTACCAAGCCGAGACTAGTGTGCAGTCCACTGCAGCTGCCAGAGTGGCTTATTCTGCCTTCTTGTCCACAGCTACTTCTGCCATAGCCCCGGGGACATGTATGGAGGAGTCAGCCAAATTATTTGAACACAGCATCATCAACTTGCTTCTTGATGATGCACAGGCATTACTTGATTCTGATGTTGGTTCTGAGGTTGAGGAAGGTAGTAACATGAGCCTACAGAGAGGGGAGAACACTGCTAAACAACAAATTGGCAGTCATGTTCCCCCAGCCACAATGTATTGCCAAGTTGGCTCCAGTGATGATGAGGATGGAGGGGATGACGATGATGAGGTCACTATCATGACTTGGGTGCTGGATAGAGCAGAGGAGGAAAGTGAGGGGGTGGCACAACCCCAATGAGGCAGGATGTCCTCCAGAGGCAACAGAAGAGAGCAGCCGCCCTATTCCATCAGATTGTGGAGCTTTTATCTCTCGGCCTACTTCCCACAGCTTAGCTGTCTGGGCCTTTTTTAGCACATGTGCAACTGATCACACGGTTGAAATTTGTAATCTCTGTCGCAAGCAGATCAAGTGTAGCAAAAACAGCAGCCATTTGAGTACCACATGCTTGGCATTTCACCCCTCACCACTCAGTCCATTGGCATAAGCACCAGAAAGCCACACACAATGGAAACAATTCTTCTCCTCCTCGCTCCTCACTTTTCTTGTCTACCTACGCTATATCTCATGACCTCTCAGCAGCCTCCACTGACAGGAATGATGGTAAAGTAAAGGGTGTCACTGGTCCATGCAACACATCTGCCAGCAGCACACCACCAGCTGTAGAGTATAGCTGGCAAATTTCTATGCTCCAGCTATGGATTTTGCCCCTTTCTGTGAATTTGCAGAATGTGCTGTAACACAATAGCAGGTTCCCAGTCGCTATTTCTGTGCATGTAAAGCCATTCCAGCTCTGTACCAAGGCAATGTTTTGGCATCATTGGGCAAGGCAGTCAGCAGCAATTTCCACGTTACTGCTGACAAGTAGTCCAGCAAGCATGGTCAGGGACAATATATTTGTTCACAGCACACTGGTAACTCTGCTTGCAACTAGGAAGGATGCAGGACAGGACTCAGTGCTGGAACTTGTTTTGCCGCCACGTCTCAATACAGCTGGTGGTGATGATGCAAGATTTGTCAGCTCCACCCCCTCCTTCTCCTCCTCCTTCATGCCCTCCTCTGCTTAATTGTCCTATGAACCATCAGTACCCTCTAAGCGTTCAAGGGGCTATTCAATGAGTCAAGTTAAAAGATGCCATGCAGTAGACATGTGCGATTCGTTTTGTACGAATCGAACATTCGTACGAATTTACAAAAATTCGTACATTTGGAAGCATCCGAAATACGAATTTCTATTCTTACAAATTTTATACGAAATACGAAATTTCATTGAAGAATTTTGTTTCGGGAGTGGGAGACTGCTCAGCCTGGTACTGGTAGTCGATGGCAGATTAGGAATTGGACAAAATAAGAATGTTCGTTAATATCATTTTATTATTGTCATAATAATTATTTGTTATGATGAAGTTAAAAACCCAGGAAGTCAGCACAGCACAGGGATGATGGGAGCCCCTCATAATGAGCACAGCACAGGGATGGTGGGAGCCCCTCATAATGAGCACCGCAGGGGTACAGCCCCAGGAGGAGGTCAGCACAGCACAGGGATTGTGGGAGCCCCTCATAATGAGCACAGCACAGGGATGGTGGGAGCCCCTTATAATGAGCATAGCAGGGGTACAGCCCCAGGAGGAAGTCAGCACAGCACAGGGATGGTGGGAGCCCCTCATAACGAATGTTCGTAATTGTTACGAAAAGTTAACGAATCTAACGAAAATTCGTATGTCGTACGAAACAAATCCAAATTGAATTTCAGACACAATTACGAAATACAAATTTTCGTCTAATACGAAACGGAACGGAATGAAACAAAACACATTTTTTGACGGCGCACATGTCTACCATGCAGTGCTTTAGCTGGTCTGTCTAGGGGACAGCAGCCACACTGGAGCAGAGATTCTTTGAGCTCTGCAGGGGCAGGCCCAGAGGTGGTTCACACCACGGAAGTTTTAGCCAGGAATGGTGCTGTGTGCGATAATGGCACTTACATTGCACATGTCCTCAATTTGGTGGTGCAGATTTTCTTAAACAGGTACCCAGGTTTGCAAGATCTTCTAAGGCAGGCCAAATGAGTTTGACAAAAAATGGGACCCATCTCCCCATGTTGTGGACAAAGTGATGCTAGCCCAAAAACGTATATGAAAAGGACAGAATACTCCAAGGGGCCTATGCGCAGCTTGCAAGTAAAAAAATATACTTTAAAAAAAAAAATATATATTATTTTATTTATATTGATAAAACGATTTTTTATATCATATTACATCAAAACAATATCAAAAAGCGAGAAAGGGGAAGATACATAAACAAAAAATGACAACAACAAGAGCTCTGGTGTACATCAATTTTTTTCATAATGGATGTCCAATATGACAATAACAATTAGCAATACACAACAGTGGATTGCTGTTAGAGGTAACCCCAGCGCGTTTCAATCTTAATGTTATATTCGATCTTCTTCAGGGGAATGTGAACATCTATAATGTATCAATACACAATATTAATATTCATCATAATATTCGTTTGAAAACTACCTGTATACACAGGGATCCAGAATACCAATAAGTCCTACCTTTGGTGGAAACAAAATGTTTATGGCCAGAGCAAAAATACTGAAAACATCACACCAGGATATTCTCACAGAGGTCAATCATCCAAGGGACGGGCAGGGAGTTCAGTTCTATCTGCAAGAGGTCACACGTAATTAGGCGTGCAGGGGTGACAGAGAGAGAGGCAACGGCGCGCACATGATGCATATGATATCTGAAAATGTATATGCTTGCCTACAATCAATTAACTAGTTGCTATTTATCCAATTATATTGGTTTAAAACAGAGGTTATACTAAAAGGATGACTTCCGTGTATGGTACATTATCTGAAGGGTATAGATTCCCGACAGATATAAATCTGTATCTGTATTGTTACTTGTAGGGATTAACGTATGTCTATAAGGGAAAGATTGTATGCCATAAGCCTAATTACCTTGTTTTACCATATATGGGTCTCAGATATAGTATATCGATCTGTCCAATGTGTCAAAGCGGTGGTCAAATTGTATATTCATCACATAACTGATGGTATTCACAGAGTCTCACCGTCATGTTATCCACATACTGCATTGAAAGAGACATATATATACATAAATATATATATATATATATATATATATATATATATATATATAAATATAAGTGAGTGAATGGATTGGCCAGGGGGGCTGGAAGAGCTGTCCCGGGCCCAATGGTCAACAAGCCATTTTGCAAAGAAAATGTATAAGGTTCTACTTACTGGGAGCTGTTTTTGCCACAAAGTTCTATCCTGCAATTGTCCAATGTGTTGTCCGCTTGGGAATGGAACGATAGTGTGCACTGAGTATGTTGTTTAAATAGGGATTGCTGATTGACCTAATCTGCCTCACCTGTGTGTGTAATCTGTGCATAGATGAGGGCACCACTGTCTCTCCTCTCCATACTCCATCGCAGATGACACCAGCATCTGGGGTCGGCCACGGAGCGCCGCTGACCCGGAATTAGATCCCTAGCATAGCCAGAGATAAGGTGGATAGACCCCAGAGTCCAGAGTCCTCCCTCCCCCTTCCGCGCCAGGAGACAGAAAAAGAAAATCAGACTTACGTCCCCAGGACAGGAAACCCCCAAAGAAGCATGTAATGAGACACAACAATTACATATAGAAAAGTATGACAAAACAGAACAAAACAGAACAAAGTTGAATATGTTCGTAAGTCGGAACAGCATGCGCAGAACGGCAGATACGTTGTTTTGCGATGTTCCGTCGAATGTGCCCGCCATTGAAAAAATGTCCCGTAGAATATGCCTGCCGTCGAAAAGCTCCTGTCGAATGTGCCTGCCGTTGAAAAGGTCCCGTTGAATGTGCCCGCCATCGAAAAGTGGCCACGCAGCCTCCTGTTCGTAAGTAGAAGTCGTTCGCAAGTCGGATGTTCGTAACTCGGGGACTCCCTGTATCTATATACACCTCGAAAAAGTATCTTTGTCTAACTTGTCATTTATCTTTTCCATATATTAAATTAAGTCTATCATTTGATTGTGAAATATACATATATATATCAATGGCATCTGTTGAATGCATTTTTAGTTTCTTAACTAGCATTGGTTTACTGTTTCTACAACGTTGTTTCTATACAACTTTCCTATGTGTTTATGTTGAATACATAGGAAGACATATATCTATAGATTTGTAACAAATTTCAAAGACCAAAAGAGTCTGTAGCCAGTTCAGATGGCCATACACAGCCAGTGTTCGGTTGGCTAAAATTCAATGGGAATTCTATCTTCCCATAAAACCGCCTGATTAGTGACATGCCCGCCAAGTGGAACTCAACTTTGGCAATGCTGCAGCAGTTGCACCTGCAGCAGAGGGCCGTCAACGAGTGCCTGTGTGGGTATGGCACAAGGACAGGCTCAGGGCAGCTCGCCTTTTTTTCCCACACAATGGCTGCTGATAAAGGATGCATGCACAGTACTGTCACCATTGGAGGAGGCAAGAAGGATGATGAGCCGTGAAAATGAATGCATCAGTGACACTCTCCCTCTTGTGTTCCTGCTGGAACATACTCTGTGTGGCATTATGGACAGGGCACTCGAGGCAGAGCAGTGGGAGAAAGAGGAAGACTTACTTTCCTCTCAAGACCCATTTTATGCAGACACCATTTTTGTGACACCACAGAACACACAAAAGAAGAGGTAGGGGGAGAAGGAGGAGGAGGATTTGGCAGTTTAGGAATGCATTGAAGCAGAGGGAGATATACGCCAAAGCTTAAGAGATGGTTTTCAGTCCCCAGAAACCTTGGGAGTAGTATGTGTCTGGGAGGAGGCAGTTATAGATAGTGTAATCCCCAGTGACTCGAGGACTCTGCTTTTCATGACTCAGCAAACTTGCGGTGCATGGTCTCCCTTATTCTTCAAAGCCTGTGAAAGGACCCGAAAATTTGTGGCATCAAGGAAAAGAATCATTATTGGTTGGCAACTGTCCTTGACCACCGTTAAAAGGGGAAAGTCTCGGAACTCATCCTGCCCTCGCAGAGGGAAGGCACAATGAAATATCTTGAGGACACCTTGAAGAGGAGTTTATGTAACACCTTTCCAGACTCTGGTAGGTTATGTCTCATGGAAAAGGTAGTTTTGAGGCTTCTGTTGGTCAAGAGAGGAGCGACAGAGAAGGGGGCCGTCTCAGTGATGCATTTAAACATTTATTTAGTCCTCGGCGCCAAGGACTGTCAGCTTCCACATCCCATTCGGCAGCATCTGCATCATATGGTGGAAGATTATATAGAGGCGAAAACAGACAAGGAGAGCTTTCCAGTAGATGACCAACTGGGTTACTGGGACATAAAAATAAACCACTGGCCAGAAGTTGCCCAGTATGCAATTGAGCTGCTGGGCTGCCCTGCATCCAGCGTGCTTCCCGAACAGGCATTTAGTTCTGCCAGAGGTTTTTTGACACATAAAAGCATGTCCACAGACTCTGTTGACCGGCTGACATTTGTCAAAATGAATCGGTCCTGTATTAGCAGCAGCTATCAAGCCTCTGATGCCAAATTTTGCTGATTAAATGTTTTTGGGATCTGGAATCTCTGCAAGACTGTCTAGGCTGCCTAGCTTTGTGGGTGTTGATTTTATCTTAAAGTAATTTTTTGGTATAGATTTCATGGGCACAATTAACACCCAAGGACCAATTTTTCTTCACCTGTTTGACAGGTGCATATAATTATGTAGCAAGGTTCTACCATCAAAATATCCCTAAAGAAATGCGTTGTATTATTATTTCAGGGTTTGGCTCCCTCTGGTGTCCGTTTCATTTAGTGCATTAAAACTTTTGTTTGGGTTTGTTAAACCCTGAAGTATTGCATGGTGGGAAATGTAGTGAAGGAGGAAGTGACTCTAGTGGCATGAGCGGAGAGAAGACTACAAGTGCCCACAGCGCCACTGTGTTACCAGGATGCAATGGGAAATCGCACAGCCTGCTGGGGGAGCGGATAAAAGAGGAGGCGTGGCCGGTGCTCGCTCTCTCTGGATGCCATCTTTCATCTAGCAAGAAGTCTGTGTGAGTAGGCCCAGGGCTGAGAGAGTCTAGGCCTAGATTTGAAGAGCAGATCGCCTGACAGAGGGATCCTCATGGACAGCCTGGCTGATTGAGCAGGCTGATTGGCCCACGCTGCATAGCATCTGAAGACACCCATTCATCAGCACTCTGTGAGCTGCCTCGATGTGAACCGGCTCCATCATCCATCCCAGAGACATTTGCCAGGGAGTTCCGGACGGAGCATACCAGTGGGCTAAGGACTCATAGTGGTGAGAAGGCACTTGCCTACTAAGTTGTGACTGAATTTGTAGAAGTGTTTTCCTGTTACCCAGACTACTAGCGCTGACACCTATAGTGCCACAGCTAGAAATTCATTACACCTGAGTGTGGTACAGCCAGAAGAACAGAGATAGCGGTTTCCTTTGCAAATGCACTACATCTTTACAGTTGTTACTTTATTCTATCTCCCTTGGATTACAAATAAGTGCACCAACAGAGCTAGCTGAAGATGGATTGAGTTTAAAGGAACAGCCACAGCTTTACTATTCTCAAAGCTTTTCACATAGGGATATTACAAGGTGGAACTGTCCTCTAGAGGGAGCCATTTAGCAGCATAGACTCTTTATACTGAATGTGACTATTTGTATTTGTTATTGCTGTTCTGTTGTTAGTGTGTGTGTATGGGAATTAGTGGGGAGGTGTTTCAATACAGCCACATAGTATTGGGAATTTCCTCCATTGTACACCTACTCACATCCACCTTCCCCATGGTTGTGGTATTCAGGTTAAATGCTAAGCAAAAGACTTTACAGGGATCTGTGCATAGCCATATGTGTTTGTACAATAACTGTTTCATTCTTGTCAAGTAAACATTATTCAACTGGTCAAGTTACACTGATGTGCGACTCTATCTCTTGCTACAGCGGGTAAGGTGACGAGTGCCAAGAGGATGGTAATTATACAGTACTGTGTGATCTTACTGTGTTTCTATCTCCCATTTGCGTTTTACACTAATATTGCTGTACAGTTGTGCCAAGGGGGTCGAGCCAATTTTCTGGGGTTGAAAGGCAGAGTGCAAGCCCAAAATTCTCAGCAGCTCCTTCGGGGGTAGTGCTACAATAATTTTTTTTACAGCAAGGTCAATTCTTGCTTTCATCAAGAGTACCTCTATAGGGTTATGGTGTGAAGGCACCACCAACACCAAAGCCCAATTTTTTCCACACCTGTTTGACAGGTGCATATACTTACATTTTTTTGCAGAAAGCAATTCTTGCTTTCATCAAGAGTACCTCTAGACACTTTTTGCGGTGGTGTCTTCTCAGGGCAAATTTTTTCTTCCTTTCACTAGTCTGTAGATCAGCGGTGTAGATCAGCGGTAGTGATGAGCCGAACACCCCCGGGTTCGGTTCGCACCAGAACCCGCGAACGGACCGGAAGTTCGAACGAACATTAGAACCCTATTAAATACAATGGATGCGAACGTTCGAATTCTAAAGTGCTAATTATAACAACTATTATGCATGTTATTGTCCTAAAAAGGGTTTGGGAACCCGGGTTCTGCACCAGGGGACATGTATCAATGCAAAAAGAAGTTTTAAAAACGGTCGTTTTTCGGGAGCAGTCATTTTAATGATGCATAAAGTGAAAAAAAAAAAGTCAAATATTCCTTTAAATATCGTACCTGGGGGGTGTCTAAAGTATGCCTGTGAAGTGCCACGTGTTTCCCGTGTTTAGAACTGTCCCTGCACAAAATGACACTTCTAAAGGAAAAAAAAGCCATTTAAAACTGCTTGCGGCTTTAATGTAATGTCTGGTCCCGGTAATATGGATGAAATTCTTTAAGAAAAATGGCATAGCTACCCCATGACCCCCCCCCCCCCCTACCCCAGCCCATTACCAGCCCCTTTGGGTCTTGTATGGATATTAAGGGGAACCCCGCACATAAAATAAAAAAGGCCCTATATACTCTGAACAGCCGTATACAGGCGGTGCATACAAGACAGGGACTGTAGGTTTGTTCTTATGTAGAATCTGTTTGTAATTTTGAACAGGTACATTGTTGAAGTGTAGCTCCAGCCCAAAAATCTATTTTTAAACTTTTTGGAAAACATAGGTAAGGGTTATCACCCCTGTAACATTTGTTTTGCTGTCTGTGCCCCTGTTCAGAACATTTCACCTCACTTTCCGTCCCAATGACAACTGTTTTTGAAATGTGGTGTTTTTCTTGAAACAAGGATTGCTGATAAAGCATCAGTACAGAGGAGACACCTTTCTCCCATATTTATTCTTACAGGAGAGAATTTTCCTTCCTAGTGGTAGATTTCCTCTCACTTCCTGTTGTCTTCTTGCGTTTGCAAGTAGGAGTCGTTTGTAAGTTGGATGTTTGAAAGTAGGGACCTGCCGTATATACTCTGCAGAAATAGGCCCCTTAGTTGTTGGTGTTGGCACAACACTGTAAGCACTCACAGTTACTCTTGGTTGGTGCTGGAACGCCCTGCTGTCAACTATTATATCAGGAATTTTAATTACATATAATTGTTGAACAGTGGTAGTAAAAATTGGGCCTTTGATGGTGGTGCTGGTGCCACAACACTGTAAGCCCTGACAGTTACTCTTGGTGGGTGCAGCAATGGGCCCTGCTGTGAATTATTAGATCAAGAATTGTAATTACATGCCCCTGTTGAACAGGGGCTGAAAAATTGGGCCTTAGGCACTGGTGGCACAACACTGCAACCCCTCACAGATACTGTACTTGGAGCACAGCAATGAGCCCTGTTGCAAAGTATTGCTTCAAAAATTGTAATGACACGCCCCTGTTAAACAGGGGCTGAAAAATTGGGCCTTAGGCACTGGTGGCACAACACTGCAACTCCTCACAGATACTGTACTTGGAGCACAGCAATGAGCCCTGTTGCAAAGTATTGCTTCAAAAATTGTAATTACACGCCCCTGTTAAACAGGGGCTGAAAAATTGGGCGTTAGGCACTGGTGGCGGCACCCATAAACAAAAATGATCTTCCAAGCTATCATCATCAATCGTATCATTGAGGACTCGGAGGAGGAGGATAGGCAGTCAACATAACAGCACAGGCACTCAGCATCAGCATCAGTCTTGAAGGGATGTGACATTTTAAAATCAATTAGTCTGTTATATCAGCATCAGGTGTGTGGTAGCTGGTGGTGATCCAAGACTGGTTCATCTTGATGAAAGTCAGTCGATCAACCGAGTCGGTGGACAGGCGCACCCTGTGATCCGTGACAAATCCTCCAGCAGCACTGAATGTGCGCTCCGAAAGAACGCTGGATGCAGGACAGGCCAGTAGCTCAATTGCATACTGTGCAAGCTCTGGCCAGTGATCCATCCTCAAGACCCAGTAAGCCAGAGGATTTTCGGTGGGGAAGGTGTCCAAGTCTGACCTTGCCCCTAGATATTCCTGCACCATGTTTATCAGACGCTGGCGATGGTTGCTGGAACCAATCATACTTTGGGGCTGCGGACTAAAGAATTGTCTGAACGCATCGGTCAGACGGCCACCTTCCCCACCGCTCCTTCTTTGACTGGCCGAAGCCTCAGCAACTCGTTGTCCAGGACCAGGAGTTTGCAACCTCCCAGTCTCTGGGAACGCGTTGCACAGACCTTTCTGCAAGGCCTCCCGGAGTTGTCTCATCCTCTGCTCCCTCTGCGACGGTAACATAAGGTCCGCAACCTTACCCTTGTACCGTGGATCAAGGAGAGTGGCCAGCCAGTAATGGTCCCTCTCCTTGATCCGAAGAATACGAGGATCCTTCCGCAGACTTTGCAGGATCAGGGAGGCCATGCAGCGTAGGTTTGCTGAGGCATTCGCTCCGGAGTCCTCTGGGTCACTAAGGACGACATGATCCGCAGCCACCTCCTCCCAGCCACGTACAAGTCCACTGGTTTCTTGGGACTGTAAATCATCCCTAAAAGACTGCTGCTGATGATGCTGAGTGCCAGCCTCCACCTCCATGCTGACACAATCCTCCTCCTCCTCCTCCTCCTCCTCCTCTTCCTGTGCGATGGGTGGGACAGAAGGAACACTGTCTGGGTAAAGGGGGCCTTGAGAGGCAAGGAAGTCCTCCTCTTCCTGCCTCTGTTCTGCCTCAAGTGCCCTGTCCATTATTCCACGCAGCGTGTGCTCCAACAGGTGGACAAGAGGTACAGTGTCACTGATGCATGCACTGTCACTGCTCACCATCCTCGTGGCCTCCTCAAATGGTGCCAGGACAGTGCATGCATCCCTGATCATGCCCCACTGGCGTGGAGAAAAAAAACCAAGCTCCCCTGACCCTGTCCTGGTGCCGTAGTCGCACAGGTACTCATTGATGGCCCTCTGCTGCGTGTGCAGCCGCTGCAGCATGGCCAACGTTGAGTTCCACCTGGTGGGCATGTCACATATAAGGCGGTTCTTGGGCAGGTTCAACTCCTTTTGCAGCTCAGCCAGGCGAGCACTGGCATTATAAGATCTGCGGAAATGCACACAGACTTTCCTGGCCTGCCTCAGGACATCCTGTAAGCCCGGGTACCTGCCCAAGAACCGCTGCACCACCAGGTTAAGGACGTGAGCCACACAGGGCACATGGGTCAGTTGTCCCTGTCGGAGGGCGGAGAGGAGGTTGGTGCCATTGTCGCAAACCACCATTCCTGGCTTAAGCTGGCGTGGCGTCAACCACCTCTCGGCCTGGCCCTGCAGAGCAGACAGGACCTCTGCCCCAGTGTGGCTTCTGTCCCCCAAACACACCAGCGCAAGCACGGCATGGCATCTTTTTGCCTGCGTACTTGCGTAGCCCCGTGAACGGCTACGGAGCACCGCTGGTTCATAGGACAAACCACAGGAAGAGGCCATGGAGGAAGAAGAAGAGGAGGGGGTGGAGGAGAGAGGTGTGTCACAACCAGTAGTAGCATTTTGGAGGCGTGGCGGTGGGACAACCTCCAACACTACTGCACCTTGTCCTGAATCCTTCCCAGCTGCCAAAAGAGTGACCCAATGGGCCGTGAAAGAAAGGTAACGTCCCTGTCCATGCCTGCTGGACCATGAGTCAGCGGTAATATGCACCTTACCGCTGACCGCCCTGTCCAGCGAGGCCAAGACATTGCCTTCCACATGCCGGTAGAGAGCCGGAATAGCCTTCCGTGAGAAAAAGTGGCGTTTGGGAACCTGCCACTGAGGAACCGCACATTGCACAAACTCACGGAAGGGGGCCGAGTCTACCAACTGAAAAGGCAGCAGTTGAAGCGCTAGCAATTTAGCCAAGCTAGCATTCAACCGCTGGGCATGTGGATGGCTGGGAGTGAACTTCTTTCGACGGTCCAGCAGCTGGGGCAGGGAAATTTGCCTGCTAGAATCGGACGTCGGTGTACTGCTAGCAGAGTGGGCGCAAGTACTTGGCTGTGACACACCTAATTCTACACCTTCATTCCTCTCAGTGCATGTTTCAGAGAGGACTGAAGTTATAGTGGGGTTGGAGATCCCAGCTGATGCGGTGCAAGGAGAGGTCCGCTTTGTTCTTTGGTGTGGGTCTTTGAGGTAGGCTTGCCAACGAGCTGCATGGCAGGTCAACATATGTCTGGTCAGGCATGTGGTACCCAAGCGGCTGATGTTTTGGCCACGCGATATACGCTTGAGACATATGTTGCAAACAGCAGCTGTGCGATCTGATGCACTAGCCTCAAAAAAGGCCCACACCAAAGAACTTTTTGAATGACGGGCAGAGGCAGCGCCCTGCACAGGCGGAGCTCTGCGGTGTGATTCCGTCGGTGTACTGCCCTTACGCTGGCCACCAAAGGGCATCCTGCCTCGTTGGAGATGTGCCTCCTCCTCATCCTCCTCCTCCTCCTCTCTCCTATTAGGCACCCACGTGGAGTCATTGACCTCATCATCCCCTCCCTCCTCATCACTGGAGCCAATCTGGCAGTATGCTGCAGCTGCTGGAACATGACTGCCAGATTGGTGTCCTTCTTGAGCATCCCCTCTGTCTGCTCTCACGCTACTGCCTTCCTCTAGCTGGGTTTCATCATCAGACCCTTCGAAACGCTGGGCATCCTCCTGGAGCATGTACCCAACACTGTGCTGAAACAGTTCGGGGGACTCCTCAGGAGGAGGACATGGTGGGTCTAGGGAAGGAGTGACTGATGATTTGTCTGACATTGATACCAGGGAAGACGACGCTTTGGCAGCTGCTTTTCCAGTACCCTGAGCCTGGGTGAGAGAGGATGAGGAGGAGGAGGAGGGCTTGGTCATCCACTCTACCAAGTCTTCGGCATGATGTGGCTCAACATGTCCAGCTGCCGAAAAGAAGGACAAGCGTGTCCCATGGCCATGTGCTGATGACAATGCACCGCGTCCACGACCAGCACTGTTGCCCCCAGACACAGAGCCTGCTTGCCCTCTTTTATTGCCTCCTGACTGTCTGCCTCTCCTTGTTTGCCTTCCAGACATTCTAATAGATGGCCTGCAGGGAGATGGGAAAAAAGCAATAAGGGCTACCTTCAGGTGTCCTTCTCTGTCCCTGGAAACAAGGACTTGCAGAGTGAAAGAAAAAAAACACTCTCCCTACCTACAGTTTTCTGTCCCTAGAAAAAATGTTTTTTTTAATCACAATATAGCACAAGGAAAATTAACTCACTGTCCTTACAGGTCCCTGGAAACAAGGACTTGCAGAGTGAAAGAAAAAAAACACTCTCCCTACCTACAGTTTTCTGTCCCTAGAAAAAAATGTTTTTTTTAATCACAATATAGCAAAAGGACAATTCACTCACTGTCCTTCCAGGTCCCTGGAAACAAGGACTTGCAGAGTGAAAGAAACTGACACTGTCCCTACCTAGAGTTTTCTGTCCCTGGAATAAATGTTTTTTTCAGCACAATATAGCACAAGGACAATTAACTCACTGTCCTTACAGGTCCCTGGAAACAAGGACTTGCAGAGTGAAAGAAAAAAAATACTCTCCCTACCTACAGTTTTCTGTCCCTAGAAAAAAATGTTTTTTTTAATCACAATATAGCAAAAGGACAATTCACTCACTGTCCTTCCAGGTCCCTGGAAACAAGGACTTGCAGAGTGAAAGAAACTGACACTGTCCCTACCTAGAGTTTTCTGTCCCTAGAATAAATGTTTTTTTTAATCACAATATAGCAAAAGGACAATTCACTCACTGTCCTTCCAGGTCCCTGGAAACAAGGACTTGCAGAGTGAAAGAAACTGACACTGTCCCTACCTAGAGTTTTCTGTCCCTAGAATAAATGTTTTTTTTAATCACAATATAGCACAAGGAAAATTAACTCACTGTCCTTACAGGTCCCTGGAAACAAGGACTTGCAGAGTGAAAGAAAAAAAACACTCTCCCTACCTACAGTTTTCTGTCCCTAGAAAAAAATGTTTTTTTTAATCACAATATAGCAAAAGGACAATTCACTCACTGTCCTTCCAGGTCCCTGGAAACAAGGACTTGCAGAGTGAAAGAAACTGACACTGTCCCTACCTAGAGTTTTCTGTCCCTAGAATAAATGTTTTTTTTAATCACAATATAGCACAAGGAAAATTAACTCACTGTCCTTACAGGTCCCTGGAAACAAGGACTTGCAGAGTGAAAGAAAAAAAACACTCTCCCTACCTACAGTTTTCTGTCCCTAGAAAAAAATGTTTTTTTTTATCACAATATAGCAAAAGGACAATTCACTCACTGTCCTTCCAGGTCCCTGGAAACAAGGACTTGCAGAGTGAAAGAAACTGACACTGTCCCTACCTAGAGTTTTCTGTCCCTGGAATAAATGTTTTTTTCAGCACAATATAGCACAAGGACAATTAACTCACTGTCCTTACAGGTCCCTGGAAACAAGGACTTGCAGAGTGAAAGAAAAAAAATACTCTCCCTACCTACAGTTTTCTGTCCCTAGAAAAAAATGTTTTTTTTAATCACAATATAGCAAAAGGACAATTCACTCACTGTCCTTCCAGGTCCCTGGAAACAAGGACTTGCAGAGTGAAAGAAACTGACACTGTCCCTACCTAGAGTTTTCTGTCCCTAGAATAAATGTTTTTTTTAATCACAATATAGCAAAAGGACAATTCACTCACTGTCCTTCCAGGTCCCTGGAAACAAGGACTTGCAGAGTGAAAGAAACTGACACTGTCCCTACCTAGAGTTTTCTGTCCCTAGAATAAATGTTTTTTTTAATCACAATATAGCACAAGGAAAATTAACTCACTGTCCTTACAGGTCCCTGGAAACAAGGACTTGCAGAGTGAAAGAAAAAAAACACTCTCCCTACCTACAGTTTTCTGTCCCTAGAAAAAAATGTTTTTTTTAATCACAATATAGCAAAAGGACAATTCACTCACTGTCCTTCCAGGTCCCTGGAAACAAGGACTTGCAGAGTGAAAGAAACTGACACTGTCCCTACCTAGAGTTTTCTGTCCCTAGAATAAATGTTTTTTTTAATCACAATATAGCACAAGGAAAATTAACTCACTGTCCTTACAGGTCCCTGGAAACAAGGACTTGCAGAGTGAAAGAAAAAAAACACTCTCCCTACCTACAGTTTTCTGTCCCTAGAAAAAATGTTTTTTTTAATCACAATATAGCACAAGGAAAATTAACTCACTGTCCTTACAGGTCCCTGGAAACAAGGACTTGCAGAGTGAAAGAAAAAAAACACTCTCCCTACCTACAGTTTTCTGTCCCTAGAAAAAAATGTTTTTTTTAATCACAATATAGCAAAAGGACAATTCACTCACTGTCCTTCCAGGTCCCTGGAAACAAGGACTTGCAGAGTGAAAGAAACTGACACTGTCCCTACCTAGAGTTTTCTGTCCCTGGAATAAATGTTTTTTTCAGCACAATATAGCACAAGGACAATTAACTCACTGTCCTTACAGGTCCCTGGAAACAAGGACTTGCAGAGTGAAAGAAAAAAAATACTCTCCCTACCTACAGTTTTCTGTCCCTAGAAAAAAATGTTTTTTTTAATCACAATATAGCAAAAGGACAATTCACTCACTGTCCTTCCAGGTCCCTGGAAACAAGGACTTGCAGAGTGAAAGAAACTGACACTGTCCCTACCTAGAGTTTTCTGTCCCTAGAATAAATGTTTTTTTTAATCACAATATAGCAAAAGGACAATTCACTCACTGTCCTTCCAGGTCCCTGGAAACAAGGACTTGCAGAGTGAAAGAAACTGACACTGTCCCTACCTAGAGTTTTCTGTCCCTAGAATAAATGTTTTTTTTAATCACAATATAGCACAAGGAAAATTAACTCACTGTCCTTACAGGTCCCTGGAAACAAGGACTTGCAGAGTGAAAGAAAAAAAACACTCTCCCTACCTACAGTTTTCTGTCCCTAGAAAAAAATGTTTTTTTTAATCACAATATAGCAAAAGGACAATTCACTCACTGTCCTTCCAGGTCCCTGGAAACAAGGACTTGCAGAGTGAAAGAAACTGACACTGTCCCTACCTAGAGTTTTCTGTCCCTAGAATAAATGTTTTTTTTAATCACAATATAGCACAAGGAAAATTAACTCACTGTCCTTACAGGTCCCTGGAAACAAGGACTTGCAGAGTGAAAGAAAAAAAACACTCTCCCTACCTACAGTTTTCTGTCCCTAGAAAAAAATGTTTTTTTTTATCACAATATAGCAAAAGGACAATTCACTCACTGTCCTTCCAGGTCCCTGGAAACAAGGACTTGCAGAGTGAAAGAAACTGACACTGTCCCTACCTAGAGTTTTCTGTCCCTGGAATAAATGTTTTTTTCAGCACAATATAGCACAAGGACAATTAACTCACTGTCCTTACAGGTCCCTGGAAACAAGGACTTGCAGAGTGAAAGAAAAAAAATACTCTCCCTACCTACAGTTTTCTGTCCCTAGAAAAAAATGTTTTTTTTAATCACAATATAGCAAAAGGACAATTCACTCACTGTCCTTCCAGGTCCCTGGAAACAAGGACTTGCAGAGTGAAAGAAACTGACACTGTCCCTACCTAGAGTTTTCTGTCCCTAGAATAAATGTTTTTTTTAATCACAATATAGCAAAAGGACAATTCACTCACTGTCCTTCCAGGTCCCTGGAAACAAGGACTTGCAGAGTGAAAGAAACTGACACTGTCCCTACCTAGAGTTTTCTGTCCCTAGAATAAATGTTTTTTTTAATCACAATATAGCACAAGGAAAATTAACTCACTGTCCTTACAGGTCCCTGGAAACAAGGACTTGCAGAGTGAAAGAAAAAAAACACTCTCCCTACCTACAGTTTTCTGTCCCTAGAAAAAAATGTTTTTTTTAATCACAATATAGCAAAAGGACAATTCACTCACTGTCCTTCCAGGTCCCTGGAAACAAGGACTTGCAGAGTGAAAGAAACTGACACTGTCCCTACCTAGAGTTTTCTGTCCCTAGAATAAATGTTTTTTTTAATCACAATATAGCACAAGGAAAATTAACTCACTGTCCTTACAGGTCCCTGGAAACAAGGACTTGCAGAGTGAAAGAAAAAAAACACTCTCCCTACCTACAGTTTTCTGTCCCTAGAAAAAAATGTTTTTTTTTATCACAATATAGCAAAAGGACAATTCACTCACTGTCCTTCCAGGTCCCTGGAAACAAGGACTTGCAGAGTGAAAGAAACTGACACTGTCCCTACCTAGAGTTTTCTGTCCCTGGAATAAATGTTTTTTTCAGCACAATATAGCACAAGGACAATTAACTCACTGTCCTTACAGGTCCCTGGAAACAAGGACTTGCAGAGTGAAAGAAAAAAAATACTCTCCCTACCTACAGTTTTCTGTCCCTAGAAAAAAATGTTTTTTTTAATCACAATATAGCAAAAGGACAATTCACTCACTGTCCTTCCAGGTCCCTGGAAACAAGGACTTGCAGAGTGAAAGAAACTGACACTGTCCCTACCTAGAGTTTTCTGTCCCTAGAATAAATGTTTTTTTTAATCACAATATAGCACAAGGAAAATTAACTCACTGTCCTTACAGGTCCCTGGAAACAAGGACTTGCAGAGTGAAAGAAAAAAAATACTCTCCCTACCTACAGTTTTCTGTCCCTAGAAAAAAATGGTTTTTTTAATCACAATATAGCAAAAGGACAATTCACTCACTGTCCTTCCAGGTCCCTGGAAACAAGGACTTGCAGAGTGAAAGAAACTGACACTGTCCCTACCTAGAGTTTTCTGTCCCTGGAATAAATGTTTTTTTCAGCACAATATAGCACAAGGACAATTAACTCACTGTCCTTACAGGTCCCTGGAAACAAGGACTTGCAGAGTGAAAGAAAAAAAATACTCTCCCTACCTACAGTTTTCTGTCCCTAGAAAAAAATGTTTTTTTTAATCACAATATAGCAAAAGGACAATTCACTCACTGTCCTTCCAGGTCCCTGGAAACAAGGACTTGCAGAGTGAAAGAAACTGACACTGTCCCTACCTAGAGTTTTCTGTCCCTAGAATAAATGTTTTTTTTAATCACAATATAGCAAAAGGACAATTCACTCACTGTCCTTCCAGGTCCCTGGAAACAAGGACTTGCAGAGTGAAAGAAACTGACACTGTCCCTACCTAGAGTTTTCTGTCCCTAGAATAAATGTTTTTTTTAATCACAATATAGCACAAGGAAAATTAACTCACTGTCCTTACAGGTCCCTGGAAACAAGGACTTGCAGAGTGAAAGAAAAAAAACACTCTCCCTACCTACAGTTTTCTGTCCCTAGAAAAAAATGTTTTTTTTAATCACAATATAGCAAAAGGACAATTCACTCACTGTCCTTCCAGGTCCCTGGAAACAAGGACTTGCAGAGTGAAAGAAACTGACACTGTCCCTACCTAGAGTTTTCTGTCCCTGGAATAAATGTTTTTTTCAGCACAATATAGCACAAGGACAATTAACTCACTGTCCTTACAGGTCCCTGGAAACAAGGACTTGCAGAGTGAAAGAAAAAAAATACTCTCCCTACCTACAGTTTTCTGTCCCTAGAAAAAAATGTTTTTTTTAATCACAATATAGCAAAAGGACAATTCACTCACTGTCCTTCCAGGTCCCTGGAAACAAGGACTTGCAGAGTGAAAGAAACTGACACTGTCCCTACCTAGAGTTTTCTGTCCCTAGAATAAATGTTTTTTTTAATCACAATATAGCAAAAGGACAATTCACTCACTGTCCTTCCAGGTCCCTGGAAACAAGGACTTGCAGAGTGAAAGAAACTGACACTGTCCCTACCTAGAGTTTTCTGTCCCTAGAATAAATGTTTTTTTTAATCACAATATAGCAAAAGGACAATTCACTCACTGTCCTTCCAGGTCCCTGGAAACAAGGACTTGCAGAGTGAAAGAAACTGACACTGTCCCTACCTAGAGTTTTCTGTCCCTAGAATAAATGTTTTTTTTAATCACAATATAGCAAAAGGACAATTCACTCACTGTCCTTCCAGGTCCCTGGAAACAAGGACTTGCAGAGTGAAAGAAACTGACACTGTCCCTACCTAGAGTTTTCTGTCCCTAGAATAAATGTTTTTTTTTAAGCACACTATAGCAGAAGCACAAAACACACTGACACTCTCCCTACCTATCCTTCTCTTTCCCTAAACTAAAGGAATCCAGGTTAAGCAAGAAAGAAATAACAGTCACTGTCCCTGCCTATGCTACTCTATCCCTGCTCCGGAACACACTACACTAGGCCGCCGTGCTGGCGGCCTTTTATAGTGTGGGGCGTGTACTAAACACCCTCAGCAATAATTGGCCACAGGCATCCTGCCTGTGGCCAATCATTGCTCTCCTCGCTGCCGGCGCTGTGATTGGCCAAGCATGCGGGGTCACAGTGCATGCTTGGCCAATCACAGCGCCTGGATGACACTGCGATGGCGTAGTGCATTGTGGGCCGTTCGCGTCACTCGAATTTGGCGCGAACGGCCCAAATCGTTCGATCTTCGTCGAACGATCGAACAGCCAATGTTCGAGTCGAACGTATGTTCGACTCGAACACGAAGCTCATCCCTAATCAGCGGTGGCTTCAGCGACAGAATGAGTTTGCCACTAAACCCAAAACCATTCCTTAATGGCCCTACTGGTAAGCCAGTAATGGTGAAACTGAAGTAGGTATGGAATACAAGGGATACCTGGTCTTTGTGGATGGCTACATGAACATGCAGCTCGCCAATACAAAAAAGTATATTGCTGGGACATTGTCTGGACATTTTGGAGAAGTTCTAATAAGGTGTAATAATGTATTGTATATACAAGGAGTAGAAGAGAAGGAAGAAGATGGTGAGAATAAGGCAATTGATTTGTAAATTTATTTTGAAACTTCTCTTTTAAAGTTAATGTTGGACATTTTTTTTGTATGTTTTGTTGAAAAAAGTAAACAGTTTTACCTCTATAAGGGTTACAATGTGAAGGCATCACCCAGCCCATTTCTCTTTCGTTCATGGACGGACACAGCTTCAATCTTGACAAAGTGGGTATTATCCTTCATTCAGGAGTGACTAGGCAGAAAAGTGTTAACAACTTCAGAGCTGAACAGCCCCACCCGGGGGGCAGTCCTACTGGCTATATCCCCTCAGCCTGCACTAAGCAGATCAGTTCTTTTCTGCCTAGCATAGGAGAAGGACATGGCTCCCTTCGGGCCCATAGGTCCGAGGTTTTTTTTCTACGTTCTACGTTTTTTGTTCCTGCGATCTTCGATCAACTGCCGACTGGGTGATAGGCTGGATCCCAGATCCTTGTAGTCTCTCCAGTTTTTCGGGCATCGAGCGTGTGCTGACCCTAGCTACGTGCTGGGTTTTCCACGACATGCCCGTTGCTCCATTGGTGGCAGGGATGAGCTCGGTGTTCGAGTCGAACGCATGTTCGACTCGAACATCGCCTGTTCGCCTGTTCGGCGAAACCAAAGCTTTGTGGGCCGTTCGCGCCAAATTCGTGTGACGCAAACGGCCCACAATGCACTGCGCCATCGCACTGCGTTGCCGGCGCTGTGATTGGCCAAGCATGCACTGTGACCCCGCATGCTTGGCCAATCACAGCGCCGGCAGCGAGGAGAGCCATAATTGGCCACAGGCAGGATGCCTGTGGCCAATTATAGCTCAGGGGGGTCTAGTACACATCCCACACTATAAAAGGCCACCAGCGCAGCGGCCTTGTGTAGTGTGTTCCGGCGTGCAGGGAAAGAGCTTGTTAGGCAGGGACAGTGTGTTCTACAGTGTGTTCTTTTCTCAGGCATCTGCAGGAGTTAATGGGTGTTGTGTGCCTCCAGCACAGTATACACCTGTATCTACCCTTTATTGCTGTTC
This sequence comes from Rana muscosa, assembly GCA_029206835.1. NCBI lineage: Eukaryota > Metazoa > Chordata > Amphibia > Anura > Ranidae > Rana > Rana muscosa. The sequence goes on along the minus strand of CM055122.1, from coordinate 756,153,264 downwards.
TCTAAGCTAGATAGGCAGGGACAGTGTGTTCTTTTCTCAGGCATCTGCAGGAGTTAATGGGTGTTGTGTGCCTCCAGCACAGTATACACCTGTATCTACCCTTTATTGCTGTTCTCTAAGCTAGATAGGCAGGGACAGTGTGTTCTTTTCACAGGCATCTGCAGGAGTTAGTGGGTGTTGTGTGCCCCAGCACAGTATATACCTGTATATACCCGTTATTGCTGTTCTCTAATACAGGCATCTGCAGGAGTTAGTGGGTGTTGTGTGCCCCAGCACAGTATACACCTGTATATACACTTTTTTGCTGTTCTCTAGTACAGGCATCTGCAGGTGTTAGTGGGTGTTGTGTGCCCCAGCATAGTATACACCTGTATATACATTTTTTTGCTGTTCTCTAATACAGGCATCTGCAGGAGTCAGTGGGTGTTGTGTGCCCCAGAACAGTATACACCTGTATATACACATTTTCGCTGTGCTCTAATACAGGCATCTGCAGGAGTTAGTGGGTGTTGTGTGCCCCAGCACAGTATACACATGTATATACCCGTTATTGCTGTTCTCTAATACAGGCATCTGCAGGAGTTAGTGGATGTTGTGTGCCCCAGCACAGTATACACCTGTATATACACTTTTTTGCTGTTCTCTAATACGGGCATCTGCAGGAGTTAGTGGGTGTTGTGTGCCTCCAGCACAGTATACACCTGTATCTACCCTTTATTGCTGTTCTCTAAGCTAGATAGGCAGGGACAGTGTGTTATTTTCTCAGGCATCTGCAGGAGTTAATGGGTGTTGTGTGCCTCCAGCACAGTATACACCTGTATCTACCCTTTATTGCTGTTCTCTAAGCTAGATAGGCAGGGACAGTGTGTTCTTTTCACAGACATCTGCAGGAGTTAGTGGGTGTTGTGTGCCCCAGCACAGTATACACCTGTATATACCCGTTATTGCTGTTCTCTAATACAGGCATCTGCAGGAGTTAGTGGGTGTTGTGTGCCCTAGCACAGTATACACCTGTATATACACTTTTTTGCTATTCTCTAGTACAGGCATCTGCAGGAGTTAGTGGATGTTGTGTGCCCCAGCACAGTATACACCTGTATATACACTTTTTTGCTGTTCTCTAATACAGGCATCTGCAGGAGTTAGTGGGTGTTGTGTGCCCCAGCACAGTATACACCTGTATATACACTTTTTTGCTGTTCTCTAATACAGGCATCTGCAGGAGTTAGTGGGTGTTGTGTGCACCAGCACAGTATACACCTGTATGTACACTTTTTTGCTGTTCTCTAATACAGGCATCTGCAGAAGTTAGTGGGTGTTGTGTGCCCCAGCACAGTATACACCTGTATATACACTTTTTTGCTGTTCTCTAATACATGCATCTGCAGGAGTTAGTGGGTGTTGTGTGCCCCAGCACAGTATACACCTGTATATACACTTTTTTGCTGTTTTCTAATACAGGCATCTGCAGGAGTTAGTGGGTGTTGTGTGCCCCAGCACAGTATACACCTGTATATACACTTTTTTGCTGTTCTCTAATACAGGCATCTGCAGGAGTTAGTGGGTGTTGTGTGCCTTAGCACAGTATACACCTGTATATACCCATTATTGCTGTTCTATAATACAGGCATCTGCAGGAGTTAGTGGATGTTGTGTGCCCCAGCACAGTATACACCTGTATATACACTTTTTTGCTGTTCTCTAATACAGGCATCTGCAGGAGTTAGTGGGTGTTGTGTGCCCCAGCACAGTATACACCTGTATATACACTTTTTTGCTGTTCTCTAATACAGGCATCTGCAGGAGTTAGTGGGTGTTGTGTGCCCCAGCACAGTATACACATGTATATACCCGTTATTGCTGTTCTCTAATACAGGCATCTGCAGGAGTTAGTGGGTGTTGTGTGCCCCAGCACAGTATACACCTGTATATACACTTTTTTGCTGTTCTCTAATACAGGCATCTGCAGGAGTTAGTGAGTGTTGTGTGCCCCAGCACAGTATACACCTGTATATACACTTTTTTGCTGTTTTCTAATACAGGCATCTGCAGGAGTTAGTGGGTGTTGTGTGCCCCAGCACAGTATACACCTGTATATACACTTTTTTGCTGTTCTCTAATACAGGCATCTGCAGGAGTTAGTGGGTGTTGTGTGCCTCCAGCACAGCACAGTATACACCTGTATCTACCCTTTATTGCTGGTGTTCTCTAATAAAGGCATCTGCAGGAGTTAGTGGGTGTTGTGTGCCTCCAGCACAGCACAGTATACACCTGTATCTACCCTTTATTGCTGGTGTTCTCTAATACAGGCATCTGCAGGAGTTAGTGGGTGTTGTGTGCCTCCAGCACAATATACACTACCCAATTGCTGGTTTTCCTATCTCCCTGCAGGCCATTTCTATGTCTGGAAGGCCAACAAGGAGAGGCAGACAGTCACAAGCCAATAAAAGAGGGCAAGCAGGCTCTGTGTCTAGAGACAACAGTGCTGGTCGTGGACGCGGTGCATCATCATCAGCACGTGGCCATGGGACACGCTTGTCCTTATTTTCGGCAGCTGGACGTGTTGAGCCGCATCATGCCGAAGACTTGGTAGAGTGGATGACCAAGCCCTCCTCATCCTCCTCATCCTCTCTCACCCAGGCTCAGGGTACTGGCAAAGCAGCTGCCAAAGCGTCCTCTTCCCTCGTATCAATGTCATCATCAGTCACTCCTTCCCTAGACCCACCATGTCCTCCTGAGGAGTCCCCCGAACTGTTTGAGCACAGTGTTGGGTACATGCTCCAGGAGGATGCCCAGCGTTTTGAAGGGTCTGATGATGATACCCAGCTAGAGGAAGGCAGTAGCGTGAGCACAGAGAGAGGGGATGCTCAAGAAGGACAGCAATCTGGCAGTCATGTTCCAGCAGCTGCAGCATACTGCCAGATTGGCTCCAGTGATGAGGAGGGAGGGGATGATGAGGTCACTGACTCCACGTGGTTGCCTGATAGGAGAAAGGAGGAGGAGGAGGAGGATGAGGAGGAGGCACTTCTCCAACGAGGCAGGATGCCCTCCGGGGGCCAGCGTAAGGGCAGCACACCGACTGAATCACACCGCAGAGCTCCGCCTGTTCCTGGGAGCTGCCGCTGCCCGTTATTCCAAAAGTTCTTTGGTGTGGGCCTTTTTTGAGTCGAGTGCATCAGATCGCACCGCTACTATTTGCAACATATGTCTCAAGCGTATCTCGCATGGCCAAAACATCAGCCGCTTGGGCACCACATGCTTGACCAGACATATGTTGACCTGCCATGCAGCTCGTTGGCAAGCGTACCTTAAAGACCCACACCAAAGAACAAAGCGGACCTCTCCTTGCTCCTCATCAGCTGGGATCTCCAACCCCACTGAAACCTGCACTGAGAGGAATGAAGGTGTAGAATTAGGTGTGTCACATCCAAGTACTTGCGTGCACTCTGCTAGCAGTACACCGACAGCCGATTGTAGCAGAAAAATTTCCCTGCCCCAGCTGCTGGACCGTCGAAAGAAGTTCACTCCCAGCCATCCACATGCCCAGCGGTTGAATGCTAGCTTGGCTAAATTGCTAGCACTTCTGCTGCTGCCTTTTCAGTTGGTAGACTCGGCCCCCTTCCGTGAGTTTGTGCAATGTGCGGTTCCTCAGTGGCAGGTTTTCAAACGCCACTTTTTCTCACGGAAGGCGATTCTGGCTCTCTACAGGCATGTGGAAGGCAATGTTCATGCCTCGCTGGACAGGGCGGTCAGCGTTAAGGTGCATATTACCGCTGACTCATGGTCCAGCAGGCATGGACAGGGACATTACCTTTCTTTCACGGCCCATTGGGTCACTCTTTTGGCAGCTGGGAAGGATGCAGGACAAGGTGCAGTAGTTTTTGAGGTTGTTCCGCCGCCACGCCTCCAAAATGCTACTACTGGTTGTGACACCTCTCTCCTCCACCCCCTCCTCTTCTTCTTCCTCCATGGCCTCTTCCTGTGCTTTGTCCTCGGAACCAGCGGTGCTCCGTAGGCGTTCAAAGGGCTACGCAAGTACCAAGGCAAAAAGATGCCAAGCCGTGCTTGCGCTTGTGTGTTTGGGGGACAGGAGCCACACTGGGGCAGAGGTTCTGTCAGCTCTGCAGGGGCAGGCCGAGAGGTGGTTGTTGCCACGCCAGCTTAAGCCAGGAATGGTGGTTTGCGACAATGGCACCAACCTCCTCTCCGCCCTCCGACAGGGACAACTGACCCATGTGCCCTGTGTGGCTCACGTCCTTAACCTGGTGGTGCAGCGGTTCTTGGGCAGGTACCCGTGCTTACAGGATGTCCTGAGGCAGGCCAGGAAAGTCTGTGTGCATTTCCGCAGATCATATAATGCCAGTGCTCGGCTGGCTGAGCTGCAAAAGGAGTTGAACCTGCCCAAGAACCGCCTTATATGTGACATGCCCACCAGGTGGAATTCAACGTTGGCCATGCTGCAGCGGCTGCACATGCAGCAGAGGGCCATCAATGAGTACCTGTGCGACTACGGCACCAGGACAGGGTCAGGGGAGCATGCACTGTCCTGGCACGATTTGAGGAGGCCACGAGGATGGTGAGCAGTGACAGTGCATGCATCAGTGACACTGTACCTCTGTTGGAGCATACGCTGCGTGGAATAATGGACAGGGCACTTGAGGCAGAACAGAGGCAGGAAGAGGAGGACTTCCTTGCCTCTCAAGGCCCCCTTTACCCAGACATTGTTCCTTCTGTCCCACCCATCACACAGGAAGAGGACGAGGAGGAGGAGGAGGATTGTGTCAGCATGGAGGTGGAGCCTGGCACTCAGCATCAACAGCAGCAGTCTTTTAGGGATGATTTACAGTCCCAAGAAACCCGTGGACTTGTACGTGGCTGGGAGGAGGTGGCTGCGGATCATGTCATCCTTAGTGACCAAGAGGACTCCGGACCGAATGCCTCAGCTAACCTACGCTGCATGGCCCCCCTGATCCTGCAAAGTCTGCGGAAGGATCCTTGTATTTTTCGGATCAAGGAGAGGGACCATTACTGGCTGGCCACTCTCCTTGATCCACGGTACAAGGGTAAGGTTGCAGACCTTATCTTACCGTCGCATAGGATGAGACATCTCTGGGAGGCCTTGCAGAAAGGTCTGTGCAACGCGTTCCCAGAGACTGGGAGGTTACAAACTCCTGGTCCTGGACAACGAGTTGCTGAGGCTTCAGTCAGTCAAAGAAGGAGCGGTGGGGAAGGTGGCCATCTGACCGATGCGTTCAGACAATTTTTTAGTCCGCAGCCCCAAGGTATGATCGGTTCCAGCAACCATCGCCAGTGTCTGATATACATGGTGCAGGAATACTTAGGGGCAAGGTCAGACTTGGACACCTTTCCCACCGAAAATCCTCTGGCTTACTGGGTCTTATGGATGGATCACTGGCCAGAGCTTGCACAGTATGCAATTGAGCTACTGGCCTGTCCTGCATCCAGCGTTCAGCACGGAACGCATATTCAGTGCTGCTGGAGGCTTTGAATGAATGAGTGACTTGTATAGCGCTCACATGCGAACTGAATCGCCTCTAGGCGCTTTTTGCAGCCAGTGTCTGCTTGGCTGGTGCGGTCATTTTACCCCGTAGGATCTCGACACGCTTGGGACACACAGTCGTACACACATATATACTGGGCCAATTTGGACTAGATCCAATTAACCTACCAGCATGTCTTTGGAGTTTGGGAGGAAACCAGAGGACCCGGAGGAAACCCACACAGACACAGGGAAAACATGCAAACTCCAGGCAGATGGTGTCATGGTCGGGATTTGAACCAGTGACCCTTTTGCTGCTAGGTGAAAGTGCTAACCACTACACCACTGTGCTGCCTGTGCTTTGTCACAGATCACAGGGTGCGCCTGTCCACTGACTCAGTTGATCGACTGACCTTCATAAAGATGAACCAGTCTTGGATCACCACCAGCTACCAAGCACCTGAAGCTGATGTAACAGAATAATTTATTTTGAAATGTCACATCCCTTCAAGACTGCCTATGCTGATGCTGAGTGACTGTCCTGTTATGTTGACTGACTATCCTCCTCCTCCTCAATGATCCGATTCATGATGATAGCTTGGAAGAACATTTTTGTTTCTGGGTGCCGCCACCAGTGGCTAAGGCCCATATTTTTAAGCCCCTGTTTAACAGGGGCATGTAATTACAATTTTTTATGAAATGCTTTGCAGCAGGGCTCATTCTTGCACTCCAACTAGAGTATCTGGGAGAGGTTGCAGTGTCGTGGCACCAGCACCAGTGCCTAAGGCGCAATTTTTCAGCCTCTGTTTAACAGGGGCGTGTAATTACAATTTTTGATGCAATACTTTGCAACAAGGCTCATTGCTGTGCTCCAAGTACAGTATCTGTGAGGGGTTGCAGTGTTGTGAACCAGTGCCTAAGGCCCAATTTTTCAGCCCCTGTTGAACAGGGGCATGTAATTACAATTCTTGATCTAATAATTCACAGCAGGGCCCATTCCTGCGCCCACCAAGAGTAACTGTGAGGGCTTACAGTGTTGTGGCAACACCACCACCACCAAAGGCCCAATTTTTCTGCCCCTGTTCAACAGGGGCATGTAATTACAATTCTTGATCTAATAATTCACAGCAGGGCCCATTCCTGCGCCCACCAAGAGTAACTGTGAGGGCTTATAGTTTTGTGGCAACACCACCACCACCACCACCACCATCAAAGGCCCAATTTTTCTGCCCCTCTTCAACAGGGGCATGCAATTACAATTCTTGATCTAATAATTTACAGTAGGGCCCATTCATGCGCCCACCAAGAGTAACTGTGAGGGCTGACAGTGTTGTAGCACCAGCACTACCACCAAAGGCCCAATTTTTCCTACCACTGTTCAACAATGGCATGTAAATACAATTCCTGATATAATAGTTCACAGCAGGGCGTTCCAGCGCTCCGCTCTGAGTAACTGTGAGGGCTCACAGTGTTGTGGCAACACCAACATCTAAGGGGCAAATTTCAGCAGAGTATATAAGGCAGGCCCCTACTTTCAAACATCCAACTTACAAACGACTCCTACTTGCAAACGGAAGGAGACAACAGGAAGTGAGAGGAAATCTACCCCTAGGAAGGGAAATTCTCTCCTGTAAGAGTTAATATGGGAAAAAGGTGTCTCCTCTCTACTGATGCTTTATCACCAATCTTTCTTTCAATAAAAACCCCACTTTTCCAAAAACATTTGTCATTGGGACGGAAAGTGAGGTGAAATGTTCTGAACAGGTGCACAGACAGCAAAACAAATGTTACAGGGGTGATAACCCTTCCCTATGTTTTCCAAAAAGCTTAAAAATATATTTTTTGGCTGGAGCTACACTTAAACAATGTACCTGTTCAAAATTACAAACAGATTCTACTTAAGAACAAACCTACAGTCCCTGTCTTGTTTGCACCGCCTGTATGCTGCTGTTCAGAGTATATAGGGCCTTTTTTTATTTTGGGTGCGGGGTTCCCCTTAATATCCATACAAGACCCAAAGGGGCTGGTAATGGGCTGGGTGGGTCAGGGGGGGGGGTTGGGGGGCTGATGGGGTAGCCATGCCATTTTTCTCAAAGATTTTCATCCATATTGCCAGGACAAGACATGACATTAAAGCCGCAAGCAGTTTTTAATGGCTTTTTTTTCTTTAGAAATGTCATTTTGTGCAGGGACAGTTCTAAACACAGGAAACACATGCCACTTCACAGGCATACTTAAGACACCACCCAGGTACGATATTTAAAGGAATATTTCACTTTTTTTTTACTTTATACATCATTAAAATGACTGCTCCCGAAAACACTGCCATTTTTAAAACTTATTTTTGCATTGATACATGTCCCCTCGGGCAGAACCCGGATCCCCAAACCCTTTTGAGGACAATAACATGCATATTAGCCGTTATAATTAGCACTTTAGATTTCGAACGTTCGCGTCCATTGTATTTAATAGGGTTCTAACGTTCGCGCAAACTTTCGGTCCGTTCGCAGGTTCTGGTGCGAACCGAACCGGGGGGTGTTCGGCTCATTCCTAGTGGCCGGTGAGCTTTGCGCTCCAGGGCTTGCATATGACCGGTCTCTATGGCTGAATCACAGCATTCCAGACAGTCACCTCCGTAACCGCACGGAAGATGGTCTGTCCGGAATGTTTTGCAGCATAATACACGCAGGAAGGGTAAGTAGCTTCCCCTGCTTCAGCAGGAGGACATGGCTGGACATTCCTGGAGAGATCAAGTAAGTGGTTTTACCCTTTCTTTCCTCTCTCCCTCCCTTCCCTCCTCCCTGGGCTCTGTGAGCTAGGCTGGCTGCTGGGTGCCGGGGGTTCACCTGGGGGGGCTCCATCTGGAGCGGGAATTGTGCTGTATGTCTGCTTCTGGGGTGTTAATGGACTGTCATTGGAAATGCCAGTTTTTCTGCTTACCTGTGTGTTTCTCCCTCCATGCTGTCAGCGGCCATTTTCTTGTGGTCCACGCCTGTTTGGGCCCCTATCTTCTGCCCAGTGGCCATTTTCTTGTGGTCCGCGCCTGCTAGCTCTATTTGCTGCTCGGCAGCCATTTTCTTGTGGTCTTCACCTGTATGGATCTATTGTCGCTCGGCGGCCATTTTCTTGTGGTCCGCGCCCGCTGTGGCCTCTGTTTACTGCTCGGTGGACATTTTCTTGTGGTCCACGCCGTTCTTCAGCACGGCCGCTCAGCGGCCATTTTGTGGAAGTCTCTGGCCTCTAAGGTGCATTTTACAGGCGCAAAATATACAGACACACACTGACGGAGGATCAGACTGACACAGGCAGCTGTGTGAGAGCATCTCAGGCGGGAACAGACGGCAGCAGTAATGTGACCATTCTAAGGGTGGTGAGTCCTCTGGGAGACCCCGCATCTCTGTAGCAGCTAGGAGGGTGGGCTGTTGATACCTTGCCTGGAGTCCCTGTGGGTGTCAGGCGCGTGGGTCAGCATGACGTCAGAAGCAGATGTTTTTTCCCCTGAAACACCTGAGTTGGCAACTGGTGCCCCTGCTATATCAGTGGATGCTATGTCGGCGATCCTGGAGGCTTTTGTTGCCAGGGTGTAAGTGGCGCGTGGGAACACGGGGGGTAGGAAGCGCCCCGCCATCTTCTGGGGATAATTCTGATGCAGAGCCAGGCCTAGCTGTGGCTCATGGCCCTGATTCTGATGCGTCAGAGGCCGTGGGCTGTGACCGATCGGACAGTGAGGATGACCCCAGGTCCGGGTCAGCACGCGAAAAGGCTTGGTATCTATCACCGCAGCGCGGGTTACGCTGAAGTTGGAGAACTCTGCAGAAGCAGCAGAGATGGTGGTTCCCTTTGGGTTCCGTAAGCCGGTCCACACTGCCAAGGTGTTTCCTTGTATGTCTTATCTTGATAAACTTTTATACAAGGAGTGGGAAGAACCACTGAAGGTTTTTTCGGCCCCAAAAAAATTGGCAGTCTGGTACCCCTTTGAGGAGAGTTTCCTGAAACAATGGACCTCTCCCCCTGATAGTGGACCCCCCTGTGTCCAGACTTAACAAAGTAACCACGAGTCCAGTGGAAGGGGCTCCTGTCTTCAGGGACCCTGCAGACAATCGCTCGCTACCTATACACAGTAGTGGGCTCAGCCGTGCGTCCAGCAATGGCTGGGGTTTTGGTGTCTCAGACACGTACTGAGTGGGCAAAGATGCTACTCCAGAGGTTAAAGACATGGGAGGCTCCTCCGAACTAGGTAGCTTTGGCCGACCAGTTGGTACAGGGCCTTAAGTTTGTCTGCGAGTCAGACATGAATACTATCCCCTTGCTGTCCAGAGCCTCGGTTTATGCGGTGGTGTTACACCACCTGGTTTGGCTAAAGTGCTGATCTGCGGACCAAAAGCTTCCAAGAAGGCCTTATTGGATCTGCCCTTTAAGGGCGACAGTCTTTCTGGAGCCTCTCTGGGTGACATCGTTAAGTATGCCACAGGAAGTAAGAGCATGCTGCTCCCGCAATCCAAAAAGGGGTAAGGAGCCACGCCATAGGCAAAGAGCCCTCCTTCACCGCATACAAGCAGTTCTGTCAGGGACTTGCCAGAAATAGAGGACGATCCCTGCTTCCCTCTGTACCTGTGCGTCGGCGTGCGCGTGCGCCAATTGTGTGCGCGCATGCGCCAATTGCGCACGCGCATGCGCCAATTGTGCGCGCGCGTGCACGCTAAATGACATGGTGCCATTAGGCCTTTAAAAAGCCAGCAGTTGCAATAGTGCACTGCTGTCTGATCTGCAGCTTCTGTGTATCTTTACCTGCATCTGCTATCTGATTACCTGGACGACCCGGCTCTGCTGACTTACCTGTTATCTCCAACCCTGACCTCGGCCTGCCTTGACCCTGCTACTATTACCTGTTGTTCCGCTGCCAGACCTCTGCCTGCTTATCTGATCCTGCTCCAGTCCACCGCATTGCTCTGCCTGACCACCTGATCTGACCCGGCTCGTCTGACCCTGCACCTGCCTGCTACTTGCTCTGTGTGTTCCAGTGTTGACCTGGCTTATCTCTCCCTGCTTCAGCCTGCTACTGATCCTGCTGTCATCCGCAGTTCCAGCCTACTTGGAGGATCATCAACCAGCTACAGTGTCAACCACCACAGTCTCCACAGGCACTCCTACCCCGCTGTGTTCCCGAGACCACTGTTCCCACTCCGGTGGCTCCTGAACCAGAGCTGTATGAGAGGTCTTCTCCTACAAGTCAGACTCGTCCTTTGAGGTACGTAACAAGTTCTTTCGTCCGCCCAGTGCGGCAAGTGAATGATTCCAGGCCGATAAAGCGCCAGCTGAGGGACCGAAGCGTCCCCGGTTTTGCAAGCCCAACCTCGCTTGCCTACCGAACAGATTTTTTTCCCTCTAAACCGCCAGCTTCAGCCGACTTGTCGGGAAGCCCTATATGGGGCGGTTCAAGGCCTGCTCATACGCAGGGTGGTCATTCCTGTTTCAGTACAGCAACGGGTTCAGGGGTTCTACTCAAATCTATTTGTAGTGCTGAAGAAGGAGGGGGTTCATCCAATCTTGGATCTCAGGGCCCTCAATTGCTTTGTGAATGTACAAAGATTCCGGAAGGAGTTGGTTCGTTCTGTTGTCGCTGCCCTCCATCCGAGGGATTTTCCGGCATCCTTGAACATCAAGGACTCATACTTGCATGTCCCCATATGCACCAGGCATCAGAGATGTCTGCACTTCGCGGCTGGGGAAGACCACTACCAATTCGTGGCTCTCCCCTTTGCCCTGGCATCGGCACAGAGGGTGTTCACCAGGGTGCTTGCCCCGATTCTGGCCCTACTAAGACAGCGTGGCATCGCTATCGTGGGCTACCCGGACAATCTTCTTCTGAGGGCCACTTCAAACCCAAAATTTGAGATGAGCGTGTCTATAACCTGTCAGACCCTCCGATACTTTGGTTGGGTGCTGAACACTCAGAAGACTGTATTGATACTGACTCAACTCCTAGTGTAGCTAGGGTTGATTCTGGACTCCTCAGAGGCGAAAGTTTTTTTTCTTTCTCCCTATGGGAAAGTTGCAGACCCTTCGGGCTGCGGTGCGGCAGTTGACATCCCATAGATGGTCGTCACGTCACTTTTGCAGGCGAGTCCTGGGCCTCATGGTAGTCTCCTTCGAGGCGGTACTATATGCACTATTTCACACGCGAGTGTTACAGAAGGTAATTCTGTCCAGAAGGGTCAAGTGCCCTTCATCCCTGGATTGTCAAAATCTGGGTGAGCAACCTAGTCAGGACCTCCCTAGTTGGTGGCCGACATCACCGGCACTTCTGTCTGGGAAATCGTTCCTTCCTTTTTACTGGATGGTGGTCACGACGGTCGCCTGTCTTACCGGTTGGAGAGGAGTCTGGGGGGCTCAGTCAGCCTGGGTCGCTGGACTCCGGAGGAATCCCACTTGCCGATCATTGTCCTGTAACTCCGGACGATCTGGCTTTGCCTCTCCACGTGGTCTCAGAGGCTACAGGGGCGTCCAGTCAGAATCCATTTGGACAAACATCATAGTGGTGGCGTATGTCAATCATCAAGGAGGAACAAGCAGCTCATCTGCAGCATCGGAGGTCGCTCACCTCCTAAGGTGGGCAGAAAGGAGCGTACCAGCCCTGTCGGCCGTATACATTCCGGGTGTGGGAAACTGGCAGGCAGACTACCTGAGTCGCCAGTTGCTGGACCAAGGAGAATGGTCTCTACACCCGGAGGCGTTTCAGCTCCTTTGCCAGAGGGGAGGCACGCCAGATGTAGATCTCCTGGTTTCTCGACTCAATCGGAAGGTATTGAGGTTTGTGGCCAGGTCAAGGACCCATGGGCAAACACGACAGATGCGTTGGTGGCACAGTGGAGTCAGTACCGGCTAATCTATGCCTTTCCTCCTCTGAAGCTCCTTCCTTATTTGCTTCGCAGACTGGAGGCAGAGAGGATTCCAATGGTCCCAATCGCTCTGGATTGGCCTTGGCGTCCTTGGTACGCTGATCTAGTGTGTCTGGTAGCAGATACCTCTTGGCGTCTACCGCTAAGAAAGGACCTGCTGTCACAAGGTCCCATACGCCATCCTGTTTTTACAGTCACTGACTTAATGGCATGGCTTGAGAGCCGGGTGCTAAGAGACCGGGGCCTGTCAGACTCGATGATCTCTACCATGAGGAGTGCTCGGAAATCATCCTCTAGGAAGATTTACCATCGCACTTGGAAGACCTACATATCCATTTTTTTGAGGAAATTAGGTGGCATCCGCATACTTATTTGGTTCCAGAATCCTGCTGTTCTTACAGCGTGGGGCGGACCAAAGATTTTTTTGCTTTAAGTGCAATTAAGGGGCAGGTATCTGGTGGCTCACTCTCTAGTGAGAACGTTTGTACAGATGGTTCGGCAGGCGGCCCCTCCGGTCCACCCTCCACTACCTCCATGGGGCTTATGTAGCAGATGTCCTTTTGGCGTCTACCGATACGAGAGGACCTGCTGTCGTGGGGTCCCATATGCCATCCTGCTTACAGTCAATGGCTTTAACGGCATGGCCTCTAGGTGCCATAGAAACCACTGTTTGAGAACATCAGGGAGATTCCCTTGTTGACACTTTCTCAGAAAGTGGTCCTTTTGGTGGCTGTTATGTCAGTTAAGACGGGTTTCTGAGCGGGCCATGCAAGGCTCCCTATCTGATCTTTCACAAGGATAAGGTGGTGCTGCGTCCGCAGCCTTCTTTTCTTCCTGAGGTCATGTTTCGACTTTCCATCTCAAGGAAGACATTGTACTGCCACCCTTGTGTCCTCATCCGTCGAATCCTAAGGAGACGACGTTGCATTCCTTAGACGTTGTCCGAGCTCTGAGAGTATGTTTGTCTGGTACTGCTCCATTCCGGAGTCCAGACTCACTGTTTGTTTCGGTGGCTGTTCCCAAGTAGGGCCCAGTGGTCTCATCAGCCTCCATCTCTAGGTGTATCCGACAGATCGTGATCAGGCTTACGCCATGAAGGGTCAGGCGCCTCCCTTTCCGGCGCATTCAACCAGGGCAAGAGGTGCCTCTTGGGCTTTTCTGACGTCAAGCGTCTGTTTCCCAGGTGTGTAAGGCGGCGACCTGGTCGTCCATTCACACTTTCACTAAACTTTTCATGTTGATGTGTTTGCATGTTCGGATGCTTCTTTTGGCCGCAAGGTATTGCAGGAGGCTGTTTAGAGTTGCAACTCCTCCGTTGAGGAGCTCTGTTTTGGGGTGAAGTTGCTTTAATGCTGTGCCCACCCCTCATTTTTGACACTGCTTTGGGATGTCCCACTTTGTCAAGATTGAAGCTGTGTCCATCCATGAACGAAAGAGAAAATAGGATTTTTTTACTCACCGTAAAATCCTTTTCTCTGAGTTCATGGACAGACACAGCACCCACCCCTCATTTTTAAATTTGTACTGCTTTTTGACGAACTGATCTGCTTAGTGCAGGCTGAGGGGATATAGCCAGTAGGACCGCCCCCTGGGTGGGGCTGTTCAGCTCTGAAGTTGTTAACACTTTTCTGCCTAGTCACTCCTGAATGAAGGCTAATACCCACTTTGTCAAGATTGAAGCTGTGTCCGTCCATGAACTCAGAGAAAAGGATTTTACGGTGAGTACAAAAATCCTATTTTTGCCTGCACCTGTTACTTCTACACCAGGCTTTATCTACAATAAATAAATAAATAATAATCTTGACCTAAGTGTACTATAATTTGACTTCTTCACAGGCTTGCTCACTGTAGTGCAAAAATTTGTTATTTCCATCCAAAGTCTGCCAAAAGAGACACCAGAATTTATCCCAAAAAATCTCTAATCTTGTTCTGAGTGCACTAAATTGTGGCTTCATCATACAGACTGGCTCCCTAAACCATAAAATCAATTTAAATGTCATTTTTTTCCTTATATATGTACAGATGTGCCACTTTACAGGCAGACTAAGGGGACCCCCACATGCACTATATTGAAAGGAATTTTTCATTTTTATTGATTCACTTTAAGCATCATTAAAATCACTGGTCCTTTAAAAACAATATTTTTAACCACTTCAATACCAGGCACTTACGCATCTTCCTGCCCAGGCCAATTTTCAGCTTTCTGCGCTGTCGCAATTTGAATGACAATTGCGCAGTCATGCTACATTGTACCCAAACAAATTTTTATCAATTTGTTCCCACAAATAGAGATTTCTTTTGGTGGTATTGGATCACCTCTGCGATTTTTATTTTTGTGCAACAAATAAAAAAATTCCGAAAATTTCGAAAAAAATAATGTTTTTCTTTGTTTCTGTTCATTTTTTTTGTAAACAAGTACATTTTCTTCTTCAATGATGGGCACTGATATGGCTGCACCGATGAGCACTGATAAGGCGGCACCAATGGGCACCAATGAGGTGGCACCAATGAGGTGGCACTGATGGGTACTGATGATGGTCACTGATAGGCAGCACTGATGGGCACTGATAGGTGGCACTGGTATGTGGCACTGATGGGTACTCATAGGCTACACTGATGGGCACTCATAGGCGGCACTGATGGGCACTCATAGACGGCACTGATGGGCACTCATAGGCGGCACTGATGGGTACTTATGGGTGGCACTGATTGGTGGCACATATGGGCACTGGTGGGCACTGATGGGCATGGATGGGCACTGAGATGTGGCACTGATGGACAATGATGGGCACTGATGGGTGGCACTGCTGATACTGATGGGTGGCATTTCTGGGCATCACATATTTTTTTCATCCATAATGTTGCCAGTCAGTGCCAATTTGTGGGCACTGATTGGCATCTATTGTGCTTATTTTTTAATATGTGGATGGCCATGGGGTACATACCTGGCCATCCACATGTTGCCCGCTTTCCTGGTGGTCCTAGCGGCTTCCCTGGTGGTCCAGTGTGGGCATCCATGGGGGGTCTGTGCTGATAAACAATCAGCACAACCCCCCCTGTCAGGAGAGCTGCCGATCGACTTTCCTCTACTCGCGTCTATCAGACGCGAGTGAGGAAAAGCCGATCAACGGCTCTTCCTGTTTACATGATTGGACACGGCTTGGACACGATTGGACATGGCTGATCACGTGGTAAAGAGCCCCCGTCGGAGGCTCTTTACCGAGATCAGTGTAGCGGTGTGTCAGACTGACACACCGCACCACTGATCGCCGTGATGCGCGCCCCCCCCAGGACACGCGGCGGCTGTTATTCTGCTGGACGTCATATGACGCCCAGTCAGGATAACGCAACCACCGCCCGGCCGTCATTTTGCTATAGGTCGGGTGGGAAGTGGTTAAAAAACATTTCAGCACAGTTTTTTCAGGGCATTACTTGCATATAAGCCTTCAAAATGGGCACTTTTGCATTTTCCAAGTTCAGGTCCCTTATACTTTAATAGGGTTCGCGGTTCTGCTCCGAACTTTTGCGATGTTCGAGAGTTTGGCGCAAACCGGAGGGTGTTCGGCCCAACCTGTCCATGAAAAACTTTTTTGTTGCATTCAGATTCAGAATACTTTATTAATCCCATGGGAAATAAACAAGATACAGTTACATTTAATGTAGATACAAAATCACAATATTGAACAGAAAAAAAAGACACAAAAACAAACAACAAGTTCATAGTAATTAAAAAAACAAATTAAAACGAAATTAACACTATACTGTAATAAGCCATACCATCCTAATAAAACACTACATAGAATAAATAACACTAATTAAAAATAACAGGAAAACAAATGACCAAAATGCAAAAATTACACCACATAATGAACCTCATACTAACATAATATAAAAATTACATAAAAATCTGGATCATGGACCAGATAAAAATCCTCAAATCCAGCACTCACCGAGAAGAATTATATAAATTGATGGCCACAGTCAAAAACGATTTCCTGTGTCGCTCTATGGTTGTAACACTCTATCACTGAAAGTCCTCCTCAGACTGACCAGACTGACCAGCGTATTGAGGAGTGGGCGAGAGTAGTTCAAGATTCAACGCACCTTGGACAGCACCTTCCTTGTTGTTAAAGACTCCAATCCAACAGTCTGTTGGTATCTGCTACCCTAAGCCTGCTTCCCCAGGGTGCCACTACATACAGGAGAGCACTGGCCAACACAGACTCATAAACATCTTTAGCATCATCTGGTAGATGTTATAAGATATCAGCCTCTTAAAAAAATCTCTACTACATCCACACCAACCCTTTAGATAGAAACAGGGGTCATCGGTGCCTTCCTCCTTCTCAAATCCACAATCAGCTTCTTTTGGCATAGTAACATTAAGATACAGATGATTATCCTCACACCATGTGACAAAGTTCTCCACAACAGTCCTATACTCAGTCTCTTCCCTATCCCCGATACATCTCACTACTACAGAGTCATCAGAAAACATCTGAGGATGGAAAGACTCCCTCTGGTAGCTGAAATCAGTGTTATAGACAGTGAAGCACTAGGTATGAACAGTTGAAAAGAAAGCATGTTTTTGCTTCAGGAGTAGTATTTGTGGGTTTTTATTTATTTACTTATTTGGGGGGGGGGTAATATTAATATTATAATTTTTTTTGATAGGGTCATTTTTTTAGGTTTGGTTTTGCCCAAAGTTGAGCATTAAAAGAGAAGTATGGGTTTCCTTTTTTTTGCTTACATCTATTCTATGTGAGCTGCTGATATCTATAAACCCTTCCAGCCCTCTCAGAAGTGCCCCCATTCTGTTAAAATCAAGATAAATACCTGTGGGAGGTTCTACAGTCTTTCATACAGCAGCATCCTGACAATGGTCTGGATATGAAGTCTGGATCCACCCCCTTTCCTGTCATTTTGCTTGATTGATGTCGGCTCTCCTCCCTCTGCTTGTTCCTGAGACTTCACAGAGCATAGCTGCTCCCCCTCCCTTCCCCCTTCTCTCTCCTTCCCCTCCCTCCTCCTTCCTCCTCTCCAGCCTGTTTGTTCTTTAGAGGAATCCAGCAGAGATAACAGCCCTTCAGTGACTATAAGGTGAGAGAAGTCACTGATAGTGCTGTGTATGAGAATCTACACGATATATTTCTATCTATCAGCACAGCCAAGCCTCTTAGGGGAGGGGGGACAGAGGCAGGAGGATTTCAATGTGAATGTATAAGTCTCTCTACCTCCCTCACACGCTCATAGCTGGCCACCACAGGTTCATAAATGGTTGCAGGATCATCTGTCATATAAAATGAAAATGTCCCAGCGTCATACATTGAGCATCATAGGACTCATTAGGCAATCATTAAATCCAGCAAGGAGATTGTCCCCATAAACATCATGCATTGAACATCATAGGATTAAGGCAGTAATTAGTTCCAGTAAGGGAAATGTCCCCATAGTACATGCAGGTTTTTTCCTACAAAAATTAAGAATCTGCAGATGACAAAGCACTGTAAAATTGGCTAGCAGCAGGACAATTCTTAATTGCAAGGCTAAGCCCAAATAAAATAGAGGCAAAGAGCACAGGCTGGGACTTTACTATAAGACTAATGATACTGCAAAAGGAAACAGCAATGTACGATTGGCCAGCAGCAGGACAGAAACCTGGAAAAAAGGGTAACTGGTGTGTGCTTAACTTTTATTTTTCAGTGGGGATAGGGAAGTGGAGTAGATGTGACTGATACAATGTGAGGTGGTTTAGGTACATACTGTTCTTACACAATTTTTTTTTCCAATGGCATGCTTTGAACAAAGGGTACCACCAAGAACAAATGGTAAGCTTGAAGAATATGTTACTCCAACATTTCATATTTCTGACATGTGCCTGTTACACCATATATTTGTGTTAAACATATCCTGTTCTCTTTGTATTGATTTGTTTGTGTAAAATGGTCAGTTTTCTGGCTCTACTGGGAGAAGATCGTGTCTGTGCTCCAATGGTCAGACTTGTGCTGACAACCCCCTGTGCACAGCCATCCTCTGGGAAGATCAATGTACTTTAAAGGAGAAGTATGGGATGGGTTAAATAACTAGTACATATCACATTAGTCACATATCAGCTAATCTTTTTTTCCTATCTCTTTTAGTTTTTACAGCATGTGCACATGAACTTTCTTTCTGCTGGCAAAAACGGTCCATTTTCAGTTTGAAAAGTTTCAGGGGGTGTGTACATCTGCACCAACACACCAACACACCCCCTGAAACTTTTCAAACTGAAAATGGACCGTTTTTGCCAGCAGAAAGAAAGTTCATGTGCACATGCTGTAAAAACTAAAAGAGATAGGAAAAAAAGATTAGCTGATATGTGACTAATGTGATATGTACTAGTTATTTAACCCATCCCATACTTCTCCTTTAAAGTACATTGATCTTCCCAGAGGATGGCTGTGCACAGGGGGTTGTCAGCACAAGTCTGACCATTGGAGCACAGACACGATCTTCTCCCAGTAGAGCCAGAAAACTGACCATTTTACACAAACAAATCAATACAAAGAGAACAGGATATGTTTAACACAAATATATGGTGTAACAGGCACATGTCAGAAATATGAAATGTTGGAGTAACATATTCTTCAAGCTTACCATTTGTTCTTGGTGGTACCCTTTGTTCAAAGCATGCCATTGGAAAAAAAAATTGTGTAAGAACAGTATGTACCTAAACCACCTCACATTGTATCAGTCACATCTACTCCACTTCCCTATCCCCACTGAAAAATAAAAGTTAAGCACACACCAGTTACCCTTTTTTCCAGGTTTCTGTCCTGCTGCTGGCCAATCGTACATTGCTGTTTCCTTTTGCAGTATCATTAGTCTTATAGTAAAGTCCCAGCCTGTGCTCTTTGCCTCTATTTTATTTGGGCTTAGCCTTGCAATTAAGAATTGTCCTGCTGCTAGCCAATTTTACAGTGCTTTGTCATCTGCAGATTCTTAATTTTTGTAGGAAAAAACCTGCATGTACTATGGGGACATTTCCCTTACTGGAACTAATTACTGCCTTAATCCTATGATGTTCAATGCATGATGTTTATGGGGACTAGGGATGAGCTTCGTGTTCAAGTCGAACATACGTTCGACTCGAACATCGGCTGTTCGATCGTTCGACGAAGATCGAACGATTTGGGCCGTTCGCGCCAAATTCGAGTGACGCGAACGGCCCACAATGCACTACGCCATCGCAGTGTCATCCAGGCGCTGTGATTGGCCAAGCATGCACTGTGACCCCGCATGCTTGGCCAATCACAGCGCCGGCAGCGAGGAGAGCAATGATTGGCCACAGGCAGGATGCCTGTGGCCAATTATTGCTGAGGGTGTTTAGTACACGCCCCACACTATAAAAGGCCGCCAGCACGGCGGCCTAGTGTAGTGTGTTCCGGAGCAGGGATAGAGCAGCATAGGCAGGGACAGTGACTGTTATTTCTTTCTTGCTTAACCTGGATTCCTTTAGTTTAGGGAAAGAGAAGGATAGGTAGGGAGAGTGTCAGTGTGTTTTGTGCTTGTGCTATAGTGTGCTTAAAAAAAAACATTTATTCTAGGGACAGAAAACTGTAGGTAGGGACAGTGTCAGTTTCTTTCACTCTGCAAGTCCTTGTTTCCAGGGACCTGGAAGGACAGTGAGTGAATTGTCCTTGTGCTATATTGTGCTTAAAAAAACATTTATTCTAGGGACAGAAAACTGTAGGTAGGGAGAGTGTCAGTTTCTTTCACTCTGCAAGTCCTTGTTTCCAGGGACCTGTAAGGACAGTGAGTGAATTGTCCTTGTGCTATATTGTGATTAAAAAAAACATTTTTTCTAGGGACAGAAAACTGTAGGTAGGGAGAGTGTTTTTTTTCTTTCACTCTGCAAGTCCTTGTTTCCAGGGACCTGGAAGGACAGTGAGTGAATTGTCCTTGTGCTATATTGTGCTTAAAAAAAAACATTTTTTCTAGGGACAGAAAACTGTAGGTAGGGAGAGTGTTTTTTTTCTTTCACTCTGCAAGTCCTTGTTTCCAGGGACCTGGAAGGACAGTGAGTGAATTGTCCTTGTGCTATATTGTGCTTAAAAAAAAACATTTTTTCTAGGGACAGAAAACTGTAGGTAGGGAGAGTGTTTTTTTTCTTTCACTCTGCAAGTCCTTGTTTCCAGGGACCTGTAAGGACAGTGAGTGAATTGTCCTTGTGCTATATTGTGCTTAAAAAAAACATTTATTCTAGGGACAGAAAACTGTAGGTAGGGAGAGTGTCAGTTTATTTCACTCTGCAAGTCCTTGTTTCCAGGGACCTGTAAGGACAGTGAGTGAATTGTCCTTGTGCTATATTGTGATTAAAAAAAACATTTTTTCTAGGGACAGAAAACTGTAGGTAGGGAGAGTGTTTTTTTTCTTTCACTCTGCAAGTCCTTGTTTCCAGGGACCTGGAAGGACAGTGAGTGAATTGTCCTTGTGCTATATTGTGCTTAAAAAAAAACATTTTTTCTAGGGACAGAAAACTGTAGGTAGGGAGAGTGTTTTTTTTCTTTCACTCTGCAAGTCCTTGTTTCCAGGGACCTCTAAGGACAGTGAGTGAATTGTCCTTGTGCTATATTGTGCTTAAAAAAAACATTTATTCTAGGGACAGAAAACTGTAGGTAGGGAGAGTGTCAGTTTATTTCACTCTGCAAGTCCTTGTTTCCAGGGACCTGGAAGGACAGTGAGTGAATTGTCCTTGTGCTATATTGTGATTAAAAAAAACATTTTTTCTAGGGACAGAAAACTGTAGGTAGGGAGAGTGTTTTTTTTCTTTCACTCTGCAAGTCCTTGTTTCCAGGGACCTGTAAGGACAGTGAGTGAATTGTCCTTGTGCTATATTGTGCTTAAAAAAAACATTTATTCTAGGGACAGAAAACTGTAGGTAGGGAGAGTGTCAGTTTATTTCACTCTGCAAGTCCTTGTTTCCAGGGACCTGGAAGGACAGTGAGTGAATTGTCCTTGTGCTATATTGTGATTAAAAAAAACATTTTTTCTAGGGACAGAAAACTGTAGGTAGGGAGAGTGTCAGTTTATTTCACTCTGCAAGTCCTTGTTTCCAGGGACCTGTAAGGACAGTGAGTGAATTGTCCTTGTGCTATATTGTGCTTAAAAAAAACATTTATTCTAGGGACAGAAAACTGTAGGTAGGGAGAGTGTCAGTTTATTTCACTCTGCAAGTCCTTGTTTCCAGGGACCTGTAAGGACAGTGAGTGAATTGTCCTTGTGCTATATTGTGATTAAAAAAAACATTTTTTCTAGGGACAGAAAACTGTAGGTAGGGAGAGTGTTTTTTTTCTTTCACTCTGCAAGTCCTTGTTTCCAGGGACCTGTAAGGACAGTGAGTGAATTGTCCTTGTGCTATATTGTGCTTAAAAAAAACATTTATTCTAGGGACAGAAAACTGTAGGTAGGGAGAGTGTCAGTTTATTTCACTCTGCAAGTCCTTGTTTCCAGGGACCTGTAAGGACAGTGAGTGAATTGTCCTTGTGCTATATTGTGATTAAAAAAAACATTTTTTCTAGGGACAGAAAACTGTAGGTAGGGAGAGTGTTTTTTTTCTTTCACTCTGCAAGTCCTTGTTTCCAGGGACCTGTAAGGACAGTGAGTGAATTGTCCTTGTGCTATATTGTGCTTAAAAAAACATTTATTCTAGGGACAGAAAACTGTAGGTAGGGAGAGTGTCAGTTTATTTCACTCTGCAAGTCCTTGTTTCCAGGGACCTGTAAGGACAGTGAGTGAATTGTCCTTGTGCTATATTGTGATTAAAAAAAACATTTTTTCTAGGGACAGAAAACTGTAGGTAGGGAGAGTGTTTTTTTTCTTTCACTCTGCAAGTCCTTGTTTCCAGGGACCTGTAAGGACAGTGAGTGAATTGTCCTTGTGCTATATTGTGCTTAAAAAAAACATTTATTCTAGGGACAGAAAACTGTAGGTAGGGAGAGTGTCAGTTTATTTCACTCTGCAAGTCCTTGTTTCCAGGGACCTGTAAGGACAGTGAGTGAATTGTCCTTGTGCTATATTGTGCTTAAAAAAACATTTATTCTAGGGACAGAAAACTGTAGGTAGGGAGAGTGTCAGTTTATTTCACTCTGCAAGTCCTTGTTTCCAGGGACCTGTAAGGACAGTGAGTGAATTGTCCTTGTGCTATATTGTGATTAAAAAAAACATTTTTTCTAGGGACAGAAAACTGTAGGTAGGGAGAGTGTTTTTTTTCTTTCACTCTGCAAGTCCTTGTTTCCAGGGACCTGTAAGGACAGTGAGTGAATTGTCCTTGTGCTATATTGTGCTTAAAAAAAACATTTATTCTAGGGACAGAAAACTGTAGGTAGGGAGAGTGTCAGTTTATTTCACTCTGCAAGTCCTTGTTTCCAGGGACCTGTAAGGACAGTGAGTGAATTGTCCTTGTGCTATATTGTGCTTAAAAAAACATTTATTCTAGGGACAGAAAACTGTAGGTAGGGAGAGTGTCAGTTTATTTCACTCTGCAAGTCCTTGTTTCCAGGGACCTGTAAGGACAGTGAGTGAATTGTCCTTGTGCTATATTGTGATTAAAAAAAACATTTTTTCTAGGGACAGAAAACTGTAGGTAGGGAGAGTGTCAGTTTATTTCACTCTGCAAGTCCTTGTTTCCAGGGACCTGTAAGGACAGTGAGTGAATTGTCCTTGTGCTATATTGTGATTAAAAAAAACATTTTTTCTAGGGACAGAAAACTGTAGGTAGGGAGAGTGTTTTTTTTCTTTCACTCTGCAAGTCCTTGTTTCCAGGGACCTGTAAGGACAGTGAGTGAATTGTCCTTGTGCTATATTGTGCTTAAAAAAAACATTTATTCTAGGGACAGAAAACTGTAGGTAGGGAGAGTGTCAGTTTATTTCACTCTGCAAGTCCTTGTTTCCAGGGACCTGTAAGGACAGTGAGTGAATTGTCCTTGTGCTATATTGTGATTAAAAAAAACATTTTTTCTAGGGACAGAAAACTGTAGGTAGGGAGAGTGTCAGTTTATTTCACTCTGCAAGTCCTTGTTTCCAGGGACCTGTAAGGACAGTGAGTGAATTGTCCTTGTGCTATATTGTGCTTAAAAAAAATATTTTTTCTAGGGACAGAAAACTGTAGGTAGGGAGAGTGTCAGTTTCTTTCACTGTGAAAGTCCTTGTTTCAAGGGACAGAGAAGGACACCTGAAGGTAGCCCTTATTGCTTTTTTCCCATCTCCCTGCAGGCCATCTATTAGAATGTCTGGAAGGCAAACAAGGAGAGGCAGACAGTCAGGAGGCAATAAAAGAGGGCAAGCAGGCTCTGTGTCTGGGGGCAACAGTGCTGGTCGTGGACGCGGTGCATTGTCATCAGCACATGGCCATGGGACACGCTTGTCCTTCTTTTCGGCAGCTGGACATGTTGAGCCACATCATGCCGAAGACTTGGTAGAGTGGATGACCAAGCCCTCCTCCTCCTCCTCATCCTCTCTCACCCAGGCTCAGGGTACTGGAAAAGCAGCTGCCAAAGCGTCGTCTTCCCTGGTATCAATGTCAGACAAATCATCAGTCACTCCTTCCCTAGACCCACCATGTCCTCCTCCTGAGGAGTCCCCCGAACTGTTTCAGCACAGTGTTGGGTACATGCTCCAGGAGGATGCCCAGCGTTTCGAAGGGTCTGATGATGAAACCCAGCTAGAGGAAGGCAGTAGCGTGAGAGCAGACAGAGGGGATGCTCAAGAAGGACACCAATCTGGCAGTCATGTTCCAGCAGCTGCAGCATGCTGCCAGATTGGCTCCAGTGATGAGGAGGGAGGGGATGATGAGGTCACTGACTCCACGTGGGTGCCTAATAGGAGAGAGGAGGAGGAGGAGGATGAGGAGGAGGCACATCTCCAACGAGGCAGGATGCCCTTTGGTGGCCAGCGTAAGGGCAGTACACCGACGGAATCACACCGCAGAGCTCCGCCTGTGCAGGGCGCTGCCTCTGCCCGTCATTCAAAAAGTTCTTTGGTGTGGGCCTTTTTTGAGGCTAGTGCATCAGATCGCACAGCTGCTGTTTGCAACATATGTCTCAAGCGTATATCGCGTGGCCAAAACATCAGCCGCTTGGGTACCACATGCCTGACCAGACATATGTTGACCTGCCATGCAGCTCATTGGCAAGCCTACCTCAAAGACCCACACCAAAGAACAAAGCGGACCTCTCCTTGCACCGCATCAGCTGGGATCTCCAACCCCACTATAACTTCAGTCCTCTCTGAAACATGCACTGAGAGGAATGAAGGTGTAGAATTAGGTGTGTCACAGCCAAGTACTTGCGCCCACTCTGCTAGCAGTACACCGACGTCCGATTCTAGCAGGCAAATTTCCCTGCCCCAGCTGCTGGACCGTCGAAAGAAGTTCACTCCCAGCCATCCACATGCCCAGCGGTTGAATGCTAGCTTGGCTAAATTGCTAGCGCTTCAACTGCTGCCTTTTCAGTTGGTAGACTCGGCCCCCTTCCGTGAGTTTGTGCAATGTGCGGTTCCTCAGTGGCAGGTTCCAAACGCCACTTTTTCTCACGGAAGGCTATTCCGGCTCTCTACCGGCATGTGGAAGGCAATGTCTTGGCCTCGCTGGACAGGGCGGTCAGCGGTAAGGTGCATATTACCGCTGACTCATGGTCCAGCAGGCATGGACAGGGACGTTACCTTTCTTTCACGGCCCATTGGGTCACTCTTTTGGCAGCTGGGAAGGATTCAGGACAAGGTGCAGTAGTGTTGGAGGTTGTCCCACCGCCACGCCTCCAAAATGCTACTACTGGTTGTGACACACCTCTCTCCTCCACCCCCTCCTCTTCTTCTTCCTCCATGGCCTCTTCCTGTGGTTTGTCCTATGAACCAGCGGTGCTCCGTAGCCGTTCACGGGGCTACGCAAGTACGCAGGCAAAAAGATGCCATGCCGTGCTTGCGCTGGTGTGTTTGGGGGACAGAAGCCACACTGGGGCAGAGGTCCTGTCTGCTCTGCAGGGCCAGGCCGAGAGGTGGTTGACGCCACGCCAGCTTAAGCCAGGAATGGTGGTTTGCGACAATGGCACCAACCTCCTCTCCGCCCTCCGACAGGGACAACTGACCCATGTGCCCTGTGTGGCTCACGTCCTTAACCTGGTGGTGCAGCGCTTCTTGGGCAGGTACCCGGGCTTACAGGATGTCCTGAGGCAGGCCAGGAAAGTCTGTGTGCATTTCCGCAGATCTTATAATGCCAGTGCTCGCCTGGCTTAGCTGCAAAAGGAGTTGAACCTGCCCAAGAACCGCCTTATATGTGACATGCCCACCAGGTGGAACTCAACGTTGGCCATGCTGCAGCGGCTGCACACGCAGCAGAGGGCCATCAATGAGTACCTGTGCGACTACGGCACCAGGACAGGGTCAGGGGAGCTTGGTTTTTTTTCTCCACGCCAGTGGGGCATGATCAGGGATGCATGCACTGTCCTGGCACCATTTGAGGAGGCCACGAGGATGGTGAGCAGTGACAGTGCATGCATCAGTGACACTGTACCTCTTGTCCACCTGTTGGAGCACACGCTGCGTGGAATAATGGACAGGGCACTTGAGGCAGAACAGAGGCAGGAAGAGGAGGACTTCCTTGCCTCTCAAGGCCCCCTTTACCCAGACAGTGTTCCTTCTGTCCCACCCATCGCACAGGAAGAGGAGGAGGAGGAGGAGGAGGAGGAGGATTGTGTCAGCATGGAGGTGGAGGCTGGCATTCAGCATCATCAGCAGCAGTCTTTTAGGGATGATTTACAGTCCCAAGAAACCAGTGGACTTGTACGTGGCTGGGAGGAGGTGGCTGCGGATCATGTCGTCCTTAGTGACCCAGAGGACTCCGGAGCGAATGCCTCAGCAAACCTACGCTGCATGGCCTCCCTGATCCTGCAAAGTCTGCGGAAGGATCCTCGTATTCTTCGGATCAAGGAGAGGGACCATTACTGGCTGGCCACTCTCCTTGATCCACGGTACAAGGGTAAGGTTGCGGACCTTATGTTACCGTCGCAGAGGGAGCAGAGGATGAGACAACTCCGGGAGGCCTTGCAGAAAGGTCTGTGCAACGCGTTCCCAGAGACTGGGAGGTTGCAAACTCCTGGTCCTGGACAACGAGTTGCTGAGGCTTCGGCCAGTCAAAGAAGGAGCGGTGGGGAAGGTGGCCGTCTGACCGATGCGTTCAGACAATTCTTTAGTCCGCAGCCCCAAAGTATGATCGGTTCCAGCAACCATCGCCAGCGTCTGATAAACATGGTGCAGGAATATCTAGGGGCAAGGTCAGACTTGGACACCTTCCCCACCGAAAATCCTCTGGCTTACTGGGTCTTGAGGATGGATCACTGGCCAGAGCTTGCACAGTATGCAATTGAGCTACTGGCCTGTCCTGCATCCAGCGTTCTTTCGGAACGCACATTCAGTGCTGCTGGAGGATTTGTCACGGATCACAGGGTGCGCCTGTCCACCGACTCGGTTGATCGACTGACTTTCATCAAGATGAACCAGTCTTGGATCACCACCAGCTACCACACACCTGATGCTGATATAACAGACTAATTGATTTTAACATGTCACATCCCTTCAAGACTGATGCTGATGCTGAGTGCCTGTGCTGTTATGTTGACTGGCTATCCTCCTCCTCCGAGTCCTCAATGATACGATTGATGATGATAGCTTGTAAGATCATTTTTGTTTATGGGTGCCGCCACCAGTGCCTAACGCCCAATTTTTCAGCCCCTGTTTAACAGGGGCGTGTAATTACAATTTTTGAAGCAATACTTTGCAACAGGGCTCATTGCTGTGCTCCAAGTACAGTATCTGTGAGGAGTTGCAGTGTTGTGCCACCAGTGCCTAAGGCCCAATTTTTCAGCCCCTGTTCAACAGGGGCATGTAATTACAATTCTTGATCTAATAATTCACAGCAGGGCCCATTGCTGCACCCACCAAGAGTAACTGTCAGGGCTTACAGTGTTGTGGCACCAGCACCACCATCAAAGGCCCAATTTTTACTACCACTGTTCAACAATTATATGTAATTAAAATTCCTGATATAATAGTTGACAGCAGGGCGTTCCAGCACCAACCAAGAGTAACTGTGAGTGCTTACAGTGTTGTGCCAACACCAACAACTAAGGGGCCTATTTCTGCAGAGTATATACGGCAGGTCCCTACTTTCAAACATACAACTTACAAACGACTCCTACTTGCAAACGCAAGAAGACAACAGGAAGTGAGAGGAAATCTACCACTAGGAAGGAAAATTCTCTCCTGTAAGAATAAATATGGGAGAAAGGTGTCTCCTCTGTACTGATGCTTTATCAGCAATCCTTGTTTCAAGAAAAACACCACATTTCAAAAACAGTTGTCATTGGGACGGAAAGTGAGGTGAAATGTTCTGAACAGGGGCACAGACAGCAAAACAAATGTTACAGGGGTGATAACCCTTACCTATGTTTTCCAAAAAGTTTAAAAATAGATTTTTGGTCTGGAGCTACACTTCAACAATGTACCTGTTCAAAATTACAAACAGATTCTACATAAGAACAAACCTACAGTCCCTGTCTTGTATGCACCGCCTGTATAGGGCTGTTCAGAGTATATAGGGCCTTTTTTATTTTATGTGCGGGGTTCCCCTTAATATCCATACAAGACCCAAAGGGGCTGGTAATGGGCTGGGGTAGGGGGGGGGGGGTCATGGGGTAGCTATGCCATTTTTCTTAAAGAATTTCATCCATATTACCGGGACCAGACATTACATTAAAGCCGCAAGCAGTTTTAAATGGCTTTTTTTTCCTTTAGAAGTGTCATTTTGTGCAGGGACAGTTATAAACACGGGAAACACGTGGCACTTCACAGGCATACTTTAGACACCCCCCAGGTACGATATTTAAAGGAATATTTGACTTTTTTTTTTCACTTTATGCATCATTAAAATGACTGCTCCCGAAAAACGACCGTTTTTAAAACTTCTTTTTGCATTGATACATGTCCCCTGGTGCAGAACCCGGGTTCCCAAACCCTTTTTAGGACAATAACATGCATAATAGTTGTTATAATTAGCACTTTAGAATTCGAACGTTCGCATCCATTGTATTTAATAGGGTTCTAATGTTCGTTCGAACTTTCGGTCCGTTCGCGGGTTCTGGTGCGAACCGAACCCGGGGGTGTTCGGCTCATCACTAATGGGGACAATCTCCTTGCTGGATTTAATGATTGCCTAATGAGTCCTATGATGCTCAATGTATGACGCTGGGACATTTTCATTTTATATGACAGATGATCCTGCAACCATTTATGAACCTGTGGTGGCCAGCTATGAGCGTGTGAGGGAGGTAGAGAGACTTATACATTCACATTGAAATCCTCCTGTGGACCATGCTTTTACCTATATGCTACAGATCACCACATGTGACCTGCATTTTAAATGATTAAGGGTTCAAGTTACAACTTGCTGGGACACAAATAAGTGTATACTGTTCAATTACAGCGTGTGAGGGATGCAGAGTATAGCTTCAGTGGTTTTGAAACACCAAGTCCTTCTCTGGACCATGCTGTATACTATATCTTATGACAGTGAACTCTACTTTAAATATCTGTCATTCTATGTTTACCTGGATGGGATCTGTTGTCTGACATAGGCTTTCACAGTCGCACATTGGATTTGAATGGATGCACTGCTCATATGGAAAACACATTTCCAATGTTTAAGTGGATTCATACATGTTTGAAATGGTCATAAACCATATATGGATAACCGATGTTAACAGAAGTCATGCATGTCTAGTATTTTTTGATATGATTAACAAGTATTTTATACAGAGGGATTGTTCTTCTATCTATTTATGGATCTTTGAGAATGAATTGCACTGACTATATATATATATATAATATATATATATTATTGTTATTATATTAATATACAGGATTTATATAGTGCCAACGGTTTTCGCAGCGCTTTACAACATGAGGGCAGACAGTAAAGTTACAATACAATTCAATACAGGAATCAGAGGGCCCTGCTCGTTAGAGCTTACAATCTAGAAGGGAAGGTCAAGTGAAACAAAAGGTAATAACTGTGGGGGATGAACTGATGGAGAAAATGAAAATACAGTTGTTAGGTGTGGGTAGGATAGGCTTCTCTGAAATAGGAAGGTTTTCAGGGATCGTATAAAAGCTAATAGAGTAGGAGATAATCGGATAGATTGGGGTAAGGATTTCCATGGGATTGGAGAAGCTCTGGAAAAGCCCTGGAGGCGAGCATGGGAGGAGGTGACAAGGGAGCTAGAGAGCAGGAGGTCTTGGGAGGAACGAAGAGAACGATTAGGTTGGTATTTTGAGACTAGGCTAATTATGTAGCTGGGGGCTAAATTGTGGATGACTTTGTGAGTAGCATTCATGATTGACTGAAGGGGCATAGACTATGTAGAGGTAAGCCAATGAGAAGGGATTTGCTGTAGTCAAGGTGAGAGATGACCAGGGAGTGAATTGAAAGCTTGGTTGTATCATTGGTTAGAAAGGGGCCTATTTTGGAGATGTTGCGGAGGCTGAGGCAGCAAGATTTAGACAGTGATTAGACATGGGGCTTAAAGGAGAGTTCATAGTCCAGGATTACACCTAGGACCTTGGCATGCGGAGTTGGGCTGATAGTTGTGCCATCAATTTTGACAGATAGATCAGTTGAGGAGACACGTGGTAGAAGAAAAATTATAAGTTCGGTGTTGCATAGATTGAGTTTGAGGAAGTGGAGTGACATCCAGACTGATTTATCTGTTAGTAAATTAGTGATACGGGAGGAGACTAAGGGAGTGAGCTGATGGGTAGAGAAATTGATTTGGGTGTCGTCAGCATAGAGATGGTATTTGAGCTGACCAAGGGGCTGCTTTTTGAACCGCCAGAAAAAAAGAATTTGACATGAGATTAATGAGCATTTATCAGGGCATTTACACATATTGTGTTTGAGCAACATGGAGATTATTTTAGACCTGAATTTTAATGTTTGTATGTCTTGTGCACAATAATATGGACTGGATTGATTTAATGCTTTGGCTGTAAATTTGTGCATATATAGGAATATATGTTTGTGGGACCACAGATCTGGTTGAGTCCATACCTAGTGTTAGAATTTTTGGTTTTTCATATAGGAATAGCTAGGGACTCCCAGATCATTCTTGCAAGGATTAATAATTAAGT
This sequence comes from Rana muscosa, assembly GCA_029206835.1. Classification (NCBI taxonomy): domain Eukaryota; kingdom Metazoa; phylum Chordata; class Amphibia; order Anura; family Ranidae; genus Rana; species Rana muscosa. The sequence continues at coordinate 756,122,649 of CM055122.1, read as the reverse complement.
TTTGATAGGGGCCTTGAATTTACCCGGTATTGGTTTTAATAACAAGGGGAGAACATATGACTAGTAAGTTGAGCAGAGGAGCGAATAGAGACATTGGTTGAGCAGGGGAGAGAACAAAGATAAACTTTAGATCACCCATCATTTCTTCCAGAAGATGACTCATGGGACAAGTACAGATTTTGTTCACTAATTTATTACATAAAATGGTGCAAGGAACAGTGAAACATTTCCCATTGTAATCAGCTTTTAATTAAATAAACTTTAGTCTTCTACTTTGGGAAAAACCTCCATTTGCATGTTTTAATTTAATTGCCCCCCAGATAACGTAAAAAAAGGTCAAGGTTATTTTTAAAACCTGTGGAAAGGATCTAAGCTACCATCAAATTGTTACTATTGATAATAAAACAACCACATTTAAGCTGTTTTGGTACTGCATCCTGTTCACCCAAAACATCGGTCTGCTATACAAACAGTTTATCTGCTAAAGAGTAACAGCAATGGTATTGCATGACATGTCCTGTAGGATTTGCTACATAGCAGATTATTTGACTATCATATTTTTCTTCAGTTTTGTAAAACTGTAGTAACTGGATACTGAGGTTGAAGGGTACCTTTTAATATCATTAATTTACAAAAAGGATTGTGTGGCAGTCATTTATGCTATTTTTTTTATGTGAACATAGAATTTTTTTGTAAAAATAGATGAGATCTCTCAAACACAGCAAGTAAAATCCCATAGGGAGGCACCAAGAAGAAAGTTGCAGTCTAACAATTACAAGACACTCTTTAACTTGCTGTGCCTTGGGAAGAATATCATATGCCAGACATAAGGACATTTTACAAATATTGTGCTAAAGATCAGCATCATGGACACTGTGTTCCGTTCAGTATCAAATGCTTGCCACATGAATAATCAGTCCTGTGTAGGAATTTTCCCATGAGCACACTTTCACATGGAACGGGTAGGAAAATTGCTGCAGTTACAGTACTTCTTTGCATCCAAGACACCCTCAGTAGGACATGTGTGGGTGGGAATCTTCACAAAGAGCTGAAGAGTTTATCTAAGACAAGAACAGCACAGTTCTTGCTATCACTCATTCAGAAAGACACTTTAGCCCTTGCTTATGGAAACTGCAAAAGGTTGGAAAATAGTATACAAATAAAATATTTGTTCCATTTTACGTGGAAATTTAAAAGTGTGTTTTTGTTATTACTTTTACAGTCAATCAAGACTTTTTGAACTAATGGAAAAGGAATAGATGCAAAATATGACACATTATTTTTATATTATATACAGTATTATTGTCTGAAGATGGACTTTAAAGTAGACCTAAACTCAAGAGGTGAAGCTTTACTATATTACAGGGAATATATTGATGTATTTGTACGTAATGTACAACTAAAGGTTTTTATATACCAGTCTCAAAAAGTCCCAAATCCAGTTAGTACAGAATGCATGGGCTCTATAAAGAAAAAAAATCATATTTTTCCCTACCCGACAAAGCTAAGTTCTTCCATTTTTGCCTCACATGCTCCCCTCACAGACACTTTATCTCACAGTGGGAGAGATTCAGCAACAGAGGCAGTGCTCTCAGTTCAGAAAGTAGTGGGCAAGACCAGGTATGGCCAGGTGCTAATGACAAGCTATGGGCTTGTGAATAGCAGTGACAATTGTGATAGCCACCTGCAACATTTGTTATCCCAATTCTTCACACTATAGTTCAAGCAGACACAGCCTACATTAGCATGTCAACTGCTCTAAATTAAAGAACAATGCAGCATTGTTGTCACAACATTACAGGAAGCTGCATTATGGTAATTTCACTGGCAGGCTCAGCAGGAATTAGTTTGACTTTGCAGAGGCACAAAAAAATGTAAGTGAAGATTTAATTAAAAGCTGCAGCACACAATTTTTTATGGCAATCCATGCCAATCTCATCACTGGCTTCCCCTACCACATCATATAAAATTCAAAATACTAACCACAACATACAAGGCAGGCCAACACAACATCACCCCCAGCTACATCACTAACCTCATCTGCAGATATCACCCAAATTGCTCTTCCCAGGACCTCCTGCTCTCTAGCTCCCTTGTTACCTCCTCCCATGCTCGCTTCCAGGACTTCTCCAGAGCCTCCCCCATCCTCTGGAACTCCCTGACCCAGTATGTCTGGTCAGCTCCTACCCTGTCCACCATTAGGCGATCCTTGAAAACTCACTCATTCAGGGAACCCTGCCCCACCTCCACCTAAGAACTGTACTTGAGTCACCTCCATCAGATCATCCCCTGCAGCTATTGCCTTTTGTACCACCTCCCCCCTTCCCTTTAGTTTGGTAGCTCCATAAGCAGGGCCCTCCTAATCCGTCTGTATTGAACTGTATTGTAATTGTAGTGTCCCCCTTATTATTGTAAAGCGCTGCATAAACTGTTGCCGCTATATAAATCCTGTATAATAATAATAATTATAGTTCTACTTTAAATAGTACCCTGAAACATTCACCTTTTGTCTGGAGTTCCTCCTGGTATGTGAGTTTACCTAGGCACTCCTGTGCCTGCAGTCTCATATCTGTATATCTGCAGTGTGAAAATAAGGCTCTGCTGCCTCTGACTGCTAATCACAGGAAATTTGACATAGGATTTGTTGATATCACTGCTGTGCTGTTCTCTGTTCTCCTTTCTGTTGGCTCTGATGTGAGGAAGCAAAGCCCTGCATCAGCCAAGATAGTTTCTTCCACACAGAAATAAAGTATAGAACAAGGCATAGCCAATCAGTATCGATGAACAGTCAGCTGCAGAGCGACCACAATCAATTCTGGTGACTAGTCCTTTGCCATCTGATTGCCTTTTTTGGGCACAGCTTCCAGAGTTTAGTTCCTCTTTAGATCAGAGCAACAGATGGAGAGGAAATTTGGTTACCTAAGAGACAGTTCTTTCAAATTAAGAAAAGCTTGTAGCTATGGACAACACCATGATTCAAAGCAATCCAAGTTTTAGGCCTCTAGACTAGGACAAAAGCTATTTTTTTTCCAAATCATTTGGCATTTCCCAGCACCTTATGCATTTATTGGATGTTAATGGCTTATGCACTCGGTCTATTCTTATGTTTCTAAATCATATATGAATTTGTTTATATCTTCTACATCTTATGGATACGTGAGCACATATTTTTTGTGGCCTAAAATACACAAATCTACTAAATGTATTCCACCTAGCAGGTAGTTTGATACACTTGAACATATAAGTAAAAAGAGTCTGACAGCCTGTCATACTTGAAAGTGTTAAATTCTTGTTATTGTATATGTAGCATTGGCTCCCACGGAGCTTTGGCTTCAAGCCGTTTCTTCTAATAGCTGTGGCCAAAAGGCTGCTGTCCCTTTTTATATTTTGTCTATGACATACCATACATCACTTTGTTACTGTCAAAGAATATATCTCACACTTCATTGACAAAAAGCTTGACCTTGGACCTCCTTCCTGGATGCTGAATACGGCATTGTTTATGGTGGTTGGTACAGATGAGATGTTGGCCCTAATGTTCCAGAAATCCTGTCGGTCCCATAATGGGATCATTCAGTTAAAATACGCAAATATTTTGGCTCATTAGGAAATTAATTATGTGGAATGCCAAACAAATACCTGACCATATAGAATAAAATAATTTTGTATTGTAGGCAACAATGAAAGTGAGAAAAAAATATAATATCCTTTAAAGATTAAAAACATTACATTTATTTTATCCTTTCCATTAAACCAAATATGCTTAACTTATAGTTTTTGTTATCTAAATTTTTGGTAAGTAAAACCTTAAATGTAACATATACTTGTTGACCTTCCATGAAAAGATTTGGTGTCATTTATACTCCTATTTTCAAGTAAATTTAATACAATGGCATAAACCAGGACATACTGTAGAGCTGTACAACAAATCTTTAAAGTTGGGCCAAATAGCCCCCCCCCCCCGTTTCGGTTTGCGCCAGAAATCTCGAACATCACAAAAGTGCAGATCCTAATAAAGTCAATGGGACCTGAACTTGAAAAATCAAAAGTGTCCATTTTGAAAGCTTATATGCATGTCATTGGTCATAAAAAGGGTATGGGGGCCCAGGTACTGCCGTGGGGGACAAAAATATTGTTTTTAAAGGAGCTTATGATGCTTAAAGTGCAACAATAAAAATGAGAAATTCCTTTAGATAGGATAGTTAAGTGTCTCCCGGGAATCTGTCTGTAAAGTGGTGCATCTGTACTGTGTATAGAACCTACTGCAGCAAAACTGACATTTATAAAGAAAAAAAATTACATTTAAATTGATTTTCCCTGCAAGCTTTCTTTATTTTTTAAACAACAGCTTGGGGAACCAGTCTGTATGATGAAGTCACATTTTAGTGCACTCGGAAGAGATTTTTTGGATAAATTCTGGTGTCTCTTTGGCAGACTTTGGATGGAAATAACAACGTTTTGCACCACAGTGAGCAAGCCTTATGTAAAAAAGCCAACTTATAGTACACTCAGGCCAAGATTAACATTTTTTTTTAGAAAAAGTCTGGTGTCGCTTTCACAGACATTGGATATAAGTAACAGATGCAGAAAAATTGGGCCTTGGGTGTTGGTGGTGCCTGCACCCTGTAACTCCTCACAGTTACTCTTGGAGGGTGCAGGACTGACACTGTGTTCAAATAATTCAACTGACTCCTCTGTGTATGATGCTGGGGCTATGGCAGGAGTAGCTGTGGACAAGGAGGCAGAATAGGCTGCTCTAGCAGCTGCGATGGACTGTGAACTAGTGTCAGCTTGGGTGATAGAGGATAAGGAGGATGAGGATGGTTTAGTAAGCCAGTCAAACACCTCCTCTGCATGCTGTAATTGGATAGCACGGGCAACATCACTAAACAGAGGAAAACACACCCTGCCTAAGGACGGACCAAAAAAAAGGGGGCAGTCAGGGGACAAACAAAAAAACAAAGAAAAACGCAGCAACCAAAAAAAAGGGGGGAATACAGCACTGTATACAGCACTAAATGTTATGTAATGCTGTGTTAAACACTGCACTACACTAACACACTGTGATACTCACACTATACTCACACTCTACACTCAGAGACACAATAACACACTAACTTGCTAGACGCAAACAGAGCCCTGCTCTATCTATCTATACTCCAACAACACACTGCAAAAGGTTCCTGTGGGAAGGAACCTTTTATACTGTAGTGTGGGGTGGGACTATGAGCACTGAGCCATGATTGGGCAAAGTCATCATGACTTTTTCCAATCATAGTTCTGATTGTACTCTGTGCCCTGATTGGGCAAAGCCTTGCACCTGCCCAGCAATCAGGTGCATCGCTTCATCCAATTAGGGCCCTAGAATGCACTGTGCAGCGTGCAGTGCATTGTGGGGTGCTCAGTGGGCAAATATCCCTCTGAGCACCCTGCAAATATGGGTGTTTGCCCAACGGATGAACAGGCGATGTTCCGGCCAAACTTTTGCTTGGCTCAAACTGTTTGCCCAACTCTATCGATCTTTCAGACCCTGTTTATAGACTGTGAAGCATGTTGGCAAATTTACCAGTACAAACATAAAGGTAAATGCACATAAATATTTAGTACATCTGCTAAGTTACATTAAAAAAAAGTCCATTAAGTTAAATTAATAGAGAAAAATTAATATGTGCATTGAAAACTTCCATATACATAACCCATACAACCCACATTGATCCAGAGGAGGGCAGAAAAAACCTCTTAAAGCATGGTCAAATCTATGAAAAAAAATCCATCCCATTCCCAAAGGCAAACAGATATTTCCTGGAAGAAAATTTTGTTAATAGCCAGTTAAATTATGTGCATCTAGGAATGCCTCCAGCTAGTATTTAAACAATAAAACTAGTTGGCTAGTGCTAATTCCTGAGGGAGAATATTCCACATTTTCCCAACTGTCACTGTGGAGAAAATTTTTCTTATGTGGAGGTTAAAGTGGTTAACTTTGTACAAAGTTCACTATATGGACTATTTATGTATGTTTATACATGGTGATCATATCCCCAATTTATCGCCTCTTCTCAAGGGAGAATAAATTGAATTGATCTAACTCTTCCTCGTAGAGGTCCTCCAAGCCTTATCAATCTCAAATATCCCTTCCGTGAACAGGTGCCAACAAAAAAAAATGCATATTTCAGATGAGGTCTTACTAATGCTTTATACAGGGCAAGATTATATCTCTCTGTTATGTATGTTGCTTGTTAGAAACAGACCTGAGTCTGTAGCTCTCCCACAACTGTGTCTGTCTGCCCCATATTAGCACTATATCTTTATTAACACATCTACCTTGGATGCTGGAGTATTGACTTAATTTTGACCACAGAGGCCACAAGGAACGTTCATGTTACATCATTGGGGCATGAAGAGGAGTTCCCACAAACATAGTTTAGGAAAATTCTGCTGGTTTTGATACAACATCCACAGTGCGAGGTGGGCTGTCAAAGGGCACACTGACATTTCTATGAGTATGAACATTTGATGTCCTACCTAAGCCAGTTGGTATAAATCTACAAAACTTTGATGCAGTAGCCTCCTCTAGACCACTGTAACTTCTTTCCACAAATACAATTGAACAACAAAGCTTGGAATTTGTCAATATCTCTTTTTTGCAACAGAATGGTGAACTCTAAAGCGCAATTACAGAATCTATAAGTCGGAGCATCACATCAGTAGGTCGCTGTGTCCCCACTTTATAGCTATGCAATTTTGATTGATGGGACAGTCTTTACAGATATGGTCATTGGTTATTAAACCTTGATTCTGAGTGAGGTGAATGTCTGGGTGTTTTAATAGTATGAGTGAGATTGATGTGGTACCCAATTTTATCTACGGTATATATGTTTGTAACCAATACATTTTTCCCAGTTAGTTCAGTGAGCATAATATTTTTCTAATATCTAATCAAGGGATGGTTGAGCATAAATTAGATCTTTATTCTCAGTTTTTGGGACATTTTTTTTTACCGATAGCTCCCACTTCTACACATGGGAGATATAGATTCTCTCTTTCTTCCTTTTCATTTTTTTTGTACTGTTTTTGAAGTTGGGTATTTACATTTGGTGTAGCATCTTGAGGGTCCAAATCCTTAGTCTGTCCTTTATTAACACATGCTATAAGCAAAGTATTTGGCATTTTGCACAGTAGAGTAGGGACTGTCCAGTGGTCAAACCCTTGTAGCACTTTGTGTTATATATATGCAAGTGTAACACTGTCCTCTTTGGATATGTTTGGGTCCTCCTGCCCGTCCCAGCAATGCCCCACCCTGTACCTGCATCTGACAATCACTGACACACCAGAAAAAGATCTGTTTGGGCTTTATTAAAACAGGTAAAACCCCAGGAAGGGAAGTTTGGTTTAGACAAATGTAATACAAACAACAGAAGCACATTATTGTATACTACCACAGATAATTGCAGATAACAGTGCAGTAGACAAATGTCTCTACTATTTTCCTTAGCAGACTGTTCCTGTCCTCCACAATTGCATGAAATGAAAGACACCCTTCATGCTTGACAACACTGTCAGCAAAAGGGTACACATGAGCATCAACACCTGGTCAAGCAAACAGGAAGGACATATTGTCCATTTCAAACTGGGTGAACCTTATCATACCTGTAAATGATGCAGCAAGGGTATGCCACTGGACTCTGTAGAGCTGTCATGTTTGTCGGGAGACATTGCCAGCTCTATCACTTGTATTCCTGTGTTCTCATTTTCATCATCCTGAGGAACTTATCCCAAAACTTAATTAAAATTCTTCTCCATTTTACAAATTTCACAGGGAAAAGACAAGACCGTTTTCTCTGTTGTTAGCACTGCTGCTGCTGCTTGAGTCCATGTAAGAAATAATGTTAAAAAAGTACACCTGCCTCTAGCTTGTTTCTCAATTTTTAGTCCTGTTGGCACTCTAATCAAACTGTGATGCCACCAGATAATTTTTTACTGACCCATATCTGGGGGCTGTAGTGACCTGTGCCTTGTGTCTCTGCTTTTAGGTCTGTTGGCACTGCCATAAAACTGTGGTGCAACTATCCAATTTTTATCTATCCATAGCTAAGGGCTGCAGCCCTCATTTTGTTTTTGTTTTTTGAAGAACTGTGGCTCATCATCAAACTTTGGTGCCTCAGGCCAATGTTACCCCACCCATATTTAATGGATGCAGCACTTTTTTTTGTTTTTGTTTAGAAAGACAGATGCATTTTCCTTGTGTCTTTGCATTTAGGCATGTTTTCACTGCTGCCAAACTGTGATGCCACTGGCCAATATTTACTCTCCAAACCTAAGAGCTATAGCTCAAATTTGTTTTGATAAATATATGCTGGTGAGTTAATTGGCTGCTGTTTAAACTGGCCCAGGTATGTGTGTACGTGTATGTATACATGTGTGAAGTGGACCTTGGATTGTAAGCTGCATGACAGCAGGGCTGATGTGAATGTACAGTGCTGCATAAATTGTTGGCCCTACATAAATGCCTGAATTAAAAGTAATGGGTGCAACCACTTAAATATTTATTTTTTAAATAAAGATGTTATATACATAATTTAGAAAAATTTATACAAACCATTTGAAAAATGTGTAAAAATGTAACATAAAATTGTCCCAAAGCGATTATAAATTCCTTTCAAGTACTATGGAACTGGACCTGTTCTAAAAAAAAAAAAAAAAAAATGAATAAATAAAAATGTCATTGTTACTACAAATAATACTCTGAATTGAAATGTATTGTTACATTCACATACACAATACCTTTTAATAAAAATATTGTCTATTGATTTCTCCTCCTCCCCCCTGCATAATACATATCAATGCATGAAATATTATGCTCAGCAGACCATGCAGAGACAATCAGGAGTCTGGGGTGCATATATTCCCCAAACTCATATATTGTGTCTGAATCACAAGCACAGTGAGCATGTGACTATTAATGTGTGCTCACGCCCAGGAATACTAGGAAATATTTTGAATTCTTTTAAGGATTGAATCATTAGACAATGTGTAATGTGGCTTTAGCAAAATTATGCTGGTTTGGATTTACAGTGTGCCTGAACCAGCAGAGGTTTAATATGTGTAGGTAAGCTTTAATGACATGTTGGGGTCAACTTTGCATTTAGATTCCTTCAGGGGACATAGGGCCAGCCATTGCATTGCTTTAATTTCCATCTTGTCATTTTTTCTGCACCTTACCACCCCGTTAGCTTGACCTCCTTCTTATTGTTGGCACTGTTATTGTCGGAAGGGCCCAGATTATCACCCTGCAAAATTGCAGCCAGTGAGTCACATCATGGCTTATGTACTGACATCTCATTGAATCTACCATATCCCTGCATAATGGGACAATTTTCTAAATGATTTTACTTGTTGTCTAGTACTTCTTGCTAACTGTTACTACATGCACATGCAGTACTTAAAGGATATGTAAACCAAAGAACAAATACAAATTAACTGCAGTTTACCAGTCTACACATGTGGGAGCGTTAGTTTACTTTTTCTAGGGCTAAGTACAATTTCTGCAAGTACAGAAAAAATCCTGTTGATCCTGCAAGGAATCTTGTGTTTTTGGAACTTCTATGAAATATAAAAATATACAAAGGGAGAAAGGAACGCGCGCGCCCTAGTGTAACACTGTATTTATTGTAAAAGCTTGACAATTAAAATAAAGAGGATTGCACTCACAAACATATGCTTGTATATTCACATGTAGACAGATCTCTTGGTTCCAACCTCCTCTCCTGGTCTATGCAGGACGATTGGCTCGTATGTGCTGTTATAGTTAGGTGTGAGGGTAAGTGCTGGAGGTCTGCTTCCCTGTCTTCCCTGCTAACACACGCTTAGCACGGACCAGCTGGCCAGGCATGACATCACTCGTAGCCTTGGAGGGGGAGATTAGCTGTGCGTGCTATATCCTCTAGCTATGGTTATTGCGGTTGCTATGACACCATGTTTCGAAGTGGCCTCCTTCTTCAGGTAACGCCCTCATCCTATCTGCTATTCTTGTATGTGGCCGTCCATGCCCCTCCTCCATTGCAGCCGATGAACTACGATAGACCAGGAGCCAGGAGTTTCCAGCTGAATATTTAAACAGAAACAGGGAGGTATTATAAATCGCAACAGCATCCTAAAAATGACTTTGTAGTCACTATTACAAACAAGAAGACTATTATTATACCTCTATGGGAAAAGTATTAGTATGTAAAATTGAAAGTTAAAACGTGTATTACTGATATTTGATAAAAAACACATATATGCTATGAATATATAAAATTGTACCTATATTCATAGTTTTTCTATACTATCTACAATATTTATGGCGGTATAGAGGGAACTCAATTAGAAGAAGTATCCTACATATCTTATTAATTTATACAAATTGTATTAGTATATGTAAATTGATTAATTGATTAATAGGTGTATCATAGTTATTGAAACTATTCGTTAGTAGTGGATAATGCATGTATGTCAAATTTGTATTAATTATATATTTAATAATATCATTGTCTAGTATGTAATTAAAATTATTATTATTGTCCATTAGGTTAAAGAAAAAATATATAAAATAAATAAAAATAATAAAAATATTACTACTAATATTGATGAAAATTAAAGATTAAAGTATCAGAATTAGTAAAAATATGATATAAAGTTATATAAACAAAGGGGGGTAATTAACTCATGTAAGTGCTCCTATCTCCAATTCTTCATTTAACCCCTCCGGTGACATACTATTAAGGGTAAATATCCAATAGGATTCACGCCTACAAAGGCGAGCAAATCTTTCACCTTCTGGGATAGACATAGATATAGACTCTATCCCAAACAGTTCTAAACCCTTAGTGTTACCCCCATGTTTAGGTTTAAAATGACGTGGTACACTGTGCTTCTCGTTTTTCTTTTCTATGAGCCAACGGTGCTTACCAAAACAAATTCTCATGGTTCGCACTGTCCTGCCCACATAAAGGTACCCACATGGGCACCTAAGCCCATAGACTACGAACTGAGTGTTGCAGCATATGAATTGTCTAGAGATGAACATGTGCCCATCTCTACTATTAAATAATTTCTGGCCATGTGTAATAAATCTACATGCTTTACATTTATTAACTTTACATTTGTAGCATCCTGTAAGGTTAAAAAATTGGGGGATAGTCTGCATTTTTGCATTACTGTTTTCTTTTAGGAGGCAATGGGGCGAGCATGCTTTTGACATTTGTTGCTCGTCGAAAGACTACTCTGGGTCTGTTAGCGAGAACTTTCCCGAGAGCTTTATCTTGTCCTAAAATTGGCCAATGTTTTTGGACAGCTTTTTTGATGGCCCAATGTTGATCATTGTATGTTGTTATAAAGAGTGCATCGTATTGATTTTTATTTGATGTGGACAGCATCTTCATCTGGGTGCCTTATCTATAACGATCACTGGCTTTTTGGATATGTTGCGGTTCATATCCCTTTTCTATGAATTTTGTGGACAGTATAGCTGCTTGGTCGTCATAGTCCTTGGTGCTGGTACAATTTCTACGCAGCCGGCAGAACTGGCTATAAGGTACATTTTCTTTCCATTTAGGATGATGGCAACTTCTTTCATGTAGATAGGAGTTGCCAGCTGTTTCCTTGAAGTGAGTTTTAGAGGTGATGCTACCGTCTCCATCACTACCCAGTTCAAGGTCCAAGAAGACCAGGGTTTCAGCATCCACTACATGAGTGAAGTGGATTCCAAAGTTGTTACTATTACAGTATGAAACAAATTTTTCAACAGTGTCAGGGGATCCGTCCCAAATGATAAGGACATCATCAATGTACCTCCCGTAATACACCAGATGTTTAGCAAAAGGGTTTTGATTCCAAATCTGGAGTTTTTCCCAATATCCCATAAACAGGTTGGCATAGTATTGTGCAAAATGTGCACCCATAGCAGTGCCTGACACCTGTCTATAGTTCTTTCCCTGGAAATATAAATAATTCCTCTCCAAGGCATATCGGGTACACTGGCAGATGAATTCTGATTGCTACTGAAAGAAAATGCTCTACTGCACGTAATCCCCCATCATGGGGGATTGACGTGTAGAGCGAGCTGACATCCAAAGATACCCATAAGTATCCTGATTCCCATATGTAGTGTTGTAGGGTTTCTAGAACGTGTGCCGAGTCCTTAATATAGGCAGGGAGGGAGAGAGATAACAAGAGGTTGAAGGAATGCATCCACATATTGTGATACTCTGCTCCATATCCAGTCTTCCTTCCAAGTAGAGTTCTTCCAGGATATTACGGTAATAGCCTCTTCATCAGTGTTATCATACATACTAAGGTCATCTTTCTCTTCCTCTTCCGGTGGGAGTGTGTGTTCATTTTACATTATCGTTGATGAAAATAGTATTTATATTCTCACTGTTTTTTAAGCTATAGTATCATTTCACAGTGATGTCACGAATATATTTGTGCAGGTCTTTTAATAATTAAAAAAGATTAGCATTTCTGCTTGGGGCAAAGTTTAAGCCTTTCTGCAGCAGACAGATTTCACTTTCCACCAATGAGTGAGACGGTAGATTGAAAATTTTCACCGTAGATTTTAGTTCCCTATCTTTCCTCTCTTTGATACCCTTGTTTTTTCTCCCTCTGACCCCTCCTCTGGTTCCTCTTCTTCTTCTATTTTTCTGAAAGAGGAGGGGGAAGCACTAAAAAATTCCCATCATCTCCAATCAATTCTGTTGTACCATTTATAATTTTTGATGGTAGTTGGGTAGAAGGATTGCAATTTGTAGTGCATTCTGTGGGTGTTGTAGTACCCACAGTATCATCCAACTGATGTAATGTTGTTAACACCTCATATGAATTGGAGATTGGAATATTGATACACTGTCTGTCATCCTTAGTCCCTTGGTCAGAGGGAATCTGACGTGTATTCTGCTCTAATGGAACCACACCCGTCTTGCTCACATTCTGTACTGGTCCCACTTTTATTTCTCGTTTTTCTTGTTTTTCTTGATTTTCGTAGGTACCCACAATATTGGTATTGATGTTAGACTCATTTTTGTTCACCTGTTTAGCTTTTGGTGTTCTTCTTCCTCCTTTGTCTTTATGATAAACCCAATTATCATTGCTCATATGTCCATACGATTATGTTTTTGGTATGACGCCTAGGGAACTTTCATTCCCTTGGGGTACGGGCGGTGGGACTCTGGAGGGGCTTTTGCTACTCATATTATGGGTGTTATCACGATTATGAGTGTTTTGATTATGTATGTTTGTATCCCTTCCTCTAGGGTAGTTGTTACGATTTCCTGGTCTCTGTGTGAGGTGGGCCAGGGTCTTGTGTTCCACATGAGCCTTCTTAGCTTCTTTGTGTAAACCCCTCCCTCTCTCAGTTTGCGGTAGGGGTCGGCTTTGGTTTTTGGGAGTTGATGGGACTTGCACAGTGTCCACATGTCCCTGCAAGTCCTCATCTGTTTGAACTTTAAAACAACCTTTCCCCCATTAGAAGATTGTACCTTTCTCATAGTCTGCTATGTCTCTGGCAAACGTATTAATTTTATTTGTAATAAGATTCTCTTCAAAATTTGCTCTCTTGACATTCAGAAGATTCCTACATCTTCGATAACTTGGCACCTGATGGTACTTCTCGAGGGAAGCTAATAGTGCACTAGTTTATTCTGGCTGGCAAGTAGCATTCTATCTCTCTGCATACATAAGATCTCCATCCATTGTGCAGTACATAGGGTAGAGACTTTATCCCAAGTGCTTTGTAGGTCTGGTTCAAGAAAGCCACATCTTTCCTTATTACGCAGCCCTCTTGGAGCAAAACCCTCACTGAGATATTGTTTTATGAAATATAAAAGAAGCTCTAAGTAATGGAGATGAAGCTGACAATGCTTCTTATTTATCGCTAAGGGGATAAATAAGCAGATAGATTGAGTACATGCACACATACCTATCTACTATTTAATCAATCGTGTACAACTTATCTCTATGTATAAAGGAAGTATAATCAACCCCTAATAGACCACTGGAAATAAACACCCAGAAGAGCACTTAAAACAAACTGAGTGTATGTGGAATTTTGTGTATAACAACCTTTCAGAGTTGGTGGTGCCAGAACACTGTAACCCCTCACAGTTACACTTGTTGGGCACAGGAATGGGCCCTGCTGTTACAAATGTGAAAAAAAAGGAAATTACATGCACCTGTCAAACAGGTGCAGAAACATTTGCCTTAGGTGTTGGTAGTGCCCTAAACCAAACATAATATTGGTAGCTAGCATCATCAAGATGGAGAAATAGGATAGGCAGTATAGACAGTCTTCAAGGGATCCCAGATAAAAGAAAATTCAATCAGTTACATCAGCATCAGGGGCTTGATAGCTGCTGTTGATCCAGGACTGATTCATTTTGATAAATGTCAGTCTATTAACAGAGTCTGCGGACAGGCGCACTCTTTTATCTGTCACTAATCCTCCAGCAGCACTGAATGTCTGTTCAGAAAGCACGCTGGATTCAGGACCGGCCAGTAGCTCGATTGCATATTGAGAAAGTTCTGGCCAGTGGTCCATCCTTAAGACACAGTAACCCAGTGGATGCTCAGTTGAAAAGGTCTCCAAGTCTGCTCTTGCCCCTAGATAATCCTGCACCATATGATGCAGATACTGCCGATGGTTGCTTAAACCTAACAGCCCTGGACACTAAGGTCTAAATAATTGTTTAAAGGCATCCGTCAGACGGCTGCCTTCTCCACCGCTCTTCCTCTGACTGAACGAAGTCTCAGAAACACAATGTCCAGGAAATGGTAACCTCCCAGTGTCTGGAAAGGTGTTACACACATTTTTCTTTAAGGCATCGTGAAGATGTTTCATCCTCTGCTCCCTCTGCTAAGACAGGATAAGCTTTGCAACTTTACCCTTGTAACGTTAATCAAGAAGGGTTGCCCGTCAGTACTGATTCCTCTCCTTGATATCATGAATCCTTGAGTCCTTTCGCAGGCTTTGCAGAATCAGGGAGCCCATGGAGCGTAAGATTTAGGAGGCATGAGATTCTGAGTCCTCTGGGTCACTAAGGATGACATTGTCAGGAACTACCTCCTCCCAGCCACGTACAACTCCTTGGGTTTCTGGGGACTGAAAACAATCCCTTGAAAACTGCTGTATGTGTAAGGTACCTGTGATAGGTAGTGTCCAAAGTGGAACTTGTGTGCTGAGGATTCAGTAGTCAGGCAGATTAGGTTGGCAACAGATCAGGCAAAACGGTACACGATCGAAATCCAGACAGTGGTCAGGCAGGCAAAGGTCATACACGAGCTGGCGGTGAAGTACAAAATCAGCAGGCTAGAGAGTAGTCAGGAATTTAGGCAGAAGTTCAACACGGAAATCAAGATCAAAAAGCAGTCACAACACCCAGGGAGCTATTCCACACAAACGAGCGCTGAGAGATAGCATCACTTCCTTTTTATGGGCTGCTTTGATTGAAAATTGTCCACAGCTGGCAGCAGGTGGGGCTAGTGAGTCCAAGGTAATGCTTAATACTGAGAGGACATTTCCAAAAGTCCAGATCTCCTCCGTAGCACAACAGGTAAGGCTGCAGCTGTGGGACCAGGAAGATCCTGGTTCAAATACACCCAGGTACATGACAGTATGTTATCCTCTACATCCATGCTGACACAATCCTCCTCCTCCTCCTCTTCCCCCTATGATGTGTTTGGCAGGAATGGTATCTGCATAAAGGGGGCCTTGAGAGGAAAGGAAGTCCTCCTCTTTCTCCCACTGTTCTGCCTCAAGTGCTCTGTCCATTATTCCACAAAGCGTGTACTCCAGCAGGAACACTGATGCATGCATTGTTGTGGCTCACAATCCTTGTGGCATCCTCAAATGGTGATAGGACAGTGCATGCATCCTTTATCAGTAGCCACTGGCATGGCGAAAATAAGCCAAGCTTCCCTGAGCCTGTCCTTGTGCCATACTCACACAGGTACTCATTGATGGCCCTCTGCTGTGTGTGCAGCTGCTGCAGCATTGCCAATGTGGAGTTGCACCTGGTGGGCATGTTGAATTACAGCCAGCTGAGCACTGGCATTGTATGACCACTGGAAATGGCCGCAGACATTTCTGGCCTGCCTCAGAAGATCTTGTAAGCCTGGGTACCTGGAAACACTGAACCACCAATTCAGGACATGTGCCAAGCATGGAAAACATGTGTCAAGTGTCCCTGTCGGAGGGCAGAGAGTAGGTTGGTGCCATTGTCGCATACAACCATTCATGGCTCAAGCTGCCGTGGCTTAAATCACCTCTGAGCCTGCCCCTGAACAGCTCACAGAATCTCTGCCCTGGTGTGGCTCCTGTCCCATAGACAGACCAACTGAAGCACCACATGGCATCTTTTAGCCTGACTGCTTGTGTAGCCCATTGAACGCGGGCAGAATCGCCACCAGCTTTTTTTGGAGGCGTGGTGGCGGAACCAGCTCCAGCACTAAACCCTGACCTGCATCCTTCCTAGCAGAGTTATCCAGTGTGCCATGAAGGAAATGTAACATCCATGGCCACGCCTCCTGGACCTGGACCATGAGTCAGCAATAATGTGAACCTTGCTGCTGACCACCCTATCCAACAAGGCCAAAACATTGCTTTACACTTGACGGTACAGAGCAGGAATGGCCTTACGTGAATAGGCATCAGTTGTAGTGCTAGCAATTTGGCCAAGCTAGCATTTAGACACTGAGCATGTGGATGGCTGGGACAGTATAATTTTTTTACAGTTCAGAAACTGTGGTAGCGAAATTTGTTTGGTGAAGTCACCAGGTGGTGTATTGCTAGCAGATTGGGTGCAAGTACCTGTGGCACCCATTGCTATACCATCATTCCTCTCAGTGGAGGTTTTTGAGAAGACTTGAGGTATAGTAGGGGTAGAGATCCAAGATGCATTCTTTTATGATGTGGGTCTTTCAGGTGCTGTTGCCAACGGACTGCATGGCAGATCGTCATATGTCTTGTCAAGCATGTGGTACCCAAGCAGCTGATGTTCTGGCTACGCTTGATCCACTTCAGACAGAGATTGCAAACAGCAATGCTGCGGTCTGCTGCACATGTGTTGAAAAAAGCCCACACAAAATGAACTTTTGTAAGTCAGCAGAGAGTCAGCAGTGCCCTGCACCTGTGGAGCTCTGTGGTGTGATGCAATAGTGTGGCTGCCCTTAAGTCAGGCCCTGGAGGATATTCTGCCTCGTTGGAGTTGTGCCTCCTCCTCCTCACTTTCCTCCTCTGTTCTCTCAGGCATCCAAGTACAGTCAGTGCCCCAGGACGACGTCAATCTTTGACAAAACTATTCAGGCGGGCAACGTGCTGACGTCATTGCGACTTACGAAGTCCCGGAAGTACGGGCGTTCTTTTTTAGTATGTACTGGCTGGTATTTTATTCCTGTATGCAAGGGATATACTCTCTCTTTTTTTTTTTTACTTCAATAGATTTTTATTGGTAATGCTTGCAAAACATTAACAAGAGCATCGACTATAACAAAAGAAGTAGCCGATAATCAGCAATAACAGAGAATAGGGGTATACATCCATTGCAGTTCAACATTTATCAATACTGCTTATCCTATTAATTCTCTAAACCAGTTGCTAAAGTAAGGGTATGTCTAATTTTGACATTGTAGAACAAAGTCCGCTCATAGATATGCTCCCGGATATGTTGTCCACTCCCCCAGAGCCCCATTTAGGCACACACTGCTCCAAGGGAGTGGCCCCACACCCGTAGTTATTAATTTGTATTGTGCAGATCTCTTATTCTACGTTCTTAACTTAGTGATTCACTATAACATTTGTGGTCCTAGTGTGTCATATGTGCCGCTACCTTTGGTGTAGAACGGACCATCTAAGGAATGTCGGATTGTATCCATATGAATGGTGATATAAAGTAGTTTTTTTCACCTATAGTGAATCAGTAGGATGTAGGGAAGTAAAAGATAAAATAAGATAATAAGTGAATAAAAGAAGTTTAGAAAGAAATAGAGGGGGGAGAAGGTATGTGGCGCACGAGGGGCGTATGGTCCTCCTCCTCTAACAAGGAGGAAGTGATCTAGTTAATAATTGTTGGGTTGTATTCATTATGGTACCACTCAACCCATGGGTTCCAAGTCTGACACTTGGATAAATAAGTGCCTTGAGAGGCCGCGAACATAAGTTCGTAAGAAATATGTAGGTTCGTGGTAATTATCACATCTTTGATGGTGGGAATCTCTACTTTTAGCCATCGTCTCGTGAGTTCCAGACGGGCGCTCGTAAGGATCTGAATAGTTACATTTCTCATAGGGTATGGTATCGTCTCGATTCCCAGAGTTAGCATAGCCATACTAGGACCACTAGGGCACCGATACTTAGTGACCTTGTGAATAACGTAAAATACGTTGAGCCAATAATGTCGTATTTTGGGGCACGCCCATAGGATATGAGAAATAGAACCTCTAAGTCCGCAGTTTCTCCAACATAGTGGAGAAGCGTCAGGGTTAAACCCTGCTATCCGTGTGGGGGTCAGATACCATCTTAAGTATATCTTTTGGTAAAGTTCCCATAGATTTACACATTTAGTGGCTTTGTATATGGACGAAATGGCCCGTTGCCACTGTTCACTGGAATATGACATATTAAGGTCAATTTCCCAGGTTCTCATAGTAGGAGATTTGACACAGATCGACTTAAGATGTAGAAGATCATAGAACATGGAAATACCCTTAATAGTAGACTTGGGATTAGTCAAGTATAAAAAGATTTTCCAGGGGACTTTCGCATTAATAGGCGTTTTGGATTTCAATAGGTGGGAGATTCTTAAATATGCGAACTGGTCTCTAGGTTCTAAGTCATTGTCTATCTGTAGTGCTCTAAAAGACTTTAACGCAGGTCCTATGTAAAGATCGTCGATAGAGTTGATCCCCTTGTGTACCCAGTGGTTAATATTCAGGTCCGGTATTAGTAGCGCTAAACTCGTGATAGGTATAGGTATAGATTTCATAGGGATATCTGTTTCGGGTAAGTCTAGGAGCACCGTCCAAGCAGACAGGGAGGCTGCCATAGTAGGTGAGAATTTTAAGGAGCAACGAGGCATGTGCTCATAGGTCAGTAGCAAGTCATGCAGTCTATGAGTTGGAGCCTGGAACATTTCCAGTCTTTGCCATCTCGTTACATGGTTGCCAGGGAACCAGGATTTCAGTTGTGCTAGAATTGCTGCATAGTAGTAATCTTTTAGTAACACATGCCCCACTCCTCCTGCCCCTCTTGTTTTAATCAGTTTGTGGAATGCACATTTAGCTCTTTTTCCCTGCCAGAGGAATCCATTAATCATGGACTGCGCCCGGGCGAAGAAATTGTTTGGCACTGGTATGGGGAGGGCTCTGAAGATATATAGAAGTTGGGGGAGTAGCATCATCTTAAATGCCGCTAGACGCCCCGACCAGGTTGATTCCGTCTTAGATAAAGTTTGCAGTTTTTGAGGTAGGGTTAATAGGTTGTTAGTGTAATTGGCTTCCATGGTCTTGTGTATGTCTGCGGTTAGTGTCACCCCTAGATATTTTATACCTTCTGTGGCCCATCTGTATGGGAACTGCTTTTGGAGGATATCACATGTGAGTTGATCTATTCCTAGACCAAGTATATAAGATTTGTTGTCGTTAACCTTATAATAAGAGACTTTATTGAATAAGCTTAAAGCTTTGTGTGCCGCCGCCAGAGAGGAGCCCACCTTAGTCAATATCATGATGATGTCGTCAGCAAAAAGACTTATAGAGTGACTATCTTGGCCTATGGGGAATCCTATTATTTTTGAGTGACTTCTAATGTAAATAGCCAAAGGTTCCATTAATAGGTTAAAAATTAAGGGAGATAAAGGACAGCCTTTCCTAGTCCCATTTGTAATAGCAAATGGTGCGGATATAGTGCCAGACATAAAGACCTTGGCTGAAGGCTTAGAATATAAAGCCATAATTGCTGAGAATATATGTCCCCTAAACCCAAATGATTCCAATACCTTGGCCAGATACAACCAATGTATTCGATCAAAGGCCTTCTCTGCATCCAACGCCAGGAGCAGAGAAGGCCTTCTCTGTGTTTTCGCTAGATGTATTATATTAATCATGCGTCTAGTCGCATCAGAGGCTTGTCTATGTTTAGTAAAGCCAGACTGGTCAGGATGAATTAGAGTGGGTAAAATATCCAATAGGCGAGAAGCCAAAAGTTTAGCATACAGTTTCAGGTCAATATTTAATAATGAGATTGGTCTAAAGTTAGATGGAGTGGTGGGCTCCTTTCCAGGCTTCGGCAGGGCTACCACTAAGGCTTCCAACATCTCAGTAGGGAAAGAGGCCGAGGCAGCTGCTGATGTGAATACCGGTGCCAAGAAGGGGGTCAATATATTTTTAAATTCCTTGTAGTATTCACTGCTAAACCCATCCGGCCCCGGTGATTTATTTATGGGTAGGGAGTCTATAGTTTTCTGAATTTCATCTTCAGAGAATGAGTGATTAAGAGATTGTAACTGTTGAGGTGACAATTTTGGTATCGCTAGTTTCCCCAAGAAATCATTAATGATCTCAGGGGTCGGTTGTATAGTGGCAGTGTCATCTTTCAAATTGTATAGGGATCCATAATAGTGGCTGAAAGCGTCCACAATTCTTTGGGGATGGAATTCCTTCTGGTTGGTAGCCGGGTGTAAAATATACGGAATTCTAGACTTGTATCTATGGCCCTGGAGATTCTGTGCTAGGAGTTTACCTGCCTTATTACCATTGGCGTAGTAATTCATTTTAAGTCTTTTGGTGGCTTTTTCAAAACTATCTAAAAGATGTAACCTAAGTTCGTATCTAAGTTGCGTAAATTTTTGCGTGGTATTTTGGTCAAGTGATACTTTGTTTTGGATTTCCAATTCTGAGATCTGTTTAGTTAATTCTACTGTTCACTGCTGCCTCCGCCTCCTCACCCCCGCTCCTATTTGAATAAACATACCTCTTATAAATGCCTTATGGGCGTTCCACAGTACAAAAGGGCATTGCACAGAATTAGCATTATCTCTGAAAAAATTGTTTAAATGCTTCGTTATTTGCTCTCTTGTGGCAGTCTGTTGTAATACAAAAGTGTTCAGCCTCCACACTGGGCTAGGTCTGAGGTAGGTGGTGTTGCCAAGTGTCAATACAATTGAGGCATGATCTGACCACGTTATAGAATTGATGCGGACATCTTTGGTATTTAGTAGGATTTGTTGGTCAACTACGGCAAGATCAATCCTAGTATATATCTTGTGGGGTGCAGAGAAAAAAGTAAAGTCTCTTTCATTACCATGAATACATCTCCAGGCATCGTAAACACCATATTTCCTGAAAGAAGAATTTAATGAAGGCGGGCTGCGCAAGGGTTTGGACGTTGAGTCAATTGATGGATCTGGGGTAAGGTTAAAGTCTCCACACAAAATAAGTGGGCCCTTCTGGCATTTCCTGACCCTTCTCAACAATGTGTTAAAAAAATGCACCTGGTGTTTGTTTGGTGAGTAAGCAGTCACTAGGGTATATGGCGCAGAGTCAATTGTACACAGTAGAATCAGATATCTGCCCAAGGGGTCCTGGATCTCTTGATGCAACGTGAACGCTACTGAGTCACGAACAGCTATTAATACTCCTCTACTTTTGGTGTCCGCATTAGCTGTGTATACAAACGGGAAGTTCTTGTGTGTACATTTTGGTGGCGCTGTCTTGCAGAAATGTGTCTCTTGAACACATATAATGTCTCCCTTGTGTAACATTGCTTCTTGCCACATGGATTTGCGTTTCACGGGGTGATTAAGCCCCTTAGCGTTTATTGACACTATGTTAACAGCCATAATCTAATTATAGAGTAAGTCTTGAAACTGAGATGAAGCCTCTATCTCAACACTTGGTCTATATATAGTCGTTATGCTGAAGATGTAGTGTTGGTGATAGGACTTACTAGGTCTGATCTTTGGAGGTGTTGACAGCGCCATGTAGGATTGCAGGTGGTTGATATCTCGGTTGGCGATTACTGCTTCCGCTGATGTCATCCTGGTGATTTCTCGTTGCGTGGATACGACGATGAGTTCAGAGCTGTATCGACCACGTCCAACGTGCACCACATAAAGAGTTGGGAAAAGAGAGGAGAAGAGAAAAAAAGAAAAAAAAAAAATAGAGAACAAACAGTGGGAGGAGAACAAAGAGAGGTTAACAGTCAACTTTGTTACATTGATCTTAATGTAACTCAACTTGGGGGTATTGGTACCCAATGACAGCTTATCGCTGTTGGTCAGTATTGGGGAACAAGTTCAGTTCTAGCGACTCCTATGGTCAGGGACAGAATATGAATGCAATGCCATCCTATGGTGTTTAGGAGTGGGAAGAGGCATTTTTATTAGTGACAGCTTTCCACTCTTGGGAGAGTCGGCGAGGGTTGCTGGCTGGTGCAGGATCCTCTGGCAGTTCTGGTAAGATATCCCATTCTCTCAGGAGAGCAATGCCCTTCTTCAGGGATTCACAGTATATGTGCGGTTGTTCCTGGTGACAGTTAGTTTCGTGGGGTAGCCCCACCTGTACACGATTTTATGGTTACGCAGCGCTTTTGTCACCGTGTTCAGGCTTTTGCGTTTCTGCAATGTGTATTGCGACAGATCCGCGAAAAATTGCAGGTTTTGGCACTGAGCAGGTATCTGGTCCTGCTTTCTCATTACATACATAAGTTGCTCTTTAACATGGAAGAAGTGTAATCTGAGGATTACATCCCTGGGTATTTGGTCAGACAGGTGGGAGGGTTTAGGTAGTCTATGGATTCTGTCGATGGTTATGTCTAAATCTGTAAGTGATGGTACAAGGGATTTGAATATGGCGGCAGTATGAGTGGCTAGATCTGCTTGCAGAACAGATTCAGGAATCCCTCTTATCTTTAGATTGTTCTTTCTGGATCTGTCCTCCAAATCTGCTATTTTAGCCTTGATCCAGTCTGATTCTGCTTCGGTATCTTCCTGGGCATCTACTAGCTCATTGATGACAGAAGCATATTCCCCCATTTTAGTTTCTATGTGATCTACCCTGTTCCCCACCTCTTGGATATCTCTGTTGGTACGATGCAGGTATCCTACCATGTCTGTTTGCAAGGTACTTCTCAGTGACAAAAGCATGTCTTTTAGGACAGTGTCCATGACCGGCATATTTTGTGTGGGGAAAGATTCGATGGAGTCTGGGAGTTCTCTGGTGTCATCCCCCGAGGCTGAGGCCGGGCTCCCTGCTCTATCCAATCCCTCGGCATCTAGCCTGGGTCTGGTCTTTGCTGGGCTGCAGGTGGATGGGGTAGAAGGACAGTGTCCCCCATCATCCAGGGAGTCTCTTATTTGGGAGCGATTACCTTGTTGTGAGGATCTTTGCTGCCTCGAGGTCTCCGGTGAAAAGTAGGCCTCAGCGTCATCTTGCCCCTCGGCCTTGCCGCTCGTGGGATAAAAATCCGTCAGGCGCTGCAGTTTTTTATCCTTCCGTCTCTTCCCGGACATGATCGGTGATACTCGGTGCTGTACCAGCCGTTTGTGTCGATGGATCCGCTATGGATGGTCGGTTAGTGCCGCTATTGTCCCAGAGTTCGCCGCAGCTCCTCTAATTCATGTCCATCCGGCTCGCTCGCTAGGCCACGCCCCTCACTCTCTCTTTTTTTAATTATCACTTTGCAGAGCCATCGGTTGCCGAATGGATTACAGCCTAGAGGCCTTGGCAGGGTAATCAGCCACAGGCGATATAGACCTTCCTATAGGTCCAAAGTATCTGGTAAACAGACATTTTTCTTCGGTGGTGGTCACCTATGATGTCAGCAGCACAGGAGACCAGGAATGCTTGGAGTGCATATATGAACTTGGATTAAGAATTTGGGAGTGTGACACTTTCTGTTTTCTCACTATCTTGGCCCTGCATTCTTCTTCCTTCTATTACACAGGATTGTGTATTATTGGATGTTTATGCTGACCTATTTTTCTTCATTGAAGACAGACTTTATTTTATTGTATTGCACTGGCCAATGCATATGTTGAGATGTTCATGATTATTATTCTTCTTTAAAGGTTATGCGCAACTCTGTTTTTTAGCTTATGTATTTTTGTGATATCACACATGTGAGTTGCTTATTTCGGTTTCTGATAATTTATTTGATTCATTTATTTACTTGTTAATAGCGTGTATTTTTTCCCCTTTATACAAGTACAGTCAGTGACCTCACCATCCCCTCCCTCCTTGTCACTGTAGCAAAGTTGGCAGTATGCTGCAGCTGGGGGAACATGACTGCTTGTTTCTTGTTGGTCATTGGCACCCCCTCTCTCTAGGCTCATGTTACTCCCTTCCTCAAATTGCTGTGAATCCTCCAGCAGCATGTAACCGACACTATGATCGAATAATTCAGGTAACTCCTCTGTGCATGATGGTGGGGCTATAGAAGGAGTAGCTGTGGACAATGAGCCAGTGAAAGAGGCCGCTTTGTCAGCTGTGGGGGAAGGCAAACTAGTATGAGCCAGGGTGACAGAGGATGAGGAGGATGGGGACGGCTTAGTTATCCACTCCACCAACTCTTCTACATGTTGTGGCTCAATAACACGGTCAGCAGAGGAAAAAAAGGACAAGCGTTCCATGCCTGCAAAGGATGCACCATGTCTGCGGCCACCACTTTTCACTGTAGACACAGAGGCTGCTTGCCCTCTTTTAGTGGCCTGTGAGCGACTGTCTCAAGTTGTTGGCCTTTCAGACATGATGGGGATTTTTGGGGGGACTTTTTATATCTTTTTATTATAGAGTGTGGGTGGAAATATGGTGCTTGGGTGCAATACTTTTGTGCTTGGTGCACTATAAGGCCCCTTTCACATGGAGGCGTTTTTACCGCGTTTTCGCTGTAAAAATAGCACTGTAAAAATGCCTGAAATAATCCTGCCCCATCATTCTCAATGTGAAAGCCCTGAGGGCTTTCACACTGAGGTGTTTTGCTGGCTGTGCGTTGGAAAAAAATCCTGCAAACAGCTTCTTTGGAGCATCTTTAGGGCGCTAAAAATAACGCTGTAAAAACTCCTATCTCCATTGAAATGAATGAGTAACACGGTAAAAACGCGGTAATAACACGGTAAAACGCGGTAAAACGCGGTAAAACACATAGGCGTTAGCGCTATTTTTACCGCGAACGGTAAAATCGCGGTAAAAAAATTCATAATTTTTTTGCGTTTTTTCAACGCCTCAGTGTGAAAGGGGCCTTAACCATTTTATTATATATATTTTTTTAAATAATGAAAATAAGGGCGCAGCAATTGTGGAGAATTTTGTTTTACTGCTGCTGCAAAAAATAAATAAAATAAATGTAAAAAAAAAAAAATGTAAAAAAAACAAACAGTGGTGACACAGAAGGAAGTCCACCTGCGACTCAAAAGAAGGAAAAGCACTTATGAAGATTTTTTTTTTGCTGCTGCTGAAAACCCCCCCCCCCCCCCCCCCCCAAAAAAAAAACAAGGGAACCACTGCTGATGCAGAAAGAGGAACTCCTGCGATGCAGAAGGGGGGACAGCAATTATGCCCTAAATATTCTTATTGCTGCTGCACCGCTGGAAAAAAAAAAAAAAAAAAAAAAGTATATCACTGCTGAGAAGGGATGAGCCGAACACCCCCCTGTTCGGTTCGCACCAGAACCTGAGAACAGCCAGAATGTTCGCGGGAACTCTAGAACCCTATTAAATACAATGGACTCGAACGTTCGAAATCAAAAGTGCTAATTATAAAGGCTAATATGTAAGTTATTGTCCTAAAAAGTGTTTGGGGACCCGGGTCCTGCCCCAGGGGACATGTATCAATGCAAAAAAAAAAGTTTTAAAAACGGTCGTTTTTTCGGGAGCAGTGATTTTAATAATGCTTAAAGTGAAACAATAAAAGTGAAATATTCCTTTACATTTTGTACCTGGGGGGTGTGTATAGTATGCATGTAAAGTCGCGCTTGTTTCCCGTGCTTAGAACTGTCCCTGCACAAAGTGTCATTTCTGAAGGAAAAAAAGTCATTTAAAACTCACTCGTGGCTATAGTGAATTGTCGGCTCCCGGCAATACAGAGAAAAGTCATTGATAAAAAATAAAAAAAAAGCGTGGGGGTCCCCCCAAATTCAATTACCAGGCCCTTCAGGTCTGGTATAGATATTAAGGGGAACCCTGCTGCAAATAAAAAAAAAATGCGTGGAGTTCCCCCAAATATCCATACCAGGCCCTTCAGGTCTGGTAAGGATTTTAAGGGGAACTCCACCCCAAATTTTAAAAAAATGCCGTGGAGTTCCCCCAAAAATCCATACCAGACCCTTTATCCGAGCACGCAACCTGGCAGGCCGCAGGAAAAGAGGGGGGGACAAGAGAGCGCCCCCCCTCTTGAATCGTACCAGGCCACATGCCCTCAACATGGGGAGGAAGTCCCCATGTTGATGGGGACAAGGGCCTCATCCCCACAACCCTTGCCCGGTGGTTATGGGGGTCTGCGGGCAGGGGGCTTATCGGAATCTGGAAGACCCCTTTAACAAAGGGGACCCCCAGATCCCGCCCCCCCTATGTGAATTGGTAAGGGGTACATTGTACCCCTACTATTTCACAAAGAAAGTGTAAAAAAAAATGTAAAAAAAACACACAGACACCTTGGAAAAGTCCTTTATTAAAACAAACAAAAAAAAAACATTCGAGTGGTGAAATCCAGTGTCCCACGGAGATCCGATGTCCAGCACTGTCCACACAAAACGTCATTGGCTGAGCCTGAGTGGACCTGATGGGGAACTTCCTCCGCAGTGTATTAAATGAATAGACCCGCCCCTTCTAAAGTTCCCCATCAGGTCCGCTCAGCCAATGACGTAGGTGTAAGGCTAAGCGGACCAGATGCGGAACGTGAGAAGGGGCGGGTCTAATCATTTATTACACTGTGGAGGAAGTTCCCCATCAGGCCCGCCCCCTCGTATGTCAGACCCTGCCTACGTCATTGGCTGAGCGGACCTGATGGGGAACTGCCTCCGCAGTGTAATAAATGAATAGACCCGCCCCTTCTAAAGTTCACCATCAGGTCCGCTCAGCCAATGACGTAGGTGTAAGGCTAAGCGGACCAGATGTGGAACGTGAGAAGGGGCGGGTCTATTCATTTATTACACTGTGGAGGAAGTTCCCCATCAGGTCCGCCCCCTCGTATGTCAGACCCCGCCTACATCATTGGCTGAGCGGACCTGATGGGGAACTGCCTCCGCAGTGTAATAAATGAATAGACCCGCCCCTTCTCACGTTCCGCATCTGGTCCGCTTAGCCTTACACCTGTACGTCATTGGCTGAGCGGACCTGATGGGGAACTTTAGAAGGGGCGGGTCTATTCATTTAATACACTGCGGAGGAAGTTCCCTATCAGGTCCGCTCAGGCTCAGCCAATGATGTTTCGCGTGGACAGCGCTGGACATCGGATCACTGCGGGACACTGGATTTCATCACTGGAATGTTTTTTTTTTTTTTTAATAAAGGACTTTTTCAAGGTGTCTGTGTGTTTTTTTTACATTTTTTTTACACTTTCTACATGAAATGGTAGGGGTACAATGTACCCCTTACCAATTCACATAGGGGGGGGGTGGGATCTGGGGGTCCACTTTGTTAAAGGGGTCTTCCAGATTCCGATAAGCCCCCTGCCCGCAGACCCCCACAACCACCGGGCAAGGGTTGTGGGGATGAGGACCTTGTCCCCATCAACATGGGGACATCCTCCCCATGTTGAAGGCATGTGGCCTGGTACGGTTCAGGAGGGGGGGGGGAGCTCTCTCGTCCCCCCCTCTTTTCCTGCGGCCTGCCCAGTTGCGTGCTCGGATAAGGGTCTGGTATGGATTTTTGGGGGAACTCCACGTCATTTTTTTTTAATTTGGGGTGGAGTTCCCCTTAAAATTCATACCAGACCTGAAGGGCCTGGTATGGATATTTGGGGGAACTCCACGCATTTTTTTTCTAAATTTGCGGCAGGGTACCCCTTAATATCCATACCAGACCTGAAGGGCCTGGTAATTGAATTTGGGGGGACCCCCATGCTTTTTTTTATTTTTATCAATGACTTTTCTATATATTGTCGGGAGCTGACAATTCATTATATTCGCGAGTGAGTTTTAAATGACTTTTTTTCCTTCAGAAATTACACTTTGTGCTGGGACAGTTCTAAGCACGGGAAACATGCGCGACTTTACATGCATACTATACACACCCCCCAGGTATGAAATTTAAAGGAATATTTCACTTTTATTGTTTCACTTTAAGCATTATTAAAATCACTGCTCCCGAAAAAACTGCAGTTTTTAAAACTTTTTTTTGCATTGATACATGTCCCCTGGGGCAGGACTCGGGTCCCCAAACACTTTTTATGACAATAACTTGTATATAAGCCTTTAAAATTAGCACTTTAGATTTCTCTCATAGACTTTTCGAATTTGCCGCGAACACCCCAAATTGTTCGCTGTTCCGCAAACAGGCAATGTTCGAGTCGAACATGAGTTTGACTCGAACTCAAAGCTCATCCCTACGCAGAAGGAATAACACCTGCGACACAGAAGGGCAAGTACTAATGATGCAGCAACAGAACCTGATACTGCAAGGAAAAAAAAAAAAATGTAAGGAAAAAATAAATGGGATCAGTGGTGACATACAAGTGTTGTACACTATTATTCACACTACACTACACTGTATTATATACTCTGCACTACACTGTATTATATACACTGTACTACACTGTATTATATAGATACTGTATACTCTGCACTGCACTATATACACTACACTGACTGCACTGTATTATATACACTACACTGACTGCACTGTAGTGCACTGTATTATATATTCTACACTGACTACACTGTATTATATACACTACACTGACTGCATTGTATAATATATTCTACACCGACTGCACTTTATTATACATTCTACACTGACTGCACTGTATTATACATTCAACACCAGGGGTGTTAAAATCAATTTCATCTAGGGCCGCATCAGCATTATGATTGCCCTCAAAAGGGCCGGTTATCTGAAAGATTAGATGTCCAGCACATCCCCTCCCCTTTACATTAGATGTTAAGAGCCACCCCACCTTAAGAAGTTGAGTCCCCCACTCTCCCTTACATCACAGTGCTCCCCCCTTTCCTTATGCTGCTGCTGAGAAGAAGCTGGATGCATTGCTTAAAAGCAGAAAGTAAGGGTCTGGAGGAGGACCAGAGGAGGGCTGGAGCTCTCCTGCAGCTGCAGGAGAGGTGCGAGGGCCACATAAAATGGCCCGGAGGGTCGGATTTGGCCCACGTGCCTTGTGTTTGACACCTGTGTTCTACACTGACTGCACGCTCAATCCACTAACTAACCTGCCCAATCTCTCTCCAGTGCACTATAACACACTACATACACCCGGCGTGTAAGCAGCCTTATATAGTGTGGAGAGTGGACTCTGACAGTACATTGCGCTGTGATTGGCTCCGCGCAGGGTGAATGTCCCACAAGCGGCGCATATGTTTGTTTTAAGAACAAGTCTTTTTCACTAACTGGCTTTCTTCTAATTTTGTTATTCTAATTCGACTTAAATACTCCCACTTAAGCCTCGTACACACAATCGGATATCCTATGGATTCTAATCCGATGGTTTTGTCCATCGGAAATCCGATGAAGCTGACTTCCATCAGTCCTGCCTACACACCATGAGTCAAAAAACCGACCGTTCCAAACGAGGTGACGTAAAACACTCGGATGAGCCGAGAAAAATGAAGTTCAATGCTTCTGAGCATGCGTCGACTTGATTTTGAGCATGCGTGGGTTTTTTAACCGATGGACTTGCCCATAGACGATCGGAATTTGCTATCGGTTTTTGATCCATCGGAAAAATTTAAAACATGTTCTATTTTTTAAAACCAATGGAAAAAAGACCGATGGGTCCCATACACGATCGGTTTGTCTGATGAAAAAAGTCCATCGGACTGTTTTCATCGGTAAAACCGATCGTGTGTACAGGGCTTCACTACAAAGTCTTCCAGATTGTTTGTAGCTCTGAGCCATCTGCCCTGATATTACAGCTTTTATTGTAAGGTAAGATGCAGCTAACACAAGACATGTCTACTAATAACAAGTTCAGCACAATCGTTTCTGTAACCTCTCATGTGATAATTCTAGAATAACAAGTTGTGCTAAGAATAAATCAGATACAGTCACATTTAATAGTAAACATAATTCCTGAAAGCAGAAAATGTGTACTGAAGTAATGTTCTTATATTAACTAATATTGTTTCTTGTCAGTGTTTTATAATGTTTACACTGAATACTTTATTCAGCTTTAAAGGTATTGTACAGTTTATATTTATTTTTATTTAAAAGATAAAACATACTTGTTGAAGTTGGTAAACCCCAGCTGAAGTCTCACACCTTTTTATATGTTTATAGTCCTTCACACCCTGAATTTTATGACTGGTTGACAGTTTTTTTCCCAATACCCCCAATTTAACAGAAAAATGGAGGGTCTGCTATATGCAGTTAATTTCTAAAATGTTTGTGATCTGAAAGCAGCAATTAGGCTGCATCCAGTCTAAGTGGTCTTTGATCTCTAGATGTGGCAGGTGGTCAGGGCCGGATTTCCCACAAGGCCACCGAGGCCAGGCCTCGGGGCGGCACTGGGTGTAGGGGCGGCGCCGCCCATCCTCCCGCGGCCACCTCCCCCACTAATGTAACTCCCGGCGCCGCGGCCGGCCTGCTGGAGCGCGGTGCCAGCACAGCAAATGCTAATTGTGCTACTTGGCCTGGGGAGGGGAGTGACAGGCGCCCCCATGACAGCCGATGACTGGCCAGAGTGGCGCAAGCGTAGCCTAATGCTCCGCCTACCCTCCTCTGCGTGCCATCATCTTCTCCCCGAGCGGTGAATGTGACGTGAGGTGAAGAGGTGAAGAGGAGAAGAGAGGACGGGAGAAGGAATGTATGGCGCCAAGGATAGCAGCCAGGTACTACTTCTTGATCCTCGTCATATTCATATGTGCCAACCAGAAGCAAGCAGCAAAATATAAGCAAAATATAATGCTCAGTGGATTAAATAAATATTCATAGCCATATCATACATAAACTGTAATAAAGTGACTTGTGAACAGCTGTTGCACAAATCACTTTATAAAGCCCTGTACACACGGCCGAGAATCTCGTCAGGAAAAAAAACGTTTTTCCTGACGAGATTCTTGACAAGAATCTTGTCCCGGCCGAGTGTACACACGTACATTTCAAACGTTTTGGCTCCACCAATGATTATAGACTATCACCATAAAATGCACAATTACAAGTCCAGGAAACATCTGCACAGTTGTTGATAGGAGGAAGATCTCTAGAATGAATATTGAGTTGTTTCAAAAAGAAATGAATGAAAGGAATAAAAGTGGAAGCAATATTCCCCATGTGATAAGGAAAAGCTCATTAACATCATCAGCATTACAATGAGCAAGTGCCCAATGTCTGTTTCATATTTAAGAATGTGTATGCGCCCGTACGCGCAATGATTCCGCGAATCTGGCGACAGCATGCGCCATGTCGCAATAATTATTTCTGCCAGTGCAAATGCGCCAACATTTTCTTAAATCAGCCCCTAAGAGTAGCAATTTGTGAAACGCGTCAACCATACTCTCCTCCGTGTGTGTCATGATGTTATTGTGAATCTATTCGTAATGTTGGATGATTTTATGGAATAAAGCAATTTTCCTTGTATCCTGGAGTGAGGTCATTCTATTTCTTCTTTGGATTATCTGGTCAGATCACAGACTGAACCAGCACCTGCTCATCAAGGAGAGGATTACTTCACCTGAAGCAGTGTTGCCCCTCCCTTTTGTTTCAGTCAGCTTCCTCTGCCAGCTACTGTTGAATATGCTACAGCAGTCTGTATCAGATGACTTAATTTTAGGGTTATGAATATTTATCAGCCCATTTAATGACTTTAGAGCTTTTCCTAGCGTACATAGCCGCCAAGTGTATGACTCGGCCCCGCTGCCCGGCGGCCGCGTCATTGGATTTGATCAACAGCAGTGGGAGCCAATGGCTGCGCTGCTATCAATCTATCCAATAAAGAGCCTAGAAGCCGCGGGGAGAACGACGCGGGATCGCGCACACGGAAGTTTGGGGCTCAGGTAAGTAAAACAGGGGGCTCGGGGGGGCCGGACAGTGCAAGGTGTTTTTTCACCTTAATGCATAGAATGCATTAAGGTGAAAAAACACGAGGCTTTACAACAACTTTAATAAACTTTTATTAAAAACTAAAATAAATTAAAAACCATGTGTCATAAATAAATCATCCGTTGACCAGTTCAGAAATAAATAGACTTAGTCCATTAAACTGCAACATGTCATCTTCCAGATTAAATCATGAAATACACTGTGACATTTAAGTTCTGGATTCTAAAAATAGTAAAAAAGAGGCACCCAGTACCCAGAGATAAGTATTAGGCTTACCAGAGATTATGAGGTAGCTCTCAAATAGAGACAGACAGCACATACAGTATGTTATAATCCCCGGGATGGATCTCTCTGTGAGAGAGATTACAATTACGCTGCAGCTCGATCCACAGCAGTTTCCACACAGCAGCTCTTCAATTGTCCACTCAGTAACACCATAAGTCTGTAGCACAAAAAGAGGGCTCTTAAAAGTGCATAAAATCAAAACCTTTAGCTGAGAAACTTACAGAGCCGCCGCTGCCTCTCTGGACAGCAGCGTGTGATGTTAGCAAACTCCACCCTGAGCGTTTCATCCAATGGAACATCAACAGGGGCTGGGCATGCTGACAGACCACACTATAGCATAAAGGCTTAGCAGCTCATGTATCCCTCCCCTCACCAACAACGCTAGAGGGCTATGGCATGCACAAAGGATGGAGGATTGCTAGAGAATTTACTCTGTTTGGAGTAGTCAATTTTTCCAGCAAGTTCAAAGACACATTGCAATTAAATAAAAAAAACATTTATGTGCTTTAACATGCACATTTTTAAGTTGGTGACAGGGTCTCTTTAAGATGCTCAATATCAGTAAGCCTACTAGTAGCAACCTTAGTTTGTAAGAACAGGGAGCCAAACTGAAAAGTTTGAGTTTCGAAATATAGTGTGATTTAGGGTATCCTGATTGTTCATAACCCACTTCAATTATTCTGCAGTTCTGCAATAAAGTCTTGTTCAGTAGTTTTCACAAAGTGACTGGTGCCCAAGAAAAAAACAAGCCTAAGGTGGATGTGCCTGGAAAACTACGGCTTAATAACTGGTCTGGGAGATCTCAATGTGGCCTATTATGACATATGTAGGTCAGTTACTGTAACCTCAGGGTAAATAGCATTATGCAGAATTATGAAAAAGTTGTCAGTACAAGGTGTTTGCAACTGCATGTGGCATTCTCCTAGGTAGGTGCTAGAAGAGAGTATAGTTTTTGGGTCCTTCTACTTACCAGGAAGGCTGCCATGTAAATTTAGATGCCTACCAGGGAGCAGGGATAATTTGATAGGGTCTTCTCTTGGTGCTCAGATGCTGCTCATGTTGTCTGAATATTTCACACTGATGGGATGGGGCATATTGGACAGTGGGAGGAAACCTGACAAGTGAGAGCATAGGCATAGTTACAGCCCTGGCCATTGGCAGAGGAAAGTGCCTCAATGCATGCTGGGTGACCGTATATATAGTTACATAGTTAGTCAGGTTGAAATAAGACACAAGTCCATCCAGTTCAACCATAAAAAAATTAAAAAAATAACAAAAAATAAATAAAAAATATCGTACAATCCCATATACCCAATTCTATACCCACAGTTGATCCAGAGGAGGGCAAAAAACCCCAGCAGAGCATGATCCAATTTGCTACAGCAGGGGAAAAATTTCCTTCCTGATCCCCCGAGAGGCAATCGGAATTCCCCGGATCAACTTTACCTATAAATGTCAGTACCTTGATATATTATGTACATTTAAGAAAGAATCCAGGCCCTTCTTAAAGCAATCTACTGAGCTGGCCAGAACCACCTCTGCAGGGAGTCTATTCCACATTTTCACAGCTCTTACTGTGAAGAAACCTTTCCGTATTTGGAGGTGAAATCTCTTTTCCTCTAGACGCAAAGAGTGCCCCCTTGTCCTTTGTGTTGACCGTAAAGTGAATAACTCAACACCAAGTTCACAATATGGACCCCTTATATATTTGTACATGTTGATCATATCCCCCCTTAATCTCCTCTTCTCAAGAGTGAATAAATTCAGTTCCTCTAATCTTTCCTCATAGCTGAGCTCCTCTATGCCTCTTATCAGTTTGGTTGCCCTTCTCTGCACATTCTCCAGTTCCCCAATATCCTTTTTGAGAACTGGGGCCCAAAACTGAACTGCATATTCCAGATGAGGTCTTACTAACGATTTTTACAGGGGCAAAATTATATCTCTCTCTCTGGAGTCCATACCTCTCTTAATACAAGAAAGGACTTTTCTCGCTTTGGAAACCGCAGCGTGGCATTGCATGCCATTATTGAGCTTATGATCTACCAAAACCCCCAGATCCTTCTCCACTAAGGATCCCCCCAGTTGTACGCCCCCTAGTATGTATAATGCATTCATATTCTTCGCCCCCAAGTGCATAATTTTACGTTTATCAACATTAAACCTCATCTGCCACATAGTCGTCCAATTAGACAGAGCATTGAGGTCGGCTTGTAAATTGGCGACATCCTGTAAGGACGTTATTCCACTGCATAGCTTGGTGTCATCTGCAAAGACAGAAATTTTACTTTTGATCTCAGGCCCAATATCATTTATAAAGATATTAAAAAGTAAGGGTCCCAGCACTGAACCTTGGGGTACACCACTGAAAACCTTAGACCATTCAGACCATAGCTTGGTGTCATCTGCAAAGACAGAAATTTTACTTTTGATCTCAGGCCCAATATCATTTATAAAGATATTAAAAAGTAAGGGTCCCAGCACTGAACCTTGGGGTACACCACTGAAAACCTTAGACCATTCAGAGTAAGAATCATTAACTACTACTCTCTGAATTCTGTCTTTTAGCCAGTTTTCTATCCATTTACAAACTGATATTTCCAATCCTGTAGACTTTACCTTGCACATGAGCCGTGTGTGGGGAACTGTATCGAACGCTTTTGCAAAATCCAAGTATACCACATCCACAGCCACCCCTCTGTCCAAGGTTTTACTTACCTCTTCATAAAAATAAATCAGGTTTGTCTGACAACTTCTGTCTTTCATGAATCCATGCTGTCTGTTGCTTAAAATATTTTTTTCCAGCAAGAACTTATCTTTGTGGTCTTTTATTAATCTCTCCAGTATCTTCCCAACTATAGAAGTTAAATTAACAGGTCTATAGTTACTTGGTAAATACTTTGTTCACTTTTTAAATATAGGCACCACATTGGCCCTGCGCCAATCCAGTGGTACTATTCCTGTCATTAATGAGTCCCTAAAAATTAAATACAATGGCTTTGAAATTACAGAGCTCAATTCTTTTAGGATCCGTGGGTGTATGCCATCTGGTCCAGGTGCTTTATCCACCTTTATTGTGTCTATATGGACTATATCACCTTTGAGCCATTGTGGATTTGGGGCTGTGTCACTACCACCCCCATTTTGGACTTGAGCTCCTCCATGCTCCATTGTATACACAGAGCTGAAGAAAGTATTTAATAAAATAGCCTTCTCTTTGTCCCCAGTCACCCACTCTAGATTATTTTGTAAAGATCCTACATGCTCAGACTTGACCTTTTTACTATTAATATATTTGAAGTATTTTTTGGGGTTTGTCCTACTACCTTTTGCAATCTGTCGTTCATTTTGAATTTTTGCATCCTTGATTTCCTTTTTACATATCCTGTTATATTCTTTGTAACATTTAAATGACACTAGTGTTCCCTCATTTTTATATTTTTTAAAAGCTCTTTTCTTATAGTTTATAGCTTTTTTTACTTTGGCAGTGAGCCACATAGGTTTTATTTTTAGCCTTTTAAACTTATTGCCCATGGGAATACACTTTGCAGTGAGTTCACCAACAGTCTTTTTGAAGAATTCCCATTTCTGTTCTGTGACCATTGATGCCAATATTCCCTACCAGTCTAAGTCCTGGAGAGCAGCCCTCATCCTTGGAAAATTTGCTCTCTTGAATCTAAGTGTTTTTATCTTTCCCGTATGTGATTTTTGCTTACAACTAACATCAAATGAAATCATGTTATGGTCACTGCTACCCAGGTGTTCCTTTATCTGAACATTAGTAATACGCTCTGCATGGTTTGAGATTACCAGGTCCAACAGAGCATCATTCCTAGTTGGGGCCTCAATAAACTGGACCATAAAATTGTCCTGCAATAGGTTTATAAATGTTTGCCCTTTAAATGTCCCAGCAGTTCCATTACTCCAGTCAATTTCTGGGTAGTTAAAATCCCCCATTATTATCACCGTCCCAGCCCTTGCAGCTCTTTCCATCTGTGCAAGGAGCTGAGTCTCCACCTCCTCATTAACATTGGGTGGTCTATAACAAACTCCAATGATTAACTTTGAACTACGCACATCTGTATGCAGTTCCACCCATAATTCTTCAGACTCATCCTACTCTCCATCCACTAGGTCCTCTTTC
Source organism: Rana muscosa (assembly GCA_029206835.1). NCBI lineage: Eukaryota > Metazoa > Chordata > Amphibia > Anura > Ranidae > Rana > Rana muscosa. Next base: position 756,085,995 of record CM055122.1, on the reverse strand, counting down.
ACACTCGCTTTGAGATCATTTCACACATAGAGACAGACCCCTCCACCTTTCCCTTTTACCCTGTCTTTCCGAAAGAGTGCATAGCCAGGAATATTAATAGCCCAGTCATGTGAGGAATGAAGCCAAGTTTCAGCAATACCTATTACATCATAGCTCTCCTCATGCACCAGAGCTTCCAACTCACCTATTTTGCTTGGCAGACTTCTGGCATTGGTGAACAGACACTTTAATGCATTACTATAATTTGACCGGTCACATACTATCCTCTTGGGTGTTCCCAGATTGCAACTAGGACTTGCTACTATACTTACCTTGGATTTATGTGCTTTGGTTACCCTACCACTAATACTACCCTCTGGAATATGTTCCACGCTGACTCTTACTATCTCTGGACCCTCCCCCTCGTCGCCTAATTTAAAAACCCCTCTCTCTAACTTTTTGGCCATCCTTATTCCTAGCTGATCTGCACCCTCCTCATTTAGGTGCAGTCCGTCCCTTCTATAGTACTGGTTACCGACTGAGAAGTCAGCCCAGTCCTCCAGGAACCCAAACCCCTCCTTACTACACCAGCTCTTCAGCCACTTGTTCACTTCCCTAATCTCCCTCTGCCTTTCTGGTGTGGCTCAATGTACCGGTAGTATTCCTGAGAATACTACCTTGGAGGTCCTTTTTCTCAATTTAGCTCCCAAGTCCCTATAATCGTTCTTTAGGACACTCCATCTGCCTCTGACTTTGTCATTGGTGCCAACATGCACCATGACAGCTGGGTCTTCCCAGGGCACAAGGGCACATGTGCTCAGGGTCTTCAGCTGGGGAGAGGGGTCCCTTAGATAGGGGGCGGCTGCCTCTCCTGTGCACAGGCTGCCATGCGGCTTTAGGTGGTAGAATCTGAGGGCCTGAATCTGAGCAAAGCTGCAACCCAGGTGTCCAGGAAAGCTGACTGAAAGGGAGACACACCAGGAGGGATCTGTTTCTGCCAACGGTGAGTACAGATCTGTGTCATGGGGCCTGTCCTGTGAGTGCCATCCCTTCAGCTAGTAGAGTCAGTGGACGGGTGTCAGCCAAAGGGGATGCTAGTGAGTGTCCTGAAGATAGAACAGTTTCATCAAGTCTGGTGTCAGAGCAAGCAAAGGACTTATTTCTCCCATACGAGTGCAGTATGGTATAGCGGAGAGTCTGCTACCACATTCAATCCAGTGAGGCCAAGTGAGAGTTTTCCTTATCTGTAATTAGTTCCATTTGGACGATCCCACTATTCCCTTCTCCCATTCAAGTTCCAACAATAAATACCAAAAAACCAAACACCCTGGTATGATTATTGGATAACAAACGGATGAGAGTATGGTTGGTTGTGTGAAAACACCTAGTAACTGGCTGCAAGAAAATAACGGGGAGGCCCCTGGAAGTCTAAACATAGCAATCCCTATGGGGGCAGTGCTACATGCATATCTATTTGTGCGAGTTCAGTTGGGCTTTAAATAAGACATATTATGTATAAATAATTATTATTTAGCATTTTGGGCCACCAGGTGGCATGGTCCTGACCCCCTCTGTCCTCTCTCTGCTCTTTGCTGTATTTGAAACAAGTAAAAGAGCTATTTGGCTTTTTGAATTCCTTAGGCTCAATGCGACTAAATATTTAAAATGATGGAAACAGTAGTTGGAGCCTTTGCAATACTGTAGGTTCTGCGCAGCCAGGATACACTAAGTTTGAATGTAATTCTCCTAGCAAATATTATCCAGTTAAGGAACTAGAACGTGCCTTGCCCGCTCTGAAGTCCTTACCTTCTCAGCTCACACTCGTGTGTAGCTTCAGATACCTGCTGCTTAACAGTTCTACTGCTAGCTAAGGTCCTACTCTGTGAATTATAGCTGCTCTCGGCTATGACTCACATGAATTGGTTGAGGCTTTTATTCAGAAAAAAATGGTTCAGATTCTTTAAATCCAAACTCAGCTACTAAAGCTGCGTCATACTAAAGAAAAAGTATACTATGTTTGCCTGTGGTCAGATGTTCAGAAACCCATTTAATTTTTACGTCAATTAGTTAGCTACCAATGCAGCCTAGTAAACACTGCAACTATGCTAAGGTCGTAAGGTTTACTTTAATCTGAGATGCCCGTTTACTGCAGAACAAAACATATATATTTACTTGTCAACTTTAATAGACAGACCAAGTGAGTAGATAAAATGAGTAAAGTTTATTACAAATTGTTCATAAAAATATCGGCATCATAAAATACATCAATACAAAAATAATAATATTGTACCCAAATATATGCGTCTGTATGTAAAGCAAGCTGCCCCTAGAGATATGTGGGCTAGCAAAATTGCATAATGGCGGATACACCTGACATGTTTCGGACCTATACTGGTCCTTCTTCTGAGGTTTTTATGCCATTTGGGTCATAGGAATTCTACAATGTAAATATATAATATAAATTAGTGAGACATATCTAAATTTAACAAGTAAATATACATGTCATTTCACAGATGCTTAATATCAACGTTCAACCTATACTTCTGTAGCGCCCCCCCAATATTTGGGGGCGCTATGTGGAAATTTAGGGGTAGTCTGAGCCGGTAGTTGGGCTCGGACCAATCAATGATTTAATATTGCTTCTGCTCTGGGTGTGATACTGCCTGGCAGTAGTGTTCTCCGATGCCTGTAGGTGGCACTGTCACCGCCGGCATGGGTTAACCTACAGGGGGGTATCACAGCACCTTGGTGTTCCCTCTCGGCAGCTGTGCAGGGGGTGTGGTCTACCCGCTATGCATGCTGGGAGAGGGTACATAAGGGGCAGACGCGATTATGCGTGAGGCGATTCCAGGGGGACCCCAAGGCGCAAGGGGGTACCGCTGGTCCAGTGAGTGTGCCTCGTGGCCCGCATGGCACGAGGTGTGCGAGTGTGTTTAGGCCTCAGCACCTTCAGCCCGAGGTCCTGTTGCTGCATCGTGGGCCCAGCTTTGCTGACAGGGAAGGATCCCAGGCTGCCCGCTTGTAGGGGGCCCATCTTAAGGAAAGGAGTCCAGGGGAGGATCAGTCCCAGGAGATTAGCGATAGTACTGCTATCTCGGGGAGAGGCCTGGAAACTCGCCAAAGAGGGATTCATCGTCTCTGACATTTGTGCTCCATCCCGGCTGCTAGGACCGCTCTCATAGGGACTATCCGGGTGAGCAGTGCCCACTCAGCCTTGAGTGGCAACGAGTATAGATACTGAACCTTAAGTGTTGCGTGCCTGAACCTTCCCCTACTTCTCTCAATTTCCTACTCTCTCTCTTCAAGCTGATTCAAAGAAAAAAAGAATAAAGCCTTGCTGATTAGGTTTTACTCATGTGTGGACATTGGCCTTATTACAAGGATTTTTGCCTAGACAACGGAGCTAAGGGATCCACTCGAGAGAGGTAATTGCCACAGACCCAAAACAAAACCAGCCGGACCCTTAAATGGGGGTAAGTGCTACACTTCCAAAAAATGCATAGGCAAGTGGGATGGTCAGCCAGGAACATGATGGCTAGTCGCCCGCAAGCCGCACAGCACAGCCGAGTGGGCCCAGAGTGGAATGAAGGGATGCAAACACCACAGAGGAAGGCAGCGGATGTCTCAACTACGAGGACCCCAAGGCAAATGAAACAGAAGTTCCAGCCTATTTTTGTACAGCAATCAAGTGGGTGGTAAAGATGAGGGCAAGCTGTTATGGTATAAACTGTGTGTCCAAGAGTAATGAATGCATTGATGATAGTATGTCCATAATGATCAAGTTATTGCAATAAAAAAAAATATATATATATATATATATCTTGTGTCGGCAACAGCCATATGCTGTCCATTCCAAACAGGTGATGCTGGGAAGTGGGATATCTATCTGTGCAAATAAAGCCTCTTGACGTACCTTGTCCTTAGTTGGCAGACTATGTGGTGTGTGTCCTTCTGGCAATCCCAAGGCCTCACAAATGAAGCCTGGGATGCCAGTATATAAAGGGCATTGATTGTTTCAATCGCGCCAAGCAGGATTGGGAGCAGCTGGGCAATAGGAGAGGACAGCGGCGCCAGGATATGGCGTCAGAAGTATGGCAAGCTCGCCCAAAGGGGCAGGGGCACATCCTGCGTCATCGCGCTACCGGCGCACTTGCAGCCATAAGCTATAGGCAAAGACTGAAATCTGAATGGAAATATAGATAAACATATAATTATACATTGTACCACCATTGTACCATGTATCACCAGACAATAAAATGTGCAAAGGAAATTTTATACTTTATAAGAATTACCTTTCCATGTGTGGCCACCTTCTACACCCTCCCCAAGGTGCAAAAAAAAACTAAAATAAAAGCCAGGATGGCCAATAGTTTCTGGTAAAGGCAGCCTAAATGACAACCTCAGTAGGTTCGTTGACAGCCAACTTCAACCCCTTGTAGAGGAGCTTCCATCACACACAAGGGATACCATCCATCTTCTGCGGATGCTGGATGGCCTCCACGTCGAGGGCCACATTACCCTGGTGGCGATCAACGTGGAGGCCCTATACAGCGCCATACCACATGACAGGGACCTTGCAGCAGTACAGCTTTTTCTCGGTCGACAGAGCAAGACGATGCCGCATCAATATATACCAAACATTCTCTAGCCTGGTATAGGTAAATAGGTGATATTTTGCTTTTATGGGATGACTCAATTACTGGTACACTTCTTTATCAATTTCTTGACTACATCAATCAAGATAACATATTTAATCTGAAATTTACAATGACTCACAGTAAATTCAGTATTACATTTCTAGACTTGACAATATTAATACATCCTGACTGGTATCTCGACAGTATAGTACAGTATAGTATAGTACAGTACAGTGACCTATTTAGAAAACCCACAGCTGGGAACACAATACTTAAAGCCTCCAGTTCCCATTCCAAACCATTACTAGCATCCATATGGGCAATATATTCGGGCCAGACGGAATTGTTCCACTGAGGCTCTATTTGAGAAAGAGGCCCAAGTGTTGAGAACCAGACTACATGATAGAGGTTATTCCAACAATGTCCTAAAAAAGCCTATAAGAAATCCAAAGGTAAGAAACGCACTGACTTACTGTTGGACTTCTATATTTCCATTCAGATTTCAGTCTTTGCTTATGGCTTTTGTTTTTTTTGTTTTTTTATATTTTTTTCTTTCTCTTGTTCTAGGGCTGCCAGGATCTGATGGTTCCCTGCCCGCGGGTCTCTAGGATGTCGGCATTTGTCCCACTGCCCGGCGCGCAGGGGTCCTTGCCGACCCCCTGCACTGGGGGGCCTCCTTGGACATTTACAGCCTGAGGAGCGCGAAAGGATGGCTGCAGGCTCGCCGGTTGCGTGATGACGCGGGACATGACCCCGCCCCCATAGTGGACCTCTGACACCATATCCTAGCACCGCAGTCCTCTCCTATTGCCCAGCTGTTCCCAATCGCACTTGACGCGATGGAAACAATCAAGACCCTATATATACTGCCATCCCAGGCATCATTTGTGAGGCCTTGGGATTGCCGGAAGGACACACACCACACAGTCTGCCAACTAAGGACAAGGTACATCAGGAGGCTTTTTTTGCACAGATAGATATCCCTCTTCCCAGCATCACCTGTGTGGCATGGGCTGCATATGGCTGTTGCCGACATCTAAAGATATATATATATATATATATATATATATATATATATATTTATTGCAATAACTTGATCATTATATACATATTATCATTAATGCATCCATTACTCTTGTACACAGAGTTTATACCATACGATTGGGCCCTCATGTTTACCACCCACTTGATTGCTGGTCAATAAAAGGCTGGAACTTCTGTTCCTATGCCTAGGGGTCCTCGTAGTTGAGACATTCGTTGGCTTCCCATGTGGTGTTTGCATCCCTTCATTCCACTCTGGGCCCACTCGGCTGCGCTGTGAGGCTTGCGGGCGACTAGCCATCATGTTCCTGGCTGACCACTCCACTTGCCTATGCATGTTTTGGAAGTTTAGGTTGAATGTTGATATTAAGCATCTGTGAAATTACATGCATATTTACTTGTTAAATTTAGATATGTCTCACTAATGTATATTATATATTTACATTGTAGAATTCCTATGACCCAAAAGGCATAAAAACCTCAGAAGAATGACCAGTATAGGTCCGAAACATGTCAGGTGTATCCGCCAGTAGGCTTGTGCAATTCGTTTCGTAACGAATCGAAATTCGTCCGAATTTAGCAACTTTCGGACATTCGGAAGCATTCGAATTTCCGAACAAAGCAATTACGAATAAAACCGAATCCGAAATAAATTATACCGCAAAATAGCGAATGCCCGAATGCCTTCGGCATAATTCGTTATGAAAAAAGTTACGAATGTACGAATCCATACGAAGCACAATAACACTCACTCTGCTCTGCTCTCTGCTTCTCCCTCACCGTGCTGAACTCCCTCTCAAAATGGTGTACAGGGGCGGAGGCTATAGCCGCATGTAAAAAACGAAAGTAAAATACGAGATTTCAAATCCATTCGAAGCACAATAACACTCACTCTGCTCTGCTCTCTGCTTCTCCCTCACCGTGCTGAACCCTCTCAAAATGGTGTACAGGGGCGGAGCCTATAGCCGCATGTAAAAAACGAAAGTAAAATACGAGATTTCGAATCGTTACAAATAACCGCTATGTATTTAGAAAAGTACAAATCCATTCGAAGCACATTAGGCATAATAGGCAGCGTCGTTGTGAGAGAGACACCGAAAATTACGAATCAACGAACCCAAAAAAAGTTACGAAAGTAGGAGTTCTGTCCAGAATCAACGAAAAACAATGTACTCTACCGAAAGTACGAATTATAAAGCAACAAAAAATTCAACGAAAAATGTCGCTTGCGAAAATACAAATTAGTCCGAACGCGAAAAATCCCGTCTAGCAAAATTACGAAAGATTACGAATCAACAGGACCGGAAAGAAACGAACCGAAACGGAACAAATTTTTCCGTTGTGCACAAGTCTATCCGCCAGCATGCAATATTTGCTAGCTCACATATCTCTAGGGGCAGCTTGCTTTACATACAGACGCATGTATTTGGGTAAAATATTTTTTTTTATATTGATGTATTTTATGATGCCAATATTTTTATGAACAATTTTTAATAAACTTGACTCATTTTATCCACCCACTTGGTCTGTCTATTAAAGTCCAGAGGGGTTAGACCGCGTCAATTGGCACCAGGTCTCTTTTTTTGCTTGTTGTTTCTATTTGGGCAAACCAGGTTATATTATACACTTATCCATTCCTCAAATTTTCTATATTTACTTGTCAGGTTCAGGTGGAGTGTATCTGAAGTGTTATGTACCTTTTCTCACTACTTTCTGTCACCAATCACAGTCAGACTGACAAGGCAGGTTTGAGTGTGACGCTTGCCTGGGAGAAACGTAATCAGTTCCTGGCCGCACTATAGCCAAAAGATGGCTACATCCTTAGGACACAGCTGATCATAGATCAGGATAAAGGGCCAATCACAGTGGCCCTTTACTACATGATCAGCTGGAGAGGAGGAGAGGAGAGTTGTTAAGCGGCTTGTGTGAAAGGGCCATATATACTGATAATCAGGGCACTGATTATCAGTGTCCTGATTATCAGTGCAGTCCCAACAGTGCCCATCAGTGCCCACCAGTGCTGACAATCAGTACCCATCAGTGCTGCCAATCAGTGCTCATCAGTGCTGCCAATCAGTGCCTATCAGTGCCTTCTCATCAGTATCACCTATCAGTGCTGCCTATCAGTGCCAATCAGTGGCACCTATCAGTGCTGCCTATCAGTGCAACATATCAGTGCCCAGTGCCACCTCTCAGTGCCCATCGGTGCCACCTATCAGTGCAGCCTCAACTGTGCCTCCTGATCAGAGTCCACCAGTGCTGCCTCATCAGTGTCCATTGCCCAATTACCTGTTTGCTAAATTTTATAACAAACTATAAAAAAAATAAAAAATAAATTGTTTTTTTTCGTTTGTTTAGCAAAAAAAAAAAACCCAGTGGTGAATAAATACTACCAAAAGAAAGCTCTATTTGTTTGAAAAAAAATGATAAAATGTCATATGGGTACAGTGTTGCATGACTGCGCAATTGTCATTCAAAGTGAGACAACTCTGAAAGCTGAAAATTGGCCTGGGCAGGAAGGGGGTAAAAGTGGCCAGTAGGCCATTGGAGTGCATACATAGCCACAACTTTTTTTTTATAGCCTAAGGAAAGGTTTAAACCTGTTTTAAACCCTCGTCGGGTTAATTTTTCTATATGTCTGTATCTTGCTAGGACAATTTCACTTTACTTCCTGTTGTGGATACAAAACAGCAAGTAAGAAGAAATCTCCTCAAAGTGAGGGTAATCCCCATCTTAGACAGTTAGCACAGGAGCATTTGCCCCATTGGGAAAGCTTCCCTTACTTGGAGCAGGGACACTCGTAGCGCGGTGCCAGAACACAAGCTACTGTGCATGTGCAAACGTCTGTCGCCATGTTGGATTCCGGCATGAAACCATTGCATATGATATGAAACGTCTGTTTGCTTGTTTTTCTATTGTAAGTGCAATTTCATATTCAATTTTCTATACCTCAAGTTATACAAGTAAATGGCGCAAAGATTAAACCAATAATCCAATATAAACTTTAAAAGAGCTGAATTAGTATAAAATGTATGCACAAAGAGACTTCAAGTCCGCTCTGTATGGTGTATGGTAATGAGGAAGTCCATAAATAGTGCACAATGGCAAATACAGGCACAATATACTCAATGTTAATACAGGTGGACGGGAAGGGGGAATGGGGGTGAGGAAGGGAATAAGTCCACGCTCACGGCAGCCATCCGGGGGGAACAGAAACCATGTTCCCATCATTGATGACCCCCGTTGTTTGGGACCATACCATGCCTACTTTTACTGCTTAAATGTGAGTTTTATCACAACTTTTGATTTATTATTAAAACTGTTATACAGTCTGCACCCAGAGGCGCCTCCTATTCTTGTCTTTTTAAATTTTCTATGCCTGGCTGATCTTCACTATGGAGAGTGTTCTCTTTCCTTCCATGATGTAAGTTTGAGCTGCATTATATACCAAACTGTGCTGACAGAGCAGTGTGGAGTTCTGGGAGATAGCTGGAGCTAAGTTGATTACCTTGGAAAGTTAAAAGAGTGCAATTAGTCCACTCTTAATTGGGAGTCATTTCACCCCAGTAAGATCCCCTCTTTCTGCACTGAGGTGGTGTGCATTTTGGCTGCATGGGAATCTATAAAGATTTTGGGACTTCCATCTGTCTTCCACTTGCTGTAAACAGCGCAACCCGCTGATTTTCTCTTTAGGCTCTGGATCTGGGACTTTTATTCACAATACTGTTTCCTTTTTTCACATTTTTATCTCTGATACATTTATATGAAATCACTAGTTGTGGTATAAACTGTTTGTGTTTAAGTGTTTTAGCTCACTTTTGTGCATTTGGGTCATCTATATGGAGCTACTATAATTGTGCTATATATGGTTTTTAAGTGTGTTTATTAAGTAAATTAATGAATATTTGTTTCTTGACATACTGTACATGCATTTAGACACATGCATGTATAAGAGGTCACTTCAATGGTGACATATATGAGTTAAAATTTTTGATTTAATTTTTGTGTTTTTTATTTGTGTTTTTTTCTCTTTTTATGAATAAACTACGCAGAGGGTCTATCTCTTGCCCGTGGTATAAAAAAAAAAGTTATTCAAATACACTTTTTTTTACTGAAATTAAATATTAGATGAGGCTTTTGTATAAGAGAGACAGCTTTCAGTGGGTGTAACAGCATCACAAGCAGGCATGCTCAATTTCCAAGTTACTGAGTGGCAAATTGAAGTGGCAGATACCAGAGACCAGTCATAGTTCTGGTTGCTGGCTTTGCCAGGAGAGATTATTTGTTATTTGAGACTTGGGAAGATATCAGCAGATAAAAACACTGGAGTTCTCCTGCAAGTTGATCCCTTTTACTTCTATTCGCTTCCCTTAATTCACCCTTTAAGCACTCTGTGGTTAAATGCATAACTGCAGAAAAGGAGTAGAAAGTGGCTTTCTCTTCCTTCATGGCCCAAACCTATTTCTAACATCAAATGGAAAACTTGTTGAGTGAGAAATCACTTGCACAAATTATATATTAATGTATAAACTGCACCTGCATATGTAAATTAATTTGTTCAGCAGCTAGTTTTGCATCTGAAGCAATGTAAAGGAATGTGAGCCAATAACTTTTGCTTGCTTTATCTATCTGCCTGCATATTTAATATTTGAATATTCTGCTCTATTTTTTATTTTAATACTTATTCATACAATAGTGCCCCCCTACCCCCAGCTGGGGCCCTTTCCTTCAAGACCAGTGGTGTTTTTGTTAATTTTTTTTTAAATGATTGTTTTACAATTAAATATAAATATATATATATATATATATATATATATATATATATATATATATATATATTTTTTATTATTATCATTTTTTTTACAAATTTTCAAGGAGCCCCATGGGGGGGGGGGCTTTGGTGAAAAAACATGGGTCTAAACAGACCTCTGATGTTTCACCTTTGAGACAGAGAAAGGAGATTGAGGACACAACCCTTCATCTTCATCTCTGCAGCCTCAGCAGCACAGAATGAATGGACAACACACTTTTTTAAAACACAGAGCTAGTGATTGGCATTGATCACTGACCCTTTCCATTTAGAAAAGGAAGGGACCGGTAAATGATATATTTACCGGCCCCTTCCCAGCTCCCAATCCTGACACATACCCCCCAGAAGCCAGTGGGAGAGGGGATGGGGGAAGCTGGCTGAGCTGCGTGGGGACATGGGGGGGAGGGCAAAGGGAGCACACAGGGGCTTGGGGGCAGAAGAAAGAAGAGAAAACTGGATAGGAGGGTCGGCGGGGATGGCATATAGAGGGACTGATCCCTTCCATATTCCACCTGCCTGTGGTAGGGAGAGAAGGAGAAATAGGCTTTTAGTGACTGTGGAACAAAATGGAATAGGGATGAGCGCTTTTCTGCCATTCACAGGAAGCTTTGTATTCTATAAATTAATTCTGATTCGCTTTTGATTGGCTGAAGTGGAGAGGTGGGCAGATGATGTCTCGATCTTTGCCTCACTCAATCAGAGGAAGCTTTGTACTAATTCACAAAATGCCAAGCTTCCTGTGAATGGCTAAGAAGCCATTCCCATTCCAAGAGTGGGATGGAAGTTCTCATCCCAGAACACAATGCTGTATACTGTGTGTAGCTGAAACTACATACAGGTAATACAGCCTGCACATCAAGCACATCTGTTATTGCAGTAAATAGTTTTCTTGATTCACCTTGGTCCAATTAACTATTTAAAGGGACGTTAAGTTTAGAGTTAGGCTTTAAAGAGGTTGTAAACCTTCATTTGCAAGTTGTACCTATAGGTAAGCCTATAATAAGGCTTACCTATAGGTACTGTAAATATCTCCTAAACGTGTGCCATTTAGGAGATATTTACTTTGTACTGCGCCGATGATGTCATTGGAGCATGCGTTGTGAATAAACGGCCCCCATGCCATTTCTTCAGTAGCGAGAGCCGTGACTGGCGGCGTGGGAATGACGTCACACGGCTCTGGAAGTGACAGAGCCGGAGTCTGTGGCCACGAAAGGAAGAGGGGCGAACATGGATGCCACCTGCAGCGGGGATGGTGCGGGCTTCATTTGCAGGTAAGTGTCACATAATGTGCACATTATGCTTTTACCTGCAGGGAAAAAGAAAGGAAGTAAAACCCATCAGGGTTTACTTCCTCTTTAAGATAGCATTGCCACCACTGCTTATTTTATAATTAAGATTCCAAACTTCCTTATGAAGAAAAAATCTAGCCATCCTGCCATCAGTATAACAGAAAATATTGAGTTTCATACAACTTCCAGTGCTAAGTGCAATAACACTTGGCACTGCACTCGGGCATCTACAGTGATCTTAACACCTTGACTATAGGAACAAACTGGTTTGCAGATTCCTCCATCAGTGAAGGTCTTCTCAGTGCCAAGAAATAGGGGTGGTCTTAAATAGCTTGGAGCCTTTTCACACCATGATGTTTGCAAAATGGAATACAACAGCCAAAAGATGTGAGGTTTGAGTTGCGGCCAAAAACAAAGAAAAGAATCCCTGAATAAAATGTTCCCCTGTCATAAATACAATGCAAGGCACAACTCTGTGGTTTAGAAAGGAAGTCAGATGAAAAGCAGTTTAAATCACAGCAATGTTGCCACCACGTGTTCTGTTTTTTTTTATATGCCAAATCTTAAAATATTTTTCATAGAAGTCAATGTATTGCAAGCCACTTGAGGTAAGATCTATTTACCTGTGCTGTTAACATGTGCAAGGGTTAGCTATGGCTCATTATTCATTTTCCATTGCTCTGTAGGAACCAGAGCATTCTATTAGAGTGTGTAACACAGGAGGCAGATTTGAGCCCTCCTTCCACTTCCCTGGACATTGGGAGCAGACAGCGAAGAGGTAGCAGGTGTTCTGTACAGTCAAAGGCTTTAAAAATACTACTCATCCATATCATTTCCCTGTCAGTCAGTTAAGATCTACATCAACCGTGGAGTTTTGTTGCTGCTGAGGTGGAAATTTTCTACTTGCATTCCATTTGTCTTCCATATGGGTATGCACACAATCATAGTGCATTTATTTTGTAAGCTGTATACTCTTACCAAAAAATAATGTATACGTGTTATTTAAATACTGCTACAGCATTGTACTACAACAGCAACTAGATGCATAGATTACTTCTGGCAAGGAAATATTTATTTGGTCTAATTGAATAATGATGTGCAGTTCTTCAAGGATGCTGGTTCTGGCTGTGTAATATAAAGCATTTTACAATTTGACATTACACCTTAAAGTGGAGTTCCAGAGATTTTTGTGTTTATTAAAAGTCAGCAGCTACAAAAAGTGTATCTGCTGACTTTTAATAAACACACACTCCCTTGTCCCATGGTCCAGCGATGTGGCCGCCCGAACCCCCTGGCTCTCTCGCTCTCATCTCTCCCCGGCATTGCAAGTGTGGGCACCCGGCTGTAATAGCTTGCGGATTCATAGCCAGGTGCGCACTGTGCATGTGTGAGTCATACTGTGCCTTCTCAATGGCCAGGCAATCTTCTGGGACCTGTGACCTGTCCCAGAAGATTGTAGGGAGGGAGGGAGGGGGAGAAGAGAACTTTTGCTGGGGCCACCTAGGCGGCCCCAGCAGAAGTGGGAGCAGGTACCTGTCAAAACTAGGTACTTGCTCCCCCCCCGCCAAAAAAAATAACATGCTAAATGTGGAATGTAAGGGGTGCTTTTTTTTTTTTTTTTAATATCTCTTTTATAAATTTTTCAACAACATATCAGACACTTTACAATACATAAAACACATATACAGTCTCAATATTTCCCCTAAGAGGGAAAAAAAAAAGGGGGAGGGGAGAAACAGAGAACAATAGTCTACATTCCTATATAAGGAGCCGAGCCATGTAGCCCCACATTCCACCCTGTCTCTGATCAGAGAGAAGGGAGAGACGCTCAGGAGAAGGAAGAAATGGAGAGAAAAGCAGAAGAGAAGGAAAAAAAAGGGGGGGGGAGGTTTAATTATGTGCTAGATCTCTAATTAGTGCCCTTTTAAGTGAAAATACATAATGTGTGGTGACAAAAAGTGATTCCAAAAAATTTTCTTCAAAACTAGATGGGTGGGGTGGTCAATTGTTTCAGACTGAGTTCTCTTTTTGCTAACTTCAGACCAGGCGGGAACAAGGTTTAAAAAGCTTTACTTGAAAGTGCAAGAACATCACAAAGTCCAACATGCAAGAACAGTCCTTTCCTTAACCTAAATCAGGGTACGTGCTGCCCAGGCATACCTGTAAAGGTAGAGTCCTTATATAATAAAGGGGACCCATCAGTGGCCATCCTCCGGGGCTGGTGTCTTTGAGGATGAACCCCAGGTCCCAATGACCTCCAACATCATGGCAGTTGTAGAAGTTAGTGACATTTTCTCATATCTCATTAGTGTGGCTTTTCTGACTCTCTCCCCTTCGGGCTCTCTCTGCTCTGGACCACTGTGGGTCAGACCCAAGAAAACCTGGCAAATGAAAGAACCGGGAAAAAATAAAACCCTCACCCTCCCTTCCAGGGCAGAACCTAAATAGCTCCATTTCAACCCACTAACATGCTCTTCTGACAGTGGTAGTTCAGATGGGGATTTAAGAATGTTAGAGAAGATCTGTACTGTGGGGGAAATTGGTTGGGGTATTAGGAAGAGGGTGTAATTTTTGGTTGTACATTGTAAAGTGGTCTGTACAATTTGTACTTCTGACCCCTGGTCTCTTTGTGATATGCACTCTTGACCCCTGAAATCTGAGCGATATGCACTCCTGGCTTATACTCCGGACCACCATACTCTGGGCTGTATATGACATACTCCTGAGTAGGGATGGGCCGAATGACCCCGTTTGGTTCGCACAAGAACTTTCCAACATCGTGAAAGTTCAGAACTGATTAACGAACTCCATTGAAGTCTATGGGACCCGAACTGGAAAAATCTAAAATGCCCATTTTGAAGGCTTATATGCAAGTTATTGGACCTACATTGGTTATAGGGGTCTGGGTACGGCCCTGGTGTACATGTTTCAATGAAAAAAAGTTTGTAAAAAACATCATTTTTAAATGAGCATTGATTTATTGATGCTTAACCACTTAAGCCCCGGACCATTTGGTAGCTAAAAGACCAGAGGTGATTTCAGAATTTTGCACTGCGCTGCTTTAACTGTAAATTGTGCGGACATGCAATGTTGTACCCAAATGAAATTTGCGTCCTTTTCTTCCCACAAATAGAGCTTTCTTTTAATGGTATTTGATTGCCTCTGCAATTTTTATTTTTTGCGATATAAACGGAAAAAGACCGAAAATTTTGAAAAAAAATGATATTTTCTACTTTTTGTTATAAGAAAAATCAAATAAATTCAATTTTAGTCATACATTTAGGCCAAAATGTATTCAGCCACATGTCTTTAGTAAAAAAAATGTCAATAAGCGTATATTTATTGGTTTGTGCAAAAGTTATAGCGTTTACAAACTAGGGTACATTTTCTGGAATTTACACAGCTTTAAATTTATGACTGCCTATCTCATTTCTTGAGGTGCTAAAATGGCAGGGCAGTACAAAATCCCCCCCAAATGACCCCATTTTGGAAAGTAGACACCCCAAGGAAATTGCTGAGAGGCATGTTGAGCCCATTGAATATTTATTTTTTTGTCCCAAGTGATTGAATAATGACAAAAAAAAATAAAAATTACTAAAAGTTGTCACTAAATTATATATTGCTCACACATGCCATGGTTATATGTGAAATTGCACCCCAAAATACATTCTGCTGCTTCTCCTGAGTACGGGGATACCACATGTGTGGGACTTTTTAGGAGCCTAGCCACGTACGGGACCCCGGAAACCAAGCACCGCCTTCAGGATTTCTAAGGGCGCAAATTTTTGATTTCACTCCTCACTACCTATCAAAGTTTCGAAGGCCATAAAATGCCAAAATAGCACAAACTCCCCCCAAATAACCCCATTTTGGAAAGTAGACACCCCAAGCTATTTACTGAGAGGCATGTTCAGTCCATGGAATATTTTATATTTTGCCACAAGTTGCGGGAATATGACAAACTTTTTTTTTTTTGCACAAAGTTGTCACTAAATGATATATTGCTCACACATGCCATGGGCATATGTGAAATTACACCCCAAAATACATTCTGCTGCTTCTCCTGAGTACGGGCATTCCACATGTGTGGGACTTTTTGGGAGCCTAGTCGCGTACGGGACCCCAAAAACCAAGCACCGCCTTCAAGGTTTCTAAGGGCATACATTTTTGATTTCACTCCTCACTACCTATCACAGTTTTGAAGGCCATAAAATGCCAAGATGGCACAAAATCCCCCCAAATGACCCCATTTTGGAAAGTAGACACCCCAAGCTATTTGCTGAGAGGCATGTTGAGCCCATTGAATATTTTTTTTTTGTCCCAAATGATTGAATAATGACAAAAAAAAATGTACAAAAAGTTGTCAATAAATGATATATTGCTCACACATGCCATGGTTATATGTGGAATTGCACCCCAAAATACATTCTGCTGCTTCTCCTGGGTACGGGGATACCACATGTGTGGGACTTTTTGGGAGCCTAGCCGTGTACGGGGCCCCAAAAACCAAGCACCGCCTTCAGGATTTCTAAGGGCGTAAATTTTTGATTTCACTCCTCACTACCTATCACAGTTTTGAAGGCCATAAAATGTCAAAATAGCACAAACCCCCCCCCCCCCAAATGACCCCATTTTGGAAAGCAGACACCCCAAGCTATTTACTGAGAGGCATGTTGGGTTCATGGAATAATTTATATTTTGCCACAAGTTGCGGGAATATGACAAACTTTTTTTTTTTGCACAAAGTTGTCACTAAATGATATATTGCTCACACATGCCATGGGCATATGTGAAATTACACCCCAAAATACATTCTGCTGCTTCTCCTGAGTACGGGGATACCACATGTGTGGGACTTTTTTGGAGCCTAGCCGCGTACGGGACCCCAAAAACCAAGCACCGCCTTCAAGGTTTCTAAGGGCATAAATTTTTGATTTCACTCCTCACTACCTATCACAGTTTTGAAGGCCATAAAATGCCAAGATAGCACAAAACCCCCCAAAATGACCCCATTTTGGAAAGTAGACACCCCAAGGAAATTGCTGAGAGGCATGTTGAGCCCATTGAATATTTTATTTTTTTGTCCCAAGTGATTCAATAATGACAAAAAGAAAAAAAAAATGTACAAAAAGTTGTCACTAAATGATATATTGCTCAAACATGCCATGGTTATATGCGGAATTGCACCCCACAATACATTCGGCTGCTTCTCCTGACAAAAAGCGAGATCTGCAAAATACTCAACATACCTCTCAGCAAATAGCGTGGGGTGTCTACTTTCCAAAATGGGGTCATTTGGGGGGGTTTTGTGCCATCTTGGCATTTTATGGCCTTCAAAACTGTGATAGGTAGTGAGGAGTGAAATCAAAAATTTACGCCCTTAGAAACCTTGAAGGCGGTGCTTGGTTTTCGGGGTCCTGTACGCGGCTAGGCTCCCAAAATGTCTCACACATGTGGTATCCCCGTACTCAGGAGAAGAAACAGAATGTATTTTGGGGTGCAATTCCACATATGCCCATGGCATGTTTGAGCAATATATCATTTAGTGACAACTTTTTGCACATTTTTTTTTTTCTTTTTGTCATTATTCAATCACTTGGGACAAAAAAAAAATATTCAATGGGCTCAACATGCCTCTCAGCAAATAGCTTGAGGTGTCTACTTTCCAAAATGGGGTCATTTGAGGGGGTTTTGAACTGTCCTGGCATTTTATACACAACATTAGGAAGCTTACATCCACTCTTCTAACCACTTGAAGACAAAGCCCTTTCTGACACTTTTTGTTTACATGAAAACATTTTTTTTTGCAAGAAAATTATGTTGAACCCCCAAACATTATATATTTTTTCAAAGCAAAGGCCCTACAGATTAAAATAATGGGTGTTGCATTTTTTTTTCCACACAGTATTTGCGCAGCGATTTTTCAAACGCATTTTTTGGGGGAAAAACACACTTTTTTATTTTTAATGCACTAAAAAACACTATATTGCCCAAATGTTTGATGAAATAAAAAAGATGGTCTTAGGCCGAGTACATGGATACCAAACACGACATGCTTTAAAATTGCGCACAAACGCGCAGCGGCGACAAACTACATTCATTTTTAAAAGCATTTAAAAGCCTTTACAGGTTAGCACGTTAGATTTACAGAGGAGGTCTACTGCTAAAATTACTGCCCTCGATCTGACCTTCGCGGTGATACCTCACATGCATGATGCAATTGCTGTTTACATATGACGCTAGACCGACGCTTGCGTTCGCCTTTGCGCAAGAGGAGGGGGGGGGGCAGCGGTGCTTTTTTTTTTATTTATTTTTTTATTTTGCTTTTTTCTTTTATTTTTAAACTGTTCCTTCCATATTTTTTTTTTTTACCATTTTTATTGTTATCTCAGGGAATGTAAATATCCCCTATGATAGCAATAAGTAGTGACAGGTACTCTTTTTAAAAAAAAAATTGGGGGGTTAGACCCTAGATCTTTCCTCTGCCCTCGAAGCATCTGACCACACCAAGATCGGTGTGATAAAATGCTTTCCCAATTTCCCAATGGCGCTGTTTATATCTGGGGGGGGCATTCCCTCCCACTGCTTGTAAAAGCAGTCTAGAGACTAATTATCTGCTAGAATTGCTTTTACATGAAAGCCGGCCACTGGCTGAAAAGAATGATACCAAGATGATACCTAAACCTGCAGGCATAATTCTGGTATAAACATTCAAAGTCCAGCAACATACCAGTACGTTGCTGGTCCTTGTTGGACATGTATTGTAATCTTTTTTTTCATGCAGCCTGTTGGCTGAACGAAAAAAAGAGATTGATCGGTGGGTATGCCCACCATTAGAATACCTCCCTTCATCCACCCACATCTAATGATGGGCATACATGCACCATTTATATATGCCGAAGCATGGGGGCATCCTCCCGCAAAAAAGTTATGCCGCGTACACACGGTCGGACTTTTCCACGGGCAAGCCTTCATCGAAATTTTGACCGTATGTACGCGGCATAAAAGGTTATGCCGCGCACACACGGTCTGACTTTTCCACGGGCAAGCCTCCGTCGGAATTTCGACCGTATATACGCGACATTAGGAGCAAAATCGCTCCTCCGCCCCTGCTGCCCCCATGCTTCGGCATATATGCTCTTTTTTTTAACTGTGGTGGTGAAATCACCTCCTACAGCGTTGGAGTCACGGCTTTATGTATCGTGGGAGCAAACCCTGTTGCTGTCAAGATAAATAGATCCGCTCTGCAACTGAATGGCATACCTGCTAAGCAAATGATGGTTAACATTAAAAACAAAGTAACATGGGCGCATGCGCGGCTCGTGAAGATGGTGGACGTGTAGGACCAGAGCTCCGGCCTTATCCCGTCCCTAAACGACTCCCGCTCCGCTACATCCGCGCCAATCGCCCCGGGAGCAGTCTCAATAGCTCCGGGAACTACTCAGCCATCGAGTGATCCCGTTTATGGGTAAGATCGGAGATCAGCGACGCTTCTACAAGATGACCGCTCCGCAGGCCGCACCCCATCTTTCCCTCATGGATCGCTTCGCGTATAGGCCTCAATCCCCGGCCTCGGGTAATATGACGACCGCGGAGGAAATTCCGGACGCAACTCCATTGGGTGAGCTTTCTCCTACCCTGCCCGTGCAGCAACATCCGCAGATCTCATCACAGCCTCCGATGACAGCCCTGGTGACTGTGGAAGTACTAGATCTCCGGCTCCAGGCCCTGCTCCAAGGCCTCACGGACAACATTACTAAGGCGGTAAGCAAACTAGCCCACGAGCTCAGAGGGGAGATAGATCACCTAGGGGAACGTACAAACACCCTAGAGACTAAGTTTGATGATATGATCAATTATGTTCATGTCATAGAAGACGAGAATGCTTCCCTGAAAAATACAGTGGCGCAGTTACAATTGCAACAAGAAGATCTCGAGAACAGGGAAAGGAGACAGAACCTGAGAATACGTGGGGTCCCAGAAGCAGTTACTGACAAAGACATCCGTTCATATTTGCTGGCCCTATTCATCCATCTAGCCCCTGACATACCAGATATAGACTGGAGGCTTGACAGGGCACACAGGTCTCTGGCTCCAAAACCCCCCCAAGGAGCGAACCCTAGAGATATAATAGTGCGCTTCCATTTTTATGAAAGTAAAGAAGCTCTGACCGTAGCCACCCGCAACAGATCAAGAATTGATTTTAAGGGAGCGAAGATTCAGCTGTTTAGTGATTTGTCCCCCATCACTCTGGCTAAACGCCGTGCTTTGAAACCTGTCACAGCTCATCTACAAAATCATCAGGTTCCCTATCGCTGGGGTTTCCCATTCCGTCTCACTGTTACTATGGATGGCTCACAACACTCTCTGAGAGATTTGCAGGAATGTGACCCTTTCATCAGAAGCCTGGGTCTTCCCCCTATTCCTGAAGAGAATTTGCTACCGCAATCAACACTATCCAGACCCCTTTCCACCCCCGGAAAGATATGGACCCCTGCACGCCGGAGACCCCGCAATACTACTTTCACCCCCCAGAGAGCTCCTTCACTGAAAGGTCCATTCTGATCTTACCCACGCTGAAATGTAATTGTATATTCCCTTGAAAAGAGATTTCGATCCATACCTGGATTGTCCTTTCCTGTCATCACTTCCATAGTTTCAGTTTTTTTTTTACTACTACCTGCGGCCTAAGGCTTGAACGTTTGATTGCGTCTTCTTCCACTAAGTTGACAGTCCCTGTACTGTCCTACGATGACGAACTCCCGTTTAGTTCCCTTTAATGCTGACAATGATGTCTGAGGGGGATTGGGGCTGGTGGGATGGTCCCTGCGGGCTGCCGTGCCCTCACCTACTTTTCATGATCCTTGACTGTGATCATAACCCCCAGGGGGACTTTCCCCCTTCGGGCACTATGCCTTTATGGTTCTTTTTTTTTTGTTGTTGCCGGTTTTTTGTTTTCTTTTTTCTGTGCTTCCATTTTCTCCTGGTCCAATTTTTACATGGACACCACGTGAGCTCTATATTTTTTGTCCATTTTTTTTGGACTCTAACTACCTCCTTCACTGTTGTTGGATCTTATCTGTACTGTTTAAATTTAACTGTTTATGTTCCTGGTATTATCTAACTGTCTATAGGTCCATTTTTGACCTATCCAAGAAACACAGATGTGTTTCCACCTCATTTCATTTTTTTCTAAAATACGAAAGTACTGACCCAGATTCTAGTACCACTGCATCATGGTTAGTGCTCTCGACATGGTATTTAACGATGACATATGCCTTCCTGTTCATACCTCTGAATGGCCATAAATGTATTATCTTACAATGTTAAGGGCCTGGGCTCCATTTCCAAACGCTGGATGGCATTGAAGGAGTTTAGATCTTCAGATGCGGATGTGGTCATGGTCCAGGAGACCCATTTTAAGGCTGATGGCTCATTTAAATTCGCATCTAAGCACTTCCCCACTACTTTTGTGGCCTCTGACCCCTCTGGTAAAGCAGGGGTGGCCATCCTGTTTAGGAAGACTTCGGCCATTAGGGTCAAGTCTTCATTTTTGGATCCACATGGTCGTTTTATTCTCCTGGACTGTGACCACATGAACACATCCTTCACACTTGCAAACATATATGCTCCCAACTCGAAACAGATTGGGTTCCTTGAAGTTTTTTTTGAGAAGCTCCAGACTTTCTCCCAGCCCTTCATGATAATAGGTGGAGACTTTAATTTGTGTATGTCCCCAACCAAAGATAGGCTCTCCCTGCTTAAACATCCACCCTCGACACGGGTACAAAAATCCTCTACGGCATTTCGTAGATTACTTAGAACCCACAAGTTGCTAGACTCTTGGAGAGTGAAACATCCGATAGCTAAGCAATTCACTTTTTTCTCACCTCCACACAGGTTATACACGAGATTAGATCATTTCTTTATTTCACCACCGTTGGTGACACATCTGGTAGACTCTAATATTCACCCGATCACATGGTCTGATCATGCACCTATTACCCTAAATCTCATACTGTCCACACCCACACCTAGGACCTGCCACTGGCGTCTTAACGAATCTCTCCTGAGTATCCCCGAAGCCCACTCACACCTGGAACGCAGCCTGATCGAATTTTTCCAAATCAATGCTGGTTCAGTTTCAAAGACCTCCACCCTTTGGGAGGCTCACAAGGCGGTCTTCAGGGGTGAATGTATAGCCTCTGGATCCCGCCTTAAGAGGGATCGTGCTCTACAGCGCTCGACCCTCTTAGCCGACCTGGTGAGGGCTGAAAAAGACCTTCTTGTACATCCCACAGTGGGGAACCTTCGTAAAGTGGTATCTTTGAGAAACCGTATCAAATCTTTGGATAAGAGTGCAACCTCTAAATCAATGCTTTGGTCAAAGCAAAAATATTATGAGTTTGCTAATAAACCCCACAGTATCCTGGTCAATCGCCTAAAACCTCGTCCCAATAATTCCATACCGGATTTTATAATTCAGCCAGACGGGAAACCTACTTACTGCCCTAGAACCATGACCAGGGTCTTTGAGTCATATTATAGGAAACTTTATAATTGTATCTCCTCAGTATCTGGATCCCAGTTCGCCCATGAGAAATATGATTCCTTTGTTGAATCCTTAAATTTACCTAAATTATCCCAGGCAGACCGTGAAGGACTTAATTCACCTATCACAGCTGAAGAGATCTCCCAGATAATTAAGCACCTCCCAACACACAAAGCCCCAGGCCCAGATGGTCTCCCTTACTCCTACTACAAGAAGTTTCTCCCAATTTTACTCCCCCATATGCTGACCCTTTTTGAATGTCTGATGGCCGGAACAGTCCCCCACCCCCAATTTCTTCATGCCTACATTACAGTTATCCCGAAGCCGGGTAAGGACCCCTCTCTACCAGATAACTATCGCCCAATAGCCCTTTTAAATTCCGATTATAAAATATTCACTAAGGTATTGGCAAATAGGTTATCCCTTCTCCTCCCTACTTTAATACACAAGGATCAGGTGAGATTTGTTCCTTCTAGACATGCTGGGGATAATACCAGACGAACTATAGATCTCATTGACCTGTTAACCAAGACTGGTAAGCCAGCTCTGATATTGAGCTTAGATGCTCAAAAAGCATTCGATCGTTTAAATTGGTCTTTCATGTTTGCTACTCTGTTAACATATGGTTTTTCGGGCCCATTTATCCAAGCCCTTACTGCATTATACTCTACCCCCACTTCCCAGGTCCAGCTGTCTTCTTCTGTCTCTTCGCCATTCCCCCTTAGTAATGGGACTAGACAGGGTTGCCCCTTATCCCCTTTATTGTTTATCCTTAGCCTGGAACCTTTAGCTACTGCCATCAGACTCCATCCCGATATAGGGGGGGTGGCGTTGAGACACAGGGAGTACAAGCTGTCCCTCTTTGCAGATGATATTCTGTTAACCATCACACGCCTACACATATCTTTACCCTCTCTCCACAAACTCCTTGACCTATTTGGCAACCTCTCGGGTTTTAAAGTAAATCCATCCAAAACAGAAGCCTTGCCAATAAATATCCCACCTGATACACTTACTCACCTACAAAACACCTTTAGATACCGTTGGTGCACTCAATCCCTTAAATACTTAGGTATACACATATCTCCCTCCTACTCTACCTTATACCAGGTGAATTTCCCCTCATTGTTCTCAGAAATACATAGATTATTAAAGTCCTGGACAAAACTACCCCTGTCTCTGCTTGGGAGGATAAACGTTCTCAAAATGTCCATACTCCCTAAATTGCTATATTTCTTTGAGACTCTCCCCATCCCGATCCCGATGACACAGCTGAAAACCATTCATAGATATTTTCTCAATTTTATTTGGAATGATGCCTCCCACAGGATAGCTAGCACAGTCCTTTTGGTTCCACGCTCTCGTGGCGGTCTGGGAGCTCCAGATGTCATAAAGTACTATTATGCCACTCATCTGAGAGCTGTAACCTCATGGACATCTAGAAAAGCTCCGAATAGGTGGTCGGAGATTGAGATGTCGAATTACTGTCCCTGCTCACCCATGCTCCATGTTATGGCCTTCCTCTGATAAATATACTCCTCAACTGCGCAAAATATGTTTGAACCCTATGCTTTTTACCCTCTCCATTTGGAAGAGGTGTTCCAGTAGGTATTCCCTGTCTTCTCCATGCCCCCCCCTTACAAATGTGCTTTTTAATCCAGACATTCCTGATAGCCTCTCATATGAATCTATGCTGCCATGGACCCAGGCGGGTATTTTTCAAATCCGCCATCTTGTACACCCGGTAACACGTAAGCTTCTCTCGTTTTCTGATATACAGTCCAAACACCAAGTCCCGAAATCCCTTTTTTTCTCATTTCTCCAAATCAGACATTTTTTTGCTTCCAAGGCCCCCAACCTGACATTGGAACCCCCCACTGCATTTGAAAGGCTGTGTTCCCAGGGACCGTATGAGCCACATCAAATATCTACTATTTACCGAATCATACACTCAGCCCCCCCGCTCACCGGACAGCTACATTCATATATGAAAAAATGGTCCGACGTTTTGGCCAGGCCTATATCACTATTAGATTGGGGGAAAATATGGGTCGCGGCATCTAAGGTCTCCAGATGTGTGGCCCACAAAGAAACCACTTATAAGATACTTATGTTTTGGTATAGGACCCCAGAGTTCCTTGCAGCCCGGAAGCTGACCCCCCACAGCCAGTGTTGGAGGTGTGGTTCCGAAACAGGCACGCATATCCACATTTTTTGGGAATGTTCGATATTAATCCCCTTTTGGACGCAAGTCCATGTTTGTCTGGAAAAGGTTCTTGGGGTCTCTGTCCCTTTCCAACCCCTGCATATGTTATTAGGTCTTCCCCTCCCGAGATTGCCCAAATGTCATCATAAGTTGATGGCCTTTCTCTTGTTAGCTGCCAAGCGAGTTATCCCCCAACGTTGGCGAGATACTGCACCTCCCACGTTTGCACACTTTCTAGTAGCTGTGGCTGACATTAGGAGGATGGAACGCCTCACCGCTGTGGTCGCTGACAGCCTCCCCAAGTTCGAATGCATTTGGGACAGCTGGGACTCCTCGACATACAGTGCTGATCCGGATCCAAACCCTTGCTGATTCCAGGATATTATTCCTGGGTTCCCTATGATTATACGACAGGGAAGGTTTTATACCTTCCCTCTGACCCGTCCCATGTTTGTTCACTTTCAACAAATATACCTATGATTCACTAGTCACATTAGACCTCCGATTTGCTACTTGTGCCTTTGGAGTATGTTCTGATTGTACCACTTCCTGTCCTATACCTGGAGATGTATATCCAAGATCTTTGTTGCATTGTTTTTTATGCCTTTTTATGTTTACCATGTCTGATTGTATGCTGGAGTCTGGATTACAGGCTTATTTTGTATACTTTGAAAAACTATAAATAAACAATTTAAAAAACAAAAACAAAGTAACATTACAGTACAACAGTAAGACCTTACCATACCATACCTGTAAAGCAAATACCAAAACAAAACATAGTAAAAAATAAAACATTTTTTTAACGCAACCTGTGCCTAAAATATATATATGCCGAAGCATGGGGGCATCCTCCCGCAAAAAAGTTATGCCGCGTACACACGGTCGGACTTTTCCACGGGCAAGCCTCCGTCGGAATTTTGACCGTATGTACGCGGTATTAGGAGCAAAATCGCTCCTCCGCCCCTGCTGCGTCCATGCTTCGGCATATATGCTCTTTTTTTTTAACTGTGGTGGTGAAATCACCTCCTACAGCACTGGAGTCATGGCTTTATGTATCGTGGGAGCAAACGCTGTTGCTGTCAAGATAAATAATTCTGCGCTGCAGCTGAATGGCGCACCTGAAAACAAAAAATTACATACCTGAAAAGTAAGCATGATAAAACATTGCAAAATAGAATACAGTAAAAAAGAGCAGAACAATAGAGAGAAAATAGAGAGAGAGAGAGAACAATAAAACGACAACTATTTTTGGTTTTTTTATTTTATATTTTTTTTGTGTTTTGTTTTTTAAGTTTTATTTTCTTTTTTACACTTTTTTTTGTAACTTTAACAACTGTAATGGTTCGGGTCTCTCAAAATGTAATGGCATCTTGGGAGACCCTGTGTAAGTGTGTCCTAGTCTGTGAAATGCTGTACCCTACGCTAAAACTTCACTTTTGAGTGGTAGCGTTCAAAACAGTCACCAAGGCAAAGACCAGGTTTGTCAGGACAGAGTGGACAAAAAACACGGGTGTCACGCCTAAATCCGCGCTTGCTACAGACGCGACATCTTTTTTGGGGGGTTCGTTGGGTAGGGGTACTCGGGAGGGCATACGGATAATGCCTCTCATGCAGCCGGCTTACTGCATTTGGTTGGGGATGGTGAGGTGCAGAACCGCCTGGATACAGGAGGTCTGTGACTATCTCATTCTGGAATTTTAGAAGAGATAAAGTCCCGCCTGAAGCTCTGTATAGCACATGAGCATTCAGCAAAGCCAATTGGAATAAGGATAGAGACACTTTTTTGTACCAGCGTCTCGCCTTACGGTCAATTAGATACGGCGCCAACAACTGGTCGTTGAGATCCACCCCTCCCATATTTTGGTTATATTCGTGGACACAGAGGGGTTTCTCCACAACACCAGTCGCCGTACGAATTTGGACTGTCGTGTCTGCATGAAGGGAGGTAAGAAGGAAAACATTCTTATTGTCCCTCCACTTCATAGCGAGCAAGTTATTACACTTCAAGCAGGCTCTCTCCCCCAGCCTAAGACGGGCATCTACAAGCAGCTGGGGAAAGCCCCAGCGATTAGGTCGCACGGTGCCACATGCTCCAATCTGATGATCATACAAGTGACTAAACAGTGGCACGCTCGTGTAATAATTGTCCACATACAAGTGGTACCCCTTTCCGAATAAGGGTGACACCAAGTTCCACACTATCTTGCCAGCGCTCCCTATGTAATCCGGGCAGTTGACCGGCTCAACCTGTCTGTCTTTTCCCTCATAAACCGTAAAGCTCCATACATAGCCTGTTGCCCTGTCACAGAACTTATAGAGCTTGACCCCGTATCTGGCACGCTTGCTGGGAAGGTACTGCTTGAAAGACAAGCGGCCAGAAAATGTAATCAGGGACTCATCAATGCAGACAACTTGATTGGGAATAAACAAGGCTGCAAAACGTTCGTTGAAGTGGTTTATGAGGGGCCGAATTTTATAGAGCCGGTTGTATTCAGGGTCTCCACGTGGACGACAAAGTTCATTGTCGTTGAAGTGCATGAACCGCAAAATCTGCTCGTATCGTGTCCTGGGCATGGAGGCAGAGAACACGGGCATGTGGTCAATTGGGTGCGTGGACCAATAAGCACGCAATGACGGGAATTTATGTGTGCCCATGTTGAGGGAAGGGCCCAGAAAGGTCTTAAATTCAGAAACCGTAATTGGTTTCCAATCTTTGGCAATGGAAGGCAACTGGGGGTTAGCGGCGATGAATTGACCAGCATATAAATTACTCTGGTCCACAATAGATCTATAGAGATCTTCCGTGAAAAACAGCGAATAAAAATCAATTGGCATAAAATCAGCTGTTTCCACCTGAATACCGGGTTGGGCAGTGAATGGGGGAAGTACAGGTTCTGCAGAAGTGGTGGGGACCCAATCAGGATAGGCGAATTCTGCAGGAAGGGCACTATGGGCATGACGGGCCTGCCTTTGTCTTCTTGGTGGCAGCGGGACACTACTTGTGCTCGCCACCTCGAACTGCACTTATGGGACTCGCCACGTCACCACGTGATACTGCAGTGCTGGATGTACGCCCAGGCTGTACTAGGGCGCTGGTGCTTGCCAATTCACCAGAAGGAATAGCGGCGCTAGTACTACTCTGCTCCATGATACGAGAGACCTGCGGTTCTTGCTCCTCAACAACCTAAGAAGATCAGGATCGGGTACGTCTGACCTTAGCAGGGACCTCAACTTCATCGTCAGAGCTATCTGACGAGGAGCCGCTGACTTCACTGTCTTCTACGGGAAGATATTCTGAGCCTGAATCTGACAGATGCGTGACCTCCTCTTCACTATCTGTCATGCTCAGAATCTCGTAGGCCTCTTTACTAGTGTACCTTCGTCTTGCCATTTTGGGCTCTAAATTTAGGGGTACACTAGTAAGATTCACAGGTAAAAAAAGCACCTGACTGTCAGCAAATGTATCAAACGCTACCAAAAAAACTGTTAGCGATCGCAGGGATCAGGACTGTCTCTGCGAACGCTGCAGTTATGTGTTTTGTGTTTGGTAAGTGACAGTGATTGATTGATACTGCACTTGGGTGGGCTGGGCTGGGCTGGGCTGGGCGGAGGGGCTAAACGCAGGTGCTAGCAGGTATCTGGGCTGATCCTGCATTTTTGGGAACCCTAAACCGCTGGGGACGCTAGTATAGATCTGTTCAGATACTATACCACTAAGGGAGGTGTATGCTTTGCGCGTGGGTGTTAGCGTTACTGGCACTAACCTGACGCTGCCTGGGGCGAAGCAGACCCTCTCTGGCGCTAAAACCTAATTGATATCAGCCGCCGGGCGATCAGGGGGTTAAACCTTTATTGGGTTATATACGGCGGGTGCCCTGATGCTATAAAAAGCAAACTAACCAACCAGCGTCACCCATAAAACTTATATGGTGATCACTGGTGAAAGGGTTAACTAGGGGCAATCAGGGGGTTAAAACCTTTATTAGGTTATATATGGGGGTACCCGACGCTATATAAAAACCTGACGGGTAACCTAAATAACTAAATAACTAACCGGCTAACCAGTGTCACCAGTAAAACTTATACGGTGATCACTGGTGAAAGGGTTAACTCTAGGGGCAATCAGGGGGTTAAAATAATATATGGGGGTACCTGACGCTATAAAAACCTGCGGCGAAACTAAAAATAAATCTAGGGCACCACCGGCACTAAATACAGCGATCGGAAATACGATCGCTTAGTGACGCTGGCGTTAGGGGGTGAAAGGGTTACCTGGGGGGCGATCAAGGGGCTAAACCTTTATTTGGGGGAGTTAGGGGGCTACCCTGGACCTAAAGGGGCCTAAACCTAACTGCCCTGCAATTTTTTACTGTCACAAATGACACTGATTGCAGTGATCAGTAAAAAAATGACCACTGCAATTGGTGCACTGTGACTGGGGGTACTGGGGTTGATCTGGGGGGTGATCTGGGGGTGACTGGGGGGTGATTTGTGTGCCTATGTGTACTGGTGTCAGTGGACTGTTGGTGCACTTACTGTGAGATGTCTTCACTCCTCGCGCCGGATCGAAAAGACCAACACGAGGAGAGATGACATAACTTCCTCTGCCTGTGTTTACATTTACACAGCAGAGGAAGCATATCATTCGCTGGGAGCGATCGCGAGGGGGTGGCCGGAATCGAACGGCCGTCCCCTCATCCCGGATCGCTCCCCAATGGAAAACGACCGCTCAGACCCCCCAACTATACAAAGGCAATCACGTAGATATACGTGACTTTGCCTGTCGGTGCCATTCTGCCGACGTATTTTTACCGTGGGCGGTCATTAAGTGGTTAAAGTGAAAGCATAAAAATGAAAAATTCCTTTCAATATGGTGCCTGGTGGGTCCCCTGTAAAGTGGCACATCTATACTTTGTATAGAAGCTGCTGCAGCAATAATTGCATTTATAAAGCAAAAAAAAGTAAATTTTCCCTGAAATCTTTCTTTATTTTGTAAACAACAGCTTGGGGAGCCTGTCTGTATGATGAGGCCACAATGTAGTGCACTGGGAACAAGATTCAAGATTTTTTTGGATAGATTCTGGTGTCTCTTCCACAAACTTTGGATAGAAGTAACGGGTGTGGAAAAATTGGTCTTTGGGTGTCAGTGGTGCCTACACACCATAACCCTATAAGAGGTACTCTTGATGTCAAAAATTGCAATTATATTCACCTGTCAAACAGGTGCAGAAAAATTGGTCTTTGGGTGTTAATTGTGCCCATGAAAGCTACACCAAAAACATTCTTCCAGATGAAGTCAACACCCACAATGCTATTCAGCCTAGAAGTCATGCAGAGATTCCACATCTCAAAAACACTTAATCAGCGACATCGGCATCAGGGGCTTCAAATCTGCTGGTAATCCATGACTGATTAATTTTGATAAATGTCAAACGGTCCAGGGAGTCTGTGGACAGACGCATTCTATTATCAGTAACAAAACCTCCAGCAGCACTAAATGCCCATTCGGAAAGAATTCTGGATGCAGGGCAGTCCAGCAGCTCAATTGCATACTGGGCAAGTTCTGGCCAGTGGTCTATTCTCATGACCCAGTAAGCCAGTGGATCGTCGACTGGAAAGTTTTCCATCTCTGTTTTCGTTCCTAGATAATTGTCCAGCATTTGATGCAGACGCTGACAATGGGATCTGGAAACTGACTGCCGTGGGTGGCAAGGACTAAAAAATTGTGGAATGCATCACTTAGGTGGCCTCTTTCTTCACTGCTCCTCTCTTCCAACAGAAGCTTCAAAACTACGTTTTCCATGACACTGTAACCTACCAGAGTTGGGAAAGCATTAGATAAAGGTGTTTAAGGTGTCCTCAAGAGATTTCATCTTCTGCACGCTCTATGGGGACGGGATGAATTATGAGACTTTCCCTTGTAACGGTGGTCAAGGAGGGTTGCCAACCAATAGTGATCTTTCTCCTTTACGCCACATATTCTTGGGTCCTTTTGCAGGCTTTGAAGCACTGAAAATTTGCAGAGGCATGAGAAGCAGACTTCTCAGGGTCACTGAGGATTACAGATCAACAGAGCCAGAGTAGGTCTTGGAACACTGTAACTAGAACACAGGAACACAGGAATACAGGAACCTTTGGGAAACGATAGAGACAATGAACTGATAAAGCCCTCAGAGCGAGGCAGTGTTTTATACCCAGCTAATTAGGTAACCTGCCTCAGCTGAACCAGGAATGACAGGTACTGATTGCAAGGAGATCCAGAGAAAAGCCTTCAGCACATCATGCAGAACTAAGCTTAGCTTGAAAGCAGGCAGAATACAGAACTGAGGAGTGGCTCAGAGGCAAAGCAACCGAAGCAACAACAGACAGTCCTGGGGTCAATACCACCTAGAACCACTTGGGGCGCGACCATGCCTGGCCATCTGCTTGGCACGGTAGGGACCGTGACAATCTGTAACTGCCTCCTCCCTGCCACGTACTACTCCCAAGGGTTATGGGAATGAAAAACCATCTCTTACTGTTTTACGTATGTCTTACTCTGCTTCAATGCAATGCAATGCAATGCCCCCAAAACTGCCAGAATCCTCCTCCTCCTCCCTCTCCCCTTGTGTTCTGTGGTGTAGGAACAATGGTGTCTGCATTAAATGGGCCTCCCTCCCGCTGCTCTGCCTTGAGTGCCTTGTTTATAATGCCACGCAGAGCCTGCTCCAGCAGGAACACGACAGGGATTGTGTCACTGATGCATGCATTGTCACGGCTCACCATCCTTGTGGCCTCCTAAAATTGTGACAGTACAGTGCATGCATCCTTTATGAGCAGCCATTGGCGTGTGGAAAAAAAAGCCGAGCTGGCTTGAGCCTGTCGTTGTGCCATATTCACACAGGTACTCGTTGACGACCCTCTGCTGCATGTGCAGCCACTGCAGCATTGCCAAAATCGAGTTCCACCTGGTGGGCATGTCACAAATCAGGCAGTTTACAGGCAGGTGAGATTCCCGCAGAATTTTAGCCAACCGAGCACTGGCTGTGTATGACCGCCTGAAATGGCTACAGACTCTTCTGGCCTATTTTAGCAGAACTTCCAACCCTGGGTACCTATTTAGGAAATGCTGCACCACCAAATTGAGGACATGTGCCATGCATGGCACATGTGTCAACTTTACCTGTCTAAGGGCAGACAGGAGGTTTGTGCCATTATTGTACACCACCAGCTGGCATGGCATGAACCACCTCTGGGCCCGCCCCTGCAGAGCTGCAAGAATCTCTGCTCCAGTGTGGTTCCTGTCCCCTAGACACACCAGCTGAAGCACTGCATGGTATCTTTTAGCCTGACTCATTGAAAAGCCCCTTGAACACTTAGGGGGTACTTGTGGTTCAAAGGACAATTCAGCAGAGGAGCGCATGGAGGAGGAGAAGGAGAAGGAGGAGGAGGAGGGGGTAGAGCTGTCAAATCTTGCATCATCACCACTAGCTGTATGGAGACGTGGGGGCACAACAAACTGCAGCACTGAGCCCTGTCCTGCATCCTTCCGAATTGCAAGCAGAGTTACCCAGTGTGCTGTGAACAAAATATATCGTCCCTGACTATGCTTGCTGGACCACATGTCAGCAGTAACATGGACTTTGCGGCTGACTACCTAGCCCAATCATTCCACACGTGCAAAGAAATAGGGACTGGGAACCTGCCATTGTGGTACAGCACATTCTGAAAATTCCCGAAAGGGTGCAGAATCCATCAGATGGAGTTGTAGAGCCAGCAGCTTTGACAAGCTTGCATTTTGATGCTGGGCATATGGGTGTCAGGGACTGTATTTTTTTTCCGCTGCAGCAGATGGGGCAGAGAAATTTGCCAGCTATAGTCTACAGCTGGTGGTGTGCTGCTGGCGGATGTGCCGCAAGGACCTGGGACACCCTGCGCTATACTATCATCCCTATCAGTGGAGGCTGCTGGGAGTGAGGTTTAGCGGGGACAGACTGAGGTGAGTAAGGAGGAGGAACAGATTTGCACCCCTTTTGTGTGGCTTTCGGGTGCTCTTGCCAACTGGCTGCGTGGAGGGAGGTTAAATACCTTGTCCAGCATGTGGTACCCAAATGGCTGGTGTTTTTGCCACACTTGATGTGCTTGAGACAGTTTTCAAATTACAACAGTGCGATCAGCTGCACATGTGCTAAAAAAGGGCCAGACAGCTGAGCTGAATAATGGGAAGTTTTTTAGCAGCAAAATTCCAAAAATAATTTACAATAATGCATGTTAAAAATGTATTATGTATAACATTAAATACAGTCCTAACGGGTTTATACTCCGGTAAAAGCATGTATATAAAAACCACACAGAATTATAGACACAACATTGCCATACAGTTTTACATTTTGCATGCATCTGTATAAATCCTGACGCGTTTCGATCCCAACGGATCTCTTCAGAGGATGGGTGGTTAGCTGTGGGAAATATATGTATTACATTTCCATTCCCTACATGGGTGTAGGCCCAATAGTAAAAAATATATATAGGGTGTATGATTACCAGTCAACTGTGTGTTAGAACCAATGTTTCTAACCGGAGTTCCATCACTAGCATCTCAAGGGGAATCAGCAGCCTCCCGGACACTCGACACCCAAAAGTAGGGCGCCACCAGGCGTGTGCGACCTACAAGGAGTCATATTGGAGAGGGAGAGACCCGAGAGGGGACACACACGGACGGACAGCCGGCACCTGTAATGAAACACCAAGGGCATCAATGTAGGATGCATGTGTGCTGCATCCATGTACACTATGTGATTGCTGAGTATTAAGTGGACAGAATAGAGATCAGCAGGGGTATATCCTTCAGTATATATTTGTATATATCAATGTACTTCTGTAGTGGTATGTAGCTAATGGGGTATGTTTGCCATATTCTAAACATAATAAATGGAATATAAAGGTTGTGAGAAAAATAATGAGGGTGATGTGC
Source organism: Rana muscosa (assembly GCA_029206835.1). NCBI lineage: Eukaryota > Metazoa > Chordata > Amphibia > Anura > Ranidae > Rana > Rana muscosa. Next base: position 756,052,528 of record CM055122.1, on the reverse strand, counting down.
ACTATGAATGAGATGGTGGACGACAAAAACGAATGTCACAAAAATAAAAAGGTGAAATGAAATGTGAGAAGTGTAAAAAATGATAATGGTGGTGTGATGTGTAATGTGTGTGAAAAAGTGGTATAGTGTGATGCATGTGAAAAGTGAAAATGGATTGGAATGATTGTGTGTGGAATAAATGTGTGTATAAATGGGATGACAATAGTGAAAGTGATGGTGGGATTAAACAGAGATGTGATGAAGGTCATTAGGATCAATTATACTGGATATGTATTGTTGCACAACAAGCCACAGTGTTGTGTGAAGAAATATGTGGGTTCCATTGATCTTGGAGGGTCCCAGGCTCATTGAATGTGCCAAGGAGACCGACCAACACCACGGATGAAGCTGTAATTAGTTATAAATTAATCAAAAATAATGCTAATCAACAGGATGTTGATGGAGGGGATGGGAGTGTGTGTGGAGCATGGAGTAAGGATGGTTGTGTGACCGCCGCCCCGATCTGCTCCCTTGTTCTCCCCCCCCCGCCCGGACAACCGCAATGTAAGGGAGCAGTGCTGCTGGACACAGGCATAGAGGATTTTGCCGTACCTTTGTTATCGGGGATGAGCCGGGCAGTGTGAGCGGGGACCCAGTGATGCGCTCTGTACACTAACGGCTGTGAGGCTGCCCTGCCCTCCGTGACTGTCCTTCGTAATCCCGCGGCACCTTGCGAGATCCCGCGAGATCGACAGCTGAATGGCAGGAGTTGTGAACCGAGGAGGAGAGGAGGAGGAGAGGAGAGGAGAGGAGAGGTGGAGGAGAGGAGACTAACACGCCAGGAACAGCGGCTATCTGCGCAAGGGAGGCAGCGGGGATCCTGAGAACCACCTCACACTGGTATGTGCACCCTGTTTAGACACGTGGAGAGAGTCTGTGGCTGAAAGTACAGCAGTGGCAGTTTGCATACCGGTTAAACTGCTGGAGGATTGTTGGGGGGAGCGGTGGTGGAGGTTATATATATATATATATACCAATGCACCTAGACAGTTGACACGCTCCCAGGATCTGGATGGTCTATGTAACAGGACAGCAGGCTGCATACCACACCACGAACTGAGCATTCTGTGCACTTCGAATAATTAACTGAGCTGGTAAAGCAGACCTAGAACTGATCCCCCTGCCATTAACCGGGACTAGAGTGATTATTAAACAGCTGAGGACTTTACCGTAGTACACTGAAGTACATTGAATCGTACGGTGAACCAACAGCAAATTAAAACTTATCTTACTCCTATTTACTCTCAGCCTGGGCCCCCATCTTTCTTTTACCCAAATCGCCTATTAAAACAGTGGTCAACAGTACTTGGCCAGGGTATAGAGCATAGGATGGCATCAAAAAAAGAACAGCCTAATCAAGAAAGTGGGGTGTCTCAAACATCGCGAGCGGCAAAAGAAAAAGAGAGAGCAATGCAGGCAGCGGCGGCAGCTACCGCAGCTAAATTGGAGAGGTTCGCCCATATCTCGGCAATCTCACCAGGTAAAGGGACTCAACATCAACAAACACAGGGGGGGAGAAATCAAACAGGCACTGCGGCAGATAGAAAAAGCTTAGGCCAAGGTACAACAGGCCCGAAAATAGGGAGTAAAAGGGGCTCTGTGGGAGAGACTCCAGGGGCTGCGGCTGCACCTGCAATAACTCAAACGGTAAACTCTACAATAGGCCTGGATGCTGCCGTTCCCGGGGAGGAAGAGCCAACGTTAAAAGAGGTACTAAGGGCCGTGAATGCATGCAGAGGGTCATTGGATAACGTATCTGAACAGATAAAAGGGATAAAGGAGCAACTAGCGACCATGGGCCAAGAATTGCAGAGGACGGTGTTAAGGACAACAGTTGTAGAGGAGAGTATAAGCCAAGTGGAAGATGAGGTGTACACATTGAAACAGGAGATTAAGGCAATGAAAGAACAAATGGGGTGGCAGGCATCAAAACTTGATGAAATTGAAAATAGGTTACGCAGAAACAACATACGGGTGATGGGCCTCCCGGAACGAAGTGAGGGCACCCACCCCATTAGCTTCCTAGAGAATTGGCTCAGAGATATGTTTGGGGAGAGCGTCTTCTCACCACTTTTTGCAATAGAAAGAGCTCATAGAGTCCCATTTAGGGCCCAGCTAAAGGATGGATATCCTAGACCCCTACTAGTGAAGTTCCTTAACTACAATGACAAGACAATCGCATTGCAAAAAGCAAGAGAAAAGAGGGACATCTTCTATGAAGGGTCAAGAATATCATTATATCCAGATTTCTCACCGGATTTAAGCAAACGTAGAGCCGAGTTTGCATCAATCAAGCGTAACCTTTTAAAAAATAAAATCACATATGCATTACTGTACCCAGCGCGCTTAAGAATAATGACCTTGGAGGGCCCTCAATTCTTTGACTCACCGGAAAAAGCAGCACAGTGGCTGGAAGAAAACAAAACTAAATTATAGACATTATACCTAGGGGAAAGTTTAGATAAGGTCTTAAAATTTTGGGAGGATTAGAGTAGGTTTATGATATTGTTCCTTCTGGATTGGCGGTTTCTTTGAAGCTTTTTGACTCACAAAATGTTTTTTTTTTTTTTTTGAAGGGAGGGGGGGGGGGGGGGGCAATGGGAGGGGAGGGGTAGGTCACAAGTGGAAATGAAAGTGAAGGGGTATGAAAGGGAGGGATGGCAGGTAGTGGTCACAAGTACAGCCCCCAGGGTATGCCTAGATAGGCTGGGGGAGGGGGGAGGGAGGGAGGGTGGGGGGCGTGTTAAGAGACAGAAAGGGGGGATAAATTGGCACAACTTCATAAATGTCACACTTCAAGCACAGAAGAAAGGGAAGCAGGAGATAAAGGAAAGTTGGAGAAACTTACACTTTAGGAAGAACACATATATAAGAGGAGAGGAGAGGGGAAGGAAAGAGAAGGATTTTTATCTTTTTTCTTTTTTGTTTCTTTCCCCCCTCTCTCTTTTCTTTTCTTGCTTTTGCACTATTGATGGAAAAAAGGAAAATTTTATTTTCCTCTTTACTTATTTTTTCTATTCATTTTTCACACAACTTTTTTTTTTTTTTAGGAAGTAAAGCTTCCCTGCTTGGTTCACAGAAACACGTCACTAAGATATCACAGTTTAAATTAAAAGATTAGATTTTCTGTTTTTTTATTTTTAAAAAAAGCAATCTAGTAACAGTTCAAGGACAAAGATGTAATAGTAGAGTAATTGTTTTTTTTGTATTTGTTTATCTTTTTTCTTTTTGATCATGTGTCTTAATGAATTTTTTGGCAGGTTATGCGTGTTTAGTATCTTCTGCTCAAAGTTGAATATCTTGGGACCCAGTTGGGTCTCTTGTTTTTATATGTTTTCCGTTTGCTATTATGCTGTTGTATAGATATGCGGCCTAAAACATTTAATATAGGCTCCTGGAATGTCCAGGGGTTAGGTGACCCGATAAAAAGGGCCGCAGTATTCTCTACGCTTGAACGGTATAGGGTGGAATTAATTTGCATTCAGGAGACGCATTTAACAAAAGAAACAAAGGGAAAACTATCCAATAGGAAATACCAGTGCCAGTATCACTCAGTCCATTCTTCTTACTCTAGGGGGGTGAGCATACTGGTGAAAAGGGGGTTGTCGTTCGTTTGTAAAGAGGTTAGGATAGACGAACTGGGTCGTTTTATCTTTTTGCACTGTCTGATAGAAGATGAACCATATGTACTAGTAAATATTTATGTTCCACCACCCTTTAATATGGAGATCCTGTATAAAGTCGTGGAATTTGCGTTAAATAAGGAAGAATGCCCCATAATAGTAGTAGGGGACTTTAACGCAGTATTGGACAGGACAATAGATAAATTTCCACCAGGGACACGGACAGGAGGGAGGGGAGAGGGACGTTTAACTCAGTTTTTAGAAGAGGTTGGATGGTGTGATATCTGGAGAATGGGAAACCCAGATGAGAGGCAGTACTCCTGTTTCTCAAGCTCATACTCTACATCAGTGGTCATCAACCCTGTCCTCAGGGCCCACCAACAGGCCAGATTTTATGTATTGCCTTGGGGAGATGCAGACTAGAATACTGCAATCACTGAGCAACACATGATATCACCTGTGATGTATTTCAGTTATCTTGCAAACCTGGCCTGTTAGTGGGCCCTGAGGACTGGGTCGATGACCACTGCTCTACATTATCTAGAATAGATATGGCCCTGGGAAACGAAATTAGCCTGCAGTGGATCGGCAAGATTGTTTATTATCCAAGAGGGGTGTGGGACCACTCACCACTGGTGCTGACCATAAGTACAGGTAAAAAGTGCCCTCCAAGTAATTGGAAAGTGAGCCCCTTCTGGTTAGAACTAATGGGAAAACCAAAAGAGATAAATATAAAATTAACTGAGATGGTGGGCTTTAATGAAGGGACAGCGCCGGTGGGAGTGATTTGGGACACCCTAAAGGCCTTTCTTAGGGGAATATTGATCCAACAAATAGCCGAGATTAAAAAAACTCTAAGGTATGGGAAGAGAAGATTAGGAAAGAGGTGAAAGAGGCAGAAGAACAATATGTGAAGGACCCAACCCAGATGAAACAAAGAGAATGGCTTGAGAAACAACAGGAGTACAAAATGGCAGTTGTGAGGAAAGAAGAGAACAAGCGCCTATTTCAAAAACAGAGTACCTTTGCAGAAGGGGAGAGTGTAGGGCATACATTGGCCCTATTGGCTAAAACTAACTCAGTTCCTTCAAGTATTCCCGCAATAAGGAAGATGGGGGGAGAGATATCCTCTCAGTCATTTGAAATACTGAAGACGTTTGAGACCTATTTTCAGGACTTATATAAATCAAAGAGGGAAGATGAGACGTTACAAATGGAGGAATTTCTGGGGGGGATAGAGACACCGGCTTTATCTGTGGAGGATAGAAGAGCTATAGAGTCACCGATAACCCTAGAGGAAATCCAATCAGCAGTAGCGGAAATGGCTAATCAGAAGTCCCCCGGGCCAGATGGCCTACCGGTGGAAATCTACAAACAATATGGGGAGGTGCTCCTCCCTGAATTGTTAAAGGTACTAAACTGGGCGGTAGAAGAGGGGAAACTGCCGGCCTCAATGTTAGAGGCCACCATAATAGTACTCCATAAAGAGGGGAAAGATCAACTAGATACATCATCTTATAGACCAATCTCACTGCTGTGCTCAGATGTCAAGATATTGGCTAAAGTGCTGGCAGCCAGAATGAATAGATATATTCAGAAATTAATACATCCGGATCAATCCGGATTCATTCCTAATAGAGCTACCAGCACCAATATCAGAAGACTGTATCTGAATTTACAGACGCCAACTGAGAACAGTAGTGGCAGAGCTATTTTATCCCTGGATGCTGTCAAGGCCTTTGATAGCCTAGAGTGGGATTACCTCTGGCACGTGTTGGAGAAATTTGGATTTGGCTTTGTCTTTATTAAATGGGTAAAAACGCTTTATAACTCCCCAAGCGCAAAAATAAAAATTAATAATGAATATTCAAAGAGCTTTAGGCTGGAGAGGGGGACAAGGCAGGGCTGCCCTCTGTCCCCCCTCCTTTTTGCGTTAGCAATAGAGCCATTAGCAATAGCAATTAGATCTAAAAAGGCGATACAGGGATTTCAGAGGAAAGTGGGGGAGGAGAAAATTGCACTTTACGCAGATAACATCCTGCTTTTTTTGGGGGATTCCTCAACGTCATTAAAAAAGGCGATGCAGACGGTGGAGGTATTTGGTCGTTTCTCGGGACTAGCGATAAATTGGGAGAAGTCTGCACTTCTACCAGTGGATCCTGTAGATAACGCCCTCTGTGAAGGTATCCCTCTATTAAAAGTAGTGGAAAAAATGAATTATTTGGGGATAGTGGTGACACGAGATCCAGAACAATATATTGATAATAACTTAAGACCACTCTTAGCTAAGCTTAAACAAAAGGCAGATATTTGGGAACATCTTCCTCTATCAGTAGCTGGACGAAGCAATCTTATCAAGATGATTTGGATGCCACAACTACTTTATGTGCTCCATAATGCCCCAGTATGGATCGGGAAAGCCTGGTTTAAAAAAATAGAGACCCTTTTCAGAGAATTAATCTGGAAGAAGGGCAGTGCAAGAATCAGTCTCCAAAAATTACAGTTATCAACAAATGAGGGAGGGCTGGCCATTCCACACCCCTATAGTTACTTTATAGCGGCCCAGCTACAGCATCTGAAGGGATGTACAATTGAGGGAGGAGGAGAGGCCAGTGGGAAAATGATTCTAATGGGGGCCCCACATAATACCATAATAGAAAATTTGGAGGCCGATTCCTTCCCTGTTAAGAACCCAACATTGAGAGCGGTCATAAGAACATGGCGGGAAGCTAAACAGGCTATGGGATATAAAGGGCTAACGGAATACTCCCCTCTATGGGAAAATAAAAATCTACCAGAAATTCAAGTTATGGGGAAGTTAAAAGAATGGGAACAGCGTGGTATAACTAGACTGAATCAGTTGTATAAAGGCAACACATTGAAAGCATTTTCAGAACTAAGCAGAGAGTACGCTATCCTAAATTCATTATTTTATACTTATCTGCAGATAAGACACGCACTCCAAATCCAATTTAAAACACACCCCGTGTGTTGGCAAAAAATCCCCCACCTTCAACGGCTAATTAAGACAGGAACATCAAAAGGCCTTATTTCAGAATTATACTCACAGATTAAGGGGGATTTTATAATTGAGAAGAGGTTGGGGAAAGATAAAAATGGGAGGAGTATATAGGACCCATAACAACTGCACAATGGGAACGGGTACTGGAACAGGGAACAATGGTCTCACTCTCCCCATCACAGAGAGTTTCACACTTGTTCTTAGTGTACAGAGTTTATTACACCCCAAAGAGGTTACACATGTTTGGAAGGATAGTAGATGACAAGTGCCCTAGATGTCAAGATACGGGGGACCTTATACACATGATGTGGATATGCCCGAAACTATATAGATATTGGGTTGGGGTATTGAACATCATAAACACGACTTTTGGGACAACTCTGGAACCGGAGGCCAGTGTATGCTTATTAGGTATAGAGGAGGGAAATGGATTAAAAGACAACCTGGAAGTAGTGTTGAGGTGCCTGTTTCAGGCCAGGAAGGTAATAGCACAAAACTGGCAAGCACAGAGAGCACCAACATTGGCAGAGTGGGTTAATGGAATAAATGTAACAATGTGGAAGGAAAAAGTTGTCTTGACTAGACGGGGCAATTATAAAAAATTTAAAACAATGTGGGATCCCTGGTTAAGGAAAACAGGGTGCCCGCCCTAATTGATGCAGGAGCGAGAAGAGTAAAAGAAGGGACTTAAAAGTGGATACTGGAATGGGGAGTTAGGAGGGCTGGACAGAGGATAGATAGATAGAGAAGCTAGGGGCTCAAGAAAAAGAAGCTAGACACGCGGGAAGATCAGGAGGAGAGAAGGGAAAAGGGGAACGGAAGTAGTGGGAAAGAAAAAGGCTAAATGAGGTAAGAATAAAATAGTTTTTAGTAAATAACATTAGAGAATGGTAGATTGTACTTCTCGGTTTATCTTTTTGTTTTTTGAGTGTGCAAAAGGACTAAGGGAGGGAGGGATGGGGGGGGGGGGGGAAGCGGTCAATTATAGAAAACAATATTAAAATATTTTTTGTGAAATAAGGATGAGATAAATGTATGTAATTTTATAAAACGCTATGTAACATGAAAAATAATAAAGAATATAAAGTAAAAATAAATAAATAATGCTAATCAGACCTGGTGCATAGTGCTTGAATGGGTCTGGAAGGAATTTGGCAGCCAGCCTATATAGGGCTGGTGTACTTACATTTACCAGGCTGAGTCTAGTCGTCCACATGGAGGAGCTGGGGATCAAAGTGTGAGCCACAGGTCTCAGGTTATATTAGTACTGCCCTTAATTAGGGAGGCCCTGGTGTAATCAGCAGGTGCCCCGCCTTAGTCCATGCAACATCCCCCAGGGATATCCCCACCGCAGTGGGCGGTCCTCCCTGAGTGGCTCCCTCGGCGTTCCGGAAAGACTCAAGGTCTCCGACAGCTTCCGTCTCCTCTGCTGCAAAAGCGTGACGTCCTGACATCACACGCATGCATGGTTTCCCACGCACGCGTGGATGGCAAGGACATCCAGAGGGGATCAGGGACGCCGCCGACAAGGAAGGAACGCCCAAATAGGGCACGTGGAACACAAGTCCGCCGCCCCATGAGCATGATGGGAGCACAGGGCTCCCCCCCCCCTGTCGGGAGGATGCACACGCATGCGCGGCCCACACTGAGGGCGACGTGGGCCAAGGAGGCAAAAAAGAAACCCCGAAATGCACTGATGGAATGGCCCATGGTGGAAAACTATATTAAGTTGACACTTAGTGCATGCAAGTGCTGAGCTGTGGGAAGTGGACCAGGAGATAACAGCTCCACAATGTGATGGAATAGGGTGGCTTCTCTATACTTGTTGGGGTTGTGTCTCACTCTCACTTTCCTCCTCTGCTCTATCTGGCACCGATGTCCCATCAGTGACCTCATCATCATCATCTCCTCCATCCTCATTACCACTGGAGACAACTTGGCAATACACTGCGGCTGGGGGAACATGACTGCCAATTTGTGTACCAGTGTCCTCCCCTCTCTGTAGGTTAATGTTCCTGCCTTCCTCAACCTCAGAACCAACATCTGAATTGAGTAATGGCTGTGCATCGTCAAGGAGCAAGTGGCTGATGCTGTGTTCAAAAGACTCCGCTGACTCCTCCATGCCTGATGCTGGGGCTATGGCAGGAATAGCTGTGGACAAGGAGGCAGGTTTAGCCACTCTGGCAGCTGCAGTGGACTGCACACTAGTCTCTGCTTGGGTGATGGAGGATGAGGAGGATGAGGATGGTTTACTAAGCCATTGCACCACCTCCTGTGCATGCTGTGGCTGGATAGCACAGGCAACTTCACTAAACAGAGGAAATTATGCCTTGCCTGAGGACTGACCACATCCACCTTTGCCTGTGGACACATACGCTGCTGGCTCCCTCACAGTGCCATGCTAACGTCTGTCTCTCAGTGTTGTCCTCCCAGACATGATGGGGGTTGCTTATTAACAACATTTAATAAAGATGTGTAAATGTGTACATGGATGCACTTTAATCAATGGAAAGTGGTGTTTGGTGCACTTTAACTTGAGTACTCACTACACAGACACACTCCGCTGATACATTCGATTATACTGCAGTAAAACTGCACTGATGCACTGCAATATACTGCGTTAAACGGCACATAATGCACTAAACTATACAGTGTTAAACTTGCAGTAACGCACTGAAATATATACGGCATTAAACAGAAGGTAACGCACTAAACTATACAGTGTTAAACTTGCAGTAACGCATTGAAATATATGGGGTTGAACTTGCAGTAATGCACTAAACTATGCAGCGTTAAACTTGCAGTTAACACACTGAAATATACTGCATCAAGCGTGCACTAATGCAGAGAAATGAACTGTGTTAAACGGCACTAGAGATGAGCTTCGAGTTCGAGTCGTACTCATGTTCGACTCGAACATTGCCTGTTCGCATGTTCGCCGAACAGCGAACAATTTGGGGTGTTCGCAGCAAATTCTAAAAGCCATGGAACACCCTGTAAAAGTCTATGGGAGAAATCTAAAGTACTCATTTTAAAGGCTTATATGCAAGTTATTGTCCTAAAAAGGGTTTGGGGACCCGGGTCCTGCCCAAGGGGACATGTATCAATGCAAAAAAAAGTTTTAAAAAATAAAGTTTTTTCGGGAGCAGTGATTATAATAATGCTTAAAGTGAAACAATAAAAGTGAAATATTCCTTTAAATTTCGTACCTGGGGGGGGGGGATAGTATGCCTGTAAAGCAGCGCTTGTTTCCCTTGCTTAGAACTGTCCCTGCACAAAATGTCATTTCTGAAGGAAAAAAAGTCATTTAAAAGCACTCGTGGCTATAATGAATTGTCGGCTCCCGGCAATACAGAGAAAAGTCATTGATAAAAAAAAAAAAAATGCGTGGGGGTCCCCCCAAATTCAATTACCAGGCCCTTCAGGTCTGGTATGGATATTAAGGGGAACCCTGCGTCAAATAAAAAAAAATGATGTGGGGTTCCCCCCAAGTATCCATATTAGACCCTTCAGGTCTAATGAATTGTCGGCTCCCGGCAATACAGAGAAAAGTCATTGATAATAAAATAAATGCGTGGGGGTCCCCCCAAATTCAATTACCAGGCCCTTCAGGTTTGGTATGGATATTAAGGGGAACCCTGCATCAAATTTTTAAAAAAATTACGTGGGGTTCCCCCCAAATATCCATACTAGACCCTTCAGGTCTGGTATGGATATTAAGGGGAACTCCACCCCAAATGAAAAAAAAATGGTGCGGAGTTCCCCCAAAAATCCATACCAGACCCTTTATCCGAGCACTGGGGAACGTGAGAAGGGGTGGGTCTATTCATTTTTTTTACACTGAATAGGAAGTTCCCCATCAGGTCCGCTTAGCCAATGACGTAGGCGGGGTCTGAGATACGAGGGCGCCCCCGCCCCCTCGTACCTCAGACCTCGCCTACGTCATTGGCTGAGCGGACCTGATGGGGAACTTCCTCCGCAGTGTAGGTCCGCTCAGCCAATGACGTTTCGAGTGGAGACTGCAGCGCTGGACATCGGATCGCCGCGGGACATTGGAATGTGTTTGAATTTTTATTTTTATTATTTTTAATAAAGGACTTTTCCAAGGTGTCTGTGTGTTTTTTTTACACTTTTTTTTACACTTTGTTCGTGAAATGGTAGGGGTACAATGTGCCCCTTACCAATTCACATAGGGGGGGGCGGGATCTGGGGGTCCCCTTTGTTAAAGGGGTCTTCCAGATTCCGATAAGCCTCCTGCCCGCAGACCCCCACAACCACCGGACAAGGGTTGTGGGGATGAGGCCCTTGTCCCTATCAACATGAGGGCATGTGGCCTGGTACGGTTCAAGAGGGGGGGCGCTCTCTCGTCCCCCGTCTTTTCCTATGGCCTGCCAGGTTGCGTGCTCGGATAAAGGGTCTGGTATGGATTTTTGGGGGAACTCCACGCCATTTTTTTAAAAAATTTGGGGTGGAGTTCCCCTTAAAATCCATACCAGACCTGAAGGGTCTAGTATGGATATTTGGGGGGAACCCCACGTCATTTTTTTTAAAAAATTGATCCAGGGTTCCCCTTAATATCCATACCAGACCTGAAGGGCCTGGTAATTGAATTTGGGGGGACCCCCACGCATTTATTTTATTTTTTTATCAATGACTTTTCTCTGTATTGCCGGAAGCCGACAATTCATTATAGCCGCAAGTGGTTTTAAATGGCTTTTTTTCCTTCATAAATTACATTTTGTGCAGGGACAGTTCTAAGCAAGGGAAACAAGCGCTGCTTTACAGGCATACTATACACCCCCCCAGGTACGAAATTTAAAGGAATATTTCACTTTTTACTTTTCACTTTATGCATTATTAAAATCACTGCTCCCGAAAAAACGGTCGTTTTTAAAACTTTTTTTTTGCATTTGATACATGTCCCCTGGGGCAGGACCCGGGTCCCCAAACCCTTTTTAGGACAATAACTTGCATATTAGCCTTTATAATTAGCACTTTAGATTTCAAACGTTCGAGTCCATTGTATTTAATAGGGTTCTAAAGTTCACGCGATCTGTTCGCAGGTTCTGGTGCGAACCGAACAGGGGGGTGTTCGGCTCATCCCTAAATGGCACATAACGCACTGAAATATACAGTGTTAAACTTGCAGGAACGCACTGAAATATATGGTGTTGAACTTGCAGTAACGCACTGAAATATACATGGTTAAGCGTGCACTAACGCACAGAAATGTACTGCGTTAAATGGCACGTAACACACTGAAATAGAATCTTTCAGTAATGCACTGAACTATACTGCCTTAAACGGAAGGTAACACACTGAAATATACGGCGTTAAACTTGCAGTAACGCACTGAACTATACTGTGTTAAACAGAAGGTAATGCACTGAAATGTATGGCGTTAAACGGAAGGTAACAAACTGAAATTTAGGGCGTTAAACATGCAGTAACACACTGAAATATACTGCATTAAGCATGCACTAACGTACAGAAATGTACTGCGTTAAACTTGCAGTAACCCACTGAAATGTACGGTGTTAAACTTGCATTAACACACTAAATATACTGCGTTAAGCGTGCACTAGTTCACAGAAATTTACTGCGTTAAACAGCACTTGCAGTAACCCACTGAAATATATGGCGCTGAACTTGCAGTAACGCACTGAAATATACGGTGTTAGACTTGCAGTAACACACTAAAATATACTGCGTTAGGCATGCACTAATGCACAGAAATATACTGCGTTAAACGGCACATAACACACTGAAATATATGTCGTTAAACTTGCAGTAACGCACTGAACTATCAGTGGTGATCATCGTACTTTAAAAAAGTAAATAGTTACAGTTACAAATTACTTCTCCCAAAAAGTAATTGCGTTAGTAATTCAGTTACTACATTGAAAAAGTAATTAGTAACTGACTTTTTTTTTGAGGGCACATAGCACATCAGGGCATGGGGCACATAGCACATCAGGGCACATAGCACATCAGGGCACATAGCACATCAGGGCACATAGCACATCAGGGAATGGGGCACATAGCACATAGCACATCAGGGCACATCAGGGTATGGGGCACAGGGCACATAGCACATGAGGGCCCATCAGGACATGGGGCACATAGCACATCAGGGCACATAGCACACCAGGGCACATAGCACATCAGGGCATGGGGCACATAGCACATCGGGGCACACAGCACATTGGGGCACATAACACATCAGGGCACACAGCACATCAGGGCACATGATAGCACATAGCACATCAGGGCATGGGGCACAGGGCACATAGCACATAGCACATGAGGGCACATCAGGACATGTGGCACATAGCACATCAGGGCGGGGCACATAGCACATCAGGGCAGGGCACATAGCACATTGTTTACCAGCCATGCAGAGTAACGCAGGAAGCATGTGTAATAAGTTCTCTCTCATGTCACGGCACTGACGGCAGTCACGCTACTCCCTGGCGGCCCCTCCTCTCTTCTCGTCCATCCCAGATGATGTTACAAGCAAATGGGGATGGACGAGAAGAGAGGATGGGCCGCGGGGAGCAGCGTGACTGCCGTCAGTGCCGTGACATGAGAGAGACCCGGTCATAGAGGAGAGGAGGAATTACACTACTGCTATCTAGTGGCGGTAGATGTAATTGGGGTAACTCCGCCCAAGTAATGGTAACTGCTTTACCATGAGGGTAATCAGTTAGATTACTTGTTACCCTCTAAAGTAACTGCGTTACGTAACTCTGTTTATTCTAACTCAGTTACTTACATCACTGCATTAAACGGAAGGTGATGCAATGAAATATACAGAGTTAAACTTGCAGTAACGCACTGAAATTAACTGCGTTAAACTGCACATAACACACTGAAATATACTGTGTTAAACTTGCAGAAATGTAATGAAATATACTGTGTTAAATGGTCGCTACACTCACACTGACTGAACTATCCCTAGATTTACACTAATGTAAAGATGAATGGTGGTCACACTACACTCACACTGACTGAACTATCCCTATATTTACTGTAATGTAAAGATGAACGGTTGTCACACTACACTCACACTGACTGAACTATCTCTAGATTCACTCTAAACTGACATTGTACACTGAGAATATAATCAGAATAGCACACTATAGCACACTAACTGTCTAGAAGAACTGAACAGAGTCCTGTTCTATCTCTCTCCACGCCAATATCACACATAAAATGGCCGCTTTTGAAAGAATACTTTTATAGTGTGGGGCAGGATTAAGAGCAATGAGCCATGATTGGATAGAGTCAACATGACAGCTCCCAGTGCATTGCATTGTGGTCATTTGGCGGGCCGGAAAAATAGTCAAACCCTGCGATTATTTGGGTGTTTGGCGAATAGCCAATTTTCGGCCCAAACTCATGCTCGGGCCGAACCGTTCGCCCATCCCTACTCCTGACCAGTGCACTCTACATTACTCCTAAAGTTCCACTTTAGGATAGGCTGTGTGCAAAAAAACATATGTAATGATAAAAATTTCATTTTATTTTAAATGAGTGTGCTGGGGTGTGTGCATGTCTGTTAAACTCTCACTATAAAACAATACTCCTGCGCTCTGATGTCTTGGTGTATGCGGGGCGTGTCGATCATTCCTCAGTAAACAGGCAACACTTTAGGAATCTTGCAGCCACAAGCTGTGTAGGCTCTGAAGAAAGGGGTGCGCCCCGGAAACGCGTCAGCCGTCCAGCACATTTGAGGTACCATCCATCTCTCTGGTCATCGAGTTTTGACTTCAGTCGTCCTATGATTCAGGCTGGTCACTAGAAAAAGCTCATTCTAACGCTCTGCTTGTGAGTAGGACCATTGCTGTTTTTATACATTTTAATAAAGATTTTATCTGGTAATACACTAGGTCGGTGCACCCTCCTGTTTTTTGTTTTTTTACAGTTGTATAAACTCTCACTATGGCACAATCATTAAACCATATTTTGTGGGTAAAATAACTGTAGTAAGCTGTGTGGGAGAAGGCTTTTTGTAACCCCTTAACACAAGTGCCTCCTGTCCCTTTAAGGGGTTTCTGATGCGAAAGGTGGGGCAGGGTTTCTGATCATGTGACCGCCCTGATTGGCTGTCACAGCGATCACATGATCGGAAAGCTCCCGATCGCAAGTAGAGATTGGGAGCATTCCATTAGCCCCTGGTAATTGTGCCAGGAGCGCACAGGGCGCGTGCTCTTGGTACAGCTTTGTGTACATTTTGGTACCCATATATGCGGCCGCTCAGCATTAAGGCTCATCCGTCGCGAGGCCGCATATATGGGTACCGCCAGCGTGAAGCGGTTAACCATATCCTTTTAAACCCTTCCCAATGCACAGTTTGGCCCAGTGCTCTATCTTATTGCTTTGTATGATATTTGTGGGAATAGAGGTATTAAAAAATGATTGCCCCTGGGAACCAGATATGCTGGGTACGCTGTGGGGAAAAGCTGCTTAATTTTTCACCAATGATCTAATTTTTTTGCCTCTACCTGCAACATTTGCTAAAGTGGCTGGGGGCTGAGAGACAGAGTACACAACTATCCGTCCCCCCAGCAGTGATGCCAGCATTCTTTCTTGACAGCAGGTGAATAATTTTGCTGACTGTTATGGCAGCATTGACTCTGCTGCCAGGAACATGCCCGCACTTACACACTGATAGCAGTGAGTTAACAATCTGGTCCAAGTGCTTTACTGATACTTGCTTGCCCAATTATTTCTGGACCATATCAATGGCAAGCCACTGAAACACATTTGAATTGTGCTATTACCATCCTATACATCAGTATCTTTAACTACTTTTGTATACATGGAGAAGGCTTCCTTTTTATGAATTTGTACCATAGGGTAGCTTATGAATGGTTGGCAGGGATGAGGAGGTACAATGCCCAGGCATGCTGGAGATAACTTGTTGGACAGCAAGCAAGTACTGTAGAGACATTATGATACTGAGGCTACTGTCAGTGAACCCCCCTCCATTATCTATAGATTAAGGTGCCTCTGCAGAATGCCCTATGCTAAGGGAATGTTAAATTATGTTCACACATTGACATCTAGCAACACTACTGTGCATGGCTTATAGCTGTCAAACTAGACTACCACTGACAGTAATATCCCTATTACCCATCAGGTTGGGTTTAAATCATGTGATCACTATGTCAGCCATGATATAGTAATTACATCCAGGCTGGAGATTTTATTCAGAAAAAAAAATCCTGCAGATGCCTCCAAAGGCTGAAGATGACAGTGTGCCATGGTTAATGCTGTATTTGTGAGATATCATTACAGTTTCCAAAAAGAGAAAAATGTTTTAATAGATTAAAAAAAAATCTGATTTTCACATTTTGCCTCAGCATCTATGCATCAATAATCCCAGAGCATGAAAGGGTTAATGTGTGTAGTATTCTTCTAGTTAGGCTGCAAGGCAAATTTGGTTTTTGGATCCTGCTGTAGCCAGAGAAGCAGTGATTCTTTAGTCCGGTTTGTTTGGGGGTTCACAGACTGGGAGTTGGATTGCTTCCCACTACCTCTAGAAGAAGTTTCTACAGCATTGGAAGGGAGAATTCAAATGACCAGCCTGAAAATTAAGCAGGGCCTAGTCAATCCCTGGGGGTAGGGGACTATGTTCTCAGTTGGTGGCTGGTAGGCTGTTAAATAGTCTGGAGCCCTGAGGAGATTGTCTTTTTTCTCCCCTGAGCGTGTGGATCAGTGAGCTGAGAGGAGGGGGGCGGCTTTCCCCTGCTGCCCTTGGTACTTAATGCTGAGTTACTTTACAAGAAGCTGCACCTATGGATAGATCCTGTTCCAGGATTCTGTAAGTAGAGCCTCTTTTCTCTGCTGCACCTCAGTTCATGGTCCCCAGCCATGAACCTATAGATCGTTGCAGTCTACCTTTACTGTCCTCAAATCTATGAGCCGTGAATCTATAGACTGTTCCAGTATACCTTAACTTGTGCTCAAACCTACTTTATTGTTCCCCCTGTCATGTTCCAGTTTAGCTACACTTGTTCTGCAAAACTACCTCATGGTTTCCAGCTGTGAGTGAAAAACTGCACTGCTTGTTAGAGACAGAGAGAGAACTATCCTCTGCAGAAGTGTGCTCAATCGCTTCTGTAGTATCTCGCATCACCCCAAATCCTCTCCCAAGTTTCTACAAGCAATAATATACAAAAAGACAAACCCCTATACCAGCGGTGCCCAACCTTTTGAAGAGCATGGGCCACCTAAGTGACTTGGTACCCAGTTGCAGACCACAGTGAGCAGAGCGGGTGGATGGCAGGTCCGTGTACAGTCTGCATATGCAGAGTGGACACAGACACAGTCCGCTCTACTCTATGGGCCCTCCAATCCTATCCACCCAGAAGGAAGGGGACGGATCCCCTTCTGTTTTTATTAAGCAGATCGGATTGGAGGGTAGGCGGGTGTAAACAGACACAAGTCCATTTACATCTGCCGCTCCATATAGGTGAACGGAGGGTCCGATTGGGTTCGCCTGAAAAATAGGGAGGCAGACCCGATTGGACCGATCATGTGAAAGGGCACTAATGCTGCTTTCACACTGATGCGCTGCTGTTTAGCTCAGTGCACCTGTGGCTTTCCTGCGAGTTAGCTGCACTTTGCCATAGATGTCTATTATATCCTGTGAGTTTGGTGCAGTTTCTGAAAGCACAAACTCCTGCATTCAGAAGGTTTGGTGCGTGTTCAGATAGCGCACTGAACCCACAGGTAATAACAGAAGTCTATGACTCAGTGCAGGTGACCCGCAGGTGCACTGCATACTACCACCTGCGGATCAGTTTGAAAGGAGCCCAGTAACTACTGCAGAACAGATATGCCCATATATATAATGTGACTTTAGTAATAAACTGACCTTTAACTAGACATGTGCATTCGTTTTCGTCCGAATGCATTTTCGTCCGAATTTCAGCTATTTTCGTTATCGTTTTAACAAACGAAAACGAAAGCACAGTATCCGAAAACCGAAAGATCCGACATAAACAAATGCTTTATTTTCGTTTTCGTTGCTACAACAGTTCGATATAGATAGGAGATTCGACGTGACGCTGACAATAACAATCTGTGTCTATCGAATCTGTGGTCGAATGTGCCTAACCTTAACTCTATTAGTCCAAGATTATTCTACATAGGAGAGAAAAGATTCGACATTATAGAGAGAAAAGATTCGACATAGGAGAGGAAAGATTCGACATAGGAGAGGAAAGATTCGACATAGGAGAGGAAAGATTCGACATAGGAGAGGAAAGATTCGACATAGGAGAGGAAAGATTCGACATAGGAGAGAAAAGATTCGACATTATAGAGAGAAAAGATTCGACATAGGAGAGGAAAGATTCGACATAGGAGAGGAAAGATTCGACATAGGAGAGGAAAGATTCGACATAGGAGAGGAAAGATTCGACATAGGAGAGGAAAGATTGGACATAGGAGAGGAAAGATTCGACATAGGAGAGGAAAGATTCGACATAGGAGAGGAAAGATTCGACATAGGAGAGAAAAGATTCGACATAGGAGAGAAAAGATTTGACATTATAGAGAGAAAAGATTCGACATTATAGAGAAAAGATTCGACATTATAGAGAGAAAAGATTTGACATTATAGAGAGAAAAGATTTGACATTATAGAGAGAAAAGATTCGACATAGGAGAGAAAAGATTCGACATTATAGAGAGAAAAGATTCGACATAGAGAGAAAAGATCACTGCTTGTGGGCGGAACATTCGACCGGAAATGTATGATTGCAGAGTCGTACAGTTTCGCTGCTCCGTCGAATCTTCTTTGAACATTCGACAGACACCATAAGCCTTCAATGACAGATTCGACCTTAATTAATTCAGATTTTCGGACGAATGCAATTTTTAACGAAAAACGAAATAAATAAAAACGAATTTCGGGAGTAACTAAATAAATTTATTTTTTGGACGAAAACGAAATTCCGAAACGAAATATTTCAGTGTGCACATGTCTACCTTTAACAGGTCAGACTGCATTTCGTATCACTTCATCTGTGACAGGAGACAGCGCTATACAGGAAGCATTGGCTTATGCGGCTCTGCTCCGAAGCCACTTGCTTCTTCTACCGCCAACTCGATTCACAACACTGACACTTGATCTGGGCTTGCTGACCCTCCATCCCAGAGCAGGGATGTAGATTTGCTCTACATCTACTGCATAAACACTCTAAGTTTTTATGCTAACTCTAATACATTTTCATAGGCTAAAAAAATGTATCTCAGAGAGATGCAGTGTAAAATGCAAGTGTTCTCATTAGTACTAATTAAACTGATGAAGCTTGTGCAGTATCTAAATAATGCTAATAACTGCTAGATAATAAAGGTGATTTCAGGACACTGCATATTAAATTAAAATAAAAAAGAGCTACCAGTAAATCACCAAGTACAGAAAATGAAGGCACTATGGGTTTAAGTTCATTTTCATTCATTTAATAGTTCATTTCCATCTATATAATAAAAAAAAATGTATGCTTGAATATGAAGAGAACTTGTTGCCTTGGAGATGCTTATTTCTCTGAGCTAATTGCATTAATGGATCATAAACTGCTGAATGATCAGGTGGAGCAAGATAATTAAACTAATCCATCTTATTCATGTAAAGTGACCGTTTTGGTAGTAATTAGTAATTATTCAAAATGAAGTATTTGTGCGGTTATAAAACATATAGTAATGGTTAGGTACTGAAACTAAATAAATATGTATTTTTTCTGCATTAATGGTTCGTAACCAGTGTTATTTGCTATTAAGAGAATAGTATTGTACATTATTAATACTGTCTGTTATGATGTTGTGGCTAGCTACGAGGATAAAGTAATTAAAATGAAAGAGAAAAATTAAGATAGTAATTAAAGTAGCTATAAAATACATAATGCAATTCACCCAATAAAACAGTTATATGAATAGTGTGTGTTTTATTTTTATTTAAAACTCAACTCCTGGCTAATTTTTGGGAATTAAAAAGGTTCCCTAGGCAGTGGTAAAAGAAAGAATTAGTTTACGCTTCCATATTCTTCTTTAATCCAGAGCGGTTCCCTGTAGTACATTTTTTTTTATCATGGTATTTTGAGAAGTATGAACACAGTGCTCTGAACACACAGTGGGTTTGATTTACTAAAATTGGAGAGTGCAAAATCTGGTGCAGCTATGCATAGAAACCAATCAGCTTCCAGGTTTTTTTTCCAAAGCTTAATTGAACAAGCTGAAGTTTTTTTGTTTTTTTTTATTATCTTTTTTATTAATTTTCCAAAAACATATAACACACATTACAATACATAAAACACATATACAATCTCAATATTTCCCATTACAGAAAAAATAGAAAAGAGTAATCGATAATCTACCCTCCCATATAAAAAGCCCAGCCATGAAACCCCACAATCCGTAGTGACTAGGGGAGTCCGGGCCGGGCGGAAGAGATGGGGAGGAGTGCACAGGAGAGAAAGAAAAAGGAGGGAAAGAGAGAGAGATGGGGAAAGAGAGAGGGAGAGAAAGAGAGAGAGAGAGAAAAAGAAGAAGAAAAAAAAAGGTGGGGATGATTTGAGGAGGGGGGGATGGGGGAATAAAGTCCCCCATACTCTCCCCCAGGTATATTATGTGCTATAACTCTAGTGTTGGTGTTGGTGTCTTTTAAAGTGAAAGTAAACAATGAGGAGTGACAAAAAGTGATTTCAAAAACTACTACAAACTGAAAAACAAGTGTTAAACTTAAACAAGCTGAAGTTTTAAACAAGCTGAAGTTAGAGGCTAATTGGCTACTATGCACAGCTGCACCAGATTGTGAACTCTCCAGTTTTAGTAAATCTACCCCATAGTACTGATGCAGAGAGCAGTGCCAATGTCATTATGTCAACACCACAAAGCACACGCAAAATAACAAACAATACTCATGGGAAGTAGGGAGTGGTGCTCAATTAATGGTACATAGAGGCTTGGTGAATAGCATAATAGAAAACAGAATCTGTTTTTAATTAAAGCAATATATATATTTTTTTATTATTATGGAAAAGTTTGAATAAAGAAGGGAATGATTGAGACTTCTGTTCTTTTTTTTTCCTGTTTGTGTTGTTTATTGTTTTCCCAGTAAAGAAATAAATCAGGAAGTAATAGGAAATCTCCCAAATGTAAGTGGATATCCCCTTATCCCTTGAACAGGTTTCCTCATTGTAAAATTTCCCCTCACCTCTTGTTTCTGTGATTTGTCATTCATTTCTGTACTAGCGACAATGGTCACTAGGACAAATAGAGAGTGTGAATCTCCCCACAAAGAAAACAGATACAGTAGCAATAAAAAACGTAGGCAAAAACATATTGGAAAAAATGGCCAGCAAACCAAAAGGAGAAACTCAAATATTTACTGAGATCTGATTGACAAAGCATACAGTGAAGCACCTATGGATTTGTGTGGTGTCTCCATTGGCTGCGCACCTAGAATCAGGTGAGAAAGTTAAAGGGGTGGGATTGAGGCTATAGCTTATTTGAAATGAGCAATAAAAACCTGATAGAGGTTCCAACTAGGTCACATGATCCTGAAGCGCTGGCTCTTTGCATTAGGCCCCTTTCACACGACAAGCCCGCTCAGATCCACCTGTCCGTTTTTCAGACGGATCTGAGCGGGCCATCCATTGACTCCTATGAGGAGACGGATATCAGCGGAGATGTGCCCGCTGACACCTGTCTGCCATCCGATCCGCTAAAAACAGACATTTGGCGATACGTTCCCCATTCATCTCGGTGGATCGGGTGAGATCTGATGGATGAAAACGGACATGATGTCCGTTTTCGTCCGATCTCTCCATAGGAATCAGCGACGCTCCTTGCTCCTGGGAATGAGTAAATAAAAAGTCATCTTCTCATTTAAGTTTGTAAAACCAGATTTATTTAAGAAATAAAGTAAAAAGCACTCTCAGTAGTGCTGCGGTATCATATACAGTTATGCAGCAATGTTTGCAGGACGGCTTCCGTTCCACAGACTACAATCTCTAAAACCAGAAGTGACGTAGTGACGCTGTAAGCTCCTCCCTACTCATTTCGTCATGCAGATGTCATCAGGAGCTGCGCCATCTTCGAACACCTCAAGCCCTTTATACCGTGCGGTTGCCCGGCAACGGTACACATCGGCGGCCATATTTGAATTAAGCCTGTTACACCAGAGCATATTATTCACTCCACAGCTGTAATCATTACAGACTAAATTTAGTGTGTCAAACAGCTGAGTGTAACCTGTCCTCATGGCGGTTCTTATATATAGGCCCTCTGGTGGTCAGATAAGGGTAAATACAATCCGTAATCCTGACGGTCAAACCACACACTGTAAAGGGTCCAATACATAACTAGTTAAATCAACCCAGGTATTACTATATAAAACTTCATGGTAAATGTACATTAAAATGGTAAGTATTGAATATGCAAAAAAAAAAACTTGTATATAAAGAATAATACAGTTTTTACCACGTAAGACTCCACATATAATAATAATAATAAAAAAAATATATATATATATATATATATATATATATATATATATATATATATATATATGTAGCGGGGTGGTCAATTTAAGGGAAGTGTCTGAGTGGTAATTAGACTCAGACACCTTAAATTGTTAGGAGTTATGGACCATTTTTGTCCTCAGGGGATAGTGATGGTGTGAAGTTCCCTGTGGCCTATGGGTGGCGCTGCCATATTGGGCCGGGGTTGAACCACCAATAATAAATAAAGTGTGGCGCTGTGTACAAACAGAAAAAATATATTTATATATAATGTCTGGTGACAATTAGTCTTTATAAAGACCCGTATGTCGTATTGAACCTGGAAATGGTTCTGTGCACCTCTTAAGTGCAAAGTGCATATAACGTGCAAAGATTTATAATGAATACAATGAGTAAAATAAAGTGAGATATATCACAAAAATTGACTTAACGAAAAAAACAACATGAATGTCATGTGTGAAAGTGATCCACAATGTATGGTAGTGTCCAATTTTTTGGGACAGAAAAAAGTCTTTCGATGAATGTGTGGTCTGGTACCAACATCAACACTGCATCAACACTACGTCAAGTGTATAATAAGTGGTAAGTTCGGTCCAGACTGGTTCCTTGGGTTATACGTTTTCTATGTTGCAACACTTAGAGGTGATGTTACCATTGGAAAGTGAGTAAAGGGTGTATACTCTTACCGGATGTTGTAGATCCAGCTCGCCGTATGGCGGTGAATCTATCGGGCTTGTGTCCACACCAGGGACTGGTAGATATAAATCCTGGGGCCAATCTTCCCTCAGCGTCCTTCAACGTTCCAGAGAGTGTTCACCAAGGCTTTTCCACCATAACTCTCACTTCCAATGCAATGAGTCAGTGTATGACACCAAATTTCTCCGTATGAGTGATGTCACCATGCAAAACATGAGAAAAAAATTCTCCACATAGTGTAAATCCAAATGGGATTTTATTTATAAAAAATATATGAAATAACCCAATAAAAAGGTCTCACTGAATGATTTAACAATCCAAAAAACTTCTTTAGAAAACTTTACAGGAAAAAAACAAACCAACAAATCCAAAATGAATCCTCAAACAATCAGCAGCTCTGAATATCAAAAATGCGTGGAGTGAGCACCAAGGCTGGCATGTAAACCTGACGCGTTTCGTCTAATGAGACATCCACTGGGGTACACCAGTCGATAGATTCACCGCCATACGGCGAGCTGGATCTACAACATCCGGTAAGAGTATACACCCTTTACTCACTTTCCAATGGTAACATCACCTCTAAGTGTTGCAACATAGAAAACGTATAACCCAAGGAACCAGTCTGGACCGAACTTACCACTTATTATACACTTGACGTAGTGTTGATGCAGTGTTGATGTTGGTACCAGACCACACATTCATCGAAAGACTTTTTTCTGTCCCAAAAAATTGGACACTACCATACATTGTGGATCACTTTCACACATGACATTCATGTTGTTTTTTTCGTTAAGTCAATTTTTGTGATATATCTCACTTTATTTTACTCATTGTATTCATTATAAATCTTTGCACGTTATATGCACTTTGAACTTAAGAGGTGCACAGAACCATTTTCAGGTTCAATACGACATACGGGTCTTTATAAAGACTAATTGTCACCAGACATTATATATATATATATATTTTCTGTTTGTACACAGCGCCACACTTTATTTATTATTATTTTTTACACTATTGTCAAGTTGTTGTGTAGGCTGCTAGAAATTTGATTTGAAGGTTGGCACAGTATTTTTCCTGTTTATTGAACCACCAATGCAGTGCTGTGCCTTTTGTGACCCCTCTCGGCAGCCGTACAGCGGGGGGGGACCTGGTGTGCATGCCGGGAGAGGATATAAAAGAGGAGGACATCTTCTGATCGGGGTTCATCTTCGTTTGTCCACGCCCAGGCACCTTCAGCCTGGGTGTGTGGGATCATCTCCGGTGCCCTAGGCCCGGAGGCTGTGTTCCGGTTCCACCTCAGGCACCTTTAGCCTGGGGTGTGGTACTACCTCACTGTTCCTATCCTCCTGGGTATGGAGACCCGGGAGCTGCAGCGACGGCTCAGGGCCCAGCGCCTTCGGCTGGGGTCCACCAGGGATTGAAGAGTCCAGGGTGCCGCCTTGCGAGGGGACCCACACCCTAAGAGAAGGGAGGATCATTCCGAGTAACCGATGCGGGAGTCACGGTGAAGGAAGGGTCTGTTGACTCTTTAGGGGGACATCTTCTCCTTGATAGGGGCCATGTTCTAGGAAGGAAGTTCAAGTTCACCAGGTCTGTGGCAGAGACCAAAAGTTTTGCCAGGTCCGTGGCAGGGGCCTTATTCACCAGGTCTGTGGCAGAGACCAACTTCACGGTCTGTGGCAGAGACTGTGCGCCTAAAACTGTTTGAGAATCTGAACAGCGAAGAGTTTGAGCTACGTTTGTGCCTGGACCTCCTCCACACCTTAGGCTGTCCTGTTTCCTTTGCTCCAAGCCTTTCCTATCCAAGAGACTGTTTATTGCAAAGTGAGAATAAATATGGAGTTGGAGTTTCAGCTGGTGTGGACATTCACATTACTGGGGAAGTCAAGGACTTGCATCTACCCACAGTAGAGGTGAGAATCATTCTCAGGAGGATTTTGGCTCTGGCTGCGGACACAACCCAAAAATAACACCGCTCAACCTCTTTACACAGGAGGGTACGGGCTTGTGGTGCGGTGTGCCTTTCCTTCCTCCTGCGAGGAGCCGAGTTAAATGCACGGTGGGAGAAAGGTGTGTGCGCTACATGTATATATATATAAATATGTACAGTATATAAAAGTATATACAAGAAATATACACGGTACATGCATATAAATGAATTAAATCTCCAATCTGGGGGAGAGAGAATGTCGCAGTGGGGGGTTCTAGAAGTTGGAAATAAAACAATTAAAATCAATATATTATATTGAGGCCCCTAGGATCTAAGGCCCCGATAAATATATCCACCTGGTCTCATTTTGTGACACTTTTTATTGTCTTTCTTCCAATGTCCCTTAATGGTATCTATTCCATAGAAAACAAGGGTGGTGGGATCACGATTGCGTACCTCTTTAACCACTTCTCTACTGCCGGCCGTCAAATGATGGCGGGACGAAGAGCCTCTTGTTCTGGCTGGACGTCATATGACATTGCGCCTTCCCGAGCTACTAGGGGGCGCACGCGCCCGCTGCATCACTGGGGACCCGATGCGCGTGCCCGGCGGCCGCGATGGCCGCCGGGCACCCGCGATTGCCCAGTAACTGAGCAGGACCGTGGATCTGTGTGTGTAAACACACAGATCCATGTCTTGTCAGGGAGAGGAGACTGATGGCGTGTCCCTTGTACATAGGGACACCGATCGGTCACCTCCCCCAGTCAGCCCATCCCCCCACAGTAAGAATCACTCCCTAGGGAACACATTAACCCCTTGATCGCCCCCTAGTGTTAACCCATTCCCTGACAGTCAGATTTATACAGTAATCAATGTATTTTTATAGCAGGGATTGCTGTATAAATGTGAATGGTCCCAAAAATGTGTCAAAAGTGTCCGATGTGTCCGCCGCAATATCGCAGTCACGATAAAAATCGCTGATCGCCGCCATTACTAGTAAAAAAAAAAAAAGCTATAAATCTATCCCCTATTTTGTAGCCGCTATAACTTTTGCGCAAACCAATCAATATACGCTTATTGCGATTTTTTTTTACCAAAAATATGTAGAAGAATACGTATCGGCCTAAACTGAGGAAAAAATTTGTTTAAAAAAAAATGGATGTTTATTATAGCAAAAAGTAAAAAATATTGTGTTTTTTTTTCAAACTTGTCCCTCTTCTTTTGTTTATAGCTCAAGAAATAAAAACCGCAGAGGTAATCAAATACCACCAAAAGAAAGCTCTATTTGTGAAAAAAAAATGATAAAAATTTCATTTGGGTACAGTGTTGCATGACTGCGCAATTGTCATTCAAAATGTGACAGCGCTGAAAGCTGAAAAATGGCTTGGCCAGGAAGGGGGTGAAAGTGCCCTTTATTGAAGTGGTTAAAGTGTCTGGAGAGGCTGTGTTTAGGGAAACCTTTCCTAATATTATTGATATGTTCCCTAATCCTAATGAACAGGGGCCTGGTGGTTCTTCCCACGTATTGTAACCGACAGGGGAATTCGATAATATAGGTGACGTGTGCTGGTGCAAGTAATCAACTCTTTAGTATTCCTGATTTGTTACTCTAGACTTGAAGGATTCTTTCTTCCTAGGTTGTTTCTTGCTCACTCTACAGGGCACACTTCTGGCATTTATAAAACCCTCTCAATTCCGAGAACAACTTCACACTCTTTGGGGGGTCTATTACATTGTGTACTAAATGCTTTCTAAGGGTAGGGGGCCCTTTTATAAATTAACTTTGGTTTCTTAGGGAGGATTTTCGATAATATTTTGTCCGACTTTAGAATGGACCAGTATTTTCTCACTATATGTTCTACATTCCGATATTGCCTATTAAATCCAGTGATGAAGGCCACATCTGTATGAACTTTAATGTTCTTATATTTTTTTCACCAGTAAATCCGTTCTATTCATATTTCTCACTTCTGTTCTCACGTTTTCCAAATTCTTCTTCTGGTATCCCTTTTCTTCAAATTTTCTTACCATGTTTTCGGCTTGTTTCTTAAAATCTTTCAGTTTGTGGCAATTCCTACGTAACCTCATAAGTTGACCCTTGGGGATATTCCCCTTCCATTTAGGGTGATGGCAATTGGACATGGGTACGTGTCCATTTCTGTCGGTTGGTTAGAAGAAAGTCTTGGTATACAACCTGTAACGGCACCCCAAGTATGAAAGGGGTTAACGCCGTTTAGGATATTCCCTCTCTGGACACACATCCACTGCCGATCCTCCACAGTCAGGCGACCGCTTCCCATAGGATTAATCCTTCCAAACATACGAGACGAACGCTCTGTATCTTTCCAACTAGACTGACTCTTTATTGCAAAACACTACAACTTTTATACACACAGAGAGAAGCTTCTGATTTTCCTCTCATAATACACCTTTGACCAGACCCAATTTACATGAGCTAATTAGCTACAGCTGATGATTCGGCCACAGGACATTTAGGCTAGCCGTAATGTCTCCTACTATGCACATTATTTGGACATCTGTTAAGAGACAATAGGTGAGTTCGTTAGCTAATCCCTTTTCAGTTTAAATGATTATGCATGACCCTTTGTGTTCCCCAGCCAGTCTGTCTGCTAGAGTACAATACCTATAATTACAGACTTAATTACCACAAGCCACACTAGACAGTAGAATGTAATCACCCCCCACCTCATCACAGCAATTAGGACACAACAGCCCACACCCAATATACACCCAATATATACCATGTATATACAGCATTGAATATGACTATCACAGATCATGGTGGGGTTCTCATTCCCCCTGTGCCCCAAGTGACCCCTGTCACACAACCTATCCTCTCTCTTGTATATTTGCAGATCCAAGTAGTCAATTTGTTCGGGATTCCAAATCCCGATGATGGTAATACCATATGTATTGTGGTTGATTTCTTTGAAGAAGATGTCTAAAGATTTATCTGAGCCTTCCCATAAGATGATAATATCATCTATATATTGTCTATAGAATTTTAGCTGGGGTCGGTTAACTTTATAGATCTGTTCCTCCCCCGTCATGTTCATGAACAAATTGGCGTCACTCTGGGCATATCGAGCTCCCATCGCCACTCCCTTAGTTAGTACATAGTAGTTGTTCTTGTACCAGAAATAATTGCTCTCCATCTTTAAGCTTTAGAGAATAAATCCAATCTGTTCTTGCTTGAAGTCTGTTCGTGTAGCACTTTTTCAACTCTATTTGAATCATCTCTCTGAACTATATACTTGTCAGAGGAATAGTCCTTCCAGCCGCATCAGCCATGTCCCTGCGCGCATGCGCGGCGGAACGGCGCTCCGGCGCATGCGCATTCGCGGCCCGACGGAACGGTGTGTGCGCATGCGCACTAGCACATGCTCAACGTGACCCTCTGGTGGGCCTATAAAAGGAACTCTGGTGCTCAGTCTAGTTGCTGGTTCGTATTCAGCTTCCTGTTTGCCTTTGACCCTGTTTCCTGTATCTGATTACCTGTTGTGACACGGATTGCCTCTGACTTCTCTGGTCTTCTCCTGGACCCGACCTCGGCTTGTACCACGGACTCCACCTTGTCTCCTGTGTTTGACCCCCTGCCTGTGACCCAGATTTGCCTCTTGTCTCCTTGCCTTGACCATCTGCTTGTGACCTGGACTTGCCTTGTAACTTCCTGACACCGTACCCCAGCCGGTGACTAGGATTGCCTTACCTACCTGTATTTAACCCTCAGCCTGGTTCTGGACTTTCTGTTTGAGCTTCCTCAGCAAGTCATTCTACCTGCCAGTCTGCACAGCTGCTCAATCCCACAAGGACCGTCATTCAAGCCTGTTTCCACCTGTTGGATAGCCTGTGCCTCTTTGTGCCATTCACCCCCTGTCACACCTCCAGGGGGCAAAGTACGCTTAGTCGCAAGGGTGAACCGCTCTCGGCATCTCGGCCTTGGTAAGTACTTGCCTGACAATACTAGTATATAATGAGTTAACATCAATGGTGACTAAAAGATATTTATCAGCCCCGTTGCTGTTATCCAATTCAGAAATCAGTTGTGTACTATCCTTAAGGTAAGACCAACCTTTCTGAACCAACGGTTGTAAGTATTGGTCAAGGTATTCTCCTAACCTCGAGAACACTTAATTAATTCCACTGATAATAGGTTTACCTGGAGGTTTTTAAAGCCTCTTATCAATTTTTGGTATTTAATATATTACAAGCGTCTTTGCTGTTTCAGGAAAAAGGTACCTAGCCTCTTTTTTATTCATTATGCCCATATCTTTCCCTTAAAGCACCAAGTTATTTCTTAGTGTAGTGTGTTTAAACTCAGTGGTTACTTGTTGTTGATTTCTGTCCTTCCCTGCAAAATGTTTCTTGAGGTTAAGTTTTGTAATGAACTTCTGTAAGTCTATATACACCTCAAATTTATCTATATCCTTATCCGGAGCATATTTGAGGCCCAAATGCAAAATTCTAAGTTCTTCTTGTGAAAAATTAACATTACTCAAATTAAAAATGCCAGTTCCTAATATTCCCTTATTTTTCTTCTTTCCTCCTTGTTTTCCTCTTGTCCGTTTGCTCTTCCTCTTCCCATATGCCTGAAAGTATGTTCTGGACCCCTCTCCTGGTTGTCCATCCATATATTCCGTATAAAGTCCCCTGGCCTCTGGGGATAGGGATATCTCTGATTTTGTGTACCAAAGAAGAAAATATGGGAATCCCACTAATAGAAGAAGGTAGTACTCTTTGTCTAAAGATAACTGCTAAGGAATATGAAAAATAAAAAAAACAAAAAGACACTACACACCAAAATGAGTAAACTACTAATTTATTGAGCAATGGGCTCAAGACCAACAGCCTAAATACCCTGACTATCCTCATATAATCCTAACAACCACCTGAGTCCCCCTAGTAACCCCTTCCAGACTGGAACCATGGACCAGGGTCCCTTGGTGTGGGGGAGGTTTTTGTTTAGGGGGGGTGGGCTCAGCTCTGCTTTGGCACTGCATCCTTCCCTCTTTCAATGGTGGTCTATGGTTCCAGTCTGGGAGGGGTTAATATGGGGACTCAGGTGGTTGTTAGGATTATATGAGAATAGTCAGGGTATTTATGCTGTTGATCTTGAGCCCATTGCTCAATAAATTTGTAGTTTACTCATTTTGGTGTGTAGTGTCTTTTTGTTTTTTATATCTCTGATTCCCAATGTACCCTTGGTTTCTTCCTGTATTCCTGGGGGGTTCCCACCATCCCCGTGTTTTTTCCATATATCTTGGAGGTCCCCTCCAGTCTTGGGTCCTGGGTGGACCATATCCACCTTGATTCCTCAGAGGTCTCCCTCGGTGTGCTCCCTGAAAAAAACTCCTCCCATCATTATAGTTCCTTCTGTTATCAAAATCTCCCCTTGGGGCGTATTGTTCCGTCCTTCTCAGTGGGGAGAATCTGTAGTTAGTGGGAACTGTGAATCTAGGGGTTGCTGGAGACCTACATCCTGGGGTTCTGTGATATTCTCCCCTCTCTTGATGTTGGTCCCTCGGTTGATAATTCAATGCTCTAGGAGGGCCTCCCTGTCTGAGTATTGGGGTACGTGGTGGTCTTAAATTAGGTGTCTCGAGGTTTTTTCCTTGTTCCCCCCTTTCTTCTGCTGCTTCTCTTGACTCGTCAGTCATGGAGATATTTTCTATTTTTCATTAGTCAAATCTTCCACCTGTGCTTGCCATTTATAAACTTTCTGATCTTTGTAATCTAAAACATCTCATCTTGAATTTCTTCTGTTTTTTTGTTTGAGTTTCTATGTCATATTTCTTATTTGCTTCCTGTAAATCCCTTTTCCTATCCTTATACTCCTTTTGGTTTCTCAAGGAAGTCAATAGGTTTTTAATTTCTATAATGGTAGTCTCTATAAACCATAAAGTGATTGTAAAGCTTAATTTTTTGTTTTCTTCCAATTCTTCCATGAAGACAACTTCTGGCCAGTAGATAGGTGTACCTGGGTCCCACTGGTTTCTGCCAGTTTGTGCCGATGGCACTGATGATTATCTTCTGTTGTCGGAGGCAAGTAAGCATATTGTGTCTTTCATCTGCTGAATTAAGATTCCTTGGCTGACCACTCCGTCTACTGTCCTCAACGTTGTCAGTTTCTTTGTGCTTCTTCAAAAGAGCACATCTTGAAACCCCAGTCTGCTTTGAAATCTTGTGTCTTGTTGATGTGCTCAGTCATGCAATGGTCTATGACCTGTGACATGAAACTGTCTACCCCGACCTTACCTTTACCACTTAAGGTCGAGCTGCCACAGTTGTACTGCGGCAGGTTGGCTCCCCTGCGTGAATCGCCATCATTGTACGTCGACCGAATTTAAATAGAACAAGAGACCCGCACACGGCGCGATGCCAGACCTGATGCGCGTGGCCGGCGGCCGCGATGTCCGCCGGCCACCCGCAATCGCTCCACAGAGAAACAGAATGGAGATCTGTCAATGTAAACAGACAGATCTCTGTTCTGTCAGGGGAGCTGAGAGTGATCTGCTGTTCCTAGTTCCCTGTATCCCCCATAAAGTTAGAAATACCTCCCAGGGAACACATTTAACCCCTTGATCGCCCCTACTGTTAACCCCTTCCCGGCCAGTGACATTTATAGAGTAATCAAAGGCTATTTTTAGCTCTGATCGCTGTATAAATGTCAATGGTCCCAAAAAAGTGTAAAAAATGGCCGCCGCAATGTTGCAAGCCCGCTAAAAATCACTGACCACCACCATTACTAGTAAAATAAAAATTATTAATAAAAATTCCATAAATATGTCCCCTATTTTGTAGATGCTATAACTTTTGCGCAAACCAATTAATATACACTTATTATGATTTTTTTAACCAAAAATATGTAGAAGAATACACATTGGCCTAAAGTGGTGAATACATTTGTTTTTTAAAATGTTATTTTGGATATGTATTATACCAAAAAGTAAATTTTTTCAAAATTGTCGCTCTTTTTTTGTTAATAGCGCAAACAATAAAAACCGTCAAATTGTCAGTTAAAGGGACACAGTGCCGTATTGCAAAAAATGGCCTGGTCATTAAAGTGGTTGTAAACCCACTTACACAACATGCATCTACAGGTAAGCCTAGATTAAGGCTTACCTGTAGGTGCATGAAATATCTCCTTAACCTACACGGTTAAGGAGATATTTGCATTTAAAACCGGCGCCGCTGACGTCACGCTGACGTCACGCGCATGCGCACTAGCGGGTCGGCTTAGTAGCCGGATTTCTGAATGGAGTTAGCCGGCCCGAGCGCGCATGCGTGTGACGTCATCGCCGCTCCTGGGCCAATAACAGTGCCGGAGCGGTGATACACGGAAGGCAGAGGGGAGCAAGATGGCATCGGCGACGGAGGTGTCCGAGCACCGCTGCGGGGGCTTCGATCTCAGGTAAGTGATTCATAATGAGCTAGTATGCTATGCATACTAGCTCATTATGTCTTTGTTTTGCAGGTTGTTTAAAAAAAAAACGGGGTTTACAACCACTTTAAGGGGGCAAATCTTTCTGGTCCTTAAATGGTTAATAGCAGAGTTTGCCTGATCCTCACCCAGTTTTAAGCTTCCTACACGGATGTTTCTGTTTCAGTTAATGACTGTGTTTCAACCTACATATGGAATTGATGATCATTAGCACCTATTTGGTACAATCTGCATATATCAATGTGGACTCAATGCAAAGACAAATAGAAAAGCATTGTTTTTTATGTGCCCTGGTCACACAATAACGCTGCATTGAGATGTGTGGTGCTGCATAAAAATGCTTGTGCACTACAATGCATAGACTTAATGAGGTCATTGTTTGACACTTTAATCAAGTTTAAAAAAGTAAACAATACTATGCATTGTAACAATGCATCACTTCACAGCTCACCACCCCTACACAATTTACTCCAAAGTGCTTGCCTTTTTCAGTATTCAGGCTGGTGTGAATAGGTCCTTATTGTTTTTCCAGTCACTTCAGTGACAGGTCTGAGTCTGCTGGGGCTGATGATGTTACATCCAAGATGGCGGCAATAAGCAGCAGTCTCAGTCCTACTGAATGTCCACACAAGGGAGAATTTTACAGGTAGATAACATGCCTTGAATACAAAAATTAGGCATTTTATGGGAAAATTACTTTTGAAATGAATGGTCTGCTGACAGCATCTCTTTATTCATAAAATGGTAAACCCCAAAGAAATACAATGCCTTTCATGTATCACTTTGGAAATGAGGAGCGATTCCCCTGTTCAACAGTGTTAAGAAAGCAGGGAACTTTGGGGTTTTCTGCTTATTATAACAATTAATTCAATGTACTACCTCATTTTATTCAACCTCTCACATACAAAGAACCAAAGACAGTGGTACAACATCTGTTAAGAAAATGTAAGAAAGAAAGAAAAAGTGAAAATGTAGCACCCAATAAAAGTGTTGCACCACACATAATTTTCTGAACTGTTGGGTTAATGATTGTGTGAAATCCACCCAAATATAAAAAGAAAAAAGAGACCAAATGTAGTCCTTTTGGAAAAACATGTGACTAATGGTGAGTATGCATGCAAGATGTTGAATCTAATTTTGTGTGTGTGTATTTTCGGAAAATAAGATTCAATAATTTTTAACTTTTGAAAAAAAATGCTATCCATAGTGCATTCCTTGTTGGAGATGCCAAAAGTTACTGTTCAGTTTGAGCCAGTATCCTCGTAATATGAATGGAAAATAATCACATAATTAAATTGCAGATTTTTTCATTCATATGCATGCAAAGAAAGCAGTAAATTATTATTTTATATTATATCCTCCTTCTGCCTCTGCTATAGCTGAAAAACGGCTACAGCATGGGCCTAAATTGCCAGGAGAGCATCCATGTAAGTCCTCCCGTGCATGAGCTGCCTGCTTGCCCCCTGCAGGGTGCGCGTGGCTCGCTCTGTGATCAGCGAGTCAATGAGACTCGGCAGATCACAAATCCTGATCTCGGCCTCTTACCACGTGATCAGCTGTCAGTAAACAAAGCTGGTAATTGGCTTTTTTTTCCTCACACTTATAGCGTGAGGAGGGGAAAAAAGCAGATTACCATCTGGGGTAAACTGGACAATGGTCCTGCACACTCCAGACCCACTGCTGCAAAGCAGTGCCACATACCAGTGCCACCTAACAGTGTATATCAGCCCTTCTATGCAGTGCCCACCAGTGCCACCTACCAGTGCCCACCAGTGCCATCTTTAAATGCCCACCAGTGTCACTTATCTATGCCCATCTGTGCTGACAATCAATGCCCATCAGTGCCACCTATCAGTGCTGCCCATCAGTGCCCATCAGTGCTGACAATCAGTGCCCATCAGTGACCATCAGTGCCTCATCATCAGTGCCACCTATCAGTGCTGCCCATCAGTGCCCTTCAGTGCCACCTATCAGTGCCCTTCAGTGCCGCTTATCAGTACCCTTCAGTGTCACCTATCAGTGCCCATCAGTGCCACCTATCAGTGGAGCCTCATCAGTGCCCACCAGTGCAGCCTCATTAGTGTCCATCAGTGCCTATCAGTGCTGCCTATCAGTGGCCATCAGTGCAGCCCGTCAGTGCCCGTCAGTGAAGCCTATCAGTGTCCATCAATGAAGGAGAAAAATGACCTGCTTGCAAAATTATGAAAAGTTTTTTTTAAGTTTGTTTAGCAAAAAATAAAAACTCCAGTGGTGATTAAATACCACCAAAAGAAAGCTCTATTTGTGTAAAAAAAATTATAATAATTTCATATGGGTACAGTGTAGCATGACCACGCAATTGTCATTCAAAGTGTGACAGTGCTGAAAGCTGAAAATTGGCCTGGGCAGGAATGGGGTTTTGGGGCCAGTAAGCAAATGGATATAAAATATTATATAATTATTGTATGGAATAGCTTGCTTAATACATAATACATGAGTGTGTGAACAGTTTACAGGCAGCTACTGGCTCACTTTGGGAGACCCCTGACTCAAAATGAAAAAAAATTATTAATATAAAAATGGAAAATATTAATATTTCATGAGTAAGATACACAGTTATAATAATTATAAAACTGAAAATTCAAATGCTGTTATGCCACGACTGGTTCTCTTTAATGCCATAGGAGGGTAGCATACAGTAGGGTTGGGTAACAGGAATATGAAGGGCTTCCTCTAGCAGAATTGTACAGTATGTTGAAAATCCTGAGATTTGTAGTACAACAATCACAAAGTAATTTTCCTGCTCTTGTGCAAACACGTCCACAACAAATCTTTTCTGCATTAGGAAATGTCTGACTTGGAAAAATGTATATAAATCCGGAGTATTAAAGAAGATGGAAGAGATTAGAGGCGCCCATCCCTTCCCAGGAAAACCGATTTTCATACAATGATAGAAAGCTACAAGCGGATCATTCCGAAACAATAAAACGCTATGAGTTTATACATGTGGTATTTACATTAATCTTCCTCTAAACCTTTCCAGTTGAGACTGTGTTTATATCTTTTAAACATCCAATAAATTTCTAGGCTAGGAATATGTAAGGTTGCACCCGTCTCTTATTTAATATCTATTATGTTTAATGTCCTGTGTCAAGTCTTGAGTGCACATGTTGTTTGTTGCAGCAGCAATTCAAACAATCCAATCATCAGCTATTATTAAAGATGACAAATGAACATGATGTTCGCAGATTATTGAAGCACGGCTCACTTACTTATTCCCTGTACCTACTAGTAGCTGCCAGCCAGTGTGACTGCGGAGGAAACAAGCGCATTGCCAGGGTTTGATATGACATGTGTAAACATTTTTAAAAGCTACCCGAAAAAAGCACAAGGAAAGGGAGCTGGCAAAAGCCCAAAATGCAGGATGATGAAGTGGGCCAAGAATTCAGTTTTGGACTTGTTCCATGTGTGGTTTTGAGAGTAATTTGTATGATTTGGAAAGGCGGTAATACAGCACTATGTGGAGAGAGGTTATCTAAGGTAATGTCTGCAAGATGAGTAGTATTTTTTTTTTCTAGATTTTAAACGATAGCTTCCATACAGAAACAGCTCCATAAAAGGAACTCCTGATGGATAGTGAATCATTTTATCTTTTTTATTTTTTTATTTTTTTTTTGCTTTATACTACATTTTATTGTAAAGAATACCCATTTTTTTACCTTAGTAAAGTGTTGCGGATTTATGTGTGGCTGATGAATACTTGCAGTGAAATGTTTTTTTGTATAGTAGTTCTGAACACGAGATGTAGGTTATGCTTGATGAGAATACATAAAAGTATTCATGCTGCTTGCATACAGAAGCCTTCTGTAATTTAATTCCGGTCTTTCAAAGACAAAAGCAGCATGGAAAAAAGTAGTAACTACTGTATTTACTGCTTTATGAAAAAGCAACACAGTGTTTTCAATCATAAATAATGCAATTTTTGCTTGATTTTTTAAATTTATAGATATTCTTTTTTTAGGCTAGAATATTCTATTTACATTTGTAATTTAGTACATATCCAAAAAAAAAAAAAAACAAGTTTTCTTTTTTGGTGGAATATTTTATGGTTACTTAGACCGGTGTGGTAATCCATAGTAATGACAAAAAAACTAAAAATTATTTATCAAAGAAGTCAACTCACCAATTTTAGGTTTTAAAATTGGTGAGTTTACTTTTGTGATGAATTATTTTTGGGGATTTTTTATGGGGTTTTTTTTGTCATTACTGTGGATTAGTATACTTGGGTTTTGCAAAACCTTTCTCCCCACGCATGGCTAATGTGTAAGTTACAGTCTAGAGGCTTAGAAAATTCAGTTTGAAAAAGGATAAAAAACTGGCTAAAATACGGTATTCAGTAGTGGTTAATGATTCTTACTCTGAATGGTCTAAGGCAGGGATATGCAATTAGAAGACCTCCAGCTGTTGCAAAACTACAAGTCCCAACATGCCTCTGCCTCTGGATGTCATGCTTGTGGCTGTCAGAGTCTTGCTATGCCTAATGGGACTTGTAGTTCTGCAACAGCTGGAGGTCCGCTAATTGCAGGCTCGGTGTTGGAACCCTGAGTTTGGAATTAAAAATTCCATTTCAGTTTTTGCAGATTACAAAACCAAGCTATGCTGTGGAATAACACCCTTACATGAATTCTCCATCTGACAAGCCGACCTCAATGCACTGTTTAATTGGGCAACTATGTGACAGATGAGGTTTAACCACTTCCCACCCGCCATATAGCAGAATGATGGGCAGAAAGTGGTTGCATTATCCTGACTGGGTGTCATATGACATCCAGCAGGATAAGCGTCCCACAGCGCGGCGATCGGTGGTGTGATTTGTCAGTCTGGCACACCGCATCTCCGATGCCTGTAAAGAGCCTGACATAGGCTCTTTACCATGTGATCAGCTGTGTCCAATCATAGCTGATCACATGGTAACTAGGAAGGGCCGTTGATTGGCCTTTCCTCTACTCACGCTAGCTAGGTATGAGTAGAGGAGGGACGATCGGCTGCTCTCCTACAGGGGGAGGTCTGCGCTGATAATCAGCTCATTTATTATCAGTGCAGACCCATTGAGGGTTCCCACTAGAGCCCACCGTGGATGCCCACTGGAGACCACCAGGGATGGCCACTAGAGCCCACCAGGGATGTCAATTAGTGCTTATAGAAATTGCAATCTGTGCCCATCAGTGATTGCCTGTCAGTGCCTCTTAATCAGTGCTGCCTACCATGCCATATGTCAGTGCCCATCAGTGCCATCTATCAGTGCCCATCAGTGCCACCCATCGGTGCCCATCAGTGCCGCCTATCAGTGACCATCAGTGCCACCTATAAGTGCCCATCAGTACCACCTGTCAGTGCCTCCTATCAGTGCCCATCAGTGCTGCATATAAGTGCCTCATCATCAGTACCCATCAGTACTGCATATAAGTGCCTCATCAGAGCCCATCAGTGAAGGAGAAAACATACTTATTTACAACGTTTTATAACAGAAACAAAGAACAAACTTTTTTTTTTTCAAAATGTTCTGCCTTTTTTTATTTGTGGTGCAAAAAAAAAAAAAACAGTGGTGATCAAATACTACCAAAATAAAGCTCTATTTGTGGGAAAAAAAATTGCAAAAATGTTGTTAGGGTACAGTGTTGCATGACCAAGCAATTGTCATTCAACATGCGACAGCAGTAAAGGATGAAAATTGGCCTGGCAGGAAGGGGTGAAAGTGCCCTGTATTGAAGTGGTTAATGAAAACTTATGCACGTGGGGGCTATAAACGCAGGTAGCCCATCTTTACGGGGGGTTATGAGAACTCCAACCTCCCCAAACAGGATATTGCACTAAAACTGTAGGCAATGAGAGAACCAGAACCTTTGCTAAGTGGAAGAATGGATTTAATATTAAAGCTGGCAGTGACTTCACACAGGACAGGGCCTCTATACCGATAATATTTCCACATCCGTGATCAGGTCTGTATTGTTGTAATCAGTAGGTCTAGTAATGCGTTGTTTCTAGTTGGTGCATCTACCATCTGACCCATGAAATTGTCCTGCAAGACATTTAGGAACTGGCGAACCTTAGACCAATGGGCGGTTCCTTCCGCCCAGTCTAGTCTTGATATACAGGCGTACCTCTCCCACTTTTTTACCCTCTCTATCCCTGCGATAAAGGGAATACCCTTGAATGGTTGCCAGCCAATCATGGGAGCTGTTGAACCAAGTCTCTGAAATTCCCACAAAATCCTCCTCGTACAACATCTCTAGTTCCCCCATCTTGTCCGCCAGACTCCTGGCATTGGTGAACATGCCACGTAGTCTAGACTGTCTTCTTATTGGGTGTTCCAAGGTTGCAAATTGGACTTGTTACTATACTTACCTTGGGTTTATGTGCTTTAGTCAACCTACCACTAATGCCCCCAATATTACCCTCTGGAATATGTTCCGCGCTGACTATCTCTACCTCTGGACCCTCCCCCCGTTGCCTAGTTTAAAAGCCCCTCTAATTTTTTGGCCATCTTCACTCTCAGCAGATCTGCACCCTCCTCATTTAGATGCAGTCCATCCCTTCTATAGAAAAAGTGATAGGAGTATATGCTCTTGTGCACTTTGGATGGCTTTCATCCTCCTAACTGAATCCCCACTGCTATGCTGTATGTCAGGGATATGCAATTAGCGGACCTCCAGCTGTTGCCAAACTACAAGTCCCATGAGGCATAGCGAGACTCTGACAGCAGCAAGCATGACACCCAGAGGCAGAGGCATGATGGGACTTGTAGTTTTGCAACAGCTGGAGGTCCGCTTATTGCATATCCATGCTGTATGTGATCAGAATGGTCTGGATCTGAAACATTTTTTGCCCCCAGTGGCCAAAGGTACTACTGAACCATCTCTGAACTCTGTACGAGACTTTTGCTCTCAACACCTGTGATCTTTGAAGGCACGCAGCATGGACCACGTGACTCGGCTCACCACACACGGCCTGCACAGTTACTGGCCAGGAGCCTGGAGCACAAGGTCCGGGATAGCTCCCCTGCGAGGATCTGCTCAAACAGACTGATAGTCTGAAATTGGGACCCCTATAAAGCTAACTAGATCTGCCAGCCAGGAGACTCAGGGCTTCCCGATCAGCTTGATGTACAACGGGTGTTTTTTTCATCAACCACAAGTCCTCGGACGCCAGCAAGGGTAAGCACATGTGAATGAGACTGCCTGAGAGGCCTGCATGACCCATTCTACCTGTCCTGTTTATGAGGAGCAGTGTTGGTTATCAGAGACAGTGGGTGCATGAATGTACTAACATCAACCTGCATGCTTTTTATTAACATTGCGGACCTAAGACTGCCTATGATGTGACTGTGATAAACAGTGCACTAAGCACCATTAATGAATATACCATCAATTAGCAACCTTATTGTGATCCGCTTGTTCTACATTTCCTCTGGGAACATACTATTCCTGAAGTACTATCATACCCTGGACTTTGAAATCTCCCTCAAGGGAGCCTATTAGTGTGTGAATCCCAGGTATAGGACACTACCTACTATAGCATTCCAATATCCGGACGCGGCCAGAGCCATTTATTCTGTCATAGCTCAGGACTTGACTTGGTCCGGACCATAGGGGTATTTAACCACTTGACCACTGGGCACTTAAACCCCCTTAATAACCAGACCAATTTTCAGCTTTCGGTGCTCTCACATTTTGAATGACAATTACTCAGTCATACAACACTGTACCCATATGAAATTTTTGTCCTTTTTTTCACACAAAAAGAGCTTTCTTTTGGTGGTATTTAATCACTGTTGGGTTTTTTATTTTTTGCGCTATAAGAGAAAAAAGACTGAAAATTTTGTAAAAAAATGATTTTTTTTTCGTTTCTGTTATAAAATTTTGCAAATTACTATTTTTTCTTCATAAATTTTGGCCAAAATTTATACTGCTACATATCTTTGGTAAAAATAAGTACAAATTGGTGTATATTATTTGGTCTTTGTGAAAGTTATAGAGTCCACAAGCTATGGTGCCAATATCTGAAAATTGATCACACCTGAAGTACTGACGGCCTATCTCAATTCTTGAGACCCTAACATGCCAGAAAAGTACAAATACCCCCCAAATGACCCCTTTTTGGAAAGAAGACATTCCAAGGTATTCAGAAAGAGGCATTGTGAGTTTTTTGAAGTTGTCATTTTTTCCCACAATTCTTTGCAAAATCAAGATTTTTTTTTTCTCTTTTTTTTTTTTCACAAAATTGTCATATTAGCAGGTTATTTCTCACACACAGCATATGCATTCCACAAATTACACCCCAAAACACATTCTGCTATTACTCCCGAGTATGGCGATACCACATGTGTGAGACTTTTACACAGCGTGGCCACATACAGAGGCCCGACATGCAGGGAGCACCTTCAGGCGTTCTGGAGCACCCAGGCCAATTCTGACATTTCTCTCCTACATGTAAAAATCATCATTTGTTTGCTAGAAAATTACATAGAACCCCAAAACATTATATATGTTTTTTTAGCAAAGACCTTAGAGAATATAATGGTGGTTGTTGCAACTTTTTATCTCGCACGATATTTGCGCAGCAATTTTTTTAACGCGTTTTTTACGGAAAAAAAATGTTTTGTGCTTAAAAAAAAAAAAAAAACAGTAAAGTTAGCCCAATGTTTTTGCATAATGTGAAAGATGAAGTTACGCCGAGTAAATAGATACCTAACATGCCGCCCTTAAAAATTGCACACACTCGTGGAATGGCGCCAAACTTCGCTACTTAAAAAATCCCCATAGGCGACGCTTTAAATATTTTTACTGGTTACATGTTTTGAGTTACAGAGGAGGTCTAGGGCCAAAATGATTGCTCTCGCTCTAACGTTCGCATAGATACCTCACATGTGTGGTTTGAAAACCGTTTTCATATGTGGGCGGGACTTACGTATGCGTTCGCTTCTGTATGCGAGCTCACGGGGACAGGGGCGCTTTAAAAAAAAAATAAAAATTTATTCTTCATTTTACTTTATTTATTTTAGTTTGACATGTTTTTCCGCCCTAAACATTTTTTTGATCACTTTTATACCTATTACAAGGAACGTAAACATCCCTTGTAATAGGAATATGGCATGACAGGTCCTCTTTACAGTGAGATATGGGGGGGGTGTCAATAAGACCCCACATCTCACCTCTAGGCTGGGAAGCCTGAAAAAAATACAAAAAAAAACAACAATCCTGGCTTTGATCGTAGCGGTGAGTCGGTAGAAGCACCGGAGGGCGGCGGGGGGGGGACACATCCCCTCTCGCCTCCCGTAAGAATGATCAAGCGGTGGAACAGCCGCTATGATTGTTCTTATGGTGTAGGGAATCGCCGGCTGAAAAAGCTAATATCTGAATGATGCCTGTAGCTGCTCCCATCATTCAGATATCCCCGCACAAAGTCAAGGACATCATATGACGGCCGGAGGGCGGGAAGTGGTTATTGCAGAGTATTGCCGGGCATTGCGGAGTATTGCTGGGCATTGCGGAGTATTGCTGGGCATTGCGGAGTATTGCTGGGCATTGCGGAGTATTGCAGGGCATTGCGGAGTATTGCGGACTATGGCAGGGTATTGCGGTGTATGGCAGGGTATTGCACGGGTATTGCACAGGATATTGTGGAGGGTATTGCAGAGTATTGTGGAGGGTATTGCAGAGTATTGTGGAGGGTATTGCAGAGTATTGTGCAGGGTATTGCAGAGTATTGTGCAGGGTATTGCAGAGTATTGTGCAGGGTATTGCAGAGTATTTTGCAGAATATTGCGCAGGGTATTGCAGAGTATTGCGCAGGGTATTGCAGAGTATTGCGCAGGGTATTGCAGAGTATTACACCAGAGTATTGCAGAGTATTGCACCAGAGTATTGCAGAGTATTGCACCAGGGTATTGCAGAGTATTTTGCAGGGTATTTTGCAGGGTATTGCAGAGTATTTTGCAGGGTATTGCAGAGTATTGCGCAGGGTATTGCAGAGTATTGCGCAGGGTATTGCAGAGTATTTTGCAGGGTATTGCAGAGTATTTTGCAGGGTATTGCAGAGTATTGCACCAGGGTATTGCAGAGTATTGCACCAGGGTATTGCAGAGTATTGCACCAGGGTATTGCAGAGTATTGCACCAGGGTATTGCAGAGTATTGCACCAGGGTATTGGCAGGGTATTTTGCAGAGTATTGGCAGGGTATTTTGCAGAGTATTGGCAGGGTGTATTGCAGAGTATTGGCAGGGTATAGCACAGGGATGGCTGAGCAGGGATGGATGGATGGCTGGATCTGTGACTGCAATTGTCACAGATCCAGCCCACAGAGCTGCTGCTGCCATCCGCTCCCTCCCCCTCCCCTCTCACACTGTACCGATCGGTACAGAGAGGGGAGGGAGGAACCGGCGTCATCAAATAACGCCGGTCTGTTTACAAGTGATTGCTCCGTCATTTGACGGAGCGATCACGTGGTAAACGGCCGCTATCAGCTATCAGCTATCAGGAGTTTCCCGTGTGCGCGCCCCAGGGGGCACGCGGGAGCGCGATTCTGGGAGGACGTTATATAACGTCCTCCCAGAGTTAAGCAACCACCTTGTCGACGTTATTTGTCGGCAGGTGGTTGTTAAGTGGTTAATATATATTTTTCAGTTAGTTTCAGAGGTTGTTTTCCATCCAATTTTCACATTTTATATTCAACGTTGTATTTTTACTGTGTTACTTGTTGTATGTTTCACTGATTTAGATACTCTGGAGGAACACTCTTCCTGGGATGGTTGAGTCAGCTACCCAGGGAGAGCTCCCCCCTCTTTTTGATACTATAAGCATTCACCAATAAAGTCTATTTATACTGCTGAAGGTATTCTGTGGCTGATTCATCCTCAGACTTTATTTTGGTGACATCTCTATGTGCCAAAACCTTATTTATTTTTACATCACTTCTATAGAACTGGTGACCGACTGAGAAGTCGGCCCAGTTTTCTAGGAACCCAAACCCCTCCTTTCTACACCAGCTCCTCAGCCACTTGTTTACTTCCCTAATCTCCCTCTGCCTTACTGGTGTGTCTCAAGGTACCGGTAGTATTTTTGAGAACCTACCTTTGAGGTATTTTTTCTCAATTTAGCTCCTAAGTACCTAAAATCGTTCTTTAGGACACTCTGGAACAACTGGGGGAGTTCTGGTAGGATCATAAACCTAATAATAGCGTGCAATTCCAAGCTGCAGTTTCTAAAGCTAGCAAAATACTATCTTGTATTAAAAGAGGTATAAATAACAGAGCGATAGAGACATAATTTTACCCCTGTACAAATCATTAATAAGACCTCATCTGGAATGTGCAGTTTAGGTTTGTGCACCAGTTCACAAAAAGGATATCAGAGAACCGGAGAAAGTGCAGAGAAGGGCAACCAAACTGATAGGATACATGTGAGGAGCTCAGCTATGAGCAAAGATTAGCTGAGCTGAACGTATTCTCTCTTGAAAAGAGGCGATTAACGGAGATATGATTACATGTGGTTTATATCGTGAACATGGTGTTGAGTTATAGGGGACAAGCAGGCAATCTTTACGTCTGGCAGAAAAGAGATTTAAGCTCCATATATAGAAAGGCTTCTTCACAGTAAGAGCTGTGAAAATGTGGAATAGACTCCCTTAATAACTAGTTCAGGCCAACTCAGTAGATTTATAAAATGCACAAAATATAACTGGATATTAGCATTTAAACACCAGGGGTAGTTAATGCAGGGATTTTATCTGATTGAATCCTGGAGGATTAGGGAGGAATTTTATTTCCCTTACTGGAGAAAATTGGATAATGCTTTATCTGAGTTTTTTTCCTTCATTTTGGTCAGCTGTGGATATAGGATTGTGTATATAAAGGTTTTTTTTTTTTTGGTTGAACTAGATTGTGGACTTGTGTCTTTTTTCAACCTGACTAACTATGTAACTATGAAAAAATAAAGGGAACCCCAGATATTGTCCTCCTATTATGTGAATGATTATGGGATGTTTGGTACATTTTACTACTGACTAGGGATGAGCTTCGTGTTCGAGTCGAACATACGTTCGACTCGAACATCGGCTGTTCGATCGTTCGACGAAGATCGAACGATTTGGGCCGTTCGCGCCAAATTCGAGTGACGCGAACGGCCCACAATGCACTACGCCATCGCAGTGTCATCCAGGCGCTGTGATTGGCCAAGCATGCACTGTGACCCCGCATGCTTGGCCAATCACAGCGCCGGCAGCGAGGAGAGCAATGATTGGCCACAGGCAGGATGCCTGTGGCCAATTATTGCTGAGGGTGTTTAGTACACGCCCCACACTATAAAAGGCCGCCAGCACGGCGGCCTAGTGTAGTGTGTTCCGGAGCAGGGATAGAGCAGCATAGGCAGGGACAGTGACTGTTATTTCTTTCTTGCTTAACCTGGATTCCTTTAGT
Organism: Rana muscosa; assembly: GCA_029206835.1. Taxonomy (NCBI): domain Eukaryota; kingdom Metazoa; phylum Chordata; class Amphibia; order Anura; family Ranidae; genus Rana; species Rana muscosa. The sequence continues at coordinate 756,007,765 of CM055122.1, read as the reverse complement.
TTAGGGAAAGAGAAGGATAGGTAGGGAGAGTGTCAGTGTGTTTTGTGCTTGTGCTATAGTGTGCTTAAAAAAAACATTTATTCTAGGGACAGAAAACTGTAGGTAGGGACAGTGTCAGTTTCTTTCACTCTGCAAGTCCTTGTTTCCAGGGACCTGGAAGGACAGTGAGTGAATTGTCCTTGTGCTATATTGTGCTTAAAAAAACATTTATTCTAGGGACAGAAAACTGTAGGTAGGGAGAGTGTCAGTTTCTTTCACTCTGCAAGTCCTTGTTTCCAGGGACCTGGAAGGACAGTGACTGAATTGTCCTTGTGCTATATTGTGATTAAAAAAAAACATTTATTCTAGGGACAGAAAACTGTAGGTAGGGAGAGTGTCAGTTTATTTCACTCTGCAAGTCCTTGTTTCCAGGGACCTGGAAGGACAGTGACTGAATTGTCCTTGTGCTATATTGTGCTTAAAAAAAACATTTATTCTAGGGACAGAAAACTGTAGGTAGGGAGAGTGTCAGTTTATTTCACTCTGCAAGTCCTTGTTTCCAGGGACCTGGAAGGACAGTGACTGAATTGTCCTTGTGCTATATTGTGCTTAAAAAAAACATTTATTCTAGGGACAGAAAACTGTAGGTAGGGAGAGTGTCAGTTTATTTCACTCTGCAAGTCCTTGTTTCCAGGGACCTGGAAGGACAGTGACTGAATTGTCCTTGTGCTATATTGTGATTAAAAAAAACATTTATTCTAGGGACAGAAAACTGTAGGTAGGGAGAGTGTCAGTTTATTTCACTCTGCAAGTCCTTGTTTCCAGGGACCTGGAAGGACAGTGACTGAATTGTCCTTGTGCTATATTGTGCTTAAAAAAAACATTTATTCTAGGGACAGAAAACTGTAGGTAGGGAGAGTGTCAGTTTATTTCACTCTGCAAGTCCTTGTTTCCAGGGACCTGGAAGGACAGTGACTGAATTGTCCTTGTGCTATATTGTGATTAAAAAAAACATTTATTCTAGGGACAGAAAACTGTAGGTAGGGAGAGTGTCAGTTTATTTCACTCTGCAAGTCCTTGTTTCCAGGGACCTGGAAGGACAGTGACTGAATTGTCCTTGTGCTATATTGTGATTAAAAAAAACATTTATTCTAGGGACAGAAAACTGTAGGTAGGGAGAGTGTCAGTTTATTTCACTCTGCAAGTCCTTGTTTCCAGGGACCTGGAAGGACAGTGACTGAATTGTCCTTGTGCTATATTGTGATTAAAAAAAACATTTATTCTAGGGACAGAAAACTGTAGGTAGGGAGAGTGTCAGTTTATTTCACTCTGCAAGTCCTTGTTTCCAGGGACCTGGAAGGACAGTGACTGAATTGTCCTTGTGCTATATTGTGATTAAAAAAAACATTTATTCTAGGGACAGAAAACTGTAGGTAGGGAGAGTGTCAGTTTATTTCACTCTGCAAGTCCTTGTTTCCAGGGACCTGGAAGGACAGTGACTGAATTGTCCTTGTGCTATATTGTGCTTAAAAAAAACATTTATTCTAGGGACAGAAAACTGTAGGTAGGGAGAGTGTCAGTTTATTTCACTCTGCAAGTCCTTGTTTCCAGGGACCTGGAAGGACAGTGACTGAATTGTCCTTGTGCTATATTGTGCTTAAAAAAAACATTTATTCTAGGGACAGAAAACTGTAGGTAGGGAGAGTGTCAGTTTATTTCACTCTGCAAGTCCTTGTTTCCAGGGACCTGGAAGGACAGTGACTGAATTGTCCTTGTGCTATATTGTGATTAAAAAAAACATTTATTCTAGGGACAGAAAACTGTAGGTAGGGAGAGTGTCAGTTTATTTCACTCTGCAAGTCCTTGTTTCCAGGGACCTGGAAGGACAGTGACTGAATTGTCCTTGTGCTATATTGTGATTAAAAAAAACATTTATTCTAGGGACAGAAAACTGTAGGTAGGGAGAGTGTCAGTTTATTTCACTCTGCAAGTCCTTGTTTCCAGGGACCTGGAAGGACAGTGACTGAATTGTCCTTGTGCTATATTGTGATTAAAAAAAACATTTATTCTAGGGACAGAAAACTGTAGGTAGGGAGAGTGTCAGTTTATTTCACTCTGCAAGTCCTTGTTTCCAGGGACCTGGAAGGACAGTGACTGAATTGTCCTTGTGCTATATTGTGCTTAAAAAAAACATTTATTCTAGGGACAGAAAACTGTAGGTAGGGAGAGTGTCAGTTTATTTCACTCTGCAAGTCCTTGTTTCCAGGGACCTGGAAGGACAGTGACTGAATTGTCCTTGTGCTATATTGTGATTAAAAAAAACATTTATTCTAGGGACAGAAAACTGTAGGTAGGGAGAGTGTCAGTTTATTTCACTCTGCAAGTCCTTGTTTCCAGGGACCTGGAAGGACAGTGACTGAATTGTCCTTGTGCTATATTGTGCTTAAAAAAAACATTTATTCTAGGGACAGAAAACTGTAGGTAGGGAGAGTGTCAGTTTATTTCACTCTGCAAGTCCTTGTTTCCAGGGACCTGGAAGGACAGTGACTGAATTGTCCTTGTGCTATATTGTGATTAAAAAAAACATTTATTCTAGGGACAGAAAACTGTAGGTAGGGAGAGTGTCAGTTTATTTCACTCTGCAAGTCCTTGTTTCCAGGGACCTGGAAGGACAGTGACTGAATTGTCCTTGTGCTATATTGTGATTAAAAAAAACATTTATTCTAGGGACAGAAAACTGTAGGTAGGGAGAGTGTCAGTTTATTTCACTCTGCAAGTCCTTGTTTCCAGGGACCTGGAAGGACAGTGACTGAATTGTCCTTGTGCTATATTGTGATTAAAAAAAACATTTATTCTAGGGACAGAAAACTGTAGGTAGGGAGAGTGTCAGTTTATTTCACTCTGCAAGTCCTTGTTTCCAGGGACCTGGAAGGACAGTGACTGAATTGTCCTTGTGCTATATTGTGATTAAAAAAAACATTTATTCTAGGGACAGAAAACTGTAGGTAGGGAGAGTGTCAGTTTATTTCACTCTGCAAGTCCTTGTTTCCAGGGACCTGGAAGGACAGTGACTGAATTGTCCTTGTGCTATATTGTGATTAAAAAAAACATTTATTCTAGGGACAGAAAACTGTAGGTAGGGAGAGTGTCAGTTTATTTCACTCTGCAAGTCCTTGTTTCCAGGGACCTGGAAGGACAGTGACTGAATTGTCCTTGTGCTATATTGTGATTAAAAAAAACATTTATTCTAGGGACAGAAAACTGTAGGTAGGGAGAGTGTCAGTTTATTTCACTCTGCAAGTCCTTGTTTCCAGGGACCTGGAAGGACAGTGACTGAATTGTCCTTGTGCTATATTGTGATTAAAAAAAACATTTATTCTAGGGACAGAAAACTGTAGGTAGGGAGAGTGTCAGTTTATTTCACTCTGCAAGTCCTTGTTTCAAGGGACAGAGAAGGACACCTGAAGGTAGCCCTTATTGCTTTTTTCCCATCTCCCTGCAGGCCATCTATTAGAATGTCTGGAAGGCAAACAAGGAGAGGCAGACAGTCAGGAGGCAATAAAAGAGGGCAAGCAGGCTCTGTGTCTGGGGGCAACAGTGCTGGTCGTGGACGCGGTGCATTGTCATCAGCACATGGCCATGGGACACGCTTGTCCTTCTTTTCGGCAGCTGGACATGTTGAGCCACATCATGCCGAAGACTTGGTAGAGTGGATGACCAAGCCCTCCTCCTCCTCCTCATCCTCTCTCACCCAGGCTCAGGGTACTGGAAAAGCAGCTGCCAAAGCGTCGTCTTCCCTGGTATCAATGTCAGACAAATCATCAGTCACTCCTTCCCTAGACCCACCATGTCCTCCTCCTGAGGAGTCCCCCGAACTGTTTCAGCACAGTGTTGGGTACATGCTCCAGGAGGATGCCCAGCGTTTCGAAGGGTCTGATGATGAAACCCAGCTAGAGGAAGGCAGTAGCGTGAGAGCAGACAGAGGGGATGCTCAAGAAGGACACCAATCTGGCAGTCATGTTCCAGCAGCTGCAGCATACTGCCAGATTGGCTCCAGTGATGAGGAGGGAGGGGATGATGAGGTCACTGACTCCACGTGGGTGCCTAATAGGAGAGAGGAGGAGGAGGAGGATGAGGAGGAGGCACATCTCCAACGAGGCAGGATGCCCTTTGGTGGCCAGCGTAAGGGCAGTACACCGACGGAATCACACCGCAGAGCTCCGCCTGTGCAGGGCGCTGCCTCTGCCCGTCATTCAAAAAGTTCTTTGGTGTGGGCCTTTTTTGAGGCTAGTGCATCAGATCGCACAGCTGCTGTTTGCAACATATGTCTCAAGCGTATATCGCGTGGCCAAAACATCAGCCGCTTGGGTACCACATGCCTGACCAGACATATGTTGACCTGCCATGCAGCTCGTTGGCAAGCCTACCTCAAAGACCCACACCAAAGAACAAAGCGGACCTCTCCTTGCACCGCATCAGCTGGGATCTCCAACCCCACTATAACTTCAGTCCTCTCTGAAACATGCACTGAGAGGAATGAAGGTGTAGAATTAGGTGTGTCACAGCCAAGTACTTGCGCCCACTCTGCTAGCAGTACACCGACGTCCGATTCTAGCAGGCAAATTTCCCTGCCCCAGCTGCTGGACCGTCGAAAGAAGTTCACTCCCAGCCATCCACATGCCCAGCGGTTGAATGCTAGCTTGGCTAAATTGCTAGCGCTTCAACTGCTGCCTTTTCAGTTGGTAGACTCGGCCCCCTTCCGTGAGTTTGTGCAATGTGCAGTTCCTCAGTGGCAGGTTCCCAAACGCCACTTTTTCTCACGGAAGGCTATTCCGGCTCTCTACCGGCATGTGGAAGGCAATGTCTTGGCCTCGCTGGACAGGGCGGTCAGCGGTAAGGTGCATATTACCGCTGACTCATGGTCCAGCAGGCATGGACAGGGACGTTACCTTTCTTTCACGGCCCATTGGGTCACTCTTTTGGCAGCTGGGAAGGATTCAGGACAAGGTGCAGTAGTGTTGGAGGTTGTCCCACCGCCACGCCTCCAAAATGCTACTACTGGTTGTGACACACCTCTCTCCTCCACCCCCTCCTCTTCTTCTTCCTCCATGGCCTCTTCCTGTGGTTTGTCCTATGAACCAGCGGTGCTCCGTAGCCGTTCACGGGGCTACGCAAGTACGCAGGCAAAAAGATGCCATGCCGTGCTTGCGCTGGTGTGTTTGGGGGACAGAAGCCACACTGGGGCAGAGGTCCTGTCTGCTCTGCAGGGCCAGGCCGAGAGGTGGTTGACGCCACGCCAGCTTAAGCCAGGAATGGTGGTTTGCGACAATGGCACCAACCTCCTCTCCGCCCTCCGACAGGGACAACTGACCCATGTGCCCTGTGTGGCTCACGTCCTTAACCTGGTGGTGCAGCGCTTCTTGGGCAGGTACCCGGGCTTACAGGATGTCCTGAGGCAGGCCAGGAAAGTCTGTGTGCATTTCCGCAGATCTTATAATGCCAGTGCTCGCCTGGCTGAGCTGCAAAAGGAGTTGAACCTGCCCAAGAACCGCCTTATATGTGACATGCCCACCAGGTGGAACTCAACGTTGGCCATGCTGCAGCGGCTGCACACGCAGCAGAGGGCCATCAATGAGTACCTGTGCGACTACGGCACCAGGACAGGGTCAGGGGAGCTTGGTTTTTTTTCTCCACGCCAGTGGGGCATGATCAGGGATGCATGCACTGTCCTGGCACCATTTGAGGAGGCCACGAGGATGGTGAGCAGTGACAGTGCATGCATCAGTGACACTGTACCTCTTGTACACCTGTTGGAGCACACGCTGCGTGGAATAATGGACAGGGCACTTGAGGCAGAACAGAGGCAGGAAGAGGAGGACTTCCTTGCCTCTCAAGGCCCCCTTTACCCAGACAGTGTTCCTTCTGTCCCACCCATCGCACAGGAAGAGGAGGAGGAGGAGGAGGAGGAGGAGGAGGAGGAGGATTGTGTCAGCATGGAGGTGGAGGCTGGCACTCAGCATCATCAGCAGCAGTCTTTTAGGGATGATTTACAGTCCCAAGAAACCAGTGGACTTGTACGTGGCTGGGAGGAGGTGGCTGCGGATCATGTCGTCCTTAGTGACCCAGAGGACTCCGGAGCGAATGCCTCAGCAAACCTACGCTGCATGGCCTCCCTGATCCTGCAAAGTCTGCGGAAGGATCCTCGTATTCTTCGGATCAAGGAGAGGGACCATTACTGGCTGGCCACTCTCCTTGATCCACGGTACAAGGGTAAGGTTGCGGACCTTATGTTACCGTCGCAGAGGGAGCAGAGGATGAGACAACTCCGGGAGGCCTTGCAGAAAGGTCTGTGCAACGCGTTCCCAGAGACTGGGAGGTTGCAAACTCCTGGTCCTGGACAACGAGTTGCTGAGGCTTCGGCCAGTCAAAGAAGGAGCGGTGGGGAAGGTGGCCGTCTGACCGATGCGTTCAGACAATTCTTTAGTCCGCAGCCCCAAAGTATGATCGGTTCCAGCAACCATCGCCAGCGTCTGATAAACATGGTGCAGGAATATCTAGGGGCAAGGTCAGACTTGGACACCTTCCCCACCGAAAATCCTCTGGCTTACTGGGTCTTGAGGATGGATCACTGGCCAGAGCTTGCACAGTATGCAATTGAGCTACTGGCCTGTCCTGCATCCAGCGTTCTTTCGGAACGCACATTCAGTGCTGCTGGAGGATTTGTCACGGATCACAGGGTGCGCCTGTCCACCGACTCGGTTGATCGACTGACTTTCATCAAGATGAACCAGTCTTGGATCACCACCAGCTACCACACACCTGATGCTGATATAACAGACTAATTGATTTTAACATGTCACATCCCTTCAAGACTGATGCTGATGCTGAGTGCCTGTGCTGTTATGTTGACTGGCTATCCTCCTCCTCCGAGTCCTCAATGATACGATTGATGATGATAGCTTGTAAGATCATTTTTGTTTATGGGTGCCGCCACCAGTGCCTAACGCCCAATTTTTCAGCCCCTGTTTAACAGGGGCGTGTAATTACAATTTTTGAAGCAATACTTTGCAACAGGGCTCATTGCTGTGCTCCAAGTACAGTATCTGTGAGGAGTTGCAGTGTTGTGCCACCAGTGCCTAACGCCCAATTTTTCAGCCCCTGTTTAACAGGGGCGTGTAATTACAATTTTTGAAGCAATACTTTGCAACAGGGCTCATTGCTGTGCTCCAAGTACAGTATCTGTGAGGAGTTGCAGTGTTGTGCCACCAGTGCCTAAGGCCCAATTTTTCAGCCCCTGTTTAACAGGGGCGTGTCATTACAATTTTTGAAGCAATACTTTGCAACAGGGCTCATTGGTGTGCTCCAAGTACAGTATCTGTGAGGAGTTGCAGTGTTGTGCCACCAGTGCCTAAGGCCCAATTTTTCAGCCCCTGTTTAACAGGGGCGTGTCATTACAATTTTTTAAGCAATACTTTGCAACAGGGCTCATTGCTGTGCTCCAAGTACAGTTGCTGTGAGGGGTTGCAGTGTTGTGCCACCAGTGCCTAAGGCCCAATTTTTCAGCCCCTGTTCAACAGGGGCATGTAATTACAATTCTTGATCTAATAATTCACAGCAGGGCCCATTGCTGCACCCACCAAGAGTAACTGTCAGGGCTTACAGTGTTGTGGCACCAGCACCACCATCAAAGGCCCAATTTTTACTACCACTGTTCAACAATTATATGTAATTAAAATTCCTGATATAATAGTTGACAGCAGGGCGTTCCAGCACCAACCAAGAGTAACTGTGAGTGCTTACAGTGTTGTGCCAACACCAACAACTAAGGGGCCTATTTCTGCAGAGTATATACGGCAGGTCCCTACTTTCAAACATCCAACTTACAAACGACTCCTACTTGCAAACGCAAGAAGACAACAGGAAGTGAGAGGAAATCTACCACTAGGAAGGAAAATTCTCTCCTGTAAGAATAAATATGGGAGAAAGGTGTCTCCTCTGTACTGATGCTTTATCAGCAATCCTTGTTTCAAGAAAAACACCACATTTCAAAAACAGTTGTCATTGGGACGGAAAGTGAGGTGAAATGTTCTGAACAGGGGCACAGACAGCAAAACAAATGTTACAGGGGTGATAACCCTTACCTATGTTTTCCAAAAAGTTTAAAAATAGATTTTTGGTCTGGAGCTACACTTCAACAATGTACCTGTTCAAAATTACAAACAGACTCTACATAAGAACAAACCTACAGTCCCTGTCTTGTATGCACCGCCTGTATAGGGCTGTTCAGAGTATATAGGGCCTTTTTTATTTTATGTGCGGGGTTCCCCTTAATATCCATACAAGACCCAAAGGGGCTGGTAATGGGCTGGGGTAGGGGGGGGGTCATGGGGTAGCTATGCCATTTTTCTTAAAGAATTTCATCCATATTACCGGGACCAGACATTACATTAAAGCCGCAAGCAGTTTTAAATGGCTTTTTTTTCCTTTAGAAGTGTCATTTTGTGCAGGGACAGTTCTAAACACGGGAAACACGTGGCACTTCACAGGCATACTTTAGACACCCCCCAGGTACGATATTTAAAGGAATATTTGACTTTTTTTTTTTCACTTTATGCATCATTAAAATGACTGCTCCCGAAAAACGACCGTTTTTAAAACTTCTTTTTGCATTGATACATGTCCCCTGGTGCAGAACCCGGGTTCCCAAACCCTTTTTAGGACAATAACATGCATAATAGTTGTTATAATTAGCACTTTAGAATTCGAACGTTCGCATCCATTGTATTTAATAGGGTTCTAATGTTCGTTCGAACTTTCGGTCCGTTCGCGGGTTCTGGTGCGAACCGAACCCGGGGGTGTTCGGCTCATCACTACTACTGACAAAAAAAAAGGTAAATAATAAATAAAAACAATCATACTATTGAAAAACAAAATAAAAATAGCCCCAATGTAAATCCAATATCAATCATATCACTCATCGTTGTAGATCCAGAATCAATTACAATGAATGAGCTACCAACATCAGTTACATCAACCAGGATGCCCGCAGGCTTATTTACAGTTTGAAACAAGCTGGCAGGTGTCTTGAAGCTGCTTTTTAATGACAGAAGCAATTCCTCCACTGAAGCAATGATTTCTGGCTTCAGCAGCTGAAGGTTCTGGTGGTGGGACAACCTGGTCAATTCAGTTTCTATAACACTATATACTGTAGGTTTATATAAACATATATAGATTTGTGCTTGTCAAACTAAGACCACAAGTTCCATTCAGTAAAGCATATCACATAACATATGTTTCCCAAATATTTCATGCAATATTAAAAACGGTCAATTCACCATCCTTTTATGCTGTATTTACCTCAAAAAGCAAAAACACTCAGTAAATACAGCAGAAAATACAGTTAGTGCCGGTTCACACTTGTGCGAGTTGATACCGAATGCGATGCGTCAAACACAAACTAGATTCGCATGTCATCCAAAAAGTAATTGTTTTCAATGATGGTGGTTCACATCTATGCGTTGCGATTCCTCTCCGAATGCGATGCGATGAAAAAAAGGGTCTTGTGCGAGTTTAGACCGCTGCGTTGCGAATTTAGTCTCCATAGACATCAATGTAAATCGTTCTGGAATTGCATTGGTGGTTCACATATGTGCGAATACTTCACCTCCAGCTCCTCCTTCCAGTTCTGCCCCCTCACTTCCTGTTTCCTGTCTCGTGTCCATATGTAAACAGAGAAGATGGCCCCAAGGCGCCGGAACACCATTGATAATGAGGAGCTCATCAGGCTTGTCCGTGACAGGCCTTATATATGGGACAGCCGGATTGAAGAATACAAAAATCATGCCCGGAAGAGCAGAGCTGGGTTGAAATTTGTCAATCTCTGTATGCAGACTGGGATGACTTCACACCTCATGTTCGCAAAATTAAACATAAGTACATTCCTATTTATTCATCCCACTGACCACCAATGTAAGGACATGTATCCCAGTGACCACCAATGTAAGGTGACCACCAATCCCACTGACCACCAAACAATCCCACTGACCACCAATCCCACTGACCACCAATGTAAGGGCATGCTTCCCACTGACCACCAATGTAAGGTGACCACCAATCCCAATGACCACCAATGTGAGGGCATGCATCCCACTGACCACCAATGTAAGGTGACCACCAATCCCACTGACCACCAATCCCACTGAATACCAATGTAAGGGCATGCATCCCACTGACCACCATTGTAAGGTGACCACCAATCCCACTGACCACCAAACAATCCCACTGACCACCAATCCCACTGACCACCAATGTAAGGGCATGCTTCCCACTGACCACCAATGTAAGGTGACCACCAATCCCAATGACCACCAATGTGAGGGCATGCATCCCACTGACCACCAATGTAAGGTGACCACCAATCCCACTGACCACCAATCCCACTGACTACGAATGTAAGGGCATGCATCCCACTGACCACCAATGTAATGTTGTGGGATGATATTGCATGCTCAGTATGTTGACACAAAGCAGAAAAAATACATGTACACACTGTTGAACAATAAAACATTATCACATTTATTGAAAAAAGTAAAAGATATGAGACGATGCAGCATTGACTGGTAAAAAAGTTATTGATCTTTATGCAATGGCATCAAGCTGCCATGATACTTGACCGGCAGGACTCATAAAGAAATCAGTAAACTTCTCACGGACGCTGGCCCCTCTGTAATTGCCCCTTGTATGTGTCCAATCTGCGCCTTCCATCTCATCCAACAAAGAGTCCTCGAAAAGGTATCCATCTCTTTCCCGCACAAAATTGTGGAGTGCACAGGCAGCTTTTACGGCAATGTGCAGAAATCGCCATTTGTTTGCCATGATTCCGAAAGTACACTCCACAACTCTTCGGGCTCTTGTTAGCCGATAGTTAAAGACCCTTTTCTCCACAGACAGTGACCTGTTGGCATATGGCCTTAGCATTTTTTCCGAAAGAGCGAAAGCCTCATCACCGACAAATATTAAAGGGAGAGAGGGTTCAGATGTTCCAGGGAGTGGTCGTTCGTTTGGGAGGTCCAGTGTGTTCTCCCGAATCATTCTTCCAAAACTAGAGTGGGAAAAAATGCTGGAGTCAGAACTACTCCCATAAGAACCAATGTCTATGTATGTGAACGAGTAGTTTGCATCAGCCACTGGCAGAAGCACGAAAGAAAAATATTTTTTATAATTAAAATATTTTGTCCCACTACCGACTGGCCTAACAATTCTGATGTGCTTTCCGTCGATTGCCCCCACACAGTTAGGGAAGTTGCAGCGATCCCAAAATAACTGAGCTTTGGAGTTCCATTCGTCTTTGTTTGGTTTTCTCATGACCACATCTCTTAAGACCTCCCAGATGGCCATACAGGTGTCCCGTACAATTGTGCTGACCATAGATTTTCCCAGTTTGAACTCATATTGCAAGCTGGCAAATGAATTTCCCGTTGCTAGGTACCTGTAAAAGATAGAAAAATAATTAGTGTTATTTTTTTTTTACAGAAGGACTCATACGCACTAGGTGGCGGAGCCTTAAAGACACACTTCAGAGACACCAGAGACTGGAGCGTGAAGCAAGGAGTGGGTCTGGTGCCCCCCCAAAGCGTCCCTACGCCTTCGCCAGATATATGGATTTTTTGAGGCCTGTTCTAGAATTGAGGAAGTAAGTTATCATTTATGAATCGGTCACTCTACCATCTCTATCTAATTATCCTGTCCTAGCCCTAACCTTTACTTCTCCCCTTATCATCTTTTTATTTATTTTAAAAAAAGAGTTCTAATTTTTGTATTGCAGCACAGAAGCAAGTTGGGAGGAGGAGGAGGAAGAGAAGGAGGAGGGGGAGGAGCATGCTGCTACTGTTGACGTTGATGAAGGAGTATCATTTGCTAGCTCAAATCATGAGGATTTAGCTATGGAGCTCCAGGGTGAGGTGATTGAGGTTAACGAGTCCTCTTCTCATGAGCTGGATAACGAGGATACAGACGTTTCGACACCTTCCAGCAGAAGGCAAAGACAGGCATCTACTTCCCGCAGAAAGCAAAGCTGCAGGGCAGCTGAACAGGTTGAAGACCAAGACCAGACCAAGAAATTGCTACACATTGTGTCAGGGATCACTGAACAAATTGATGCCCAGCGATGCCCTCATACAATGTTTGCCATTAGTTTGGTGCCTCTTCTGAAAGAGGTCTTGCCAGACTATTACTTTAATATGAGGATTGCAGTGGAACATTGCATCCATTCATTTACTGTGCCACGCCATGTTTCTGTGCCAACGCACCAGAGTCTTTCTACTGCTTCAAACACTGCACCAAACCCTTACCCCTCTAGTTTTGCGGAATCCCCTAGCATCTATGAGACCCCCAGATCACGAATCCCATATCCCATTCCTTCACCAGTTGCCTCAGTAATTTCCCCCCAAATACAACCGCCGATATTAGTAGACCAATGGATATGAGACCACTTGAGTCAACATCTTACCATGTGCCATCACAAAACACACCACAACAGCTCTACGAGCAAATACCGCCCGTGGCAAAGCAATTTCCACCTGTAGCAAGACCAATGGAACAGCACAAACTGCTAATTCAAAATCCTTATCTATATCACAATCAGTCGATGGAAGTTGCCTCTAATATGCATATGCCCTATAGACAATATGGGCCCCCAAGTGTACCACCGGATACCGAGATATCCCCACCTGTGCCATTGAGGAAATATCCCTCAACACAAGATGAAGCCTTGCTAACACCACCAAGCTCTTCAACACTACAACGGCATGATTTCAACAAGCCTGGTGAACATAGTTCACCAAGTTTTTTGAATTTGTAGAGGACTACCTGCTAATTTCACTACCAACTTCATGTGGAAATTCAATACTTTCTTAGTAAACGTTATGTTTCTTGTTAAATTATATATCCTATTTTGAATATCTCAGGGAAAAAGAGACGGAGAGAAAAAAAGGTAGTGGGGAAAGTGGAGATGAAGATGCGAGGAAGGGAGGATGAGAGAGTTGGATATGACAGGGAGGATAAGGTGGAGAGGTAGAGTTAGTAAACTTTTGTAAGTTAGAATTAAAGTTACTTTAAGTTAAAGCTAGACAGTGAGAGCAAGTTATAGAGTCAGAGGAAGTTAGAGAGTCAGAGGAAGTTAGAGAGTCAGAGGAAGTTAGAAAGTCAGAGGAAGTTAGAAGGTCAGAGGAAGTTAGAAGGGCAGAGTAAGTTGTAGAGGCAGAGTAAGTTGTAGAGGCAGAGTAAGTTGTAGAGGCAGAGTAAGTTGGTGAGGTAGAGGAAGTTAGAGAGGCAGAGGAAGTTACAAAGTCAGAGGAAGTTGTAGAGGCAGAAAAACTTGGAGAGTCAGAGGAAGTTGTAGAGGCAGAGAAAGTTGTAGAGGCAGAGAAAGTTGTAGAGGCAGAGAAACTTGGAGAGTCAGAGGAAGTTGTAGAGGCAGAGAAAGTTGTAGAGGCAGAGAAAGTTGTAGAGGCAGAGTAAATTGGTGAGGTAGAGTAAGTTAGAGAGCCAGAGGAAGTTACAAAGTCAGAGGAAGTTAGAGAGTCAGAGGACGTTGGAGAGTCAGAGGAAGTTGTAGAGGCAGATAAAGTTGTAGAGTCAGAGGAAGTTGTAGAGGCAGAGAAACTTGGAGAGTCAGAGGAAGTTGTAGAGGCAGAGAAAGTTGTAGAGGCAGAGAAAGTTGTAGAGGCAGAGAAAGTTGGAGAGTCAGAGGAAGTTGTAGAGGCAGAGAAAGTTGTAGAGGCAGAGAAAGTTGTAGAGGCAGAGTAAGTTGGTGAGGTAGAGGAAGTTAGAGAGCCAGAGGAAGTTACAAAGTCAGAGGAAGTTAGAGAGTCAGAGGACGTTGGAGAGTCAGAGGAAGTTGTAGAGGCAGATAAAGTTGTAGAGTCAGAGGAAGTTGTAGAGGCAGAGAAACGTGGAGAGTCAGAGGAAGTTGTAGAGGCAGAGAAAGTTGTAGAGGCAGAGAAAGTTGTAGAGGCAGAGAAAGTTGGAGAGTCAGAGGAAGTTGTAGAGGCAGAGAAAGTTGTAGAGGCAGAGAAAGTTGTAGAGGCAGAGTAAGTTGGTGAGGTAGAGGAAGTTAGAGAGGCAGAGGAAGTTAGAAGGTGATGGAAAAAAATGCATAGTGTGTTTAAAAAGTAAAAAAAAAGTGAAGGAGAGTGTTGTCTCCTCTTTATGTTGTTCTTGATATGTAAGAAAAAATTTGAAAGTTTCTCCAATGGTTGGTGCAAAGCATGTAGTCACAAACTGATTAGAAGTTTTTGAAAAAAATAAATAAAATACTTATTTTGGAAGACAATTTTATTGTGATTTATGTCTGCATTCTTTGCATTCCTATAGCTTACTATGGTGCATAGCATAAAATTCACAAAGTATATCGATGAAATTTACCTTAATGTTACAAGCAACCTTTCCGCTGGCTCCACACTTTTCTGAAAGGTGGTGTTCTGATACTCCAATCGTGTACCAAGCAACCGAAGTAATTCATCAAAACTAAGAAATAAAACCACAAAACCAATGTAAGTGACAAGTTAAAGCCCATACAAAATGACATGGTAAGAGGCAAGAGTACTAGTGAAAGGATAAAAGAGATGGAAAGTTGGATTGGTGGTCATTGGGATTGGTGGTCAGTGGCATTGGTGGTCAGTGGGATGTATGCCCTTACATTGGTGGTCATTGGGATTGGTGGTCAGTGGCATTGGTGGTCAGTGGGATGTATACACTTACATTGGTGGTCAGTAGGATTGGTGGTCATTGGGATTGGTGGTCAGTGGGATTGGTGGTCAGTGGGATTGGTGGTCAGTTGGATTGGTGGTCATTGGGATTGCCCTTACATTGGTGGTCAGTGGGATTGGTGGTCAGTGGCATTGGTGGTCAGTTGGATTGGTGGTCATTGGGATTGCCCTTACATTGGTGGTCAGTGGGATTGGTGGTAATTGGAATTGGTGGTCAGTGGTATGCATGTCAGTGATAGATAGAAAAAAGGAGGGAGGAGGAGAAGGAAGTGGGGTACAGGTACTAACCTATTTACTGACATCCGGGAATAGTTGAAGAACTTCTCCTCATGCTGCCTGAGATGATTGTAGAGGATCCTAAACTGACCTCTCTCTTCCCTATTTAGAATAATTGGATGGACCCAATATCTTCTTGTACTCATCAGTCTCTTGGTCCTCCTCCTCCTCTTCCTCCGGGCTTTGTCCATCAGTACTGCAGCAGTAGCAGTAACAACTGCTGCCATTATCAACGGCACATGATGAAACATAATGACCAAAAAACAAAATCCTCACTGACTACTCACAAAAAACACACTCCTCCAACGACAATACTCTCCCCACAAGAGAAAACAGGGAAAGCACAGGAAGTTAACACCCATTTTTTTCTTGGTTTTTCAATTGGCCTGAGCAGAAATCGCATCTGTGCCTAATTTACATTGTAAGCGCATTACATTCGCATTGGATTCGCATTGCAATCGCGCTGGTAATTAATAAACAAACAATGAAAAAAAAACCCTCATAATCGCATCGCACAAGTGTGAACCGGCACTAAAAGTCAATTCACAAAAGAAAATAAATAAATTAATTGATGCATTATTAAATAAAAAATAGTCCAGGCATGAAATAGTTAAATAATGTATTTTTTTTTCACCTTGTTGTCAAGGACCCACCAGTGTCTTTAAACAGGAAATAGCTGGTTAAGAGCTGGCAGTCACGGGTGTCCTTTACAACCAGTGAATAGCTGGGTGTTAAGGAGTTGGCACCCGCTGTGTCCTTAACAACTATGACTCATCTGCTGTCAGTGGGATAATAGTGGGGGGGGGGGGGTAATTATCAGAATTGCAAAGTAAATAAAAACAAAGGGACAGTTTTTGACAAGTCTCACGCATCACCTCCTTTTCCTTTGCTGGGCTGCATGCTCAGATATGGGTCTGGTATGGATTTTGAGGGAGGTCCGCACACCATTTTATAAAAATGTTGGCACGGCCTGGAATGGATTGGGGGGGGCATTTTATTGTTGGTTTGACACAGATCCACCCATCTTGTGGAGGTGGTCTCTGGGGGACAACAGGTGCATATTTAGGTGCCTCACTTGTTTGGCCTAGGAAGACTTGCTACCTATTTGGGGACCTAGTGTTCCTACTGATGCAACCTGTGTGAATATAAAAGTAGGATGCTGTTTATGGGATTATCCATATCTCTATATATATTTATATTGAAGCTTGGAACACTTCTTTGTTAGGCTACCCTTTTGATGAATATTCTTTTTCTTTGGTTATAGCTATCTTATTCTTTCATATATCACTGACAAACCACCATTTTTTGAAACAAATGACCCCATGATAAGTAAGGTTACTTGTACTTCTTTTCTCCTATTTATTTCTCATCTTTCTGCCCCATTCAGTGTCTTTCTGTGCTTTGTTGGTAAGATCAGGGTCTCAGATCCTTATATACATTTTTCTACCCTTTTTATTTTCATGGAGATGTCTTTAGTATGGTAGGTCTGTAGGGTCTCCCCACAGGCCGGTGGGCGTTTTTCACCTGTCCCAGTGTAGGGAGATCTATTCACATTGCTGTAGGGGTGAATATGTAGAGTTTTAAGGCAAAATATTATTTTTATATTGTTTGTAATGTTTGGGTCTCTCTGTTTTCGTGGACCTTTTTCTGATTTTGTATTTCCTTTGTTGTTATGGGTTTGATATCGTTCTTAATATTTTGGTTCTATAATGAATCTGTTTGACTTATATTTCGGAACAAATTTAATTTCTACATTCAAGGCTTACAAGGTCCTGAAGAAGCGGAGTTTCCCACAAAGTGCATAGACCGTATATATTTATTTTCCATTTTTTTACTGGAATTTTGCTCTCTATAAATACAGGGACAATATGTCTCAGCAATTGATCACTGCTGTCTTATGTAAACAAGCAGCCGGGGCAGAGGAACACTTACACTACTCACTTGCTCTGCCGGACTCTGTATTATATGATGTCATCAGTTAGAGCCCAGCAAAGAAAGTGAACAACAAGAGGTAGCAAATTTGAGGCAACTTTGGACTTTCATGGTATGGTAAAGACTCGCATACGCAATTGTATGAAAAATATAAATTTATTAAGAAAAAACATGATTAAAATAGCCCTTTAAGGAGAAAGTACAATACACACAAGCTTAAGAGAACAAACATATATATGAATAAAAAGTAAAGTCGAGTATATACAGAGTAATAGTTGCAAAGATTTGGACAAACATGGAACCCAGCTGTGTCTGCCACAAAGGTGAACCTTAGGGGCCTGAGATGTCATATTGGTTTGTGTCAGCCCTGCGTTGGTAAGCTCCATATGTCCATTTAGTCAGGTTGCTTGATCTTTGGATTGGTTCACCTTTGTGGCAGACAGAGCTGGGTTCCATGCTTGTCCGAATCTTTGCAACTATTACTCTGTATATACTCAACTTTTCTGTTTATTCATATATATGTTTGTTCTCTATAGAGATATCCACACATAAAAAACTCTGAAGTACACTCCTGAAGAAGCGGTTCCACAGCAAAACTTGTAGAGGTTGAACTGACAAGGA
Organism: Rana muscosa; assembly: GCA_029206835.1. NCBI lineage: Eukaryota > Metazoa > Chordata > Amphibia > Anura > Ranidae > Rana > Rana muscosa. Next base: position 755,990,189 of record CM055122.1, on the reverse strand, counting down.
ACGATTATCTGATCCCCCCTTCACGGATGGATACACGTTTACTCTTTTAGTTTCTTTTCAGAGATTTAAGCTTGTGTGTATTGTACTTTCTCCTTAAAGGGCTATTTTAATCATGCTTTGTCTTAATAAATTTATTTATTTTTTTCAATTGCGTATGTGAGTCTTTACCGTACCATGAAAGTCCAAAGTTGCTTCAAATTTGCTGCCTCTTGTTTCACAAATTGATAGGACGACGGTACATTACTATATCTTTATTTTGTTCAGTAGTGGTAATTAAAGAAAGTGAACAGTGTAACTTCCTCTGTCCTGGGTCTTTGTTTACATATGTGACAGCAGTGATTGTCTGTGCTGTCTCTGAAAGTGAATCCTCACTGACCATAGGTCTGAAAGGGTCACAGATTGCTTGGGAGCAAACACTGCCCCTGTCCCATTGTCGATTTCGGCTTAAAAAATTAATCGAAGGTCATTAAAAACATACCCACACATGGTTTGATCCTTTGCAACTATAATCAAATTGAAATATGTTTATGAACGCTTCAGTGGGATTATTTAAATAAAGAACATTCGCTGAAGTATCTAACAGAATTTAAAATGATTATAGTTTCCTTTTAAGCACAAGCTGATTACGATTACCTTAATAGTATACTGTCTTCATTGTGTTAGGTTACCAGAGTTCCCATAGGAAATCCCTACAAACGCTGGAAGAATATTCAAACCCTATGAAGAAACTGACCACTAAACTGAACTGAACCCAAGACTGCAGTTACAGCCCCAGACTCCAGCTTCAGCTCAAGACGCCAGCTTTGTGAGGTAACACTCCTAACAAAGGAGCCACAGAGCCGCAGAGCTGCTGTGACACCCAATAATGCACAATCCAGCAACATAGTTTACTCTTTGTACCATTACTGTAACATAGCCTAGGAATCATATGATAAATAATAAGTAATAGTCTCTGTAGTTTACAAAACTGCACACATCTGTGATGTAGCGTCAAAAAGATATAAAAGGACAACATCTGTCGTCCCTCCGATTGATTGATTTTAGGATGTTTTCAATAATAAAGGTGTATACTAAGAACAAATTATGTTAATTTGAAAGATCCAAACAGAAGGTGTATCTGAAATACAGAAATAAGCACATGTGTTCAGTACAACAAAAAATAAATAATAAAGCTTTTTTATAAGTCAGAAACTCTTGGAATTTGTCCAGTTCTCGGGGAACAGCCACAAGGAAGCTTTGTGTTACTGGCTCTTTTAACTGTTACCTTATAAAGAAAAAAATGGGTTCTCATGTCCTCTATTTAAAGTAAGAGTAGTGAAATCTAAGAGGTGGTGAAAGGTGTCAGCTTTCACTGCATAAAACGTGTATTTCTTGTTCATACATCACGGGACACAGAGCGGCATAGTCATTACTATGTGGGTTATATAGAATTACCTTCAGGTGCTGGCACTGGCAACTTCCAAAACAGGAAGTACCCTCCCCTATATAAGCCCCTCCCATCCGGGAGCACCTCAGTTTTTTGCCAGTGTCTAAGGTGTTGGCCAAGGTTAACATGTATTCATCTGGGCTTGTGTACAGGTTCTCTGGGCCTTAGCAAGCTATTCCGGATCCGACCAAAAAAGCTTCATAGCTAAACGGTCGGTACCCGGGCCTTGCAGAGAAGAGCAGGGTTTTGCCTGTAATGCCTCTCTTAGGAGGGCTGGACCCTGGGATCCAGAGCTCTGGTCATACCCAAAACCAAGAGGCTATCTGTGCAGGGTGCTATACAGGTCCAGGGGAGTGGAATCCTTGGGAACCCGGTCCCTGAAGGTCTAGTACAATGCCTGCCGTGAGAGGTGAATTTTGGGCTTCTGTGGACCAAACAAAGTCCTGCGGCGGGGAAAAGGTAAGTGGGGGCCCCTCAGGAACTTGGTTCTATTGAGGGGACCCCCAAGCCTAATATGTCTTTCTGCCTGTTACCTAAAGGTATTCCCGCTAATAGCTGTATATGCCTAAGAAATCCTAGAAATGTCTTTTCATAAAGGAAGTTTTAAAAACTGTAAACCTAGAAATGTTTTTCATAAAGGAGGTTTTAAAAAAAAAAAAAAAAAAAGACAAAAGTGCGGTACCTGTGTTTGTCCACTAGAGGCCGCTGTGGAACGTCTTTTTTTTCTTGGGACTATTCCTTCCATGGTGAAAGTCCAGGCAGATGAGTGAGCTCTCTATCAGGGAAGCTGCATTCCTCTGTCATGCTGCCAAGTAGTTTCCTTCCATCCCCGAGTCCTGGTGAAACAGGGACCCTGGCTCCTCTCCCTACATGGCGCCAAGAGCGCACACGTGCACGCGCGCACGCACACACGCTTTCTTTTTATAAGATTTAGCTTCAAAAAAGGGGGCGGAGCCTGGCGGATGACGCGCTCTGTGCGCCCAGCGCTTCTGCGCATGTGCGGGCGTCCCAGCAAGATAAAAGGACTCAGTCCACGCTGCTTGCTATGGACACAGAGCATGAAAAGGAGCTGGTAGCATGGTATAGGGGCTTACAGCGGGCGGTTGATAAAGGCATCCCCAGAAAGACGCATTAGTAGACACCCACTGATGTACATAGCAGCAAATTGCATTAGACTATTTCAGTAAAGGGGTGTATTGCGGCTGGAATACCTCAGCTTTGAACTAAGGAATATGCCGCCTAAAAAACTCTGAGATATACCTCTCAGGAAGTGTAGGGGGTCTCCATCGGGCTCTGAGGATCTGGAGCAGTCATCTGCACCTTCCTCCCCTGAGAAATCAGAGGTTAATACCCATAAGGAACCCCCGGGAGTGCCAGGTACTGCGGCTGTCCTCAGTCCACCTGCTCCTGCATATATAACAGAGGAGGTTTTTGCCTCAACTCTGGAGGGATTGGAGCAGAGATTGGCAGCATTGATCGCTTCTTCTCTACAGGAAAGAATGCGCGCCAGATCTCCATCCCCTCCATTAGAGTGCCTGTTGGCAGAGCAACAGTCCCAGGAAGGGACTGACCTTCCTGAAGGGGATCAGGAGGAGGTTAACTCTGTTTTTGAGGAATCGACAGTAGATGAACCATTTTCAGCATCACAGACTGAAAGATTGTGGGTCCAGACCCTAACTGACATGGTTCGATCTGCATTTAAAATGCCTCTTGTTGAACCATCAACTACTGCTGTCTCCTCGTTGGGGTCGCTAAAAGCTCCCCAGATTAATTGCTCCTTTCCAATTCATCCATTATTGGAAGGACTTATATACCAGGACTGGGAACATCCTGATAAACTATTTGTTCCACCTAAGAAATTTCAGGTGATCTATCCCATGGAGGAAAAATTCACCCAGAGATGGAATGTTCCTACGGTGGACGCAGCCATTTCTTCTGTGAACAAATCACTGACATGTCCAGTAGATAATGTTCAAATGTTCAAAGATCCAGTAGATAAAAAATTGGAATCTTTATTAAAATCTGCTTTTTCCACAGCAGGGGCTGTTACACAGCCAGCAGTGGCAGCTATTGGGGTCTGCCAAGCTTTAAAGGATCAAATGAAAATGGTCCTGAGGGATTTGCCAGACCAGCAGGCCCAGGCTCTGGCTGATCTGCCTAGAGCATTATGCTTTGCGGTTGACGCCATCAAGGATTCTATCCATCAGGCCTCCCGCCTCACGCTGTCTTTGGTACATATGCGTAGGCTTCTGTGGCTCAAGAACTGGTCTGCTGAGGCTCCCTGTAAGAAGCTCTTAGTTAGCTTCCCATTTCATGGAGAACACCTTTTTGGCGAAGACCTGGATAAATATATCCAGAAGATTTCCAGTGGTAAAAGTACTCTCTTACCAATTAAAAAGAGGTCTAGGGGTCCGTCTTTTAAGAGGACTACCTCTCCTATCCCTGGGACGTCTGCTACTAAGCAGTTCCGACGGCCTCCTCGGTCAAACTCAGGAGGTAAAAATCAGGGACAGTCACAGGGTAATAAAAAGCCCTGGATCCGAAGAGGTACTAAACCAGCCTCCAAGTCAAGCCTATGAAGGGCTGCCCCCACTCAAACGGGTGGGGGGAAGACTTCAGTTGTTCACAGAGACCTGGCGGGAGACGATCAAAGACAGATGGGTGCTCTCCACAGTAACTCGGGGATACAAGTTGGAGTTAAAAGAGTCTCCTCCTTCCCATTTTATGTGGTCAGGCATGCCAAAAGACCCTCTGAAAAGAAGGTGTCTCCTAGTGGCGTTATAACAACTATTGCTCCAAGGAGTAATTATGGAGGTTCCTATGGAAGAGTGGGGGTTGAGTTTCTACTCAAACCTTTTCACAGTCCCGAAACCAAACGGGGACATAAGACCCATATTGGACCTAAAGAGTCTAAACAAATTTCTAAACGTCCGGTCCTTCCGGATGGAGTCGATCCGATCGGTCACCGCTGCCCTACAGGGGGAGGAATGGTTAGCCTCGATCGACATCAAAGATGCTTACTTGCATGTTCCCATCTTTCCAGGTCATCAAAAATTTCTACGTTTTGCAGTAGAAGGGCGCCATTTTCAGTTCAGAGCCTTACCATTCGGTCTGGCCACAGCACCACGAGTGTTCACAAAAATTCTGGCCCCACTGTTGGCCGATCTAAGAACACGAGGTGTAACGATAATGGCATACCTACACGACCTGTTGTTGATGGACCACTCAGTTGCCAAGCTAGAAGTGGTAATTGTCGATACAATCAAGTATCTCACGGTTGGGTCATCAACCTGGACAAGTCAGCCCTACAGCCAGTGAAAAACCTGGTATATCTAGGGCTACGGCTGGATTCAGACCAGAGGAAGATTTTCTTACCTCTAGACAAGGTATCCTCTTTGAGGGGCTTGGTCCGTCTGCTTTGTGCAAAAAGACAGCCGTCCATACGCCTGTGCATGAGGCTGCTAGGAAAGATGGTAGCATCATTCGAAGCTGTGCCATACGCCCAATTCCACTCAAGGAATTTACAGAGGGCCATATTGTCAGCCTGGAACGGAAAAATTCAGGCTCTAGACTTCCCGATGGCTTTGTCCCCTTCCGTTCGGAAGAGTCTCTGCTGGTGGTTGATCCCCCAGAATCTCCAGAAGGGAAAACCCTTCAGTCCGATATCCTGGAAGGTGGTCACTACAGATGCCAGCCTTATAGGCTGGGGGCAGTACTGGAGCAATGGTCTCTCCAGGGCAGATGGTCAAATGTAGTAAAAACCCTGCCCATCAATCTCTTAGAGATACGAGCAGCCCGGTATGCCCTAGTAGCCTGGGCATCCAGACTCCAAGGGTCCCCTGTCAGAATTCAATCAGACAATGCCACAGCAGTGGCATATATCAATCATCAGGGAGGCACCAGGAGTCGTGCAGTCCAGAGGGAAGTAAGTCACATCCTGGAATGGGCAGAAAAGCATGTCCCATGTATGTCAGCTGTCTTCATTCCAGGGGTGGAGAATTGGAAGGCGGACTTTCTAAGTCGCCAACAGTTATGCCCAGGGGAATGGTCCCTTCATCCCGAGGTCTTCCGAGCAATATGTCAGCGGTGGGGAACACCGGATGTAGATCTGCTAGCATCCAGATTCAACGCAAAGGTGGACAGATTTGTCTCCCGGACAAGGGATCCCCTCGCTTGCGGCTCGGATGCTCTGGTGTTCCCTTGGAATCAGTTCAGACTGATATATGCATTCCCTCCGCTACAATTGTTGCCTCGACTCCTTCGCAGAGTCAGGTTGGAAAAGAAGCCGGTGATCTTGGTGGCTCCAGCGTGGCCCCGAAGGGCCTGGTACGCGGAGATCATCAAAATGTCTGTGGGGAGTCCTTGGACCCTTCCACGTCGTCCGGACCTGCTTTCGCAAGGGCCGATATACCACCCTTCCTTACTAACTCTAAGTTTAACGGCCTGGCTATTGAATCCCACATCCTAAAGAAGAGAGGTCTCTCTAACTCTGTGGTATCAACTATAATCAATGCCAGGAAGCCTGTATCCAGGCAGATCTACTATAGAGTTTGGAAGGCGTACATCACTTGGTGCGAGGCCAGAAAGTGGCATCCACGTAAGTACGTTATAGGCAGAATTCTGGACTTCCTACAGTGGGCTGTAGACAGGAAGTTTGCCTTAAGTACTATCAGGGGTCAGGTTTCGGCCTTATCAATACTATTTCAAAGGCCCCTGGCTATGCATTCACTTGTCAAATCCTTTATGCAAGGGGTGACTCGTATTATTCCACCAATTAAAGCTCCCATATGTCCATGGGATCTAAATTTGGTTCTGTCGGTTCTGCAGAAGCAGCCATTTGAACCTTTGCGGCACATTTCCTTGGTTCTACTCACCAGAAAATTGATATTTTTAGTAGCCATATGCTCGGCTAGAAGAGTGTCGGAAGTAGCCGCCATGTCCTGTAAAGAGCCATATCTGGTTATTCATGAGGACAGAGTAGTATTACGTCCTCACCCAGCCTTTCTTCCTAAGGTGGTATCGAGGTTTCACTTGAACCAGGATGTGGTTCTTCCTTCTTTTCCCCAAACCGAGCTCGGTAGAGGAAAAGTTATTGCATTCTTTGAATGTAGTAAGAGCAGTTAAAGCTTATCTAAAAGCCACTGCTCAGATTCGTAGAACGGATTCTTTGTTTGTTCTGCCGGAAGGCCCCAGAAAGGGTCAGGCAGCATCAAAATCTACTTTAGCCAAGTGGATTCGACAGGTCATAATACAAGCCTATGGCTTGAGAAGTAGACCGCCTCCGTTCAAAGTTAGGGCGCACTCGACGAGAGCAGTTGGAACTTCATGGGCAGTGCATCACCAGGCCTCCCTGGCTCAAATTTGTAAGGCCGCAACATGGTCTTCAGTACACATGTTTACTAGGTTCTACCAGGTGGACGTTAGAAGTCAGGAGGATGTCGCCTTTGGGCGCAGTGTGTTGCAGGCCGCAAAAGATCCTCATGCCTGATGGCGCCCAGCTTATGTATGGTATATCCCCCCTCATTTGGCATTGCTTTGGGACGTCCCACATAGTAATGACTATGCCGCTCTGTGTCCCGTGATGTATGAACAAGAAAGTAGGATTTTTAAAACAGCTTACCTGTAAAATCCTTTTCTTGGAGTACATCACGGGACACAGAGCTCCCACCCCTCTTTTGGGGACACGTATTGCTTTGCTACAAAACTGAGGTGCTCCCGGATGGGAGGGGCTTATATAGGGGAGGGTACTTCCTGTTTTGGAAGTTGCCAGTGCCAGCACCTGAAGGTAATTCTATATAACCCACATAGTAATGACTATGCCGCTCTGTGTCCCGTGATGTACTCCAAGAAAAGGATTTTACAGGTAAGCTGTTTTAAAAATCCTACTTTTTCATGGTACTTTGAGGTTAGATTTGCCCTAACTTATGTAGCCTTTGGTTGACTACTTATTATTTACTTCATCTCAGTTTTATTTAGAACACTATTTCCTTCATCTTACAAGTTTGAAAGTTGACATAAGGTTAATATGCGGCTTCCAACAAAAAAACAAGATTGGCTGCTTATGAAAAGCTACTGTCTTTTCTGTATATCAATTATGTGCTTTTGCTTTTGGTTGATGATACAAAAAAGTAGGATGGTGTCCTCCTAGGGTGCCGATGCACTATATAGTAAGAGTATATATAGCCATGGTAAGGAGCACTCAAATGAGATACCTGTCCTAGAAATGCTTCTTAGAAACACATGGGTAGACACATACATGCAATTCTCTTGCAGAATCTTTGTAGAATAGGAAATATGCAGATGATAACACAAACAGGAATTTGAAATTCAAACAAAAACACATTAAAAATAATAATTTAAAAGGTGTCTTCTCATATGTTTAGCACTCAGTAATGCTTCTCCTGTGTGTCCATGGAGTTCATGAAATGAAGTGCATATTAGATACAATTTTCATCTTCATTTGCAAGTCAGAACTCTGGTAACCAGCTCTCATAATCCAACAAAGCAACAAATGCAAGGAGATCTTCTGCTGGAAAGCCTTCCTACACTAAGACATGGAACAAGGCACAAAGGGAAGTATCTACAAGTATTCATTGGTCATCTAGTTAATGGTTGTTTTGTCTTTTTATTTGTAAGATTGACGATATCTGCGACCCGTCTACATGAGGCGTCCACACAGCTGAAATCACTGTCTGTCTATGTGCCTCCGGTTCTTACGCAGGTATAACAGGCACGCTTTGTGGGAGGGGTTATGGTTGTTTTTGATAGATTACATGGACATAGCCAGAGGACTAGGAAGTATTGATTACAGTGCATATAAAACAGCATCGTCAGGGTGTTCTTAATGAGTAGGGATGAGCCGAACACCCCCGGTTCGGTTCGCACCAGAACCTACGAACGGACCGAAAGTTTATTGTCCTAAAAAGGGTTTGGGGACCCGGGTCCTGCCCCAGGGTACATGTAGCAATGCAAAAAAAGTTTTAAAAACGGCATATCGGGAGCAGTGATTTTAATGATGCTTAAAGTGAAAAAATTAAAGTGAACTATTCCTTTAAATATCGTGCCTGGGGGTGTCTACAGCATGCCTGTAAAGTGCCGCGTGTTTCCCGTGTTTATAACTGTCCCTGGACAAAATGACATTTCTAAAGTAATAAAAGTAATTTAAAACTGCTTTAACCACTTAAGCCCTGGACCATTTGGTAGCTAGAGGACCAGAGGTGATTTCAGAATTTTGCACTGCGCTGCTTTAACTGTAAATTGTGCGGACATGCAATGTTGTACCCAAACGAAATTTGCGTCCTTTTCTTCCCACAAATAGAGCTTTCTTTTAATGGTATTTGATTGCCTCTGCGATTTTTATTTTTTGCGATATAAATGGAAATAGACCGAAATTTTTTTAAAAAAATGATATTTTCTAATTTTTGTTATAAGAAAAATCGAATAAACTCAATTTTAGTCATACATTTAGGCCAAAATGTATTCAGCCACATGTCTTTAGTAAAAAAAATGTCAATAAGCGTATATTTATTGGTTTGCGCAAAAGTTATAGCGTCTACAAACTAGGGTACATTTTCTGGAATTTACACAGCTTTTAGTTTATGACTGCCTATCTCATTTCTTGAGGTGCTAAAATGGCAGGGCAGTACAAACCCCCCCCCAAATGACCCCATTTTGGAAAGTAGACATCCCAAGGAAATTGCTGAGAGGCATGTTGAGCCCATTGAATATATTTTTTTTGTCTCAAGTGATTGAATAATGACTAAAAAAAAAAAAAAATTACAAAAAGTTGTCACTAAATGATATATTGCTCACACATGCCATGGTTATATGTGGAATTGCACCCAAAAATACATTTTGCTGCTTCTCCTGAGTACAGGAATACCACGTGTGGGACTTTTTGGGAGCCTAGCCGCGTACGGGCCCCCGGAAACCAAGCACCGCCTTCAGGATTTCTAAGGGCGCAAATTTTTGATTTCACTCCTCACTACCTATCACAGTTTTGAAGGCCATAAAATGCCAAAATAGCACAAACCCCCCCCCCCAAATGACCCCATTTTAGAAAGTAGACACCCCAAGGAAATTGCAGAGAGGCATGTTGAGCCCATTGAATATTTTTTTTTTGTCCCAAGTGATTGAATAATGACAAAAAAAAAGAAAATTACAAAAAGTTGTCACTAAATGATATATTGCTCACACATGCCATGGTTATATGTGGAATTACACCCCAAAATACATTTTGCTGCTTCTCCTGAGTACGGGGATACCACATGTGTGGGACTTTTTAGGAGCCTAGCCGCGTACGGGACCCCGAAAACCAAGCACCGCCTTCAGGATTTCTAGGCACAAATTTTTGATTTCACTCCTCACTACCTATCACAGTTTCAAAGGCCATAAAATGCCAAAATAGCACAAAACCCCCCCAAATGAACCCATTTTGGAAAGTAGACTCCCCAAGCTATTTGCTGAGAGGCATGGTGAGTATTTTACAGCTCTCATTTGTTTTTGAAAATGAAGAAAGAATTTTTTTTTTTTTCAATTTTCAAAACTTTGTGACAAAAAGCGAGATCTGCAAAATACTCACAATACCTCTCAGCAAATAGCTTGGGGTGTCTACTTTCCAAAATGGGGTCATTTGGGGGGGTTTTGTGCCATCTGGGCATTCCATGGCCTCCGAAACTGTAATAGGCAGTGAGAAGTGAAATCAAAAATTTACACCCTTAGAAAGCCTGAAGGCGGTGCATGGTTTTTGGGGTCCCGTACGCGGCTAGGCTCCCAAAAAGTCTCACACATGTGGTATCCCCGTACTCAGGAGAAGCAGCAGAATGTATTTTGGGGTGTAATTCCACATATACCCATGGCATGTTTGAGCAATATATCATTTAGTGACAACTTTGTGCAAAAAAATAAAAATAATTTATATTTTCCGCAACTTGTGTCAACATATAAAATATTCCATGGACTCGACATGCCTCTCAGTATATAGCTTGGGGTGTCTACTTTCCAAAATGGGGTCATTTGGGGGGGTTTTGAACTGTTCTGGCATTTTATACACAACATTAGGAAGCTTACATCCACTCTTCTAACCACTTGAAGACAAAGCCCTTTTTGACACTTTTTATTTACATGAAAACATTTTTTTTTTTGCAAGAAAATTATGTTGAACCCCCAAACATTATATATATTTTTAAAGCAAAGGCCCTACAGATTAAAATGGTGGGTGTTGCATTTTTTTTTTCTACACAGTATTTGCGCAGCGATTTTTCAAACGCATTTTTTGGGGAAAAAATACACTTTTTTAAATTTTAATGCACTAAAACACACTATATTGGCCAAATGTTTGATGAAATAAAAAAGATGATCTTAGGCCGAGTACATAGATACCAAACACGACATGCTTTAAAATTTCGCACAAACGCGCATTGGCGACAAACTACATACATTTTTAAAAGCCTTTACAGGTTACCCCGTTAGATTTACAGAGGAGGTCTACTGCTAAAATTACTGCCCTCGATCTGACCTTCGCGGTGATACCTCACATGCATGATGCAATTGCTGTTTACATATGACGCCAGACTGACGCTTGCATTCGCCATTGCGCAAGAGCAGGGCGGGACAGGGGTGCTTTTTTTTTATTATTATTATTATTAATTTCCTTTTTTTATTTTATTTTTAAACTGTTCCTTCCATATTTATTTTTTTTATCATTTTTATTGTTATCTCAGGGAATGTAAATATCCCCTATGATAGCAATAGGTAGTGACAGGTACTCTTTTTTGAAAAAACTGGGGTCTTCTAGACCCTAGATCTTTCCTCTGCCCTCAAAGCATCTGACCACACCAAGATCGGTGTGATAAAATGCTTTCCCAATTTCCCAATGGCGCTTTTTATATCCGGGGGGGGACATTCCCTCCCACTGCTTGTAAAAGCAGTCCAGAGGCTAATTAGCCACTAGGATTGCTTTTACATGAAAGCCGGCCGCTGGCTGAAAAGAATGATACCAAGATGATACCTAAACCCGCAGGCATCATTCTGGTATAAACATTCAAAGTCCAGCAACATACCAGTACGTTGCTGGTCCTTGTTGGACATGTATTGTAATCTTTTTTTTTCATGCAGCCAGTTGGCTGAACGAAAAAAGAGATTGATCGGTGGGTATGCCCACCATTAGAATACCGCCCTTCATCCACCCACTTCTAATGATGGGCATACATGCACCATTTATATATGCTGAAGCATGGGGGCATCCTCCCGCAAAAAAGTTATGCCGCACACACATGGTCGGACTTTTCCACGGGCAAGCCTCCGTCTGAATTTCGACCGTATGTACGTGGCATTAGGAGCAAAATCGCTCCTCCGCTCCTCCGCCCCTGCTGCCCCAATGCTTCGGCATATATGCTTTTTTTTTTTAACTGTGGTGGTGAAATCACCTCCTACAGCACTGGAGTCGCAGGGATCAGGCCTGTCTCTGCGAACGCTGCAGTTATGTGTGTTGTGTTTTGCAAGTGACAGTGATCGATCGATACTGCACTTGGGTGGCCTGGGCTGGACGAAGGGGCAAAACGCAGGTGCTAGCAGGTATCTGGGCTGATCCCGCTAACACTGCGTTTTTGGGAACCCTAAACTGCTGGGGACGCTAGTATAGATCTGATCAGATCAGATATTGATCTGATCAGATACTATACCACTAAGGGGGGTGTATGCTTCACGCGTGGGTGTTAGCGTTACTGGCACTAACCTGACGCTGCCTGGGGTGTGACGCAGACCCTCTCTGATGCTAAAACCTAATTGATATCACCCGCCGGGCGATCAGGGGGTTAAACCTTTATTGGGTTATATATACGGCGGGTGCCCTGACACTATAAAAAGCAAACTAACTAACCAGCGTCACCCGTAACACTTATATGGTGATCACTGGTGAAAGGGTTAACTAGGGGAAATTAGGGGGTTAAAACCTTTATTAGATAATATATGGGGGTACCTGACGCTATAAAAACCTGCGGGGAACCTAAAAAAAATTACTGGCTACCGATCTGCATCACCGACGCTAAGACAGCGATCAGAAAAATGATCGCTTAGCGACAGTGGTGATAGGGGGTGAAAGGGTTACCTGGGGGGCGATCAAGGGGTTTAAACCTTTATTAGATAATTTATGGGGGTACCTGACGCTATAAAAACCTGCGGCGAACCTAAAAAAAAATTACTGGCTACCGACCTACATCACCGACAATAAGACAGCGATCAGAAAAATGATCGCTTAGCGACAGTGGTGATAGGGGGTGAAAGGGTTACCTGGGGGGCGATCAAGGGGGTTAAACCTTTATTCGATAATTTATGGGGGTGCCTGACGCTATAAAAACCTGCGGCGAACCTAAGAAAAATTACTGGCTACCGATCTGCATCACCGACAATAAGACAGCGATCAGAAAAACGATCGCTTAGCGACAGTGGTGATAGGGGGTGAAAGGGTTACCTGGGGGGCGATCAAGGGGTTAAACCTTTATTAGGTAATATATTGGGGTACCTGACGCTATAAAAACCTGTGGCGAATCTAAAAAAAATAACTGGCTACCGATCTGCATCACCGACAATAAGACAGCGATCAGAAAAACGATCGCTTAGCGACAGTGGTGATAGGGGGTGAAAGGGTTACCTGGGGGGCGATCAAGGGGGTTAAACCTTTATTAGGTAATATATGGGGGTACCCGACGCTATAAAAACCTGCGGCGAACCTAAAAAAACTGGCTACCGATCGGCATCACCGACAATAAAACAGCGATCAGAAAAACGATCGCTTAGTGACAGCGGTGCTAGGGGGTGAAAGGGTTACCTGGGGGGCGATCAAGGGGGTTAAACCTTTATTAGGTAATATATGGGGGTACTCGACGCTATAAAAACCTGCGGCGAACCTAAAAAAAATTACTGGCTACCGATCGGCATCACCGACGCTAAGACGGCGATCAGAAAAATGATCGCTTAACGACAGTGGTGATAGGGGGTGAAAGGGTTATCTGGGGGGCGATCAAGGGGTTAAACCTTTATTAGGGGGGGTTAGGGGGCTACACTGGACCTAAAACTAAACTTTGGCGACACTTTTACAGTCACAAATGTCACTGATTGCAGTGATCAGTAAATAAATGGTCACTGCAATCAGTGACACTGTGGCTGGGGGCTGGGGGGTGATCTGGGGGTTTTATGTACCTATGTGTCCTGGTGTCAGTGTAGTGTTTTGTGCACTAACCTGGCATCTTCTCCTGTACGGCGCTCGGTATATGTGAGCGCCGCAGGAGAGATGACATCACTTCCTCTGCCTGTGTAAACATTACACAGGCAGGGGAAGCTCTCTCATTCGCCGGGAGCGATCGAGAGGGGGTGGCCGGAATCGAACGGCCGTCCCCTCATGCCTGATCGCTCCCGATCAGTTAACCACCGCTCACTGTAAAGAAGGGGGGTCCGATCGGACCCCCCAACTATACAAAGGCAGTCACGTAGATATACGTGATTCTGCCTGTCGGTGCCATTCTGCCGACGTATATTTACAGTGGGCGGTCGTTAAGTGGTTAATGTCATGTCTGGTCCAGGCAATATGGATGAAAATCATTGAGAAGAACGGCATGGGTACCCCCCCTCCGCCCCAGCCCATTACCAGCCCCTTTGGGTCTTGTATGGATATTAAGGGGAACCCCGCACCCAAATTAAAAAAAGAAAAGGCGTGGGATTCCCCAGGCCCTATATACTCTGAACAGCAGTATACAGGCGGTGCAAACAAGACAGGGACTGTAGGTTTGTTCTTAAGTAGAATCTGTTTGTAATTTTGAACTGGTACATTTTTAAAGTGTAGCTCCAGCCAAAAAATCTATTTTTAAGCTTTTTGGAAAACATAGGGAAGGGTTATCACCCCTGTCACATTTGTTAAGCTGTCTGTGCACCTCTTCAGAAGATTTCACCTCACTTTCTGTCCCAATGACAATTGGATTTTGAAAATTTGGGGTTTTTAATTAAACAAGGAACTCTTACAGGAGAGAATTTCCCTTCCTAGGGGTATATTTCCTTTCACTTCCTGTAGTCTCCTTCTGTTTGCAAATAGGAGTCGTTTGTAAGTTGGATGTTTGAAAGTAGGGGCCTGCCCTATATACTCTTCAGAAATGTGGGCCTTAGGTGTTGGTGTTGCCACAACACTGTAAGCCCTCACAGTTACTCTTGGTGGGTGCAGGAACGGGCCCTGCTGTGAAATATTAGATCAAGAATTGTAATTACATGCCCCTGTTGAACAGGGTCTGAAAAATTGGGCCTTTGGTGGTGGTGGTGGTGTTGCCACAACACTGTAAGGCCTCACAGTTACTCTTGGTGGGCGCAGGAACGGGCCCTGCTGTTAAATATTAGATCAAGAATTGTAATTATATGCCTCTGTTAAACAGGGGCTGAAAAATTGGGCCTTAGACACTGGTGCTGGTGCCACAACACTGCAACCCCTCACAGATACTGTAGTTGGAACGCAGGAATGAGCCCTGATGCAAAGTATCGCATCAAAAATTGTAATTACACCCCCCTGTTAAACAGGGGCTGAAAAATTGTCCCTTAGCCACTGATGGTGGTGCCGAGAACCAAAAATGCTATCAGCATGAACATTGAGGAGGAAGAGGATAGTCACTCAGCATACCAGGATAGTCACTCAGCATCAGCATAGGCAGTCTGGAAGATATCTCACATTAAAAAAAAAAATATTCGGTTACATCAGCATCAGGTGCTTGGTAGCTGGTGATCCAAGACTGATTCATTTTTATGAAGGTCAGCCGATCGACCGATTCGGTGGACAGGCGCACCCTGTGATTGGTTATAAAGCTTCCAGCAGCACTGAAGGTGCGTTCCGAAAGAACGCTGGATGCAGGACAGGCCAGTAGCTCAATTGCATACTGTGCAAGCTCTGGCCAGTTATCCATCCTCAAGACTAGTGATGAGCCGAACACCCCCGGGTTCGGTTCGCACCAGAACCCGCGAACGGACCGAAAGTTCGAACGAACATTAGAACCCTATTAAATACAATGGATGCGAACGTTCGAATTCTAAAGTGCTAATTATAACAACTATTATGCATGTTATTGTCCTAAAAAGGGTTTGGGAACCCGGGTTCTGCACCAGGGGACATGTATCAATGCAAAAAGAAGTTTTAAAAACGGTCGTTTTTCGGGAGCAGTCATTTTAATGATGCATAAAGTGAAAACAAAAAAGTCAAATATTCCTTTAAATATCGTACCTGGGGGGTGTCTAAAGTATGCCTGTGAAGTGCCACGTGTTTCCCGTGTTTAGAACTGTCCCTGCACAAAATGACACTTCTAAAGGAAAAAAAAGCCATTTAAAACTGCTTGCGGCTTTAATGTAATGTCTGGTCCCGGTAATATGGATGAAATTCTTTAAGAAAAATGGCATAGCTACCCCATGACCCCCCCCCCCCCTACCCCAGCCCATTACCAGCCCCTTTGGGTCTTGTATGGATATTAAGGGGAACCCCGCACATAAAATAAAAAAGGCCCTATATACTCTGAACAGCCCTATACAGGCGGTGCATACAAGACAGGGACTGTAGGTTTGTTCTTATGTAGAATCTGTTTGTAATTTTGAACAGGTACATTGTTGAAGTGTAGCTCCAGACCAAAAATCTATTTTTAAACTTTTTGGAAAACATAGGTAAGGGTTATCACCCCTGTAACATTTGTTTTGCTGTCTGTGCCCCTGTTCAGAACATTTCACCTCACTTTCCGTCCCAATGACAACTGTTTTTGAAATGTGGTGTTTTTCTTGAAACAAGGATTGCTGATAAAGCATCAGTACAGAGGAGACACCTTTCTCCCATATTTATTCTTACAGGAGAGAATTTTCCTTCCTAGTGGTAGATTTCCTCTCACTTCCTGTTGTCTTCTTGCGTTTGCAAGTAGGAGTCGTTTGTAAGTTGGATGTTTGAAAGTAGGGACCTGCCGTATATACTCTGCAGAAATAGGCCCCTTAGTTGTTGGTGTTGGCACAACACTGTAAGCACTCACAGTTACTCTTGGTTGGTGCTGGAACGCCCTGCTGTCAACTATTATATCAGGAATTTTAATTACATATAATTGTTGAACAGTGGTAGTAAAAATTGGGCCTTTGATGGTGGTGCTGGTGCCACAACACTGTAAGCCCTGACAGTTACTCTTGGTGGGTGCAGCAATGGGCCCTGCTGTGAATTATTAGATCAAGAATTGTAATTACATGCCCCTGTTGAACAGGGGCTGAAAAATTGGGCCTTAGGCACTGGTGGCACAACACTGCAACCCCTCACAGATACTGTACTTGGAGCACAGCAATGAGCCCTGTTGCAAAGTATTGCTTCAAAAATTGTAATGACACGCCCCTGTTAAACAGGGGCTGAAAAATTGGGCCTTAGGCACTGGTGGCACAACACTGCAACTCCTCACAGATACTGTACTTGGAGCACAGCAATGAGCCCTGTTGCAAAGTATTGCTTCAAAAATTGTAATGACACGCCCCTGTTAAACAGGGGCTGAAAAATTGGGCCTTAGGCACTGGTGGCACAACACTGCAACTCCTCACAGATACTGTACTTGGAGCACAGCAATGAGCCCTGTTGCAAAGTATTGCTTCAAAAATTGTAATTACACGCCCCTGTTAAACAGGGGCTGAAAAATTGGGCGTTAGGCACTGGTGGCGGCACCCATAAACAAAAATGATCTTACAAGCTATCATCATCAATCGTATCATTGAGGACTCGGAGGAGGAGGATAGCCAGTCAACATAACAGCACAGGCACTCAGCATCAGCATCAGTCTTGAAGGGATGTGACATGTTAAAATCAATTAGTCTGTTATATCAGCATCAGGTGTGTGGTAGCTGGTGGTGATCCAAGACTGGTTCATCTTGATGAAAGTCAGTCGATCAACCGAGTCGGTGGACAGGCGCACCCTGTGATCCGTGACAAATCCTCCAGCAGCACTGAATGTGCGTTCCGAAAGAACGCTGGATGCAGGACAGGCCAGTAGCTCAATTGCATACTGTGCAAGCTCTGGCCAGTGATCCATCCTCAAGACCCAGTAAGCCAGAGGATTTTCGGTGGGGAAGGTGTCCAAGTCTGACCTTGCCCCTAGATATTCCTGCACCATGTTTATCAGACGCTGGCGATGGTTGCTGGAACCGATCATACTTTGGGGCTGCGGACTAAAGAATTGTCTGAACGCATCGGTCAGACGGCCACCTTCCCCACCGCTCCTTCTTTGACTGGCCGAAGCCTCAGCAACTCGTTGTCCAGGACCAGGAGTTTGCAACCTCCCAGTCTCTGGGAACGCGTTGCACAGACCTTTCTGCAAGGCCTCCCGGAGTTGTCTCATCCTCTGCTCCCTCTGCGACGGTAACATAAGGTCCGCAACCTTACCCTTGTACCGTGGATCAAGGAGAGTGGCCAGCCAGTAATGGTCCCTCTCCTTGATCCGAAGAATACGAGGATCCTTCCGCAGACTTTGCAGGATCAGGGAGGCCATGCAGCGTAGGTTTGCTGAGGCATTCGCTCCGGAGTCCTCTGGGTCACTAAGGACGACATGATCCGCAGCCACCTCCTCCCAGCCACGTACAAGTCCACTGGTTTCTTGGGACTGTAAATCATCCCTAAAAGACTGCTGCTGATGATGCTGAGTGCCAGCCTCCACCTCCATGCTGACACAATCCTCCTCCTCCTCCTCCTCCTCCTCCTCCTCTTCCTGTGCGATGGGTGGGACAGAAGGAACACTGTCTGGGTAAAGGGGGCCTTGAGAGGCAAGGAAGTCCTCCTCTTCCTGCCTCTGTTCTGCCTCAAGTGCCCTGTCCATTATTCCACGCAGCGTGTGCTCCAACAGGTGGACAAGAGGTACAGTGTCACTGATGCATGCACTGTCACTGCTCACCATCCTCGTGGCCTCCTCAAATGGTGCCAGGACAGTGCATGCATCCCTGATCATGCCCCACTGGCGTGGAGAAAAAAAACCAAGCTCCCCTGACCCTGTCCTGGTGCCATAGTCGCACAGGTACTCATTGATGGCCCTCTGCTGCGTGTGCAGCCGCTGCAGCATGGCCAACGTTGAGTTCCACCTGGTGGGCATGTCACATATAAGGCGGTTCTTGGGCAGGTTCAACTCCTTTTGCAGCTCAGCCAGGCGAGCACTGGCATTATAAGATCTGCGGAAATGCACACAGACTTTCCTGGCCTGCCTCAGGACATCCTGTAAGCCCGGGTACCTGCCCAAGAAGCGCTGCACCACCAGGTTAAGGACGTGAGCCACACAGGGCACATGGGTCAGTTGTCCCTGTCGGAGGGCGGAGAGGAGGTTGGTGCCATTGTCGCAAACCACCATTCCTGGCTTAAGCTGGCGTGGCGTCAACCACCTCTCGGCCTGGCCCTGCAGAGCAGACAGGACCTCTGCCCCAGTGTGGCTTCTGTCCCCCAAACACACCAGCGCAAGCACGGCATGGCATCTTTTTGCCTGCGTACTTGCGTAGCCCCGTGAACGGCTACGGAGCACCGCTGGTTCATAGGACAAACCACAGGAAGAGGCCATGGAGGAAGAAGAAGAGGAGGGGGTGGAGGAGAGAGGTGTGTCACAACCAGTAGTAGCATTTTGGAGGCGTGGCGGTGGGACAACCTCCAACACTACTGCACCTTGTCCTGAATCCTTCCCAGCTGCCAAAAGAGTGACCCAATGGGCCGTGAAAGAAAGGTAACGTCCCTGTCCATGCCTGCTGGACCATGAGTCAGCGGTAATATGCACCTTACCGCTGACCGCCCTGTCCAGCGAGGCCAAGACATTGCCTTCCACATGCCGGTAGAGAGCCGGAATAGCCTTCCGTGAGAAAAAGTGGCGTTTGGGAACCTGCCACTGAGGAACCGCACATTGCACAAACTCACGGAAGGGGGCCGAGTCTACCAACTGAAAAGGCAGCAGTTGAAGCGCTAGCAATTTAGCCAAGCTAGCATTCAACCGCTGGGCATGTGGATGGCTGGGAGTGAACTTCTTTCGACGGTCCAGCAGCTGGGGCAGGGAAATTTGCCTGCTAGAATCGGACGTCGGTGTACTGCTAGCAGAGTGGGCGCAAGTACTTGGCTGTGACACACCTAATTCTACACCTTCATTCCTCTCAGTGCATGTTTCAGAGAGGACTGAAGTTATAGTGGGGTTGGAGATCCCAGCTGATGCGGTGCAAGGAGAGGTCCGCTTTGTTCTTTGGTGTGGGTCTTTGAGGTAGGCTTGCCAACGAGCTGCATGGCAGGTCAACATATGTCTGGTCAGGCATGTGGTACCCAAGCGGCTGATGTTTTGGCCACGCGATATACGCTTGAGACATATGTTGCAAACAGCAGCTGTGCGATCTGATGCACTAGCCTCAAAAAAGGCCCACACCAAAGAACTTTTTGAATGACGGGCAGAGGCAGCGCCCTGCACAGGCGGAGCTCTGCGGTGTGATTCCGTCGGTGTACTGCCCTTACGCTGGCCACCAAAGGGCATCCTGCCTCATTGGAGATGTGCCTCCTCCTCATCCTCCTCCTCCTCCTCTCTCCTATTAGGCACCCACGTGGAGTCAGTGACCTCATCATCCCCTCCCTCCTCATCACTGGAGCCAATCTGGCAGTATGCTGCAGCTGCTGGAACATGACTGCCAGATTGGTGTCCTTCTTGAGCATCCCCTCTGTCTGCTCTCACGCTACTGCCTTCCTCTAGCTGGGTTTCATCATCAGACCCTTCGAAACGCTGGGCATCCTCCTGGAGCATGTACCCAACACTGTGCTGAAACAGTTCGGGGGACTCCTCAGGAGGAGGACATGGTGGGTCTAGGGAAGGAGTGACTGATGATTTGTCTGACATTGATACCAGGGAAGACGACGCTTTGGCAGCTGCTTTTCCAGTACCCTGAGCCTGGGTGAGAGAGGATGAGGAGGAGGAGGAGGGCTTGGTCATCCACTCTACCAAGTCTTCGGCATGATGTGGCTCAACATGTCCAGCTGCCAAAAAGAAGGACAAGCGTGCCCCATGGCCATGTGCTGATGACAATGCACCGCGTCCACGACCAGCACTGTTGCCCCCAGACACAGAGCCTGCTTGCCCTCTTTTATTGCCTCCTGACTGTCTGCCTCTCCTTGTTTGCCTTCCAGACATTCTAATAGATGGCCTGCAGGGAGATGGGAAAAAAGCAATAAGGGCTACCTTCAGGTGTCCTTCTCTGTCCCTTGAAACAAGGACTTTCACAGTGAAAGAAACTGACACTCTCCCTACCTACAGTTTTCTGTCCCTAGAAAAAATATTTTTTTTAAGCACAATATAGCACAAGGACAATTCACTCACTGTCCTTACAGGTCCCTGGAAACAAGGACTTGCAGAGTGAAAGAAAAAAAACACTCTCCCTACCTACAGTTTTCTGTCCCTAGAAAAAATGATTTTTTTAATCACAATATAGCACAAGGACAATTCACTCACTGTCCTTCCAGGTCCCTGGAAACAAGGACTTGCAGAGTGAAATAAACTGACACTCTCCCTACCTACAGTTTTCTGTCCCTAGAATAAATGTTTTTTTTAAGCACAATATAGCACAAGGACAATTCACTCACTGTCCTTACAGGTCCCTGGAAACAAGGACTTGCAGAGTGAAAGAAAAAAAACACTCTCCCTACCTACAGTTTTCTGTCCCTAGAATAAATGTTTTTTTTAAGCACAATATAGCACAAGGACAATTCACTCACTGTCCTTACAGGTCCCTGGAAACAAGGACTTGCAGAGTGAAAGAAAAAAAACACTCTCCCTACCTACAGTTTTCTGTCCCTAGAAAAAATGTTTTTTTTAATCACAATATAGCACAAGGACAATTCACTCACTGTCCTTACAGGTCCCTGGAAACAAGGACTTGCAGAGTGAAAGAAAAAAAACACTCTCCCTACCTACAGTTTTCTGTCCCTAGAAAAAATGTTTTTTTTAATCACAATATAGCACAAGGACAATTCACTCACTGTCCTTCCAGGTCCCTGGAAACAAGGACTTGCAGAGTGAAATAAACTGACACTCTCCCTACCTACAGTTTTCTGTCCCTAGAATAAATGTTTTTTTTAAGCACAATATAGCACAAGGACAATTCACTCACTGTCCTTACAGGTCCCTGGAAACAAGGACTTGCAGAGTGAAAGAAAAAAAACACTCTCCCTACCTACAGTTTTCTGTCCCTAGAAAAAATGTTTTTTTTAATCACAATATAGCACAAGGACAATTCACTCACTGTCCTTACAGGTCCCTGGAAACAAGGACTTGCAGAGTGAAAGAAAAAAAACACTCTCCCTACCTACAGTTTTCTGTCCCTAGAAAAAAATGTTGTTTTTAATCACAATATAGCACAAGGACAATTCACTCACTGTCCTTACAGGTCCCTGGAAACAAGGACTTGCAGAGTGAAATAAACTGACACTCTCCCTACCTACAGTTTTCTGTCCCTAGAATAAATGTTTTTTTAAGCACAATATAGCACAAGGACAATTCACTCACTGTCCTTACAGGTCCCTGGAAACAAGGACTTGCAGAGTGAAAGAAAAAAAACACTCTCCCTACCTACAGTTTTCTGTCCCTAGAAAAAATGTTTTTTTTAATCACAATATAGCACAAGGACAATTCACTCACTGTCCTTCCAGGTCCCTGGAAACAAGGACTTGCAGAGTGAAATAAACTGACACTCTCCCTACCTACAGTTTTCTGTCCCTAGAATAAATGTTTTTTTTAAGCACAATATAGCACAAGGACAATTCACTCACTGTCCTTACAGGTCCCTGGAAACAAGGACTTGCAGAGTGAAAGAAAAAAAACACTCTCCCTACCTACAGTTTTCTGTCCCTAGAAAAAATGTTTTTTTTAATCACAATATAGCACAAGGACAATTCACTCACTGTCCTTACAGGTCCCTGGAAACAAGGACTTGCAGAGTGAAAGAAAAAAAACACTCTCCCTACCTACAGTTTTCTGTCCCTAGAAAAAAATGTTTTTTTTAATCACAATATAGCACAAGGACAATTCACTCACTGTCCTTACAGGTCCCTGGAAACAAGGACTTGCAGAGTGAAATAAACTGACACTCTCCCTACCTACAGTTTTCTGTCCCTAGAATAAATGTTTTTTTAAGCACAATATAGCACAAGGACAATTCACTCACTGTCCTTACAGGTCCCTGGAAACAAGGACTTGCAGAGTGAAAGAAAAAAAACACTCTCCCTACCTACAGTTTTCTGTCCCTAGAAAAAATGTTTTTTTTAATCACAATATAGCACAAGGACAATTCACTCACTGTCCTTCCAGGTCCCTGGAAACAAGGACTTGCAGAGTGAAATAAACTGACACTCTCCCTACCTACAGTTTTCTGTCCCTAGAATAAATGTTTTTTTTAAGCACAATATAGCACAAGGACAATTCACTCACTGTCCTTACAGATCCCTGGAAACAAGGACTTGCAGAGTGAAATAAACTGACACTCTCCCTACCTACAGTTTTCTGTCCCTAGAATAAATGTTTTTTTTAAGCACAATATAGCACAAGGACAATTCACTCACTGTCCTTACAGGTCCCTGGAAACAAGGACTTGCAGAGTGAAAGAAAAAAAACACTCTCCCTACCTACAGTTTTCTGTCCCTAGAATAAATGTTTTTTTTAAGCACAATATAGCACAAGGACAATTCACTCACTGTCCTTACAGGTCCCTGGAAACAAGGACTTGCAGAGTGAAAGAAAAAAAACACTCTCCCTACCTACAGTTTTCTGTCCCTAGAAAAAATGTTTTTTTTAATCACAATATAGCACAAGGACAATTCACTCACTGTCCTTACAGGTCCCTGGAAACAAGGACTTGCAGAGTGAAAGAAAAAAAACACTCTCCCTACCTACAGTTTTCTGTCCCTAGAAAAAATGTTTTTTTTAATCACAATATAGCACAAGGACAATTCACTCACTGTCCTTCCAGGTCCCTGGAAACAAGGACTTGCAGAGTGAAATAAACTGACACTCTCCCTACCTACAGTTTTCTGTCCCTAGAATAAATGTTTTTTTTAAGCACAATATAGCACAAGGACAATTCACTCACTGTCCTTACAGGTCCCTGGAAACAAGGACTTGCAGAGTGAAAGAAAAAAAACACTCTCCCTACCTACAGTTTTCTGTCCCTAGAAAAAATGTTTTTTTTAATCACAATATAGCACAAGGACAATTCACTCACTGTCCTTACAGGTCCCTGGAAACAAGGACTTGCAGAGTGAAAGAAAAAAAACACTCTCCCTACCTACAGTTTTCTGTCCCTAGAAAAAAATGTTGTTTTTAATCACAATATAGCACAAGGACAATTCACTCACTGTCCTTACAGGTCCCTGGAAACAAGGACTTGCAGAGTGAAATAAACTGACACTCTCCCTACCTACAGTTTTCTGTCCCTAGAATAAATGTTTTTTTAAGCACAATATAGCACAAGGACAATTCACTCACTGTCCTTACAGGTCCCTGGAAACAAGGACTTGCAGAGTGAAAGAAAAAAAACACTCTCCCTACCTACAGTTTTCTGTCCCTAGAAAAAATGTTTTTTTTAATCACAATATAGCACAAGGACAATTCACTCACTGTCCTTCCAGGTCCCTGGAAACAAGGACTTGCAGAGTGAAATAAACTGACACTCTCCCTACCTACAGTTTTCTGTCCCTAGAATAAATGTTTTTTTTAAGCACAATATAGCACAAGGACAATTCACTCACTGTCCTTACAGGTCCCTGGAAACAAGGACTTGCAGAGTGAAAGAAAAAAAACACTCTCCCTACCTACAGTTTTCTGTCCCTAGAAAAAATGTTTTTTTTAATCACAATATAGCACAAGGACAATTCACTCACTGTCCTTACAGGTCCCTGGAAACAAGGACTTGCAGAGTGAAAGAAAAAAAACACTCTCCCTACCTACAGTTTTCTGTCCCTAGAAAAAAATGTTTTTTTTAATCACAATATAGCACAAGGACAATTCACTCACTGTCCTTACAGGTCCCTGGAAACAAGGACTTGCAGAGTGAAATAAACTGACACTCTCCCTACCTACAGTTTTCTGTCCCTAGAATAAATGTTTTTTTAAGCACAATATAGCACAAGGACAATTCACTCACTGTCCTTACAGGTCCCTGGAAACAAGGACTTGCAGAGTGAAAGAAAAAAAACACTCTCCCTACCTACAGTTTTCTGTCCCTAGAAAAAATGTTTTTTTTAATCACAATATAGCACAAGGACAATTCACTCACTGTCCTTCCAGGTCCCTGGAAACAAGGACTTGCAGAGTGAAATAAACTGACACTCTCCCTACCTACAGTTTTCTGTCCCTAGAATAAATGTTTTTTTTAAGCACAATATAGCACAAGGACAATTCACTCACTGTCCTTACAGGTCCCTGGAAACAAGGACTTGCAGAGTGAAAGAAAAAAAACACTCTCCCTACCTACAGTTTTCTGTCCCTAGAAAAAATGTTTTTTTTAATCACAATATAGCACAAGGACAATTCACTCACTGTCCTTACAGGTCCCTGGAAACAAGGACTTGCAGAGTGAAAGAAAAAAAACACTCTCCCTACCTACAGTTTTCTGTCCCTAGAAAAAATGTTTTTTTTAATCACAATATAGCACAAGGACAATTCACTCACTGTCCTTACAGGTCCCTGGAAACAAGGACTTGCAGAGTGAAATAAACTGACACTCTCCCTACCTACAGTTTTCTGTCCCTAGAATAAATGTTTTTTTAAGCACAATATAGCACAAGGACAATTCACTCACTGTCCTTACAGGTCCCTGGAAACAAGGACTTGCAGAGTGAAAGAAAAAAAACACTCTCCCTACCTACAGTTTTCTGTCCCTAGAAAAAATGTTTTTTTTAATCACAATATAGCACAAGGACAATTCACTCACTGTCCTTACAGGTCCCTGGAAACAAGGACTTGCAGAGTGAAATAAACTGACACTCTCCCTACCTACAGTTTTCTGTCCCTAGAAAAAATGTTTTTTTTAATCACAATATAGCACAAGGACAATTCACTCACTGTCCTTACAGGTCCCTGGAAACAAGGACTTGCAGAGTGAAAGAAAAAAAACACTCTCCCTACCTACAGTTTTCTGTCCCTAGAAAAAATGTTTTTTTTAATCACAATATAGCACAAGGACAATTCACTCACTGTCCTTACAGGTCCCTGGAAACAAGGACTTGCAGAGTGAAATAAACTGACACTCTCCCTACCTACAGTTTTCTGTCCCTAGAATAAATGTTTTTTTAAGCACAATATAGCACAAGGACAATTCACTCACTGTCCTTACAGGTCCCTGGAAACAAGGACTTGCAGAGTGAAAGAAAAAAAACACTCTCCCTACCTACAGTTTTCTGTCCCTAGAAAAAATGTTTTTTTTAATCACAATATAGCACAAGGACAATTCACTCACTGTCCTTCCAGGTCCCTGGAAACAAGGACTTGCAGAGTGAAATAAACTGACACTCTCCCTACCTACAGTTTTCTGTCCCTAGAATAAATGTTTTTTTTAAGCACAATATAGCACAAGGACAATTCACTCACTGTCCTTACAGGTCCCTGGAAACAAGGACTTGCAGAGTGAAAGAAAAAAAACACTCTCCCTACCTACAGTTTTCTGTCCCTAGAAAAAATGTTTTTTTTAATCACAATATAGCACAAGGACAATTCACTCACTGTCCTTACAGGTCCCTGGAAACAAGGACTTGCAGAGTGAAAGAAAAAAAACACTCTCCCTACCTACAGTTTTCTGTCCCTAGAAAAAATGTTTTTTTTAATCACAATATAGCACAAGGACAATTCACTCACTGTCCTTACAGGTCCCTGGAAACAAGGACTTGCAGAGTGAAATAAACTGACACTCTCCCTACCTACAGTTTTCTGTCCCTAGAATAAATGTTTTTTTTAAGCACAATATAGCACAAGGACAATTCACTCACTGTCCTTACAGGTCCCTGGAAACAAGGACTTGCAGAGTGAAAGAAAAAAAACACTCTCCCTACCTACAGTTTTCTGTCCCTAGAAAAAATGTTTTTTTTAATCACAATATAGCACAAGGACAATTCACTCACTGTCCTTCCAGGTCCCTGGAAACAAGGACTTGCAGAGTGAAATAAACTGACACTCTCCCTACCTACAGTTTTCTGTCCCTAGAATAAATGTTTTTTTTAAGCACAATATAGCACAAGGACAATTCACTCACTGTCCTTACAGGTCCCTGGAAACAAGGACTTGCAGAGTGAAAGAAAAAAAACACTCTCCCTACCTACAGTTTTCTGTCCCTAGAAAAAATGTTTTTTTTAATCACAATATAGCACAAGGACAATTCACTCACTGTCCTTACAGGTCCCTGGAAACAAGGACTTGCAGAGTGAAAGAAAAAAAACACTCTCCCTACCTACAGTTTTCTGTCCCTAGAAAAAATGTTTTTTTTAATCACAATATAGCACAAGGACAATTCACTCACTGTCCTTACAGGTCCCTGGAAACAAGGACTTGCAGAGTGAAATAAACTGACACTCTCCCTACCTACAGTTTTCTGTCCCTAGAATAAATGTTTTTTTAAGCACAATATAGCACAAGGACAATTCACTCACTGTCCTTACAGGTCCCTGGAAACAAGGACTTGCAGAGTGAAAGAAAAAAAACACTCTCCCTACCTACAGTTTTCTGTCCCTAGAAAAAATGTTTTTTTAATCACAATATAGCACAAGGACAATTCACTCACTGTCCTTACAGGTCCCTGGAAACAAGGACTTGCAGAGTGAAATAAACTGACACTCTCCCTACCTACAGTTTTCTGTCCCTAGAATAAATGTTTTTTTTAAGCACAATATAGCACAAGGACAATTCACTCACTGTCCTTACAGGTCCCTGGAAACAAGGACTTGCAGAGTGAAAGAAAAAAAACACTCTCCCTACCTACAGTTTTCTGTCCCTAGAAAAAATGTTTTTTTTAATCACAATATAGCACAAGGACAATTCACTCACTGTCCTTACAGGTCCCTGGAAACAAGGACTTGCAGAGTGAAATAAACTGACACTCTCCCTACCTACAGTTTTCTGTCCCTAGAATAAATGTTTTTTTTAAGCACAATATAGCACAAGGACAATTCACTCACTGTCCTTAGAGGTCCCTGGAAACAAGGACTTGCAGAGTGAAAGAAAAAAAACACTCTCCCTACCTACAGTTTTCTGTCCCTAGAAAAAATGTTTTTTTTAAGCACAATATAGCACAAGGACAATTCACTCACTGTCCTTCCAGGTCCCTGGAAACAAGGACTTGCAGAGTGAAAGAAAAAAAACACTCTCCCTACCTACAGTTTTCTGTCCCTAGAAAAAATGTTTTTTTTAAGCACAATATAGCACAAGGACAATTCACTCACTGTCCTTCCAGGTCCCTGGAAACAAGGACTTGCAGAGTGAAAGAAAAAAAACACTCTCCCTACCTACAGTTTTCTGTCCCTAGAAAAAATGTTTTTTTTAATCACAATATAGCACAAGGACAATTCACTCACTGTCCTTACAGGTCCCTGGAAACAAGGACTTGCAGAGTGAAAGAAACTGACACTCTCCCTACCTACAGTTTTCTGTCCCTAGAATAAATGTTTTTTTAAGCACAATATAGCACAAGGACAATTCACTCACTGTCCTTCCAGGTCCCTGGAAACAAGGACTTGCAGAGTGAAAGAAACTGACACTGTCCCTACCTACAGTTTTCTGTCCCTAGAATAAATGTTTTTTTTAAGCACACTATAGCACAAGCACAAAACACACTGACACTCTCCCTACCTATCCTTCTCTTTCCCTAAACTAAAGGAATCCAGGTTAAGCAAGAAAGAAATAACAGTCACTGTCCCTGCCTATGCTGCTCTATCCCTGCTCCGGAACACACTACACTAGGCCGCCGTGCTGGCGGCCTTTTATAGTGTGGGGCGTGTACTAAACACCCTCAGCAATAATTGGCCACAGGCATCCTGCCTGTGGCCAATCATTGCTCTCCTCGCTGCCGGCGCTGTGATTGGCCAAGCATGCGGGGTCACAGTGCATGCTTGGCCAATCACAGCGCCTGGATGACACTGCGATGGCGTAGTGCATTGTGGGCCGTTCGCGTCACTCGAATTTGGCGCGAACGGCCCAAATCGTTCGATCTTCGTCGAACGATCGAACAGCCGATGTTCGAGTCGAACGTATGTTCGACTCGAACACGAAGCTCATCCCTACTCAAGACCCAGTAAACCCAGAGGATTTTCGGTGGGAAAGGTGTCCAAGTCTGATCTTGCCCCTAGGTATTCCTGCACCATGTGACTCAGACGCTGGCGATGGTTGCTGGAACCGCTCATACCTTGGGGCTGCGGACTAAAAAATTGTCTGAACGCATCGGTCAGACGGCCACCTTCTCCATCGCTCCTTCTGTGACTGACCAAAGCCTCAGCAACACTTTGTCCAGGACCAGGAATTTGTAACCTCCCAGGCTCTGGAAACGTGTTGCACAAACCTTTCTGCAAGGCCTCCTGAAGATATTTCATCCTCTGCTCCCTCTGCGATGGCAAGATAAGGTCCGCAACCTTACCCTTGTAACGTGGATCAAGGAGGGTTGCCAGCCAGTAATGATTCATCTTCTTGATACCACGAATACGAGGATCCTTTCGCAGGCTTTGCAGGATCAGGGAGGCCATGCAGCGTAGGTTTGCTGAGGGATTCGGTCCGGAGTCCTCTGGGTCACTAAGGAGGATATGATCTGCAGCCACCTCCTCCCAGCCTTGTACAAGTCCATGGGTTTATTGGGACTGTAAATGATCCCTTGAACCCTGCTGATGATGCTGAGTGCTAGGCTCCACCTCCATGCTGACACAATCCTCCTCCTCCTCCTCCTCGTCCTTTTCCTGTGTGATCGGTGGGCCAGCAGGAACACTGTCTGGATAAAGGGAGCCTTGAGAGGTAAGGAAGTCCTCCTCTTCCTCCCTCTGTTCTGCCTCAAGTGCCCTGTCCATTATTCCACGCAGCGTGTGCTCCAACAGGTGGACAAGAGGGACAGTGTCACTGATGCATGCACTGTCACTGCTCACCTACCTCGTGGCCTCCTTAAATGGTGACAGGACAGTGCATGCATCCCTCATCATGACCCACTGGTGTGGAAAAAAAAAACAAGCTCCCCTGACCCTGTCCTGGTGACATATTGGCACAGATACTCATTAAAGGCCCTCTGCTGCGTGTGCAGCTGCTGCAGTATGGCCAACGTTGAGTTCCACCTGGTGGGCATGTCACAGATTAGGCGGTTCTTGGCAGGTTAAATTCCTTTTGCAGGTCAGTCAGCCGAGCACTGGCATTATATGACCGGCGGAAATGCATACAGACTTTCCTGGCCTGCCTCAGGACATCCTGTAAGCCTGGGTACCTGCCCAAGAACCGCTGCACCACCAAGTTAAGGACGTGAGCCAAACAGGGCACATGGGTCAGCTGTCCCTGTTGGTGGGCGGAGAGGAGGTTGGTGCCATTGTCGCAAACCACCATTCATGGCTTAAGCTGGCATGGCGTCAACCACCTCTGAGCCTGCCCCTGCAGAGCTGACAGAATCTCTGCCCTAGTGTGGCTTCTGTCCCCCAAGCACACTAGCTCAAGCACCGCATGGCATCTTTTTGCCTGCGTACTTGCGTAGCCCCTTGAACGCCTACGGAGCACTGCTGGTTCCGAGGACAAATCAGCACAGGAAGAGGCCCTGGAGAAAGAAGAAGAGGAAGGGGTGGAGGAGAGAGGTGTGTCAGAATCACCAGTAGTAGCATTTTGGAGGCGTAGTGGCGGAACAACCTCCAACACTACTGAGCCTTGTCCTGCATCCTTCCCAGCTGCCAGCAGAGTCACCCAATGCACCGTGAAAGATAGGTAACGTCCCTGTCCATGCCTGCTTTACCATGAGTCAGCAGTAATATACACCTTGCCGCTGACTGGCCTGTCCAGCGAGGCCAAGACATTGCCTTCCACATGCCGGTAGAGAGACGGAATCGCCTTCCGTGAAAAAAAGTGGCGTTTGGGAACCTGCCACTGAGGAACCGCACATTCAACAAACTCATGTAAGGGGGCAGAGTCTACCAACTGAAAAGGCAGCAGTTGAAGTGCTAGCAATTTAGCCAAGCTAGTATTTAACCGCTGGGCATGTGGATGGCTGGGAGTGTACTGCTTTTGGCGGTGCAGTAGCTGGGGCAGGGAAATTTGCCTGGTACAATCTGACGTTCGTGTACCGATAGCCGATTGCCCGCAAGTACTTGGCTGTGAGACACCTAATTCTACACCTTCATTCCTCTCAGTGCAGGTTTCAGAGAGGACTGAAGGTATAGTGGGGTTGGAGATCCCAGCTAATGAGGAGAGGTCCGCTTTGTTCTTTGGTGTGGGTCTTTAATGTACGCTTGCCAACGGACTGCATGGCAGGTCGACATATGTCTGGTCAAGCATGTGGTGCCCAAGCGGCTGATGTTTTGGCCACGCGAGATACGCTTCAGACATATGTTGGAAATAGCAAAGGTGCGATCTGCTGCACATGTCTAAAAAAAGGCCCACACCAAAGAACTTTTGGAATAACGCGCAGAGACAGCAGCGCCCTGCACATGCAGAGCGCTGCGATGTGATGCAGTCAGTGTGATGCCCTTAAGCTGGCCCCTGGAGGGCATCCTGCCTCATTTGAGATGTGCCTACTCCTCCTCCTCCTCCTCTCTCCTATCAGACACCCACGTAGAGTCAGTGACCTCATCATCCCCTCCCTCCTTATCACTGGAACAAACCTGGCAGTATGCTGCAGCTGGGGGAACATGACTGCCAGTTTGCTGTCCTTCTTGGGCACCCCTCTCTCTGCGCTCACGTTACTGCCTTCTTCTAGCTGGGTTCCATCACTGGAGCCTTCAAAACGCTGCGCATCCTCCTGCAGCATGTACCCAAATTTGTGGTCAAACAGTTCGGGGGACTCCTCAGGAGGACATGGTGGGGCTAGGGAAGGAGTGACTGATGCCATTGAGCCGATGGAAGAGGCCGCTTTGCCAGACAAAGTACCCTGAGCCTGGGGGAGAGAGGATGAGGAGGATGAGGACGGCTTGGTCCTCCACTCTACCAAGTCTTCGGTATGCTGCGGCTCAACACGGCCAGCTGCCGAAAAAAAGGACAAGCGTTCCCCTCGGCCACATGCTGATGAGGATGCACTGTGTCCACGACCATCACTGTTGTCTCTAGACACAGAGCCTGCTTGCCCTCTTTTATTGGCCTGTGACTCTCTGCCTCTCCTTGTTGGCCTTCCAGACATACTGTCTTTGATGTATTGGAATACATACACAAGGAATGGCCTGCAGTGAGATGTAGCTGCACAAAGCTGGGATGTATATGTATATACTGATTATACTGCAGCTAGCTGAATCAACTGCCTGGCTGGAGTGATTAATAAAAGACCACATAGATGAGTTCTTGCTGGAAAAAAATATTTTAAGCAACAGACAGCAGGGATTCATGAAAGACAGAAGTTGTCAGACAAACCTGATTTATTTTTATGAAGAGGTAAGTAAAATCTTGGACAGAGGGGTGGCGGTGGACGTAGTATACTTGGATTTTGAAAAGCGTTCAAAACAGTTCCCCACACATGGCTCATTTGTAAGGTAAAGTCTACAGGATTGAAAATATCAGTTTGTAAATGGATACAAAACAGGCTAAAAGACAGAATTCAGAGAGTAGTGGTTAATGATTCGTACTCTGAATGGTCTAAGGTTATCAGTGGTGTACCCCAAGGTTCAGTGCTGGGACCCTTACTTTTTAATATCTTTATAAATGATATTGGGTCTGAGATCAAAAATAACATTTCTGTCTTTGCAGATGACACTAAGCTATGCAGTGGAATAACGTCCTTACAGGATGTCGCCAACTTACAAGCCGACCTCAATGCTCTGTCCAATTGGGCGACTATGTGGCAGATGAGGTTTAATGTTGATAAATGTAAAATTATGTACTTGGGGGCTAAGAATATAAATGCATCATACATACTAGGGGGAGTACAACTGGGGGGATCCGTAGTGGAGAAGGATCTCTGGATTTTGGTAGATCATAAGCTCAATAATGGCATGCAATGGCATGCAATGCCAAGCTGTGGTTTCCAAAGCGAGCAAAGACCTCATCTGGAATATGCAGTTCAGTTTTGGGCCCCAGTTCTCAAAAAGGATATTGGAGAACTGAAGAAAGTGTAGAGAAGGGCAACCAAACTGATAAGAGGCATGGAGGAGCTCAGCTATGAGGAAAGATTAGAGGAACTGAATTTATTCACTCTTGAGAAGAGGAGATTAAGGGGGGAAAGATCAACATGTACAAATATATAAGGGGTCCATATAGTGAACTTGGTGTTGAGTTATTCACTTTACGGTCAACACAAAGGACAAGGGGGCATTCTTTACGTCTAGAGGAAAAGAGATTTCACCTCCAAATACGGAAAGGTTTCTTTACAGTAAGAGCTGTGAAAATGTGGAATAGACTCCCTGCAGAGGTGGTTCTGGCCAGCTCAGTGGATTGCTTTAAGAAAGGCCTGGATTCTTTCTTAAATGTACATAATATAACTGGGTACTAACATTTATAGGTAAAGATCCGGGGAATATCCGATTGCCTCTCGGGGGATCAGGAAGGAATTTTTTCCCCCGCTGTAGCAAATTGGATCGTGCTATGCTGGGGTTTTTCACCTTCCTCTGGATCAACTGTGGGTATAGAATTAGATATATGGGATTGTATGATATTATTATTTTATTTTTTTATGGTTAAACTGGATGGACTTGAGTCTTTTTTCAACCTGACTAACTATGTAACTATGTAACTATATATATATACTGCAGCTTAATCAATCAACTACCTGCCTGTAGTCTCTTAGCAACAGTAGTTCAGAATGAGAAGGAACAGTCTGCAGTGTAGCTAAACTTAATACAGTATTACTGAGTGATATACTGCAGCTTTCTCAATCAACTACCTGCCTGTGGTCTCTTAGCAAAGGTCATTCAGAATGAGGAGGAACAGTCTGCAGTGTAGCTAAACTGAATACAGTATTACTGAGAGATATACTGCAGCTTTCGCATTCAACTACCTGCCTGTGGTCTCTTAGCAACAGTAGTTCAGAATGAGGAGGAACAGTCTGCAGTGTAGCTAAACTGAATACAGTATTACTGAGTGATAGACTGCAGCTTTCACAATCAACTACCTGCCTGTGGTCTCTTAGCAACGGTCGTTCAGAATGAGGAGGAACAGTCTGCAGTGTTGCTAAACTGAATACAGTATTACTGAGAGATATACTGCAGCTTTCACAATCAACTACCTGCCTGTGGTCTCTTAGCAACAGTAGTTCAGAATGAGGGGGAACAGTCTGCAGTGTAGTTAAACTGAATACAGTATTACTGAGTGATATACTGCAGTGTCAGAGAACGTACCTTGCCGGGCGTGTTGGTGGTCGCTTTGGTGTGCGTTCGCGCGCGCCCATGCACGCTGATGTTGGGCATGTTCCTGTCAGCGCTGGTGCACTTCCCAGACTGCGTGCGCGCGTGCCTGTGCCATTGCGCATGCTGATGCGCCATTGCGCGCGCCGATGCACGCCGGTTTGCCCATTTAAACTCCTGGAACACTTCAGACCAGTGCTGTCTGATCTACAGTCCCCTGTGTATCCTGCTCCTGTTTATTGCCTGAAACCTGATCTTCTGACCACCCGGCTTGTTACTGGACTTTTCCTGCTATCCGCCTGCACCCGACCTCAGCCTGTCTTTGACCCTGAACTTGCCTACCCCGCTGTACCATACTGCCTGAATGTTGCTGAACCCTGCTTGTCTTGACCACTCTCTCTGCACCTGCCCAGCTGCGCTGCTCTACACACCTGCCTGCCTACCTGCCTGCCTGCAGCCAGCCTGGCTCAGCTACTCTCCTGAACCCAGGCTCCAGAGCTGCCTTCCAGTAACCACTCTCAGGCTCTCTTACCCTTCCGCACTCCCGTGCCTCCTGTCTGCACTACCAGGGGCCCGCGAGTCGGATCCGTACGGGGGGACCTTCCTCTGCTCTAACGGACTCGCTGATCAGGTACGTACAACCCTGACATGCAGCTTTCACAATCAACTACCTGCCTGTGGTCTCTTAGCAACAGTAGTTCAGAATGAGGAGGAACCGTCTGCAGTGTAGCTAAACTGAATACAGTATTACTGAGTGATATACTGCAGCTTTCACAATCAACTACCTGCCTGTCTGTAGTAGATTAGCTTAGCAACAGTAGAACAGGAACGGATCTAGCTAAACTGAATACAGTGTATATATATATATATATATATAAATATATATATATATATATGTAGCGATACCTTCAGCTAAGAGGGCCGCAGATTTAGTTTGGGCCCTGAAGACAGCTCCGCCAACCCCCGGCAATTTACTCGACCCACTCTGACACAGTTAGTCTAGGGTAATATATATATCTTATGCTCTATGGTTAAATTCAGACACCAATGCAATGATAGAAGAATAACGAGTTTACTTTCTACTGGCAATAAAAATCAACAGTTGTAACAAATCACATAAATATATCTGCAGAGCCCTGCAGCAATTGACACACTACAACTAGTAAGGTGTGGCGCACACGCGCCACGTGTAACAGTACTTCACAGCAACTAAATAAACTATCTGGCTGGCCAGGCCTGACCCTATAATTCAGTCTCTAGAACACGAATTCTTCGCATGCAAGTCTTTACACGGTGGTGCACATTTCAGGAACACATTTGTAATCCAAAAAGGGTAAAAGTACCAACACGGAACACTCCACTAGAGATCCGTTTGACTCAGTTCTGCTATGGATCTCCAGTGGGGACTTAAATATGAACTGGTGGGCCACGGCAGTCTGTAGGCCTAACAATAGTGTACAGTATATGGATTGAGCAGGTGCTCGCTCACCCCTCCGGACGCGATCCCAGTCCGGGAACTTCCACCTACTGTGTCTCCACACACAGCGTCTGCAGCGGTCGGGTCTCCGGCTCAGCAGCGGTTGAGGATCACCGAGTCAGGTGCTGCCCAGGCTCGCAATGAGGGTGGAAGGCTTTTTTGGGTAGAAGCGCAAGGCCCCAGGCTTCAGGCCTTACACCACAACGGATCCGCACAGGAAGATCTCTCCACTGAAGTCTCGTGTCCCAAAGAGGCCGAGCTCAGCCTCGCCTCCTCCTTATATAACTCCACCTATGAGTCTCTGGGGTGGAAACATTGCACCCTGGGTGCCGAATGGGGTTCTGGGTAAGGTAGTCCTGAGAGTCTTTAAAGGAGACCCCGCTACACACTCCCCCCACTTAAACTCTTTGGTCCCCAAAGATAATTCTAACATACACTTCGTACAACCCTAGACAATGTTGCGTATGATGTTGGCATAGAGAATTCCCACCAAAACCGAGGGGTTGAATTCCCTTGCTCACAGGTCACACTATCATGAGTGGCCTGCCTAACTGTGCCAGAGAGTGAGTGGGGGTTGCCCTTCACCAAATGAACAGTGGAGGGATCCGGATTCTCTGCACTCCTCCTGGCCGTGACCACAGAATCTTCTGAGCTCTTCCCCATTTGTGGGTAGGTCAACTTTTTGAGAGGCCTTATGACTCTTCGAGCCCTTTGCTCTCTTGGGGTTTCTGGCTCTGGCGCCACAGGCTCTTCTTCCGTAGCAGGTTCGGACAACACGGCGGGCTCTGGAACATCTGCTTCAGGGGCCGAAGGATACATAGAGTCCCTAGGGTCCACTTCTGAGTAAGTGTCACAGGCATCTTCCCAGTAATCTGATGGAGGACTAGATGGGATGAACTCAGTGGCTTCTGCATTCAGTGTTCCATCTACAGTGTCTTCAGTGATTGGAAGATCTATAGCAGAAGTTCTTGGAGTTGGGGAAGGCCACAGCCAGTCAAGTTCTCTTCCTTCATCTCCACTAAGTTCAGAAGCCTCTCCATCTTCAGCCCAAGAGGTCTGGGACCAAGTGTTTGGCCTGGGAGTATCCAGAATAGAGACTGGTTCAGGGGAGTCCCTCACTGGAGGTATCCTGACTGCTTCAGCAAGTGGGAGCAGGTGGTTTCGATGCCACGTCTTCAGTGGTCCTACCTTCCCTTCTGGCTTCAACTTATAAACAGGCAGGCCCGGCAGCTTCCTACAGATGACATAGGGTTCAGATCTCCATCTGTCTGCAAGTTTGTGTTTTCCAGGGACCCCCAGATTGCATAGCAGTACTCGGTCCCCGGGCTGCAGGTCTTGCACCCGGACCTTCAGGTCGAAGTTTCTTTTGTTTTGAGCTCCCCTTTGATCTGAGGCCGCTTGAGCTTGTTCATAGGCTACTTTCAGGCTGTGTCTGAGCCTGTCCACATATCCTTTGTGGGAGGTGGCTGAGGAATGGTTTAAGGAGGTGCCAAAGGCCAGGTCCACAGGTAACCTTGCTTCTCTCCCAAACATGAGTCGATAGGGGGAGTAGCCTGTAGCATCACATGTGGTGCAGTTGTAAGCGTGTACTATAGCTGCTATGTGTTTGCTCCAATGTTGTTTCTTCTCACTATCCAGAGTTCCCAACATGTTGAGCAGGGTTCGGTTAAACCTCTCCGGCTGAGCATCTCCCTGTGGGTGGTAAGGTGTGGTTCGTGTTTTCTTTGATTCCTAACGAATCCAGGAGTTTCCGGATCAGCCGACTCTCAAAGTCCCTTCCTTGGTCTGAATGGAGTCACTGTGGCAGCCCATAATGGACAAAATACTTCTCCCTAAGTACCTTGGCTACTGTGGAAGCCTTCTGGTCTTTGGTTGGGAAAGCTTGGGCATACCGGGTGAAATGATCGGTTATCACCAGAACATTTCCTAGTCCACTCAGGTCGGGTTCGAGGCAGAGAAAATCAATGCATACCAGATCCATTGGGCCTTGACTTTGTAGATGGCCCATTGGGGTGGCTTGATAGGGTAAAGTCTTCCTCTGGATGCAGCGTGCACATGAATGGCAGTACTCTTCTACTTCTGCCCTCATGCAGGGCCAATAGAACCGACTTCTGACGAGTTGAAAGGTCCTTTCCGCCCCTAGGTGGCCGTGATTGTCATGTAGGGCAATCAGAACAGTCTCTCGATGTTTTTCCGGAAGGAACAATTGCCATTTATCTTCCAGGCCATTAGAGGGGCCCCTTCGGTAGACCACTCCCTGATGCACCTGCAACCTGTCCCACTCTTTCCTCAACAGGCGAGCTTCCTTTGAGGAGTGGCGTAGGAGTCTATTTGGATCCTGATTCTCCAGGGCTTCCAGGACCAATTTCCCCATGGGGTCTTCTAATTGGTCGCATCCCAGCTCCTTCTTGGACAGTTTTGGCAGATTGTCTTCTTCCAGTTGGGTTACTCCACAGTATTGTTTGGGGACTCCTACCATGGTAACTCCTATCTCTTCTGCCCTCGAGCCTTCTCCGGCCTGTAATTCAGCCCCTTGACAAAGGGCTCGCACCCCGTCAGGTGCCACTTGAGTCCAGTCTTCTGTGTCACTGGTGGGGGCATGAGATCTCCTGGACAGAGCGTCTGCGTCTCGATTTCCAGCCCCTGGCCTGTACTTTAGGCTGAAATTGAATCCAGACAGTGCGGCCAGCCATCTGTGTCCAGTGGCGTCCAGCTTTGCCGTGGTGAAAAGGTAGGTGAGGGGGTTGTTGTCGGTCTTCACAGTGAACTCCGCCCCATACAGGTAGTCTTTGACCTTGTCTACTACCGCCCATTTAAGGGCCAGGAACTCCAGTTT
This sequence comes from Rana muscosa, assembly GCA_029206835.1. Classification (NCBI taxonomy): domain Eukaryota; kingdom Metazoa; phylum Chordata; class Amphibia; order Anura; family Ranidae; genus Rana; species Rana muscosa. The sequence goes on along the minus strand of CM055122.1, from coordinate 755,951,941 downwards.
GTGAGTGGGGTAGTTCTTCTCAGAGGGGGTCAGGCTCCTGCTCATGTAGGCAACGGGTCGCAGTTGTCCCTCGTGCTCTTGGTAAAGTACTCCTCCCAGCCCGTCATGACTAGCATCTACATGTAGTTCAGAGGGTCTTGTTGGGTCTGCGTAGGCCAAGACTGGGGCAGTGGTTAGGCTCTTCTTCAACGCCTGGAAGGCCTCTTCACACTTCTGGTTCCACTGATCTCTGACTGACTCTCCCGGCTTCCTGGGTCCTGAGTCGTCCTCTTCCCCTTCAGTCTTGAGCAGTTCTTTTAATGGTCTGGCAATCCGGGCAAATCCCTCCACAAACCTCCTGTAATAGGAGCAGAACCCCAAGAAGGATCTGAGTTCTGTTACTGTGGTGGGCCGCGGCCAGGAGGTAACTGCCTCCAATTTCTCAGGGTCTGTGGCCACCCCTTTTTCAGACACTATGTGCCCCAGATAGTTCACAGAAGACTGGTAGAACTGACACTTCTCAGGCGAAAGCTTGAGTCCCTCCTCACTGAGTCTTCTCAGTACTTTTTCCAGCCTCTCTTCGTGTTCTTCCAAGGTTCTCCCAAAGACAATGACATCGTCCAGGTACACAAGGACTTCAATAAGTCTCATGTCTCCTACAGTCTTCTCCATGAGACTTTGGAAGGTAGCAGGAGCTCCAGACAGGCCCTGAGGCATTCGATCAAACTCGAAGAACCCCACCGGGGTTATGAAGGCTGTCTTCTCCTTGTCTTCCGGGTGCATAGGGATCTGGTAGTATCCACTCTTGAGATCCATAACGCTGAACCACTTGGCTCCAGACAGACTCTGCAAAGCGTCCTCTATCCTCGAAGTGGTGTACTGGTCGGGGATGGTTCTCCTGTTGAGAGTCCTGTAGTCTATACATAGCCTCAACGACCCATTCTTCTTCCTGACCACCACTATCGGGGAGGCATAGGGGCTTCTAGACTCCCGGATCACACCAGTCCTCTTGAGTTCTGCGAGTTGTTCCCTTAGATCCTCCAGATCTGCTAGTGGGACCCGCCTGACCCTCTCTCTGAAAGGCTTGTCTACTTGGAGGCGGATTCGATGGGTGGCACTCCTTGCACACGCCACATCGAACTCATCTTTGGAGAAGATCTTCTCCCATCTGGTCAACTGGGCCTTGGCTCTCTCTTTCCAAGCCCTGGGCAGATTCGGGTTTTCCATGGACAGCTTCTCCCAAACATCTCCTCCTTCACCCGTCCCCTTGACTTCTGACAGGGTAACCGGGGCAGCAGGGCTCACCTGGCCCAGCAGCATTCTAGCTGGGATCTCCATGGGGTCACCTGTTGTGTTCCTAACACTCACCGGAACTCTACAATGGGCCTTCTTCAGGGCCTTCAGCGGAATCAATTCTGGTATCACTTCCAGACCTGAGAACTCTCCCCTTGGGTCGGACTCCAGCACGACAAAGGGTCCAGGCTGCTCCCAAGTAAGCTTCACAGTGGCTCTGAGACAGGTTACTTCGCCGGGCTGCAACACTATCCCTTCTCTTCCAAGTCTCCACACCTTCCCTATCCCTTCTCCAGGGGCCTTCTGCTCCAGGGCCAGCCGTTGGTAGGCCGTCTTCAGCATGGGGTGGATCTTGGTGGCCGCTTGCCCCTTCTCTTTCACTAGAGGGGTCAGGAGTCTTTGGACCAGGTCCGTGTTTGTCCCTATTATAAGGGAACTCTTGTTGGCTCCAGGCGGCCGAGGGCACACAACCGCCAGGGTGTCAAACACTTCGGCCTTCCCAGCCACAGATGGGTCAAAGGTCATCTTGATGGGCAAATAACCATCGTAGGGGAAGCTCTGGGTTCCGATTCCCCATATTTCCAGTTCCTCTATCTTCTGGATGGGCAGATGACTCAAGTGCTTATCGTAGAAATCCCTGCATAATAGGGTCACTTGTGCCCCAGTATCCAAGATAGCTCTGGTGTAGACTCCCTCCACTTGAATGGGCACTATAGGAGATGGGCCCACCAGTTTATCCGGATATGGCCTGGCAGGGGTCGCCTCCTTCTGGCCCTTTCCCTTCGGACTCTTTCTCGTCCAACTCCCTTTGGACTTTAATCTTTCTTGAGCCTGGTATGCATTGATTTCCCTCCTTTCAATGGGTGTACAGACCCGCTGAGGGATATTATTGTTTTCCTTAGAAGAGGTACAGCATTCCCCAAAGGGGATGCACACCTGAGGGGTCTTGCCCCCTTTCTCTGGAGTGTATCTCTGTTGAGGAATGTTGTGTTTCCTCTGAGGGGTTTTGTCTCCTCTTTTCTTCTGCTTCGCATTTAGCTTGGAGCTCACTGAAGATGATGGGCACCCGGTTGACTCCTTCACCGAGGCCCTCTGGAGTTTCCCGCCGGCTTGCGGTTATCTGTTTCCTTCTTCTTGGGACTGGAACATGTAGCTGCAATGTGGCCAACTCCCCCACAGTTAAAACAGATTATGTCTCCCCAGTCTTGCAGAGATGCGGGTGCCGAAGCAACTGGGAACAGTTCCTTCCTTGCTACCTCTTTCTCTGGACCCTGTGTGTCTTTCGCCATCAGAGAGGTCAGCATCTCTAACACCTGAGACATTTGTGATTTCAAAGTGTCCACTTCTGAGCCCCTTTCTGGAGTCATCAGCGAGTTGACTATCACTGGTGTAGGAGCATGACTTGTCTTTATCATTGCCTGATCCTTCTGCAGTGCCTCTTCATCTCTGATGATTTTTATCAAATCAGAGTAAGTCAGTGACATTCCTCCTCCCGAGGTTTTCAGGTGCAACCAGACTGGATCCGAGCGCAACGCTCCCTTTAAGACTTGCTTCATTCTTGCCGCATCTGTATCTTGGGGCATCATTCCCTTCTTCAGGACAATCTTACACAGCAACCTGTTCAGTCTTCTGACATACTCTGAAAGATTTTCATTTGGCTGTTGGAAAGTATGTTCAAATTGGTAGACCATCTCTGTCACCTTTTCTAACTGACCGAACTCTTCCTGTAGCATGGCTAGACAGTCTTGAGCCGTGCAGTCTGTATTCCCAAACCGGAAACTTTTCACTGCTTCTGCTGCTGCACCTTTAAGGCTTTCTATCACTCGTTGCCTCTTCTGAGCTTCAGGCACCTCCCATGCCCCCACTGCTTGTAATGCCCGCTCCACCCAAGTATCGAAGTCTTCCTCCCCTGCAGGGACAGGGAGCTTCCCTGAGAATGTCTTTAGTCTCCGGTAGCTAGTCTCTACATGCACCGTACTTGTCTTCTGACACTTGGTTAGCAGATCTCTATTGCATTTATCAGTTCTGGTGATATAGCAGTGACAGGTGCAGGCGCCACCGGAGGCGTCGCCCTGTCTCCTCTTTCAGGTGGGGTACGGGCCGCAGCCTGCGGTGATCCCGTTGGTGATGGCGCCTTCTTTACAGTTACTGCGTGCGCCAACCTATAGGTTCTGTTGTCTGGCGTCCGCACACACTTGCGCTTGCAAACCTCTGGCATCCCGTCCCAGTACTCCACTAGTGCATACTGATATGAGATGTCTGGGTCTGACTTTATCTCCGTCACCCACTGTGTGTGATCTGGGGACACTGACTTCATTAACTCCTCTACTGTTTCAGTCGACCATTCCTCCCCAGGGAGGCTGATGACTATTGACTGGTTTGGCTCTGCCCTAGAGGCTTTGCACCACGCTTCTACTGCTTGCGGGTCCATGGGGTCCATGCCGGCACTTCTGGCGTTCACCTGCTGTATCAGGATCCCGGACGAGAACCCCCACGTGTAGCTATACCTTCAGCTAAGAGGGCCGCAGATTTAGTTTGAGCCCTGAAGACAGCTCCGCCAACCCCCGGCAATTTACTCGACCCACTCTGACACAGTTAGTCTAGGGTAATATATATATCTTATGCTCTATGGTTAAATTCAGACACCAATGCAATGATAGAAGAATAACGAGTTTACTTTCTACTGGCAATAAAAATCAACAGTTGTAACAAATCACATAAATATATCTGCAGAGCCCTGCAGCAATTGACACACTACAATTAGTAAGGTGTGGCGCACACGCGCCATGTGTAACAGTACTTCACTATGCGCCCTATGGCGCAGCAACTAAATAAACTATCTGGCTGGCCAGGCCTGACCCTATAATTCAGTCTCTAGAACACGAATTCTTCGCATGCAAGTCTTTAAACGGTGGTGCACATTTCAGGAACACATTTGTAATCCAAAAAGGGTAAAAGTACGAAAACGGAACACTGCACTAGAGATCCGTTTGACTCAGTTCTGCTATGGCTCTCCAGTGGGGACTTAAATATGAACTGGTGGGCCACGGCAGTCTGTAGGCCTAACAATAGCGTACAGTATATGGATTGAGCAGGTGCTCGCTCACCCCTCCGGACGCGATCCCAGTCTGGGAACTTCCACCTGCTGTGTCTCCACACACAGCGTCTGCAGCGATCGGGTCTCCGGCTCAGCAGCGGTTGAGGATCACCGAGTCAGGTGCCGCCCAGGCTCGCAATGAGGGTGGAAGGCTCTTTTGGGTAGCAGCGCAAGGCCCCAGGCTTCAGGCCTTACACCACAACGGATCCGCACAGGAAGATCTCTCCACTGAAGTCTCGTGTCCCAAAGAGGCCGAGCTCAGCCTTGCCTCCTCCTTATATAACTCCACCCATGAGTCTCTGGGGTGGAAACATTGCACCCTGGGTGCCGAATGGGGTTCTGGGTAAGGTAGTCCTGAGAGTCTTTAAAGGAGACCCCGCTACATATATATACAACTACTAAGATGCATATATATCCTCCATACACTGTAACTGCAGCTAACTGACTCGCCTGCCTGCTCTATCTAACTCAAATGAATTGACACTCTCTCTGTCTCTGTCTCTATCTCTCTCTCAGCTGGAACACACTACACAAGGCTGACGCGCGGGCGACTTTATATAGTGTGGGGCGTGTACCTAATCCCTGAGCCATGATTGGCCAAAAGCACACTGCATTTGGCCAATTATGGCTCTCTTTGCTTATGGCGCTGTGATTGGCCAAGTATGCGGATCATAGTGCATGCTTGGCCAATCATCAGCCAGCAATGCACTGCGTTGCCGCAGTGAATTATGGGCCGTGACACGCCTCTCGAATTTGGCGCGAACGGCCCATATTGTTAGAAATTTGGCAAACGGCTGAACAGACGATGTTCGAGTCGAACATGAGTTCGACTTGAACTCGAAGCTTATCCCTATTAATGAGTAGTAGGAAAGAGCGAATGTGTGAGCCTCGAGCCCTGCTGAAGTCCATAGAAGGTGAATCTTATTGTTGGCAAACTAATAGGCCAATAAAAAGGTATGGCGAGCTGGGCACTACCATGGAAGACATGTGTCAATGCAAATATTTTTTTTTTTTTTAAATACTTTACAGCAAAGAAATGTTCCTTTCTGCAGCTTCTAAATTTAAAATACACAAATCCTTTAAATAACATGTTTGGGAGATACTTTAAAGTAGTTTTAAACCTCAGACATGAAATATGAACAAAACATATCCCTAACTTGTCTCAGTTAAACGCACTAAGTGTAATTTCTGTCTGCCACTTTGCTCCTCTGCTATCAGCATGACTCACTTCTGACATTTTTTTCTGACACCTGAGAAAAATGCTGACAGGGGAGGGATCTCCAGCAGATTGACAACCTCAGCTCTGTTTCTGTGTGCTGTGTAAATGGGACATGTTTCTTCCCTCCAATCAGCTCTCAGGCCTCACTTCTCTGAGCTCTGAAGAGTGTAATTTCAGCACTCCGCCCCATTTTTCTCAGACATGCTTATATAATCAGCAATTTGAACAGATGTAGAGAAGAGAAGACTGCAGATAGACAGGTACAACTTATGTAGGAGGATTTGTTTAATCTCTGTGTATCACCTGAGGATAGTCCCTTCACGGGATATATGTAAGAGTTTACAACCACTTTAACCACTTCCATACTGGGCACTTATACACCTTCCTGCCCAGACCAATTTTCAGCTTTCTGCGCTGTTGCACTTTGAATGACAATTGCGTGGTCATGCTACACTGTACCCAAACTAAATTTTTATCATTTTGTTCCCACAAATAGAGCTTTCTTTTGGTGGTATTTGATCACCTCTGCGATTTTTATTTTCTGCTAAACTTTGTAAATAAATAAGTTTTCTCCTTCACTGATAGGCACTGATGGGGCTGCACTGACGGGCACTGATAAGGCGGCACTGATGGGCACCGATGAGGCGGCACTGATGGGCACCGATGAGGCGGCACTGATGGGCACCGATAGGCGTCACGGATGGGCACCGATAGGCAGCACGGATGGGCACTGGTAGGTGGCACGGATGGGCACAGATAGGCAGCACGGATGGGCACAGATAGGCGGCATGGATGGGCACAGATAGGTGGCACAGGTGGGCACAGATAGGCGGCATGAAGCAGCATGTATAGGTGACACGGATGGGCACTGATAGGCGGCATGGATGGGCACTGATAGGTAGCACAGATGGGCATGGATGGGCACTGATAGGTGGCATGGTTGGGCACCGATAGGTGGCACTGTACTGTAATGTGTTGTACTAATGGATGCCAATCAGTGCCAAACAATAATGCCTGCCAATCAGTGGTGCCCATTGTGGGCACTGATTGGCATCCATTGTGGGCACTGATTGGCATCCATTAGCCATTTCTAATTTGCATCCCTGGTGGTCTAGGGTGGCATACCTTAAGCTGGGCATCCCTGGTGGTCTGGTGGCATCCCTGGTGGTCCAGTGTGGGCATCCTCGGGGGGGATGCGCTGATACTTACAAGGCCATAGGATGAATTATGGTTTTTAAAAAAAATCTACCAGGGGAATCTGCACATATATGTAATAAATAAATAAATAAATAAATAAATAAATAATGTTATAATAGTTATTAATAAATAACCCATTATTAATCCACAAAGGGGGTTTAGTGCTGAGTAGCTGAGGCTGTTGAATAGGTTGTTGAATAGTAATTTATTTGTTAATATATGTATTATTTTTACTTATTAATACAAAGATTTTTCCCTCCTAGATAAATAGCAGGTCTCACCTACTCAGTCAAAGCAAATCTCAGAGCTAAGCGTACAGGAGGCTTCCGCAAGCGCTCCTTAAAGGAAGGTCTCTCTCTGGAGTCGATGAGAATGGCAAATGTGATCAACTTCTCCAGATCTGTAGGTATGTCTCGGGCTGCTATCTCATCATTGATGTTATCTGAGAGACCATGAGAAAAAGCAGCCATGGAGGCCTCATTGTTCCAAGCGACCTCTGCTGCTAGAGAAATTCAATGGCATAATCGGCAACAGTTCTTGATGGACATGAGGTTTTGATGGACATGAGGCTCTTGACAGCAGAAGTGGAGCGTGCAGGAATGTCAAATACCCTTTTAAAGGAAGCCAAAAACTCTTGGTAATCTCTCATAGAGGGTTTTCCAGGCCAAGGCCCTATCAGAAAGCAAAGAAATTATGAAGCTTACTTTGCTTCTGTCCGTGGGAAATGCCTGGGGCAGCATCTCAAAGTATATTCCAACCTGGTTCAGAAAACCTCTGCAATGAACTGGATCGCCCCCAAATCGCTGGGGAGCAGAACCAGACATACCTCTTACAAAGGTAATATTCGAGGCGGGTGCCTGCACAGAGACCGGAACAGCAGCAGGGACGGCCTGCGACACAGGTTGTACCTGAACAGCCACAGTTTGAAATATATGATTTCAATGTACAAATATTGTACTGGTGACCCCACAATAGGGATAAAGCTTTTCCGCGAATAGAAATTTTACAAGACACGCAGCCATTCACTAAAATATGAAGAAAAGCAGTTTAGCCTTAAAATGCGTACAGGGTTCTTTACTGTTAGAGCGGCTAGGTTGTGGAATTCTCTTCCACAAGAAGTGGTTTCAGCGGGGAGCATCGATAATTTCAAAAAACTATTAGATAAGCACTTGAACGACCACAACATACAGGGATATACAATGTAATACTGACATAAAATCACACACATAGGTTGGACTTGATGAACTTGTGTCTTTTTTCAACCTTGCCTACTATGTAACTATAATTGCTTCCATCTTCTGAATTCATGGCCTTCACCTACTGTCAGGAACCATGAAACAGACAAGAAAGACAGAAGAGACAGGAAATGCAGTAAAAATCACACCTTTTAATAAAATGGTAAAAATGGTACAACTGGTAAACTTAGTCAAAACATAGCCAGGGTTCGGTAGCCAAATTGGGTAGTTAGAACAAGCCAGGAAATCAGGAAGCCAGAGATCAGCATAGTCAGAGGCAGCAGACAAGATCAGGAACCAGAGGGGATGTCAGCCAGGCAAGTCTTCAACAGGAACACAGCAGAGAGTCTCTAGATATGTTGACCAAGGCTAAGGCAATCGATGAAATGAACAAGACAGTTTAAAAAGCCAGAAGGGGCTGGCTGTGGGCTTGACTGACGAGCAAGAGATGATCAACAGGTGAGCCACTGTGGAATGATGAGGACTGGCAATTAACTGAGAGCTGCGCAACCTGAGCACAGAGAAGGAAGGGCTAAGAGCCCAGCCCTGACACATGGATATATATGCATTGCAATTTATACAAACAAATAATCCCCCCTTTTAAGGGCAAGAGTTGTGCACAGCATAGCACAAGTTTGTAAAAAAAAAAAAAAGGGCAGGGATCCATGATGTTGCTCTGGTGGAACAATATGTTATGCTCACTGTGCTTTTAATAGGTTCCATGTAAGAACAGTCCTCCACCTCAGACACCAATTGGCTTTAACTACATCTCTGGGATCTTGATAGATAGCATAATGGAAAATATAGACCCTGAATTTTTGAAAGAGTTGGAACTCTCACTCAAAAAACCCAAGGAAAGAGAAGAGGAAATAGTAATTAACACATGCAACAGAGTTTTAAAGGAGGTCAGTTATGATTTTTTGATGTCTGTGTAGACACAAAACACATTGGGCAGGGCTTGCTATGCAGGGCCGGTACAAGGGGTGGGCAGAAGGGGCGGATGCCCTGGGTGGGACCATTTACTGGAGGAAGGGGGGAGCAGTAGAGGCCACGCTACAGGCCGCCTGTCTTGAGGCGGGGGGGCCGCTTTGATCTTGCGGCTGCAGCGCTCCCCTCCCACCTCCTCCTCCTCCTCTTATCTGTCACACAGCGCCGGTCTCCTGACTGGGAGCGCTGTGTGTCAGAGAGCTAAGTCTGTGTGTGTGTTCGGCGGTGCCGGTCCCGCCCCCCTAGACCAGCTCATGTGGTAGCAGATTGAATCAGTGTCCCGCCTATCACACGAGCCGGTCTAGGGGGGCGGGACCTTGTTATGGCACACACAGACCCAGCTATGTGAGTGTGACACACAGTGCTGCGGGAGATGTCCGCTGTGTGATCCAGCCAGGGCAGGCTATGGTGAGTCTGACTGCATTCATAGGAAAAGTGAGGCTGCGATTATTGGCACAGAGATGCTGCAATGGGCACAGAGAGGCTGCGATGGGCACAGAGACGCTGCAATGGTCACTGAGAGGCTGTGATTATGGTCACAGAGAGGCTGTGATTATGGTCACAGAGAGGCGGCATTGATGGGCACAGTAAGGCGGCATTGATGGGCACAGTGAGGCTGCGATTATGGTCACAGAGAGGCTGCAATTATGGTCACAGAGAGGTGGCATTGATGGGCACAGTAAGGCGGCATTGATGAGCACAGTGAGGTGGCATTGATGGTCACAGAGAGGCTGCGATTATGGGCACAGAGAGGCTGCAATTATGGGCACGGTGAGGCTGCGATTATGGGCACAGTGAGGCGGCATTGATGGGCACAGTGAGGCTGCAATTATGGGCACAGTGAGGCTACAATTATGGCCACAGAGGCTGCGATTATGGCCACAGAGAGGCTGCGATTATGGGCACAATGAAGCGGCATTGATGGGCACAGCGGTAGGCTGCATTTGATGGGCACTGGTGAGACTGCATTGATCTCTTGTATCATGTCTGTAGTCTCTGACCATCTTTAGTATGATGTCCTCAGTCTCTAACCATCTCTTGTATCATGTTCTCGATCTCTGACCATCTCTTGTATCATGTTCTCAGTCTCTGACCATCTCTTGTATCATGTTCTCAGTCTCTGACCATCTCTTGTATCATGCTCTCAGTCTCTGACCATCTCTTGTATCATGTTATCAGTCTCTGACCATCTCTTGTCTTATATCATGTCTGCAGCCTCTGAGGGGAGTTTGCTTAATTAGCAATGGTATTGGTAAAATTAAGCAGGAAGGGGGTTAATGTACAGTACTGTCACGGATGCATTAGTATAGATCCCATCGTCTGTAGGCGCTGTAGCTTTTCACAGCGGGGGCGGGGGGGGCGCAGTTTTTTAATCTTCGCCCTGGGCACCGGATGACCTTGTCCCGGCACTGTTGCTATGTGATGTCATCACGCCTGCCAGTGGACTTGTGGCGGAGCTATTCAGTGTAATTGTCAGTCTTTCATCTCCCAAACCCTATGAGATTTGCATCTGTGTTCTCCTAATGTTCTTTGTGAATTTTTGGAGCACTGGAATATCATGAATATCTTAGATGAATGACAGCCAGGCACAATTGATCTCCTTTGTATAAGATCTAAACCAACCGGTAAGGAGCTTTTTAGCACAGGTGCACACTGTGAAGGAAAGGCTTGGCTTGCAAATAAACTAGATGACTCCTCTGGGCAGACTTGTGTGCACAGACTAACACATGTTTCCCTTTGTGCTAGCAAGAATCAGGCACTGGCTATTGCATATGCCCATAGCACATGTGCACCTGTGACAGATGTTGGTGACAAATGGGCTATTTGAATAGGCCAGTGCTCAGGATCAGTGCTGCTTTGTCTTTCAGCCTTCCCTGTAACCTGTTATTCTGTACCCTGATTCCAGTTGCTGACCTGGCTTGTCTGACCACACTCTGAACTCTGCCTGCCCCAACCCCAGCTTGTCTTTAACCTCAGCTTCTGTCTGCTCCATTTGCTTCTCTTCCAGACCCAGTTTGTACCCAGAGCATGCTCTTGCCCGCTTCTCTGTACCTGATCTGTCCTGCGAGTATATGACCTGGCTTGTCTGACTCTGCTTCCTGCTGTGCCGGCTGTTCTACAGTCTGCTACAAGTGCATGTCTCATCTGCCTGCTGTTGCCAATAGCAGACTGCTTAGGTCTGCCATCCACCAGCTGTCTACAAGCCCGCCTGTTTACTGAAGACTATTAAAGACCTCTCCTGCATGGTGTGGATATCCGCTCTGCTACTGGCAAGACCTACAGGCACTTGTGCCACTCTGCACTCTTGCACCTTCTGTTTACACTACCAGGGTCTCCGAGTCAGAGGTGTAAGAGAGGTCTTCCTGATAATTTCAGGCTTTGCTACCAGGTACGTGATAAGTACACACCGGTTTGCCAAGTATGGGCATGTTGGGCTTTTCACAATATTAGATACTTAATTGTACTTTTTGAGTGGGCGCTTTTTATTAACATTTATTAGATCTGCATATGAGCATGATGTTTATGTCACTAATTACTGTATTTACTAACTTGATGTTTTATGTTTTTTTATTACTAATACTCATTTAAAGTGATAGCTCACCTATTGTGTTTCTTATAAATGTTTGTCTAGTATTCTGATGATTAGTGTGCTGCTGTGTACACTCCTCATTTCAAAGAGCGAATCATAGTACATTAACCCCTGTATGTAGCCTACCAAACTGCAATTCACAGTAAAATGGAACAGCACTGGATATAGAAATTAGCAGTATAAATGTAGTAACAACTAACTCTAACTTTAAAAACTGCAGGATCTTTCTCTTTCTACTTCAAGTCTCCAACGAATGGCTGCAGGGAAATCTGACGTTTGTAGGGAGGGATTTGGAACATAAGACAACCCCAGTGGTTGGTCCTGCTAAGCCACCTGACCACAATTAAGAGGCCTGGAAGTGCATTACTGGTAACTGGTTGCTATTGACATGAGCAGTCGCATTAGTTGCCACTTTCTTAAATCGTGAATGACTTGGGTTTTTGTCAAATTCACGTTCAACCCAAACGTGAAGCTCACCCCTACTGCTCACTACTTTTTCACTCAAACAGTTCTTTATTGTTAAGGATGAGCTGAACACCCCCCGATTCGGTTCGCACCAGAACTTGCAAACAGGCAAAAAATTTGTTCGAACACGCGAACCCCACTAAAGTCTATGGGACACGAACGTGAAAAATCAAAAGTGCTAATTTTAAAGGCTAATATGCATGGTATTGTCATAAAAAGTGTTTGGGGACCTGGGTCCTGCCCCAGGGGACATGTATCAATGCAAGAAAAAGTTTTAAAAACTGCAGTTTTTTCGGGAGCAGTGATTTTAATAATGCTTAAAGTGAAACAATAAAAGTGAAATATTCCTTTAATCTTCGTACCTGGGGGGTGTCTATAGTATGCCTGCAAAGTGGCACATTTTTCCAGTATTTAGAACAGTCCCACAGCAAAATTACATTTCTAAAGGAAAAAAAGTCATTTAAAACTGCTTGCGGCTATAATGAATTTTTGGGTCCCGACCCCCTCTGACGCCACGGGGAAACCCGGTGACGTGTACGGGTGACCCTGCCCCCCTCTGATGCCACAGAGGTTTCCCCTGGCGTAAGAGGGGGCGGGGTCACCCATACTCAACAGCTGTCAAAGCGAGTGACACGTCAGCTGAAGGGCCTGATATGCAATTTTTTTTTTAAATTGTTGTTCCCCTTAATATTCATACCAGACCCAAAGGGCCTGGTAATGGACTGGGGGGGGGGACCCATGCTGTTTTTTTCAATGAGTTTTACCTATATTGCCGGGACCCAACAATTCATTATAGCCACGAGCAGTTTTGAATTACTTTTTTTTCCTTTAGAAATGTCCTTTTGCTGTGTCCCCAAACACTTTTTATGACAATACCATGCATATAAGCCTTTAAAATGAGCACTTTTGATTTCTCCCATAGACTTTTAAAGGGTGTTCCGCGGCTTTCGAATTTGCTGCGGACACCGCAAATTGTTTGCTATTTGGCGAACACCCGATGTTCGAGTCGAACTTACGTTTGACTCGAACATCGGACTCATCCCTATTTATTGTACCAGTCCACGCCATATCCTTGTTGCTGGTAATTACCCCTTAACGACCGCTCACTGTATATATACGTCGGCAGAATGGCACGGACAGGCACAATCACGTACCTATACGTGACTGCCTTCGTATAGTTGGGGGGTCCCATCGGACCCCCCTTCTATACAGTGAGTGGTCGGCATCGTTCCGGGAGCGATCCGTGATGAGGGGACGGCCATTCGTTTCCGGCCACCCCCTCGCGATCGCTCCCGGTGAATGAGAATCTTCCTCTGCCTGTGTAATGTTTACACAGGCAGGATGAAGTGATGTCATCTCTCCTGCACATATACCGAGCGCCGTGGAGAGAAGACATACAGGTTAGTGCACTAAACAGCACACTGACACCAGCACACATAGGCACACGATCGCCCCCCCAGGCCCCCCCAGACACCCCCAGATCACCCACCAGCCCCCAGTCACAGTGTCACTGATTGCAGTGACCATTTATTTACTGATCACTGCAATCAGTGACATTTGTGACTGTAAAAGTGTCAGGGCAGTTAGTTTTAGGTCCAGTGTAGCCCCCTACCCCCCCCCAATAAAGGTTTAACCCCTTGATTGCCCACCAGGTAACCCTTTCACCCCCTAGCACCACTGTCACTAAGCAATCGTTATTCTGATCGCTGTATTAGTGTCAGTGGTGCCGACAGGTAGCCAGTTATTGTTTTTAGGTTCGCCGCAGGTTTTTATAGCGTCAGGTACCCCCATATATTACCTAATAAAGGTTTAACCCCTTGATCGCCACCCAGGTTACCCTTTCACCCCTTTTTGCCAGTGTCACTAAGCGATCGTTTTTCTGATCGCTGTCTTAGTGTCGGTGTTGCCGATAGGTAGCCAGTTATTTTTTTTAGGTTCGCTGCAGGTTTTTATAGCATCAGGTACCCCCATATATTACCTAAAAAAGGTTTAACCCCTTGATCGCCCCCCAGGTAACCCTTTCACCCCCTTTTGCCAGTGTCACTAAGCGATCGTTTTTATGATCGCTGTATTAGTGTCGGTGGTGCTGATAGGTAGCCAGTTATTTTTTTTAGGTTCGCCGCAGGTTTTTATAGCGTCAGGTACCCCCATATATTACCTAATAGAGGTTTAACCCCTTGATCGCCCCCCCAGGTAACCCTTTCACCCCCTTTTGCCAGTGTCACTAAGCGATCATTTTTCTGATCGCTGTATTAGTTATGCTGGTGCCGCTAGGTAGTCAGTTATTTTTTTAGGTTCGCCGCAGGTTTTTATAGCGTCAGGTACCCCCATATATTATCTAATAAAGGTTTTAGTAAAGTAAAGGTTTTAACCCCCTAATTGCCCCTAGTTAACCCTTTCACCAGTGATCACCGTATAAGTGTTACTGGTGACGCTGGTTAGTTAGTTTGCTTTTTATAGTGTCAGGGCACCCGCCGTATATAACTCAATAAAGGTTTAACCCCCTGATCGCCCGGCGGGTGATATCAATTAGGTTTTAGCGTCAGAGAGGGTCTGCGTCACCCCAGGCAGCGTCAGGTTAGTGCCAGTAACGCTAACACCCATGCGTGAAGCATACACCCCCCTTAGTGGTATAGTATCTGAACCGATCAATATCTGATCTGATCAGATCTATACTAGCATCCCCAGCAGTTTAGGGTTCCCAAAAATGCAGTGTTAGCGGGATCAGCCCAGATACCTGCTAGCACCTGCGTTTTGCCCCTCCGTCCAGCCCAGGCCACCCAAGTGCAGTATCGATCGATCACTGTCACTTACAAAACACAACACACATAACTGCAGCGTTCGCTGAGACAGGCCTGATCCCTGTGACTCCAGTGCTGTAGGAGGTGATTTCACCACCACAGTTTAAAAAAAAGCATATATGCCGAAGCAGGGGCGGAGGAGCGGAGGAGCGATTTTGCTCCTAATGCCGCATACATATGGTCAAAATTCCGATGGAGGCTTGCCCGTGGAAAAGTCTGACCGTATGTACACGGCATAACTTTTGCGGGAGGATGCCCCCATGCTTCGGCATATATAAATGGTGCATGTATGCCCATCATTAGAAGTGGGTGGATGAAGGGAGGTATTCTAATGGTGGGCATACCCACCGATCAATCTCTTTTTTTCGTTCAGCCAACAGGCTGCATAAAAAAAAGATTACAATACATGTCCAACAAGGACCAGCAACATACTGGTATGTTGCTGGACTTTGAATGGTTATACCAGGTTGAGGCCTGCGGGTTTAGGTATCATCTTGGTATCATTCTTTTCAGCCAGCGGCCGGCTTTCATGTAAAAGCAATCCTAGCGGCTAATTAGCCTCTGGACTGCTTTTACAAGCAGTGGGAGGGAATGCCCCCCCGGATATAAAAAGTGCCATTGGGAAATTGGGAAAGCATTTTATCACACCGATCTTGGTGTGGTCAGATGCTTTGAGGGCAGAGGAAAGATCTAGGGTCTAATAAAAAAGAGTACCTGTCACTACCTATTGCTATCATAGGGGATATTTACATTCCTTGAGATAACAATAAAAATGATAAAAAAAAAAAAATATGGAAGGAACAGTTTAAAAATAAAATAAAAAAAGGAAATTAATAATAATAATAATAAAAAAAAAGCACCCCTGTCCCGCCCTGCTCTTGCGCAATGGCGAATGCAAGCGTCAGTCTGGCGTCATATGTAAACAGCAATTGCATCATGCATGTGAGGTATCACCGCAAAGGTCAGATCGAGGGCAGTCATTTTAACAGTAGACCTCCTCTGTAAATCTAACGTGGTAACCTGTAAAGGCTTTTAAAGGCTTTTAAAAATGTATGTAGTTTGTCGCCACTGCGCGTTTGTGCGAAATTTTAAAGCATGTCGTGTTTGGTATCTATCTACTCGGCCTAAGATCATCTTTTTTATTTCATCAAACATTTGGGCAATATAGTGTGTTTTAGTGCATTAAATTGAAAAAAAAGTGTATTTTTGCCCCCAAAAATACGTTTGAAAAATCGCTGCACAAATACTGTGTGGAAAAAAAAAATGCAACACCCACCATATTAATCTGTAGGGCCTTTGCTTTAAAAAAATATATAATGTTTGTGGGTTCAACATAATTTTCTTGCAAAAAAAATTTTTTTTCATGTAAACAAAAAGTGTCAGAAAGGGCTTTGTCTTCAAGTGGT
Organism: Rana muscosa; assembly: GCA_029206835.1. Taxonomy (NCBI): domain Eukaryota; kingdom Metazoa; phylum Chordata; class Amphibia; order Anura; family Ranidae; genus Rana; species Rana muscosa. The sequence continues at coordinate 755,935,672 of CM055122.1, read as the reverse complement.
TAGAAGAGTGGATGTAAGCTTCCTAATGTTGTGTATAAAATGCCAGGACAGTTCAAAACCCCCCCAAATGACCCCATTTTGGAAAGTAGACACCCCAAGCTATATACTGAGAGGCATGTCGAGTCCATGGAATATTTTATATGTTGACACAAGTTGCGGAAAAAAGACAATTTATTTATTTATTTATTTATTTTGCACAAAGCTGTCACTAAATGATATATTGCTCAAACATGCCATGGGCATATGTGGAATTACACCCCAAAATACAATCTGTTGCTTCTCCTGAGTACGGGGATACCACATGTGTGAGACTTTTTGAGAGCCTAGCCGCGTACTGGACCCCAAAAACCAAGCACCGCCTTCAGGCTTTCTAAGGGTGTAAATTTTTGATTTCACTCCTCACTGTCTATCACAGTTTCAGAGGCCATGGAATGCCCAGATGGCACAAGACCCCCCCAAATAACCCCATTTTGGAAAGTAGACACCCCAAGCTATTTTCTGAGAGGTATGGTGAGCATTTTGCAGATCTCGCTTTTTGTCACAAAGTTTTGAAAAAAAAAAATGTCTTTCTTCATTTTCAAAAACAAATGAGAGCTGTAAAATACTCACCATGCCTCTCAACAAATAGCTTGGGGTGTCTACTTTCCAAAATGGGGTCATTTGGGGGGGTTTTGTGCTATTTTGGCATTTTATGGCCTTCAAAACTGTGATAGGTACTGAGGAGTGAAATCAAAAATTTGTGCCCTTAGAAATCCTGAAGGCGGTGCTTGGTTTTCAGGGTCCCGTACGCGGCTAGGCTCCAAAAAAGTCCCACACATGTGGTATCCCCGTACTCAGGAGAAGCAGCAGAATGTATTTTGGGGTGCAATTCCACATATAACCATGGCATGTGTGAGCAATATATCATTTAGTGACAACTTTTTGTACATTTTTTTTTCTTTTTGTCATTATTCAATCACTTGGGACAAAAAAAAAATATTCAATGGGCTCAACATGCCTCTCAGCAATTTCCTTGGGGTGTCTACTTTCTAAAATGGGGTAATTTGGGGGGGTTTGTGCTATTTTGGCATTTTATGGCCTTCGAAACTGTGATAGGTAGTGAGGAGTGAAATCAAAAATTTGCGCCCTTAGAAATCCTGAAGGCGGTGCTTGGTTTTCGGGGGCCCGTACGCGGCTAGGCTCTTAAAAAGTCCCACACATGTGGTATCCCCGTACTCAGGAGAAGCAGAAAAATTTATTTTGGGGTGCAATTCCACATATAACCATGGCATGTGTGAGCAATATATCATTTAGTGACAACTTTTTGTAATTTTTTTATTTATTTTTTTGTCATTATTCAATCACTTGGGACAAAAAAAAAATATTCAATGGGCTCAACATGCCTCTCAGCAATTTCCTTGGGGTGTCTACTTTCCAAAATGGGGTCATTTGGGCAGGTTTTGTACTGCCCTGCCATTTTAGCACCTCAAGAAATGAGATAGGCAGTCATAAATTAAAAGCTGTGTAAATTCCAGAAAATGTACCCTAGTTTGTAGACGCTATAACTTTTGCGCAAACCAATAAATATACGCTTATTGACATTTTTTTACTAAAGACATGTGGCTGAATAAATTTTGGCCTAAATGTATGACTAAAATTGAGTTTATTCGATTTTTCTTATAACAAAAAGTAGAAAATATCATTTTTTTTCAACATTTTCAGTCTTTTTCCGTTTATATCGCAAAAAAAATAAATCGCAGAGGCAATCAAATACCATTAAAAGAAAGCTCTATTTGTGGAAAGAAAAGGACGCAAATTTCGTTTGGGTACAACATTGCAGGTCCGCGCAATTTCCAGTTAAAGCAGCGCAGTGTCAAATTGTGAAAACACCTCTGGTCATTAAGCTGCGTAATTGTCCGGGGCTTAAGTGGTTAAGCAATCGAATAATCCTTGTTCACAATGCTTTTTAAAACATGCCCACTGCAGCATCCACCAGCATGGTACAATGCAGCATTTTACCATGCAGACTAGTTTAGTCCTGGCTCTGGCAGTAAGCTGTACTATATGCATTTCTTGTTTTTATTATTATTAAGTGTCACAATTTTTTACACTGCTGTATTTTTTCACACTGGACCATACCGCACATCATCACACCTGATTTGCGGAAAAATGCAGGTCACTGCAAATAGTGTGAATGAGCTTTTAATGTAAATGGTAACAGAAAAAACTTTAAAGCCTCGTACACACGATCGGATATCCTATGGATTCTAATCCGATGGTTTTGTCTATCGGAAATCCGATGAAGCTGACTTCCATCAGTCTTGCCTACACACCATCAGTCAAAAAACCGACCGTTCCAAACGCAGTGACGTAAAACACTCCGATGAGCCGAGGAAAGTTAAATTTAATGCTTCTGAGCATGCGTCAACTTGATTCTGAGCATGCGTGGGTTTTTTATCCGATGGACTTGCCCATAGACGATCGGAATTTGCTATTGGTTTTTGATCCATCGGAAAAATTTAAAACATGTTCTATTTTTTAAAACCGATGGAAAAAAGACCGATGGGTCCCATACACGATCGGTTTGTCCGATGAAAAAAGTCCATCTGACTGTTTTCATCGGTGAAACTGATCGTGTGTACAGGGCTTGAGAGATGGACTTTGACAGCCAGGGCTTCATTATTTTCCTTCTATTGACATTGTGAGGTGCTTTCTATATTGTGACTGCAGTAGAATAAACAGAATTCAGAGTAAGGTAAACTAAAGTCATTTTTTTTTATGTTAGCACAGTTGCAATGTTTACTGGGTAGTATTTTCAGCTTGGTGAGTAGTTTACCTTGCTCCCTAGAATTGATCTTAAAATTTTAAATTAGATATGTAATTGCACTTTAAAATGTTCTGAAAATCGAAATATTCTGTTTTTGCTACCAGTGTAAACTTCCAGGCAGCATTGAAATTAATATTCCTTGTTCTGGAAGAATGGCCAGGAGGCTGTATTCCTCCATCTAGTAACAAAATAAGAAGGGACTTTTAATTATCATGTAACTCTGTGTTAAATTACTCTGATTATTTGCATACATTAGTTATGCATGTATTCTGTGAGTGGAACTGACCAAAATGAAGTAAAAAATAGAATAGACTAAAAATCCTACTCTTTTCTTATATGTGATACATTAGGATTACACAAGAGTATGAAATGTACATCACTTTATAGAAATAAGAAAAATAAATAAGATAGCAAGTCTTTAGCAGCAACATGGACCAGCTAGGATATAATATTGAATCTTTAAGACTTGGTGATCTTGGAAACTTTTATTTCCTTTATTGTAAGATATCTTTAAAAAAATGCTACATCAACGATTAAGGCTTACAGTGATGGAAATGCTGACCACATTAATCTTACAGCACCTAATGTACTCTGTTCTGCTTGACTGACTGCTCTGCCTGATGAAATGATTTGACTGTATGGGAATTATTTTCAGGTGTTACACTACAGTTACATTGGGATCTTATAATAATGTGCAATTCACAGGAAACAAAAAATGTGATAAAGTAGAGTAATACGAATTTCAGTTTTTCTTTTAGAAAATAGTAGCATCCAAATAGACTGTCACTTACTGGTTTCACCTTTCTGTTTTTCAAAGATAGGAATGCAGACTTTAGACTAGTACTCTGTGACATCTTTATTCACTATAGCAGCTTTGCAGTTTCTTGTGTTTCCTGTTCTTCAGTAGTGAATCCCCCAATCAGCCCAAGGCTCCTAAAGGGCCCATTAGATATGGGATATACTGCGCTGTGCAATGAGTGAACACAAAAATTAGCTGCCAACACAGCTGAGACAAAGCAAAAACTGGTGAATATGAAAAAGTGTAGCGCTTATTTTTGTGAAAGAGTCAGTTAACAAAACATAACAAATGTTGCAAACATGCATATATATTAATTTCAGTGACACCAAGTGACTGAGTGTGATCCGTGAAAAAAAATATATTATATGTAAATAAATCAGAACAAAACAGTCCTCTATTGTGACCACACACAATTAACAGTCCAAAAGTGTAGAAAAAACTGCAAGGTTGAAAAAAAAAAGAGTCCCACATGGATATGACCCTCTCTGTGAAAGGATAGAGACACCACCACCGATTATAAGGAGGAGGCTTACCAGATGGTATTGACTTGGTAAGGTGTATACCACCCAAGTCAAAACAGGCTTAAATAATCAGTCAGCAAGGTGTATCCAGCTGGTCCTGAATCCGCATATCAGTCGGCACCGCAAATTCCCGTAAACACCAGGAAGTGTGAATACATATAGTCTTGTTGGAGCCAGAGATACGGTAACCACATAACATGCATAATGGGGAAAAAAACTCACATAGTGTGATACCGTACAAGGAAGTATTTATTTAAAAAAAGATTAAAAAATGTACACTCACATTTGGAAGAACATCATAGGCATATCACAAAATGCAAGAGCATTTACACACATCGCTCTTGCATTTTGTGATATGCCTATGATGTTCTTCCAAATGTGAGTGTACATTTTTTAATCTTTTTTTAAATAAATACTTCCTTGTACGGTATCACACTATGTGAGTTTTTTTCCCCATTACGCATGTTATGTGGTTACCGTATCTCTGGCTCCAACAAGACTATATGTATTCACACTTCCTGGTGTTTACGGGAATTTGCGGTGCCGACTGATATGCGGATTCAGGACCAGCTGGATACACCTTGCTGACTGATTATTTAAGCCTGTTTTGACTTGGGTGGTATACACCTTACCAAGTCAATACCATCTGGTAAGCCTCCTCCTTATAATCGGTGGTGGTGTCTCTATCCTTTCACAGAGAGGGTCATATCCATGTGGGACTCTTTTTTTTTCAACCTTGCAGTTTTTTCTACACTTTTGGACTGTTAATTGTGTGTGGTCACAATAGAGGACTGTTTTGTTCTGATTTATTTACATATAATATATTTTTTTTTCACGGATCACACTCAGTCACTTGGTGTCACTGAAATTAATATATATGCATGTTTGCAACATTTGTTATGTTTTGTTAACTGACTCTTTCACAAAAATAAGCGCTACACTTTTTCATATTCTCCTAAAGGGCCCATGCCTTAGCTCAGTATTTCTCAACCTTTTTTCAGTTGCGGCACCCTTTAAAATTCTGCACAATCACGATGCACCCCATTCTAAAATGTAAAAAAAAAAAAAACTAATAGTTTTACATATAGCAGCAACATCCGTACACATGGGCCATCACACATTAGAAGTCTTTTATTCCTCCACTATTGCAAACCAGTACTGACTAGTATTCTACCATTTCTCTTCTCCCTCAGTTTCTCATCTTCTACTTGCTAATGTGACCCCAGTGCTGATAGAGAGGGGAAGAGGAGGAGTAAACACGGATTCTATGCAAACACCCATCATTCTCCTTATCAACCAGTGATGTCATTGGTTGTCAGGGTGCCAGTGGCTTGACCCGCACAGTGCCCAGGGTTGTCAGAATGCCGGTGGCTTGACCCACAATGTGCTCAGAGTTGTAATGCTGCAAAGTAAAAACCTGTGGCAATTTGTTGCATTATTTAGGCATTTTGCCAAGGCACCACTGAAGAACCTAGGGGGCACACCAGGGTGCCATGGCTCCCTGGTTGAAAAAGTCTGCCTTAGCTGCATTCACTTAGGAGTTGCTGCCTGCATTCTTGCAGCACATCACAGGACTATGCTGGGGCTGGAAGACCAGGGTTCAAAAGGTATACCCAAGGTGTAATAACAGTGGCATTTTGGGAAAAAACTAACAAAAAAAACAGTGGCACTGGCAGAGCAACCCCTATTGATAAAGTACTGGATCTGTATTATCTTCAAATACACACATATTTTTTTTTTAAATTTACCTACTGAGGCCCCCTCTGACCCCAGACCCATTAACAGCCGTGCTGGTTGTTATGGCTTTAGTTTCAACACTGCTGCTGGGATAGGGGGCCCCTAAAGTAAAAAAGAGCCCAGGACCCAAGATTTACTTAATTTGCCACTACCTATGTTTTCTGTAATCTCTCCTTCTTCCATACACTGCTTACTTAATACCTCCACATCCAGTACCAAAATCATTATAGATTGGCTGCACTGTGCAATGCTATATCGGTTGACTTACTTCCAGGGCATTATCTCCCACCTGTAGTATTTGACTTAATAATAAAGCATGAAGTGCAGTGAAATGAGGTGAACTAATGTGTAGGGAATTGACCCTGGGGTGGATTTAACATTTTAGATAGTTTGGGAAAATTTGCTAACTTAGGACATTTCAGTGATATAAAGAGAAATCTTTATTTGTTCAGATTCCCCAGAACATTATTAGATGTGTGAATCATGCACAGGTTCACTTTATCTAACCTTATACTACAGTATATTAGGCTCTGGTCAATTTTACTGAGCTTCACACTTTAGTAAAACAGTCCTAAAATGTGCTCTGTAGGAGACAATGGAACATTATCTAAGCATAGATACAGTATATAGAACTTTCAAAACCTTACATTTGATTAAATACTTAGCAGGACTAAAGAGCATTTTTATTGTTTTAAATACTGCAGGTTTCCCCATTTCCAAAGGTATTTTGTTACACCTTTTTATATCCCACGCAGTGTAAGATTAATTACTGAATAGAATTAACCCACTGCTAACTAAAGGATTTAGACTCTTTGGTAAAAGTGGTCCTTTGGGTCTATGTTCTACAGAGGGGATTATTACCTCTGAGTTATCCATTTAGCCTTTTGACTTGATTGTGTTCCTCCTGTGTTTAGTTCTGAATCAAGAGAGTGATATTACTCCTAGGAAGTGAAACGGCAACTTCCCTGTGTAATGTCACCAGATAATGCTATACAGCTCATTGAGCAGATTGCGATCTTGCAAAGGAGCAGAAATAAAACAGCCAATTAACCAAACCTTGTTCCAAAGGATTTATTAGTTGTGCACACAGCTAAATGTTTTACTTAATCCCTATTGACTGCTTCATCCCAAGAAATGATTAGACTCTATTTCAATAAAAAACAAAACAAACAGAAATACAGAGAAAGCGGGGAAAGCCCTCAATACATAAGGATAGATTACCACTATATAATTTAATATTTCAACTAGACAAGGATTTTTATGATGTATAGATACTGTACATATTTTTAGTATATATATTTATCTATTTTAAATAGGTTTATTAAAGTAGATCTATACCTAGTCACTAAGATCTGATGTAGCATCCTCCTTCTAAAGATGCTAGGACACCAGGAAAATTTAATTATTTTTGCTCCTCTGTAATTAGTGGAGCAGTGGTTGATTGCTTTTGGCTGTCTGTATCTCACAGGCTGCAGGTTTGATTGCTTTCCCCTGTCTTCCAGAAGTTTTCAGAAGTGGGTTGAGCAAGGCAAAGGGGCAGCCAGAATATTTATTGTGCTCCAACCAATCCCTGGGGAGGTGTGCCCAAAAGGGGGCTGGAGAGGCATAAAAATAATCTAAGATCATAAGATCTAGAGCAGAGGGGTCTCTGTTGGAGGGAATCCACCCATCTGCAGCAGCCGTTCTGATTCAAACTGTCCTAGCTGTAGCTCAACTGGGTGGCCTATTCCTAAGGATTCAAATTTTTTGAAGCCAGTCAAGGGAACTTTCGTCTAAGGACGTGCTCTGGAGAGCTCATTGAGCTTGGTGGAAGTTTGAAGGGGTCTGGCTGTCCTGTAGCATTGTAAGCATTAACCTCTCCCTCAATGAAATGTCTGGTGGATACTGGAAGGAGGCATTCCGGTGATCCTGTGACATTGTGAGTACTGATATGAGCCCTGAGTTCTTGTGATTGTGTGCTGTATCTCTGGAGTGCAGAAGTCAGTGGTGTTACTTCTTAAGATAGTTTCTAAATAAAAAGGACTCTGTGTCTGTCACCTGTACTTTTTTATGTTTAGAGTTTGCTTATAGAGACTTAGCAAGGTAAAGTGTCCTTCTGCCATTGTTCAGGGAATCTGGAGTATCCCATATGACCCCTCTCCCATCCCAAGCTCCTCAGCAACAAAAATCAAAAAAAGACAACCCCCAGATTAATCACTTATCCAGAATACCTGGCTGACTCTGGGAAAAGACCAGTTAAGTTACAGCGGCTCCTTCATGGGGTAGCCAACACTAATATAAGCTTTAAATGTTAATGTAATTTCAAAAGTTGTATTTATTTATTTTTTAAATATGCACCTTTCATTAAAAAAATACTTGATGATTCTGCCACATGGGGTAATAACTGTCTAAAAATTGTGCTCCTGCACTGTCACTCAGTCACATGGGCTTCTGATGAAGACTACAAACAGCTACAATGAAACACAATATGCAGATATGGTCCACTGTTGTCCCTGTCATGAAACCAGTCCATTGCAATGCCAACACTGGGGACAGAATGAGGCTGAAAGTGGCTAAAGGAGATCAGCAGCACCAAGATGCATTATTCTGACTCCGATTGTTGTAAGCGACTTATCCCTTGTGAGACCTCTATGTCTGGCCTGTATAAGCAGATATGATCACTGAGGACAATCCTTATCAAATAGCTTGAACTCACCAATACCGGTTCTATTCACAGAAGTGCTTTAATCCAAAACATCAGAATACATCAGATGACAGGTTACAGCAGATGAACAGGTTGTAGTATTGTGCGGTCAAAAGATGATACTTGTCTGTAGCTTACAATGCAGAATACATGTGCCCATGTTACATGTGGCCTGTTAAGCTGTCTCCATTAAGCAGGAAGTACAAACTCAGCAAGAAGGGTGGAGCATACACAGAAAGGAAGTGTGTCATAGATCAGACAAGACATGTAAATTAAATGCATTACCATAAAAGGTCACTAGATGGCAGCATGTAAACTAAACATAAACGTCCATAGAAAATGGTTATGAGAAACAATATATATACTGTAAATATAACAAATCTATGCCCATTGGGCGGCACACTCCCCGTCTGGCATTGCAAATTGCAAATAACAAGCAGTGTAATTTGCCTTGATGTCTTGAAGGCCTGAAAGACATAAAAGAACATGCATATATATGCAACAATAGTAACTGCAATAAGGCATCAAGAAGTGTCACTTAAAGTTCAAGGCACATTCTTCTTGAAGTCACAATTAGGATCCAGCAGCGTAAGCAAACAAGTTCATTCTCCAAAGGGCAAGAGCAGAATAAGTTCCGTTATAGGTCTGATGAAAGTCTTTACAGTCCCTTGTTTTGAAACCTTCACCTCCACCTTGCGTACCTTACCGTCATCACTAGGAACGCTCTTTACAATAAGTCCCATGGGCCATTCGATTCTTTCAGCTTGCTGGTCCTTAAGCAGAACAAGATCTCCAACTTGCATGTTAGGGTTCAGGCGTTGCCATTTCCTGCGTCCTTGCAGAGTAGAAAGATACTCCATCTTCCAACGATTCCAGAAGCAGTTGGCGAGGTGTTGTACTCGCTTCCACTGGTCATAGCACAGATTTTCTGCTTTAAAGTTTCCAGATGGAGCAGGAACAGACCCAAGCTTCTGGGTAAGAAGAGAAGCTGGGTTAAGGATAGTTGGGGACTCAGGCTCTTTGGACACTGGAACAAGTGGTCTTGAATTAATTATGGCAGATGCTTCTGCCAGGAATGTGGTTAGAACCATGTGGGTAAGTCTTGTGGAGTTCAAGTCCATAAGCATAGAGTCCAATATTTTACGTGTGATGCCTATCATTCTCTCCCATGAGCCACCCATGTGGGAAGAATGAGGAGGATTGAAAATCCATGTACAGCCTTTTTCAGCTAAAAGGTCTTGGATTGGCCTAGAGTTGAGCTGTAACTCTCGACAGGCTCCAACGAAATTAGTTCCACAGTCAGATCTTAGTGTCTTGACTGGTCCTCTGATGGCTAGGAATCGTCTTAGAGCGTTGATGAAACTTGAGGCATCCATAGATTCTATTACTTCAATGTGTACTGCACGCATACTCATGCAATTGAACAGCACTGCCCATCGTTTGATATTTTCTTGGCCACCTCAAATTCTGCGGGCTGTTACTATCCATGGAAAAAGACGTACAGACCAACATGAGTGAAAGGTGGGTCAGTACTTAACCTGTCAGCTGGCAAATCTGACATTTGTTGTTGCTGATGTTTCCCTCTCAGTTTGTGGCACTGAACACAGCTGTGCAGTGTAGCTGTGATCTGTCTTTTTGCTCCTATAATCCAAAGGCCTGCAGCTCTTATGGCACCCTCTGTGAAGTGTCTAACTTGGTGCTTAACCTCTTCATGGTAGTGCCGTATGAGCAAAGTGGTGATGTGATGGCGTGCAGGTATAATGATAGGATTCTGTTCTTGCTCACTCAACTCAGCCTTGTTTAAACGTCCACCAACCCTTAGCATACCATCTTTGTCAACAAATGGATTCAGGTTGGCAATTGGACTGTTTTTTGCAATATCCCTCTTGTCACGGTTACATTTAATTTCTGAGCCAAAGACACTCTGTTGTACACTGTGTATTATGATCAGTTCACCTTCAGCCATGTCTTTTGCAGAAAGAAGCTTTTGGCACACGTGCCAGCCTTGACAGTGAGCATCTGTGGGCTTTGTGTGAAAGCAATCTGCATTATGAACTAACCTTGCGATGGTGCGTACAAGCCTTCTCCACTTGGAGAATCGTTCAAAGCGCTGACAGCCCAAGACGAGTCTTTGTTCAGTTCTGGTGACAAGGGTTTTAATTTCAGGATGAATCTCTGGATCCTTGTCAGGTTCTAGAAGACTGAAGACATTGGCTGTGGTTTCTTCTGGATGATATAGCAGGAATTCAAGAGTCTGTTAACCAAGAAGTATTTGCAAAGACACTTGCAGACACTGGCCTGGTGGCATGATCTGTGGGGTTAATTTCAGATAGAACATAATGCCATTGTTCAGGTTTAGATGATTTTCTGATTCTCGCTACACGGTTGCTGACATAGACGTAGAAACGTTTAGTCTGGTTGTATATGTAGCCCAGAACAACTTTGCTGTCTGTGTAGAATTTGATGTCATCTATCTGAATGTCTAGCTCATGCAGTATGAAGTCTGCTATTTCTACAGCTAGCACAGTCCCACAAAGTTCAAGCCTGGGAATCATGTGTTCAGGCTTAGGTGCTAACTTAGCTTTCCCAAACAGAAACCATATGTGGGCTTGATTAGAAGAATCTCTTACCTTGAGGTAAGCGATAGCTGCTATGGCCTCAGTAGATGCATCTGAGAAGATGTGAAGCTCTTTCCTTTGACTTGAAGCAAGGGAGGCAGAAGTGTAGCAGCGTGGTATACAGATTCCATCTAAGGCATGTAGAGATTGTTTCCAGGACTCCCACTTTGAAAGCTGGTCCATTGGTAGTGGAGCATCCCAATCTTTAATAGTCTCTGAGAGCTGTCTAAGTAGGGATTTACCTTGTATGGTGATGGGAGCTACGAATCCCAATGGATCGTATAGACTGTTCACCACTGACAAAACACCACGTTTGGTAAATAGCTTGTCTGCAGAGCTGACTTGAAAGCCGAAGGTATCTTTTAATAAGTCCTACCGTAGGCCCAGACTTCTTTGTACAGGTGGTATGTCCATTCCCAGATTTAAGTCTTTAAACCCTGTGGCATGATTGCCAGGTTGAAAGGCTTTCATAACAGCAACACTATTTGAGGCAATCTTGTGTATTCTGAGGTTGGCCTCAGAAAGCATACCTTGTGTCCTTCGGAGCAGGTCTATAGCTTCTTCATCTGTAGGTAAAGATTTAAGTTCATCGTCCACATAGAAGTCTCTCTCAACAAAGTGTCGACCATCCACGCCATACTCCTTTTCTCCAACAAGGGCAATCCTTCGTAAACCGTATGTTGCAACAGCGGGTGAGGGACTATTTCCGAAGACGTGTACCTTCATGCGGTATTCAATCATCTCATTGTCCATGTTATTGTCACGGTGCCACAGAAAGCTTAGGAAGTTCCTATGGTCTTCACGTACAATAAAGCAATGAAACATTTGTTCAATGTCAGCAGTTATGGCAACTGGCTCTCTTCTAAACCTCATAAGTACACCTACAAGGTTGTTGGTTAGGTTCGGACCAGCGAGAAGAACATCATTCAGGAATACACCTTGATGCTTGGCACTGGAGTCGAATACTACCCTGATTTGCTTTGGCTTACGTGGATGATACACTCCGAAGAAAGGCAGGTACCAGCACTCATCATGTTTTTGAAGTGGTGAAGCTGGTTCTGCGTGATCATTGTCAAAGATCCTTTTCATAAAGGCGATGAAATGGTCCTTCATTTCAGGCCTGTTCTTTAGAGTTCACTGAAGTGAGTTGAATCTGGATAGAGCCTGTTCACGATTGGTTGGGAGTTTATCCTTTGTAGCACGAAGAGGTAATGGTGCAACCTAGCTGTTAGACTCATCCTGGAAGAATTCTTTGTCCATTATTTTGATGAACTCTCTGTCTTCAACTGACAAGGCTATTTTGTTGTCATCGCTTGTAGTACAAAACACTGTGGTACCTAGGTTGTCATCACAAAGGTTAGGAGTGACATCAGGTACTTGGATGTTTACTTAATTATGGCGAGGGCAAGGTTTGAAGTGGGATGCACGTCCATTTCCTAACATGTAATGCCGTGTACACACGATCAGTTTTACAGATGAAAACAGTCCGATGGACTTTTCTCATCGGACAAACCGATCGTGTATGGGCCCCATCTGTCTTTTTTCCATCGGTGAGAAAAAATAGAACATGTTTTAAATTTATCCGAGGGGAAAAAAACTATAGCAAATTCCGATCGTCTGTGTGGAACTCCATCGGACAAAAAACCCACGCATGCTCAGAATCAAGTCGACGCATGTTCAGAAGCATTGAACTTAATTTTTCTCGGCTTGTCGGAGTGTTTTATGTCACAGCGTTTGGGACGGTCGGATTTTTGATTGATGGTGTGTAGGCAAGACTGATGGAAGTCAGCTTCATCAGATTTCTGATGGAAAATCCATCGGATTAGAATCCATAGGAAATCCGATCGTGTGTACAGGGCTTAAGTTTTGAAGGAGTGGATCTCGGATGGCGTACGCATTCCATCCAAGCATACATCGCCCATGATTACCCAGCCTAGATCAAGTTTTTGTGCGTAAGGGGCATTATCAGGTCCATTGCACTGCTTGCGTACTTTATGTACTCTGAGAATGTCTTTTCCTAGCAAGACCAAGATTTTAGCATTCATGTCCATTGCAGGAATCTCATTAACAAGGTGCCTTAAGTGAGGATGGTGATATGCAGCCTCTGGAGTAGGAATTTCTTTCCTTTCGTCTGGTATCTGGTCACACTCAACTAATGTTGGTAGGGGTATGCCCTCTCCTTTATTGATATGAGAGACCATGAACCCATCGGCCCTTCTGCCGAAGGTCTCTTCACGACCAGAACAGGTTCTGAGAGTGTACGGTGATGCATGTCCCTCTATACCAAAGATCTCAAAGAATTTAGGCTTAACCAGGGATCTGTTGCTCTGTTCATCTATTATGGCATACATCCTAATAGCTTCCTCAGGTTGGCCCTTTGGGTATACCTTGACTAGACATATCTTAGCACAGCATTTGTGATTCAAGCCTTCTCCACAGACTTCTGTGCATGAAGAGGAAACATTAGCTGTGGCTGGAGCAAGACCTTGTTGCTCCCCGCCATGATTTGAGACAGGGCTGGAGGTAGAAGGTAGCTTGAGCAAATCAAGTTCATCCTTGGTAGTAAGATTAAGATCAGCAATAGCAGCTTTGAAGTTTGATCTCTAGGCCCTGTAGCTCTCTGGACAGTCATCAAACCTAGAGAGGGTAGTGTTAATGAGCTCACGGCGTATCACATATCTGGCAAAGTCATTCAAGTCTGATCTCTCACTCTTTGGTGCCCAAGTAACTTGTGGAACCCCTCGGGTGTGAAAGTTCTTTGGTGAAGTAGGGTGAGGTTTACCAGGATAAAATTATGTTACAAAAGCGTTTAACTGTGGTGTAATCCCTGAGATTTGTGCTGGCTGTGGCTTGAGCTGTGGCTTGTTATTGGAAGTCACCTTGTTGTCAGCTAGAGGAGATGTGGTTTGCTGCATAGATGCACTTGTGTTGTAGACTTGAAGAGGCTCAGGCATTTGGAGCTGAGAGGTCTCTGTGTTGAGAGTCAGAACAGTGTTGTTAGTAGGATGTACAGGAGATGACTCTGTATCATTGAAAGCATTATGCTTTAGTACATATTCACTGGTGCATTCAATTGGGTCTTGCAGTTCTGAGAGTGTACGGTGATGCATGTCCCTCTATACCAAAGATCTCACAGAATTTAGGCTTAACCAGGGATCTGTTGCTCTGTTCATCTATAGTGTTGAGCGAACCCGAACTGTAAAGTTCGGGTCCGTACCGAACTTTAGCTTTTTCCCGAACCCGAACCCGGACTTTGCGCAAAAGTCGGGGTTCGGGTTCGGCAATCTAATTACGCAGTTAGAAATGCTTCAGGGGCCAGCCAATCACCTTTTGATTAGCTGGTGTGCCCTTAGAAGCCATCATAGCCATGCCTACTAATGGCATGGCTGTGATTGGTCAGTGCAACATGTGACCCAGCTTTTATATAAGCTAGAGGCACACAGCACACACGTCACTCTGCTTCAGAATAGATAGGGAGAGGATCTTGTCTGCTGGTGCTGCTTTTAGGGAGAGATAGAAAAATACATGAGTTAGTCCTGATTCTGGAATCTGAGGGAAAAGATAGAGAGACAGTGTAGTGTAAGGCCAGGTTCCTGTTTTTTGCTTTTAGGGAGAGAGATATATTATATAGGAATAGGAGTCCAGATTCAGATATAACTCAGAGATCTGCATAGGTTTACCTGTTTGTGTTGCAGTGCAGTCTTTTTACACTGCTATGAGCCCAGTGTCAGAGAAAATCGACCTTTTATCTGCAAGCTCAGTGCACCAGCACTGCATATATTACGTTGAGAGATACACCGTTTCCATCCTGTGGGTGTATTCTGCTCTTGGAACTTTATTGTGCTCTTTTCCAAAAGACCCATTAAGGGCAAAAAAAATAAAAAAATTCCATTTTATTTTGCTCGTGCAAAAAAAGACCCGTTTAGGGCAAAAAAAGACATAAAAAAATTTGCACTTTAATGTACGCTTGCAAAAAGACCCATTTAGGGCCACATTTAGGGCCACAAAAATATTTTGCAGTGTGTTATACATATGTGGAGGCGTGTGAAATAAACCATTTCTATATATTTGTCTTCTACTGTGCTACACTAAAAAAACAAATTTTTTTTTTGAATAGCATTTTCTGCAGTTCTGTAGCTGTGCGATTCAGCGGTTACGTACTGTGGTTGTGTTGTGGTCTTCCAAAAAACGCCATTTAGGGCCACAAAAAATATTTTGCAGTGTGTTATACATATGTGGAGGTGTGTGAAATAAACAATTTCTAAATAGTTTTCTTCTACTGTGCTATACTAAAAAAACAACATTTTTTTTAATAGCATTTTCTGTAGTTCTGTAGCTGTGCGATTCAGCGGTTACGTACTGTGGGTGTATTGTGGTCTTCCAAAAAACGCCATTTAGGGCCACAAAAAATATTTTGCAGTGTGTTATACATATGTGGAGGTGTGTGAAATAAACAATTTCTAAATAGTTTTCTTCTACTGTGCTATACTAAAAAAACAACATTTTTTTTGAATAGCATTTTCTGCAGTTCTGTAGCTGTGCGATTCAGCGGTTACGTACTGTGGGTGTATTGTGGTCTTCCAAAAAACGCCATTTAGGGCCACAAAAAATATTTTGCAGTGTGTTATACATATGTGGAGGTGTGTTAAATAAACAATTTCTAAATAGTTTTCTTCTACTGTGCTATGCTAAAAAAAAAACATTTTTTTTTAATAGCAATTTCTGCAGTTCTGTAGCTGTGCGATTCAGCGGTTTCGTACTGTGGGTGTGTTGCGGTCTTCCAAAAAACGCCATTTAGGGCCACAAAAAATATTTTGCAGTGTGTTATACATATGTGGAGGTGTGTGAAATAAACAATTTATATATAGTTTTCTTCTACTGTGCTATACTAAAAAAACAAAATTTTTTTTGAATAGCATTTTCTGCAGTTCTGTAGCTGTGCGATTCAGCGGTTACGTACTGTGGGTGTGTTGTGGTCTTCCAAAAAACGCCATTTAGGGCCACAAAAAATATTTTGCAGTGTGTTATACATATGTGGAGGTGTGTGAAATAAACAATTTATATATAGTTTTCTTCTACTGTGCTATACTAAAAAAACAAAAATTTTTTGGAATAGCATTTTCTGCAGTTCTGTAGCTGTGCGATTCAGCGGTTACGTACTGTGGGTGTGTTGTGGTCTTCCAAAAAACGGCATTTAGGGCCACAAAAAATAACAGGGTGGACACTATTCGATGGGGGACAGAATTCGACACATCACTGGCCTTACCCAGCCATTGTTGTATTTTTGAACCAGTGTTGGCTACCTCGTCCTCCTCCACCGCCGCTTCCACCTACACAGCCACATCCACCGCCACCTCAACCTCCTACTCCATATGGACCTCTTCCTCCTAGGTCAAGATTATAATTTTTATTTTATTTTTTTGTAGCGCACAGATCCTTTCCCCCTTACCTGCCTTTATGTTGTTGGCTCCTCGCAGGAGGGAGAAAGGCACACCGCACTACCAGCCCGTACCCTCCTATATAAAGAGGTTGAGCGGTGTACTTGACGGGCCGTGTCCACAGCCGGAGTCAAAACTCCTCCAGAGGATGATTCTCACCTCTACTGTAGGTAGAGGCAAGTCCTTTAATTCCCAGTAAAGTCAATGTCCACACCAGCTGAAATTACAACTCTTATTCTCTCATGGCAAAATAAACTCTACTCGGATACAAAAGGTTAGAGCAAAGAAACAGGACAGCTTAAGGTGTGGAGGAGGTCCAGGCACAAACGTAGCACATTCACTTCACTGCTTAGGTTTCTCAAACAGTTTTAGGTGCACGGTCTCTGCCACAGACCTTGAGGTTAGTCTCTGCCACAGACCGGGTGTACAAGGCCCCTGCCACGGACCTGGAGAACTTTGGTCTCTGCCACAGACCAGGGTGTATAAGGCCCCTGCCACGGGCCGGGTGAATAAGGCCTCTGATACAGTCAAGATGACCTTGAGCTTCTCCTTCTACGAACCTAGCCCATATCAAGGGGAAGGCATCTCTCCAGGGAGTCAACAGACCCTTCCTTCACCGTGACTCCCGCATCGGTCCATCAGAATGATCCTCCCTTCCCTGGAACATGGTCCCCTACACGAGGCGGCACCCTAAGACTCCTCGACCCTTAGCGGACTCCAGACGAAGGCTCTGGACTCCAGGCTTTACTCCCGCATCTAGGCCTCCATACCCAGGGCAGCAGGAACTACAGGATAGTACCTCACCCCGGGCTAAAGGTACCCGAGATGGAACAGGAACACATGCACCCAGGCCGAAGGCACCTGGGCGTGGACCCCACTGGACATCAGCCCCCAGGCCAAAGGTCTGCCCCTTTTATATGCTCTCCCGGCATGCACAGCAGGTTCCCCGCCCCGCTGTACTACTGCCAAGAGGGGACACAAAAGGCACAGCACTGTATCGGCGGTTCAACCCTAGCCTACCATGGCAGTGCCACCTGTAAGCCGCAGGGAACTGCACACCAATACTGTCCCCCGAGGACAAAATGGTCCATGAATCCTACAGAATTAGGGTGTTTGAGCCTATTTACCACTCAAACACTTCCCTTAAATTTAGTACCCCGCTACATTTTTATTTCAAAGTATTTTATTTTCCCACTAGCTTATCCATTAAATTGAATAATTTATTCCAGAAAGGGCGTTTTCTGGGGCATTCCCACCATATGTGTGGCATCGTGCCGTTGAGTTTCTGAGGTTCTTAATGACTTCCCGTACCTCTTCTGCTGAAAAGGGGGACTCCAGCATATTTTTTTATTTTTTTATTTTTTTTATGTTATTTTAAGTTATTTCCCTATCCACATTTGTTTGCAGAGCACTTGCCATGCTCTTAACAACATTTTACTGCCATTTGCAGCCCTCTAGCCCTTTCCATTACTTTTTTAGAGCCTTTTTAGTCCTTAGAAGTCCGGGACCCCATTGACTTCAATGGGGTTCGGGTTCGGGTTCGGGTTAAAGTTCGGTCCCGAACCCGAACTTTTTTCCGAAGTTCGGCCGAACCCGTCGAACCCGAACATCCAGGTGTCCGCTCAACTCTATTCATCTATTATGGCATACATCCTAATAGCTTCCTCAGGTTTAGGTATACCTTGACTCAGGGGTGGATCCAGGGGGGGCAACAGGGCAATTGCCCCCCCCGAGACCATCTGTCACACTCACTTGCTTGCTCTGTTTTTTTTTTGCGCCTGATCTCCCAGAATTTGGGGACCCGGTACTGGCCGGCCGTAGGTCCCCTGGACCCCAAACGTGGCACACATGTAGCCCCATGTCTCCTCTACAAGTGTGAAAAGTTTGGTGTCTGGGGGACCTACGGCCGGGGAGTACTGATTTTTTAAAGCCGGGCACCCCTTCCATTGACTCCAATGTTAAACGGTCATTTCTCCGGTGACTTTGCGGATCCGGTACTGGCCGGTCGTAGGTCCCCTGGACCCCAAACTTGGCACACATATAGCTCCGTGTCTCCTCTATAAGTTGAATAGCTTGGTGTCTGGGAGACCTACGGTCGGGGAGAACCGATTTTTCAAAGCCGGGCACTCCTTCCATAGACTCCCATGTTAAACATCAGTCTAGTCATGGGCACAGTGAAGCATGGGCACAGTGAGGCATGGGCACAGTGAGGCAAAGTGAGGCACAGTGAGGCATACAGATGGACCGGCCAAACCATTGACACCATTTCCTGCTTCTTGTGGAGCGCACGCTATTCAGCAGCGCTCGTGGAAGTTGATACTGAGTGCCTGCTTCTACCATCCTGTGCTTTGTAAGTCTAGTTAACGGGCTAGACTGGGCCAGTAACTTCTCATTTGTTCTCCCGTGCATTTGAACCTCACTCTACTAGTTTCCAGTAAGTCATTTTTATTTGGATTTTGTGTTTATCTGAGCTCATCATTCTTGTCCTTGGAAGTAAGCACCTTCTACTAATGGTGAGTGGATCGTTTGACTATAATCCATCTGAGCTTGTGACATCTGCAGGACTTTTTATGATCATTTGCTGCCTATTTATTTTGCACTTATTTTTTCACAATTTGCAAGAAGATTTATACATTGACTATTTGTTTTTCACATTGAGATATTATTGCACATTCCCTGTTTTTTTCTTGTGTGTTTTTTGCTAGCGCTATAGTTAAATTCACGTTTTCACATACAGATGGACACCCTAGGCTCATACTCGAGCCAATACGTTTTCCCAGTTTTTTGGGGTAAAATTAGGTGCCTCGGCTTATATTTGGGTCGGCTTATACTCAAGTATATACAGTACTTGTTCTGCGGCTGCCGCTGCCTCTCTGAGTTTCTCTCTCAGTTTCTCACATCAGCCGATCAGCGGCGCAGAGAGAGAGACTCGTCTAATGTAGTTACGCAGCGCACTGACACGATACCAGGAGCGGAGGAGGAGGTGGGTGGAGCCTCTTCCCTGCACTCGTTGCTAACGCCTGGGCCGCTTGGTGTCTAGCAACGAGTGACGTCAGTGAGTCACGTCGGGCCACTCTGCGAGCAGGTGCGATAGCGTGCGGCTCCACAGACGGGTAAGAAAGCGGGTGGCTCCACTTGCGGCGCGGTTTGTGGGCGGGCGGCGCAGTTCGTGGGCAGACCGTACTGCTCAGTGTGTTGGCAGCGCAGGTGAGAGTGAGAGAGCAGGCTCAGTGTGGCAGCTGGCCAATCAGCTAGCCGGGAGCGGGGGAGCAGAGAGATGAGATCATCTCTCCCCGCCCGTGCCTGCCCTGCATTCCTGCATTCCTGCAGTGACTTCCGCCCTCACTGTGCAGGCAGCAGAGAGATTACATTATCTCTCTGCTGCCTGACTCTGGGAGTCTGGGACACAGCAAGAGACAACCAAAACTACACCTTAGCAGGAAAATTAGTGACAATCCGCAAGGTGTGGCAGGCGACGTGGCAAGTGACAATCCACAAATTGTGGCAGGTGACTTGGTAAATGACAATCTGCATCTGGTGGCAGGCAAGTGAAAATCAGCAAGGTGTGGCAGGTGACATGGCAAGTGACAATCCGCAAGGTGTGTCAGGTGACGTGGCAAATGACAATCTGCATCTGGTGGCAGGCAAGTGTCAATCAGTAAGGTGTGGCAGGTGACGTGGCAAGTGACAATCCACAACGTGTGGCAAGTGACACGCTCAGGGCTCCCACTAATTGCAGGCGACGGTGGCAAGTGACACACTGGGGACTCCCACTGATTCTGCATTGAACTATTTAATTTTATATTACAATGTAATAATATAAATAATGCGCTTCAATCATCCTGACACCATAACAACCTTGGTGCCGGGATGATTGAAGCGCCGACACCAGCTATTTCTCCGATAAATTTCCCACAAAAAAAACATATTTTTTGGCAGTGCCCCTCCCAAGAAAAGACTCTGGATCCGCCCCTGCCTTGACTAGACATATCTTAGCACAGAATTTGTGATTCAAGCCTTCTCCACAGACTTCTGTGCATGAAGAGGAAACATTAGCTGTGGCTGGAGCAAGACCTTGTTGCTCCCCGCCATGATTTGAGACAGGGCTGGAGGTAGAAGGCTGCTGTGAATTGTCTGAGGGTGGACCCGGATGCATGACTGTAACATGTCTGTCGCTACTGCATTCTGTGCACTTGATGACAACTTTACAGTCTTTAGCAAAATGTCCATAACAAGCACAGTATCTGTAGCATATTCCAAGTTTCTGAAGAATCTCCCTGCGCTCTTATAACGTCTTTGCCCTGAGCCCTTGTAACGTCTTTTCCCTGAGCCCACGACATTTCTTTAGGTGGTGAGGCTTCTTGTGAATAGGACGCTGACGATTAGGGTCTTTATCTCTGTCGCCCGAATCACTCTGGTGAGCAGGAGAGGATACAGGTGGTGTGATGTCTGTCCTTTTAACAGATATTGCTCTATTAAAGTCTCTACGTTTAGCTGCTGTGTTATCATAACTTGATGAAGATGATGAAGCAGGCAAGTTAGCTTCACTGAAGCTGAAGCTGGGATCGTTTCTCATCCAGGATTGATCACTGATGAACCTGCAGAAATATGCGAATGGAGGAAAAGATACGTTATAGTCTCTTTTGTACCTTGAGCCCAGATGTGCCCATTTCTCTTGCAGGCCGTATGGCAGTTTAGACACCACTGGATTGACACCATGAGCAGTGTCCAGAAAGCTTAGTCCAGGTAGACGTGGGTCTGTCTTTGCCAACTCTAGCTCCATGAGAAGGTCACTCAGATCTTGAAGCTTGCAATAGTCTTTGTTCCCTATTTTTGGGAAGTTTTGCAGTCTCTTGAATAGAGCACTCTCTATGGCTTCAAAGCTACCATAGGCTTGCTCAAGTCTTGCCCATGCAGCAACAAGACCTGCATCTGGGTTGTCAACATACACTGTTCTCAGTCTTTTAACATGATCTGCAGATTCTGGCCCCAGCCACTTTATGAGCAAATCAAGTTCATCCTTGGTAGTAAGATTAAGATCAGCAATAGCAGCTTTGAAGTTTGATCTCCAGGCCCTGTAGCTCTCTGGACAGTCATCAAACCTAGAGAGGGTAGTGTTAATGAGCTCACGGCGTATCATATATCTGGCAAAGTCATTCAAGTCTGATCTCTCACTCTTTGGTGCCCAAGTAACTTGTGGAACCCCTCGGGTGTGAAAGTTCTTTGGTGAAGTAGGGTGAGGTTTACCAGGATAAAATTATGTTACAAAAGCGTTTAACTGTGGTGTAATCCCTGAGGCTTGTGCTGGCTGTGGCTTGAGCTGCGGCTTGTTATTGGAGGTCACCTTGTTGTCAGCTAGATGAGATGTGGTTTGCTGCATAGATGCACTTGTGTTGTAGACTTGAAGAGGCTCAGGTATTTGGAGCTGAGAGGTCTCTGTGTTGAGAGTCAGAACAGTGTTGTTAGTAGGATTTACAGGAGATGACTCTGTATCATTGCAAGCATTATGCTTTAGTACATATTCACTGGTGCGTTCAATTGGGTCTTGCAGTTCCGCTGGGATGGAACAGTCTGAGTTAGCACTTTCTCCCATCACTTGTTCAAGGACCCTCAGCCTTGCTAGGGCAGCTGCTTCCTCCTTTGCCATTTGCATAACCTTTATTTGGGAATCTGCCTCTGCTTGGTGAGCTTCCATCTCTGCTTGGTAAGCTACCATCTTTGCTTGACGAGCTGCCCTTTGTGTTTCTATTTCTGCTTCCTTTCTGGTAAAGGAGCTTTGCACTTTATTTTCTTCCAGACGTGCAATGTTGAGCTTCTGGAGTGTGAGGATCTGGAAGTACGTGCAGTGTGCTTGGTTGATGTGGATCTGTGAGATCTGGTCTCCTGCAGCTGAGCAATGCGGAGTTCTGCCTTATGCTGAGCATTTTGCACTAAGAGATCCCTTTGTCGGTTTAGTGCATCAGCCCTGGTCAGTTCTGCTCAAGAGTCCTCTATAATACAGTCCTGCAAGAAAGCTGCGTACTTTGCAAACAGCCGCTGGTAGCGTTCATACGCGACAGATAAGCGATCTATAGATCTCTTAGTTTAGCTGGTTGATCATTAAAGTGGAACGAAAAACTGACATGCAGTGTGAGGTTCTGTCCCATAAGTCTGACAGATTGTTGGAGAGCTCATTTCTAGTGGTTTCATAGTTTTCTCTGAGTTTCTGTGTTGGTTTCATTGCACGTTTGGGTCTTACACTCTGTTCGGCAATATCTGCAGAATCTGCTCCCTGTACATCTGCGGGTTCAGAGGCATGATGAATCTGCGTTGGTTCAGCCACAAAAAGGTCCTCAGAGTCTTGTCTAGACATTTTTCACGTTTTTGCAAAAAATGGTACTGTCTCTTTAAGAAGACGAACAGCAGCTTAGACAGGTGGGTTAACACAGTTCAATGCAGAGAACAGTTTTTAACATTCACATGAGGTGCAGTAAGCTTGTGCGACCATGTGTTTTCACAAGATGGCGGATGGCGCTGAGCTTGATTGCAGATAAGGCACACACATATACACAGCATGCTGTAGGAATTCTATACATCTTTTAACTATTCTGACTCTGATTGTTGTAAGCGACTTATCCCTTGTGAGACCTCTATGCCTGGCCTGTATAAGCAGATATGATCACTGAGGACAATCCTTATCAGATAGCTTGAACTCACCAATACCGATTCTATTCACAGAAGTGCTTTAATCCAAAACATCAGAATACATCAGATGACAGGTTACAGCAGATGAACAGGTTGTAGTATTGTGCGGTCAAAAGATGATACTTGTCTGTAGTTTACAATGCAGAATACATGTGCCCATGTTACATGTGGCCTGTTAAGCTGTCTCCATTAAACAGGAAGTACAAACTCAGAAAGAAGGGTGGAGCATACACAGAAAGGAAGTGTGTCATAGATCAGACAAGACATGTAAATTAAATGCATTACCATAAAAGGTCACTAGATGGCAGCATGTAAACTAAACATAAATGTCCATAGAAAATGGTTATGAGAAACAATATATATATACTGTATATATAACAAATCTATGCCCATTGGGCGGCACATGCATGCTTTACAAAACAAGTGTCATGCAGTTAGGTTTAAGTCTACTTTAGTTCTCCCTTTTATACTTGCAAGCAAGGGTCCAACTGAAAAAGAAGAACCTTGTTTTTCCTAAAAGCTCCAGAAATAAAATTCTTGTACTGGTTTAGGAAGTCATTTATTTTTTCTATCCGTGGATTTACCGTATATACTCCAGTATAGTATAAGCCGAGGTACCTAATTTTACCACAAAAAACTGGGAAAACTTATTGACTCGAGTATAAGCCGAGGGTGAGAATGCAGCAGCTACTGTAAGCGGAAAAGAGGGTCAACAATGCCCATTTGCAGCTTCACTGTGCCCATTGCAACCTCACTGTGCCATACCTCACTGTGCCCATTGCAGTCTCACTGTGCCATACGGTACTCACTGTGCCCATTGCAGTCTCACTGTGCCATACGGTACTCACTGTGCCCATTGCAGTATCACTGTGCCATACGGTACTCACTGTGCCCATTGCAGTCCCACTGTGCCATACGGTACTCACTGTGCCCATTGTAGTCTTTTACCATAAGTTTTCCCAGTTTTTTGTGTTAAAATTAGGTACCTTGGCTTATACTCAGGTCGGCTTATACTCGAGTATATACGGTATTATTATCCACTCTGAGTTCACTGGGCTAGGCGCATTTTCAGGCAATTTCAATAACTTTCAACAAGGTTTCTATGACAAGGTTTCAAAAAGGTTTACTAGCCTGCAGTTCCCTCCAAGAGCCACAGTCACAGTGGTTACAATGACACAGTGCACATTGTTGTGGGAGTATGTGCACATGCGTCTACACACAACTGATCCTTTGGGGTTTATTTACTAAAACTGGAGACTGCAAAATCTAGTGCAGCTCTGCATAGAAACCAATCAGCTTCCAGGTTTTTCTGTCAAAGCTTAATTGAACAAGCTGAAGTGAGAAAGCTGATTGGCTATCATGCGCAGCTGCACCAGATTTTGCACTCTCCAGGTATAGTAAATCAACCCCAATTGATCAGTTGTGTGTAGACACATGTTCACATACTCCCACAACAATGTGCACTGCCATTGTAACCACAGTGGCTGTGGCTTTTGGGGGGGACAGTAGGCTAGCCATTTGCCTATTGACTATGAGCCATGGTGTTTGAGGGGGCTCTATTCTTTTGGGGGGGTGTGCCTGGGGGACTCTTGGAGTAGTTTTAGTTCAGATTTAAGTCCATATGTCCCTGAAACACAGACTCTGAGAACTGGAGGACCTGGATACAGATTTGGGGTCTCTGTGTTCTGTTGGCGTATAGACAGCCCAAACCAGCATTGACTGCTTCAACCCCCTCCTAGACTCAGAGACTCAAAACAGATAATTATAATGTGCTTAAAACAACCTGATGCTGGTGTTTCCTGCTATTATGTGTAATCTGTTAATTAAGATGTTTCCCCCAACGTGTGCCTCCTAGGTGTGCATTTCCATTGTTAATTGAGTTAAATGAAGTAATCTTATGTTTCTGTCTGTTTGCTTATACGTCTAGATGTGATTTGTCTTGTTAACTTTACCTCATTACCTAACCATTGTGCAGTCCAGACCACCAGCAGGACCCAGTGTTGTCTGATATCGGAGAAGTGTTCCAGAAGCCAGTTACCATGAAAGCAGAGTTCCAGTGATAAATGCAAGATACATTCGGCCAGTATGGACAACCTGGTTCTGCCCAGAATATGCTGGAATTGAGAGATTCAATCCGCTGAGAGCTCTGGAGAGAGGCTCTCCAAGTGGAGCAAGACTATTATGGAAAGGTCCTCCCTATGCTCACGGATCGGTACTGGCTGGAGCTGGACTTACATATACCATTCCTAGGAGAGGATCCTCAGGAGGAATTGCTGACAGAGCTGGATAGGTTAGTCTAGACCAGTGGTTCTCAACTCCTGTCCTCAGGACCCACTAATAGGCCAGGTTTGCAAGATATCTGAAATACATCACAGGTGATATAATTTTCTGCTCAGTGATTGCAGTATTCTAGTCTGCATCTCCCTAAGGTAATACCAAAAATCTGGCCTGTTAGTGGGTCCTGAGGACAGGAGTTGAGAACCACTGGTCTAGACTGATTTATTCCTGCTCATGATCATTTTCTTTATTAAATCACCCCCACGACCTGTTTCAGAAACTTATTCCAGAGACCATGGTTTCTATATGTGTTCATAATTTTATGCAGAAGGAACCAAATATTAAGAAGGCTCGTAAAATATGCCAGAATACTATTTTTTAGGAAGCAGTTTTGAAAGTTAACTAAAAATGTTTCCAGACATTAACTAATTAATTTCTCCATAATCACACTTCAGGTTGGAGAAATGTGATAATTAAATGTTTCATTTAATGTTTAATTCACTCTGTCATATTTTGTACAAAACCAGCATGCTAAATGCGTGTTTCAAAGCCTTGTTTTATATAATTTTAATGTATGTTTGTAACACCTTCATAATCTCTAAATCATACCAAATTTTTCAGAAATAGTTTCATTCATAGAGTTCTATTTTTTTTTATTCAATAAAGGTTTAGCAACAAGCAGCATTCATCAATACAGGCAGATCATATTCATGCGTACATTTGTAAATTCAGATAACAAACCCAGATATTTTCCAGCAATCTAACATTTAACATGGCACCTAAACATCCACTTTTTAATATTTATTTCTCATCCAAAAAAATTAATAATAAAAAATAAAATAAATAAATATATATATATATATATATATATATATATATATATATATATAGGTAGGGCTCTTTTCACTGCTGAGAATAAACAGCAGGGCATTTTTTTCTCTTCTCCCTCCAGAGAGGAAGATAAAGAACTGAGCACTGATTGGCTGGAGAATTTTTATTGGCTACCGGGCCTTTTTAGCCCCACCACTGCCCAAGACAGCATAGGAGGCCAGTGATTAGCTGCAGCACTACTCAGGAAGAGAAAAAACAGCTGTGCAATAACTGCTAGGAGCTCCCGGGACTGCTGGGAGGTTTTGTTCCTAGGAGAATAATCGCACCCAATAAAGAAAATTGTGGAACTAAAGGTCCCAGAAATAAGTTCTGGGGAGAAAGGGGGAAAAGGAGGGGAAGCCCAGGGCTTGGGACTCAATGTCACAGGAAAAGAAGGTATCAACAGTGCTGTGCAACCACAATTGTACTGTTAGCCCCATGGATTTTGCAGAGGATGGTGATGCAGTGGAATACTAATGCTATTTCCTGTATGTTGGATTTTGGACCGATCCATTGCACCTGCCAAAGATCACCACTGTTGTCAGAACTGTGCTATGGAGTGGAGGAATTAAGTGACTTAGTGAGCCGCAGGATAGGACATCCAAGCTTGGAGCGCCAATAGCTTCACTCTAGAACATCACTATCAGACCAGAGTGGACTCCATTGCTATAAAAATCTCACATGAAACAGTTTATCAATGGTACTGGGTTATAAACACTCATGAGAGATAGCAGGCTACAATGTGGACTTCTGAGTGTTGAGAGGCAACTGTCCATCCTCTTGTTACGCTCCTCCAAAAAGGACAGCACCACCATAATTTGGGATTCAGTTTGGGAACTTCCCCCTATTACCGTTGAGATAACAATAACACCTTGTTCAGAGCACTCAAACAACATTTTGGGCCCCAATGCTTGACATGGTTAGGTGTACCACTGGCCAATGGGAGGGGTTAAAGGAGTCTGAGACTTTTAGTCTCTGAATGAGTAAAACTCCTATTTAGAGCACCTGTGTAGATCAGGACATAGGTGGTGTGGATTTTATCCCCTTGAGTCAGGATTTGGGTACCCGGTTATGATGTGTTCAGTAATACTTGGCTGACAGATTTCTATCAGTGTAACATATAATTTTACTTTGTTTGTATCCGTTTACAGTTGCTGCCATTATTGTTGCTTTGCTGGGTGTGTGGCCAAAAATAAATATTATTTTTTTCCAGCCTTCATGCATCAGAGGTTGTGGCACTGGCAGAAGGGATGTTGTCACTGGAAAAGGTAAGAACCTACATAGTCATTTATGAAAACTAGACCAAACTAACAGTTATTGGTGGCAGGATTATTACCAAAAATACAGTAGGGGTTGATTTACTAAACCTGGATTGTACAAGATCTGGTGCAACTGTGCATCGTAGCTTCTACTATAAAAGCTTATGGATATTGAAATGTAATATAAGATGTTCTGGATTAATGTAATATGATTTTCAATATGATACTTGATTGAGTTATGCAGAATTGTGCTTAGTTGGAACGAAAATGAAATCTGTGTGATTTAGGAGCCTTGTTGCAAAGTGCGACATTATAAAGTGATGAATAGTAGTAATATATGGTATATGTAGGGGACCCAGACACATGCAATTTCATCAGTTATAATTACATTTAATAAAGTTTTAAAATATTAGATCATGAACTGCAGTTTTAGATGTAGTAAGCAACCAGGTTTTTAGCCTACATTCTAATACCAATACTGTAAAATAAAAAGTTAACTCAACCCCTTTTTTCTCAAGTTTTAAAAATTAGGGTCACACTGTCGAATCAAGCAAAAAATTATAATAGCAAATAGGACTTCCAAGTATGAGAATTCATTATCCCAAGTGAGTGTGGTAAGAAAGTTAAAGCAGAAATGTTTTGCTTTGTTATCTAATTATTACAGAAAGTGTTCCTTTTCCCTCAAGCGGTTGATCAGTATTGATCACTGGTAATTAAACAGAATATGCTCCTTTTAGCTAAATTATTCAACATGCCAGAAAATGTATAAGATATTTTTATAATGCGTTACCATATACTCTGCATGTCAAATAACATATATACTATCATAATCAGTATACACTTTTGATCACCTAATACATATTCAAGGCCAAGAAGTGGTTTGTATACTGTAGCCATTATTAAAAGTATACGATGCTACATTAAATGTGCATTATCCAATGAATGTACATTCTGAAACAAAGGATTAGTGAAGTATATACACTGCCAAACAACTTACATGCTGCTTCTCTTATTTCCATCATCTCCTGCCCCAAAGCTGCAGAAGATGTTAATATGGGAGATGGGTAACAAACAGTGGGGGTTATTTACGAAAGGCAAATCCACTTTGCACTACAAGTGCAAACTACAAGTGCAAAGTGCACTTGAAATTGCATTGAAAGTGCACTTGGAAGTGCAGTCGCTGTAAATCTGAGGGGTAGATCTGAAATGAGGGGAAGCTCTGCTGATTTTATCATCCAATCATGTGCAAGCTAAAATGCTGATTTTTATTTTCCTTACATGTCCCCCTCAGATCTACAGCGACTGCATTTGCAAGTGCACTTTCAGTAGTTTGCACTTGTAGTGCAAAGTGGATTTGCCTTCGTAAATACCCCCCCCCCCAATATACTTTTAAGGCATAGCTAAACCCAAGAAGAAACATATAACATTTTGCAGCTTACCATTATTTAGATGTGAAGGCTACATTAGTTTACATTTTTTCAAGTTAAAACTTAAATTTAATCTGCTTATATGTTGCCTTCCCCGGTTACTCCTTTCCCCTCTTATCAATATTTCAAATACATTTTTAAATAAAACTCTTCACATTTTTATTACATACCTTATTTTAGATCTAGTGACATCATCACCGGGTTGCTGTGCTTTTCTATTCAATACAAGCAGATCATGGCTGGGGCAGGAGCTGGCAGGGTTCTGTACATAACTTTCTAAAAAAAATTGCCTCAGTACTGCTTTGAAGAGCCCTTAGCCCTGATGCAAGCAGTGGGGTGGCTCACATTGCCATGATAGATGGATGTCAGTGTTTGGGAGTGGGTGTTCCCAGGTAGGCTGTATTTACATATAAACAAAAAAGAAAAGAGGTAAAGGGCATATATGTGTGTGTATAACACACTAGTGTAAACTCAAGAACATTGTGTACCCAATGTGGGTAGTGTCACTCTAGTCAGAAAATACTGCATATAAACAATAAAACAGGTTATCCTTATCAAGGCTGAAAGGAACCGGAGGACGATGTCTCTTTTCCTGATTGGAGGATGTTATCGCCTAGCCCTTTGCTTCCCAGCCTTACTGCTCCTGGACCATATCTTTCATTTATTAGATTACAGTTTCTTTAATAATGATGACACAGAATAACGCATGTAAATACAGCCTATAAACAAAAAAACAGGTTATCCTTATCAAGGCTGAAAGGAACCGGAGGACCAAATGAGTGACACAGTATGCAATGTATGAGAAATTGAAAAACATAATAGTTTATTAATAACTAAAAACTAACAAGAAACTCCACAATGGGAGGTTGGAGATGGAGATACTGAAAATTTGACTGAAAACAACAACCACAAACACCAGCATCAAAAAGTGTCTCTGGGTGTGACCACTAACAATACACAGCACAAGACAAGACACACTACAATGGGATACAAATAAACAATCGTCTGGACGCCAAAAATCTGTACATGGATGAGCATGCCACGACACAGGTAGTATGTAATGACTATCAATAGTATAATGAGGCATGGGCATCCATGTAGAGGTCCCTGGGAAGCTCGAGCCCACAGATAAGGGAAATGGGGATGGGAAGGGAAATAATGGGAAGGGAAGGGGAGGGAATGGGAAAACTAATGAGCCTCACCTCAAGAGAAAACTGAATATAATTAAAGAGAACCTCAGTAGAGTCAATGTAGATATATAATGTGGAAAGTATAATGCACCACATGAACGTTGCACCACAAAAAAAGTTCAATTGCTGGAGTATGGAGAACCAAATATGTCCATGGTTATTTCTTGGTAAGGGATAATGCCTCAATCGGGAATGACAAGGTGGAATAAAAAAACAGACCGTGATACACCTGGTTACTGTAGGTAGCAGCTTGCAGGTATATTACTGCAGTATGTAATAACCCTGGTGTATGTCCTACATATGGATGTGTAATGGCAACATAAGGCTCAGCGGTGTCCACTGTTGATGGTCTCCTCAGTGTCATTAAAAGCAGGTAAACAGTCATACAATACCCTTCCCAGTAGATTTGTGGCACTGGCAGGTCCATCCATCCATCCACCCACCCACCGATGTCTCCTGTCATTGCACTCTGGTTGGCATCAATGTGGTTCAATGCATGTGTTTCCCTTCACAGAGAGTGCGGCAGAGCCCCGGGATATACTACAGTCGGATCCTCACAGTTTCTCGTGCCTCACGAGGGCTTGTTTCCGGGATGCGATGGAGAGGTGGCATCACGTGCCGCTGGTGACATCAACGCGTTTCGCAAGGTGGACTCACGTAGCTTCGTCTGGACGTACGGGCGGGCCTCTGACTGTTCCTTATGACGGCTTGACGCCTCAGAAGGTAACCGCCCCGTTTAGAGTATTTAAAGGAACAAGGTGCATTTGGTCCGATACTTAATGATCATTGGCTTTGTTCCTAACCTAAATGTTTTAAATATCATGGCCCAAAGTAAAAGAATATGAACCTATACATATACAAATTATGGGGAGTGTAAAGGGGAGGAAAGAGATTATGGAAAGGAGGGGGAAGGAGAGAAGGATGGAACATATGAAACATATGGGAAGGACACACATAATGTTATTTACATATATAGCATATATACTCGCCATCGTGCAGACACATGTGAACACACATATATGGAGCCCTGTGGAGCCACTGTGTATGAAGACACATATATACATAGCAAGGCATTAACAATGTATGTCAAGTACTGTATCTCATACAGACAGTCAAAGAGCATCTAAGCAAGTAAATATATGTATATATATGTGTCTATCAACTGTCCATACACAACATGAACATCTCATTAGAGAGATCATGTAATTAGACATTTGTACATAGAAAGATCCCCCCCAGGTACCCATGCACATTTGCAGGCTCCATATATATGTGTTCACACAGGGGAGGGCTGGGCCAGGGGGCAGGGTGGCATTGTCTACCAGGCCATCCTAACTTATGTTCAAAATGGCCGGCAGCCGCTGCCCGCTACCATTTTCTTTTTCAATCTGGTCTAGGAAGTCGGGCCGGGGGCATGGCCATGGTGGCCGACCACTAGCTGTTGCATTCCGGGAGTTGTAGTCCCGCACTCAAGCTTCTGGTGGGTGGAAAACACAGCAGCGCAGAGGAAACTACAACTCCCTGGGAGCAGATTCTTGGAAGCAGGCAGAGGCAGGGCGTGCCAGGGAGTCGGGACGCAGGGCTGCAGGGCTGGGCGCTGGCTGCAACTTGACCCCAGGATCAGGAGCGTTACCCCCCAGGAGACCGTGGCGTGCAAGGACCTGCTGAGCTGAGATCGCTGAGATGAGAGACCCTGACACCCCTAGCTGACCCCCCATCTCCCCCCATACACCCCATGTAACCTGCCCCAGTAATCAGGCTGCATTGATGGGCACTGGAGTTGGCTACACTGATGGGCACTGGTGAGGCTGCATTGAAAAACCAGGTGGGCCATGGATGGTGAGCTGATTTGGCGGTTCAATGGGCCATTTGACTGGACTTGCCCCCCAGGCCTAAGGCCACCAGCCCTCCCCTGTGTTCACATGTGTCTGCACGATGGCAAGTATATATGCTATATCACATTGATGCCAACCAGAGTGCAATGACAGAAGACATCGGTGGATGGATGGATGGACGGTAACCTGCCAGTGCCACAAATCTACTGAGAAGGGTATCGTATGACTGTTTACCTGCTCTTAATGACACTGAGGAGACCATCAACAGTAGACACCGCTGAGCCTTATGTTGCCATCCATATGTAGGACATACACCAGGGTTATTACATACTGCAGCAATATACCTGCAAGCTGCTACCTGCACTATCTACAGAAACCAGGTGTATCACAGTCCGTTTTTTTATTCCACCTTGTCATTCCTGATTGAGGCATTATCCCTTACCAAAAAATAACCATGGACATATTTGGATCTCCACACTCCAGCAATTGAGCTTTTTTTTGTGGTGCAACGTTCATATGGGGCATTTTACCTTTCACATTATATATCTACATTGACTCTACTGAGGTTCTCTTTAATTCTATTCAGTTTTCTCTTGAGGCCCATTAGTTTTCCCATTCCCTCCCCTTCCCTTCCCCTTATTTCCCTTCCAATCCCCATTTCCCTTATCTGTGGGCTTGAGCTTCCCAGGGACCTCTACATGGATGCCCATGCCTCGTTATACTATTGATAGTCATTACATACGACCTGTGTCGTGGCATGCTCACCCATGTACAGATTTTTGGCGTCCGGACGATTGTTTATTTGTATCCCATTATAGTGTGTCTTGTCTTGTGCTGTGTATTCTTAGTGGTCACACCCAGAGACACTTTTTGATGCTGGTGTTTGTGGTTGTTGTTTTCAGTCGAATTTTCAGTATCTCCATCTCCAACCTTCCATTGTGGAGTTTCTTGTTAGTTTTTAATTTTTAATAAACTATTATGATTTTCAATTTTTCATACATTGCATACTGTGTCACTCATTTGGTCCTTCGGTTCCTTTCAGCCTTGATAAGGATAACCTGTTTTTTTGTTTATAGGCTGTATTTACATGCGTTATTCTGTGTCATCATTATTAAAGAAACTGTAATCTAATAAATGAAAGATATGGTCCAGGAGCAGTAAGGCTGGGAAGCAAAGGGCTAGGCGATAACATCCTCCAATCAGGAAAAGAGACATCGTTTATCTGCCTTGCTGCATCTTTTAGGCTTTTAGCTAGGAGTGGGCAGTGAAGTTTGAGTAAGAAATTTCAGAATAGGAGAGGAGCCTCTACAGCTGTGCAAGACTGAAGGTAAGGCTGAAGTTCAACTTTATAAACATTTAGCGAGTACAAATGTAGAGCACCCCCTTAAGGGCTGCATGTCAATTTGGATCCCTTAGTCTGCACAGCCAGGCACACAAAATTTCCACAGTCACTCAGAGTCAGAGAACAGTTTGTGACTGTTTTTTTTTTGTTTTATTGAGGGTAATAAACTTGGATGGGGATAGGGGTATTATGGGATGCCCACTTTACTTCCAATCAAACGTCAGGGACACTTTTCCTCTATACAGTCTATATACACTCCTCTGTTTCCTCCAGCACTCACTTGCTTGCAGAAATCCAGCTGTGTCACTTTGTTACAGTTTTTGCAGGCAGGCAGCCCCTGTACTTGAAAATAGGGTGACACAGCTCATACCTTTCCAGCACTCACTGTGGTCACTTATCCCAGCACCATCTCTTCAGGCACTGCCAGCTTGACCGGCTGCAGCTGCCCCTTTCACTAACCCTCCTGGCTAACTTCTCCACAGACCTCCGAGACTGACACTCTCTCTCTCCACAGTCCTCCCAGACTGATCACTCAGGAGATCTCCCAGTTCTGCTCACCTGCTTGTGCTGTCCTCTCACTTGCTCCCATGCCTCCAGGAAAGGATTCCCCCATGTGTTGTAGAAGGTCCCTCCAGCACCTGAGGCCCCCCCCCCCCAGACTGGGGGGCACCCTCAAGGGCCACTGACAGCCTCCTCAGCACTCCATCTCCATTCTCCACCCGAATGCCCCTGCTGGCATGACTCATGCCCATTTATGAGGTGCCTACCCTCTTCCAGACCCTTTTTGCTGGGAATTAGTCGAGGACCTCATAAATATGCCAAGCAGCTCCTTTTGGTCTCCACCCACTACATCTCAAAACAGGGGGAAGCATGAGAGAAACTGCTTGCTATGTCATCCAGCCTCCCCGAGTCACTCAGCCAGACCAATTTTCCTACACTAACAAAACCTACTTATACCTAGCACACTAGCTAGTGGGTGCAACACAAAAATATATTTATTGTTACTGTTAGAAATGTGTTGTCACTTTTTGTAAAATGAACTGGAAGCAAAAACCATTGTATCTTTCTTGCGTAAACTACTATCCCCAATATGGCCCAAACTATTTACAGTGATAGCAAAGCTGGAGTTAGGCTTTAAACATAACTTGTGGTGGTCCAAAAAAAATTTAGACCTGAAACTGGAAGGCATTGGATAAAAATCTAAAGGCGTCAGAAAAAAAAAGTTCTGGGAAAGTATTGAGTTTGCCTCCACAAAGACTGGTTCTGCACATTATACTGTGTCTACAAAAGATGTTTCCTTTCTCTTTAAGCATATCTATTTTGAATATAAAAATTACACCTTATGTTCCATAGTGGCAAATCTAAACCGATGTAAGGTATTTTTACATCTCACGGGTAGAACAAGGTATTTTATTGGAAGTGCTCATAATTTTCACCTAATTCCTTCCAGGAATGCCATGGCTACAAGTGAATACCACACTCAAAACTCCAATTAATCATTTCAACAACATTTTACATATTTTTTTTGCATTTCTTAGAAAAGCTTGAATAAATCTGGGTAATTGGTTCCTGACAGAAACCAAAGTGCTGGGTTATCTAGGCTAAATAACAGGGTTACAAGATTAGATGAGTCACTAGTTATTAGGTTGTTGTTTTTTCATTTCTGTTGGCAATGTAAACCACCTTGGCTGCTTCAATAAATGTTTTTAGATCTAATTGAAAGAAAATATTCTGCCTCTATTTAATCTGGGCTCTGCTGAGTTTGTTCCCAGAAACTTAGAAAACAGCCAACAGTCTTATATTCTGCATTATGTAAGGAGAACAGGGGAACACCTGTCACTAAAGCCCCGTACACACGATCGGATAACCTATGGATTTTCGTCCGATGGATTTCTCCATCGGAAATCCGATTAAACAGTTTTTTCTTGGCCACACACCATCAGTCAAAAAACCGACCGTTCCAAACGCGGTGACGTAAAACACTCCGATGAGCCGAGAAAAATGAAGTTTAATGCTTCTGAGCATGCGTCAACTTGATTCTGAGCATGCGTGGGTTTTTTAACCGATGGACTTGCCCATAGACGATCGGAAATTCCCATCGGTTTTTTATCCATCGGAAAATTTTAAAACAAGTTATATTTTTTACAACCGATGGAAAAAAGACCGATGGGTACCATACACGATCGGTTGGTCTGATGAAAACTATCCATCGGACGGTTTTCATCAGTCAAACCCATCGTGTGTACGGGGCTTCAGTCTCCAGGGAATATGTGTAATAATAAAGATTTTTAATCACTCTCTATACTTTATTTCCTAGTACACTGAAGGCAATCTAGGAATCAGTCATGGAGTTATGCAACATTCTACCCCATTAGTTAAAAGCCCAGGGCAGAGCCAGAATAATGAGAATGCAGGTATTGTTTGGCTTTTTAACAGGCTAGGTCATTACACTAGTGTGTCTATTAAAGCCCACCTAAAGTGAAAGTCAATGGAAAAAAATGTTGGTATTCATTTTTACATTTTATGTGAATTCTAGCAGTTCCAGAATACATTGTGATGTATTGAGGTGTTGACTTGTATTTACCAGTTTCTAGGCATGTCTATTTTCAAACTAAGTCCGGGGCTGATAGCTGAATGGCAGGGCGGGGCTATGGCTATGTCAATGGTTGCCAGGAAGCTCTACGTCACTGACCTCCTAACAACCAGCCTAAGTATGAAGTTATCACATTAGTAGTAGTAATACCGCTGCTAAGTGTTTTGCTTTCTGTTGCAGCCAGAGGTTGGACGGGTGAACACCCCTCGTAGTTTGCTTGTACACCAAATGCTGAACAGGCAAAGTTTGGACCAAATTTAACTTTGGTCTGAACCCGAAACTCATCCCTAGTCACCAGAATAGGAAAAAAAAAATCCTCCAATGAGAACATAGATACAAACAAAAAAACATTTACAAGTGTATCCAAGGAAAAATTTGGCTGGCGTTTAAGATCAATAAAGTTCAGTGAAAGACTGAATTTTTATCTGCTTCCACCATTGACAGATATGTCATGCTAAGAATGTTTAGTGTCTTAAAGTGTATCTAAATAAAAAGCTTTTAATTGTATATTTGGATTAATTTCGGAAGGATTACAGTCTCTGTATGTATTTCAATTAGGGAGATGTATCTTCACCGTTTGTTCTGGTGACCATTGTCATGGTGAATATTCCATTGGGCACAATCTGTCCAGTAAAATCACTTTGGAGAGATATTCTCTCACTAAAGCAAGACAGGAATTTAAAGAAAAATCTCCCCATTGGGACAAAATATTTAAAGATGGTAACAAGTTAGGGCAAAAATTACTGCTTCAGTAAATCAGTCCAAATATATTAGACTAATAGTATGTCTGTAATGAAAGGAACTTTTTCCTACCTACCTACCTGCCTTCTAGATTGGACACCAAAATAAATATCCTTTGCAAGTAGCAGCATATTGAATAAATAATACTGTATATACTCGAGTATAAGCCGACCCGAATATAAACTGAGGCACCTAATTTTACCACAAAAAATGGGAAAACTTATTGACTCGAGTATAAGCCTAGGGTGTCCACCTGCATGCCTCACTGTGCCTCACTTTGCCTCACTGTGTCCATGTGCATGCCTCACTGTGCCCATGACTCACTGTGCCCATGCCTCACTGTGCCCATGCCTCACAGTGTCCATGACTAGACTGACATTTAACATGGGAGTCTAGGGAAGGGGTTCCCGGGTTTGAAAAATCGTTGCTCCCCGGCCGTAGGTCCCCCAGACAACAAAATTTGCACGCTTATAGAGGAGAAATGGGGCTACATGTGTGCTAAGTTTCGGGTCCAGGGAACCTACAACCGGCCGGTACTGGGTCCCCAAATTCACCAGAGAAAGTACAGTTTAACATGAGAGTCTATGGAAGGGGTGCCCGGTTTTGAAAAATCGGTGCTCCCCGGCCATAGGTCTCCCGGACAACAAACTTTGCACTCTTGTAGAGAAAGAGTGGGGCTACATGTGTGCCAAGGTTGTGGCCAGTACCGCATCCCCAAAGTCCAGGAGATCAGGCGAAAATGGTGACTTGAGTATAAGCCAAGGGGGGCACTTTCAGCACAAAAAACTGTGCTGAAAACACCGCCGTGAATCACGGCATGAAAAAAAATGAGAAACGAGGGAACGGCTTGTTCCCCCACACACGACCGTTTTTCCCGTCATTTTTTTCTTTGACGAGAAAAACGACCGTCTGTGGGCTCCGCGGCAGTGTCTCCCTATGGGAAAACTGCCGCGGAAAAAAATGATGGAAAAAACGATGAGAAAATTTAGAACATGTTCTAATTTTTCTCGTCGTTTTTCCTGCCGTTTTTCTCAACGAGAAAAACGGCATAAAGCCCACAGACGATCGTTTTTCTCGGCGAAAAAAAAAAATGTCATTTTTCCCGACGGGAAAAATGATCGTGTGTACGCGGCATTATACTCGAGTATATACGGTAAACTATAGAGATCGTGAACTTGATCAAATTATGAAGTTATATTAATTTTGGAAACCACTTGCAACAAAAATGTGCATCCCCTCTCAACTAAACAATTTTCAGTTATAATCCAAAGAACTAAAGACAGGTGCTGCGAATCATCCACAAATCAACACAAAATAACTCATACAAAAACAATGGATACATGTTAGACATGTGCATTCGTTTTCGTCCGAATGCATTTTCGTCCGAATTTCGGGGATTTTCACGTTCGTTTTAACAAACGATAGCGAATGTGATGAGTCCGAAATCCAAAAGATCCGATATAAAAAATGCGTTATTTTAATTTCGTTGCGACAACAGTTCGATATAGATAGAAGATTCAACATGACGGTGACAATAGCGATCTGTGTCTATCGAATCTGCGGTTGAATATGCTTAACCTAACTCTATTAGTCTGAGATTATTCGACATAGTGAGAAAAGATTCAACATTATAGAGACATGAAGATTAGACGAAGCAGCTAAAAACATACGATCGCCACGAGCGGACATTTATGGTCAAATGCTCCGCCCATCGGCTATAGAAGAATTCTAATGTTGGTTGACTAGTAATAATAATAAATAAATATAATTATTGCTAGTCATTCAACATTAGAATTCTACTATAGCTTGTGGGTGGAGCATTCGACCGGAAATGTATGATTGCGGCGTCATACACTTTAGCTGCTTCATCGAATCTTCTTAGAACATTCGACAGACACCATAAGCCTTCAATGACAGATTCAACCTTAATTAATTCTGATTTTCGGACGAATGCATTTTTTAAAGAAACAAAATAAATAAAAACGAATTTCGGAAGTAACTAAATAATAAGTAACTAAAACAAAATTCCGAAACAAAATATTTCAGTGTGCACATGTCTAATACATGTTATAATGTGATATACCTATGTTAATTTTTTTTTTAAATAAAATAAAGCTTTTTGTTCAAACAGTGTCAATTTATCCATGTAAAGTTAAAATAAAACTAAAGCTGGATACACACTATACAAATTTTGTTTGATTTTCTTTAGATTAACCTTCTACTATGTAGTGTAAGGGCCTGCCCGATTGCATACAAATTGAAAGTGTTTAGGTGTGACCTCCATATTATATGGTTTTAGTAAGTCTAAAGGAAAAAAATCGAAAAAATCGAAATCTAAATCTAAAAAATCTATTCAGCAAACAGCGCAAAATGGACACTTTTTGATAAATACGTTTTATTTTAACTTTGCACAGATAAATGGACACTGAACAAAAAGATTTTTTTTTATTTCGTTTTATATAGGTATTTAAAATTGTGTCATATATCCACTGTTTTTGTATGAGTTATATTGTGTTGATTTGTGGGTAGCAGCATATGGAAATCTGTAGAATCGTCTTGTCGTATAACGGTACTAAATCAATCCTTGTTATCACTTAAATCCCCATTGTGCTATTGTGTGCCACTTATAATCTGAAACTTTTAAGTACTATTATAACACAAGTCAATTGTATCATTAATAAGCTATTCAGTGCAGTATTTTCAAACCTTTCTCGCCAGGCAAACTAAACCAATTTGTTCAACTTTTGCCACTGCTGTGCAGAAATGGTATCACATCAACATAATATAGTGCTGTGATATCGACTGTAATAAATAGCTGTCTCAAGGTATACATATTTTAGCAGGATGATACAATGACTGAAAGTTTACTTTTCTGCTTGAGCAAACAATCAGATGTCAGGAGGTAATTTAGGGATATCTGGAAAGGATTCTGAGTCAGTATCCTTGTTAAAGAACCAAAACTCAGCATTCTAATTAAGATTGCGTGACATGATGCACTTCATAGCCGCTCTCCAATGAATACTTAAGTATCAACCTTCAGACCTTAAATGACTTTTTCAGTTTTTGTAAATATGGACATTTAAGGCTGATGCCTTGTACACACGTTTGGAATTTTCGATGGAAAAAGTCAGACGGACATTTTGTATCGGATATTCTGACCATGTGTATGCCCCATTGGACTTTTTCCATCGGAAATTCCGAGGAATTCTGTCGGAGGTAGAAATTTCTCATGTTCTCTTTTTCTCAGACGGAAAAAATTTCTATCGGAAGTTCAGTTCGTCTGTATGGAACTCCGACGGAGAAAAAAACAGGCATGCTCAGAATCAAGTCGACGCATGTTCGGAAGCACTGAACTTCATTTTTCTCGGCTCATCGTAGTGTTGTACGTCACCGCATTCTTGATTCCGATCATGTGTACAGGACATTAATTCTATACAAGCAGCTAAATAGTTGAAATACATCCTGTATATGGGAATTTTTTTAACTGCAAAAAGGTTTGCAATTTTGTGCAGCCAATTTTGTGATCCAGGCCAGTGTTTCTCAACTCCAGTCCTCAAGGCGCCCCAACAGGTCATGTTTTCAGGCTTTCCATTATTATGCACAGGTGATTTGATCAGTTTCACTGCCTTAGTAATTACCACAGCTGTTCCATCTGAGGGAAATCCTGAAAACATGACCTGTTGGGGCGCCTTGAGGACTGGAGTTGAGAAACACTGATCCAGGCACTCCTGACTGACAACACAGCCAAAAGTTCAACCTCAACTGTAGCAGCAGCACAGCTTGATAAAGAATGATAACATCATACTCCAAGATTGGTTCAGACTTAGTTCATTGAATTTAGGCTATAACGTATTGCAAAATCACATCAGGTGGAATGAAACTTACTCTGAATTGTTACTCACCCAGTTCAACAAAATCAGAAACTGTTTTATAGTTATGATGTAAGCAGGAAAATGCAGGCCTTAACCAATTCAGCTCCAGAGCAATTTTTTTTCTTTGTCATGTACATGTAAAAATTCTAATTTTGGGCAATAAAATTACTTAAACCCCCCGAACATTATATATTTTCTGAAAGCAGAGGCCCTGTAGAATAAAAAAGGTGATAGTTGCAAGTTTTTGTTTCACATAATTTTTGCGCAAATGTTTTTTAAACGTACATTTTCTGGAAAAAAAATAATAAAATGTATTTTAGTGCAAAATCACACCATATAATACCCATTTTTGTTTAAAATATAAAAGATGAGGTTGCATTGAATAAATAGATACCTAACATTCCATGTATTCAAATTATGTGCGCCCCCGATTTTGCCAAAAACTATGGTTCCCAAAAATCACCGTAGGCGACCATTTAAAAGCTGTTATAGGTCATTAATTTGGAGTTAACTAGGAGTTTTTGTGTTAGAATTATTGTTCTCACTCTGACGTTTGTGCCGATATGTCACATGTGTGGTGCAACCGCAGTTTACATACACGTACGTACCCTGGGCTTGCGATTGCACAGGTGTTCGGGGCAACGGGGGTATATTTTTTAAAATTGTATATATTTTATTATCATTTTCTTCCAGTTTCATTGTTTGCAGGTGAGATTGAGGCATGTATTTGCCTTGGTCTCACTGCAGTCTACCCCCCTCCCTCCGCCGGCAGAAGTGTTCCCGGTGGTCAGTGAGCACTGGAAAGCTCGGGAACCACAGTAGGAGGCCGGGCTGGGGTGCAGCGCGGGCAGTTCTGTGAATATAGTGCGCAGCTTGGGAGCTGCCGCATTACTTTCACTTTGAAGCCAGTCACCGGCTCTACAAACCCTAAATCCAAAGAGCTGAACTGGTTAAAAGCACCAAAGTGCAGAGTCTCAGGAGCCACCCAGTATTCACCAGGGCACCTGCAGAATGACTCTCAGGTTGCGGTCCTTGGGTACAGGTCAGTGAAAGCTCTCAGCTAGCAGAAAAAATGCAAACTACAAAGTTTAAAGGCAAGATTTTGATAAAAGACAGACAGGAGGTTTGAGACAGTGGCAGATATGAGCTGTAGTCAAGAGCAAAGCCATGTTACCAACAGGAGTCAGAAATAGAAAACAAGGATCAGAAATAAGGACACAGAACCTGAAGCCTGGGGCATAATAAGGTCTTTGCTCAGGTATTCCAAATTGCTCTGAGCAAGTTAATTGCTTTCTAGGACATGACAACATATGCATCTATGGGCAGCAGGGGTTTCTGTGCTCAGAGCATGCTCACCGTGAGCTGTCAAAAACAGCTTTCAGTCTTTACTAATGATCATAAACTGGTGGACCGGTTCTCGGCAGACCTTCCCACACCCTGGGAGCACATGCCTAGTTAAAGGGATGCTGGGGCAGGAGGGAAAGATTTAAGGTTCACATACAGTTTAGTAAGTGAAACTGGATACACAGTCAATGTTTCTAACTTGGGGGTCCTCTTTGAATTTTCAAGGGCCAGATAAGTAAAGGCATCGCCAGCGGGGGACCCAGATAAAAGTGCTATACTCCCAAATAAGTACGAAGCACAACTTTAATTTAATGCAAATGATGTAGTAGCCGTGCAGAAGTATCTGACATCATTACAAAAAGGGCTATACTAACACATAAATATCTCAGTATTCAGCTTAGTGAAGAACATATTTGAAATCCAACTCTAAACAAAACAATTTTTTGAGTTTAGCATAAAGTGGGCATGGGGTAGAACCCTTGTCGGGCTGTCATTGAACTCTATGTTAAACTTTTGACTCCCTGTCCTGACGATACCCTGCCTTGCATAAAAATGGTCTGTGCAACTGCAAGATAGGAAAAGGTTTTTCTGGTTGGCAAATGCTGTGTGCCTACAGGATGCTTTGATGAAAACCAAGCCTTGGCAATTTCAATATTTCTCAAAGAATTTCTCTTAATTTGTGTTTTACTCATGTTTGAACTGCTTAGAAGCACTTCTAAGTTATTTGTGATAGAAGGAATCCAAAGTTTTTTTTTAAACTTTCATAAAGCACTCAAAAGCTAATATGTTGACTGCCTTGAGTGCAAAATACAGCAATGCTCCACAAATTTTCTCCTAAATCTCAAACCCCTTCTTCTGTGTAGTAACAGGTACAAGAGAGCATCCCACAATGACATGTATGGAACAAATGTTAGATCTTTCCTTCCTAATTACAAAAGGTACAATCACATTCGTCCTGTATAGGTTTGTGTAGCAACTGGTTTAAGTCAGTCACAAAAATATATTTTGATCTTTATTACTTGTTTCAAACTCTTTTAAACATTACTTTTTTTCCATTTTAGTTCAGTTTTATTATGCTCTGTATTTTCATATGCTTTCTTACTGTGGGGTTGCTACTAAATTGTGTCAGTTACTGGAATACCATCATGCTTCATAAATAAAGTTCATTTAGAGGCATGTTTCATATTTTTAGGACAGTTAGTAAGCACAAGAGTCACATGACTCATGTGCCCACGCCTTCCAGCTGTTCCAAAATGACAGCTGAAAGGAGAGTACACATGGAAGAGGAATTTAAAACTGGGTCAATAATATCTGCTCATTAGAGAATCAACCAACAACATTGTTGCCACTATGTTGTCACTAATTCCTAATAAACAAATTGACTCAACATGGACTGAGCCCAACAATGACTTCCAGCACTGAATATAGATGCATTTTGTAGTAGTAAGTCAGATTTGTCTACTATTACTAGAAGTCCATCTCATCTGTGGGTGGCTAGTAGGATTGTAAAAGGGTGAAAGGTGAGACCACGCAACAGCTGCTTGACTCTTCTTTCTGATGCTTTATTATTTTCAAAGTACAACATTGCCTTCTCAAAATAGGCTTTTACTTGTTACCACTTTCGACATAAATGAAAAATTTAGGTTTTTATTCCAAATGCAGGGTGACTGTTTAACTGTATAACTTAAATCCTGGCCACACCAGTAGCATATACTCTGCCTTCTCCCACTGCTCCATTTGCTGCCAAGAGCAAGGGAGGGTTATCTTTGCAACTTGGAGTTTAAGCAGGGTTAATTACTCTCTCTTGGTGACATCATGTGACAGCTCTGGAGCCAAAGCCGTAATTCATCAACTATCACCTGCCACATGGAAGGAAGAGGAGTAAGTCACATGCTACCAATACCTAGAATTGTGGGGTAATTTTTTGTTTCCCTTCGCCAAACAGAGTGGTTGGGGAGCACAGATTTGCTTTAAGGATCTGAGGTAATGAATTCAGCTATGAAATTAATACTCACATCTCACTTCACCAAACGCTTCAGTCCTTTACTTAATGTTGTCCATGTAGCTTCCTTAGCTGACAAACTGATTTTTTTCCTCTTCTGATGAGCTTTTTGGCTTATACTTG
This sequence comes from Rana muscosa, assembly GCA_029206835.1. Lineage (NCBI taxonomy): Eukaryota > Metazoa > Chordata > Amphibia > Anura > Ranidae > Rana > Rana muscosa. The sequence continues at coordinate 755,891,511 of CM055122.1, read as the reverse complement.
CTTACAGCCCTACAGAAGCACATTTCATGCAACGGTATTTGCATTCCTTACTCATTCCTCCACGTAACAGATCAGTACTCTCCTCTTCTTCAGCTGTTCCGCCAAACGTATTTCACAGCAGGCACCTGTCAGCAAAGTGAATCCTTTCTTGGATTACTAACTATAATTCTTCTGTGTTGTCTTAACTGGTAATAACACTGCACATTGCACTGTACTTTGGAGCTGCACAACTGCTTTGTCATTTGCCTCCAAAGCCTTTTTCTAACAGTGTATTTCCACATATCCATAATGGAGCAGGTACACAAGCCTAACCTCTCTAAAGGGCAACATGTTCGCCTGTGTACCCTGGCAAAAAAAAACTGCCCCAGCTGCCAGTGACCAGCTGATGTGAATTCATTCTGTATGAATGGGCAAAAAATAAAATGTTTTTAGACTATTTCCTGAGCTGGTTGAATGTTATTCATTGATTTAAAGCTTAAAAAAAAAGCATTTGGTCACTAGAGTGGGATAAGTATCATAGAAATTATCAAACGCTGTGTGCTGTTTGTTTTACCTAATATCATTCCTGTGAAGAAAAAATATCTGGTGATCCTGCTAGTTAGTTTTCCTCCCTTGTTCCTAGTGGCAACCCTCTGCAGGCTTTCTCTTAAAAACATGCAGATGGTTTGCTGTGTTCAAAGTATCACCTAGTATCAGGAATGCCTGATGTGGTGGTTCTGGCAAGGTGATTGGCAGCTTAAGGGAAGTATAGCCCTCTTTTGATGGGGGGGGGGTGTATGAGAAATGTCTCTCCCCAACAGGATATTGCATAAGAACCAGAAGGTAAAAAAGAGAACCAGAACATTTGCTAATTGGAAGTGCAGGTTTGAAAATAAAGTTGGCATTGCTTCCAGTCAGGACAGGGCCCTTATGAACAGAGGGTATTTCCTTCCCAGAAAATGAATCAGTCATCCAAACAAAAGAAATTGGGAGCAGAAGAACTACTGCCGCCAGCATATAACTGTAGGTGGGTGTCAGCTATTGCTGTTGCTATGCGGTTAACCCCCTACACCCCCCACCCCGGCTTTGGGGGTGGCTTTGTGACTGAGAGCTGCGTGGTGTTTGTGTGCTTGCCCACCTTGTCGACTAACCCCCCACTCCTGCTTCTCCTTTTCCTTGGCAGCTGCAGCTCAGACCACTCAGCAGAAGGAGGAGGATACAGCCTTTGCATTGTACACAGGGACATGTAGTCTGGTGGAAAGTCCGCTGTATTGTGTGAGATGGCTGCTAAAACTACATATCCCAAAGTTAGGAGTCTGAGGAGGAGCTGGAGGGGAGCTTTTGCCAAACTGCCAGGAGAATTTGGGGTTTTCTGACAAGGAGGGCAAAGAGAGTGGGTCTGCTGACAGACTGGAGAGGCTAGACCATGGGGATATGATCCTGTGACTGTGAAAGGACATTTGTGACCATGCTGTATCGGTCACACCTGAAACACTGCCACCAGGAGATCTGAGCGTTCATCTGCCATCGGCTCTCTTTGCTGTTTGACTGAGGCTTTAGAAAAACTGAGGAAGGTCCCTTCTGCAATGGAGGTCTGCAGCTGTGTCCTGGAAACTGGAGAGAGGGTTGCGATATATAACATTACCATTAACATTTTTTTCTCAGAGAATAGGTGCAGGAACCCACCCTCCCCAGTCAACTCCCCGATCTCAGCCCCACCCGCTCCCGCCTACAATCCCACCGCTACTGCCCCCAATCTCACCATTCCTTGGGGAGAAGTAAAATAATGCCAAATAATGGGTGTGGTCAAGGCTCAGAACTGCGTTTCACACACAATTCAAAGTTCAGTTGTGCAGTGTTGAGGAGTGTGTATCACTAAGTGTGCAGAAAAAATATAGCATCCCCATTCACAGCTCAACTCCCACCCCCTCCAGTCAGGGAGGTCACCCTTCACAGGTCACTCTCTCTCACCTTCCCTCCCCATCTGAAGCTCACTGTCTCCCACCTGTCTATAGGTCACCCTCTTCCCCCATCCACAGCTCACCTTTCCTCCCCATTCACAGGTTACCTTCTCTCTCCCCCATCAACAACCAACCTTCCCTCCCCATCCGAAGCTCCCCGTCTCCCCCCATCCACAACTCACCTTCCCTCCCCATCCAAAGCTCAACCTCTCCCCTTTATGTACAGGTCACCTTCTCTTCCCCTCTGTCCACAGGTCATCCTCTCCCCCATTCACAGCTCACGCTTTCCCCCTTGTGTACAGGTCACCTTCTCTTCCCCCCTGTCCACAGGTAATCCTCTCCCCCATTCACAGCTCACCCTCACCCTCTCCCTCCCTATCCACAGGTCACCTTCTCCATCCCCTGTCCACAGGTCATCCTCTCCCTCCCCTGTCCACGGGTCACCTTCTCCCTCCCCTGTCCACAGGTCACCCTCTCCCTCCCCTGTCCACAGGTCACATTCTCCCTCCCCTGTCCACTGGTCACCTTCTCCCTCCCCTGTCCACAGGTCACATAGTTACATAGTTACATAGTTAGTCAGGTTGAAAAAAGACACAAGTCCATCTAGTTCAACCATAAAAAAATAAAAAATAAAATAAAATCCGTACAATCCCATATACCCAATTCTATGTCCACAGGTCACCTTCTTTCTCCTCTGTCCACAGGTCACCCTCTCCCTCCCCTGTCCACAGGTCACCTTCTCCCTCCCCTGTCCACAGGTCACCCTCTCCCTTCACTGTCCACAGGACACCTTCTCCCTCCCCTGTCCACAGGTCACCCTCTCCCTCCCCTGTCCACAGGTCACCTTCTTCCTTCCCTGTCCACAGGTCACCCTCTCCCTCCCCTGTCCATATCTCACCTTCTCCCTCCCCTTTCCACAGGTCACCTTCTCCCTCCCCTTTCCACAGGTCACCTTCTCCCTCCCCTTTCCACAGGTCACTTTCTCCCTCCCATGTCCACAGGTCACCCTCTCCCTCCCCTGTCCACAGGTCACCCTCTCCCTCCCCTGTCCACAGATCACCTTCTCCCTCCCCTGTCCACAGGCCACCTTCTCTCTCCCCTGTCCACATCTCACCTCCCCCCCCACCCCACAGCTCAACCCCCCTTCTCTCCCCCACGTTCCACAGTTTACCTTAGTGTGCACCCTCCCCCACCCAAAACTCACTTTTGTACCCTCTGTCAACATGTCACCTCTGCACCCCCATCCACAGATTATCTATCTGTCCCTCCACATTTCACTTCTGCACCCCTGGCTACAGCTCCCCTTAATCCATAGCTCTCAGCCTCCAATATTTCACCTCTGCACCCCCAGCTCCCCACACAGCTCTCACTGTGCACAATCTTATAATCTCTGACCTCTGCAGAACAACCTCAACATCTCCACAGCTGTCTCTCTGCACAGCCACCCCCCCCCCTTTCCCTTCACAGCTCTCCCCTCTTCAAAGTTTAAAGCTCAGTTTATCATCACAGGATTAGAACGGTGCAGTCGGCTCCTTTCTATAAGGTAGAACAGGCTTTTTTTTCCCCTCAGCCTACTGTGCAGTCTCCTTTGTGCAGCGTCACTTGTCAGATCATCAGTGTACACACAGAACCGAGGAGGACTTTCACAGTGCTTCACTTGGCTCCGTGCTACACAGAGCTGACAGGCAGCAGGGGGGACAGAAGATACCTCTGGAAGACAGTTGCAGCATCTGGATCCGAAGCACTTATCATCAGGTGTGGGGAAGGTGCCCTGGGTGCCGGCGCCAGCACACAGCCAATGGAGGAAGTAATATAGAAGAACTTCCTGCACTGGCTTCAGTGTTGACTGACAGCCTGGAAAGGAGAGGGCTGCTAAAGGTGACGGAACGCCGTTCCGCCGAGTTCCGGCTGAAAAAAAGCCCTGAGTATATAGATGCACATCAGTATAGAACAAATACAAGCGTTATTTAAGAAGATAATAATAATAGTACATCCATCCAATGTACACACAGGTATTATCAGCCAAGGGCTCAATAGGAGTACTGGTTGAATTGTGCACATATACCTGGGTATATGTCATAGAAATCCTGCCAGCTACAGGAGTCCTGGACTTCCTGGTTTCCAACTGCGGGTACGTCCGCACATGCGGGCATGTGCGCGCGCACGCGCGCTGCGGGGGCGCGCGCACGCTCCACAAAGCGCGCCAGAAGGGCTATTTAAACGTATCTGTGACAGACAGTCCCTGCTGTCTGCTCTACAGCGTGTAGTACCCAAAAGACCTGATTCTTAGATTTACCTGCATCTGACCCGGCTTACCTTGACCCTTCCAGTTTCCTGCCTGCATCTGACCACCGGCTTGTTGTGACCACTTTTCTGCCTGATCCTCCAGTACCTTGTTGCCAGCCAGTTTTACCGACCCGGCTTGTCTGACCAATCTCTCCGATGCTGTGTTCCTGGTTCCAGTCCAGTCTGCTTCATCGGTTCCAGTCCAGTTGCTGTGTTCCTGGTTCCAGTCCAGTCTGCTTCATCGGTTCCAGTCTAGTTGCTGTGTTCCTGGTTCCAGTCCAGTCTTCTTCATCGGTTCCAGTCCAGTTGCTGTGTTCCTGGTTCCAGTCCAGTCTGCTTCATCAAGAACAGGCCAGTTGCTGTGTTCCTGGTTCCAGTCCAGTCTGCTTCATCGGTTCCAGTCCAGTTGCTGTGTTCCTGGTTCCAGTCCAGTCTGCTTCATCGGTTCCAGTTCCAGTTGCTGTGTTCCTGATTCCAGTTCAGCCTGCCACTCTGGGTGCCTGGATCCGTCCCAGTCTTCAGGATCTCATCTACCTTGATTCATCCTGCCAGGCACTCGTACCCCTTCTACCTCCATGCCTCCTGTCTTCACTACCAGGGGCCGCTGGTGGAAGCCGTAAGAGAGGCCTCCCTCTGCAGATCCGGGCTCGTCACCGTCAGGTACGTGACAGTAGCAGACAGCCATGTCTGAGCCCGGGCAGGGAGCCTCACCTATGGAGGAACTTTGCCGGCACCTGGCAGGTTTGTCTGAAGCAGTCAAGAGTCTTCAACAAGGCTACACCCACCTGGAAGAGCAAGTGCGGGCCCTCTCCAATCCCTCTGCCGTCCAAGAGGGGCCCCATGCCTCTGCTTCCACAGCCGGGACAGGTTCCTCACCCACAGTGGTCATGCTTCCTCCCGAACCTAAGGTTCCTACACCCAAAATATTTTCCGGGGATCGGAGCAAGTTTAGGGCCTTCCGGAATTCGTGTGAACTGTACTTTGCCCTACAGCCCTGCACCTTTTCTCTAGAGGCCACCAAGGTGGGCTTTGTGGTCTCTTTGCTCTCTGGAGACCCTCAGAGCTGGGCCCACCGTCTCTTGGAACAGAAGGATGTATCACTAAACAGTCTCGCTGCCTTTTTCAATGCCATGGCCCAGCTATACGAAGACCCCCAGCTCTCAGTAACCGCAGAAGCCGCCTTGCGTTCCCTTCAACAAGGACGCAGACCAGCAGAGGACTATGTGGCAGAATTCAGGCGGTGGAGTGCGGATACCAATTGGAATGATGCCGCCCTCCGCCATCAGTTTCGCTTAGGACTTTCTGATTCCTTGAAGGACGAGCTTGCTAGAGTCAGTGTACCACAGACACTCAACCTGTTGATTGACTTAACCATCCAGATTGACCGATGTCTGAGGGAACGGAGGGCTGAGAGGACCACTGGCTTCTCCCGCCCAACCTGGATGCTTCCTCGGGCTCCTAGTCACCTGTACCCGGCTCCTGCTACACCTCCAACCCCCACATCTGACACGCCTGAACCAATGCAGCTCGGAGTCCTTCGTCCATCCCTCGCTCCGGAAGAACGCCAGCGCCGCCGAATGAATAATTTGTGCCTGTACTGCGGGGAACCCGGACATTTCGTTAGAAACTGTCCCCTGAAGCTTCGTAAGTTTCTTTCAGTTTCTTCTAACATGACTAACCTACAAGCCAAAACCACATCTCACCTTGCCCTCTCTGTCTCATTACAGCTCCCAGGAAGGACTCTGCAAGTACCCGCCATTATTGATTCTGGAGCATGCAGCTGCTTTATGGACTCAACCTTTGCCATCAAACACCAAATTCCCCTTCGTACCAAGACCCACGGACTTCGTGTCCATCTGGCTGATGGTTCCGTTATTAAGTCTGGACCTGTGGTCCAGGAGACCACCCCTATACCCGTCACCATCTCTACCACCTCTGGAACCCACCAAGAATACATATGTCTGGACATCATCTCTTCTCCATTGTTTTCCTTGATCCTTGGTATGCCTTGGTTACAAGCCCACAATCCCACTATCAACTGGGCCACAGGAGTAGTTACCTTTCCTTCTTCCTATTGCCAGCAGTCCTGTGGCTCATACGAACCTCCTGAGCCGGCCTCTTTACTATGCATTGAAACAGAAGATGGCACACGTCAATCCATCCCAGAAGTTTACCACGACTTTCTTGACGTATTTAGTAAACAAAGGGCAGAGACTCTACCGACCCATCGGGGCTATGATTGCCCCATCGACCTACTTCCTGGAGCAAAGATTCAGTTCGGTAGAATCTTCGCTTTAACGGAGGTAGAAAAAGGGGCTTTAAAAAATTATGTTGATGAGAACATGCAAAAGGGATTCATCCGCCCTTCCACATCCCCAGCAGGCGCAGGCATCTTTTTTGTAGAGAAAAAGGACCACACCCTTCGACCTTGTGTGGATTACCGTGAACTGAATAAGATTACAGTAAAAAATCGTTACCCTCTCCCCCTGGTACCAGAGCTATTTCAGAGACTGGGGACTGCCACCATCTTTACCAAACTTGATTTCCGCGGAGCCTACAAGTTGATCCGCATCAAAGAAGGGGACGAATGGAAGACCGCCTTCCGTACCCGGTATGGGCATTTTGAGTACTTGGTAATGCCATTCGGGTTGTGTAACGCCCCTGCCACTTTCCAATACTTTATCAACGACGTTCTACGGGACTTCCTAGACCTCTTTGTCATTGTTTATCTCAATGATATACTAATCTTTTCTTCCTCCCTTGATTCTCATCGCAGACATGTCAAGAGTGTGTTGGGTCGGCTCCGCCAGCATGGCCTGTATGCGAAGGCCGAAAAATGTGAGTTCGAGCAGGAGAGTATATCATTTCTGGGGTTAATCATTTCTAGCGAGGGCATCAAAATGGATCCTCAAAAGATTACCGCAATCCTGGACTGGCCAGAACCGGTGGACAAGAAGGGAATCCAACGTTTCGTTGGATTCGCCAACTTCTACCGCAAGTTCATCAGGGGGTTCTCGGCTATTATCGCACCCATCACTCAACTAACCAAACAAGGAACACGTTTTCACTGGTCCCCTGAAGCCCAAAAAGCTTTTGAATGCCTGAAGGCCCTATTTACCTCTGCCTCTATCTTGAAACACCTGGACTCTTCACTGCCATTCGTACTTGAGGTAGACGCCTCCGAAATAGCGGTAGGAGCAATACTGTCCCAAAGACAGGGAATCAAGGCCTTGCTTCATCCAGTAGCTTTCTTCTCTCGCAAGCTATCTGCAGCGGAGAGGAACTACGACGTGGGGATCGGGAGTTACTGGCGATCAAATCTGCATTGGAGGAATGGCGGTACCTGCTGGAGGGCGCGGCTCATCCGATTCTGATATTCACTGACCACAAGAACCTGGAGTACCTGAAGGCCGCGAGAAGATTGAATCCACGGCAAGCCAGGTGGGCACTCTTCTTCTCCCCGTTCTCTTTTCATGTTACTTATCGTCCTGGTGCCAAGAATATTAAACTGACGCCCTGTCTCGGATGTTCCATAAGTCCAAGGAGACTTCTCTGCCTGACACCATCCTTGCCCCCGGAAATTTCCTTCTTCTACAGGAGAACCTGTTCACTCAGATCAAAAAAGCTTCCACTGGGCAGAGACAGTTCTCCGAGCCGGAATTGCAGGTTAAGGAAGGACTATTGTGGTGCCAAGACAGGATCTACGTACCTGAGGGATTGAGAGTAACCACATTAGAACTTTGCCACGACCACGCTCTGGCCGGACATTTTGACGTTGCCAAGACCACTGACCTGGTACAGCGCACCTTCTGGAGGCTTCGAGTACGTGAAGACTGTAGGAGGTTTGTGGATTCTTGTACAACTTGCACCCGAAACAAGGGTTCCAGATCCAAGGCCTGGGGACTACTAAAACCCTTACCTGTTCCAGATAGGCCCTGGAGAATGTTGTCCATCGACTTCATTGTCGAGTTGCCCCCGGCTGAGAACCATACCACCATCTTCGTTATAGTGGACCGTCTGTCCAAGATGGCACACTTCATCCCTATGAAAGGGACTCCCTCAGCTCCTGAAACCGCACAGGTGTTCATCAGAGAAATCGTCAGACTCCACGGGGTACCAGCCAATATTGTTTCCGATCGGGGGGTACAATTTACCTCTCGATTCTGGAGATCCCTTTGCAAAACCTTGAAGATCGAATTATCGTTTTCCTCTGCTTACCACCCACAGACCAACGGACAGACGGAGAGGACGAATCAGACGCTCCAGCAGTACCTGCGATGCTTCTCCTCTTTTGCTCAGGACGACTGGATTTCCCTACTTCCGTTGGCCGAGTTTGCTTATAACAATTCCATTCACTCCGCTACCAGTCAGACTCCTTTCTTTGCAAACTATGGTTTTCACCCTACATTTCTGCCTAATTCCCTTCCTGAGTGTCCTGTGCCTGCAGTCCAGGAAAAGTTTAATTTTTTCTCGGTCAATAACCAGCTTCTACAAGAGACCATGACCAAGACTCAAGAACGCAACAAGACAATCTATGACAAGAAGAGACGGGGTGAATTAGTGTTGGTACCCGGCGACCAAGTATGGCTATCTACCACAAATCTAAGAATGGCATGCCCTTCTAAAAAACTGGGCCCCAAATTTTTACGTCCATTTCCTGTCAAGAGGAAGATTAATGAAGTAGCTTATGAGTTGGAACTTCCTGACTCTCTTAGAATCCATCCAGTCTTCCATGTCTCTCTCCAGAAACCCTCAGTCTCCAATCCGTTCCCAGATCGGAAGCCGGATCACCCTGATCCGATCATTATTGACGGTGAGTAGGAATTCGAAGTAGAAGCTATCATGGACTTCAGGAGAAGAAATAACCAGAATCAATTCCTAATTAAATGGAAGGGCTACGGACTCGAGGAAAACTCATGGGAACCCGAGGAGAATATCCATGCCAGGAGCTTGGTACAGGCTTTCAAGAGGACTCACCCTAGAAGGTTCACCCGGCTGGGCATCCGGAGGCTGCCCCTTGGGGGGGGGCAATGTCATAGAAATCCTGCCAGCTACAGGAGTCCTGGACTTCCTGGTTTCCAACCGCGGGTTATTATATTGTTATTAACCACAATTTTTTGGGATAAAGCACCGCATTACTTTAACTGACAATTGCGCGGTCGTGCGACGCTGTACCCAAATAAAATTTATGTCCTATTTTTCCCACAAAAAGAGCTTTCTTTTGGTGGTATTTTATCACCCCTGTGTTTTTTATTGTATGCACTATAAACAAAAAAAGACTGATAGTTTTGAAAAAAAAAACTATATATTTTACTTTCTGCTATAAAACACATCCAATAAAAAAAATCCCAATAAGGGAATATTGATTGGTTTGCACAAAACTTATAGCATCTACAAACAAGGGATAATTTTATTTATTTATAAAAAAAATTACTAGCAATGGTGCCGATCAGCGACTTATAGCGGGACTGCGATATTGAGGCGGACAAATCGGACACTAACTGACACTTTTGACACTTTTTTGGGGGACCAGTGACACTAATACAGTGATCAGTGCTGAAAAGTATGCACTGTCACTGTACTAATGACACTTGCAGGGAAGCGGTTAACAGCAGGGGCGGTCAAAGGGTTACATGTGTTCCTAGCTAGTGCTTGGTTACTATGTGGGGGAGGTGCTTCTAATAAGGTAAGGCATAAATCCTGCTTATGGAAAATATATATAATAGCGCTAAACTCAGAACAAAAGTTGTGATAAACAACAAAAATTATTATTTCTTTTTTTGGGTCACGGTAAGAAAATATACAAAAATCCACTGATTGAATCAAGTGGGTTAATGGATGGTTAGGGGCAAACCTGTGACATGTAATCAAACATATACCAAAGTTAACACATGTGTATACAAAATAAAATTATAAATATATAAAGTGCCGTCTGATGGTGACGCATTGAAGGCATCAATTCATATGATAAAGAATGTTCTTAGTGATGAAATCCAAACATTTTCTGTGATGAAACACCCGTGCTATAACAAAGTCCAAATCTCCATTGAATTTGACTGAAGACCGGAGTGAAAACCACCACCATAGGCAAGTAATCTGCTTACCAGAACCAGTTGGTCCCCTGTCACGGGGGACCTAAAACCGCATATAAACAATCCCAGCTGGATGGTAATGGCTTCTCTGACCAACTCCTCTCAGCACTTCCACGACATATAGACAATATGAATGCAATTGACATGTAAAGGAAACAGGATGCCTCGCTGGTGTAAAATCTTTGGGTGTTTTTAATAGAATAGACAAATGAATAAACTTACATAAAAGATGAAAAAGGTACAGCCTTAAACTCAAGGTCCCGGCCGGACACCAAAAAGTAAACCCGTCCTATGGAGATCGAGCAGTGAGGGGATGACGTCAGCACGCCGCTCGGTCCGCCCTACGCGTTTCGTGATAGGTCACGTTGTCTCGGGGCACGGGTGGCGTGCTGCGTCACCCCCTCTTATGGGAAAAAAACAGAATGAGCCAAGCCTCGTTCCAGGGAGAGGCGCAGGCGCACCACCAAGCAAAGACCCAAGCCTCCGTCTGGATGTGTCGCCAGAGGAAAACCCCGCCTCGCGGCACAAACACGTCATGCTGCGCCAACGGACCAATGGGATCTCCCTCCGGCAACCCGCGCATTCTCACTCCCCCTAAAGAACGAAGAAAAACAAGAAACAGCTCCCGTCAACACTCCCCTCACACCATCAGCCAATCGCGGTATGAACCTCCCGAGGACCAATCAGGCGAACGGGCGGACGACACTGAAATAATTAGGCATAAAATGCAAAGAGCCTAATATGTGCTAGAAATTGAGATGCCACTCCCAAGAGGCTGGTTCATAAAAACTCCCCCCCTCGAGGGTAGATGGAATGGCAGCAAAAGAAGAAACACACATAGGCATTAACAAAAACATATATGTAAAAACAATTTGTATAAAATTAATGAATAAAAATGTAAACCTTACATATATAAACTTATGCTTGCTGTCAAAAGGTTGTGAATATCATAGCTGACAGACAAATGCACAAGTATGTGGTTCTGTAGGTGCTAGAATGACCTAGAGCCAAGAAACCACAACAAATCCCCCACCTCACTCCTATAATAGACTGGGGGAAAAAAAATTGTTATTAATAACCGGGAGCGACCAATCGGTGGGTGAGTCTCAGACAATCTTAAAAATTTGTCACAAACTGACCCTTGAGAAGTTCCCCCGCATAAACCCAATGTCACCTATATGTATGTGGTAACAAACCACAACCACCAGATGCATAATGGTAAAAACACTCAAAATGAGTGAGATCAATAAAATATGTGGAATAAAATTATAAAACGTAAAATAAAATATATATTAGATATTTTGACCAATTAGACTATACAAGGCAACCAAACAGGTCAATAATGCCCAAAATAAAAAATCAGGGCCGAAAAGCTGGAGCAAAAGAAAGGGGGTTGGGTATCAGTTGACAAACCAAACTGGGTGATGTTACTACAATACCTGAACCGACTAAGAATTATTAATGAAAGCATTAATGTCGGTGTCAACGTTAAGACCATATGGTACATAGGTCCTTAACCGATAAACCCAGGCCATCTCTTGTTTGAATATCTCCCTTACAATTGAGCTACCCCTCCAGTGGGGTCTGTATTTGTCAATGACCACAAATAACATTTTGGAAGGATTTCTCTTGTGTACAAGGTCGTAATGCCTTGAGACAGAGTGTTTATCGAAGCCTTTTCTAATATTAGCTATATGCTCGTTGAGTCTAACCCTCAGTGCCCTCTTGGTCCTCCCCACATATTGGAGGCCGCAAGGGCACTGAATAAGGTAGACCACCCCCTCAGACGAGCAAGTTATGAAATGTTCTACCTCATAAGATCGGCCTGTGCTAGTTGATGTAAACTGGCAGATCTTTCTGTCTTGACAGCTGTTCAGGGAGCAAACCTGACACCTTTTGCATCTATGATATCTCGTGAGGTTTTGCAAAAAAGTCCTGTTCTCCCGTGGGGGATACTGTACACTGGGGGCAACCCAATTGGATAGTGAAGAAACTCCTCTAAAGACAACTGAGGGTCTATCGGGTAAGATGGGTGCTAATAACTGATCGCTCGCTAGCACGTGCCAGTGCTTACAAATCAACCGCTTGATGGTCTGATGTTATGCAGAGAAAGTAGTAATGAATGGAAGTGAGTGACCCCTTCAATTCGTATCTCTTACTCGATCACTCAAGAGGGATGCTCTGTCCATCTCTCTGGTTGATTGAACAAGACGAGATAGGACAGTATGGTCATATCCCTTTTCAAGGAATCTTTTGGAAAGCATTGCTGCTTGATCATCAAACGCTTCTACTTTGGTGCAATTCCGTCGTAGTCTTGTAAACTGACCTTGGGGTATTGCCCTAAGCCATGGAGCATGGTGGCAACTGTTCAGGGGGATATAGGAATTCCTATCCGTCTGTTTAAAAAATGTGGTAGTAACAAAACTATTTTCTACAATGGAAATATTAAGATCCAGAAAATTGACCTTCTCCTGACTGGCCTCAAAAGTGAATTCAATACCTCTGTTGTTAATATTGAGGGACTGCATGAACCCCTGTAGTTCCGATTCACTTCCATCCCACAGGAGGAGGACGTCGTCAATGTACCTGGCCCAGAGCACCACCTCTGGTCTCCGGCAGGCATCCACGACGTCCTCCTCCCACTTGGCCATAAACAAATTGGCCAGATTGGGGGCATATTTAGCCCCCATTGCTACGCCCCTATCCTGGCGATAGAACAGATTGTCGAACCAGAAATAATTATGACTCGCTGCATATTCCAACAGGGTCATAACAAATTTTATCTGGCGAGGGTCCAAGCCAGAACCTCTCACCAAATAGAGTCTAACTGCCTCGAAACCCAGATCATGGGGAAATAATGGTGTAAAGGGAGGTCACATCAGCTGTGACCAACCAAAGACCCAAGGTCAGTTTACAAGACTACAACGGAATTGCACCAAAGTAGAAGCGTTTGATGATCAAGCAGCAATGCTTTCCAAAAGATTCCTTGAAAAGGGATATGACCATACTGTCCTATCTCGTCTTGTTCAATCAACCAGAGAGACGGACAGAGAATCCCTCTTGAGTGATCGAGTAAGAGATACGAATGGAAGGGGTCACTCACTTCCATTCATTACTACCTTCTCCGCACAACATCAGACCATCAATCGGTTGATATGTAAGCACTGGCACGTGCTAGCGAGCGATCAGTTATTAGCACCCATCTTACCCGATAGACCCTCAGTTGTCTTTAGAGGAGTTTCTTCACTATCCAATCGGGTTGCCCCCAGTGTACAGGATCCCCCACGGGAGAACAGGACTTTTTTGCAAAACCTCACGGGATATCATAGATGCAAAAGGTGTCAGGTTTGCTCCCTGAACAGCTGTCAAGACAGAAAGATCTGCCAGTTTACATCAACTAGCACAGGCCGATCTTATGAGGTAGAACCTTTCATAACTTGCTCGTCTGAGGGGGTGGTCTACCTTATTCAGTGCCCTTGCGGCCTCCAATATGTGGGGAGGACCAAGAGGGCACTGAGGGTTAGACTCAACGAGCATATAGCTAATATTAGAAAGGGCTTCGATAAACACTCTGTCTCAAGGCATTACGACCTTGTACACAAGAGAAATCCTTCTAAAACGTTATTTGTGGCCATTAACAAATACAGACCCCACTGGAGGGGTAGCTCAATTGTAAGGGAGATATCCAAACAAGAGATGGCCTGGGTTTATCGGTTAAGGACCTATGTACCATATGGTCTTAACGTTGATACCGACATTAATGCTTTCATTAATAATTCTTAGTCGGTTCAGGTATTGTAGTAACATCACCCAGTTTGGTTTGTCAACTGATGCCCAACCCCCTTTCTTTTGCTCCAGCCTTTCGGCCCTGATTTTTTGTTTTGGGCATTATTGACCAGTTTGGTTGCCTTGTATAGTCTAATTGGTCAAAATATCTAATATATATTTTATTTTACGTTTTATAATTTTATTCCACATATTTTATTGATCTCACTCATTTTGAGTGTTTTTACCATTATGCATCTGGTGGTTGTGGTTTGTTACCACATATATCTAGGTGACATTGGGTTTATGCGGGGGAACTTCTCGGGGGTCAGTTTGTGACGAATTTTTAAGATTGTCTGAGACTCACCCACCGATTGGTCGCTCCCGGTTATTAATAACAATTTTTTTTTTTCCCCAGTCTATTATAGGAGTGAGGTGGGGGATTTGTTGTGGTTTCTTGGCTCTAGGTCATTCTAGCACCTACAGAACCACATACTTGTGCATTTGTCTGTCAGCTATGATATTCACAACCTTTTGACAGCAAGCATAAGTTTATATATGTATGGTTTACATTTTTATTTATTAATTTTATACAAATTGTTTTTACATATATGTTTTTGTTAATGCCTATGTGTCTTTCTTCTTTTGCTGACATTCCATCTACCCTCGAGGGGGGGAGTTTTTATGAACCAGCCTCTTGGGAGTAGCATCTCAATTTCTAGCACATATTAGGCTCTTTGCATTTTATGCCTAATTATTTCAGTGTTGTCCGCCCGTTCGCCTGATTGGTCCTCGCAGGTTCATACCGCGATTGGCTGATGGTGTGAGGGGAGTGTTGACGGGAACTGTTTCTTGTTTTTCTTCGTTCTTTAGGGGGAGTGCGCATGCGCGGGTTGCCGAAGTGAGATCCCATTGGTCCGTTGGCGCAGCATGACGTGTTTGTGCCGCGAGGCGGGGTTTTTCTCTGGCGACACATCCAGACGGAGGCTTGGGTCTTTGCTTGGTGGTGCGCCTGCACCTCTCCCTGGAATGAGGCTTGGCTCGTTCTGTTTTTTTCCCATAAGAGGGGGTGACGCAGGACGCCGCCCGTGCCCCGAGATGACGTGCCCTATCACGAAACGCGTAGGGCGGACCGAGCGGCGTGCTGACGTCATCCCCTCACTGCTCGATCTCCATAGGACGGGTTTACTTTTTGGTGTCCGGCCGGCACCTTGAGTTTAAGGCTGTACCTTTTTCATCTTCTATGTAAGTTTATTCATTTGTCTATTCTATTAAAAACACCCAAAGATTTTACACCAGCGAGGCATCCTGTTTCCTTTACGTGTCAATCGCATTCATATTGCCTACATGCCGTGGAAGTGCTGAGAGGAGATGGTCAGAGAAGCCATTACCATCCAGCTGGGATTGTTTATATGCGGTTTTAGGTCCCCCGTGACAGGGGACCAACTGGTTCTGGTAAGCAGATTACTTGCCTATGGTGGTGGTTTTCACTCCGGTCTTCAGTCAAATTCAATGGAGATTTGGACTTTGTTATAGCACGGGTGTTTCATCACAGGAAATGTTTGGATTTCATCACTAAGAACATTCTTTATCATATGAATTGATGCCTTCAATGCGTCACCATCAGACGGCACTTTATATATTTATAATTTTATTTGGTATACACATGTGTTAACTTTGGTATATGTTTGATTACATGTCACAGGTTTGCCCCTAACGATCCATTAACCCACCTGATTCAATCAGTGGATTTTTGTATATTTGCTTACCGTGACCCAAAAAAAAAAAAAAAATGTTGTTGTTTATCACAACTTTTGTTCTGAGTTTAGCGCTATTATATATATTTTTCCATTGTAGTTTCACTGATTATGTTTTCAGGTTAGTAGCTGCATATAACCAGAACATAGGGAATTGTTTTGTGCAAGCAAATTAATTGCCACTCTTAAAGATCCTATCGCAGTTTCTTTTCTCTTTTTTATAAATCCTGCTTAGCAGAAACACAGGATCATTGTCTTTCCTACTGACAGAACGGGGGTCTGGCTTGTTTACATGGGCAGATCGGCATTCTTCTCATGTACTAATAAATCCCCAATGCTGGTGGACATCAAGTCCGTGGTACACGCTGCTGGGCTCCCACTGTGTGATCAAAGTGGAGCGGGTCACCCGCCTCATGCGCCCCAGACCCAGAAGTGTCAGATCACGTACTAGGTACATGATCTGGCACAGAGCGGCCACCCTGTCGCAGTATATGAGGTGGGCGGTCATAAAGTGGTCTGCGGTCATACTGTAGGTAGATCTTCCAGCTGTTGTCCAACCAGCCTGGAAATGAGCTTCTTACTGGCAGGAACTGTGGTGTGGCACTGGAACTGTGGCAGAACTCAGATTCAACGTATCTACTCTGTGCTTTAGTTCCTTCCTAATAGTTTCTAATCTGACATGCAACTAAACCTCTATGCTAATGATTATGAAGAGGCCATCTGATGCCTAATCTGGCTCTAGTTTAATCTGGTTATGGAGCCCTAAACCACACCTAGCTATAGAATGCCAGATTAAAAGAGACAGGGTTAACTAGAATAATAGGAGCTGCATATAAACTATATTGCAATAAACAGATTCACATGGAATAGGAGCTGCATATAAACTATTTTTCAATAAACAGATTCACCAATATACTGGAAGGTTACCACTACATATACAGCATAGTTGCCAACATTCTAAAAAAATTAGGGTGGGGCATTCATTTATAGACTTGGCCTAGTTGGAGTGGAAAAATGCAGGGCGCGTAATGCCGTGGCGAAAGATGGACGGGGTTTAAACTATGCTAACTATTGGGCATGACTTAAATGGGGTGTGGTTAAATAGAGTCTGAGATGAAAGAGGGGTGGGGGGGGGGAGAAATAGGGATGTAGGGAGAAGGAAGAGAGGGACGGAGGGAGAGAGAAAGAAAGAGAAGGAGGGAGAAAGAGAGAAAGATGGAAAGAGAAAGATATGGAGAAAGAGGGAGGGAGAGAGAAAGAAAGAGAAAAAGAGAGGGAGAAAGAAAGAAAGAAAGGGAGAAAGAGAAATGGAGCGAGAGTGAAACAAAGAAAAAGAGAGTGGAAAGGAAGGAGAGAGTAGGGAAAAAGGAGGGAGGGAGGGAGAGAGAGAGAGAAGGAAGAAAAGAAAGAAGGAAAGTAAGAGGGATGGAGGGACAGCAAGCTCAGGTTCTACACCACAATAGCTATATGTGTATGCCAGAAAGTTTAACAATCAACAGAAAAAGATACTCCAAACACCATCCCCCAGGCATATTTCATCAAATAGATACAAAAGATGGTCAGAGACTACAGACGTGATACAAGAGATGGTCAGAGAGTGTGCGGACATGCTGCAGGAGATGGTCAGAGAGTGTGCAGCCAGGATACAGGAGATGGTCAGAGACTGTGCTAACATGATACAGGAGATTGTCAGAGATTGCGCTAACATGATACAGGAGATGGTCAGAAAGTGTGCAGACATGCTACAGGAGATGGTCAGGAGATGGTCAGAAACTGTGTGAACGTGCTACAGGAGATGGTCAGAGAGTGTGCGGACATGATACAGGAGATGGTCAGAGAGTATGGAGACATGCTACAGGAGATGGTCAGAGAGTGTGCGGACATCCTACAGGAGATAGTCAGAGACTGTGCAGACGTGCTACAAGAGATGGTCACATAGTGTGTGAACATGCTACAGGAGTTGACCAGAGACTGTGCAGACATGTGACAGGAGATGGTCAGAGACATGCTACAAGAGACTGCAGACCTACTAAGAGATGGGGTAAGAGATTATGGACATATTAGAGATGGTCAGAGACTAAGGACACAGCTGACAGCACAGAGAGATGAGTGTACAGAGAAAATGAGGGTGATAATCACATTCAGTCCTGTCCCAGTCGGTCCCTGAACTCCTCCACTCACAGACCAGCCATCTCATTCACCGTCCGGGGGGTGTGCCCTGTTCATTCAGGGCGGCACCATGATGCCATGGTGCACGTGCCCCTTGCCCAAGCCTGAACGGCCAAGCTAGGCCGAGTTTGCCCGAGTTCAAGCGGCTGAGCTAGGCGGAGCTTGCCCGAACCTGAACAGCCGAGCTAGGCTGAGCTTGCCCTAGCTCTAGCAGGGCATATACAGTTCTAAAGTCAGCCTGCGGCCATTTATTTACAAGCAGGAGCTGCTGCCGTCCAGGAATTTTTTTTTCCGGGATTCTGCCTGGGACACGGTCAGACTGGGACATGGGTCTGAATTCCGTAAATACCCTGGAAAAATCAGGACTGTTGGCAACTATGATACAGTAGCTCAGACCTAGCTATCTGGCACTGTGCAGATAAAGTAAAAACAAAGACACGGCAGAGATACTATGTCTGTCATAAGGATTTAGATACACACTTCAGATATACACTCAGAAGCTGCAGTTAAATCATAGAAATACCTGCATAATAGTCCCTTCTGGTTTAGGGTTTAGCAGCATGGACAGGACATGTGAGTGAGACTTTCTCTCTCTCCCCACTACCTCCTTCCAGGGTTTATAAGCCAACAACCTAGAGACAGGAAGTGCATGCGGAAGCCCCCGTTGCGTCAGAGGGGGTGGGGTCACCCGCGCACGCTACGGGTGGCCCCGCCCTCGGCTATTTAAGAGCTGTCACGGCGGTTCTCATATCGCTGGAATTTTTTTTCTTTTTTATTAAAGGACTTGTCCCAAGCAGAGTTGAGCGGACACCTGGATGTTCGAGTTTGACGGGTTCGGCCGAACTTCGGAAAAAAGTTCGAGTTTGGGACCGAACTTGACCTGAACTTGACCCCGAACGCGAACCCCATTGAAGTCAATGGGGACCCAAACTTCTAAGGACTATTCGCGCTTGTTTCCCCTGCTTAGAACTGTCCCTGCACAAAGTGTAATTTCTGAAGGAAAAAAAGTCATTTAAAACTTACTCGCGGCTATAATGAATTGTCGGCTCCCGGCAATACATAAAAAAGTCATTGATAAAAAATTTTTAAAAAGCGTGGGGGTTCCCCCAAATTCAATTACCAGGCCCTTCAGGTCTGGTATGGATTTTAAGGGGAACTCCACCCCAAATTAAAAAAAAAATGACTTGGAGTACCTCCAAAAATCCAGACCAGACCCTTTATCCGAGCACGCAACCTGGCAGGCCACAGGAAAAGAGGGGGGATGAGAGAGCACCCCCCCCTCCTGAACCGTACCAGGCCACATGCCCTCAACATGGGGAGGATGTCCCCATGTTGATGGGGACAAGGGCCTCATCCCCACAACCCTTGCCCGGTGGTTGTGGGGGTCTGCGGGCAGGGGGCTTATCGGAATCTGGAAGACCCCTTTAACAAAGGGGACCCCCAGATCCCGCCTCCCCTATGTGAATTGGTAATGGGGTACATTGTACCCCTACCATTTCACAAAGAAAGTGTAAAAAATTGTAAAAAATATACACAGACACCGTTGATAAAGTCCTTTATTAAAAATAAAAAAATGAAAAAATAAAATTCCAGCGATGAAATCCAGTGTCCCAACGGTGATCCGACGTCCAGCGCTATCCACACGAAACGTCATTGGCTGAGCCTGAGCGGACCTGATGGGGAACTTCCTCCGCAGTGTAATAAATTAATAGACCCGCCCCTCCTAAAGTTCCCCATCAGGTCCGCTCAGCCAATGACGTAGGTGTAAGGTTGAGGATCTGATGCGGAACGTGAGAACGGGCGGGTCTATTAATTTATTATACTGGTGGAAGTTCCCCATCAGGTCCGCTCATCCAATGACGTAGGCGGGGTCTGACATACGAGGGGGCGGACCTGATGGGGAACTTCCTCCACAGTGTAATACATGAATAGACCCGTCCCTTTTCACGTTCCGCATCAGGTCCTCAGCCTTACACCTACGTCATTGGCTGAGCGGACCTGATGGGGAACTTTAGGAGGGGCGGGTGTATTCATTTATTAGTAATAAATGAATAGACCCGCCCCTTCTAAAGTTCCCCATCAGGTCTGCTCAGCCAATGACGTAGGTATAAGGCTGAGGACCTGATGCGGAAAGTGAGAAGGGGCGGGTCTATTCATGTTTTAAACTGTAGAGGAAGTTTCACATCAGGTCCGCCCCTTCGTATGTCAGACCCCGCCTACGTCATTGGATGAGCGGACCTGATGGGGAACTTCCTCCACAGTATAATAAATTAATAGACCCGCCCCTTTTCACGTTCCGCATCAGGTCCTCAGCCTTACACCTACGTCATTGGCTGAGCGGACCTGATGGGGAACTTTAGAAGGGCGGGTCTATTCATTTATTACACTGCAGAGGAAGTTCCCCATAAGGTCCGCTCAGGCTCAGCCAATGACATTTCGTGTGGACAGCGATGGACATCGGGATCGCCTCGGGACACTGGATTTCATCGCTGGAATGTTTTTTTTATTTTTTATTTTTTTATTTTTAATAAAGGACTTTCCCAACGGTGTCTGAGTATTTTTTTTGCAATTTTACCCCATTACCAATTCACATAGGGGGGCGGGATCTGGGGGTCCCCTTTGTTAAAGGGGTCTTCCAGATTCCGATATTCCGATAAGCCCCACACCCGCAGACCCCCACAACCACCGGGCAAGGGTTGTGGGGAGGAGGCCCTTGTCCCCATCAACATGGGGACATCCTCCCCATGTTGAGGGCATGTGGCCTGGTACGATTCTTTTCCTGCGGCCTGCCAGGTTGCGTGCTCAGATAAAGGGTCTGGTCTGGATTTTTGGGGGTACTCCACACCATTTTTTTTTTAAATTAGGGGTGGAGTTCCCCTTAAAATCCATACCAGACCTTAAGGGCCTGGTATGGATATTTGGGGGAACCGCACGCATTTTTTATTTTATTTGCGGCAGGGTTCCCCTTAATATCCATACCAGACCTGAAGGGCCTGGTAATTGAATTTGGGGGAACCCCCACGCTTTTTTTTTTTTATCAATGACTTTTCTATGTATTGCCGGGAGCCGACAATTCATTATAGCCGCGAGTGAGTTTTAAATGACTTTTTTTCCTTCCGAAATGACACTTTGTGCAGGGACAGTTCTAAGCACGGGAAACAAGCCCAAATTTACATGCATATTGCCGAACACCGGACCCGAACCCGAACATACAGTCAATTGTTCGGGTTCGGGACCCAAAAACCCAAAAGTTTACAGTTCGGGTCCGCTCAACCCTAGTCGCAAGCTGTGTCTGTGTTTTTTTTACCATTTTTGTCACTTTTTTGGGTGAAATGGTAGGGGTACAATGTACCCCATTACCAATTCACATAGGGGGCGGGATCTGGGGGTAGACTTTGTTAACGGGGGCTTCCAGATTCTGATAAGCCCCCCGCCCACAGACCCCCACAACCACCAGGCGAGGGCTTTGGGGATGAGGCCCTTGTCTCCATCAACATGGGGACATCCTCCCCATGTTGAGGGCATGTGGCCTGGTACGGTTCAGGAGGGGGGCTCTCTCTCGTCCCCCTCTTTTCCTGCGGCCTGCCAGGTTGCGTGCTCAGATAAGGTCTGGTATGGATTTTTGGGGGGAACCCCACGCCATTTTTTTTATTTTGGCGCGGGGTCCCCCTTAAAATCCCTTCCAGACCTGAAGGGTCTGGTAGGGATTTTGAGGGGGACCCCTACGCCATTTAAAAACAAAATGGTGCAGGTTCCCCTTAATATCCATACCAGACCCGAAGGACCTGGTATGGAATTTGGGGGGACCCCCACGCATTTTTTTAAAAATTTTGGTTCGGGGTTCACAATTCATTATAACCGCGAGTAGTTTTAAATGACTTTTTTTCCTTTAGAAATGTCATTTTGTGCAGGGACTGTTCTAAACACGGAAAAAAATGTGCCACTTTACAGGCATACTATAGACACCCCCAGGTATGAAATTTAAGGGAAAATTTCACTTTTATTGTTTCACTTTAAGCATTATTAAAATCACTGCTCCCAAAAAAACAGACGTTTTTAAAACTTTTTTTTGCAGTGATACATGTCCCCTGGGGCAGGACCCAGGTACCCAAACACTTTTTATGACATTAACTTGCATATTAACCTTTAAAATTAACACTTTTGATTTTTTACGTCCGTGTCCCACAGACTTTAACGGTGTTCGCGTGTTCGAACACATTTTTTGCCTGTTCGCATGTTCTGCTGCGAACCGAACCGGGGGGGTTTTCGGCTCATCCCTATTGTTTATATAACCAGCTAAACACAATGGGGGCAGAATATTACATGTAGATTGATGGAGACCTCACCTCCCTCTTATTCTATGAATCAGGCTGGAGGGGTGTGACACAGCCTGTGAATGACAGGAACCTGTCCACACCATGTTATTGCCAAAAAATAATAAAGATTTCATTTCAAATATATATTTGTATGACAATTTAAAACAGTTTATTAGTATTTATTATTAACTTTTAATTTAAACATGTGACTAGTAGCAGAGGAGTAGAAGCTCCTCCTGCATATGTTTCCCTGCAGACAGGCTGGTAAAGAGTTGGGTCATGTGACAGCTGTATATTGATTAGCTAAAAAGTACTTAGATTTTTTTTTGTTCTTATTAAAATAATTACAGTGCCATCGACCATATACAGAAATAGAAGAGACCATGTAAATTAAACAGTGTGTGTTTAGTATCACTTTAGGTTGAGCATATAGTAGTAGAGTTTTACTTGAAATATTTTTTTCATGTAGTTTTATAATTGTTAGTCTAATTAGTATTTGTTTTCAACTTCAGTGATGAGAAAGAGCAGGATGGAAAATGTGTCCCAAAGAACACATTTCAACTGAATATCCATTTACTCCAAAATGACGGCTGGGCAGTGCAGCTCTCGTTCTGGGTGGACGTCATATGACGGCTTCCCAGAATGACCGCACTTGTTTGCCCGTGGGGGCATGCAGACAGCGATCGTGGCAGCGCCGTGTTGCTAGGACACGCCACAACCCCGATCTCTGTAAAGAGCTGCGGCCGTGGCTCTTTAACCATGTGATCGGCTGTGTAAAATCACATCCGGTCACATGTAAACACGGAGATGCCGGTAATCAGCGATCCTAACCTCACACTGACAGAGTGTGAGGAAAGGAGAGCCGCGGCCGCGGCTCTTTGCAGCTGATCCGCTCTCATCTCCTCACACTCTGTCAATGTGAGATGAGGAGTGCCGATTACCGGCATCTCCGTGTTTACATGTGACCGGCTGTAATTTTACACAGCCGATCACATGGTTAAGAGATTCTGTCCCGTGGTGATCCGATGTCCAGCGATGCTGCAATCTCAGTCTCCACTCCACACGAAACCCCCATGACGCAAGAAGGGGCGGGGTCACCCGTCACAGGGTAAGCCCTGGCTTTCCCCGGCAAGCGGGGAATACCCAATGATGTGACGTCATGGGGCGGGGTCACCCGCCGACGTCATAGGGTATTCCCCGGCAAATTATGTGGATGGGTGACCCGCCCCCTCTTACCTCATGGGGGTTTCATATGGAGTGGAGACTGAGACTGCAGCATTGCTGGACATCGGATCACCACGGGACATAGAGAACAACGCTGGACAGACTGGATTACATCGCTGGAATGGTTTTCTGATTTTTTTTTTTCTTTAATAAAGTCCCAACTGTGTCTGTGTGTTTTATTTTTTACACTTTCTCTGTGAAATGGTAGCTGTACAATGTACCGCATTACCAATTCACATAGGGGGGGGGGCGTAATCTGGGGGTCCCCTTTGTTAAAGGGGGCTTCCATATTCCGATAAGCCCCCCGCCCGCAGACCCCCACAACCACCGGGCAAGGGTTGTGGGGATGAGGCACTTGTCCCCATCAACATGTCCCCCATGTTGAGGGCATGTGGCCTGGTACGTTCAGGAGGGGGGGGAGCTCTCTCATCCCCCCCTCTTTTCCTGTGGCCTGCCAGGCTCGGATAAGGGTCTGGTATGGATTTTTGGGGGGACCCCACGCCATTATTTTTATTTTGGTGCGGGGTTCCCCTTAAAATCCATACCAGACCTGAAGGGTCTGGTATGGATTTTTGGGGGGACCCCACGCCATTATTTTTTTAAATTTTGGTGCACGGTTCCCCTTAATATCCGTACCAGACGTGAAGGGCCTGATTTGGAATTTGGGGGGACCCCCACGCTTTTTTTGGTCCGGGGTTCCCCTTAATTTATCATACCAGACCCAAAGGGTCTGGTAATGGACTGTGAAGGGGATCCCTGCATTTTTTTCAAGGACTTTGATCTGTATTGCCGGGGACTCGACAATTCATTATAGCCGCGAGTGATTTTAAATTACTTTTTTTCCTTCAGAAATTACATTTTGTGCAGGGACAATTCTAAACACGGGAAACATGCGCGACTTTACAGGCATACTTTAGACACCCCCCAGGTACGAAATTTTAAGGAATATTTCACTTTTATTGTTTCACTTTAAGCATTATTAAAATCACTGCTCCCGAAAAAACGGCCGTTTTTTGCATTGATACATGTCCCCTGGGGCAGGACCCAGGTCCCCAAATAACTTGCATATTAACTAGGGTTGTCCCGATACCGATACTAGTATCGGTATCGGGACCAATGCCAAGCTTTTTCGCGAGTACTTGTACTCGCGCAAATGCTCCCGATGCCCAGTCCGATACTTTTTTTTTTCTCAGAGCGGGGGGTGGAGAGCAGGGCAGAGACCGGGGCGGAGAGTGTGCGGCGGGGGGCGGAGAGTGTGCGGCGCGGGACGGAGAGCAGGGCGGAGAGCGTGGCGGGGGCAGAGACCAGGGCCGAGAGCGGGACGGAGAGTGTCAGGCGGGGGGCGGAGACCAGGGCGGAGAGCGGGGCGGGGGGCGGAGACCAAGACGGAGAGCGTGGCAGAGACCAGAGCGGAGAGCAGAGCGGGTCTTCAGGCGGGTAAGTAAAATTAATCTGATCCAATTGCCTTGCCTGTCTGCTGCTCAAATGCTACCTGTTCCCCCTTCACTTCCATGCCGCTGTTCCCCCTTCACCTCCATGCCGCCGTCCCCCTCCGTGCTGCCGCCCCCTCCGTGCCCCTCCTCCACCCCCTTGGTATCTCAGGATGGAGAGCGGAGGTAGGAGCCGATAAATCCGGCTCCTTACTTGTCTGAATGTACCGAGTCATCACTGACTCTGTCCATTCACATAACTGAAACATCGTAAACTGTGTTTACAATGTTTCAGTTTATGAATGGAGAGGAGCCGCTGTCTTCTCTCCATTCATTTTCAGCGCAGCAGAGGCTGCTGAGAAAGGGACTGGGGAATATGTGTCCCTAGTCCCTTTCCCTGTCTCAAAGGGGAGA
This sequence comes from Rana muscosa, assembly GCA_029206835.1. Classification (NCBI taxonomy): domain Eukaryota; kingdom Metazoa; phylum Chordata; class Amphibia; order Anura; family Ranidae; genus Rana; species Rana muscosa. The sequence goes on along the minus strand of CM055122.1, from coordinate 755,866,118 downwards.
TGTCAGAGGTCTGTTAAGACCCCTGATATCTCACCAAAGCCCCCCACAACAGGGCTGATAAAAAAAAAAAGAATAAAATAAAAATGAATTGTAAAAAAAATAAAAGAAAAGAAAACACACACACTGACACTGTCCACCCCCCCCCCCCCTTAAAAAAATAAAGCATTGTAAAAAAAATAAAAAATAAATAAATAGTAAAAAAAAAAAAAAATATACTGACACATGAGATTAAAAAAAAGTATCGGTATCGGCGAGTACTTGAAAAAAAGTATCGGTACTTGTACTCGGTCTTAAAAAAGTGGTATCGGGACAACCCTAATATTAACCTTTAAAATTAGCACTTTGGATTTCTCCCATAGACTTTTAAAGGGTGTTCCGCTGCATTTTTCGAATTTGCCATTAACACCCCAAATTGTTCGCTGTTCACCGAACGGGCAAACAGCCAATGTTCGAGTCGAACTCATGTTCGACTCGAACATGAAGCTCATCCCTACAAGTAGCGTGCAAACATCCATGGCTGTGTGAAGGAACCATTCAGCATATACTGCCAGCTGTAATGGTATCATAAACAGTTGTAATATCCATCAAGTGAATCATCTTCTAACAGCATAAAAGAACCATCATAGTGTGGTTACACCACTTGAAATATGATGTATTTAAAGGGAGGCTGGAAAATGAATGCAGTAAATATGCAGCACTGAAAGTCATTTTTATGAAAAGCAGAAAGAACCTGAAGACACTTACAAACCCTTTGTATACTTGCAAATGCTGGACAGGGAACGCCCCGGCTGCAGATATTTGGGTCATACTGATGACAGCTATTTGGTGGGCTCACACACGCGAGTGCGGATCCTTGTCCCGAGTTAATTGATAATGCAGAGACTGGAGAGCCTTGTGGTGTGTGCATGAGGCTCTCTGGCTTCCACTCTCTTTTCAGAGCTGCATGGATATCTCTGTGAACCAATGACCCCATGGAATCAGCTACAGCCTAAACTTATCCTATTTATCATGTACTCATGCTTTTGTTTGCCTGAATTGACTTACAGCTTCAGTGGTGGACACTGTATATTTTTATTTGAACAACATTCCATATGAATTTACATAGACATCTGCCCTAATCTTTGCAAAATTCAGCCAGCAACTTGTATGGCTTTATGGTTGGTTTTCTAGTGTTGGATAACACACTTCCAGACCCAAGTGGTTGACATTCAGGCTGGGTTCACACTGGTACGACAAACCCTCCTATATTGGGAGCTCATGTCGCATGACGTGTGCAAATCAATGGTTCCCTATGAGAGCCATCTTAACTGGTCCGACACAAGTCGGTCTGACTTTGAAAATGCTCCCTGCACTACTTTGGTCCGACTTTGATCCTACTTCAGCCCATTGAATATCATTGAAGTCGAATCAAAGTAGGATCCTTTTCCTAACCATCCAACTTGTGACATCTGACATGGTGATTACAGCAGCAGTAAAAGGAATTGATGTCACACTGGGATTGTTTTGATTGGTCAAAGGACAAGTCAGACTATCACAAAGTTGGATCAAATTAGTATCCTGTTTATTCAAGTCGGATGGATGTGGGACCGATGTAGGATCGATGTAGGACTGATGTCGCAGAGCAAAGTAGGATGACAGTCATATGACTGTCGTGTAGTATCAGTGTAAACCCAGCCTAACTTTAATCCGACTTCAATTATATTCAATGGGCTGAAGTAGGACCTGTTGTGGAAATTTTATGAAGATGTATTTAATATGTATTGTCATAGTGTCACCCAGTGTTAGTACTCCCGCAGCCCGCTCTAAAGAGCTGACTGGGGCAGACTGACGCTGGTTGAGTCCCGTCTGGTAGTGAAAAACTTCCTGGGGTTGGAAAGAGGTGTTGCAGAGTGGGGATATGTCCGCCAGCGAAAGGGCCCCTGTGCATTAGCACAGAACGATTGTCTGGAGGGGATATGTTCACTCTGCAAGGACATTATCAGTTATAGGCGGATGTACGCTCTTGTCTCTGCTGTTTCTGATCAGTATATGTCGGGATTCGTAGCGTACACCTGCAGATAGCCTCCCATCCACAAGGAATGGTAGTATAATACGGGTATGCGTTGTTCTCTGGAACAACATAGAATAAGGTTTCCTATCAGCAGAAATACGAGAGACTTTGAGTGGTTATGGTCAGAGATGGCATCCATATTTGAAAGCCATGCGGCTTCTTTTGTTTAGCTTCCAGCTACAGGGGACAGGAAATACATACATATACGCTTTCCCTGCCCAGACACGCCCATAAGACTCTAGCCATTATTCATTGATTGTTTGTATTAACTAATCCTGTTGGAAGTATTTCCTTATTTGGTCATATCCTGTGAGGTCACATCCTGTGTAGGAGGCAATTGGCTGTTTGAGTCAGGACTTCCTGTTTCTAATTTCTTTTGTTGTCTTTGAATAAAAGAACCAGTGAACTGCTCGGCAGGCAGTTATGCTGAGATGAGGACGTAAGCATGGTCATGTCTAATTACTTGGATTGCAGGGTTTTAGATATACGGGAAATAGAGTGCTAGGTAAGATGCATTATATCATTAGACGAAATGCGTGTTTATTAGCACAGGAGATATGGGTGTGCACTCTGCGACAGACCAAAGTAGTACAGAGAGCATTTTCAAAGTCAAACCGACTTGTGTCGGACCAGTTAAGACGGCTCCCATAGCGAAACATTGATTTTCACACGTCATGCGACATGAGCTCCCAATGTCAGAGTGTTTGTCGTACAGGTGTGAACCCGGTGTCAGTGCTAGAGATGAGCTCAGGCAGGTTTAGACACGAGTCAGAATCTGCCCGAGCTATCCTACCAGGAGGCTATAAAAGCTGACAGCCAATCATAGGCAGTGGAGGAATTCTCTGCCCCACAGCCACATGTATACAAGGGGCGTGTATACATGCAGCTGCGAGGTTAGGAATGCCTTTACCAGCTGTGATTGGCTGTCTGTTTTGACAGCTTCCTGAAGGGATAGCCCAGGTGGGTTCAGACTCGTATCTGAACATGCCTGAGCTAATCCCTATTGAGTACAGTGTCCACAGTCCACATACAGACCTTTTGTCCCAGTGATACTTTGGTGCATTTGTTCATCTTGGAGGTGCCTGGTCATTTATAAATTAGTCTTTGGACACATCTAAATATTGTCAAGGTGAATATTATATTAATGTGGTGGGCTATTTGTGCAATTAAAATGTTTTACATTTCTTTATTAAAGACATTTTTATTCCACTGATAGCGCCATCACTGTGTCCCTAGATCGCCTTCTAAGTATGCCTTTTGCGTCTTAAAAAACTGTTTACAATACTTGAACACTGAATTTATATTTTAGCACTAACAAATGATTTACCATAGCAGAGCAGCCTTGCCTTGTGCACTGCATTTATAGTGAAAGGGAAGCTGTAAAATAATCACATGAAAACCTTCCTCTAAAGCATCTGAAATACAATTTAAGCAAAAAAGGAAAAAAAACTTCCAGCAAAAAGATGTGAGAGTGTGTGTGTGTGTGTGAAACAGCACAAGACATCTACTTAATAAAACATTAGAGATGAAAGTGATATTCCTGCTTTGCAGAAAAGCAAACTGAAAGAGAATGAGGTTAAACTGTACCAGAAGGCTTTTTATGAAGAATGTCAGACTGAACTTGATGTGATAAAAAAATAATACAATGATTCAGGAGAGCTGGAAAATGACAGAGTTATCACATTATTAGGATAACTAGGGAAGTAATGGTGACAAATAATGCTGAACTACAAGGTATGTTTTATTTAAAGGAGAATTTAGGATTAAGCAATACTATGTTCACCTTTTCACATTTTGACCCAGCTGAAATTAATCGCCTTTTCCCCCCATAAAAAACCCTTCTCGTTCTTCAGCCTTTCAATTAGAGAGAGGCAGACTGAGTGGAAACAGCTACTGATTTCTAAATTTCCATACAGAGAACATTAGTGGGTCTTGTTCTTTGTATTTTTGTATGAGCTGCATATAGGTATCCTGGAACAGTTTTTATTGGAATAGGAAAATAAACAACAGAAAGCCTAACGCTAGTTCTGGCTGTTAAAGGGTGAACAAATGCAATCAGACCTTTTATAATTTAACCACTTCCATACACCTTCCTGCCCAGACCAATTTTCAGCTTTCAGCGCTGTTGCACTTTGAATGACAATTGTGCGGTCATGCTACACTGTACCCAAACTAAATTTTTATCATTTTGTTCCCACAAATAGAGCTTTCTTTTGGTGGTATTTGATCACCTCTGGGATTTTTATTTTCTGCAATTTTTTTTTTTAAAAAGACCGAAAATTTTGAAAAAAAAAACTTTTTTTTGGTTTCAGTTACAAAACTGTTTAAATAAGTATGTTTTCTCCTTCACTGATGGGACTGCACTGACGGGCACCGATGAGGTGGCACCAATGAGGTGGCACTGATGAGGTGGCATTGATGGGCACTGATGATGGGCACTAATATGCGGCACTGATATGCAGCATGGATGGGCGCGGATAGGTGGCACGCATAAGTGGCACGGATGGGCACGGATAGGCGGCAAGTATGGGCACTGATAGGCGGCACGGATGGGCACTGATAGGCGGCACGGATGGGCACTGATAGGCGGCATGGATGGGCATGGATGGGCACTGATAGGTGGCACAGATGGGCATGGATGGGCACTGATAGGTGACATGGATGGGCATGGATGGGCACTGATAGGTGGCACGGATGGGCATGGATGGGCACTGATAGGCGGCACTGATGTACTGTAATGATGGATGCCAATCAGTGCCAAACAATAATGCCTGCCAATCAGTGATGCCCATTGTGGGCACTGATTGGCATCCATTGTAGGCACTGATTGGCATCCATTAGGGGCACTCATTGGCATCCCTGGTGGTCTAGGGTGGCATACCTGGTGGTGGGCATCCCTGGTGGTCTAGGGTGGCATACCTGGTGGGGGGCATCCCTGGTGGTCTGGTGGCATCCCTGGTGGTCCAGTGTGGGCATCCTGGGAAGGGCTGTGCTGATAATCGATCAGCACAAACCCCCCCTGTCAGAGGAGCAGCCGATCTGCTCTTCTCTACTTGCGTCTGACAGACGCGAGTGAGGAAAAGCCGATCACTGGCTCTTCTTGTTTCATCATGATAAGCCATGATTGGACACGGCTGATCACGTGGTAAAGAGTCTCCGTCAGAGACTCTTTACCTAGATCGGTGTTGTGGGATGTCAGACTGATACCCCGCAACAACGATCGCCGCTATGCGCGCCCCCGGGGGCACGCAGCGGCTCAAAAATCCTGATCACGTCATATGATGTCCGGTCAGGATATTGAAACCACTTTGCCACCATCATTCTGTAATAGGGCGGGCAGCAAGTGGTTAAAGGTCCATAATACAAAAAATACAAAAAAGGTGAGTGGCCACCCCCTGTCCTTTCGGCGGTGGAGCTTTTTTACTTGGGATTTATGATGGGGCTCAATTTAAGATTCCTTTACACAGTTTGATATGGACTGACACGTTTTATGGACTATTTTATAATTGATTAATTTCACACATATCTATATAGACAATTTTGGATTCAATATTTTGAGTTATTTTATAAGGAAATTATTCCATGATATGGATTCATATGAGCAGTGGTTGACAGATGTAGCCCTGGACAAAGAGATAGATGCGTTTCGCGCAAATGTTAGCGCTTATTCATTACTGATTGGAACTGGTCACCACAGTCACCTATATACTGCTCTAATATGTCATCATTAGGTTAAAGGTGAACTAACCAATTAAAAGCAGTACTCAGCTTTGTGGTGTCACAAAGAAAACCCAGCTGGAGTATACGATATACACTTAAATTTAATGTGAAGAGTTCGGTCCACTGCCAGATGAAATCTGATATATCAATTGAACTCGAAGCAAACTCGAAACATTGTTCAAAATCATTGTGTCGTAACAACAACATACACAAAATAATAGAAAAAAACACAATAGAACATGTATATATATATATGTATACATACACACAATGAAGTTAAGAGCAAATGATTTTAACCACTTCAGCCCTGGACCATTTGTCTGCCCAAAGACCAGAGCACTTTTTGGGTCTCGGAACTGCGTCGCTTTAACTGACAATTGCGCGGTCGTGCGACGTGGCTCCCAAACAAAATTAATGTCCTTTTTCTCCACAAATAGAGCTTTCTTTTGGTGGTATTTGATCACCTCTGCGCTTTTTATTTTTTTTGCGCTATAAACAATAAAAGAGCGACAATTTTGAAAAAAAAGCAATATCTTTTACTTTTTGCTATAATAAATATCCCCAAAAAAGATATAAAACATTTTTTTTTCCTCAGTTTAGGTCGATACGTATTCTTCTACATATTTTTGGTAAAAAAAATCACAATAGGTGTTTATTGATTGGTTTGTGCAAAAGTTATAGCGTCTACAAAATAGGGGATAGTTTTTTGGCATTTTTATTAATAATTTTTTTCGCGATCCGCGATTTTTATCGTGACTGCGACATTATGGCGGACACATCGGACAGTTTTGGCGATTTTTTGGGACCATTCACATTTATACAGCGATCAGTGCTATAAAAATGCACTGATTACTGTGTAAATGTGACAGGCAGTGAAGGGGTTACCCAGGAGGGGGCGCTGAAGGGGTTAAGTGTGTCCTAGGGAGTAGGGATGTGTTCTAACTGTGTGGGAGCTGGACTACGTGTGACACAACACTGATCACTGCTCCCGATCACAGGGAGCTGTGATCAGTGTCCTGTCACTAGGCAGAACAGGGAAATGCTTGTTTACATCAGCATTTCCTTGTTTTTTCTCTCGGTAAGACGATCGCGGGACTCCCGGCGGACATCGAGTCACACACACTCACGGAGCTCGCGGCGGACGCGGGCACGTATATCGTTGTGCAGCGGTCGGCAAGGGGTTAAAAGCAAAGTGTTAGAACATCATGAGGACCAATACTGACATATATATATATATATATATATATATATATATATATACATATATATATATATATATATATATATATATTTATATATATATATATATATATACATATATATATATGTAGCACACAAACCATTTTCTGCCGCCCTCCGTCCGCAGTCGGGCACACCTGCTACTTGCCCGGTATCCCCCCTTGTGTAGAGGGGCGAGCGGTGTTGTTGTTTGGGCCTTGCAGCAATTACCTCTTTCTAATGGTTCCCTTGCTCCGTTGTCTAGGTAGAGAATAAGTCCAATGTCCACACAGAAGTAAAACCTAAGCAGTAAGGTTTTATTCTTTATCTTTGCAGTAAACTTGAAGAGAGAGTAGGTGAATGAGAGAAGTAGGGAAATGTTCAGGTACCAAGCACTTAAAACACAGTGCAACTCTTTCTTCGCCACTTAAGCCTGAGTGGGTATTGCTTACCCGGATAGTCCCCTTGTAAGCGATCGTAGCAGCAGGGATGGAGCACAGATAAATGGTGAACTTTTAGAGGATGCGATCAGGAATCCTCTGCCACATGATTGTTAGTCCCGAACCTCCCAGCCAAGCAATGGAAGAAAAAGAACCTTTATGCCAGATTGGCGCATTGCGAGGCCTCCTATATATTGGATCCCTCCTCAGATAAGGTGCCAGGCCTCTCCCGAGACAGCAACATCATCGCCAGTCTCCTCATTGGACCGATCCTCCCCCGGCTTCCTCTTTCTGGAGTGGGCTTCCCACAGGTGGGTAGCCTGGGATCCTTCTTCAGGTGTAGGCCCTAGCTAAAGGTGCTGGGCCTACCAGGTCGCGATGCAGCCTCGGGCTGATGGTGCCTGGGACTATTTCACACACACGCACCCCTGGCCTGGAGGGCCACGAGGCACACAAGAACCAACATTAATGGCGTCTTCCCCTTATGTACTCTCTCCCAGCATGCACAGCGGGTAGACCACACCCACCTCACGGCTGCTGAGAGAGGACACCCAAGGTGTTGTGATACCCCCAGTAGTTCAACCTATGCCGGTGTTGACAGTGCCACCTACAGGCAAACAGGGAACACTACTGCCAGGCAGTATCACACCCAGAGCAGAAGCAAATCCAGAACAATCAATTGATCTGAGCCCAACTACTGGCTCAAACTACCCTTAAATTTACACATAGCGCCCCCAAATATTGGGGGGGGGCGCTACACATATATATATATATATATATATAGTTATATATATATATATCTATATATACAGTTGAACCTCGGATTATGAGCATAATTCGTTCCAGGAGAATGCTCGTAATCCAAAAGAACTTGTGTATCAAAGCGAGTTTCCCCATTGAAGTCAATAGAAATGGAAATAATTTGTTCCGCATTGACTTCAATGGGATGCAGTACCGCATGCGGCCAGAGGTGGGGGGCACCAAAGAGCCTCGGAAATGGCCGGAAAGGCCCAAGGACACGTCGGCTGACCTCGGCAAACGTCGGAAAGGCTTGGAAACAGAGTTTTCCCGTGTATTTCCGTGTCTTTCTGAGTATTGCCGAACGGCGCCGATCGGCTGCGATCGTCGCTGTTCGGCTCTGCTCGGCTCCAGCGCCCCTGCACCTCAGGCCAAATGCGGTACTACAGGCCCTATTAGGTTGAATTCAGCTTTATCTTGTGAGACAACACTCGCAAACCGAGTCAGAAGTTAAAAAAAAAAGTTGCTCGCAAATCAAAACGCTCATTAACCGCGTTACTCTTAAACCGAAGTTCCACTGTATATATACACGTGTTTTAGATTTGAGTGTATGGACCATGTACTCCAGCCAGGTTTTCTTTGTGATAGCAGCTGAGTACTGTTTTTAATTGGTTAGTTCACCTGTAACAGTGGCGGTGCGTCCATAAGGGCGCACGGGAGCCGCCCCCTCTCTCATGCCACCTCCTCTATCAGGAAATAGATAGATTCATGCATGAATCTATCTATGGCCGTCGCTGCCACCCCCTATTCAGACCCCCGGCCCCTTTTTGGGCGCTGGGCGCCTGAATTACAGTGAGGGGTGGTGTTTTTGAAGCAACTGATTAGAGCCATAGGCTCTAATAGGCGTCAAAAAAGGTAAACAGCGAGCGCCATGCTTTTCATTCAGCTGTGTTAGGAAAGCAAATCACTATTCGCTTTTCTAACACTGAAGTTACTTTCAAGTTCGCGGGCTCTGGCAATGTGATTGGCCGGAGCCACGAGAGACGCCGGTCATGGAACGGGCCCTGAAGAAACGGCACCAGCGGGCCTTTTCTTCAGTGCGCTTGCGCCGATGACGTCGGCAAAAGCGAATATAGTGAATATCTCCTAAACTGTGCAAGTTTTAGTTTTCAAGGAGTGGAAACTGCATTTATTTTTTTACATACTCCCCTGTTACATTCATACACTTATCCTAGCGTTTAACTAATGCCTGGAAATCTTCAGCATAGAAAGATTTGTCAGTACCTCTGAACCATCCTAGGACAGCCTGCTTCACTTTGTCATCAGTGCTGAAATGCTGAAATGCTGACCTCTTTTAGGGGTCCAAACAGGTAGAAATCACTCAGAGCGAGGTCCAGGCTGTAAGGGGGATGTGGCAATACCTCCCAGCCAAGTTGCTGTAATGTGCATGTAGTGCGGTGAGCAGTATGAGCTTGTACGTTGCCCTGGAGAAACAGGACGCCCTTAGTGATCAAACCAGGCCATTTTTTCTGCAGACGCGTATGCACATCACTCAGAACATGACAGTAATATTCACTGTTGATAGTGGCACCACAGGGTAGAAATCCACATGAATAACAGCACGTTTGTCCCTGAAAACACTTGCCATCACTTTACCTGCAGACGCAATGGTTCAAAATTTGTTTGGTGGTGGTGAGTCCACATGCATCCACTGTTTTGATGCTTGTTTTGATTCCGAAGTGAAATTGTGTGCCCAGGTTTCATGGCATGTAATGATGCAATGCAGAAAATCCTGGCATTCCCTGTCAAAATGCTTCTTCAACGCAGTGCAGACTTCAACTCTTCTGTGCCAGTAAAAAGCAGAAAGTTGTCTTGGCACCCAGCGTACACTAACTTTAGGAAAATGCAAATGTTCATGAATGATTTTGTTCACCGTTCCCACAGAAAGATTTGTCTCTTGTGCAATTTTTAATTTCATGACAGCAGGTTATGCGTCGATTACCCAGCATCAGGTGTTCCACTTGCTGAATGTTCACAGGAATGACTGCTGTGGGCTGGGAACCACCATGGCCTAGATAGTCATTGATAAACGTACAACCATCTTTGAAACGTTTACACCATGCAAATGTCTTACTGCAGCTGAGCGTCTCATCACTGTACTATTCTTGAAATCTTCTGTAGAAATATGTGGGTTTTACACCTTTGTTCACAAGACACTTCATCACCACTCGCTGTGACATGCACTCACTGACACTGTTGTCTGCCATCTTGATTACTGGTCTCTGGACTGGCCTGCGACATGTGCACTGCCTATCAGTAATAGGACACACTTGGCACTTACCACTGCTTATAGTACCACCACGCTAGCAATTAAAAGTCCCAGTTTGACTTGAACGCCCCTCGTATATCTTTTATTGCAATTTATATATTTCATTTCTTAAGCACTTTTGGGTGTTTTTGGTAGCCTGGAACTTTTGTATTACGCAATACATGGAAACAGCTACTGCCATGTTCTAACTATAGTAAAAATATATATAGAAAGAAAACTGCGCTTGTTGTGCATAAAATGATACTAGATAAAATGAAATCCACAGCAGCACTCACAATATTGTACACAACAATATAACCAAAATATATAAAAACGTGTTGTGCTGTCACATAAATGATGCATTAACTTTCACAATTTTTAAGTGTTAAATATATAAAGTCCACAAAAATAGATAAATTAAAGTATCCAGAAAACCAGCAAGAGTCCATATAGTGAAGAAAAAGAAATTAAGGTGCAAGACCCAGTGCTCCCCAAGAAATAGACAGGGCAAATATATTCTCTTACCAGATAATTAGACCTATTAAGGTCTGTATGCTCATCAGTGAGTAATCACCCCTCACTTCAGGTATAAGCCGCCTCTCCTGTTCAGCCGCTTTCTAGAAGCCAATAGGGATGAGCTTTATGTTCGAGTCAAACTCATGTTTGACTCAAACATTGGCTGTTCGCCCATACGACGAACAATTTGGGGTGTTCGCGGCAAATTCGAAAAGCCATGGAACACCCTTTAAAAGTCTATGGGAGAAATCTAAAGTGCTAATTTTAAAGGTTAATATGCAAGTTATTGTCATAAAAAGTGTTTGGGGACCTGGGTCCTGCCCCAGGGGACATGTATCAATGCAAAAAAAAGTTTTAAAAACTGCCCTTTTTTCGGAAGCAGTGATTTTAATAATGCTTAAAGTGAAACAATAAAAGTGAAATATTCCTTTAAATTTCGTACCCGGGGGGTGTCTAAAGTGTGCCTTTAAAATAGCGCATGTTTCCCATGTTTATAACTGTCCCTGCACAAATTGTCATTTCTGAACGAAAAAAAGTCATTTAAAAGCACTCGTGGCTATAATGAATTGTCGGTCCCGGCAATATAGAGAACAGTCATTGAAAGTCATTGAAAAAAAAAATGCGTGGGGGTCCCCCCAAATTCAATTACCGGCCCTTTAGGTCTGGAATGGATTTTAAGGGGAACTGCGTCAAATTAAAAAAAAAATTATGTGGGGTTCCCCCCAAATATTCATACCAGGCCCTTCAGGTCTGATATGGATTTTAAGGGGAACTCCACGCCAAATATTAAAAAAAAAATGGCGTGGAGTTCCCCCTAAAAATCCATACCAGACCCTTTATACGAGCACGCAGGTCACAGGAAAAGAGGGGGGGACGAGAGAGCGCCCCCCTCCTGAACTGTACCAGGCCACATGCCCTCAACATGGGGAGGATGCTTTGGGGGTCTGTGACCCCTCAAAGCACCATGTCCCCATGTTGATGGGGACAAGGGCCTCATCCCCACAACCCTTGCCCAGTAGTTGTGGGGGTCTGCGGGCGGGAGGCTTATCAGAATCTGGAAGCCCCCTTTAACAAAGGGGACCCCCAGATTCTGCCCCCCCTATGTGAATTGGTAACGGGGTACATTTTACCCCTACCTTTTCACAAAAGAAAGTGTCAAAAATTTTAAAAACCACACAGACACCTTTGTGAATAGTCCTTTATTAAAAATTAAAAATAAAAAAAGCCATTCCAGCGTTGTAATGCAGTCTGTCCAGCGACGATCCATGAATCATTTTCCAGCGATGTGGCGAGTCTCCAGCATTTTTTATTTTTAATAAAAGACTTTTCACAACGGTGTCTGTGTGGTTTTTAAAAATGTTTAAATTTTCTATTGTGAAATGGTAGGGGTACAATTACCCTGTTACCAATTCACATAGGGGGGCCCCCTTTGTTAAAGGGGGCTTCAAGATTCAAATAAGCCTCCCGCCCGCAGACCCCCACAACCACCGGGCAAGGGTTGTGGGGATGAGGCCCTTGTCCCCATCAACATGGGGACATGGTGCTTTGAGGGGTCACAGACCCCCAAAGCATCCTCCCCATGTTGAGGGCATGTGGCCTGGTACGGTTCAGGGGGGGCGCACTCTCGTCCCCCCCTGTTTTCCTGCAACCTGCCAGGTTGTGTGCTCGGATAAAGGGTCTGGTATAGATATTTGAGGGGAACCCCACGTCATTTTTTTTTCAATTTGATGCAGGGTTCCCCTTAATATCCATACCAGACCTGAAGGGCCTGGTAATTGAATTTGGGGGGACCACCACGCATTTTTTTTTATCAATGACTTTCAATGACTGTTCTCTGTATTGCCGGGAGCCGACAATTTATTATAGCCGCGAGTGCTTTTAAATTACTTTTTTTCCTTCAGAAATTCAGAAATTACACTTTGTGCAGGGACAGTTCTAAGCACGGGAAACAAGTGCTACTTTACAGTCATAGTATACACCACCCCCCCCCCCCCCCCCCCAGGTACGAAATTTAGAGGAATATTTCACTTTTATTGTTTCACTTTAAGGAATTTTTAAAATCACTGCTCCCGAAAAAAAGGGCAGTTTTTAAAACTTTTTTTTGCATTGATACATGTCCCCTGGGGCAGGACCCGGATCCCCAAACACTTTTTATGACAATAACGCATATAAGCCTTTAAAATTAGCACTTTAGATTTTTCATGTTCAAGTCCCATAGACTTTAATGGTGTTCGGATGTTCGAACAAATTTATTGCCTGTTCGCATGTTCTGATGTGAACCGAACTGGGGGGGGGTGTTCGGCTCATCCCTAGAAGCCAATGATACAAGTCACCGTATGCATTTGTCCTTTAGGAAACCTCAGACCCAGTCATATGCGGCGTACACACGATCGTTTTTCATGCCGTTAAAAATGCAATTTTTTTAAATGGCCATTAAAACCGATCGTGTGTATGTTCCCGAGCATTTTTAACGGCGTGAAAAACAGCCATTAAAAATTTCGAACATGCTCTATTTTTTCACGTCGTTTTTTATGTCGTTTTTTTTAACGACGTGAAAAACGATAGTGTGTATGCTTTTATGAGGGGAAAAAAACGCGCATGCTCAGAATCAAGTATGAGACGGGAGCGCTCGTTCTGGTAAAACTAGCGTTCGTAATGGAGATAGCACATTAATCACGCTGTAACGGACTGAAAAGCACGAGGCTGAAAAGCGCATGAAAAACTATCGTGTGTACGCCGCAATACAATATGCCAATAGAAGAGGAAAGAACTCATTGCGCAGCCTTCAGTAAAAGCACATGAGTTTAATAAAAGAGTCTACTTGCAGCAAAAAATTGTTTACAGGCATTTGGAAACAAGCACTCATCCTACACTCTCCATGGGTGCCACAATGTCACCGCTATTCCTTGCCTTGTCTGACGTACTTTCGTCTAATGAAACGTCTTCTGTAAGGTAAGTAAGCCTATGACCCTGTCTGAGGTTCCCTAAAGGACAAATGCATATGGTGACTTGTATCATTGGCATCCAGTAAGGTGGCTGAACAGGAGAGGCTGCTTATACCTGAAGTGAGGGGTGATTACTCACTGATGCACATACAGACCTTAATAGGTCTAATTATCTGGTAATATGTTTGCCCTGTCTATCTCTTCGGGAGCACTGGGTGTTGCACCTGTTTAGGATTGAAGGCCATTTCTTTTTCTTCACTATATGGACTCTTGCTGGTTTTCTGGACAATTTAATTTAAACTTTAGTAAAACCTATAATGCTTTGTGAAACCAATGTCATGGGTATATCCTATAGCATGTAAGTCGTTTAGACAGGGGCTGTCACTGGCATATTATGTTTCCAAATGTCATTAACTCCTTTCTGTGTATAATATATGGTTCCAGACTGCTGCACTGCCTGCCTGGATCCTAAAGCTGGGTATACCCTAATTGAAGTCCCACCAATTCAACATTTTTTTATTAGTTGCTGTGGATTGGTACTCTATTTATAGGTCCATCTACATCACTGTGGTGCATTAACACATGTGCATTATTGCACTTGTGTTGCTCTGAGGCAGCCTATTTATTTGATTGGGCTGCCTAATGCAAAAAAGCACCAAAAAAGGTGCATGCATCATTCATGGAAGTGCACCGTAATGCCTACATTGTGTCTAGTGTACAGAGTGCAGTAGTCAGGACTAAAGATAAAAAGATTAACACAGAAGAAATATTCTCACAATCAGTAGTCAGGACTATGTTATAAAAACCCAAGAGTGCAGGGTGAAGGTGACAAGAGTACATAATTTGCAGGGCTCTTGAATACGTAACACACAGGGTGCGGAACTCATCACTGCGTATCACACATGAGTGCATAATGCACAGGGTGCAGGGCTCAGGAGTACATATCGCACAGGGCACAGGGCTCAGGAGTCTGAAAAAACACAGGCAAGTGTACAACCAAAATTACCTCCCCCTGGTACAGAGCTCTACCTCCAAATCCACACTTTCCTTTTATACAGGGTGGCAGAGAGGGGATGCTGTTAAAGAGCAGCAAGTATTTCCAACAGGAGGTATGGGTGCTGTTTAAAGTTGTGTGCGTTGCAGTGATGGTGGAAGAAGGGAGGAAAGTATTGCAGAATAATACCAAGCATTGTGAGCTTAGAGTGACAAAGGCATGCAAAATCCTCAGTATCAGTTTCCTCATTTTTCCAAGATAAAATATACAAAATATGCAATCTTTCAAGCAAAGTCAAGCCACCATGTGCATATTATGGGACTGTATGCAGAATAATTATAAATAATGACCTCAGAGACAAAAAGTGGGTTAAACTTGGCCGCAGGCCTTTATTACTGGTATTTATTATTATTTTTTTAATCATATTTATTTAACCAATAACCATTACTAGATATCAAAATACAATACATCACTTCTTTACTTAAACCACCATACTTTCATCAACCCAGCCACTACGACTCAGGTTGGAATTAACGTCTACTAACCCCACTAGCCGGACTTGTTTTTTAACCTTTAAAGAACAAGGCCGGCCCAACCACCCCGCCTCGCGGCCAACTCCACCATAGACTGAAGATCATTATTGAACATGTCAAGCCCAACGTCTGAAAGATGCACCCCGTCTGGTCTGAATAGGCCAACTGACCCCCTGTCATGGATATGCAGTAGTGTTTGTCTGTCAGCTTACCTTCCTTCCCATGTGTTCATCTTAGAGGCCAGAACCCTTTCACCTGGCTTCCTTTATAATCTCCTCCCAGCCTGACTCCACCCCAGGCCCTATCACAGAACACTATATTAACCTGTGCACTGCAAGCCTGCTTTGCTGATCAACGTGTTTGTTAGGCATTGTGTGTTTGGGTTCCTGCCTGCCGTG
This sequence comes from Rana muscosa, assembly GCA_029206835.1. Lineage (NCBI taxonomy): Eukaryota > Metazoa > Chordata > Amphibia > Anura > Ranidae > Rana > Rana muscosa. The sequence continues at coordinate 755,850,258 of CM055122.1, read as the reverse complement.
TGCTACGTCTGTCTCTCTGTTACGTTATTGGCTTGTCCCCGACTATCCCTGTCTGCTCGTGACCCTTGACCTTCGGCTCTCTTCTTTCGTTATCCTTGTCTGCTTGTGGCCCCTAACCTTCAGCTTGTTATTCGGTTCTCTCATATCTTGTGCTGCTGCTTGCCCTCTTTTCCCCTTATCCTACGGGGCGTGAGCTAGGAAACTCCAGGGGCCGCGACCTGGTCCCAGCCTGCAGCATAACATCCTCACCACTAGAGGCCCTGGAGAAGACCTGCTGGGTCTTAGACTCCGCGCCCTGGGGAATCTTGGCTCTAGCTTCCGTTAGGATCCCGGTTGTGCTCCTCTGGTCCCGCTTTCCACAACCACCCAGTTTCCTATCCGCAGCAGTCAGCCATAGGGTTCACTACCTTGCGGTGCACTCCTGTCCCCCTACGGTGTGCATCTGTCACCTGGCCACAGGTGACCTTGACAGTTTGATCAGCCATGGACCCGGCTGACATCCCGATCCCCGCGGATGATCCATTGCGGGGCATAGTCCACAGACTTGAAACCCAGGAATCGAATCAGACTCAGGTGATGCGATTCCTCCAGGATCTGGCTTCTCAATTCGAGCAGCTTCAGGCCTCCTTGGGAACCCCGAATCCGCAACCTCAAGTACAACCAGCGGTGGTACCTATCGCACCAGTCGCAGCCACACACTCACTAACACTGCCAGCTCCGTTCCGTTTCTCTGGGGACTCCAAGGCCTGCAGAGGGTTCCTTAGCCAATGCACGATTCATTTTGAGCTTCAGCCTCAAAACTTTCTGTCTGATAGGGCAAAGGTAGCCTATATCATTTCCCTCCTCTCCGGTGAAGCTTTAGCCTGGGCAGCCCCTCTGTGGGAACTGAATGATCCAGTGGTTTCTAGCCTGTCTGGCTTCTTGAAACTTTTTCGGAATATCTTTGAAGAACCGGCTCGTGTCTCTTCAGCGGCCAGCGCCCTTCTACGTCTCCGCCAAGAGTCTGCTTCAGTGGGACAGTATGCCCTTAATTTCCGCATACTGTCGGCTGAGTTGAGCTGGAACAATGAGGCCTTAGTCGCAACCTTTTTGCATGGCCTGTCTGATAGAGTGAAGGATGAATTAGCAGGAAGAACCATCCCCACTGATCTGGACGGAGTTATCTCCTTGTGTAACCAGATCGATATTCGCTTTCAGGAAAGGACCCTAGAAAAGCGGCGCCAGCACTCCTTGGTCCTTAGTCAGCCTGAGCTCCCCTCTCCTCGACCCGTGGAGCATCTCCTGCCAGCTGAGGAACCCATGCAGCTGGGCAGGACCAGGCTATCCCCAGAGGAACGTGCTAGGCACAGAACTCTAGGCCTGTGTCTCTACTGTGGGGGCAAAGGTCATTTTCGTGACACTTGCTCTCTTTGTCCAGAAAAACGTTTGGGTCCACTTCATCTGGAAAGTGGAGTATTGGACCCAGAAATATCACCTTCCCCTTCTCGTCTTCTGCTTTCTGTGTTCCTTCATGTTGGTGCTTCTTCTCATTCGGTCTCAGCATATCTGGATTCCGGAGCCGCTGGTAATTTCATGGACTGGGAAATCGCGTCGTCCATGAGACTTACTCTTTTGCCCCTCACCACGCCATTGGTGGTCTTGGCGATTGATGGTACTGTTCTCCCAGGGGGACCTATCCGCTTCCAGACCCTCCCTGTTAAGATGTCGGTAGGGACACTCCACCAGGAGTGGATATCCTTCCTTATCTTACCCAAGGCCTCAACGCCTATAATTTTGGGTCTCCCATGGTTACAGCTCCATTCTCCTCATGTGGACTGGACTACTGGACAGATCCTGGCTTGGGGTTCCTCCTGTTCCTCGTCCTGCCTACCCAAGGTTGCCCCCTGTGAACCTGAGCCAGTCATTCATTCCAGGTCGCATAACCATTTACATTTCTCTGTCCCTAATCGCCCTTGGACGCACAGCCAGGCTAGCTTGTCTACAAGTCCTGCAGTCGCTACGTCTTGCGATGCGATTCAGGTAGTCGCTACACCTGACTCTATTCACTCGGCCTCTGTACTAGTTATGCCAGTCCAGCCCATGCCCAGTGAGCCGCCTACTTTTTCTTGTTCAGGACATTCTGCTTGTCTTTCAGCTATTCAGCTTGACTCCTGTGACATGTCACCCTCTAACCAACCTGACTTCAGGGTTCCACTGACATCTGCCCAGTTTGATGGTCCTGTGCTAGATGACCAGTTCATCTTTAAGGGTCTAGGGGACCCTCCTCAGATTTCTGTTGATCCTCTCATGCCCTTGCTTATTCCTAGAGAGCCTTTGGTCCTCAATAGAGCTTCTTGTCATCTCCCTACCTCGGTTCTGGTCTCTGAGGATAATCTAAAGTACGAGGTTAGACAAGTTCTGGATTCTCGGCTCTGCAGAGGTATTCTTCAGTACCTTGTGCATTGGAGAGGTTTTGGTCCTGAGGAGGCGTCTTGGATCGCTGCATCTGATGTCGTTGCACCTCATCTGTTGATGAGGTTTCATCTGAGATTTCCCTTTAAGCCTGGGCCCAGGCGGGGGAGGGCCCATAAGAGGGAGGGTACTGTCATGGATATGCAGTAGTGTTTGTCTGTCAGCTTACCTTCCTTCCCATGTGTTCATCTTAGAGGCCAGAACCCTTTCACCTGGCTTCCTTTATAATCTCCTCCCAGCCTGACTCCACCCCAGGCCCTATCACAGAACACTATATTAACCTGTGCACTGCAAGCCTGCTTTGCTGATCAACGTGTTTGTTAGGCATTGTGTGTTTGGGTTCCTGCCTGCAGTGTGCTATGTCTGTCTCTCTGTTACGTTATTGGCTTGTCCCCAACTATCCCTGTCTGCTCGTGACCCTTGACCTTCGGCTCGTTCTTTCGTTATCCTTGTCTGCTTGTGGCCCCTGACCTTCAGCTTGTTATTCGGTTCTCTCATATCTTGTGCTGCTGCTTCCCCTCTTTTCCCCTTATCCTACGGGGCGTGAGCTAGGAAACTCCAGGGGCCGCGACCTGGTCCCAGCCTGCAGCATAACATCCTCACCACAAGAGGCCCTGGAGAAGACCTGCTGGGTCTTAGACTCCGCGCCCTGGGGAATCTTGGCTCTAGCTTCCGTTAGGATCCCGGTTGTGCTCCTCTGGTCCCGCTTTCCACAACCACCCAGTTTCTTATCCGCAGCAGTCAGCCATAGGGTTCACTACCTTGCGGTGCACTCCTGTCCCCCTACGGTGTGCATCTGTCACCTGGCCACAGGTGACCTTGACACCCCCCTTCCAAGTCTACGTGACGGAAGGACAGACCCCCAATGGTGGGCAAGAACTTCGCTAGGGCCCTATTCACTCTCTTTCTAACCTTTTCAAGCGGGGAGTTCAACCATACCAATCTCGGAGCAATCTCTGAAAAAATCAAACATACTCCGGGGAAGGACAGCCTGAACTGAAGCAGATCCCATTTTATTTGAAAACTTAAATCAAGGGACTTAGTACGCCCTATATCGTTCCCCCCAAGGTGGATAATCTAAACATCAGGAACTGGCAGGTTCGAAACAGAAAACTTAACTCTTCAAACAAATTATTCCATACCATACCCCTCCTGCCATGCCAACAAATGTTCACCAATGTGGGAACAAAATTCAATCTTCCGGTATAGACTCTTCGCAAAGCTCTCCTTTCGGCCCAGAATATAAACAAATGACCAGACGGATAACGCCTGACCTGTAGATTTAAAAAAGACAGTGAGGACGTATGTATAATTTGTAAGCATCAGACTGCCATCTACCGATGCGCTTAATACTAACCACATCTAACCCCAGCCTGGCGGCCTCCGTAGCAGCCCCTATCCGAAAGGAGTGGG